>JAKSXM010000238.1:5000000-7500000 GCA_022575985.1 Anagrus nilaparvatae | reverse complement strand
ACCAAGTTTACTAATAATAAGAGAATATTCTACGTAGAGGAAAACTAAAACAAATACGGCCCACCAGGCCAGCGTAATTAAAACACAAGATATAAATAAATTAAATAAGTATTAATATTATTGTATATTTAGAAAAGGTGGATCCACTTTCATGAAACCATTTGAATTGGTTAAAATTCTTATAAACCAAGTTTACTTATAATAGAAAAATATATAAAATAGAGAAAAACTTCAACAAATACAGTCCAAAAGGCCTGAGAAATAAAAAAACAAGATATAAAAATTTAAATAGGTATCAAAATTATTGTATTTTTATAAACGTTGGATCTACTTGCATAAAACCATTTGAATTGGTTAAAATTTTTATAAACCAATTTTACTAATAATGAGAGAATATTCTACGTAGAGGAAAACTAAAACAAATACGGCCCTTCAGGCCAGCGTAATTAAAAAACAAGATATAAATAAATTATATAAGTATTAAAATTTTTGTATATTTAGAAAAGGTGGATCCACATTCATGAAACCATTTGAATAGGTTAAAATTTTTATAAAACAAGTTTACTTATAATGAAAAAATATGTAAAATAGAGAAAAACCTTAACAAATACAGTCCAAAAGGCCTGAGAATTAAAAAAACAAGATATAAAAATTTAAATAGGTATCAAAAATATTGTATTTTTAGAATCTTTGGATCTACTTGCATGAAACCATTTGAATTGGTTAAAATTTTTATAAACCAAATTTACTAATAATAAGAGAATATTCTACGTAGAGGAAAACTAAAACAAATACGGCCCTTCAGGCCAGCGTAATTAAAAAACAAGATATAAATAAATTAAATAAGTATTAATATTATTGTATATTTAGAAAAGGTGGATCCACTTTCATGAAACCATTTGAATTGGTTAAAACTCTTATAAACCAAGTTTACTTATAATAGAAAAATATATAAAATAGAGAAAAACTTGAACAAATACAGTCCAAAAGGCCTGAGAAATAAAAAAACATAATATAAAAAATTTAAATAGGTATGCAAATTATTGTATTTTTATAAACGTTGGATCCACTTGCATGAAACCATTTGAATAGGTTAAAATTTTTATAAAACAAGTTTACTTATAATTAAAAAATATGTAAAATAGAGAAAAACCTTAACAAATACAGTTCAAAAGGCCTGAGAAATAAAAAAACAAGATATAAAAATATAAATAGGTATCAAAAATATTGTATTTTTAGAATCATTGGATCTACTTGCTTGAAACCAATTGAATTGGTTAAAATTTTTATAAACCAATTTTACTAATAATGAGAGAAGATTCTAGGTAGAGAAAAACTTAAACAAATACGGCCCTTCAGGCCAGCGTAATTAAAAAACAAGATATAAATAAATTAAATAAGTATTAAAATTATTGTATATTTAGAAAAGGTGGATCCACTTTCATGAAACCATTTGAATAGGTTAAAATTTTTATAAAACAAGTTTACTTATAATGAAAAAATATGTAAAATAGAGAAAAACCTTAACAAATACAGTCCAAAAGGCCTGAGAATTAAAAAAACAAGATATAAAAATTTAAATAGGTATCAAAAATATTGTATTTTTAGAATCTTTGGATCTACTTGCATGAAACCATTTGAATTGGTTAAAATTTTTATAAACCAAATTTACTAATAATAAGAGAATATTCTACGTAGAGGAAAACTAAAACAAATACGGCCCTTCAGGCCAGCGTAATTAAAAAACAAGATATAAATAAATTATATAAGTATTAAAATTTTTGTATATTTAGAAAAGGTGGATCCACTTTCATGAAACCATTTGAATAGGTTAAAATTTTTATAAAATAAGTTTACTTATAATGAAAAAATATGTAAAATAGAGAAAAACCTTAACAAATACAGTCCAAAAGGCCTGAGAAATAAAAAAACAAGATATAAAAATATAAATAGGTATAAAAAATATTGTATTTTTAGAATCTTTGGATCTACTTGCTTGAAACCAATTGAATTGGTTAAAATTTTTATAAACCAATTTTACTAATAATGAGAGAAGATTCTAGGTAGAGAAAAACTTAAACAAATACGGCCCTTCAGGCCAGCGTAATTAAAAAACAAGATATAAATAAATTAAATAAGTATTAAAATTATTGTATATTTAGAAAAGGTGGATCCACTTTCATGAAACCATTTGAATAGGTTAAAATTTTTATAAAACAAGTTTCCTTATAATGAAAAAATATGTAAAATAGAGAAAAACCTTAACAAATACAGTCCAAAAGGCCTGAGAAATAAAAAACAAGATACAAAAATATAAATAGGTATCAAAAATATTGTATTTTTAGAATCTTTGGATCTACTTGCTTGAAATCAATTGAATTGGTTAAAATTTTTGTAAACCAAGTTTACTAATAATAAGAGAATATTCTACGTAGAGGAAAACTAAAACAAATACGGCCCACCAGGCCAGCGTAATTAAAAAACAAGATATAAATAAATTAAATAAGTATTAATATTATTGTATATTTAGAAAAGGTGGATCCACTTTCATGAAACCATTTGAATAGGTTAAAATTTTTATAAAACAAGTTTCCTTATAATGAAAAAATATGTAAAATAGAGAAAAACCTTAACAAATACAGTCCAAAAGGCCTGAGAAATAAAAAAACAAGATATAAAAATTTAAATAGGTATCAAAAATATTGTATTTTTAGAATCTTTGGATCCACTTTTATGAATTCATTTGAATTGGTTAAAATTTTTTTAATCCAATTTTACTAATAATGAGAGAATATTCTACGTAGAGAAAAACTTAAACAAATACGGCCCTTCAGGCCAGCGTAATTAAAAAACAAGATATAAATAAATTAAATAAGTATTAAAATTATTGTATATTTAGAAAAGGTGGATCCACTTTCATGAAACCATTTGAATAGGTTAAAATTTTTATAAAACCAGTTTACTTATAATGAAAAAATATGTAAAATAGAGAAAAAACTTAACAAATACAGTCCAAAAGGCCTGAGAAATAAAAAACAAGATACAAAAATATAAATAGGTATCAAAAATATTGTATTTTTAGAATCTTTGGATCTACTTGCTTGAAATCATTTGAATTGGTTAAAATTTTTATAAACCAAGTTTACTAATAATAAGAGAATATTCTACGTAAAGGAAAACTAAAACAAATACGGCCCACCAGGCCAGCGTAATTAAAAAACAAGATATAAATAAATTAAATAAGTATTAATATTATTGTATATTTAGAAAAGGTGGATCCACTTTCATGAAACCATTTGAATTGGTTCAAATTCTTATAAACCAAGTTTACTTATAATAGAAAAATATATAAAATAGAGAAAAACTTGAACAAATACAGTCCAAAAGGCCTGAGAAATAAAAAAACATAATATAAAAAATTTAAATAGGTATGCAAATTATTGTATTTTTATAAACGTTGGATCCACTTGCATGAAACCATTTGAATTGGTTAAAATTTTTATAAACCAATTTTACTAATAATGAGAGAATATTCTACGTAGAGGAAAACTAAAACAAATACGGCCCTTCAGGCCAGCGTAATTAAAAAACAAGATATAAATAAATTATATAAGTATTAAAATTTTTGTATATTTAGAAAAGGTGGATCCACTTTCATGAAACCATTTGAATAGGTTAAAATTTTTATAAAACAAGTTTACTTATAATGAAAAAATATGTAAAATAGAGAAAAACCTTAACAAATACAGTCCAAAAGGCCTGAGAAATAAAAAAACAAGATATAAAAATTTAAATAGGTATCAAAATTATTGTATTTTTATAAACGTTGGATCTACTTGCATAAAACCATTTGAATTGGTTAAAATTTTTATAAACCAATTTTACTAATAATGAGAGAATATTCTACGTAGAGGAAAACTAAAACAAATACGGCCCTTCAGGCCAGCGTAATTAAAAAACAAGATATAAATAAATTATATAAGTATTAAAATTTTTGTATATTTAGAAAAGGTGGATCCACTTTCATGAAACCATTTGAATAGGTTAAAATTTTTATAAAACAAGTTTACTTATAATGAAAAAATATGTAAAATAGAGAAAAACCTTAACAAATACAGTCCAAAAGGCCTGAGAATTAAAAAAACAAGATATAAAAATTTAAATAGGTATCAAAAATATTGTATTTTTAGAATCTTTGGATCTACTTGCATGAAACCATTTGAATTGGTTAAAATTTTTATAAACCAAATTTACTAATAATAAGAGAATATTTTACGTAGAGGAAAACTAAAACAAATACGGCCCTTCAGGCCAGCGTAATTAAAAAACAAGATATAAATAAATTAAATAAGTATTAATATTATTGTATATTTAGAAAAGGTGGATCCACTTTCATGAAACCATTTGAATTGGTTAAAACTCTTATAAACCAAGTTTACTTATAATAGAAAAATATATAAAATAGAGAAAAACTTGAACAAATACAGTCCAAAAGGCCTGAGAAATAAAAAAACATAATATAAAAAATTTAAATAGGTATGCAAATTATTGTATTTTTATAAACGTTGGATCCACTTGCATGAAACCATTTGAATAGGTTAAAATTTTTATAAAACAAGTTTACTTATAATTAAAAAATATGTAAAATAGAGAAAAACCTTAACAAATACAGTTCAAAAGGCCTGAGAAATAAAAAAACAAGATATAAAAATATAAATAGGTATCAAAAATATTGTATTTTTAGAATCATTGGATCTACTTGCTTGAAACCAATTGAATTGGTTAAAATTTTTATAAACCAATTTTACTAATAATGAGAGAAGATTCTAGGTAGAGAAAAACTTAAACAAATACGGCCCTTCAGGCCAGCGTAATTAAAAAACAAGATATAAATAAATTAAATAAGTATTAAAATTATTGTATATTTAGAAAAGGTGGATCCACTTTCATGAAACCATTTGAATAGGTTAAAATTTTTATAAAACAAGTTTCCTTATAATGAAAAAATATGTAAAATAGAGAAAAACCTTAACAAATACAGTCCAAAAGGCCTGAGAAATAAAAAAACAAGATATAAAAATTTAAATAGGTATCAAAAATATTGTATTTTTAGAATCTTTGGATCCACTTTTATGAATTCATTTGAATTGGTTAAAATTTTTATAATCCAATTTTACTAATAATGAGAGAATATTCTACGTAGAGAAAAACTTAAACAAATACGGCCCTTCAGGCCAGCGTAATTAAAAAACAAGATATAAATAAATTAAATAAGTATTAATATTATTGTATATTTAGAAAAGGTGGATCCACTTTCATGAAACCATTTGAATTGGTTCAAATTCTTATAAACCAAGTTTACTTATAATAGAAAAATATATAAAATAGAGAAAAACTTCAACAAATACAGTCCAAAAGGCCTGAGAAATAAAAAAACAAGATATAAAAATTTAAATTGGTATCAAAAATATTGTATTTTTAGAATCTTTGGATCTACTTGCTTGAAATCATTTGAATTGGTTAAAATTTTTATAAACCAAGTTTACTAATAATAAGAGAATATTCTACGTAGAGGAAAACTAAAACAAATACGGCCCACCAGGCCAGCGTAATTAAAAAACAAGATATAAATAAATTAAATAAGTATTAATATTATTGTATATTTAGAAAAGGTGGATCCACTTTCATGAAACCATTTGAATTGGTTCAAATTCTTATAAACCAAGTTTACTTATAATAGAAAAATATATAAAATAGAGAAAAACTTCAACAAATACAGTCCAAAAGGCCTGAGAAATAAAAAAACAAGATATAAAAATTTAAATAGGTATCAAAATTATTGTATTTTTATAAACGTTGGATCTACTTGCATAAAACCATTTGAATTGGTTAAAATTTTTATAAACCAATTTTACTAATAATGAGAGAATATTCTACGTAGAGAAAAACTTAAACAAATACGGCCCTTCAGGCCAGCGTAATTAAAAAACAAAATATAAATAAATTAAATAAGTATTAAAATTATTGAATATTTAGAAAAGGTGGATCCACTTTCATGAAACCATTTGAATAGGTTAAAATTTTTATAAAACAAGTTTACTTATAATGAAAAAATATGTAAAATAGAGAAAAACCTTAACAAATACAGTCCAAAAGGCCTGAGAAATAAAAAAACAAGATATAAAAATTTAAATAGGTATCAAAAATATTGTATTTTTAGAATCTTTGGATCTACTTGCTTGAAACCATTTGAATTGGTTAAAATTTTTATAAACCAAGTTTACTAATAATAAGAGAATATTCTACGTAGAGGAAAACTAAAACAAATACGGCCCACCAGGCCAGCGTAATTAAAAAACAAGATATAAATAAATTAAATAAGTATTAATATTATTGTATATTTAGAAAAGGTGGATCCACTTTCATGAAACCATTTGAATTGGTTAAAATTCTTATAAACCAAGTTTACTTATAATAGAAAAATATATAAAATAGAGAAAAACTTCAACAAATACAGTCCAAAAGGCCTGAGAAATAAAAAAAACAAGATATAAAAATTTAAATAGGTATCAAAATTATTGTATTTTTATAAACGTTGGATCTACTTGCATAAAACCATTTGAATTGGTTAAAATTTTTATAAACCAATTTTACTAATAATGAGAGAATATTCTACGTAGAGAAAAACTTAAACAAATACGGCCCTTCAGGCCAGCGTAATTAAAAAACAAAATATAAATAAATTAAATAAGTATTAAAATTATTGAATATTTAGAAAAGGTGGATCCACTTTCATGAAACCATTTGAATAGGTTAAAATTTTTATAAAACAAGTTTCCTTATAATGAAAAAATATGTAAAATAGAGAAAAACCTTAACAAATACAGTCCAAAAGGCCTGAGAAATAAAAAAACAAGATATAAAAATTTAAATAGGTATCAAAAATATTGTATTTTTAGAATCTTTGGATCCACTTTTATGAATTCATTTGAATTGGTTAAAATTTTTATAAACCAATTTTACTAATAATGAGAGAATATTCTAGGTAGAGAAAAACTTAAACAAATACGGCCCTTCAGGCCAGCGTAATTAAAAAACAAGATATAAATAAATTAAATAAGTATTAAAATTATTGTATATTTAGAAAAGGTGGATCCACTTTCATGAAACCATTTGAATAGGTTAAAATTTTTATAAAACAAGTTTCCTTATAATGAAAAAATATGTAAAATAGAGAAAAACCTTAACAAATACAGTCCAAAAGGCCTGAGAAATAAAAAAACAAGATATAAAAATTTAAATAGGTATCAAAAATATTGTATTTTTAGAATCTTTGGATCCACTTTTATGAATTCATTTGAATTGGTTAAAATTTTTATAATCCAATTTTACTAATAATGAGAGAATATTCTACGTAGAGAAAAACTTAAACAAATACGGCCCTTCAGGCCAGCGTAATTAAAAAACAAAATATAAATAAATTAAATAAGTATTAAAATTATTGAATATTTAGAAAAGGTGGATCCACTTTCATGAAACCATTTGAATAGGTTAAAATTTTTATAAAACAAGTTTACTTATAATGAAAAAATATGTAAAATAGAGAAAAACCTTAACAAATACAGTCCAAAAGGCCTGAGAAATAAAAAAACAAGATATAAAAATTTAAATAGGTATCAAAAATATTGTATTTTTAGAATCTTTGGATCTACTTGCTTGAAACCATTTGAATTGGTTAAAATTTTTATAAACCAAGTTTACTAATAATAAGAGAATATTCTACGTAGAGGAAAACTAAAACAAATACGGCCCACCAGGCCAGCGTAATTAAAAAACAAGATATAAATAAATTAAATAAGTATTAATATTATTGTATATTTAGAAAAGGTGGATCCACTTTCATGAAACCATTTGAATTGGTTAAAATTCTTATAAACCAAGTTTACTTATAATAGAAAAATATATAAAATAGAGAAAAACTTCAACAAATACAGTCCAAAAGGCCTGAGAAATAAAAAAAACAAGATATAAAAATTTAAATAGGTATCAAAATTATTGTATTTTTATAAACGTTGGATCTACTTGCATAAAACCATTTGAATTGGTTAAAATTTTTATAAACCAATTTTACTAATAATGAGAGAATATTCTACGTAGAGAAAAACTTAAACAAATACGGCCCTTCAGGCCAGCGTAATTAAAAAACAAAATATAAATAAATTAAATAAGTATTAAAATTATTGAATATTTAGAAAAGGTGGATCCACTTTCATGAAACCATTTGAATAGGTTAAAATTTTTATAAAACAAGTTTCCTTATAATGAAAAAATATGTAAAATAGAGAAAAACCTTAACAAATACAGTCCAAAAGGCCTGAGAAATAAAAAAACAAGATATAAAAATTTAAATAGGTATCAAAAATATTGTATTTTTAGAATCTTTGGATCCACTTTTATGAATTCATTTGAATTGGTTAAAATTTTTATAAACCAATTTTACTAATAATGAGAGAATATTCTAGGTAGAGAAAAACTTAAACAAATACGGCCCTTCAGGCCAGCGTAATTAAAAAACAAGATATAAATAAATTAAATAAGTATTAAAATTATTGTATATTTAGAAAAGGTGGATCCACTTTCATGAAACCATTTGAATAGGTTAAAATTTTTATAAAACAAGTTTCCTTATAATGAAAAAATATGTAAAATAGAGAAAAACCTTAACAAATACAGTCCAAAAGGCCTGAGAAATAAAAAAACAAGATATAAAAATTTAAATAGGTATCAAAAATATTGTATTTTTAGAATCTTTGGATCCACTTTTATGAATTCATTTGAATTGGTTAAAATTTTTATAATCCAATTTTACTAATAATGAGAGAATATTCTACGTAGAGAAAAACTTAAACAAATACGGCCCTTCAGGCCAGCGTAATTAAAAAACAAGATATAAATAAATTAAATAAGTATTAAAATTATTGTATATTTAGAAAAGGTGGATACACTTTCATGAAACCATTTGAATAGGTTAAAATTTTTATAAAACCAGTTTACTTATAATGAAAAAATATGTAAAATAGAGAAAAACCTTAACAAATACAGTCCAAAAGGCCTGAGAAATAAAAAAACAAGATATAAAAATTTAAATAGGTATCAAAAATATTGTATTTTTATAAACGTTGGATCCACTAGCATGAAACCATTTAAATTGGTTAAAATTTTTATAAACCCAGTTTACTAATAATAAGAGAATATTCTACGTAGAGGAAAACTAAAACAAATACGGCCCTTCAGGCCAGCGTAATTAAAAAACAAGATATAAATAAATTAAATAAGTATTAAAATTATTGTATATTTAGAAAAGGTGGATCCACTTTCATGAAACCATTTGAATAGGTTAAAATTTTTATAAAACAAGTTTCCTTATAATGAAAAAATATGTAAAATAGAGAAAAACCTTAACAAATACAGTCCAAAAGGCCTGAGAAATAAAAAAACAAGATATAAAAATTTAAATAGGTATCAAAAATATTGTATTTTTAGAATCTTTGGATCCACTTTTATGAATTCATTTGAATTGGTTAAAATTTTTATAATCCAATTTTACTAATAATGAGAGAATATTCTACGTAGAGAAAAACTTAAACAAATACGGCCCTTCAGGCCAGCGTAATTAAAAAACAAGATATAAATAAATTAAATAAGTATTAAAATTATTGTATATTTAGAAAAGGTGGATCCACTTTCATGAAACCATTTGAATAGGTTAAAATTTTTATAAAACCAGTTTACTTATAATGAAAAAATATGT
Organism: Anagrus nilaparvatae; assembly: GCA_022575985.1. NCBI lineage: Eukaryota > Metazoa > Arthropoda > Insecta > Hymenoptera > Mymaridae > Anagrus > Anagrus nilaparvatae. Next base: position 7,490,189 of record JAKSXM010000238.1, on the reverse strand, counting down.
AAAATAGAGAAAAACCTTAACAAATACAGTCCAAAAGGCCTGAGAAATAAAAAAACAAGATATAAAAATTTAAATAGGTATCAAAAATATTGTATTTTTATAAACGTTGGATCCACTAGCATGAAACCATTTAAATTGGTTAAAATTTTTATAAACCCAGTTTACTAATAATAAGAGAATATTCTACGTAGAGGAAAACTAAAACAAATACGGCCCTTCAGGCCAGCGTAATTAAAAAACAAGATATAAATAAATTAAATAAGTATTAAAATTATTGTATATTTAGAAAAGGTGGATCCACTTTCATGAAACCATTTGAATAGGTTAAAATTTTTATAAAACAAGTTTACTTATAATGAAAAAATATGTAAAATAGAGAAAAACCTTAACAAATACAGTCCAAAAGGCCTGAGAAATAAAAAAACAAGATATAAAAATTTAAATAGGTATCAAAAATATTGTATTTTTAGAATCTTTGGATCTACTTGCTTGAAACCATTTGAATTGGTTAAAATTTTTATAAACCAAGTTTACTAATAATAAGAGAATATTCTACGTAGAGGAAAACTAAAACAAATACGGCCCACCAGGCCAGCGTAATTAAAAAACAAGATATAAATAAATTAAATAAGTATTAATATTATTGTATATTTAGAAAAGGTGGATCCACTTTCATGAAACCATTTGAATTGGTTAAAATTCTTATAAACCAAGTTTACTTATAATAGAAAAATATATAAAATAGAGAAAAACTTCAACAAATACAGTCCAAAAGGCCTGAGAAATAAAAAAACAAGATATAAAAATTTAAATAGGTATCAAAATTATTGTATTTTTATAAACGTTGGATCTACTTGCATAAAACCATTTGAATTGGTTAAAATTTTTATAAACCAATTTTACTAATAATGAGAGAATATTCTACGTAGAGAAAAACTTAAACAAATACGGCCCTTCAGGCCAGCGTAATTAAAAAACAAAATATAAATAAATTAAATAAGTATTAAAATTATTGAATATTTAGAAAAGGTGGATCCACTTTCATGAAACCATTTGAATAGGTTAAAATTTTTATAAAACAAGTTTCCTTATAATGAAAAAATATGTAAAATAGAGAAAAACCTTAACAAATACAGTCCAAAAGGCCTGAGAAATAAAAAAACAAGATATAAAAATTTAAATAGGTATCAAAAATATTGTATTTTTAGAATCTTTGGATCTACTTGCTTGAAACCATTTGAATTGGTTAAAATTTTTATAAACCAAGTTTACTAATAATAAGAGAATATTCTACGTAGAGGAAAACTAAAACAAATACGGCCCACCAGGCCAGCGTAATTAAAAAACAAGATATAAATAAATTAAATAAGTATTAATATTATTGTATATTTAGAAAAGGTGGATCCACTTTCATGAAACCATTTGAATTGGTTAAAATTCTTATAAACCAAGTTTACTTATAATAGAAAAATATATAAAATAGAGAAAAACTTCAACAAATACAGTCCAAAAGGCCTGAGAAATAAAAAAAACAAGATATAAAAATTTAAATAGGTATCAAAAATATTGTATTTTTAGAATCTTTGGATCCACTTTTATGAATTCATTTGAATTGGTTAAAATTTTTATAAACCAATTTTACTAATAATGAGAGAATATTCTAGGTAGAGAAAAACTTAAACAAATACGGCCCTTCAGGCCAGCGTAATTAAAAAACAAGATATAAATAAATTAAATAAGTATTAAAATTATTGTATATTTAGAAAAGGTGGATCCACTTTCATGAAACCATTTGAATAGGTTAAAATTTTTATAAAACCAGTTTACTTATAATGAAAAAATATGTAAAATAGAGAAAAACCTTAACAAATACAGTCCAAAAGGCCTGAGAAATAAAAAAACAAGATATAAAAATTTAAATAGGTATCAAAAATATTGTATTTTTAGAATCTTTGGATCCACTTTTATGAATTCATTTGAATTGGTTAAAATTTTTATAAACCAATTTTACTAATAATGAGAGAATATTCTAGGTAGAGAAAAACTTAAACAAATACGGCCCTTCAGGCCAGCGTAATTAAAAAACAAGATATAAATAAATTAAATAAGTATTAAAATTATTGTATATTTAGAAAAGGTGGATCCACTTTCATGAAACCATTTGAATAGGTTAAAATTTTTATAAAACAAGTTTCCTTATAATGAAAAAATATGTAAAATAGAGAAAAACCTTAACAAATACAGTCCAAAAGGCCTGAGAAATAAAAAAACAAGATATAAAAATTTAAATAGGTATCAAAAATATTGTATTTTTAGAATCTTTGGATCCACTTTTATGAATTCATTTGAATTGGTTAAAATTTTTATAATCCAATTTTACTAATAATGAGAGAATATTCTACGTAGAGAAAAACTTAAACAAATACGGCCCTTCAGGCCAGCGTAATTAAAAAACAAGATATAAATAAATTAAATAAGTATTAAAATTATTGTATATTTAGAAAAGGTGGATCCACTTTCATGAAACCATTTGAATAGGTTAAAATTTTTATAAAACCAGTTTACTTATAATGAAAAAATATGTAAAATAGAGAAAAACCTTAACAAATACAGTCCAAAAGGCCTGAGAAATAAAAAAACAAGATATAAAAATTTAAATAGGTATCAAAAATATTGTATTTTTATAAACGTTGGATCCACTAGCATGAAACCATTTAAATTGGTTAAAATTTTTATAAACCCAGTTTACTAATAATAAGAGAATATTCTACGTAGAGGAAAACTAAAACAAATACGGCCCTTCAGGCCAGCGTAATTAAAAAACAAGATATAAATAAATTAAATAAGTATTAAAATTATTGTATATTTAGAAAAGGTGGATCCACTTTCATGAAACCATTTGAATAGGTTAAAATTTTTATAAAACAAGTTTACTTATAATGAAAAAATATGTAAAATAGAGAAAAACCTTAACAAATACAGTCCAAAAGGCCTGAGAAATAAAAAAACAAGATATAAAAATTTAAATAGGTATCAAAAATATTGTATTTTTAGAATCTTTGGATCTACTTGCTTGAAACCATTTGAATTGGTTAAAATTTTTATAAACCAAGTTTACTAATAATAAGAGAATATTCTACGTAGAGGAAAACTAAAACAAATACGGCCCACCAGGCCAGCGTAATTAAAAAACAAGATATAAATAAATTAAATAAGTATTAATATTATTGTATATTTAGAAAAGGTGGATCCACTTTCATGAAACCATTTGAATTGGTTAAAATTCTTATAAACCAAGTTTACTTATAATAGAAAAATATATAAAATAGAGAAAAACTTCAACAAATACAGTCCAAAAGGCCTGAGAAATAAAAAAACAAGATATAAAAATTTAAATAGGTATCAAAATTATTGTATTTTTATAAACGTTGGATCTACTTGCATAAAACCATTTGAATTGGTTAAAATTTTTATAAACCAATTTTACTAATAATGAGAGAATATTCTACGTAGAGAAAAACTTAAACAAATACGGCCCTTCAGGCCAGCGTAATTAAAAAACAAAATATAAATAAATTAAATAAGTATTAAAATTATTGAATATTTAGAAAAGCTGGATCCACTTTCATGAAACCATTTGAATAGGTTAAAATTTTTATAAAACAAGTTTCCTTATAATGAAAAAATATGTAAAATAGAGAAAAACCTTAACAAATACAGTCCAAAAGGCCTGAGAAATAAAAAAACAAGATATAAAAATTTAAATAGGTATCAAAAATATTGTATTTTTATAAACGTTGGATCCACTAGCATGAAACCATTTAAATTGGTTAAAATTTTTATAAACCCAGTTTACTAATAATAAGAGAATATTCTACGTAGAGGAAAACTAAAACAAATACGGCCCTTCAGGCCAGCGTAATTAAAAAACAAGATATAAATAAATTAAATAAGTATTAAAATTATTGTATATTTAGAAAAGGTGGATCCACTTTCATGAAACCATTTGAATAGGTTAAAATTTTTATAAAACAAGTTTACTTATAATGAAAAAATATGTAAAATAGAGAAAAACCTTAACAAAAAAAGTCCAAAAGGCCTGAGAAATAAAAAAACAAGATATAAAAATTTAAATAGGTATCAAAAATATTGTATTTTTAGAATCTTTGGATCCACTTTTATGAATTCATTTGAATTGGTTAAAATTTTTATAAACCAATTTTACTAATAATGAGAGAATATTCTACGTAGAGAAAAACTTAAACAAATACGGCCCTTCAGGCCAGCGTAATTAAAAAACAAGATATAAATAAATTAAATAAGTATTAAAATTATTGTATATTTAGAAAAGGTGGATCCACTTTCATGAAACCATTTGAATAGGTTAAAATTTTTATAAAACCAGTTTACTTATAATGAAAAAATATGTAAAATAGAGAAAAACCTTAACAAATACAGTCCAAAAGGCCTGAGAAATAAAAAAACAAGATATAAAAATTTAAATAGGTATCAAAAATATTGTATTTTTATAAACGTTGGATCCACTTGCATGAAACCATTTGAATTGGTTAAAATTTTTATAAACCCAGTTTACTAATAATAAGAGAATATTCTACGTAGAGGAAAACTAAAACAAATACGGCCGTTCAGGCCAGCGTAATTAAAAAACAAGATATAAATAAATTAAATAAGTATTAAAATTATTGTATATTTAGAAAAGGTGGATCCACTTTCATGAAACCATTTGAATAGGTTAAAATTTTTATAAAACAAGTTTACTTATAATGAAAAAATGTGTAAAATAGAGAAAAATCTAAACAAATACAGCCCTACAGGCCTGAGAAATAAAAAAACAAGATATAAAAATATAAATAGGTATCAAAAATATTGTATTTTTAGAATCTTTGGATCTACTTGCATGAAACCATTTGAATTGGTTAAAATTTTTATAAACCAAGTTTACTAATAATAAGAGAATATTCTACGTAGAGGAAAACTAAAACAAATACGGCCCTTCAGGCCAGCGTAATTAAAAAACAAGATATAAATAAATTAAATAAGTATTAAAATTATTGTATATTTAGAAAAGGTGGATCCACTTTCATGAAACCATTTGAATAGGTTAAAATTTTTATAAAACAAGTTTACTTATAATGAAAAAATATGTAAAATAGAGAAAAACCTTAACAAATACAGTCCAAAAGGCCTGAGAAATAAAAAACAAGATACAAAAATATAAATAGGTATCAAAAATATTGTATTTTTAGAATCTTTGGATCTACTTGCATGAAATCATTTGAATTGGTTAAAATTTTTATAAACGAAGTTTACTAATAATAAGAGAATATTCTACGTAGAGGAAAACTAAAACAAATACGGCCCACCAGGCCAGCGTAATTAAAAAACAAGATATATATAAATTAAATAAGTATTAATATTATTGTATATTTAGAAAAGGTGGATCCACTTTCATGAAACCATTTGAATTGGTTAAAATTCTTATAAACCAAGTTTACTTATAATAGAAAAATATATAAAATAGAGAAAAACTTCAACAAATACAGTCCAAAAGGCCTGAGAATTAAAAAAACATAATATAAAAAATTTAAATAGGTATCAAAATTATTGTATTTTTATAAACGTTGGATCCACTTGCATGAAACCATTTGAATAGGTTAAAATTTTTATAAAACAAGTTTACTTATAATGAAAAAATATGTAAAATAGAGAAAAACCTAAACAAATACAGTCAAAAAGGCCTGAGAAATAAAAAAACAAGATATAAAAAATTTAATTAGGTATCAAAATTATTGTATTTTTATAAACGTTGGATCTACTTACATAAAACCATTTGAATTGGTTAAAATTTTTATAAACCAATTTTACTAATAATGAGAGAAGATTCTAGGTAGAGAAAAACTTAAACAAATACGGCCCTTCAGGCCAGCGTAATTAAAAAACAAGATATAAATAAATTAAATAAGTATTAAAATTATTGTATATTTAGAAAAGGTGGATCCACTTTCATGAAACCATTTGAATAGGTTAAAATTTTTATAAAACAAGTTTACTTATATTGAAAAAATATGTAAAATAGAGAAAAACCTTAACAAATACAGTCCAAAAAGCCTGAGAAATAAAAAAACAAGATATAAAAATTTAAATAGGTATCAAAAATATTGTATTTTTAGAATCTTTGGATCTACTTGCATGAAAACATTTGAATTGGTTAAAATTTTTATAAACCATGTTTACTAATAATAAGAGAATATTCTACGTAGAGGAAAACTAAAACAAATACCGCCCTTCAGGCCAGCGTAATTAAAAAACAAGATATAAATAAATTAAAAAAGTATTAAAATTATTGTATATTTAGAAAAGGTGGATCCACTTTCATGAAACCATTTGAATAGGTTAAAATTTTTATAAAACAAGTTTACTTATAATGAAAAAATATGTAAAATCGAGAAAAACCTTAACAAATACAGTCCAAAAGGCCTGAGAAATAAAAAAACAAGATATAAAAATATAAATAGGTATCAAAAATATTGTATTTTTAGAATCTTTGGATCTACTTGCTTGAAACCATTTGAATTGGTTAAAATTTTTATAAAAAAAGTTTACTAATAATAAGAGAATATTCTACGTAGAGGAAAACTAAAACAAATACGGCCCACCAGGCCAGCGTAATTAAAAAACAAGATATAAATAAATTAAATAAGTATTAATATTATTGTATATTTAGAAAAGGTGGATCCACTTTCATGAAACCATTTGAATTGGTTAAAACTCTTATAAACCACGTTTACTTATAATAGAAAAATATGTAAAATAGAGAAAAACCTTAACAAATACAGTCCAAAAGGCCTGAGAAATAAAAAAACAAGATATAAAAATTTAAATAGGTATCAAAAATATTGTATTTTTAGAATCTTTGGATCTACTTGCATGAAACCATTTGAATTGGTTAAAATTTTTATAAACCAAATTTACTAATAATAAGAGAATATTCTACGTAGAGGAAAACTAAAACAAATACGGCCCTTCAGGCCAGCGTAATTAAAAAACAAGATATAAATAAATTATATAAGTATTAAAATTATTGTATATTTAGAAAATGTGGATCCACTTTCATGAAACCATTTGAATTGGTTAAAACTCTTATAAACCACGTTTACTTATAATAGAAAAATATGTAAAATAGAGAAAAACCTTAACAAATACAGTCCAAAAGGCCTGAGAAATAAAAAACAAGATACAACAATGTAAATAGGTATCAAAAATATTGTATTTTTAGAATCTTTGGATCTACTTGCTTGAAATCATTTGAATTGGTTAAAATTTTCATAAACCAAGTTTACTAATAATAAGAGAATATTCTATGTAGAGGAAAACTAAAACAAATGCGGCCCACCAGGCCAGCGTAATTAAAAAACAAGATATAAATAAATTAAATAAGTATTAAAATTATTGTATATTTAGAAAAGGTGGATCCACTTTCATGAAACCATTTGAATTGGTTAAAATTCTTATAAACCAAGTTTACTTATAATAGAAAAATATATAAAATAGAGAAAAACTTAAACAAATACAGTCCAAAAGGCCTGAGAAATAAAAAAACATAATATAAAAAATTTAAATAGGTATCAAAATTATTGTATTTTTATAAACGTTGGATCCACTTGCATGAAACCATTTGAATAGGTTAAAATGTTTATAAAACAAGTTTACTTATAATGAAAAAATATGTAAAATAGAGAAAAACCTAAACAAATACAGTCAAAAAGGCCTGAGAAATAAAAAAACAAGATATAAAAAATTTAATTAGGTATCAAAATTATTGTATTTTTATAAACGTTGGATCTACTTACATAAAACCATTTGAATTGGTTAAAATTTTTATAAACCAATTTTACTAATAATGAGAGAAGATTCTAGGTAGAGAAAAACTTAAACAAATACGGCCCTTCAGGCCAGCGTAATTAAAAAACAAGATATAAATAAATTAAATAAGTATTAAAATTATTGTATATTTAGAAAAGGTGGATCCACTTTCATGAAACCATTGGAATAGGTTAAAATTTTTATAAAACCAGTTTACTTATAATGAAAAAATAGGTAAAATAGAGAAAAACCTTAACAAATACAGTCCAAAAGGCCTGAGAAATAAAAAAACAAGATATAAAAATTTAAATAGGTATCAAAAATATTGTATTTTTATAAACGTTGGATCCACTTGCATGAAACCATTTGAATTGGTTAAAATTTTTATAAACCCAGTTTACTAATAATAAGAGAATATTCTACGTAGAGGAAAACTAAAACAAATACGGCCCTTCAGGCCAGCGTAATTAAAAAACAAGATATAAATAAATTTAAAAAGTATTAAAATTATTGTATATTTAGAAAAGGTGGATCCACTTTCATGAAACCATTTGAATTGGTTAAAACTCTTATAGACCAAAGTTACTTATAATAGAAAAATATGTAAAATAGAGAAAAACCTTAACAAATACAGTCCAAAAGGCCTGAGAAATAAAAAACAAGATACAACAATGTAAATAGGTGTCAAAAATATTGTATTTTTAGAATCTTTGGATCTACTTGCTTGAAATCATTTGAATTGGTTAAAATTTTCATAAACCAAGTTTACTAATAATAAGAGAATATTCTATGTAGAGGAAAACTAAAACAAATGCGGCCCACCAGGCCAGCGTAATTAAAAAACAAGATATAAATAAATTAAATAAGTATTAAAATTATTGTATATTTAGAAAAGGTGGATCCACTTTCATGAAACCATTTGAATAGGTTAAAATTTTTATAAAACAAGTTTAGTTATAATGAAAAAATATGTATAATAGAGAAAAACCTTAACAAATACAGTCCAAAAGTCCTGAGAAATAAAAAAACAAGATATAAAAATTTAAATAGGTATCAAAAATATTGTATTTTTAGAATCTTTGGATCTACTTGCATGAAACCATTTGAATTGGTTAAAATTTTTATAAACCAAATTTACTAATAATAAGAGAATATTCTACGTAGAGGAAAACTAAAACAAATACGGCCCTTCAGGCCAGCGTAATTAAAAAACAAGATATAAATAAATTATATAAGTATTAAAATTTTTGTATATTTAGAAAAGGTGGATCCACTTTCATGAAACCATTTGAATAGGTTAAAATTTTTATAAAATAAGTTTACTTATAATGAAAAAATATGTAAAATAGAGAAAAACCTTAACAAATACAGTCCAAAAGGCCTGAGAAATAAAAAAACAAGATATAAAAATATAAATAGGTATAAAAAATATTGTATTTTTAGAATCTTTGGATCTACTTGCTTGAAACCATTTGAATTGGTTAAAATTTTTATAAACCAAGTTTACTAATAATAAGAGAATATTCTACGTAGAGGAAAACTAAAACAAATACGGCCCACCAGGCCAGCGTAATTAAAAAACAAGATATAAATAAATTAAATAAGTATTAATATTATTGTATATTTATAAACGTTGGATCCACTTGCATGAAACCATTTGAATAGGTTAAAATTTTTATAAAACAAGTTTACTTATAATTAAAAAATATGTAAAATAGAGAAAAACCTTAACAAATACAGTTCAAAAGGCCTGAGAAATAAAAAAACAAGATATAAAAATATAAATAGGTATCAAAAATATTGTATTTTTAGAATCATTGGATCTACTTGCTTGAAACCAATTGAATTGGTTAAAATTTTTATAAACCAATTTTACTAATAATGAGAGAAGATTCTAGGTAGAGAAAAACTTAAACAAATACGGCCCTTCAGGCCAGCGTAATTAAAAAACAAGATATAAATAAATTAAATAAGTATTAAAATTATTGTATATTTAGAAAAGGTGGATCCACTTTCATGAAACCATTTGAATAGGTTAAAATTTTTATAAAACAAGTTTCCTTATAATGAAAAAATATGTAAAATAGAGAAAAACCTTAACAAATACAGTCCAAAAGGCCTGAGAAATAAAAAACAAGATACAAAAATATAAATAGGTATCAAAAATATTGTATTTTTAGAATCTTTGGATCTACTTGCTTGAAATCAATTGAATTGGTTAAAATTTTTGTAAACCAAGTTTACTAATAATAAGAGAATATTCTACGTAGAGGAAAACTAAAACAAATACGGCCCACCAGGCCAGCGTAATTAAAAAACAAGATATAAATAAATTAAATAAGTATTAATATTATTGTATATTTAGAAAAGGTGGATCCACTTTCATGAAACCATTTGAATAGGTTAAAATTTTTATAAAACAAGTTTCCTTATAATGAAAAAATATGTAAAATAGAGAAAAACCTTAACAAATACAGTCCAAAAGGCCTGAGAAATAAAAAAACAAGATATAAAAATTTAAATAGGTATCAAAAATATTGTATTTTTAGAATCTTTGGATCCACTTTTATGAATTCATTTGAATTGGTTAAAATTTTTTTAATCCAATTTTACTAATAATGAGAGAATATTCTACGTAGAGAAAAACTTAAACAAATACGGCCCTTCAGGCCAGCGTAATTAAAAAACAAGATATAAATAAATTAAATAAGTATTAAAATTATTGTATATTTAGAAAAGGTGGATCCACTTTCATGAAACCATTTGAATAGGTTAAAATTTTTATAAAACCAGTTTACTTATAATGAAAAAATATGTAAAATAGAGAAAAAACTTAACAAATACAGTCCAAAAGGCCTGAGAAATAAAAAACAAGATACAAAAATATAAATAGGTATCAAAAATATTGTATTTTTAGAATCTTTGGATCTACTTGCTTGAAATCATTTGAATTGGTTAAAATTTTTATAAACCAAGTTTACTAATAATAAGAGAATATTCTACGTAGAGGAAAACTAAAACAAATACGGCCCACCAGGCCAGCGTAATTAAAAAACAAGATATAAATAAATTAAATAAGTATTAATATTATTGTATATTTAGAAAAGGTGGATCCACTTTCATGAAACCATTTGAATTGGTTCAAATTCTTATAAACCAAGTTTACTTATAATAGAAAAATATATAAAATAGAGAAAAACTTCAACAAATACAGTCCAAAAGGCCTGAGAAATAAAAAAACAAGATATAAAAATTTAAATAGGTATCAAAATTATTGTATTTTTATAAACGTTGGATCTACTTGCATAAAACCATTTGAATTGGTTAAAATTTTTATAAACCAATTTTACTAATAATGAGAGAATATTCTACGTAGAGAAAAACTTAAACAAATACGGCCCTTCAGGCCAGCGTAATTAAAAAACAAAATATAAATAAATTAAATAAGTATTAAAATTATTGAATATTTAGAAAAGGTGGATCCACTTTCATGAAACCATTTGAATAGGTTAAAATTTTTATAAAACAAGTTTACTTATAATGAAAAAATATGTAAAATAGAGAAAAACCTTAACAAATACAGTCCAAAAGGCCTGAGAAATAAAAAAACGAGATAAAAAAATTTAAATAGGTATCAAAAATATTGTATTTTTAGAATCTTTGGATCTACTTGCTTGAAACCATTTGAATTGGTTAAAATTTTTATAAACCAAGTTTACTAATAATAAGAGAATATTCTACGTAGAGGAAAACTAAAACAAATACGGCCCACCAGGCCAGCGTAATTAAAAAACAAGATATAAATAAATTAAATAAGTATTAATATTATTGTATATTTAGAAAAGGTGGATCCACTTTCATGAAACCATTTGAATTGGTTAAAATTCTTATAAACCAAGTTTACTTATAATAGAAAAATATATAAAATAGAGAAAAACTTCAACAAATACAGTCCAAAAGGCCTGAGAAATAAAAAAACAAGATATAAAAATTTAAATAGGTATCAAAATTATTGTATTTTTATAAACGTTGGATCTACTTGCATAAAACCATTTGAATTGGTTAAAATTTTTATAAACCAATTTTACTAATAATGAGAGAATATTCTACGTAGAGGAAAACTAAAACAAATACGGCCCTTCAGGCCAGCGTAATTAAAAAACAAGATATAAATAAATTATATAAGTATTAAAATTTTTGTATATTTAGAAAAGGTGGATCCACTTTCATGAAACCATTTGAATAGGTTAAAATTTTTATAAAACAAGTTTACTTATAATGAAAAAATATGTAAAATAGAGAAAAACCTTAACAAATACAGTCCAAAAGGCCTGAGAATTAAAAAAACAAGATATAAAAATTTAAATAGGTATCAAAAATATTGTATTTTTAGAATCTTTGGATCTACTTGCATGAAACCATTTGAATTGGTTAAAATTTTTATAAACCAAATTTACTAATAATAAGAGAATATTCTACGTAGAGGAAAACTAAAACAAATACGGCCCACCAGGCCAGCGTAATTAAAAAACAAGATATAAATAAATTAAATAAGTATTAATATTATTGTATATTTATAAACGTTGGATCCACTTGCATGAAACCATTTGAATAGGTTAAAATTTTTATAAAACAAGTTTACTTATAATTAAAAAATATGTAAAATAGAGAAAAACCTTAACAAATACAGTTCAAAAGGCCTGAGAAATAAAAAAACAAGATATAAAAATATAAATAGGTATCAAAAATATTGTATTTTTAGAATCATTGGATCTACTTGCTTGAAACCAATTGAATTGGTTAAAATTTTTATAAACCAATTTTACTAATAATGAGAGAAGATTCTAGGTAGAGGAAAACTTAAACAAATACGGCCCTTCAGGCCAGCGTAATTAAAAAACAAGATATAAATAAATTAAATAAGTATTAAAATTATTGTATATTTAGAAAAGGTGGATCCACTTTCATGAAACCATTTGAATAGGTTAAAATTTTTATAAAACAAGTTTCCTTATAATGAAAAAATATGTAAAATAGAGAAAAACCTTAACAAATACAGTCCAAAAGGCCTGAGAAATAAAAAACAAGATACAAAAATATAAATAGGTATCAAAAATATTGTATTTTTAGAATCTTTGGATCTACTTGCTTGAAATCAATTGAATTGGTTAAAATTTTTGTAAACCAAGTTTACTAATAATAAGAGAATATTCTACGTAGAGGAAAACTAAAACGAATACGGCCCACCAGGCCAGCGTAATTAAAAAACAAGATATAAATAAATTAAATAAGTATTAATATTATTGTATATTTAGAAAAGGTGGATCCACTTTCATGAAACCATTTGAATAGGTTAAAATTTTTATAAAACAAGTTTCCTTATAATGAAAAAATATGTAAAATAGAGAAAAACCTTAACAAATACAGTCCAAAAGGCCTGAGAAATAAAAAAACAAGATATAAAAATTTAAATAGGTATCAAAAATATTGTATTTTTAGAATCTTTGGATCCACTTTTATGAATTCATTTGAATTGGTTAAAATTTTTTTAATCCAATTTTACTAATAATGAGAGAATATTCTACGTAGAGAAAAACTTAAACAAATACGGCCCTTCAGGCCAGCGTAATTAAAAAACAAGATATAAATAAATTAAATAAGTATTAAAATTATTGTATATTTAGAAAAGGTGGATCCACTTTCATGAAACCATTTGAATAGGTTAAAATTTTTATAAAACCAGTTTACTTATAATGAAAAAATATGTAAAATAGAGAAAAAACTTAACAAATACAGTCCAAAAGGCCTGAGAAATAAAAAACAAGATACAAAAATATAAATAGGTATCAAAAATATTGTATTTTTAGAATCTTTGGATCTACTTGCTTGAAATCATTTGAATTGGTTAAAATTTTTATAAACCAAGTTTACTAATAATAAGAGAATATTCTACGTAGAGGAAAACTAAAACAAATACGGCCCACCAGGCCAGCGTAATTAAAAAACAAGATATAAATAAATTAAATAAGTATTAATATTATTGTATATTTAGAAAAGGTGGATCCACTTTCATGAAACCATTTGAATAGGTTAAAATTTTTATAAACCAAGTTTACTTATAATAGAAAAATATATAAAATAGAGAAAAACTTCAACAAATACAGTCCAAAAGGCCTGAGAAATAAAAAAACAAGATATAAAAATTTAAATAGGTATCAAAATTATTGTATTTTTATAAACGTTGGATCTACTTGCATAAAACCATTTGAATTGGTTAAAATTTTTATAAACCAATTTTACTAATAATGAGAGAATATTCTACGTAGAGAAAAACTTAAACAAATACGGCCCTTCAGGCCAGCGTAATTAAAAAACAAAATATAAATAAATTAAATAAGTATTAAAATTATTGAATATTTAGAAAAGGTGGATCCACTTTCATGAAACCATTTGAATAGGTTAAAATTTTTATAAAACAAGTTTACTTATAATGAAAAAATATGTAAAATAGAGAAAAACCTTAACAAATACAGTCCAAAAGGCCTGAGAAATAAAAAAACGAGATAAAAAAATTTAAATAGGTATCAAAAATATTGTATTTTTAGAATCTTTGGATCTACTTGCTTGAAACCATTTGAATTGGTTAAAATTTTTATAAACCAAGTTTACTAATAATAAGAGAATATTCTACGTAGAGGAAAACTAAAACAAATACGGCCCACCAGGCCAGCGTAATTAAAAAACAAGATATAAATAAATTAAATAAGTATTAATATTATTGTATATTTAGAAAAGGTGGATCCACTTTCATGAAACCATTTGAATTGGTTAAAATTCTTATAAACCAAGTTTACTTATAATAGAAAAATATATAAAATAGAGAAAAACTTCAACAAGTACAGTCCAAAAGGCCTGAGAAATAAAAAAACAAGATATAAAAATTTAAATAGGTATCAAAATTATTGTATTTTTATAAACGTTGGATCTACTTGCATAAAACCATTTGAATTGGTTAAAATTTTTATAAACCAATTTTACTAATAATGAGAGAATATTCTACGTAGAGGAAAACTAAAACAAATACGGCCCTTCAGGCCAGCGTAATTAAAAAACAAGATATAAATAAATTATATAAGTATTAAAATTTTTGTATATTTAGAAAAGGTGGATCCACTTTCATGAAACCATTTGAATAGGTTAAAATTTTTATAAAACAAGTTTACTTATAATGAAAAAATATGTAAAATAGAGAAAAACCTTAACAAATACAGTCCAAAAGGCCTGAGAATTAAAAAAACAAGATATAAAAATTTAAATAGGTATCAAAAATATTGTATTTTTAGAATCTTTGGATCTACTTGCATGAAACCATTTGAATTGGTTAAAATTTTTATAAACCAAATTTACTAATAATAAGAGAATATTCTACGTAGAGGAAAACTAAAACAAATACGGCCCTTCAGGCCAGCGTAATTAAAAAACAAGATATAAATAAATTATATAAGTATTAAAATTTTTGTATATTTAGAAAAGGTGGATCCACTTTCATGAAACCATTTGAATAGGTTAAAATTTTTATAAAATAAGTTTACTTATAATGAAAAAATATGTAAAATAGAGAAAAACCTTAACAAATACAGTCCAAAAGGCCTGAGAAATAAAAAAACAAGATGTAAAAATATAAATAGGTATAAAAAATATTGTATTTTTAGAATCTTTGGATCTACTTGCTTGAAACCATTTGAATTGGTTAAAATTTTTATAAACCAAGTTTACTAATAATAAGAGAATATTCTACGTAGAGGAAAACTAAAACAAATACGGCCCACCAGGCCAGCGTAATTAAAAAACAAGATATAAATAAATTAAATAAGTATTAATATTATTGTATATTTAGAAAAGGTGGATCCACTTTCATGAAACCATTTGAATTGGTTAAAACTCTTATAAACCAAGTTTACTTATAATAGAAAAATATATAAAATAGAGAAAAACTTGAACAAATACAGTCCAAAAGGCCTGAGAAATAAAAAAACATAATATAAAAAATTTAAATAGGTATGCAAATTATTGTATTTTTATAAACGTTGAATCCACTTGCATGAAACCATTTGAATAGGTTAAAATTTTTATAAAACAAGTTTACTTATAATTAAAAAATATGTAAAATAGAGAAAAACCTTAACAAATACAGTTCAAAAGGCCTGAGAAATAAAAAAACAAGATATAAAAATATAAATAGGTATCAAAAATATTGTATTTTTAGAATCATTGGATCTACTTGCTTGAAACCAATTGAATTGGTTAAAATTTTTATAAACCAATTTTACTAATAATGAGAGAAGATTCTAGGTAGAGAAAAACTTAAACAAATACGGCCCTTCAGGCCAGCGTAATTAAAAAACAAGATATAAATAAATTAAATAAGTATTAAAATTATTGTATATTTAGAAAAGGTGGATCCACTTTCATGAAACCATTTGAATAGGTTAAAATTTTTATAAAACAAGTTTACTTATAATGAAAAAATATGTAAAATAGAGAAAAACCTTAACAAAAAAAGTTCAAAAGGCCTGAGAAATAAAAAAACAAGATATAAAAATTTAAATAGGTATCAAAAATATTGTATTTTTAGAATCTTTGGATCCACTTTTATGAATTCATTTGAATTGGTTAAAATTTTTATAAACCAATTTTACTAATAATGAGAGAATATTCTACGTAGAGAAAAACTTAAACAAATACGGCCCTTCAGGCCAGCGTAATTAAAAAACAAGATATAAATAAATTAAATAAGTATTAAAATTATTGTATATTTAGAAAAGGTGGATCCACTTTCATGAAACCATTTGAATAGGTTAAAATTTTTATAAAACAAGTTTACTTATAATGAAAAAATATGTAAAATAGAGAAAAACCTTAACAAATACAGTCCAAAGCCTGAGAAATAAAAAAACAAGATATAAAAATTTAAATAGGTATCAAAAATATTGTATTTTTAGAATCTTTGGATCTACTTGCATGAAACCATTTGAATTGGTTAAAATTTTTATAAACCAAATTTACTAATAATAAGAGAATATTCTACGTAGAGGAAAACTAAAACAAATACGGCCCTTCAGGCCAGCGTAATTAAAAAACAAGATATAAATAAATTATATAAGTATTAAAATTATTGTATATTTAGAAAATGTGGATCCACTTTCATGAAACCATTTGAATAGGTTAAAATTTTTATAAAACAAGTTTACTTATTACGAAAAAATATGTAAAATAGAGAAAAACCTTAACAAATACAGTCCAAAAGGCCTGAGAAATAAAAAACAAGATACAACAATGTAAATAGGTATCAAAAATATTGTATTTTTAGAATCTTTGGATCTACTTGCTTGAAATCATTTGAATTGGTTAAAATTTTCATAAACCAAGTTTACTAATAATAAGAGAATATTCTATGTAGAGGAAAACTAAAACAAATGCGGCCCACCAGGCCAGCGTAATTAAAAAACAAGATATAAATAAATTAAATAAGTATTAAAATTATTGTATATTTAGAAAAGGTGGATCCACTTTCATGAAACCATTTGAATTGGTTAAAATTCTTATAAACCAAGTTTACTTATAATAGAAAAATATATAAAATAGAGAAAAATTTAAACAAATACAGTCCAAAAGGCCTGAGAAATAAAAAAACATAATATAAAAAATTTAAATAGGTATCAAAATTATTGTATTTTTATAAACGTTGGATCCACTTGCATGAAACCATTTGAATAGGTTAAAATGTTTATAAAACAAGTTTACTTATAATGAAAAAATATGTAAAATAGAGAAAAACCTAAACAAATACAGTCAAAAAGGCCTGAGAAATAAAAAAACAAGATATAAAAAATTTAATTAGGTATCAAAATTATTGTATTTTTATAAACGTTGGATCTACTTACATAAAACCATTTGAATTGGTTAAAATTTTTATAAACCAATTTTACTAATAATGAGAGAAGATTCTAGGTAGAGAAAAACTTAAACAAATACGGCCCTTCAGGCCAGCGTAATTAAAAAACAAGATATAAATAAATTAAATAAGTATTAAAATTATTGTATATTTAGAAAAGGTGGATCCACTTTCATGAAACCATTGGAATAGGTTAAAATTTTTATAAAACCAGTTTACTTATAATGAAAAAATAGGTAAAATAGAGAAAAACCTTAACAAATACAGTCCAAAAGGCCTGAGAAATAAAAAAACAAGATATAAAAATTTAAATAGGTATCAAAAATATTGTATTTTTATAAACGTTGGATCCACTTGCATGAAACCATTTGAATTGGTTAAAATTTTTATAAACCCAGTTTACTAATAATAAGAGAATATTCTACGTAGAGGAAAACTAAAACAAATACGGCCCACCAGGCCAGCGTAATTAAAAAACAAGATATAAATAAATTAAATAAGTATTAATATTATTGTATATTTAGAAAAGGTGGATCCACTTTCATGAAACCATTTGAATTGGTTAAAACTCTTATAAACCAAGTTTACTTATAATAGAAAAATATATAAAATAGAGAAAAACTTGAACAAATACAGTCCAAAAGGCCTGAGAAATAAAAAAACATAATATAAAAAATTTAAATAGGTATGCAAATTATTGTATTTTTATAAACGTTGGATCCACTTGCATGAAACCATTTGAATAGGTTAAAATTTTTATAAAACAAGTTTACTTATAATTAAAAAATATGTAAAATAGAGAAAAACCTTAACAAATACAGTTCAAAAGGCCTGAGAAATAAAAAAACAAGATATAAAAATATAAATAGGTATCAAAAATATTGTATTTTTAGAATCATTGGATCTACTTGCTTGAAACCAATTGAATTGGTTAAAATTTTTATAAACCAATTTTACTAATAATGAGAGAAGATTCTAGGTAGAGAAAAACTTAAACAAATACGGCCCTTCAGGCCAGCGTAATTAAAAAACAAGATATAAATAAATTAAATAAGTATTAAAATTATTGTATATTTAGAAAAGGTGGATCCACTTTCATGAAACCATTTGAATAGGTTAAAATTTTTATAAAACAAGTTTACTTATAATGAAAAAATATGTAAAATAGAGAAAAACCTTAACAAAAAAAGTTCAAAAGGCCTGAGAAATAAAAAAACAAGATATAAAAATTTAAATAGGTATCAAAAATATTGTATTTTTAGAATCTTTGGATCCACTTTTATGAATTCATTTGAATTGGTTAAAATTTTTATAAACCAATTTTACTAATAATGAGAGAATATTCTACGTAGAGAAAAACTTAAACAAATACGGCCCTTCAGGCCAGCGTAATTAAAAAACAAGATATAAATAAATTAAATAAGTATTAAAATTATTGTATATTTAGAAAAGGTGGATCCACTTTCATGAAACCATTTGAATAGGTTAAAATTTTTATAAAACAAGTTTACTTATAATGAAAAAATATGTAAAATAGAGAAAAACCTTAACAAATACAGTCCAAAGCCTGAGAAATAAAAAAACAAGATATAAAAATTTAAATAGGTATCAAAAATATTGTATTTTTAGAATCTTTGGATCTACTTGCATGAAACCATTTGAATTGGTTAAAATTTTTATAAACCAAATTTACTAATAATAAGAGAATATTCTACGTAGAGGAAAACTAAAACAAATACGGCCCTTCAGGCCAGCGTAATTAAAAAACAAGATATAAATAAATTATATAAGTATTAAAATTATTGTATATTTAGAAAATGTGGATCCACTTTCATGAAACCATTTGAATAGGTTAAAATTTTTATAAAACAAGTTTACTTATTACGAAAAAATATGTAAAATAGAGAAAAACCTTAACAAATACAGTCCAAAAGGCCTGAGAAATAAAAAACAAGATACAACAATGTAAATAGGTATCAAAAATATTGTATTTTTAGAATCTTTGGATCTACTTGCTTGAAATCATTTGAATTGGTTAAAATTTTCATAAACCAAGTTTACTAATAATAAGAGAATATTCTATGTAGAGGAAAACTAAAACAAATGCGGCCCACCAGGCCAGCGTAATTAAAAAACAAGATATAAATAAATTAAATAAGTATTAAAATTATTGTATATTTAGAAAAGGTGGATCCACTTTCATGAAACCATTTGAATTGGTTAAAATTCTTATAAACCAAGTTTACTTATAATAGAAAAATATATAAAATAGAGAAAAACTTAAACAAATACAGTCCAAAAGGCCTGAGAAATAAAAAAACATAATATAAAAAATTTAAATAGGTATCAAAATTATTGTATTTTTATAAACGTTGGATCCACTTGCATGAAACCATTTGAATAGGTTAAAATGTTTATAAAACAAGTTTACTTATAATGAAAAAATATGTAAAATAGAGAAAAACCTAAACAAATACAGTCAAAAAGGCCTGAGAAATAAAAAAACAAGATATAAAAAATTTAATTAGGTATCAAAATTATTGTATTTTTATAAACGTTGGATCTACTTACATAAAACCATTTGAATTGGTTAAAATTTTTATAAACCAATTTTACTAATAATGAGAGAAGATTCTAGGTAGAGAAAAACTTAAACAAATACGGCCCTTCAGGCCAGCGTAATTAAAAAACAAGATATAAATAAATTAAATAAGTATTAAAATTATTGTATATTTAGAAAAGGTGGATCCACTTTCATGAAACCATTGGAATAGGTTAAAATTTTTATAAAACCAGTTTACTTATAATGAAAAAATAGGTAAAATAGAGAAAAACCTTAACAAATACAGTCCAAAAGGCCTGAGAAATAAAAAAACAAGATATAAAAATTTAAATAGGTATCAAAAATATTGTATTTTTATAAACGTTGGATCCACTTGCATGAAACCATTTGAATTGGTTAAAATTTTTATAAACCCAGTTTACTAATAATAAGAGAATATTCTACGTAGAGGAAAACTAAAACAAATACGGCCCTTCAGGCCAGCGTAATTAAAAAACAAGATATAAATAAATTTAAAAAGTATTAAAATTATTGTATATTTAGAAAAGGTGGATCCACTTTCATGAAACCATTTGAATTGGTTAAAACTCTTATAGACCAAAGTTACTTATAATAGAAAAATATGTAAAATAGAGAAAAACCTTAACAAATACAGTCCAAAAGGCCTGAGAAATAAAAAACAAGATACAACAATGTAAATAGGTGTCAAAAATATTGTATTTTTAGAATCTTTGGATCTACTTGCTTGAAATCATTTGAATTGGTTAAAATTTTCATAAACCAAGTTTACTAATAATAAGAGAATATTCTATGTAGAGGAAAACTAAAACAAATGCGGCCCACCAGGCCAGCGTAATTAAAAAACAAGATATAAATAAATTAAATAAGTATTAAAATTATTGTATATTTAGAAAAGGTGGATCCACTTTCATGAAACCATTTGAATAGGTTAAAATTTTTATAAAACAAGTTTAGTTATAATGAAAAAATATGTATAATAGAGAAAAACCTTAACAAATACAGTCCAAAAGTCCTGAGAAATAAAAAAACAAGATATAAAAATTTAAATAGGTATCAAAAATATTGTATTTTTAGAATCTTTGGATCTACTTGCATGAAACCATTTGAATTGGTTAAAATTTTTATAAACCAAATTTACTAATAATAAGAGAATATTCTACGTAGAGGAAAACTAAAACAAATACGGCCCTTCAGGCCAGCGTAATTAAAAAACAAGATATAAATAAATTATATAAGTATTAAAATTTTTGTATATTTAGAAAAGGTGGATCCACTTTCATGAAACCATTTGAATAGGTTAAAATTTTTATAAAATAAGTTTACTTATAATGAAAAAATATGTAAAATAGAGAAAAACCTTAACAAATACAGTCCAAAAGGCCTGAGAAATAAAAAAACAAGATATAAAAATATAAATAGGTATAAAAAATATTGTATTTTTAGAATCTTTGGATCTACTTGCTTGAAACCATTTGAATTGGTTAAAATTTTTATAAACCAAGTTTACTAATAATAAGAGAATATTCTACGTAGAGGAAAACTAAAACAAATACGGCCCACCAGGCCAGCGTAATTAAAAAACAAGATATAAATAAATTAAATAAGTATTAATATTATTGTATATTTATAAACGTTGGATCCACTTGCATGAAACCATTTGAATAGGTTAAAATTTTTATAAAACAAGTTTACTTATAATTAAAAAATATGTAAAATAGAGAAAAACCTTAACAAATACAGTCCAAAAGGCCTGAGAAATAAAAAAACAAGATATAAAAATTTAAATAGGTATCAAAAATATTGTATTTTTAGAATCTTTGGATCCACTTTTATGAATTCATTTGAATTGGTTAAAATTTTTTTAATCCAATTTTACTAATAATGAGAGAATATTCTACGTAGAGAAAAACTTAAACAAATACGGCCCTTCAGGCCAGCGTAATTAAAAAACAAGATATAAATAAATTAAATAAGTATTAAAATTATTGTATATTTAGAAAAGGTGGATCCACTTTCATGAAACCATTTGAATAGGTTAAAATTTTTATAAAACCAGTTTACTTATAATGAAAAAATATGTAAAATAGAGAAAAAACTTAACAAATACAGTCCAAAAGGCCTGAGAAATAAAAAACAAGATACAAAAATATAAATAGGTATCAAAAATATTGTATTTTTAGAATCTTTGGATCTACTTGCTTGAAATCATTTGAATTGGTTAAAATTTTTATAAACCAAGTTTACTAATAATAAGAGAATATTCTACGTAGAGGAAAACTAAAACAAATACGGCCCACCAGGCCAGCGTAATTAAAAAACAAGATATAAATAAATTAAATAAGTATTAATATTATTGTATATTTAGAAAAGGTGGATCCACTTTCATGAAACCATTTGAATAGGTTAAAATTTTTATAAACCAAGTTTACTTATAATAGAAAAATATATAAAATAGAGAAAAACTTCAACAAATACAGTCCAAAAGGCCTGAGAAATAAAAAAACAAGATATAAAAATTTAAATAGGTATCAAAATTATTGTATTTTTATAAACGTTGGATCTACTTGCATAAAACCATTTGAATTGGTTAAAATTTTTATAAACCAATTTTACTAATAATGAGAGAATATTCTACGTAGAGAAAAACTTAAACAAATACGGCCCTTCAGGCCAGCGTAATTAAAAAACAAAATATAAATAAATTAAATAAGTATTAAAATTATTGAATATTTAGAAAAGGTGGATCCACTTTCATGAAACCATTTGAATAGGTTAAAATTTTTATAAAACAAGTTTACTTATAATGAAAAAATATGTAAAATAGAGAAAAACCTTAACAAATACAGTCCAAAAGGCCTGAGAAATAAAAAAACGAGATAAAAAAATTTAAATAGGTATCAAAAATATTGTATTTTTAGAATCTTTGGATCTACTTGCTTGAAACCATTTGAATTGGTTAAAATTTTTATAAACCAAGTTTACTAATAATAAGAGAATATTCTACGTAGAGGAAAACTAAAACAAATACGGCCCACCAGGCCAGCGTAATTAAAAAACAAGATATAAATAAATTAAATAAGTATTAATATTATTGTATATTTAGAAAAGGTGGATCCACTTTCATGAAACCATTTGAATTGGTTAAAATTCTTATAAACCAAGTTTACTTATAATAGAAAAATATATAAAATAGAGAAAAACTTCAACAAGTACAGTCCAAAAGGCCTGAGAAATAAAAAAACAAGATATAAAAATTTAAATAGGTATCAAAATTATTGTATTTTTATAAACGTTGGATCTACTTGCATAAAACCATTTGAATTGGTTAAAATTTTTATAAACCAATTTTACTAATAATGAGAGAATATTCTACGTAGAGGAAAACTAAAACAAATACGGCCCTTCAGGCCAGCGTAATTAAAAAACAAGATATAAATAAATTATATAAGTATTAAAATTTTTGTATATTTAGAAAAGGTGGATCCACTTTCATGAAACCATTTGAATAGGTTAAAATTTTTATAAAACAAGTTTACTTATAATGAAAAAATATGTAAAATAGAGAAAAACCTTAACAAATACAGTCCAAAAGGCCTGAGAATTAAAAAAACAAGATATAAAAATTTAAATAGGTATCAAAAATATTGTATTTTTAGAATCTTTGGATCTACTTGCATGAAACCATTTGAATTGGTTAAAATTTTTATAAACCAAATTTACTAATAATAAGAGAATATTCTACGTAGAGGAAAACTAAAACAAATACGGCCCTTCAGGCCAGCGTAATTAAAAAACAAGATATAAATAAATTATATAAGTATTAAAATTTTTGTATATTTAGAAAAGGTGGATCCACTTTCATGAAACCATTTGAATAGGTTAAAATTTTTATAAAATAAGTTTACTTATAATGAAAAAATATGTAAAATAGAGAAAAACCTTAACAAATACAGTCCAAAAGGCCTGAGAAATAAAAAAACAAGATGTAAAAATATAAATAGGTATAAAAAATATTGTATTTTTAGAATCTTTGGATCTACTTGCTTGAAACCATTTGAATTGGTTAAAATTTTTATAAACCAAGTTTACTAATAATAAGAGAATATTCTACGTAGAGGAAAACTAAAACAAATACGGCCCACCAGGCCAGCGTAATTAAAAAACAAGATATAAATAAATTAAATAAGTATTAATATTATTGTATATTTAGAAAAGGTGGATCCACTTTCATGAAACCATTTGAATTGGTTAAAACTCTTATAAACCAAGTTTACTTATAATAGAAAAATATATAAAATAGAGAAAAACTTGAACAAATACAGTCCAAAAGGCCTGAGAAATAAAAAAACATAATATAAAAAATTTAAATAGGTATGCAAATTATTGTATTTTTATAAACGTTGGATCCACTTGCATGAAACCATTTGAATAGGTTAAAATTTTTATAAAACAAGTTTACTTATAATTAAAAAATATGTAAAATAGAGAAAAACCTTAACAAATACAGTTCAAAAGGCCTGAGAAATAAAAAAACAAGATATAAAAATATAAATAGGTATCAAAAATATTGTATTTTTAGAATCATTGGATCTACTTGCTTGAAACCAATTGAATTGGTTAAAATTTTTATAAACCAATTTTACTAATAATGAGAGAAGATTCTAGGTAGAGAAAAACTTAAACAAATACGGCCCTTCAGGCCAGCGTAATTAAAAAACAAGATATAAATAAATTAAATAAGTATTAAAATTATTGTATATTTAGAAAAGGTGGATCCACTTTCATGAAACCATTTGAATAGGTTAAAATTTTTATAAAACAAGTTTACTTATAATGAAAAAATATGTAAAATAGAGAAAAACCTTAACAAAAAAAGTTCAAAAGGCCTGAGAAATAAAAAAACAAGATATAAAAATTTAAATAGGTATCAAAAATATTGTATTTTTAGAATCTTTGGATCCACTTTTATGAATTCATTTGAATTGGTTAAAATTTTTATAAACCAATTTTACTAATAATGAGAGAATATTCTACGTAGAGAAAAACTTAAACAAATACGGCCCTTCAGGCCAGCGTAATTAAAAAACAAGATATAAATAAATTAAATAAGTATTAAAATTATTGTATATTTAGAAAATGTGGATCCACTTTCATGAAACCATTTGAATAGGTTAAAATTTTTATAAAACAAGTTTACTTATTACGAAAAAATATGTAAAATAGAGAAAAACCTTAACAAATACAGTCCAAAAGGCCTGAGAAATAAAAAACAAGATACAACAATGTAAATAGGTATCAAAAATATTGTATTTTTAGAATCTTTGGATCTACTTGCTTGAAATCATTTGAATTGGTTAAAATTTTCATAAACCAAGTTTACTAATAATAAGAGAATATTCTATGTAGAGGAAAACTAAAACAAATGCGGCCCACCAGGCCAGCGTAATTAAAAAACAAGATATAAATAAATTAAATAAGTATTAAAATTATTGTATATTTAGAAAAGGTGGATCCACTTTCATGAAACCATTTGAATTGGTTAAAATTCTTATAAACCAAGTTTACTTATAATAGAAAAATATATAAAATAGAGAAAAACTTAAACAAATACAGTCCAAAAGGCCTGAGAAATAAAAAAACATAATATAAAAAATTTAAATAGGTATCAAAATTATTGTATTTTTATAAACGTTGGATCCACTTGCATGAAACCATTTGAATAGGTTAAAATGTTTATAAAACAAGTTTACTTATAATGAAAAAATATGTAAAATAGAGAAAAACCTAAACAAATACAGTCAAAAAGGCCTGAGAAATAAAAAAACAAGATATAAAAAATTTAATTAGGTATCAAAATTATTGTATTTTTATAAACGTTGGATCTACTTACATAAAACCATTTGAATTGGTTAAAATTTTTATAAACCAATTTTACTAATAATGAGAGAAGATTCTAGGTAGAGAAAAACTTAAACAAATACGGCCCTTCAGGCCAGCGTAATTAAAAAACAAGATATAAATAAATTAAATAAGTATTAAAATTATTGTATATTTAGAAAAGGTGGATCCACTTTCATGAAACCATTGGAATAGGTTAAAATTTTTATAAAACCAGTTTACTTATAATGAAAAAATAGGTAAAATAGAGAAAAACCTTAACAAATACAGTCCAAAAGGCCTGAGAAATAAAAAAACAAGATATAAAAATTTAAATAGGTATCAAAAATATTGTATTTTTATAAACGTTGGATCCACTTGCATGAAACCATTTGAATTGGTTAAAATTTTTATAAACCCAGTTTACTAATAATAAGAGAATATTCTACGTAGAGGAAAACTAAAACAAATACGGCCCACCAGGCCAGCGTAATTAAAAAACAAGATATAAATAAATTAAATAAGTATTAATATTATTGTATATTTAGAAAAGGTGGATCCACTTTCATGAAACCATTTGAATTGGTTAAAACTCTTATAAACCAAGTTTACTTATAATAGAAAAATATATAAAATAGAGAAAAACTTGAACAAATACAGTCCAAAAGGCCTGAGAAATAAAAAAACATAATATAAAAAATTTAAATAGGTATGCAAATTATTGTATTTTTATAAACGTTGGATCCACTTGCATGAAACCATTTGAATAGGTTAAAATTTTTATAAAACAAGTTTACTTATAATTAAAAAATATGTAAAATAGAGAAAAACCTTAACAAATACAGTTCAAAAGGCCTGAGAAATAAAAAAACAAGATATAAAAATATAAATAGGTATCAAAAATATTGTATTTTTAGAATCATTGGATCTACTTGCTTGAAACCAATTGAATTGGTTAAAATTTTTATAAACCAATTTTACTAATAATGAGAGAAGATTCTAGGTAGAGAAAAACTTAAACAAATACGGCCCTTCAGGCCAGCGTAATTAAAAAACAAGATATAAATAAATTAAATAAGTATTAAAATTATTGTATATTTAGAAAAGGTGGATCCACTTTCATGAAACCATTTGAATAGGTTAAAATTTTTATAAAACAAGTTTACTTATAATGAAAAAATATGTAAAATAGAGAAAAACCTTAACAAAAAAAGTTCAAAAGGCCTGAGAAATAAAAAAACAAGATATAAAAATTTAAATAGGTATCAAAAATATTGTATTTTTAGAATCTTTGGATCCACTTTTATGAATTCATTTGAATTGGTTAAAATTTTTATAAACCAATTTTACTAATAATGAGAGAATATTCTACGTAGAGAAAAACTTAAACAAATACGGCCCTTCAGGCCAGCGTAATTAAAAAACAAGATATAAATAAATTAAATAAGTATTAAAATTATTGTATATTTAGAAAAGGTGGATCCACTTTCATGAAACCATTTGAATAGGTTAAAATTTTTATAAAACAAGTTTACTTATAATGAAAAAATATGTAAAATAGAGAAAAACCTTAACAAATACAGTCCAAAGCCTGAGAAATAAAAAAACAAGATATAAAAATTTAAATAGGTATCAAAAATATTGTATTTTTAGAATCTTTGGATCTACTTGCATGAAACCATTTGAATTGGTTAAAATTTTTATAAACCAAATTTACTAATAATAAGAGAATATTCTACGTAGAGGAAAACTAAAACAAATACGGCCCTTCAGGCCAGCGTAATTAAAAAACAAGATATAAATAAATTATATAAGTATTAAAATTATTGTATATTTAGAAAATGTGGATCCACTTTCATGAAACCATTTGAATAGGTTAAAATTTTTATAAAACAAGTTTACTTATTACGAAAAAATATGTAAAATAGAGAAAAACCTTAACAAATACAGTCCAAAAGGCCTGAGAAATAAAAAACAAGATACAACAATGTAAATAGGTATCAAAAATATTGTATTTTTAGAATCTTTGGATCTACTTGCTTGAAATCATTTGAATTGGTTAAAATTTTCATAAACCAAGTTTACTAATAATAAGAGAATATTCTATGTAGAGGAAAACTAAAACAAATGCGGCCCACCAGGCCAGCGTAATTAAAAAACAAGATATAAATAAATTAAATAAGTATTAAAATTATTGTATATTTAGAAAAGGTGGATCCACTTTCATGAAACCATTTGAATTGGTTAAAATTCTTATAAACCAAGTTTACTTATAATAGAAAAATATATAAAATAGAGAAAAACTTAAACAAATACAGTCCAAAAGGCCTGAGAAATAAAAAAACATAATATAAAAAATTTAAATAGGTATCAAAATTATTGTATTTTTATAAACGTTGGATCCACTTGCATGAAACCATTTGAATAGGTTAAAATGTTTATAAAACAAGTTTACTTATAATGAAAAAATATGTAAAATAGAGAAAAACCTAAACAAATACAGTCAAAAAGGCCTGAGAAATAAAAAAACAAGATATAAAAAATTTAATTAGGTATCAAAATTATTGTATTTTTATAAACGTTGGATCTACTTACATAAAACCATTTGAATTGGTTAAAATTTTTATAAACCAATTTTACTAATAATGAGAGAAGATTCTAGGTAGAGAAAAACTTAAACAAATACGGCCCTTCAGGCCAGCGTAATTAAAAAACAAGATATAAATAAATTAAATAAGTATTAAAATTATTGTATATTTAGAAAAGGTGGATCCACTTTCATGAAACCATTGGAATAGGTTAAAATTTTTATAAAACCAGTTTACTTATAATGAAAAAATAGGTAAAATAGAGAAAAACCTTAACAAATACAGTCCAAAAGGCCTGAGAAATAAAAAAACAAGATATAAAAATTTAAATAGGTATCAAAAATATTGTATTTTTATAAACGTTGGATCCACTTGCATGAAACCATTTGAATTGGTTAAAATTTTTATAAACCCAGTTTACTAATAATAAGAGAATATTCTACGTAGAGGAAAACTAAAACAAATACGGCCCTTCAGGCCAGCGTAATTAAAAAACAAGATATAAATAAATTTAAAAAGTATTAAAATTATTGTATATTTAGAAAAGGTGGATCCACTTTCATGAAACCATTTGAATTGGTTAAAACTCTTATAGACCAAAGTTACTTATAATAGAAAAATATGTAAAATAGAGAAAAACCTTAACAAATACAGTCCAAAAGGCCTGAGAAATAAAAAACAAGATACAACAATGTAAATAGGTGTCAAAAATATTGTATTTTTAGAATCTTTGGATCTACTTGCTTGAAATCATTTGAATTGGTTAAAATTTTCATAAACCAAGTTTACTAATAATAAGAGAATATTCTATGTAGAGGAAAACTAAAACAAATGCGGCCCACCAGGCCAGCGTAATTAAAAAACAAGATATAAATAAATTAAATAAGTATTAAAATTATTGTATATTTAGAAAAGGTGGATCCACTTTCATGAAACCATTTGAATAGGTTAAAATTTTTATAAAACAAGTTTAGTTATAATGAAAAAATATGTATAATAGAGAAAAACCTTAACAAATACAGTCCAAAAGTCCTGAGAAATAAAAAAACAAGATATAAAAATTTAAATAGGTATCAAAAATATTGTATTTTTAGAATCTTTGGATCTACTTGCATGAAACCATTTGAATTGGTTAAAATTTTTATAAACCAAATTTACTAATAATAAGAGAATATTCTACGTAGAGGAAAACTAAAACAAATACGGCCCTTCAGGCCAGCGTAATTAAAAAACAAGATATAAATAAATTATATAAGTATTAAAATTTTTGTATATTTAGAAAAGGTGGATCCACTTTCATGAAACCATTTGAATAGGTTAAAATTTTTATAAAATAAGTTTACTTATAATGAAAAAATATGTAAAATAGAGAAAAACCTTAACAAATACAGTCCAAAAGGCCTGAGAAATAAAAAAACAAGATATAAAAATATAAATAGGTATAAAAAATATTGTATTTTTAGAATCTTTGGATCTACTTGCTTGAAACCATTTGAATTGGTTAAAATTTTTATAAACCAAGTTTACTAATAATAAGAGAATATTCTACGTAGAGGAAAACTAAAACAAATACGGCCCACCAGGCCAGCGTAATTAAAAAACAAGATATAAATAAATTAAATAAGTATTAATATTATTGTATATTTATAAACGTTGGATCCACTTGCATGAAACCATTTGAATAGGTTAAAATTTTTATAAAACAAGTTTACTTATAATTAAAAAATATGTAAAATAGAGAAAAACCTTAACAAATACAGTTCAAAAGGCCTGAGAAATAAAAAAACAAGATATAAAAATATAAATAGGTATCAAAAATATTGTATTTTTAGAATCATTGGATCTACTTGCTTGAAACCAATTGAATTGGTTAAAATTTTTATAAACCAATTTTACTAATAATGAGAGAAGATTCTAGGTAGAGAAAAACTTAAACAAATACGGCCCTTCAGGCCAGCGTAATTAAAAAACAAGATATAAATAAATTAAATAAGTATTAAAATTATTGTATATTTAGAAAAGGTGGATCCACTTTCATGAAACCATTTGAATAGGTTAAAATTTTTATAAAACAAGTTTCCTTACAATGAAAAAATATGTAAAATAGAGAAAAACCTTAACAAATACAGTCCAAAAGGCCTGAGAAATAAAAAACAAGATACAAAAATATAAATAGGTATCAAAAATATTGTATTTTTAGAATCTTTGGATCTACTTGCTTGAAATCAATTGAATTGGTTAAAATTTTTGTAAACCAAGTTTACTAATAATAAGAGAATATTCTACGTAGAGGAAAACTAAAACAAATACGGCCCACCAGGCCAGCGTAATTAAAAAACAAGATATAAATAAATTAAATAAGTATTAATATTATTGTATATTTAGAAAAGGTGGATCCACTTTCATGAAACCATTTGAATAGGTTAAAATTTTTATAAAACAAGTTTCCTTATAATGAAAAAATATGTAAAATAGAGAAAAACCTTAACAAATACAGTCCAAAAGGCCTGAGAAATAAAAAAACAAGATATAAAAATTTAAATAGGTATCAAAAATATTGTATTTTTAGAATCTTTGGATCCACTTTTATGAATTCATTTGAATTGGTTAAAATTTTTTTAATCCAATTTTACTAATAATGAGAGAATATTCTACGTAGAGAAAAACTTAAACAAATACGGCCCTTCAGGCCAGCGTAATTAAAAAACAAGATATAAATAAATTAAATAAGTATTAAAATTATTGTATATTTAGAAAAGGTGGATCCACTTTCATGAAACCATTTGAATAGGTTAAAATTTTTATAAAACCAGTTTACTTATAATGAAAAAATATGTAAAATAGAGAAAAAACTTAACAAATACAGTCCAAAAGGCCTGAGAAATAAAAAACAAGATACAAAAATATAAATAGGTATCAAAAATATTGTATTTTTAGAATCTTTGGATCTACTTGCTTGAAATCATTTGAATTGGTTAAAATTTTTATAAACCAAGTTTACTAATAATAAGAGAATATTCTACGTAGAGGAAAACTAAAACAAATACGGCCCACCAGGCCAGCGTAATTAAAAAACAAGATATAAATAAATTAAATAAGTATTAATATTATTGTATATTTAGAAAAGGTGGATCCACTTTCATGAAACCATTTGAATTGGTTCAAATTCTTATAAACCAAGTTTACTTATAATAGAAAAATATATAAAATAGAGAAAAACTTCAACAAATACAGTCCAAAAGGCCTGAGAAATAAAAAAACAAGATATAAAAATTTAAATAGGTATCAAAATTATTGTATTTTTATAAACGTTGGATCTACTTGCATAAAACCATTTGAATTGGTTAAAATTTTTATAAACCAATTTTACTAATAATGAGAGAATATTCTACGTAGAGAAAAACTTAAACAAATACGGCCCTTCAGGCCAGCGTAATTAAAAAACAAAATATAAATAAATTAAATAAGTATTAAAATTATTGAATATTTAGAAAAGGTGGATCCACTTTCATGAAACCATTTGAATAGGTTAAAATTTTTATAAAACAAGTTTACTTATAATGAAAAAATATGTAAAATAGAGAAAAACCTTAACAAATACAGTCCAAAAGGCCTGAGAAATAAAAAAACGAGATAAAAAAATTTAAATAGGTATCAAAAATATTGTATTTTTAGAATCTTTGGATCTACTTGCTTGAAACCATTTGAATTGGTTAAAATTTTTATAAACCAAGTTTACTAATAATAAGAGAATATTCTACGTAGAGGAAAACTAAAACAAATACGGCCCACCAGGCCAGCGTAATTAAAAAACAAGATATAAATAAATTAAATAAGTATTAATATTATTGTATATTTAGAAAAGGTGGATCCACTTTCATGAAACCATTTGAATTGGTTAAAATTCTTATAAACCAAGTTTACTTATAATAGAAAAATATATAAAATAGAGAAAAACTTCAACAAATACAGTCCAAAAGGCCTGAGAAATAAAAAAACAAGATATAAAAATTTAAATAGGTATCAAAATTATTGTATTTTTATAAACGTTGGATCTACTTGCATAAAACCATTTGAATTGGTTAAAATTTTTATAAACCAATTTTACTAATAATGAGAGAATATTCTACGTAGAGGAAAACTAAAACAAATACGGCCCTTCAGGCCAGCGTAATTAAAAAACAAGATATAAATAAATTATATAAGTATTAAAATTTTTGTATATTTAGAAAAGGTGGATCCACTTTCATGAAACCATTTGAATAGGTTAAAATTTTTATAAAACAAGTTTACTTATAATGAAAAAATATGTAAAATAGAGAAAAACCTTAACAAATACAGTCCAAAAGGCCTGAGAATTAAAAAAACAAGATATAAAAATTTAAATAGGTATCAAAAATATTGTATTTTTAGAATCTTTGGATCTACTTGCATGAAACCATTTGAATTGGTTAAAATTTTTATAAACCAAATTTACTAATAATAAGAGAATATTCTACGTAGAGGAAAACTAAAACAAATACGGCCCACCAGGCCAGCGTAATTAAAAAACAAGATATAAATAAATTAAATAAGTATTAATATTATTGTATATTTATAAACGTTGGATCCACTTGCATGAAACCATTTGAATAGGTTAAAATTTTTATAAAACAAGTTTACTTATAATTAAAAAATATGTAAAATAGAGAAAAACCTTAACAAATACAGTTCAAAAGGCCTGAGAAATAAAAAAACAAGATATAAAAATATAAATAGGTATCAAAAATATTGTATTTTTAGAATCATTGGATCTACTTGCTTGAAACCAATTGAATTGGTTAAAATTTTTATAAACCAATTTTACTAATAATGAGAGAAGATTCTAGGTAGAGGAAAACTTAAACAAATACGGCCCTTCAGGCCAGCGTAATTAAAAAACAAGATATAAATAAATTAAATAAGTATTAAAATTATTGTATATTTAGAAAAGGTGGATCCACTTTCATGAAACCATTTGAATAGGTTAAAATTTTTATAAAACAAGTTTCCTTATAATGAAAAAATATGTAAAATAGAGAAAAACCTTAACAAATACAGTCCAAAAGGCCTGAGAAATAAAAAACAAGATACAAAAATATAAATAGGTATCAAAAATATTGTATTTTTAGAATCTTTGGATCTACTTGCTTGAAATCAATTGAATTGGTTAAAATTTTTGTAAACCAAGTTTACTAATAATAAGAGAATATTCTACGTAGAGGAAAACTAAAACAAATACGGCCCACCAGGCCAGCGTAATTAAAAAACAAGATATAAATAAATTAAATAAGTATTAATATTATTGTATATTTAGAAAAGGTGGATCCACTTTCATGAAACCATTTGAATAGGTTAAAATTTTTATAAAACAAGTTTCCTTATAATGAAAAAATATGTAAAATAGAGAAAAACCTTAACAAATACAGTCCAAAAGGCCTGAGAAATAAAAAAACAAGATATAAAAATTTAAATAGGTATCAAAAATATTGTATTTTTAGAATCTTTGGATCCACTTTTATGAATTCATTTGAATTGGTTAAAATTTTTTTAATCCAATTTTACTAATAATGAGAGAATATTCTACGTAGAGAAAAACTTAAACAAATACGGCCCTTCAGGCCAGCGTAATTAAAAAACAAGATATAAATAAATTAAATAAGTATTAAAATTATTGTATATTTAGAAAAGGTGGATCCACTTTCATGAAACCATTTGAATAGGTTAAAATTTTTATAAAACCAGTTTACTTATAATGAAAAAATATGTAAAATAGAGAAAAAACTTAACAAATACAGTCCAAAAGGCCTGAGAAATAAAAAACAAGATACAAAAATATAAATAGGTATCAAAAATATTGTATTTTTAGAATCTTTGGATCTACTTGCTTGAAATCATTTGAATTGGTTAAAATTTTTATAAACCAAGTTTACTAATAATAAGAGAATATTCTACGTAGAGGAAAACTAAAACAAATACGGCCCACCAGGCCAGCGTAATTAAAAAACAAGATATAAATAAATTAAATAAGTATTAATATTATTGTA
The DNA here is from genome assembly GCA_022575985.1 of Anagrus nilaparvatae. Lineage (NCBI taxonomy): Eukaryota > Metazoa > Arthropoda > Insecta > Hymenoptera > Mymaridae > Anagrus > Anagrus nilaparvatae. The sequence continues at coordinate 7,455,236 of JAKSXM010000238.1, read as the reverse complement.
TATTTAGAAAAGGTGGATCCACTTTCATGAAACCATTTGAATTGGTTCAAATTCTTATAAACCAAGTTTACTTATAATAGAAAAATATATAAAATAGAGAAAAACTTCAACAAATACAGTCCAAAAGGCCTGAGAAATAAAAAAACAAGATATAAAAATTTAAATAGGTATCAAAATTATTGTATTTTTATAAACGTTGGATCTACTTGCATAAAACCATTTGAATTGGTTAAAATTTTTATAAACCAATTTTACTAATAATGAGAGAATATTCTACGTAGAGAAAAACTTAAACAAATACGGCCCTTCAGGCCAGCGTAATTAAAAAACAAAATATAAATAAATTAAATAAGTATTAAAATTATTGAATATTTAGAAAAGGTGGATCCACTTTCATGAAACCATTTGAATAGGTTAAAATTTTTATAAAACAAGTTTACTTATAATGAAAAAATATGTAAAATAGAGAAAAACCTTAACAAATACAGTCCAAAAGGCCTGAGAAATAAAAAAACGAGATAAAAAAATTTAAATAGGTATCAAAAATATTGTATTTTTAGAATCTTTGGATCTACTTGCTTGAAACCATTTGAATTGGTTAAAATTTTTATAAACCAAGTTTACTAATAATAAGAGAATATTCTACGTAGAGGAAAACTAAAACAAATACGGCCCACCAGGCCAGCGTAATTAAAAAACAAGATATAAATAAATTAAATAAGTATTAATATTATTGTATATTTAGAAAAGGTGGATCCACTTTCATGAAACCATTTGAATTGGTTAAAATTCTTATAAACCAAGTTTACTTATAATAGAAAAATATATAAAATAGAGAAAAACTTCAACAAATACAGTCCAAAAGGCCTGAGAAATAGAAAAACAAGATATAAAAATTTAAATAGGTATCAAAATTATTGTATTTTTATAAACGTTGGATCTACTTGCATAAAACCATTTGAATTGGTTAAAATTTTTATAAACCAATTTTACTAATAATGAGAGAATATTCTACGTAGAGGAAAACTAAAACAAATACGGCCCTTCAGGCCAGCGTAATTAAAAAACAAGATATAAATAAATTATATAAGTATTAAAATTTTTGTATATTTAGAAAAGGTGGATCCACTTTCATGAAACCATTTGAATAGGTTAAAATTTTTATAAAACAAGTTTACTTATAATGAAAAAATATGTAAAATAGAGAAAAACCTTAACAAATACAGTCCAAAAGGCCTGAGAATTAAAAAAACAAGATATAAAAATTTAAATAGGTATCAAAAATATTGTATTTTTAGAATCTTTGGATCTACTTGCATGAAACCATTTGAATTGGTTAAAATTTTTATAAACCAAATTTACTAATAATAAGAGAATATTCTACGTAGAGGAAAACTAAAACAAATACGGCCCTTCAGGCCAGCGTAATTAAAAAACAAGATATAAATAAATTATATAAGTATTAAAATTTTTGTATATTTAGAAAAGGTGGATCCACTTTCATGAAACCATTTGAATAGGTTAAAATTTTTATAAAATAAGTTTACTTATAATGAAAAAATATGTAAAATAGAGAAAAACCTTAACAAATACAGTCCAAAAGGCCTGAGAAATAAAAAAACAAGATATAAAAATATAAATAGGTATAAAAAATATTGTATTTTTAGAATCTTTGGATCTACTTGCTTGAAACCATTTGAATTGGTTAAAATTTTTATAAACCAAGTTTACTAATAATAAGAGAATATTCTACGTAGAGGAAAACTAAAACAAATACGGCCCACCAGGCCAGCGTAATTAAAAAACAAGATATAAATAAATTAAATAAGTATTAATATTATTGTATATTTAGAAAAGGTGGATCCACTTTCATGAAACCATTTGAATTGGTTAAAACTCTTATAAACCAAGTTTACTTATAATAGAAAAATATATAAAATAGAGAAAAACTTGAACAAATACAGTCCAAAAGGCCTGAGAAATAAAAAAACATAATATAAAAAATTTAAATAGGTATGCAAATTATTGTATTTTTATAAACGTTGGATCCACTTGCATGAAACCATTTGAATAGGTTAAAATTTTTATAAAACAAGTTTACTTATAATTAAAAAATATGTAAAATAGAGAAAAACCTTAACAAATACAGTTCAAAAGGCCTGAGAAATAAAAAAACAAGATATAAAAATATAAATAGGTATCAAAAATATTGTATTTTTAGAATCATTGGATCTACTTGCTTGAAACCAATTGAATTGGTTAAAATTTTTATAAACCAATTTTACTAATAATGAGAGAAGATTCTAGGTAGAGAAAAACTTAAACAAATACGGCCCTTCAGGCCAGCGTAATTAAAAAACAAGATATAAATAAATTAAATAAGTATTAAAATTATTGTATATTTAGAAAAGGTGGATCCACTTTCATGAAACCATTTGAATAGGTTAAAATTTTTATAAAACAAGTTTCCTTATAATGAAAAAATATGTAAAATAGAGAAAAACCTTAACAAATACAGTCCAAAAGGCCTGAGAAATAAAAAAACAAGATATAAAAATTTAAATAGGTATCAAAAATATTGTATTTTTAGAATCTTTGGATCCACTTTTATGAATTCATTTGAATTGGTTAAAATTTTTATAATCCAATTTTACTAATAATGAGAGAATATTCTACGTAGAGAAAAACTTAAACAAATACGGCCCTTCAGGCCAGCGTAATTAAAAAACAAGATATAAATAAATTAAATAAGTATTAATATTATTGTATATTTAGAAAAGGTGGATCCACTTTCATGAAACCATTTGAATTGGTTCAAATTCTTATAAACCAAGTTTACTTATAATAGAAAAATATATAAAATAGAGAAAAACTTCAACAAATACAGTCCAAAAGGCCTGAGAAATAAAAAAACAAGATATAAAAATTTAAATAGGTATCAAAAATATTGTATTTTTAGAATCTTTGGATCTACTTGCTTGAAATCATTTGAATTGGTTAAAATTTTTATAAACCAAGTTTACTAATAATAAGAGAATATTCTACGTAGAGGAAAACTAAAACAAATACGGCCCACCAGGCCAGCGTAATTAAAAAACAAGATATAAATAAATTAAATAAGTATTAATATTATTGTATATTTAGAAAAGGTGGATCCACTTTCATGAAACCATTTGAATTGGTTCAAATTCTTATAAACCAAGTTTACTTATAATAGAAAAATATATAAAATAGAGAAAAACTTCAACAAATACAGTCCAAAAGGCCTGAGAAATAAAAAAACAAGATATAAAAAATTAAATAGGTATCAAAATTATTGTATTTTTATAAACGTTGGATCTACTTGCATAAAACCATTTGAATTGGTTAAAATTTTTATAAACCAATTTTACTAATAATGAGAGAATATTCTACGTAGAGAAAAACTTAAACAAATACGGCCCTTCAGGCCAGCGTAATTAAAAAACAAAATATAAATAAATTAAATAAGTATTAAAATTATTGAATATTTAGAAAAAGTGGATCCACTTTCATGAAACCATTTGAATAGGTTAAAATTTTTATAAAACAAGTTTACTTATAATGAAAAAATATGTAAAATAGAGAAAAACCTTAACAAATACAGTCCAAAAGGCCTGAGAATTAAAAAAACAAGATATAAAAATTTAAATAGGTATCAAAAATATTGTATTTTTAGAATCTTTGGATCCACTTTTATGAATTCATTTGAATTGGTTAAAATTTTTATAATCCAATTTTACTAATAATAAGAGAATATTCTACGTAGAGGAAAACTAAAACAAATACGGCCCACCAGGCCAGCGTAATTAAAAAACAAGATATAAATAAATTAAATAAGTATTAATATTATTGTATATTTAGAAAAGGTGGATCCACTTTCATGAAACCATTTGAATAGGTTAAAATTTTTATAAAACAAGTTTCCTTATAATGAAAAAATATGTAAAATAGAGAAAAACCTTAACAAATACAGTCCAAAAGGCCTGAGAAATAAAAAAACAAGATATAAAAATTTAAATAGGTATCAAAAATATTGTATTTTTAGAATCTTTGGATCCACTTTTATGAATTCATTTGAATTGGTTAAAATTTTTTTAATCCAATTTTACTAATAATGAGAGAATATTCTACGTAGAGAAAAACTTAAACAAATACGGCCCTTCAGGCCAGCGTAATTAAAAAACAAGATATAAATAAATTAAATAAGTATTAAAATTATTGTATATTTAGAAAAGGTGGATCCACTTTCATGAAACCATTTGAATAGGTTAAAATTTTTATAAAACCAGTTTACTTATAATGAAAAAATATGTAAAATAGAGAAAAAACTTAACAAATACAGTCCAAAAGGCCTGAGAAATAAAAAACAAGATACAAAAATATAAATAGGTATCAAAAATATTGTATTTTTAGAATCTTTGGATCTACTTGCTTGAAATCATTTGAATTGGTTAAAATTTTTATAAACCAAGTTTACTAATAATAAGAGAATATTCTACGTAGAGGAAAACTAAAACAAATACGGCCCACCAGGCCAGCGTAATTAAAAAACAAGATATAAATAAATTAAATAAGTATTAATATTATTGTATATTTAGAAAAGGTGGATCCACTTTCATGAAACCATTTGAATTGGTTCAAATTCTTATAAACCAAGTTTACTTATAATAGAAAAATATATAAAATAGAGAAAAACTTCAACAAATACAGTCCAAAAGGCCTGAGAAATAAAAAAACAAGATATAAAAATTTAAATAGGTATCAAAATTATTGTATTTTTATAAACGTTGGATCTACTTGCATAAAACCATTTGAATTGGTTAAAATTTTTATAAACCAATTTTACTAATAATGAGAGAATATTCTACGTAGAGAAAAACTTAAACAAATACGGCCCTTCAGGCCAGCGTAATTAAAAAACAAAATATAAATAAATTAAATAAGTATTAAAATTATTGAATATTTAGAAAAGGTGGATCCACTTTCATGAAACCATTTGAATAGGTTAAAATTTTTATAAAACAAGTTTACTTATAATGAAAAAATATGTAAAATAGAGAAAAACCTTAACAAATACAGTCCAAAAGGCCTGAGAAATAAAAAAACGAGATAAAAAAATTTAAATAGGTATCAAAAATATTGTATTTTTAGAATCTTTGGATCTACTTGCTTGAAACCATTTGAATTGGTTAAAATTTTTATAAACCAAGTTTACTAATAATAAGAGAATATTCTACGTAGAGGAAAACTAAAACAAATACGGCCCACCAGGCCAGCGTAATTAAAAAACAAGATATAAATAAATTAAATAAGTATTAATATTATTGTATATTTAGAAAAGGTGGATCCACTTTCATGAAACCATTTGAATTGGTTAAAATTCTTATAAACCAAGTTTACTTATAATAGAAAAATATATAAAATAGAGAAAAACTTCAACAAATACAGTCCAAAAGGCCTGAGAAATAAAAAAACAAGATATAAAAATTTAAATAGGTATCAAAATTATTGTATTTTTATAAACGTTGGATCTACTTGCATAAAACCATTTGAATTGGTTAAAATTTTTATAAACCAATTTTACTAATAATGAGAGAATATTCTACGTAGAGGAAAACTAAAACAAATACGGCCCTTCAGGCCAGCGTAATTAAAAAACAAGATATAAATAAATTATATAAGTTTTAAAATTTTTGTATATTTAGAAAAGGTGGATCCACTTTCATGAAACCATTTGAATAGGTTAAAATTTTTATAAAACAAGTTTACTTATAATGAAAAAATATGTAAAATAGAGAAAAACCTTAACAAATACAGTCCAAAAGGCCTGAGAATTAAAAAAACAAGATATAAAAATTTAAATAGGTATCAAAAATATTGTATTTTTAGAATCTTTGGATCTACTTGCTTGAAACCATTTGAATTGGTTAAAATTTTTATAAACCAAATTTACTAATAATAAGAGAATATTCTACGTAGAGGAAAACTAAAACAAATACGGCCCACCAGGCCAGCGTAATTAAAAAACAAGATATAAATAAATTAAATAAGTATTAATATTATTGTATATTTATAAACGTTGGATCCACTTGCATGAAACCATTTGAATAGGTTAAAATTTTTATAAAACAAGTTTACTTATAATTAAAAAATATGTAAAATAGAGAAAAACCTTAACAAATACAGTTCAAAAGGCCTGAGAAATAAAAAAACAAGATATAAAAATATAAATAGGTATCAAAAATATTGTATTTTTAGAATCATTGGATCTACTTGCTTGAAACCAATTGAATTGGTTAAAATTTTTATAAACCAATTTTACTAATAATGAGAGAAGATTCTAGGTAGAGGAAAACTTAAACAAATACGGCCCTTCAGGCCAGCGTAATTAAAAAACAAGATATAAATAAATTAAATAAGTATTAAAATTATTGTATATTTAGAAAAGGTGGATCCACTTTCATGAAACCATTTGAATAGGTTAAAATTTTTATAAAACAAGTTTCCTTATAATGAAAAAATATGTAAAATAGAGAAAAACCTTAACAAATACAGTCCAAAAGGCCTGAGAAATAAAAAACAAGATACAAAAATATAAATAGGTATCAAAAATATTGTATTTTTAGAATCTTTGGATCTACTTGCTTGAAATCAATTGAATTGGTTAAAATTTTTGTAAACCGAGTTTACTAATAATAAGAGAATATTCTACGTAGAGGAAAACTAAAACAAATACGGCCCACCAGGCCAGCGTAATTAAAAAACAAGATATAAATAAATTAAATAAGTATTAATATTATTGTATATTTAGAAAAGGTGGATCCACTTTCATGAAACCATTTGAATAGGTTAAAATTTTTATAAAACAAGTTTCCTTATAATGAAAAAATATGTAAAATAGAGAAAAACCTTAACAAATACAGTCCAAAAGGGCTGAGAAATAAAAAAACAAGATATAAAAATTTAAATAGGTATCAAAAATATTGTATTTTTAGAATCTTTGGATCCACTTTTATGAATTCTTTTGAATTGGTTAAAATTTTTTTAATCCAATTTTACTAATAATGAGAGAATATTCTACGTAGAGAAAAACTTAAACAAATACGGCCCTTCAGGCCAGCGTAATTAAAAAACAAGATATAAATAAATTAAATAAGTATTAAAATTATTGTATATTTAGAAAAGGTGGATCCACTTTCATGAAACCATTTGAATAGGTTAAAATTTTTATAAAACCAGTTTACTTATAATGAAAAAATATGTAAAATAGAGAAAAAACTTAACAAATACAGTCCAAAAGGCCTGAGAAATAAAAAACAAGATACAAAAATATAAATAGGTATCAAAAATATTGTATTTTTAGAATCTTTGGATCTACTTGCTTGAAATCATTTGAATTGGTTAAAATTTTTATAAACCAAGTTTACTAATAATAAGAGAATATTCTACGTAGAGGAAAACTAAAACAAATACGGCCCACCAGGCCAGCGTAATTAAAAAACAAGATATAAATAAATTAAATAAGTATTAATATTATTGTATATTTAGAAAAGGTGGATCCACTTTCATGAAACCATTTGAATTGGTTCAAATTCTTATAAACCAAGTTTACTTATAATAGAAAAATATATAAAATAGAGAAAAACTTCAACAAATACAGTCCAAAAGGCCTGAGAAATAAAAAAACAAGATATAAAAATTTAAATAGGTATCAAAATTATTGTATTTTTATAAACGTTGGATCTACTTGCATAAAACCATTTGAATTGGTTAAAATTTTTATAAACCAATTTTACTAATAATGAGAGAATATTCTACGTAGAGAAAAACTTAAACAAATACGGCCCTTCAGGCCAGCGTAATTAAAAAACAAAATATAAATAAATTAAATAAGTATTAAAATTATTGAATATTTAGAAAAGGTGGATCCACTTTCATGAAACCATTTGAATAGGTTAAAATTTTTATAAAACAAGTTTACTTATAATGAAAAAATATGTAAAATAGAGAAAAACCTTAACAAATACAGTCCAAAAGGCCTGAGAAATAAAAAAACGAGATAAAAAAATTTAAATAGGTATCAAAAATATTGTATTTTTAGAATCTTTGGATCTACTTGCTTGAAACCATTTGAATTGGTTAAAATTTTTATAAACCAAGTTTACTAATAATAAGAGAATATTCTACGTAGAGGAAAACTAAAACAAATACGGCCCACCAGGCCAGCGTAATTAAAAAACAAGATATAAATAAATTAAATAAGTATTAATATTATTGTATATTTAGAAAAGGTGGATCCACTTTCATGAAACCATTTGAATTGGTTAAAATTCTTATAAACCAAGTTTACTTATAATAGAAAAATATATAAAATAGAGAAAAACTTCAACAAATACAGTCCAAAAGGCCTGAGAAATAAAAAAACAAGATATAAAAATTTAAATAGGTATCAAAATTATTGTATTTTTATAAACGTTGGATCTACTTGCATAAAACCATTTGAATTGGTTAAAATTTTTATAAACCAATTTTACTAATAATGAGAGAATATTCTACGTAGAGGAAAACTAAAACAAATACGGCCCTTCAGGCCAGCGTAATTAAAAAACAAGATATAAATAAATTATATAAGTATTAAAATTTTTGTATATTTAGAAAAGGTGGATCCACTTTCATGAAACCATTTGAATAGGTTAAAATTTTTATAAAACAAGTTTACTTATAATGAAAAAATATGTAAAATAGAGAAAAACCTTAACAAATACAGTCCAAAAGGCCTGAGAATTAAAAAAACAAGATATAAAAATTTAAATAGGTATCAAAAATATTGTATTTTTAGAATCTTTGGATCTACTTGCATGAAACCATTTGAATTGGTTAAAATTTTTATAAACCAAATTTACTAATAATAAGTGAATATTCTACGTAGAGGAAAACTAAAACAAATACGGCCCTTCAGGCCAGCGTAATTAAAAAACAAGATATAAATAAATTATATAAGTATTAAAATTTTTGTATATTTAGAAAAGGTGGATCCACTTTCATGAAACCATTTGAATAGGTTAAAATTTTTATAAAATAAGTTTACTTATAATGAAAAAATATGTAAAATAGAGAAAAACCTTAACAAATACAGTCCAAAAGGCCTGAGAAATAAAAAAACAAGATATAAAAATATAAATAGGTATAAAAAATATTGTATTTTTAGAATCTTTGGATCTACTTGCTTGAAACCATTTGAATTGGTTAAAATTTTTATAAACCAAGTTTACTAATAATAAGAGAATATTCTACGTAGAGGAAAACTAAAACAAATACGGACCACCAGGCCAGCGTAATTAAAAAACAAGATATAAATAAATTAAATAAGTATTAATATTATTGTATATTTAGAAAAGGTGGATCCACTTTCATGAAACCATTTGAATTGGTTAAAACTCTTATAAACCAAGTTTACTTATAATAGAAAAATATATAAAATAGAGAAAAACTTGAACAAATACAGTCCAAAAGGCCTGAGAAATAAAAAAACATAATATAAAAAATTTAAATAGGTATGCAAATTATTGTATTTTTATAAACGTTGGATCCACTTGCATGAAACCATTTGAATAGGTTAAAATTTTTATAAAACAAGTTTACTTATAATTAAAAAATATGTAAAATAGAGAAAAACCTTAACAAATACAGTTCAAAAGGCCTGAGAAATAAAAAAACAAGATATAAAAATATAAATAGGTATCAAAAATATTGTATTTTTAGAATCATTGGATCTACTTGCTTGAAACCAATTGAATTGGTTAAAATTTTTATAAACCAATTTTACTAATAATGAGAGAAGATTCTAGGTAGAGAAAAACTTAAACAAATACGGCCCTTCAGGCCAGCGTAATTAAAAAACAAGATATAAATAAATTAAATAAGTATTAAAATTATTGTATATTTAGAAAAGGTGGATCCACTTTCATGAAACCATTTGAATAGGTTAAAATTTTTATAAAACAAGTTTCCTTATAATGAAAAAATATGTAAAATAGAGAAAAACCTTAACAAATACAGTCCAAAAGGCCTGAGAAATAAAAAAACAAGATATAAAAATTTAAATAGGTATCAAAAATATTGTATTTTTAGAATCTTTGGATCCACTTTTATGAATTCATTTGAATTGGTTAAAATTTTTATAATCCAATTTTACTAATAATGAGAGAATATTCTACGTAGAGAAAAACTTAAACAAATACGGCCCTTCAGGCCAGCGTAATTAAAAAACAAGATATAAATAAATTAAATAAGTATTAAAATTATTGTATATTTAGAAAAGGTGGATCCACTTTCATGAAACCATTTGAATAGGTTAAAATTTTTATAAAACCAGTTTACTTATAATGAAAAAATATGTAAAATAGAGAAAAAACTTAACAAATACAGTCCAAAAGGCCTGAGAAATAAAAAACAAGATACAAAAATATAAATAGGTATCAAAAATATTGTATTTTTAGAATCTTTGGATCTACTTGCTTGAAATCATTTGAATTGGTTAAAATTTTTATAAACCAAGTTTACTAATAATAAGAGAATATTCTACGTAGAGGAAAACTAAAACAAATACGGCCCACCAGGCCAGCGTAATTAAAAAACAATATATAAATAAATTAAATAAGTATTAATATTATTGTATATTTAGAAAAGGTGGATCCACTTTCATGAAACCATTTGAATTGGTTCAAATTCTTATAAACCAAGTTTACTTATAATAGAAAAATATATAAAATAGAGAAAAACTTCAACAAATACAGTCCAAAAGGCCTGAGAAATAAAAAAACAAGATATAAAAATTTAAATAGGTATCAAAATTATTGTATTTTTATAAACGTTGGATCTACTTGCATAAAACCATTTGAATTGGTTAAAATTTTTATAAACCAATTTTACTAATAATGAGAGAATATTCTACGTAGAGAAAAACTTAAACAAATACGGCCCTTCAGGCCAGCGTAATTAAAAAACAAAATATAAATAAATTAAATAAGTATTAAAATTATTGAATATTTAGAAAAGGTGGATCCACTTTCATGAAACCATTTGAATAGGTTAAAATTTTTATAAAACAAGTTTACTTATAATGAAAAAATATGTAAAATAGAGAAAAACCTTAACAAATACAGTCCAAAAGGCCTGAGAAATAAAAAAACGAGATAAAAAAATTTAAATAGGTATCAAAAATATTGTATTTTTAGAATCTTTGGATCTACTTGCTTGAAACCATTTGAATTGGTTAAAATTTTTATAAACCAAGTTTACTAATAATAAGAGAATATTCTACGTAGAGGAAAACTAAAACAAATACGGCCCACCAGGCCAGCGTAATTAAAAAACAAGATATAAATAAATTAAATAAGTATTAATATTATTGTATATTTAGAAAAGGTGGATCCACTTTCATGAAACCATTTGAATTGGTTAAAATTCTTATAAACCAAGTTTACTTATAATAGAAAAATATATAAAATAGAGAAAAACTTCAACAAATACAGTCCAAAAGGCCTGAGAAATAAAAAAACAAGATATAAAAATTTAAATAGGTATCAAAATTATTGTATTTTTATAAACGTTGGATCTACTTGCATAAAACCATTTGAATTGGTTAAAATTTTTATAAACCAATTTTACTAATAATAAGAGAATATTCTACGTAGAGGAAAACTAAAACAAATACGGCCCTTCAGGCCAGCGTAATTAAAAAACAAGATATAAATAAATTATATAAGTATTAAAATTTTTGTATATTTAGAAAAGGTGGATCCACTTTCATGAAACCATTTGAATAGGTTAAAATTTTTATAAAATAAGTTTACTTATAATGAAAAAATATGTAAAATAGAGAAAAACCTTAACAAATACAGTCCAAAAGGCCTGAGAAATAAAAAAACAAGATATAAAAATATAAATAGGTATAAAAAATATTGTATTTTTAGAATCTTTGGATCTACTTGCTTGAAACCATTTGAATTGGTTAAAATTTTTATAAACCAAGTTTACTAATAATAAGAGAATATTCTACGTAGAGGAAAACTAAAACAAATACGGCCCACCAGGCCAGCGTAATTAAAAAACAAGATATAAATAAATTAAATAAGTATTAATATTATTGTATATTTAGAAAAGGTGGATCCACTTTCATGAAACCATTTGAATTGGTTAAAACTCTTATAAACCAAGTTTACTTATAATAGAAAAATATATAAAATAGAGAAAAACTTGAACAAATACAGTCCAAAAGGCCTGAGAAATAAAAAAACATAATATAAAAAATTTAAATAGGTATGCAAATTATTCTATTTTTATAAACGTTGGATCCACTTGCATGAAACCATTTGAATAGGTTAAAATTTTTATAAAACAAGTTTACTTATAATTAAAAAATATGTAAAATAGAGAAAAACCTTAACAAATACAGTTCAAAAGGCCTGAGAAATAAAAAAACAAGATATAAAAATATAAATAGGTATCAAAAATATTGTATTTTTAGAATCATTGGATCTACTTGCTTGAAACCAATTGAATTGGTTAAAATTTTTATAAACCAATTTTACTAATAATGAGAGAAGATTCTAGGTAGAGAAAAACTTAAACAAATACGGCCCTTCAGGCCAGCGTAATTAAAAAACAAGATATAAATAAATTAAATAAGTATTAAAATTATTGTATATTTAGAAAAGGTGGATCCACTTTCATGAAACCATTTGAATAGGTTAAAATTTTTATAAAACAAGTTTCCTTATAATGAAAAAATATGTAAAATAGAGAAAAACCTTAACAAATACAGTCCAAAAGGCCTGAGAAATAAAAAAACAAGATATAAAAATTTAAATAGGTATCAAAAATATTGTATTTTTAGAATCTTTGGATCCACTTTTATGAATTCATTTGAATTGGTTAAAATTTTTATAATCCAATTTTACTAATAATGAGAGAATATTCTACGTAGAGAAAAACTTAAACAAATACGGCCCTTCAGGCCAGCGTAATTAAAAAACAAGATATAAATAAATTAAATAAGTATTAATATTATTGTATATTTAGAAAAGGTGGATCCACTTTCATGAAACCATTTGAATTGGTTCAAATTCTTATAAACCAAGTTTACTTATAATAGAAAAATATATAAAATAGAGAAAAACTTCAACAAATACAGTCCAAAAGGCCTGAGAAATAAAAAAACAAGATATAAAAATTTAAATAGGTATCAAAAATATTGTATTTTTAGAATCTTTGGATCTACTTGCTTGAAATCATTTGAATTGGTTAAAATTTTTATAAACCAAGTTTACTAATAATAAGAGAATATTCTACGTAGAGGAAAACTAAAACAAATACGGCCCACCAGGCCAGCGTAATTAAAAAACAAGATATAAATAAATTAAATAAGTATTAATATTATTGTATATTTAGAAAAGGTGGATCCACTTTCATGAAACCATTTGAATTGGTTCAAATTCTTATAAACCAAGTTTACTTATAATAGAAAAATATATAAAATAGAGAAAAACTTCAACAAATACAGTCCAAAAGGCCTGAGAAATAAAAAAACAAGATATAAAAATTTAAATAGGTATCAAAATTATTGTATTTTTATAAACGTTGGATCTACTTGCATAAAACCATTTGAATTGGTTAAAATTTTTATAAACCAATTTTACTAATAATGAGAGAATATTCTACGTAGAGAAAAACTTAAACAAATACGGCCCTTCAGGCCAGCGTAATTAAAAAACAAAATATAAATAAATTAAATAAGTATTAAAATTATTGAATATTTAGAAAAGGTGGATCCACTTTCATGAAACCATTTGAATAGGTTAAAATTTTTATAAAACAAGTTTACTTATAATGAAAAAATATGTAAAATAGAGAAAAACCTTAACAAATACAGTCCAAAAGGCCTGAGAAATAAAAAAACAAGATATAAAAATTTAAATAGGTATCAAAAATATTGTATTTTTAGAATCTTTGGATCTACTTGCTTGAAACCATTTGAATTGGTTAAAATTTTTATAAACCAAGTTTACTAATAATAAGAGAATATTCTACGTAGAGGAAAACTAAAACAAATACGGCCCACCAGGCCAGCGTAATTAAAAAACAAGATATAAATAAATTAAATAAGTATTAATATTATTGTATATTTTGAAAAGGTGGATCCACTTTCATGAAACCATTTGAATTGGTTAAAATTCTTATAAACCAAGTTTACTTATAATAGAAAAATATATAAAATAGAGAAAAACTTCAACAAATACAGTCCAAAAGGCCTGAGAAATAAAAAAACAAGATATAAAAATTTAAATAGGTATCAAAATTATTGTATTTTTATAAACGTTGGATCTACTTGCATAAAACCATTTGAATTGGTTAAAATTTTTATAAACCAATTTTACTAATAATGAGAGAATATTCTACGTAGAGAAAAACTTAAACAAATACGGCCCTTCAGGCCAGCGTAATTAAAAAACAAAATATAAATAAATTAAATAAGTATTAAAATTATTGAATATTTAGAAAAGGTGGATCCACTTTCATGAAACCATTTGAATAGGTTAAAATTTTTATAAAACAAGTTTACTTATAATGAAAAAATATGTAAAATAGAGAAAAACCTTAACAAATACAGTCCAAAAGGCCTGAGAATTAAAAAAACAAGATATAAAAATTTAAATAGGTATCAAAAATATTGTATTTTTAGAATCTTTGGATCTACTTGCATGAAACCATTTGAATTGGTTAAAATTTTTATAAACCAAGTTTACTAATAATAAGAGAATGTTCTACGTAGAGGAAAACTAAAACAAATACGGCCCACCAGGCCAGCGTAATTAAAAAACAAGATATAAATAAATTAAATAAGTATTAATATTATTGTATATTTAGAAAAGGTGGATCCACTTTCATGAAACCATTTGAATTGGTTCAAATTCTTATAAACCAAGTTTACTTATAATAGAAAAATATATAAAATAGAGAAAAACTTCAACAAATACAGTCCAAAAGGCCTGAGAAATAAAAAAACAAGATATAAAAATTTAAATAGGAATCAAAATTATTGTATTTTTATAAACGTTGGATCTACTTGCATAAAACCATTTGAATTGGTTAAAATTTTTATAAACCAATTTTACTAATAATGAGAGAATATTCTACGTAGAGAAAAACTTAAACAAATACGGCCCTTCAGGCCAGCGTAATTAAAAAACAAAATATAAATAAATTAAATAAGTATTAAAATTATTGAATATTTAGAAAAGGTGGATCCACTTTCATGAAACCATGAATAGGTTAAAATTTTTATAAAACAAGTTTCCTTATAATGAAAAAATATGTAAAATAGAGAAAAACCTTAACAAATACAGTCCAAAAGGCCTGAGAAATAAAAAAACAAGATATAAAAATTTAAATAGGTATCAAAAATATTGTATTTTTAGAATCTTTGGATCCACTTTTATGAATTCATTTGAATTGGTTAAAATTTTTATAATCCAATTTTACTAATAATGAGAGAATATTCTACGTAGAGAAAAACTTAAACAAATACGGCCCTTCAGGCCAGCGTAATTAAAAAACAAAATATAAATAAATTATATAAGTATTAAAATTTTTGTATATTTAGAAAAGGTGGATCCACTTTCATGAAACCATTTGAATAGGTTAAAATTTTTATAAAACCAGTTTACTTATAATGAAAAAATATGTAAAATAGAGAAAAACCTTAACAAATACAGTCCAAAAGGCCTGAGAAATAAAAAACAAGATACAAAAATATAAATAGGTATCAAAAATATTGTATTTTTAGAATCTTTGGATCTACTTGCTTGAAATCATTTGAATTGGTTAAAATTTTTATAAACCAAGTTTACTAATAATAAGAGAATGTTCTACGTAGAGGAAAACTAAAACAAATACGGCCCACCAGGCCAGCGTAATTAAAAAACAAGATATAAATAAATTAAATAAGTATTAATATTATTGTATATTTAGAAAAGGTGGATCCACTTTCATGAAACCATTTGAATTGGTTCAAATTCTTATAAACCAAGTTTACTTATAATAGAAAAATATATAAAATAGAGAAAAACTTCAACAAATACAGTCCAAAAGGCCTGAGAAATAAAAAAACAAGATATAAAAATTTAAATAGGTATCAAAATTATTGTATTTTTATAAACGTTGGATCTACTTGCATAAAACCATTTGAATTGGTTAAAATTTTTATAAACCAATTTTACTAATAATGAGAGAATATTCTACGTAGAGAAAAACTTAAACAAATACGGCCCTTCAGGCCAGCGTAATTAAAAAACAAAATATAAATAAATTAAATAAGTATTAAAATTATTGAATATTTAGAAAAGGTGGATCCACTTTCATGAAACCATTTGAATAGGTTAAAATTTTTATAAAACAAGTTTACTTATAATGAAAAAATATGTAAAATAGAGAAAAACCTTAACAAATACAGTCCAAAAGGCCTGAGAAATAAAAAAACAAGATATAAAAATTTAAATAGGTATCAAAAATATTGTATTTTTAGAATCTTTGGATCTACTTGCTTGAAACCATTTGAATTGGTTAAAATTTTTATAAACCAAGTTTACTAATAATAAGAGAATATTCTACGTAGAGGAAAACTAAAACAAATACGGCCCACCAGGCCAGCGTAATTAAAAAACAAGATATAAATAAATTAAATAAGTATTAATATTATTGTATATTTTGAAAAGGTGGATCCACTTTCATGAAACCATTTGAATTGGTTAAAATTCTTATAAACAAAGTTTACTTATAATAGAAAAATATATAAAATAGAGAAAAACTTCAACAAATACAGTCCAAAAGGCCTGAGAAATAAAAAAACAAGATATAAAAATTTAAATAGGTATCAAAATTATTGTATTTTTATAAACGTTGGATCTACTTGCATAAAACCATTTGAATTGGTTAAAATTTTTATAAACCAATTTTACTAATAATGAGAGAATATTCTACGTAGAGAAAAACTTAAACAAATACGGCCCTTCAGGCCAGCGTAATTAAAAAACAAAATATAAATAAATTAAATAAGTATTAAAATTATTGAATATTTAGAAAAGGTGGATCCACTTTCATGAAACCATTTGAATAGGTTAAAATTTTTATAAAACTAGTTTACTTATAATGAAAAAATATGTAAAATAGAGAAAAACCTTAACAAATACAGTCCAAAAGGCCTGAGAAATAAAAAACAAGATACAAAAATATAAATAGGTATCAAAAATATTGTATTTTTAGAATCTTTGGATCTACTTGCTTGAAATCATTTGAATTGGTTAAAATTTTTATAAACCAAGTTTACTAATAATAAGAGAATATTCTACGTAGTGGAAAACTAAAACAAATACGGCCCACCAGGCCAGCGTAATTAAAAAACAAGATATAAATAAATTAAATAAGTATTAATATTATTGTATATTTAGAAAAGGTGGATCCACTTTCATGAAACCATTTGAATTGGTTCAAATTCTTATAAACCAAGTTTACTTATAATAGAAAAATATATAAAATAGAGAAAAACTTCAACAAATACAGTCCAAAAGGCCTGAGAAATAAAAAAACAAGATATAAAAATTTAAATAGGTATCAAAATTATTGTATTTTTATAAACGTTGGATCTACTTGCATAAAACCATTTGAATTGGTTAAAATTTTTATAAACCAATTTTACTAATAATGAGAGAATATTCTACGTAGAGAAAAACTTAAACAAATACGGCCCTTCAGGCCAGCGTAATTAAAAAACAAAATATAAATAAATTAAATAAGTATTAAAATTATTGAATATTTAGAAAAGGTGGATCCACTTTCATGAAACCATTTGAATAGGTTAAAATTTTTATAAAACAAGTTTACTTATAATGAAAAAATATGTAAAATAGAGAAAAACCTTAACAAATACAGTCCAAAAGGCCTGAGAAATAAAAAAACAAGATATAAAAATTTAAATAGGTATCAAAAATATTGTATTTTTAGAATCTTTGGATCTACTTGCTTGAAACCATTTGAATTGGTTAAAATTTTTATAAACCAAGTTTACTAATAATAAGAGAATATTCTACGTAGAGGAAAACTAAAACAAATACGGCCCACCAGGCCAGCGTAATTAAAAAACAAGATATAAATAAATTAAATAAGTATTAATATTATTGTATATTTTGAAAAGGTGGATCCACTTTCATGAAACCATTTGAATTGGTTAAAATTCTTATAAACCAAGTTTACTTATAATAGAAAAATATATAAAATAGAGAAAAACTTCAACAAATACAGTCCAAAAGGCCTGAGAAATAAAAAAACAAGATATAAAAATTTAAATAGGTATCAAAATTATTGTATTTTTATAAACGTTGGATCTACTTGCATAAAACCATTTGAATTGGTTAAAATTTTTATAAACCAATTTTACTAATAATGAGAGAATATTCTACGTAGAGAAAAACTTAAACAAATACGGCCCTTCAGGCCAGCGTAATTAAAAAACAAAATATAAATAAATTAAATAAGTATTAAAATTATTGAATATTTAGAAAAGGTGGATCCACTTTCATGAAACCATTTGAATAGGTTAAAATTTTTATAAAACAAGTTTACTTATAATGAAAAAATATGTAAAATAGAGAAAAACCTTAACAAATACAGTCCAAAAGGCCTGAGAATTAAAAAAACAAGATATAAAAATTTAAATAGGTATCAAAAATATTGTATTTTTAGAATCTTTGGATCTACTTGCATGAAACCATTTGAATTGGTTAAAATTTTTATAAACCAAATTTACTAATAATAAGAGAATATTCTACGTAGAGGAAAACTAAAACAAATACGGCCCTTCAGGCCAGCGTAATTAAAAAACAAAATATAAATAAATTAAATAAGTATTAAAATTATTGAATATTTAGAAAAGGTGGATCCACTTTCATGAAACCATTTGAATAGGTTAAAATTTTTATAAAACTAGTTTACTTATAATGAAAAAATATGTAAAATAGAGAAAAACCTTAACAAATACAGTCCAAAAGGCCTGAGAAATAAAAAACAAGATACAAAAATATAAATAGGTATCAAAAATATTGTATTTTTAGAATCTTTGGATCTACTTGCTTGAAATCATTTGAATTGGTTAAAATTTTTATAAACCAAGTTTACTAATAATAAGAGAATATTCTACGTAGAGGAAAACTAAAACAAATACGGCCCACCAGGCCAGCGTAATTAAAAAACAAGATATAAATAAATTAAATAAGTATTAATATTATTGTATATTTAGAAAAGGTGGATCCACTTTCATGAAACCATTTGAATTGGTTCAAATTCTTATAAACCAAGTTTACTTATAATAGAAAAATATATAAAATAGAGAAAAACTTCAACAAATACAGTCCAAAAGGCCTGAGAAATAAAAAAACAAGATATAAAAATTTAAATAGGTATCAAAATTATTGTATTTTTATAAACGTTGGATCTACTTGCATAAAACCATTTGAATTGGTTAAAATTTTTATAAACCAATTTTACTTATAATGAGAGAATATTCTACGTAGAGAAAAACTTAAACAAATACGGCCCTTCAGGCCAGCGTAATTAAAAAACAAAATATAAATAAATTAAATAAGTATTAAAATTATTGAATATTTAGAAAAGGTGGATCCACTTTCATGAAACCATTTGAATAGGTTAAAATTTTTATAAAACAAGTTTACTTATAATGAAAAAATATGTAAAATAGAGAAAAACCTTAACAAATACAGTCCAAAAGGCCTGAGAAATAAAAAAACAAGATATAAAAATTTAAATAGGTATCAAAAATATTGTATTTTTAGAATCTTTGGATCTACTTGCTTGAAACCATTTGAATTGGTTAAAATTTTTATAAACCAAGTTTACTAATAATAAGAGAATATTCTACGTAGAGGAAAACTAAAACAAATACGGCCCTTCAGGCCAGCGTAATTAAAAAACAAGATATAAATAAATTATATAAGTATTAAAATTATTGTATATTTAGAAAAGGTGGATCCACTTTCATGAAACCATTTGAATAGGTTAAAATTTTTATAAAACAAGTTTACTTATAATGAAAAAATATGTAAAATAGAGAAAAACCTTAACAAATACAGTCCAAAAAACCTGAGAAATAAAAAAACAAGATATAAAAATATAAATAGGTATCAAAAATATTGTATTTTTAGAATCTTTGGATCTACTTGCTTGAAACCATTTGAATTGGTTAAAATTTTTATAAACTAAGTTTACTAATAATAAGAGAATATTCTACGTAGAGGAAAACTAAAACAAATACGGCCCACCAGGCCAGCGTAATTAAAAAACAAGATATAAATAAATTAAATAAGTATTAATATTATTGTATATTTAGAAAAGGTGGATCCACTTTCATGAAACCATTTGAATTGGTTAAAACTCTTATAGACCAAAGTTACTTATAATAGAAAAATATGTAAAATAGAGAAAAACCTTAACAAATACAGTCCAAAAGGCCTGAGAAATAAAAAACAAGATACAACAATGTAAATAGGTATCAAAAATATTGTATTTTTAGAATCTTTGGATCTACTTGCTTGAAATCATTTGAATTGGTTAAAATTTTCATAAACCAAGTTTACTAATAATAAGAGAATATTCTATGTAGAGGAAAACTAAAACAAATGCGGCCCACCAGGCCAGCGTAATTAAAAAACAAGATATAAATAAATTAAATAAGTATTAAAATTATTGTATATTTAGAAAAGGTGGATCCACTTTCATGAAACCATTTGAATTGGTTAAAATTCTTATAAACCAAGTTTACTTATAATAGAAAAATATATAAAATAGAGAAAAACTTAAACAAATACAGTCCAAAAGGCCTGAGAAATAAAAAAACATAATATAAAAAATTTAAATAGGTATCAAAATTATTGTATTTTTATAAACGTTGGATCCACTTGCATGAAACCATTTGAATAGGTTAAAATTTTTATAAAACAAGTTTACTTATAATGAAAAAATATGTAAAATAGAGAAAAACCTTAACAAATACAGTCCAAAAGGCCTGAGAAATAAAAAAACAAGATATAAAAATTTAAATAGGTATCAAAAATATTGTATTTTTAGAATCTTTGGATCTACTTGCATGAAACCATTAGAATTGGTTAAAATTTTTATAAACCAAATTTACTAATAATAAGAGAATATTCTACGTAGAGGAAAACTAAAACAAATACGGCCCTTCAGGCCAGCGTAATTAAAAAACAAGATATAAATAAATTAAATAAGTATTAAAATTATTGTATATTTAGAAAAGGTGGATCCACTTTCATGAAACCATTTGAATAGGTTAAAATTTTTATAAAACAAGTTTACTTATAATGAAAAAATATGTAAAATAGAGAAAAACCTTAACAAAAAAAGTTCAAAAGGCCTGAGAAATAAAAAAACAAGATATAAAAATTTAAATAGGTATCAAAAATATTGTATTTTTAGAATCTTTGGATCCACTTTTATGAATTCATTTGAATTGGTTAAAATTTTTATAAACCAATTTTACTAATAATGAGAGAATATTCTACGTAGAGAAAAACTTAAACAAATACGGCCCTTCAGGCCAGCGTAATTAAAAAACAAGATATAAATAAATTAAAAAAGTATTAAAATTATTGTATATTTAGAAAAGGTGGATCCACTTTCATGAAACCATTTGAATAGGTTAAAATTTTTATAAAAAAAGTTTACTTATAATGAAAAAATATGTAAAATAGAGAAAAACCTTAACAAATACAGTCCAAAAGGCCTGAGAAATAAAAAAACAAGATATAAAAATTTAAATAGGTATCAAAAATATTGTACTTTTAGAATCTTTGGGTCTACTTGCATGAAACCATTAGAATTGGTTAAAATTTTTATAAACCAAATTTACTAATAATAAGAGAATATTCTACGTAGAGGAAAACTAAAACAAATACGGCCCTTCAGGCCAGCGTAATTAAAAAACAAGATATAAATAAATTAAATAAGTATTAAAATTATTGTATATTTAGAAAAGGTGGATCCACTTTCATGAAACCATTTGAATAGGTTAAAATTTTTATAAAACAAGTTTACTTATAATGAAAAAATATGTAAAATAGAGAAAAACCTTAACAAATACAGTCCAAAGCCTGAGAAATAAAAAAACAAGATATAAAAATTTAAATAGGTATCAAAAATATTGTATTTTTAGAATCTTTGAATCTACTTGCATGAAACCATTTGAATTGGTTAAAATTTTTATAAACCAAATTTACTAATAATAAGAGAATATTCTACGTAGAGGAAAACTAAAACAAATACGGCCCTTCAGGCCAGCGTAATTAAAAAACAAGATATAAATAAATTATATAAGTATTAAAATTATTGTATATTTAGAAAATGTGGATCCACTTTCATGAAACCATTTGAATAGGTTAAAATTTTTATAAAACAAGTTTACTTATTACGAAAAAATATGTAAAATAGAGAAAAACCTTAACAAATACAGTCCAAAAGGCCTGAGAAATAAAAAACAAGATACAACAATGTAAATAGGTATCAAAAATATTGTATTTTTAGAATCTTTGGATCTACTTGCTTGAAATCATTTGAATTGGTTAAAATTTTCATAAACCAAGTTTACTAATAATAAGAGAATATTCTATGTAGAGGAAAACTAAAACAAATGCGGCCCACCAGGCCAGCGTAATTAAAAAACAAGATATAAATAAATTAAATAAGTATTAAAATTATTGTATATTTAGAAAAGGTGGATCCACTTTCATGAAACCATTTGAATTGGTTAAAATTCTTATAAACCAAGTTTACTTATAATAGAAAAATATATAAAATAGAGAAAAACTTAAACAAATACAGTCCAAAAGGCCTGAGAAATAAAAAAACATAATATAAAAAATTTAAATAGGTATCAAAATTATTGTATTTTTATAAACGTTGGATCAACTTGCATGAAACCATTTGAATAGGTTAAAATGTTTATAAAACAAGTTTACTTATAATGAAAAAATATGTAAAATAGAGAAAAACCTAAACAAATACAGTCAAAAAGGCCTGAGAAATAAAAAAACAAGATATAAAAAATTTAATTAGGTATCAAAATTATTGTATTTTTATAAACGTTGGATCTACTTACATAAAACCATTTGAATTGGTTACAATTTTTATAAACCAATTTTACTAATAATGAGAGAAGATTCTAGGTAGAGAAAAACTTAAACAAATACGGCCCTTCAGGCCAGCGTAATTAAAAAACAAGATATAAATAAATTAAATAAGTATTAAAATTATTGTATATTTAGAAAAGGTGGATCCACTTTCATGAAACCATTGGAATAGGTTAAAATTTTTATAAAACCAGTTTACTTATAATGAAAAAATAGGTAAAATAGAGAAAAACCTTAACAAATACAGTCCAAAAGGCCTGAGAAATAAAAAAACAAGATATAAAAATTTAAATAGGTATCAAAAATATTGTATTTTTATAAACGTTGGATCCACTTGCATGAAACCATTTGAATTGGTTAAAATTTTTATAAACCCAGTTTACTAATAATAAGAGAATATTCTACGTAGAGGAAAACTAAAACAAATACGGCCCTTCAGGCCAGCGTAATTAAAAAACAAGATATAAATAAATTTAAAAAGTATTAAAATTATTGTATATTTAGAAAAGGTGGATCCACTTTCATGAAACCATTTGAATAGGTTAAAATTTTTATAAAACAAGTTTACTTATAATGAAAAAATATGTAAAATAGAGAAAAACCTTAACAAATACAGTCCAAAGCCTGAGAAATAAAAAAACAAGATATAAAAATTTAAATAGGTATCAAAAATATTGTATTTTTAGAATCTTTGGATCTACTTGCATGAAACCATTTGAATTGGTTAAAATTTTTATAAACCAAATTTACTAATAATAAGAGAATATTCTACGTAGAGGAAAACTAAAACAAATACGGCCCTTCAGGCCAGCGTAATTAAAAAACAAGATATAAATAAATTATATAAGTATTAAAATTATTGTATATTTAGAAAATGTGGATCCACTTTCATGAAACCATTTGAATAGGTTAAAATTTTTATAAAACAAGTTTACTTATTACGAAAAAATATGTAAAATAGAGAAAAACCTTAACAAATACAGTCCAAAAGACCTGAGAAATTAAAAAACAAGATATAAAAATATAAATAGGGATCAAAAATATTGTATTTTTAGAATCTTTGGATCTACTTGCTTGAAACCATTTGAATTGGTTAAAATTTTTATAAACCAAGTTTACTAATAATAAGAGAATATTCTACGTAGAGGAAAACTAAAACAAATACGGCCCACCAGGCCAGCGTAATTAAAAAACAAGATATAAATAAATTAAATAAGTATTAATATTATTGTATATTTAGAAAAGGTGGATCCACTTTCATGAAACCATTTGAATTGGTTAAAACTCTTATAAACCAAGTTTACTTATAATAGAAAAATATGTAAAATAGAGAAAAACCTTAACAAATACAGTCCAAAAGGCCTGAGAAATAAAAAACAAGATACAACAATGTAAATAGGTATCAAAAATATTGTATTTTTAGAATCTTTGGATCTACTTGCTTGAAATCATTCGAATTGGTTAAAATTTTCATAAACCAAGTTTACTAATAATAAGAGAATATTCTATGTAGAGGAAAACTAAAACAAATGCGGCCCACCAGGCCAGCGTAATTAAAAAACAAGATATAAATAAATTAAATAAGTATTAAAATTATTGTATATTTAGAAAAGGTGGATCCACTTTCATGAAACCATTTGAATTGGTTAAAATTCTTATAAACCAAGTTTACTTATAATAGAAAAATATATAAAATAGAGAAAAACTTAAACAAATACAGTCCAAAAGGCCTGAGAAATAAAAAAACAAGATATAAAAAATTTAATTAGGTATCAAAATTATTGTATTTTTATAAACGTTGGATCTACTTACATAAAACCATTTGAATTGGTTAAAATTTTTATAAACCAATTTTACTAATAATGAGAGAAGATTCTAGGTAGAGAAAAACTTAAACAAATACGGCCCTTCAGGCCAGCGTAATTAAAAAACAAGATATAAATAAATTAAATAAGTATTAAAATTATTGTATATTTAGAAAAGGTGGATCCACTTTCATGAAACCATTTGAATAGGTTAAAATTTTTATAAAACAAGTTTACTTATAATGAAAAAATATGTAAAATAGAGAAAAACCTTAACAAATACAGTCCAAAAAGCCTGAGAAATAAAAAAACAAGATATAAAAATTTAAATAGGTATCAAAAATATTGTATTTTTAGAATCTTTGGATCTACTTGCATGAAACCATTTGAATTGGTTAAAATTTTTATAAACCAAGTTTACTAATAATAAGAGAATATTCTACTTAGAGGAAAACTAAAACAAATACCGCCCTTCAGGCCAGCGTAATTAAAAAACAAGATATAAATAAATTAAAAAAGTATTAAAATTATTGTATATTTAGAAAAGGAGGATCCACTTTCATGAAACCATTTGAATAGGTTAAAATTTTTATAAAACAAGTTTACTAATAATGAAAAAATATGTAAAATAGAGAAAAACCTTAACAAATACAGTCCAAAAGGCCTGAGAAATAAAAATACAAGATATAAAAATTTAAATAGGTATCAAAAATATTGTATTTTTAGAATCTTTGGATCTACTTGCATGAAACCATTAGAATTGGTTAAAATTTTTATAAACCAAATTTACTAATAATAAGAGAATATTCTACGTAGAGGAAAACTAAAACAAATACGGCACTTCAGGCCAGCGTAATTAAAAAACAAGATATAAATAAATTATATAAGTATTAAAATTATTGTATATTTAGAAAAGGTGGATCCGCTTTCATGAAACCATTTGAATAGGTTAAAATTTTTATAAAACAAGTTTACTTATAATGAAAAAATATGTAAAATAGAGAAAAACCTTAACAAATACAGTCCAAAAGGCCTGAGAAATAAAAAAACAAGATATAAAAATATAAATAGGTATCAAAAATATTGTATTTTTAGAATCTTTGGATCTACTTGCTTGAAACCATTTGAATAGGTTAAAATTTTTATAAACCAAGTTTACTAATAATAAGAGAATATTCTACGTAGAGGAAAACTAAAACAAATATGGCCCACCAGGCCAGCGTAATTAAAAAACAAGATATAAATAAATTAAATAAGTATTAATATTATTGTATATTTAGAAAAGGTGGATCCACTTTCATGAAACCATTTGAATTGGTTAAAACTCTTATAAACCAAGTTTACTTATAATAGAAAAATATGTAAAATAGAGAAAAACCTTAACAAATACAGTCCAAAAGGCCTGAGAAATAAAAAACAAGATACAAAAATGTAAATAGGTATCAAAAATATTGTATTTTTAGAATCTTTGGATCTACTTGCTTGAAATCATTTGAATTGGTTAAAATTTTCATAAACCAAGTTTACTAATAATAAGAGAATATTCTATGTAGAGGAAAACTAAAACAAATGCGGCCCACCAGGCCAGCGTAATTAAAAAACAAGATATAAATAAATTAAATAAGTATTAAAATTATTGTATATTTAGAAAAGGTGGATCCACTTTCATGAAACCATTTGAATTGGTTAAAATTCTTATAAACCAAGTTTACTTATAATAGAAAAATATATAAAATAGAGAAAAACTTAAACAAATACAGTCCAAAAGGCCTGAGAATTAAAAAAACATAATATAAAAAATTTAAATAGGTATCAAAATTATTGTATTTTTATAAACGTTGGATCCACTTGCATGAAACCATTTGAATAGGTTAAAATTTTTATAAAACATGTTTACTTATAATGAAAAAATATGTAAAATAGAGAAAAACCTAAACAAATACAGTCAAAAAGGCCTGAGAAATAAAAAAACAAGATATAAAAAATTTAATTAGGTATCAAAATTATTGTATTTTTATAAACGTTGGATCTACTTACATAAAACCACTTGAATTGGTTAAAATTTTTATAAACCAATTTTACTAATAATGAGAGAAGATTCTAGGTAGAGAAAAACTTAAACAAATACGGCCCTTCAGGCCAGCGTAATTAAAAAACAAGATATAAATAAATTAAATAAGTATTAAAATTATTGTATATTTAGAAAATGTGGATCCACTTTCATGAAACCATTTGAATAGGTTAAAATTTTTATAAAACAAGTTTACTTATTACGAAAAAATATGTAAAATAGAGAAAAACCTTAACAAATACAGTCCAAAAGGCCTGAGAAATAAAAAACAAGATACAACAATGTAAATAGGTATCAAAAATATTGTATTTTTAGAATCTTTGGATCTACTTGCTTGAAATCATTTGAATTGGTTAAAATTTTCATAAACCAAGTTTACTAATAATAAGAGAATATTCTATGTAGAGGAAAACTAAAACAAATGCGGCCCACCAGGCCAGCGTAATTAAAAAACAAGATATAAATAAATTAAATAAGTATTAAAATTATTGTATATTTAGAAAAGGTGGATCCACTTTCATGAAACCATTTGAATTGGTTAAAATTCTTATAAACCAAGTTTACTTATAATAGAAAAATATATAAAATAGAGAAAAACTTAAACAAATACAGTCCAAAAGGCCTGAGAAATAAAAAAACATAATATAAAAAATTTAAATAGGTATCAAAATTATTGTATTTTTATAAACGTTGGATCCACTTGCATGAAACCATTTGAATAGGTTAAAATGTTTATAAAACAAGTTTACTTATAATGAAAAAATATGTAAAATAGAGAAAAACCTAAACAAATACAGTCAAAAAGGCCTGAGAAATAAAAAAACAAGATATAAAAAATTTAATTAGGTATCAAAATTATTGTATTTTTATAAACGTTGGATCTACTTACATAAAACCATTTGAATTGGTTAAAATTTTTATAAACCAATTTTACTAATAATGAGAGAAGATTCTAGGTAGAGAAAAACTTAAACAAATACGCCCCTTCAGGCCAGCGTAATTAAAAAACAAGATATAAATAAATTAAATAAGTATTAAAATTATTGTATATTTAGAAAAGGTGGATCCACTTTCATGAAACCATTGGAATAGGTTAAAATTTTTATAAAACCAGTTTACTTATAATGAAAAAATAGGTAAAATAGAGAAAAACCTTAACAAATACAGTCCAAAAGGCCTGAGAAATAAAAAAACAAGATATAAAAATTTAAATAGGTATCAAAAATATTGTACTTTTAGAATCTTTGGATCTACTTGCATGAAACCATTAGAATTGGTTAAAATTTTTATAAACCAAATTTACTAATAATAAGAGAATATTCTACGTAGAGGAAAACTAAAACAAATACGGCCCTTCAGGCCAGCGTAATTAAAAAACTAGATATAAATAAATTAAATAAGTATTAAAATTATTGTATATTTAGAAAAGGTGGATCCACTTTCATGAAACCATTTGAATAGGTTAAAATTTTTATAAAACAAGTTTACTTATATTGAAAAAATATGTAAAATAGAGAAAAACCTTAACAAATACAGTCCAAAAAGCCTGAGAAATAAAAAAACAAGATATAAAAATTTAAATAGGTATCAAAAATATTGTATTTTTAGAATCTTTGGATCTACTTGCATGAAACCATTTGAATTGGTTAAAATTTTTATAAACCAAATTTACTAATAATAAGAGAATATTCTACGTAGAGGAAAACTAAAACAAATACGGCACTTCAGGCCAGCGTAATTAAAAAACAAGATATAAATAAATTAAAAAAGTATTAAAATTATTGTATATTTAGAAAAGGTGGATCCACTTTCATGAAACCATTTGAATAGGTTAAAATTTTTATAAAACAAGTTTACTTATAATGAAAAAATATGTAAAATAGAGAAAAACCTTAACAAATACAGTCCAAAAGGCCTGAGAAATAAAAAAACAAGATATAAAAATTTAAATAGGTATCAAAAATATTGTATTTTTAGAATCTTTGGATCTACTTGCATGAAACCATTAGAATTGGTTAAAATTTTTATAAACCAAATTTACTAATAATAAGAGAATATTCTACGTAGAGGAAAACTAAAACAAATACGGCACTTCAGGCCAGCGTAATTAAAAAACAAGATATAAATAAATTATATAAGTATTAAAATTATTGTATATTTAGAAAAGGTGGATCCACTTTCATGAAACCATTTGAATTGGTTAAAACTCTTATAAACCAAGTTTACTTATAATAGAAAAATATGTAAAATAGAGAAAAACCTTAACAAATACAGTCCAAAAGGCCTGAGAAATAAAAAACAAGATACAAAAATGTAAATAGGTATCAAAAATATTGTATTTTTAGAATCTTTGGATCTACTTGCTTGAAATCATTTGAATTGGTTAAAATTTTCATAAACCAAGTTTACTAATAATAAGAGAATATTCTATGTAGAGGAAAACTAAAACAAATGCGGCCCACCAGGCCAGCGTAATTAAAAAACAAGATATAAATAAATTAAATAAGTATTAAAATTATTGTATATTTAGAAAAGGTGGATCCACTTTCATGAAACCATTTGAATTGGTTAAAATTCTTATAAACCAAGTTTACTTATAATAGAAAAATATATAAAATAGGGAAAAACTTAAACAAATACAGTCCAAAAGGCCTGAGAAATAAAAAAACATAATATAAAAAATTTAAATAGGTATCAAAATTATTGTATTTTTATAAACGTTGGATCCACTTGCATGAAACCATTTGAATAGGTTAAAATTTTTATAAAACAAGTTTACTTATAATGAAAAATGTAAAATAGAGAAAAACCTAAACAAATACAGTCAAAAAGGCCTGAGAAATAAAAAAACAAGATATAAAAAATTTAATTAGGTATCAAAATTATTGTATTTTTATAAACGTTGGATCTACTTACATAAAACCATTTGAATTGGTTAAAATTTTTCTAAACCAATTTTACTAATAATGAGAGAAGATTCTAGGTAGAGAAAAACTTAAACAAATACGGCCCTTCAGGCCAGCGTAATTAAAAAACAAGATATTAATAAATTAAATAAGTATTAAAATTATTGTATATTTAGAAAAGGTGGATCCACTTTCATGAAACCATTTGAATAGGTTAAAATTTTTATAAAACAAGTTTACTTATAATGAAAAAATATGTAAAATAGAGAAAAACCTTAACAAATACAGTCCAAAAGGCCTGAAAAATAAAAAAACAAGATATAAAAATTTAAATAGGTATCAAAAATATTGTATTTTTATAAACGTTGGATCCACTTGCATGAAACCATTTGAATTGGTTAAAATTTTTATAAACCCAGTTTACTAATAATAAGAGAATATTCTACGTAGAGGAAAATTAAAACAAAAACGGCCCTTCAGGCCAGCGTAATTAAAAAACAAGATATAAATAAATTAAATAAGTATTAAAATTATTGTATATTTAGAAAAGGTGGATCCACTCTCATGAAACCATTTGAATAGGTTAAAATTTTTATAAAACAAGTTTACTTATAATGAAAAAATATGTAAAATAGAGAAAAACCTTAACAAAAAAAGTCCAAAAGGCCTGAGAAATAAAAAAACAAGATATAAAAATTTAAATAGGTATCAAAAATATTGTATTTTTAGAATCTTTGGATCCACTTTTATGAATTCATTTGAATTGGTTAAAATATTTATAAACCAATTTTACTAATAATGAGAGAATATTCTACGTAGAGAAAAACTTAAACAAATACGGCCCTTCAGGCCAGCGTAATTAAAAAACAAGATATAAATAAATTAAATAAGTATTAAAATTATTGTATATTTAGAAAAGGTGGATCCACTTTCATGAAACCATTTGAATAGGTTAAAATTTTTATAAAACAAGTTTACTTATAATGAAAAAATATGTAAAATAGAGAAAAACCTTAACAAATACAGTCCAAAGCCTGAGAAATAAAAAAACAAGATATAAAAATTTAAATAGGTATCAAAAATATTGTATTTTTAGAATCTTTGGATCTACTTGCATGAAACCATTTGAATTGGTTAAAATTTTTATAAACCAAATTTACTAATAATAAGAGAATATTCTACGTAGAGGAAAACTAAAACAAATACGGCCCTTCAGGCCAGCGTAATTAAAAAACTAGATATAAATAAATTAAATAAGTATTAAAATTATTGTATATTTAGAAAAGGTGGATCCACTTTCATGAAACCATTTGAATAGGTTAAAATTTTTATAAAACAAGTTTACTTATAATGAAAAAATATGTAAAATAGAGAAAAACCTTAACAAATACAGTCCAAAAAGCCTGAGAAATAAAAAAACAAGATATAAAAATTTAAATAGGTATCAAAAATATTGTATTTTTAGAATCTTTGGATCCACTTTTATGAATTCATTTGAATTGGTTAAAATTTTTATAAACCAATTTTACTAATAATGAGAGAATATTCTACGTAGAGAAAAACTTAAACAAATACGGCCCTTCAGGCCAGCGTAATTAAAAAACAAGATATATATAAATTAAATAAGTATTAAAATTATTGTATATTTAGAAAAGGTGGATCCACTTTCATGAAACCATTTGAATAGGTTAAAATTTTTATAAAACATGTTTACTTATAATGAAAAAATATGTAAAATAGAGAAAAACCTTAACAAATACAGTCCAAAAGGCCTGAGAAATAAAAAAACAAGATATAAAAATTTAAATAGGTATCAAAAATATTGTATTTTTAGAATCTTTGGATCTACTTGCATGAAACCATTTGAATTTGTTAAAATTTTTATAAATCATATTTACTAATAATAAGAGAATATTCTATGTAGAGGAAAACTAAAACAAATGCGGCCCACCAGGCCAGCGTAATTAAAAAACAAGATATAAATAAATTAAATAAGTATTAAAATTATTGTATCTTTAGAAAAGGTGGATCCACTTTCATGAAACCATTTGAATAGGTTAAAATTTTTATAAAACAAGTTTACTTATAATGAAAAAATATGTAAAATAGAGAAAAACCTTAACAAATACAGTCCAAAAAGCCTGAGAAATAAAAAAACAAGATATAAAAATTTAAATAGGTATCAAAAATATTGTATTTTTAGAATCTTTGGATCTACTTGCATGAAACCATTTGAATTTGTTAAAATTTTTATAAACCAAATTTACTAATAATAAGAGAATATTCTACGTAGAGGAAAACTAAAACAAATACGGCCCTTCAGGCCAGCGTAATTAAAAAACAAGATATAAATAAATTAAATAAGTATTAAAATTATTGTATATTCAGAAAAGGTCGATCCACTTTCATGAAACCATTTGAATAGGTTAAAATTTGTATAAAACAAGTTTACTTATAATGAAAAAATATGTAAAATAGAGAAAAACCTTAACAAATACAGTCCAAAAGGCCTGAGAAATAAAAAAACAAGATATAAAAATTTAAATAGGTATCAAAAATATTGTATTTTTAGAATCTTTGGATCCACTTTTATGAATTCATTTGAATTGGTTAAAATTTTTATAAACCAAATTTACTAATAATAAGAGAATATTCTACGTAGAGGAAAACTAAAACAAATACGGCCCTTCAGGCCAGCGTAATTAAAAAACAAGATATAAATAAATTAAATAAGTATTAAAATTATTGTATATTTAGAAAAGGTGGATCCACTTTCATGAAACCATTTGAATAGGTTAAAATTTTTATAAAACAAGTTTACTTATAATGAAAAAATATGTAAAATAGAGAAAAACCTTAACAAAAAAAGTCCAAAAGGCCTGAGAAATAAAAAAACAAGATATAAAAATTTAAATAGGTATCAAAAATATTGTATTTTTAGAATCTTTGGATCCACTTTTATGAATTCATTTGAATTGGTTAAAATTTTTATAAACCAATTTTACTAATAATGAGAGAATATTCTACGTAGAGAAAAACTTAAACAAATACGGCCCTTCAGGCCAGCGTAATTAAAAAACAAGATATAAATAAATTAAATTAGTATTAAAATTATTGTATATTTAGAAAAGGTGGATCCACTTTCATGAAACCATTTGAATAGGTTAAAATTTTTATAAAACAAGTTTACTTATAATGAAAAAATATGTAAAATAGAGAAAAACCTTAACAAATACAGTCCAAAGCCTGAGAAATAAAAAAACAAGATATAAAAATTTAAATAGGTATCAAAAATATTGTATTTTTAGAATCTTTGGATCTACTTGCATGAAACCATTTGAATTGGTTAAAATTTTTATAAACCAAATTTACTAATAATAAGAGAATATTCTACGTAGAGGAAAACTAAAACAAATACGGCCCTTCAGGCCAGCGTAATTAAAAAACTAGATATAAATAAATTAAATAAGTATTAAAATTATTGTATATTTAGAAAAGGTGGATCCACTTTCATGAAACCATTTGAATAGGTTAAAATTTTTATAAAACAAGTTTACTTATAATGAAAAAATATGTAAAATAGAGAAAAACCTTAACAAATACAGTCCAAAAAGCCTGAGAAATAAAAAAACAAGATATAAAAATTTAAATAGGTATCAAAAATATTGTATTTTAACAATCTTTGGATCTACTTGCATGAAACCATTTGAATTGGTTAAAATTTTTATAAACCAAGTTTACTAATAATAAGAGAATATTCTACGTAGAGGAAAACTAAAACAAATACGGCCCTTCAGGCCAGCGTAATTAAAAAACAAGATATAAATAAATTAAAAAAGTATTAAAATTATTGTATATTTAGAAAAGGTGTATCCACTTTCATGAAACCATTTGAATAGGTTAAAATTTTTATAAAACAAGTTTACTTATAATGAAAAAATATGTAAAATAGAGAAAAACCTTAACAAAAAAAGTCCAAAAGGCCTGAGAAATAAAAAAACAAGATATAAAAATTTAAATAGGTTTCAAAAATATTGTATTTTTAGAATCTTTGGATCCATTTTTATGAAGTCATTTGAATTGGTTAAAATTTTTATAAACCAATTTTACTAATAATGAGAGAATATTCTACGTAGAGAAAAACTTAAACAAATACGGCCCTTCAGGCCAGCGTAATTAAAAAACAAGATATAAATAAATTAAAAAAGTATTAAAATTATTGTATATTTAGAAAAGGTGGATCCACTTTCATGAAACCATTTGAATAGGTTAAAATTTTTATAAAACAAGTTTACTTATAATGAAAAAATATGTAAAATAGAGAAAAACCTTAAAAATACAGTCCAAAAGGCCTGAGAAATAAAAAAACAAGATATAAAAATTTAAATAGGTATCAAAAATATTGTATTTTTAGAATCTTTGGATCTACTTGCATGAAACCATTTGAATTGGTTAAAATTTTTATAAACCGATTTTACTAATAATGAGAGAATATTCTACGTAGAGAAAAACTTAAACAAATACGGCCCTTCAGGCCAGCGTAATTAAAAAACAAGATATAAATAAATTAAATAAGTATTAAAATTATTGTATATTTAGAAAAGGTGGATCCACTTTCATGAAACCATTTGAATAGGTTAAAATTTTTATAAAACAAGTTTACTTATAATGAAAAAATATGTAAAATAGAGAAAAACCTTAACAAATACAGTCCAAAAGGCCTGAGAAATAAAAAAACAAGATATAAAAATTTAAATAGGTATCAAAAATATTGTATTTTTAGAATCTTTGGATCTACTTGCATGAAACCATTTGAATTTGTTAAAATTTTTATAAACCAAATTTACTAATAATAAGAGAATATTCTACGTAGAGGAAAACTAAAACAAATACGGCCCTTCAGGCTAGCGTAATTAAAAAACAAGATATAAATAAATTAAATAAGTATTAAAATTATTGTATATTTAGAAAAGGTCGATCCACTTTCATGAAACCATTTGAATAGGTTAAAATTTTTATAAAACAAGTTTACTTATAATGAAAAAATATGTAAAATTAGGTACTACATGCAAAGAGAAAGAAAATCATTGCAGTTTTTTTTATTTTTTTATGCAAAAAGAAAATAATTTTTAAAAAATTAAGTATCTGATTCGAGTTATCGAGTAAAAACCATATTTTCAGATATTACCACTTTCATAGAATTAAATGAGGTATTACATAAAAAAAAAACAAACATATTGCAGTTTTTTTAATTCTTTTTTATTTTTTTTAATTTTGTAAAAAAAATTTTTCGAAAAAATTAAGTAACAGATCCACAAAGTTACTATAAGCCTGATTCCTAAAACTAGTACTCCTATAGAAATAAATTAGGTACTACGTCCAATGAGAAAAAAAATTTGGTGTTTTTTGTATTTTCTTATGACAAAAATTTTGAAAAAATATTTTTCGAAAACTTAAAGATCAGATTGGAGTAAAAACGATAGTTCTAGATATTAGTACTTTCATAGAAACAAATTATGACCTACGTCCAAAAAAGAAGAAAATTATGGCGTTTTTAAAATTTTATTATATACAAAATTTTGAAAAAAAAATTTCGAAAAATTACGTATCAGATAGATAAATCCTTTACAATAAATAATTCTAGATACTATTGCTTTCATAGGAAGAAATTAAGTACTACGTTCTAAATAAAAAAAAAGTCTCAAAACGTGCTTATATGTCAAAAAATCATAAATCAAAATTTTGCCTAAAACAATGGTTCCTCTATGAGGAACCAATTTGGCAGCAAAAATAAGAATATTTTGAGCCTGTTTACTAAAGTAGGCCAAAAACACAAAAATGACTGATAAAAATCAAAGATATGCCCAAGAAAGCTAAAATTGGTTAAGATTACTTAATTGCAATTGGGTCGATTTCTGCGACCCTTCAGTTCAACTTGGGGCCGGTGGATGGAATCCCTTATTTAGCTTTCTGAATTTAAAAAAAATTTTATTTAGTTTTAATGATTAATTTAACTTAATGTACAATAAAACAAATTTTATTTCATATATATAAAATTATATGATGTATTAAATAAATAATTGGATTATTATATATTTGTAAACATTCAAAACGACAATGTAAAATTCATTTTTTTAATATCAAAATAAAAGCATATAAATATAAATCCTGCATGTAATATAAATTATATGGTGTGCATAAATATTAATTTTTTAAATCCATTTTAAAATGAAAATTTTATTAAATCAATGACATAATTCATAAATATTTATTAAATGTGACAATTTTAATAAATGTATATGAGTTTGTTTTTTAGTTTTTTCATGATGACTGGGTCACTTTTTGATTTGGGTCGAATTTTAAAATTTTGATTGCTTATTTTAGCAACCAAATTTTTAGTTTTGTGGTTAATATAAATGAGGTTTTATTTGAATTTAGAATTTTCAAGATTTACAGTAATTTTTTCGAATTTTGACAGACTCTTCGGTATTAATCATGACTTGCGGTTAGCTTTAATTAATTTTTCTTTTTAATTAGAGCAACATTCATTTTTCATAAATTATAGTCTTCATGAAATTAGTAAATTTTTTTTACTCGCTCATATAAATGAAAATAATAATATATTATCGTACAAATCAGATAAGCACTGTGAACTGATAAAATTTTAATATAAAAAGTATGCAAAAAAGAGATTAAAATAAATACTGGATTTTCAATTTTATAAATTTCATGACAAGTATTTTTAATTTTTAAATGGAAAAAGTTATTTAATTTTCAGTTTATATTACATAAATATATCTGATATTTTAATAGGATATGTTAAATGATGTGTATATTATTTTTTAAAGCAAATAATTGGATTATTGAAAAATAAATTACACTGATAAAAATACATAACTGTTGTAAGAATATGATTGCGTTACAAAAAATTTAGGATTTTTTTAGAAAATTTACAATACAATCGTTAATTTACAACAGTTTCGTATTTTTACCGTCGGTTATTTTTCTTGTCAGCGTTTTCTCGCCATTGACAAACATGTATATCCAATACAAAAAAAAATGCTCCGATTTGCAGTTCAATTTACGTGTAATTACGGCCATTCCTTATTTCTCTGGGCACAGGCTCATAATATACTATTTAAAAGTGTTCAATTTTATTTAAATAAAATTCTTTTTCTACTTTTTTACTAAAATTTTAAATAACCATCGAAAATTTTTGTATAAATACATTAAAACATAGTAATTCTAAAACTAAGTTGTATATCAGCTTTAGTCAATGCATCGAAAAATTTCGATAGTGAATCTTACGTATTTTTGGTCGCTAAAAACGATTTTGAAGGTTTCATCTATTTTTCGATGGCCAGTATTGAGTAATTAACGCTACATCGCCCAAAATAGCAAAAAAAAAAACAATTTTTTGAAAAATATTACATTTTTAAGTTTTTAAACTATAAACCGGTAATTATCTGAGAAAAAAGTTTGGTCAGGATAACCAAATTTAGGTTACTATCACCAAATATTATCGTAACTACAACCAAATATTTTTTGAGCAATTTCCAACCAAATTGTTAAGTTATTTTTACCAAATATTTAGTAAAAATAACCAAATTAATTTGTTAAGAAATATTAGGTTGTAATAATAAAATATAATTTAAAATTGTAAAAAAAAATAATCAATTATTTTAAATATCATGAAATGATTATAAATACTAAAAAATGTTAGAAATAGTATATTAACGGCTCGTGTCCAGAAAAGTAAAGAATGGCCCAAATCGCACGTAAATTACCTCCCGTGGGCATTATGAAAATACCCAGGTCCTATTTGCATACGGGTCCGTATGCGTATGAGACTTGGGTTTTTCATAATGCTGACGGGTCCGTGGGCAGTATGCATTCAAACTTTAACATACTACCAACTGATCCGTATACTTATAAAAACAAAGTATGGACAGACTGTGCACGGATCATTATACTGCTTGGCCGTATATACGACTGTTAGTTTTCCGTGCCCAAAATGCCGTGCTCGCCCAGCTCTGAATTCAAGCAAAGCAGCCTGGCCGTGATTTTTATATTTCAATATTTTTTTTTGGCGAAATCTCTGTGGCAAAATCTCCCGTGACGAAGTTTTTCGGTGGCGTAAGTCATATTTTCCTTTTTATAAGTATTTGCTTGAATTTTCTGAAGCAGTTTTTAAAAATTTAAGCAGCAACCTAACAGTGTACCTTATTCCATATTTATTTATACTTTATAAGCTCAAATTTCAGATAAAAAAATTCTGCATATATCAATGTATTATCTCTCTCACGTTTTTAGTTGGTCTCATTTTTTTGGTGTAAGTGATTCCTTTGAAACGACGTAAGCCGCAATTTTTCATCACTAATTTTCTTATCAATGTAGCCAATTAATCAAATTTCCATTTTTGGTTAAAAATGACCAATTTTTAAATTGATGCCAAATTCGTAATTTTCGACCAAAAAGGGTTTTATATGTCTCAAAATATTTCCACAAGCTTCAGATTTCGAAAAAATTCTTGACTCTACCTTTTTTAATTATTTGTTAATCAGATATGATAATTTGAAGTCGGGGTCTCAATGTTATGATTTTTTAAAAAAGCTCATTTTTAATGTTAACTTTGAAGAGCCATATCTTAAAAACGACTCAAGAAAATGAGACAAGTAAAAAATTTTTGGAAACTGGAAGCTTGAAGAAAATTTTTGAGACATATAGAACCCTTTTTCGTCAAAAATTACGAATTTGGCAGCAGTTTAAAAATTGGTCATTTTTAGCCAAAAATGGCCATTTGGTTAATTGGCTACATTCATGAGAAAATTAGTAATAAAAAATTGATGGATTAATGTGAATTAATGGACTGAAAATCTTTGAAAAATATCACGTTTTTGTATAGAAAGCATAAAAAAGTCATTTGAGTACAAAGATAATTAAAAAAGACTAAAAGGCGCTTAAAAAATGTGGTTTTAACGTTAAAATTTGATTTAAAAAAGCCATTATTATGCTTCTGACGCTTCTTAAAGGGCATATAACCACCCAGCGACATTTACCACATCAAAGTATATAGTATTTAGACCAATTATATCCAGGTTTGAGCCTTATAAAAGTTGTTGAATTTGGGCAGTTCAAAATCTCCCGCTCTAAGCCGAAAAAAGCAGTTGGAGCCGCCCAGGGGCTAAATTTCAAAAAACTGACCTCAAATTCGGATTCAGCGGGAAATTTTACAACTTTTTATGTCTGGGTACTATTTTTTTTAATCATCTAGTCAATTTTAAAAATAAAAAAAAAAAAAAAATTTTTTTTGTTGAAGAAACCGAAGAAATCTAAAAAGCTTCTTTTGAGTATAACTCGGGTTCCTGAGCGCCTAGAGGGCTGAAAATTTCACAGGAAACATATTTTGTATACATTAAATAGTGGTGAAAAAATCAGCCCGATCGGGAGACCTGACCTGGCAAGGCCATGACACGGTATCCAGAATGACTCATATAAAATATATTTTATTTACAATAAATGACTTTGTGTGAAAATATGCATGTTTAATTAAAATAAAAATTATAAACTCATAAAAATTTTATAATACATGATAATAATTTGTTTACGAGACTATAAATAAAAATAAATGATCAAGATAATTCAATAATATTATAATAATAATGGTTTGTAGTCGCCATAATGTGCAAATGAATA
This sequence comes from Anagrus nilaparvatae, assembly GCA_022575985.1. Classification (NCBI taxonomy): domain Eukaryota; kingdom Metazoa; phylum Arthropoda; class Insecta; order Hymenoptera; family Mymaridae; genus Anagrus; species Anagrus nilaparvatae. Next base: position 7,415,464 of record JAKSXM010000238.1, on the reverse strand, counting down.
CAAAGTTATGTAAATTAAAATATAATCTGTCTACAATGTCTTACTTAATTATTATCATTAATTCATTATTCTTTAATATAAATGTTTATGCTGTGATAAGAAATTTATTTTTAATAATGTACATACTAATAAAATAAAAATTATTGATCCTAAAAAAAAAAATTTTCATAATAAGATTAAAAAATTTTCTCGACAAGGGTAAAAAATCCCTTTACATCTTAAACTTTCTAAATGGCAAAAGATGTAACTTTGACAGAAATTAAAAAATTTGACTTTTCTTATTTTTTGTAACAAGTTTTAGTCTCTCACACAATAAAATTTTTTATTACATAAAAGAAAACCCTGACAAAACTTTCCAGGTTGAGTCATTAGATAGAGCTTATGCGGGGGGATGCGCTATTTTTTCAATTTATAGCTCGCAATATTGATTATGAAATTCATATAGAAAATCCCAGTCTGCACTTATGATTTAATTTTCGCATGCTTTGAGTAAAACCCATGATTCACATAATGCTAGTCGACGAATAGAACTTAAAGGTTCACAATACGAAGCATGTGATTTTATAAAAATATTTTTTTGTGTTTTATGTATTCACATGCTTCGTATGAAGACTCACTACTATGACTCGCATTATGTGAATCATCGGTTTTACTCAAAGCATGCGAAAATTAAATCATAAGATCGATCTATAAACTACACTGTAAAAAGTAACTTTCTTATATTCATAAAAAAAAATAGAATATTTTCGAAAATAATCGTAAGTTTACTAAATTTAGTATATTATCGAAAAGTTCGAGAATTCTCGATTTTTTCTTGTGAATTTACGAAAAAAATTGTAAATTAGCTAGTAAATTTTCGAAAAAAAATTGTAAATTATCAATTTTTCTCGTGAGTTTACAAAAAAAAAATCGGAAATACTCAAATTTTTAGTTAATATACTGAATTTAGTAAATTTACAATTTTTTTAGAAAAATTAATAATTTTTTGAAAATATTCTATTTTTTTTGTGAATCTAAGAAAGTTACTTTTCACAATGTAGGCAAATTGCATATTTTTGATTTGTGAATAATATATTCTAATTAATCTACGTAAATTCGTATTTTCACCTGCTACAAAATCGTAAAAAACAATATTCACACTCTCAGTTTTTAGTATTAAAACATACTTAATATTTAATAAACTATTTTGAATGGGTTTATTACTTATCTGTGTCAAAAACTAACCCCCCGACCCTATTACAGTAAAATAAATAAAAAGAAATTATTTTTTGAAACAAGACTTTAAAGATAATGTTTTTGTATAAATAAATTATAAACAGTAGTTTATAGTATAAAAATTTACATTGTATAAACAAATTTAAGTATAAACATAGATAACCGAAGCGTGTGGAGCTTCATCCTGTATCAAATCAAGCAGCTTCTTTAGGCTCGTGTTTAAAAATGTATTTTTTATAATTATGACTTTTTATCCACAAAATCTTTACGCAATCAATAAAGAAAATATCGAATCTAGAATGATGCATAACCGATATTTTAATCGGTCTTAATTAAAATTATTTTTAATATAATTTTATCTCATGCAAAATCATTATTTTACTAGAATAATAGAATTCGAGTTATTTAAAAAAAATCAGAAGTAATTTGACTCAGTGTCCATTTCAGTGAGCGGGTGCAAGGGCTCTGCTGGGATAAGCATTTAGAAGAACTGTGTGAAGAGTATTCATCCTAACTGTATAAGGAAAAAATTCCGATTGCATTATTTAAAAATTGATTCACAATAAATAAATAAAAAAAAAATAAATCAATTAATTACAGTAGCACGTAGTAACAGTAATCAGCAGTTTTTTGGATAAATCTTTTTTTAATATTAAAAAACAAATATTATACCCACTACCTATAAAAAATAAAATTAATGATTTAATTGCTCTTAAAGAAACATGTAAATAATATTAAAATAAATTTCTTTGTATAAGTAACTACTACAAAATTGTAATGATTTTGTTACGATTGGTTACTTTGCAGAAATACTAAAAGATAAATATAACCAGGCACGTATCCAGAAGAGGGGCCTTTCCCCCTCGGAAATGATAATTTCTAGAAAAATTTGGAATATTTTTATTCCTAAAATTTTTAATTGTTTGTTAACAAATATAACTTTTAAACAATTTCACATATAAGAAAAGTCGTAAATTTTGATTAATATTAAACAAATTTAGACCATAATTATTAGTTTTATTAGGTTCTTGCCCCCGTTCCGAAATTTTTTGGCCCCCTCGGAAATAAATTTCTAGTTACGTGCCTGTATATCTTATATTATTAGCCTTTAATTGTGCAACTTTTTATCAAATTAGTGCGTTTAAATAAATAATTCTTTTGTTAAACCTATTATTTTGCTGATTAAGTTTTTTTTTCTTTGTAAATTCGCATCAACTGTCCATTTATTATTTATTATCTTAGAATCGTATAATATTCTTCAATATTGCGCAATCCACACTTAGAAAAAAGTGTATAGTTAGGATAACCAAAATTTTAGTAAAATTGCATTTAGTAATGATGATAAAAATTTTGGTTATCAGAACCAAAAAATTCAGTACATTTTACCAAATATTCAGTAGATTTTACCAAAAAAACTTAAAATAAAAAAAATGAATAAGTAAATCTTTTTCTATATTCTGGCTAATTTTTTGAAAAAATTATTAAATTTCATAGAGTGATTCTTTGTGAATTCAGCAAAAGTTTCCAGGTCGGGTCGCTGAAACCGGCTAAAAAGTTTTTTTTGCCAAATCCAACAAAGAATGAGTCATTTAAAATTTTTTAAAGCCTAAAAACACATAATTTTCATAACTTGATGTCTCCCTTATTCGCAATAAAAAAAATTAAATATTATGATGAAAATCGAAGTGTTCTTATGAAAATCTTATGAAAACTTAGCAGATTCAATGAATATTACGATAAATTTTATGCCATTGAAAACTTTTCATCTTGCTTACAAATAACTTGTTAAAAATAAAATAGATTTTCATTTAGAGAAAAACTCTGCCAAACAATTGGCACTATGGTTCTTCATTAGCAATAAAAAAATGTTTTTAATAGTATAATTTTACCTAACAAAGTATACTCCCATAAGAAAAACTAAAAATAATCTGTTCCTTTTATTGCCAGTTTTAATTTTCCTAATAAAAATATTTTTAGCCCATTTGGGGCGGGGGGGGGTCAATTGGGACACTGGGGTGGCTAGATAGCTAAGCATTGGTTTAAAACATTTTTTATATTCATCTTTGGTTTCAGGTTCCTAAAAAATATAAGAATACACTTTGAGTTTTAATTTTTTTAATAAAAATATATTTAAGAGGGTTATGAATGGGGGCACTGGGGCTATCTAAGAGCAAAATGTTGTTTGAAAAAATTTTGAATATCCATGTTTAAAAAAAAACTTCTTTATGCTTTTGTTGGACATATGGAGGCGCTGGGGGGGAATTGACTAGTTTTGTTTCTTTTTTATAGCCATATTCGGTTTTAGCACCACGAAAAACCCCCCCTCCAGGGGGTCTACCATCTGGTACATTACTTTTTTTTTGTGTGCCTGTATTATTATTAAGTAAATTAAAAAATAATTTTTTTTATATTCGGAGAGATAGGTTTTTGATTAAAAGTAAATTATTGAGGGTAGTTAATATTATTTTGGTAATTTAAGAAAAGTATCAAATTATTTTGATAATAATGTTTTATTGTTTTGGATAATAATCTTAAACATTTTTACCAAATTAGGCAAATACTAATACTTGAATTTTTATTTAAACAAAGTAAGTAAATTTAATTTTATATTCTTGACAAGATAATTTTTGGTTCCTCACAGAGGAACCATTTTTTAGGTGATATTTTGATTTCTGATTTTTTGAAATATATCTCTGATTATTATCATGCTAATAAAATTGATAAAAGATTCAAATCTTATAAATCTGTTAATGATACAGAAACTGCTTTACAATTAAATTAAAATTTTTAAAATTATTTTCTTGAGCTTAAAATTGGTTTTTAAGCCCTTAAAAGGCAAATATTATTACCAAAAAGGAGTTTACCACCACAAAATATATAGAAAAACCCATTTACAAAAAAAAAATATAGGGAAATTAATTTAAAATTTATGGGAAAACCCATTTATAAAAAAATAACCAATCAAAAGGCAAAAATGACTAAAAAGGAATTTACCACAACAAAATAAATGGGGAAACCCATTTATAAAAAAAAGCACATAAAAGGCGTTACAAAGTGTTATCTGCTTCATATATAAGACCTCGATTCCTAAATCGTTATTCATTCATTGCTTGAGCCGTCAAAAGTTCAGTAAAATTTTAAAAAATGAAGATTTTCACTTTTAGAAATATTTTTTACGCTGTTTTTATTTTGCTGCCGCTAGCATCATGTTATGTCATAAATAGTAAGTATTAAATATATAACTTTTATAAAGTTTCAAATTTTTTTAATTCGTTTTTTTATTTCAAAATAGGTACAACAGAAAATCAGGTGAGCCTGGAGAATTCAAATGGAAACTTAAGAGTAAAGCGATCAAATAATGATGATTTAGATCCAGATACAGCTGATACAATCTTTCAGGTACTTTCATTTGGTGTTTCGCTAATTCCTAAAGTGGGCAAAGTTTTAAACATTGTATTTGCAATTTTTTGGAAATCCGAATTTCCTACTAAAACACCAAACCTTTTTGAAGAAATCAAAGACAAAATTCAAGATTTGGTAGATGATAGAATCGACGTTAATACATGGAATGCTCTAACCGGAAAATTAAATGAGCTTAAATCAAAACTTAACAGAATCAAATCCGATCTAAAAAAAAATGACACAAATTTAAACCATGAAAATTACATGCCACTTTCAGTATTTATGACTGGCATAGAAGAAAACTTTAAAATACCAGGTTTGAAGTTAAAATCGGCTTTTGCGCCACTTTACGCAGCTGTAGTTAATTTAGTAGCTATAGTAAGAACAGCTGCTATCAAGGATGCCCAAATATTAGGCTTGACTGATAATCAAATAGAGTCAGAAATTAATCAACTTAAACTTTTATATAATTCGTCTGTTCATCACATGACTGATATGCAGAATGATTTCAAAAACTACTTTGAAAATACTTTAAAAAACATAAAAGTGCATAGCCGTTACAGTAAAACAACGCTTGTCCAGGATACAAAGAGTATCTTAAAACAAAATATGATGTACCAAATAGAAGCATTTTCATTTATACAGATTTGGAATTCTTACATTGATAATCCATTAGAAAACAAAAGAATACTTTTACAAATCAACTATCCTGCCTTATTAGTTGGTCAGTTTTGGGGTTATAATAATGCACTTGAAGTTGTAAATAAATTGTTGTCTACTATTCAACCTACCCAACCGAATATTAATCAAGTGAATCTTTTGGAATTTAAACCAGGTTCAGAGCAAGCAAGAGTTTGTGGAATTGAGTACAAACATCAAACGATTACTGGAAAAACTATTAATCAAAAATACGGATACTTTGGAAGGCCTAGAGACCTTGTGGTTGGAAATCATGTCGTCGATTTTTCCGACTCAGATCCACTTGTAAAAGCAGAAATTTATGCAAGTGGAAGTTATTTTCTAGATGCAATTAAACTCTCATCTTTTTCTGGTAAACAGACTGTTACAGCTGGTGTATATGGTAAATATAACAAGTATCATATTGTGGAACGTCCATCAGATTCGTATGTAATTAGTTCAATATTAATGCCAGACGATGAGATTGCCTACAGAGATGGCAGATCTGGCCATCAAGCGACAGCTGTGGCGTTTGCTATGAGTTATTCCAATAAGAAAATATTAAAGGATCAGACAACTAACATTGAGAAACCATGGGGAAGGGTTGCAATATTTAGTTAATTCGACAAGTTTGTACTAATGGTGTTTATAAAAGCAATCCTCAAAAATCTACAATCGCAGAAACTACAATGAAGGAAATGAATATTTTACTATAAAAATGCTTTTAAAAGTTGTTTTAAAAAGATATTTTTAAAACATCCATAATACTCTATTTTTAAATTAACAAAATTAATGTTATTATCGATGATTAATTTCTAGCAATACGAAATATTCATTCTGTAAAAAATCATGTTACACGTTGTAGAGAAATATTTTATACAATTAGTTTTTTTTATAATAATATTAAAAAATAAAAGTTTTTCAGGTAATTTGAGTGTTATGGAGTTACAATTTTATTAAATAAATATAATTTTATGAAATAAAGTAATCAAATTTTGTTTTTTTTTTCAAAAACTTCAGTACAATAATTAAATAGTACTATAAAAGAAGGCCTTCCCTTTCTAGAAAAGGGTATCCGTTGTTTACCAAACTTAATTTTTTGCTACTCCTTGGTTTTGAAATGAAAAAAAAAAAAAATACCAACAAAATAAGATTTATCAAATAAAGCAGTTAAGAAACCGATAGGTAAGGTAAAACATACTGCTAAATTCATGTCTTTTTCCATTGAATTTACACGGGGAATTTGTGTTTTTTAGAAAATTCAGCTTAAAATTTTTGTGAAGCCGCGAAAGTCAATTTTGTTGCTAATTTTTGTTGTTTGAGGTTATATTAAGATACCCAAATACTGAAATTGCTAAAATTAGCCTTCACTAAAAAAAACATGAGCTCTATATTTTAACTCTTATTTCAAAAAAAAAAATTAAATTGAAATTATTTGGGATGTCAAGAGTGTTGCAGTAAATAACATAATTAATTTTCTAAATTTAGCAGACTCGAATCAAATTTTGGCGCTTCACGCATTGCATCTGGAAAGATAATGTACTTTTTTTAAAATTCTAATTGTAACAAAAAATTTAAAAAAAAAAAATCAGATTATAGAAGGTAAATGTTACGCAAAATTATTTTTTTTTAAAGCGACTCTGCACGTGATATAATAATTTTTATATTTTATAAAAAATAATCTGAAAATATTATACATAAAATGTGTTAATTTCTAAATGAATTTTTATTTTATTTTTGCAACTCGAGTTACAACTCGAAAAATTATTATTAAATAAGAATACTTGATATTTGAGCTAACAATTTCTAGCCTTTATTTATGCCATAAATTGCCCACGTGTTTTTCCAAACCGTATAAATTTTAGCTTTTTTCAAGCCAGCAGAAAAAAAAGGTTTCCGACGAATTTTCGAAATATCTCTTATGATCTCTTCTGATATTTTCAGATCTCCGGAGGTCAAAAGTGTTCTCGGGGGTCTGAAGTTATCACAAATTTCGGTTAATTTCTTTAGTTCTCCGGAGATTACTTTTGAACTCTAGCGATTACTGAAGATTTAAATAGATATAAAATAATCTCCAGAGATCACTGAGGTAACAAAAGAAGTTCGAAAAATTAGAAAGAATATTTAGAATCATTAAGCAAAGTTGTAAAACAATAAACTTGATTTTTTTAGCTTATTTTTCGACTTTATTTAAATTTAAAAAATGCTTCTATTAGTTATTATACTAAAATTTGTTGCAAAAATCAAGAAGTACAGCAATAAGTTTATTAATTCTTTTATAATAAATATAATTATTGAAATTGTCTCCATAGGAAATACAATTAGGTAAATGAATAAAAAAAATTAATTAGTTGATCTTTAATAATTTTTATAATAACAATAATTATTACTTTTTAATCCATTTATAAATAATAAAAAAATAAATAAGTTAAATAATTATGAAAACGAGAAGAGATCGCATTTTTCGCCATTTTTCCAAAAATTGTTATCAGGTTTTTTTAAAATATTTCGCAATTTCTTTATTTTTTGGAATTTTGATTATTCGATAGTCCACCCACTAAGGGGCTCAATTACTCATAAAATGCCCTTTGGTTTTTTTAATTTGGACATTTCAAGCTGGAGTTATAAATACAACTGAATTTTTGGGCTCTCTTGGAAAATTATGCTAAAATTCCTCATTTTAGGCCAATTATAAGAATTTGTGAAGTTGACTGTTTTTCTATTATATAGATGGTTTCTATTTTATGAAATTACATTTCTTTTGACTTTTTTTTCAGAAGTATCTAAAATGAGACAGTATTTTCATTGAGTGACAGAAAAACTGGTCCCATAATTCTGGCCTAAAATCCCCCAAATTCCAAAAATTCTGTTTCTTTGAGTTATTCTATCGCAAGGGTAAGTAAATAATTAATTAAAAAAGGTAAAATTTTTTCAAATACTGCATTTAAATTTTAAAGAAAAAAACATTCTTAAATATTTGAATTCATTTACTTTCTATCTCGCTTTCTATTTAGTTTTCTAATCAAATTCCATGCAAGACAATGTAATCAAAATATTTATTTTAAAAATACTCCAAATTCAAACCACACGTGAATATTAAATGAAAATTGTTAAAATATCAAATCGTATCTGAAAGTTTAAAATATAATTATTAATTGGAAAATAAAAAAAAATTATGATGAAAAATATAAGAAAAAAATTAATGGTGCGTATTAAATTATATTTGATATTTAATTGTATTTATATTTAATTATAAAAGATAAAAAAAAGATAAAAAATTTTAAAAGAAAAATTTCCAAAAAATTAAGTATCAGAATTAAGTACCAAGAAATTAATTAATTCGATATGTAGAATTATACTACTAGATACCGTCAACGACGGGTAGAGCGAAGCTGATCATATTTAAAATAGTTTAAATAATTTTTTAATTTTTGGGTTTTACAAGCTTTGCTCAGATTGAGCTTAAATATCAATATTAAACGTGTAAATTAGACGTAAAATTCATTAATAATAATTATTATAACTCGTTTTATAATGCACTTCACTGCAAAAATAAAGTTTTTGATATTTTCTGAGTTTTATAATTAAAAAAGGATGTTCGATACATTCGTAATACCAAATAACTCAAAATTCTAATGCATCAGTTTATTATGTTGAAAAAACAGGCCGAAACACCTGTATTTATTCCAGCAGGCCTTCTGGGCCTAGAAACGAAGGATTTAATGTTATTAAATAGGGTTTTTTGATAAATTTCACAGGAATTCTGCAACCTTTCTAATTAACCAAAACACTTCTGGTTGGATCCATTTTTTTGTGTAAGCGTCACTTTTTATGCCCCAAAAACTGCAATTTTTTATCACAAATACTCGATATCTCGAATCTGATAATTAATTTTTTGAAATTTTTTTTCCCAAAATTTTCGTTACAAAAAAATACAAAAAACACCAAATTTTTTTTTCTTTTTGGACGTATTACCTAATTTATTTCTTTGAGAGTACTAGTTTTAGAAAGTTCGTTTATAGTAATTTTTTGTATCTAATACCGATTTTTTTCAAAATTTTTTTCTCAAAATTAAAAAAACAAAAAAATAAAAAAATAAAAAAAACTACAATATTTTTTATTTTTTTCTAGTGTAATACCTCATTTAATTCCATTAAAATACTAATATCTGAAAATATTGTAACCGGTCATATTTCACAACCATTAAGGAATTAAGACCTAATTTTTTTTTCAATAATTTTTTCATCAAAAAATCTCAATATACTTTTTTTTTTTTAATTTGGATGTAATACCTCATTTATTTCCATGAAAGTACTTATATTTGAAAGTATGATTTTTACTCGATATCTCGAATCTGATGATTAATTTTTTGAAAATTTTTCTCCCAAAATTTTCGTCACAAAAAAATACAAAAAATACCAAATTTTTTTTCTCTTTCGATGTAGCACCTAATTTATTTCTATAAGAGTACTAGTTTTAAAATTGGAATTCCGCATAGAATGCATGTGGATAAAATTACATTTTCTTTGAACCAGGTTTAGTCCAATACAATATAATCTTAAGATTAAAAATATTTTATTTGCATAAGATACTTAACGCCATCATATCATAAGCTCCAATTTTATTATTTTTAACTGTCTTTAAATACTTAATTAATTTTACAATACTGATAAGCAACTTGTCGATTTTTTTTAGTGGCCAACTTTGACCCGAAATATTGAGTTTGCAGTTGATTTGATCGCAAATTTGACATCAGATTCTGAAAGTTGAGAGTTTATTACATGGGGATATACATTTTGAAATATATAAATTTTGGTTTTGAAATTAATTTAGTGTGCAAAAACAAAACTACACGTAGGTAGATAAGCTCTTGGGCGTCAAACGTGTAATTAAATAAAATGTCGATTAATGAATAATGAATAAAACTATATCTAGTGTTCTTTTGCATTTTTATGATATTTCACTGATGCAAAGTTTATGCAAAAGCTATGAAATTTATCGCGCGGATAACATTTAGAAGGTTTTTCACCTGTATGAAGCAAAAGTACAAGAATAAACATGCCTTTAGAAATACCAGATTGGGCCCAAAAACAATAGGTGTCATTAACTCGATAAAATAAACTCAGTTTTAAAAAATGAAAGCATTCCATTTGATCGTTTTGGCTATATCGTGTCCAAAAGGTGTCGATTTTTGCATCCATTAAGGTAGAGCTTCGCTCTATAATTAACTGACGTTATCTTAAGTGTTATTTAAGTTTTAGTTATATTTATGTTAATTACTACTACCTATTTTTTGACTATGATAATATTTTCTAATTATTGAATGCTATCGTTTGTACTATTGTACTTACTACTGCTATTATTAAGCTGTTAAATCTTTTTAAATTGAACTCCTTTTAGATTAACAAATTTTTAACTTTTTTTAATTATTAAGCTAATTAAATTGTATCTATAGCATGCTGTAATCTTACATTGTTATAATTATCAATAAAATTTTGTGATTGGGCAAATAAAACAACATTTACATTTCTAAAATTAATACTTTCGGAGAAAAAAATTAAGTACTACGTCCGAAAAAAAATGGTGTTTTTTGTACTTTTTGGTGGAAAAAATCTTAAAATAAAAGTTTTCAAAAAATTAATTATCAGATTGGAGTAAGTTGCTAAAAAGATAATTTAATGGTAGTTTTATTTTGAATAATTTCTAAATATGTTTATCTAGTCTAGAATGAAAGTGGGGAAATAAAAATTCTTATCGTCAAGAAATCCCCTATTTCATTAGATATTTTTTTATTAGAACGACATTTTTCCATGTTTTTTTCCGGTTTTTGACCCAGTGTCTAATATGAATATCTGACATTTTTCATCCGACATTCAATTTTGGCCAAAATAAAAATCGTAAAAAAAATCCGGTATGCCCTTTTCATCAGCACTTTCTTGATTAGATTAAAGGTCAAGCTCTTTGCTCTCTGAGGCAAGCCAACCCCCTCAAATCATATTTCATGTTTCATCACAGTAAAAATGTGACTAAATTCATAAATAAAAATAGTTATACGGCTATATATGAGCAATTATTTTAAAAGTGCTACTTAATTTGAGCCTGGAATCGTAATTTTTTTTTATTAGGGCACATCGATATGACCCGTGTTTTCAGTTAGTTTGAACCTTCAGAAAACCGAAAAAAATCGTGAACAAGAAATCGGCGATAGGTGCCAAAAAGATTTTTTCACTTTTATGTCAAAAACCGTGTTTTTCGTATCTGAGCTACCTCAAATTTTTAAAATAACTTTTTAGGTAAATAAAATTTTAAAAAATGGATAAAAAAATTTGATTGCCAGGGAAAAAACAATCCAGAAAAAAAAAACTTATCTTTTTACGATGAAATTTAGCCAAGTTATTGGCAATTTAAGATTTTGCTCAAATTCGTCTTAAAAAAGATTGAAATTTTATTGAAAAAAGCCTGTTTCTGAACTTTAAACATGCATTACTCGCTTGACTTTCATCGTAAAATAATAATTTTTTTTTTAAATCGATTAATTTTTTCCTGAGTATTCATTTCTTCAAGAAAAAAATCATTTTTATTGACCAAATTTCAATTTTTAGGTCAAAAACTGTGTTAAGTAAATTTTGCTACTTACAGTTTTCAAAGACTTTTGACTTAAAAATTGAAATTTGGTACATAAAAATAATTTTTTTCATAAAGAAATGAATTGCCAGGGAAAAATACATCGATTTAAAAAAAAAATTATTATTTTACGATGAAAATCAAGCGAATAATAATTTTTAAGCGAAATTCGTCTTTGAAATGATTGAAATTCTATTGAAAAAAGCCTGTTTCTGAACTTTAAACATGCATTACTCGGTTGATTTTCATCGTAAAATAATAAATTTTTTTTTAAAATCAATTAATTTTTCCCTGAGTATCCATTTCTTCAGGAAAGAAATAATTTTTATTGACCAAATTTCAATTTTTAGGTCGAAAACTGTGTTAAGTAAATCTTGCTACTTACAGTTTTCAAAGGCTTTTGACCTAAAAATTGAAATTCGGTTAAGAGTCTTTCTTTGCCAAAACAGCAATGGTGGGCAGGTCGGGTCAACGGATCGGCCTCAAATTTTTCCCATGTTTTTATAACATAAAGATAGGAAAATCCTGAAATTTTTAGCCTTCTAGGTCTTAAACAGCCCGAGTTATGGCCAATCAAACTCATTAGGCGGCTCTCGACTAGCGTTAGTGCTTTTTGGGAAAATGGTTAATAATCATAAATATAAGCTTGAAAAAAAATTCTGAAAGCGTATATATGTTGGGAAACCTTCAGTAAATCCATTTCTGCCATTAGTTTTTCGGAAAAACCCCGGGAAATTCCGGAAAATGGGAAAATGCGTTTTAAGAAAAATCGCAATATCTCATTTGCCGCCATTTTTTTTTTGAAAATTTTTTTTTCAAAATTTTTTTCAACCGAAATCCCATCGAAATGTATGAAAAAAAATTTTGATTTCGGCCATTAAGGTCGATTTTAGCCTGTTTTAGAATAATTTTACATTTTCAATACTTCTTTATTTAATTTTCCGCAAGGGGTTAAAATAATTGACTTTTTTGCTTTCAGAATCGAATAGCCAGGGAAAAAGTAGTGCTAAATAAAAAAAAAATTACTATTTTCGATGAAAATTAACCAAGTTATGGACAAGTAAAGATACTGTCAAAAACTACCAATTTTATACTAATTCCAATTTTAGGCTCTAAAACGACATTATAACTTGAAAAATGCATAACTCGCTTAAATTTTATCGTAAAAAGAAAAGTTTTGGATTATTATCGAGTGTTTTTTCCTTGGCTATTCGTTTATCCAATAAAAAAATTAATTTTATTGACAGATATTTATTTTTTTTGTTAAAAAATGATAATAATCAAAAACAGTTTTTAACATGTTACCTTAGTTTTTTACAAAAAAAAAAACTTTTCTTAGGACTAAACTAATTTTTTTCTTGCATAAAAGAATAGCCAAGGAAAAAACACTCGATAATAATCCAAAACTTTTCTTTTTACGATAAAATTTAAGCGAGTTATGCATTTTTCAAGTTATAATGTCGTTTTAGAGCCTAAAATTGGAATTAGTATAAAATTGGTAGTTTTTGACAGTATCTTTACTTGTCCATAACTTGGTTAATTTTCATCGAAAATAGTAATTTTTTTTTTATTTAGCACTACTTTTTCCCTGGCTATTCGATTCTGAAAGCAAAAAAGTCAATTATTTTAACCCCTTGCGGAAAATTAAATAAAGAAGTATTGAAAATGTAAAATTATTCTAAAACAGGCTAAAATCGACCTTAATGGCCGAAATCAAAATTTTTTTTCATACATTTCGATGGGATTTCGGTTGAAAAAAATTTTGAAAAAAAAATTTTCAAAAAAAAAATGGCGGCAAATGAGATATTGCGATTTTTCTTAAAACGCATTTTCCCATTTTCCGGAATTTCCCGGGGTTTTTCCGAAAAACTAATGGTAGAAATGGATTTACTGAAGGTTTCCCAACATATATACTCTTTCAGAATTTTTTTTCAAGCTTATATTTATGATTATTAACCATTTTCCCGAAAAGCACTAACGCTAGTCGAGAGCCGCCTAATGAGTTTGATTGGCCATAACTCGGGCTGTTTAAGACCTAGAAGGCTAAAAATTTCAGGATTTTCCTATCTTTATGTTATAAAAACATGGGAAAAATTTGAGGCCGATCCGATGACCCGACCTGCCCACCATTGCTGTTTTGGCAAAGAAAGACTCTTAATAAAAATGATTTTTTTCTTAAAGAAATGAATTGCCAGGGAAAAATTAATCGATTTAAAAAAAAAAATTATTTTTTTACGATGAAATCAAGCGAGTAATGCATGTTTAAAGTTCAGAAACAGGCTTTTTTCAATAAAATTTCAATCTTTTTGAAGACGAATTTGAGCAAAATCTTAAATTGTCCATAACTTGGCTAAGTTTCATCGTAAAAAAAAAAAGTTTTTTTGGTTCCTCATAGAGGAACCATTGTGTTAGGTCAAATTTTGTTTTCTGATTTTTTGGCATATAAGCACGTTTTGGGACCCCAGGAAGCTAAAAAATCGGTTTTTAAAAAAAGTCTGTATGTGTGTGTATGTGTGTGTGTGTGTGTGTGTGTGTGTGTGTGTACGTATGTAATCGCTGATATTTCACAAACATTATGGAATTAAGACCTAATTTTTTTTTCAAAAATTTTTTCACCAAAAAAGCTCGAGGTACTTTTTTTTTTTTTTAATTTGGATGTAATACCTCATTTATTTCCATGAAAGTACTTATACTTGAAAGTATGGTTTTCACATGATATCTCGAATCGGATACTTAATTTTCTGAAAATTTTTTTCCTAAAATTTTTTTCACAAAAAAATACAAAAAATACCAATTTTTTTTTTCTTTTTGGACGTAGTACCTAATTTATTTCCATGGAAGTACTAGTTTTAGAAATATCGTTTATTGTAATTTTTTGGACCTAATACTTAATTTTTTTAAAATTTTTTTCTCAAAATTTTTGTCACCAAAAAATACAAAAAACGCCAAAATTTTTTTTATTTTAGGACGTAATACTTAATTTTTTCCTATGAAAGTACGAATATCTAGAATTATCGTTTGTAAAGGATTTCTCCATCTGATACATAATTTTTCGAATTTTTTTTTTTTTTAATTTTTTACATAAAATAATTTAAAAAATACCATAATTTTTTTTCTTTTTGGACGTAGTACCTCATTTTTTTCCATAAAAGTACTGATATCTAGAAGTATCGTTTTTACTCGATATCTCGAATCTTATAATTTATTTATTGAAAATTTTTTTCTCAAAATTTTTTTCACCAAAAAATACAAAAAATACCAATTTTTTTTTCTTTATAGACGCAGTACTTAATTTATTTCTGTGGAAGTACTAGTTTTAGAGATATCATTCATAGTAATTTTTTTGACCTGATTCTTAATTTTTTTAAAATTTTTTTCTCAAAATTTTTGTCGTCAAAAAATACAAAAAACGCAAAATTTTTTTTTATCTTAGGACGTAATACTTAATTTTTTCCTATGAAGGTACGAATATCTAGAATTATCGTTTGTAAAGGATTTCTCCATCTGATACGTAATTTTTCTAAATTTTTTTTTCTAAATTTTTTACATAAAATAATTAAAAAAATACCATAATTTTGCAATATTTTTTTGTGTGTGTAATATTTCATTTAATTCCATGAAAGTACTATCTTGAATAATTAATATCCAATGAATTACGTTAGATTTTATTTTGAAAAAAATAGATTTAGTTGAATTCAATACATAAATTTTCTTTGAACTTTTAAAAGTTAATAGAAATGAGTGTATGATTGCATGGTTGTAATCGGTGATATCTGTGGCATATTGAAGTATTTAGCTCATTGTTTGAGGAACCTTAGTGCCAGCTAGTTGGCAGGGTATTTTTTTCTGGAGTGGTTTTTCCCTGGCAATCCGATTTTTTTATCAATTTTTTAAAATTTTATTTACCTAAAAAGTTATTTTAAAAATTTGGGGTAGCTCAGATACGAAAAACACGGTTTTTGACATAAAAGTGAAAAAATCTTTTTGTCACCAATCGCCGATTTCTCGTTCATGATTTTTATTGGTTTTCGGAAGGTACAAACTAACTGAAAACACGGGTCATATCGATGTGCCCTAATAAAAAAAAATTACGATTCCAGGCTCAAATTAAGTAGCACTTTTAAAATAATTGCTCATATAGTGATGTATATTCCAAATAAAAATTTTTCCAATAGTTTTTAAGTTTTGGTAATAACTATTTGAGTTACAATGTGATTCTAGTGACTACTTTTTAGGTTTTTAAATTTTGAACATCTCGCTTTAAAACGGTTATAACTTCAAACCAAGGGCTCAGATAGCATTTTTTTCAAGGAATAATTTGCACTAAACCTCTTTTTGAAAAACCTCTTAGATCCTGAGAAAAATCGTTTTTAGTGAAAAAATATGAAATTTTTT
This sequence comes from Anagrus nilaparvatae, assembly GCA_022575985.1. NCBI lineage: Eukaryota > Metazoa > Arthropoda > Insecta > Hymenoptera > Mymaridae > Anagrus > Anagrus nilaparvatae. The sequence goes on along the minus strand of JAKSXM010000238.1, from coordinate 7,399,150 downwards.
TATGTTTTCGACCACCAACTTCTGAATAAAATAGTCAAATTTTATATATAAATTAAATAAAAAAAAAAAAATTGTTTTTGTCGTAAGTGACATATAATACAACAGTGTAGTATATTATGCAATGAACGTTTATTATCAAAATTTTATATAAGTTATAGTATGGAGTATTGTATGGGTATATATAAAAAAAAAAAAATAAATGTGTAAAAAACCAAAATAAAACATTCATGCTATTTACGCTTTAAATTTTACGCGTTTATTTAATAAATTATACGAAGTTTTCCATGTCAAAATTAAGGTTTGAAATTTAGATACTTTGTTATTTTTAAATTAATTTATTAATTCTGTGAAAATTTCGTAACGAGATTGGCTATTATTAACCACGAAAAAATTACAGACCCAAGAACTAGTTTTTACATCATCAGCGAATTTTTTATGCATCTGGGACCAAATTACTTGAAATGTTCCATATTGGGATATCCACCTGAAAATTTATTTATATACGTGCTATATAATATTTAAAACTGGAATATATTTTATGTAAAAAAATGTAAAAAATACATTTATTTAGTTAAGTGTAACAATATTATATTAAATATATGCATGTATAAATCTAAAATTGAAAAATAATTTATTTTTATATTCGGAGAGATAGGTATTTGATTAAAAGTATATTATTGAGGGTAGTTTATATTATTTTGGTAATTTAAGAAAAGTATCAAATTATTTTGATAATAAAGTTTTATTAATTTGGATAATAATCTTAAACATTTTTACCAAATTAGGCAAATACTACTAATACTTGAATTTTTATTTAAACAAAGTAAGCAAATTTAATTTTATATTCTTGACAAGATAATTTTTGGTTCCTCACAGAGGAACCATTTTTTAGGTGATATTTTGATTTCTGATTTTTTGAAATATATCTCTGATTATTATCATGCTAATAAAATTGATAAAAGATTCAAATCTTATAAATCTGTTAATGATACAGAAACTGCTTTACAATTAAATTAAAATTTTTAAAATTATTTTCTTGAGCTTAAAATTGGTTTTTAAGCCCTTAAAAGGCAAATATTATTACCAAAAAGGAGTTTACCACCACAAAATATATAGAAAAACCCATTTACAAAAAAAAATATAGGGAAAATAATTTAAAATTTATGGGAAAACCCATTTATAAAAAAATAACCAATCAAAAGGCAAAAATGACTAAAAAGGAATTTACCACAACAAAATAAATGGGGAAACCCATTTATAAAAAAAAGCACATAAAAGGCGTTACAAAGTGTTATCTGCTTCATATATAAGACCTCGATTCCTAAATCGTTATTCATTCATTGCTTGAGCCGTCAAAAGTTCAGTAATATTTTAAAAAATGAAGATTTTCACTTTTATAAATATTTTTTACGCTGTTTTTATTTTGCTGCCACTAGCATCATGTTATGTCATAAATAGTAAGTATTAAATATATAACTTTTATAAAGTTTCAAATTTTTTTAATTCGTTTTTTTATTTCAAAATAGGTACAACAGAAAATCAGGTGAGCCTGGAGAATTCAAATGGAAACTTAAGAGTAAAGCGATCAAATAATGATGATTTAGATCCAGATACAGCTGATACAATCTTTCAGGTACTTTCATTTGGTGTTTCGCTAATTCCTAAAGTGGGCAAAGTTTTAAACATTGTATTTGAAATTTTTTGGAAATCCGAATTTCCTACTAATAAACCAAACCTTTTTGAAGAAATCAAAGACAAAATTCAAGATTTGGTAGATGATAGAATCGACGTTAATACATGGAATGCTCTAACCGGAAAAATAAATGAGCTTAAATCAAAACTTGAGAGATTCAAATCCAATCTAGAAAAAAATGACACAAATTTAAACCATGAAAATTACATGCCACTTTCAGTAATTATGACTGGCATAGAAGAAAACTTTAAAATACGAGGTTTGCATTTAAAATCGGCTTTTGCGCCACTTTACGCAGCTGTAGTTAATTTAGTAGCTATAGTAAGAACAGCTGCTATCAAGGATGCCCAAATATTAGGCTTGACTGATAATCAAATAGAGTCAGAAATTAAAGCTCTTCAACATTTATATAATAATTCTGTTCACCACATGTTCAATATGCAGCAAGATTTCGGAAAATATTTTGCAAATACTTTAGAAAAAATAGATGTGCAAAGAGGGCGCGCTCCGTTTGAAACAACGGTTACCCAAGATACAGAGAGTATTTTTAAAAAAAATATGATGTACCAAAGAGAAGCATTTTCATTTATGCAGATTTGGAAATCTTACATTGATAATCCATTAGAACCCAAAAGAATACTTTTGAAAATTGAGTTTCCTGCTTTATTAGTTGGTAATTTTTGGGGTTATAATAATGCACTTGAAGTAGTAAATAAATTGATGTCTACTATAGAACCTACCAATCCAAATATAAACCAAGTGAATCTTTTGGAATTTAAACCAGGTTCAGAGAGAGCAAGAGTTTGTGGAATTGAGTACAAACATCAAACGAATACTACAAAAACCATTAATCGTAAATACGGATACTTTGGAAGGCCTAGAGACCTTGTGGTTGGAAATCATGTCGTCGATTTTTCCGACTCAGATCCACTTGTAAAAGCAGAAATTTATGCAAGTGGATATTTTTTTCTAGATGCAATTAAGCTCTCATCTTTTTCTGGTAAACAGACTGTTACAGCTGGTGTACATAGTAGATATAACAATTATCATATTGTGGAACCTCCATCAGATTCGTATATAATTAGTTCAATATTAATGCCAGACGATAAGATTGCCTACAGAGAAGGCAGCTCTGGCCATCAAGCGACAGCTGTGGCGTTTGCTATGAGTTATTCCAATAAGAAAATATTAAAGGATCAGACAATTAACATTACGCTACCAATTGTAGACAATTTTAGTTAATTCAACAAGTTTGTACTAATGGTGTTTATAAAAGCAATCCTCAAAAATTCTACAATCGCAGAAACTACAATGAAGGAAATGAATATTTTACTATAAAAATGATTTTAAATTTTTTTTAAAAAGATATTTTTAAAACATCCATAATACTCTATTTTTAAATTAACAAAATTAATGTTATTATCGATGATTAATTTCTAGCAATACGAAATATTTATGCTGTAAAATATCATGTTACATGTTGTAGAGAAAATATTTTAAACAATTAGTTTTTTTATAATAAAATTAAAAAATAAAAGTTTTTCAGGTAATTTGAGTGTTATGGAGTTACAATTTTATTAAATAAATACAATTTTATGAAATAAAGTAATCAAATTTTGTTTTTTTTTTCAGAAACTTCAGTACAATAATTAAATAATACTATAAAATAAGTCCCTCCCTTTCTAGAAAAGGGTATCCGTTATTTACCAAACTTAATTTTTTGCTACTTCTTGGTTTTCACGTTAATATAAGTTTTTAACTGTTTCAGACCTTTTTCGGTACTGAACAACGAAAAATTGAAAAAAAAAAAATCTTAATATACCCCTTTCGTTTTTTGGCAAAATAAAAATTATCACAAAAATCTGGTTTGCCCATTTCATCAGCAATTTTATTATTAGGAAACTTGGTTTATAAGAAATTTTAACCAATTAAATTGGTTTTTCACGAATAAAGCCAAAATTTCTAAACATCCAAAAATTTTAAGAATCACTGAAGTCCATTTTTATCAGGTTTTTTGAGCTCTCTGACCCGGTGAACCATATTGATCTAAGTTTTTCTCTGTTTCAGTCCTTTTTCGGTACCAAATAACGAAAAATTAAAAAAAAAATGTATGACATTTTTCCATGGTTTTTTCCGGTTTTTGACCCAGTGTCTAATATGAATATCTGACATTTTTTCATCCCACATTTAATTTTGGCCAAAATAAAAATCGTAAAAAAAATCCAAAAAAAGCCAACCCCCTCAAATCATATTTCATGTTTCATCACAGTAAAAATGTGACTAAATTCATAAATAAACATAGTTATACGGCTATATATAGTGATGTATGTTCCAAATAAAAAATTTTTCCAATAGTTTTTATGTTTTGTAATAAATATTTGAATTACGATGTGATTCCAGTTACAACTTTTTAGGTTTTTAAATTTTGAACTTTTCAGTTTAAAACGGTTATAACTTCAAACCAAGGGCTGGAATTAAAAAATAACGTCAAATAGAATTTTTTCCAAGGAATAATTTGCACTAAACCTCTTTTTGAAAGACCTCTTGGATCCTGAGAAAAATCACTTTTAGTGAAAAAATATGAAATTTTTTAATGCTTTCGACCACCAACTTCTGAAAAAAGAGTCAAATTTTATATATAAATTAAATAAAAAAAAAAAAATTGTTTTTGTCGTAAGTGACATATAATACAACAGTGTAGTATATTATGCAATGAACGTTTATTATCAAAATTTTATATAAGTTATAGTATGGAGTATTGTATGGGTATATATAAAAAAAAAAAAATAAATGTGTAAAAAACCAAAATAAAACATTCATGCTATTTACGCTTTAAATTTTACGCGTTTATTTAATAAATTATACGAAGTTTTCCATGTCAAGTTTAAGGTTTGAAATTTAGATACTTTGTTATTTTTAAATTAATTTATTATTTCTGTGAAAATTTCGTAAGGAGATTTGGTTATTAAAGCCAAACGAAAAAATTAAAGGCCCAAGAACTATAGTTTTTACATCATCAGCGAATTTTTTATGCATCTGGGACCAAGTTAATTGAAATGTTCCATATATAGGGATATCCACCTGAAAATTTATTTATATACGTGCTATATAATATTTATAACTGGAATATATTTTATGTAAAAAAATATAAAAATTTATACATTTATTTAGTTAAGTGTATTTTTAAATATAAATATATGCATGTATAAATCTATCTGTCATAACAACAAACCAATGTTAAACAACCTTAGTTTGAACATATATTTGTATTTAAATGTATGACTTAAACCATCAGCTTATTTATAGAAATAATGCATCAAGGTTTGCGTGCATTTATTTTTCTCTCGTCATCTTTCCTAAACATAAGCCAAATGTATGAAAAAATCGATATTTTGGGCTAAAAATATTACCTAGTAGGTAATCGGGGTGGCCATTTTCATTTCCGAAGTCCATTTTAACGTAAAACCCCTATACAATGAGAAGACATTTAGTAATACAAAAAAAAAATTTATATCAATTTCTCATATTCACTCCCTCAGATGGGGTGCAAGGGGTGGTATATAGTACAATATGAAAAATCAATATTTTGGGTGTTTTTTTTTGGGCTATAGGTAATTTAGGCCCCTCTGTTCATTTCCGAAGTTTATTTTCACGTTCTATCCCTAGAAAATGTGAACTCAACCCCTAAATGAGGGGTAAATTTCAAATAACTTATACACGTCACCTTAATTGGTCATTGTTGACTGTGCACAAAAAAAAATAGAGTGTTAATAAACTAAATTAATAAATTTGTTTCAATTTGTCATATTCACCCCCTTAGATGGTGTTTAAGGGTGGTATTAGAGCAAAATAGAAAAAATCAATATTTTGGGCTATAAATATTACCTAATAATCAATCAAGGCTGCTAATATCATTTTTGAAGTCCGTTTTCCCGCCGACCCACAGTGGGACATACTCTTATGGAATCCTGCTACTTTTTCAAATTTTTACATTTTAAATTCACCTCCTTGATGCATATGCAAAAATCGTATTCAACAGGGTTACCAAGTTTACTTGAAATTAAAAAAACTTTGTTTATGGACAGTAGGACATTTTTCCCGAGTCTAAGAGTAAACATTTTTAAAAAGTAGTTTGCATGTGCGGTATCTGATGATCTTATATTAAGACCTTTAAAATAGATTTCACTTAGAATAACTTTATCAATAAATGGCCTAAAAGAGATTTTTAGAATCCAATCTTAATTTTAATAAATTTCATGATAATTTTGTACCAGATTTTTCTCATAAGTGAGGTGCAGAAAAATATTTTAATGGCTTCAACTACTGGTAAATGCTTTTATCAATGCACTTATAAGACTGTACTATAAAACCATTTTTTAATTGTTATATTTTACCTATATACATTAAATAAATAATAAAATTTTTTATAAAATTTATTCAATTATTTATTATCATTAATAACTGATTACATGATTCTGCATATAATTTTTATTGATAATTAATAATGTCTATAAAAATTGTGAACTTCGTATAATCAGTAAATTATTATTAAGTGCATTAAAAAATAATTTTTTTTATATTCAGAGGGATAGATTTTTGATTAAAAGTAAATTATTGAGGGCAGTTAATAATATTTTGGTAATTTAAGAAAAGTATCAAATGAATTTGATATAATAAAGTTTCATTTTTTTGGATAATTATCTTAAAAATTTTTACCAAATCAGGCAAATAAAACTTGAATTTTTATTTAAACAAAGTAGGGAAATTTATTTTTATATTATTAAGGTGGCTCACGGAGTTTATGAAAAACGAATAATATGAAGTAAAATTTACTGGAGATGAAGATAATTAAAAAACAAATCCATTGATCCCAAAAAATACTCAGGTTCCCGATCAATTAAGAAAGAAATAAGTAACTGAAAATTTTTAAGGTTAACACCGCGTTCTTATGGGAGTTGATATTGTTTTACTCCGTACTAATTCAATAACGAATCTTTTTAGATAAAATTGTACAAACGTGTTATTTAACAAAAATAGAAACTTTTCAATAGTTGCCGATAAAATTATAAACACTTAATTTTAGTCGAGGGCCCCATTCAATAAAATTTTTTGTATTTTAAAAATTTTGTTTACACCGCACTGATAATATTAGAAAATGCATTATTATTAATAATAACTTCTAAATATTCACATATCTACAAAATAAATAATAAAATTTAATCAATTAGTTATGCCCCCCTCTGATGCCACCCTAAAATATACGGACCTAATACCGTGGGCCACCTTAACCAGATAATTTTTTTTTTATTTTTTCCTATTATGTAAATTAATTTTAATTCCTAGGTTATTCAAGTATAAAATTAATTTATATAATTATAAATATATTTTTTTTAATTAAAAATTTTTCCTGAGTAAGTAGGATAGTTGATTTTTATCTATTTCTTATATTTGTTTGAAACGTTTTTTCCAAGAATTTACAGTTAGTTATTTACAGAAAAAATTTATTTAAAAAAAAAATGATAAGATAAAAGTTTAAAAAAAATTAATTATGAAATTAAAGATATCGAGTAAAAACGATACTTTTAGATATTAGTACTTTCATAGAAATATATTAAGTACTACGTCCAAAAAGAAAAAAAATTATGATGTTTTTTTAATTTTTTTATGTAAAAAGATTTGAAAAAAAAAATTTCGAAAAATTACGTATCAGATGGAGAAATCCTTTGAAAACGATAATATTCTAGATATTCGTATTTTCATAGAATTAAATTAGGTACTATGTCCTAAAAAAAAAATTGGCATTTTTTATATTTTTTGGCGGCAAAAATTTTGAGAAAAAAATTTTCAACAAATTACGTAATCCGATCCAAAAATTGACTATAAACGATATTTCTAAAACTAGTACTCCCATAGAAAACAATTAGGTACTACGTCCAAATAGAAAAAAAGTTTGGTATGTTTTGTATTTTTTGGTTAAAAAAATTTTTGGAAAAAAATTTTCAAAAAATTACGTATCTAATCCAAAAATTGTCTATAAACGATATTTCTAAAACAATTACTCCCATAGAAAACAATTAGGTACTACGTCCAAAAAGAAAAAAAAGTTTGGTATTTTTTGTATTTTTTGTATTTTTTGGTTAAAAAAATTTTGGGAAAAAAATTTTCAAAAAATTGATTATTAGATTCAAGATATTGAGTAAAGACGGTACTTCCAGATATTAGTACTTTCATGGAAAAAAATGAGGCATTACATCCAAATAAAAAAAAAAAAGTACCTCGAGCTTTTTTGGCGAAAAAAATTTTAAAAAATAAATTAAGTCTTATAAATGTCTTGTTGGTTGTGCAATATCACCGCGGTTACAGTCATACATACTATCGGTTTGAAAAAGATGTGAACCTCTCGTTTTTTCTTAATATTTTGGTTACAAATAGAGATATTTTAATGAAACAAATTTTTTTTTGAAAATTTAACTATATTTTTACAATTTTACCAAAGGAATATAGTTTATCTTTATTAGATTCTGTTTTATTGCAAATATAAGTCAAAAAACAAGAATTTAAAAAATTTTTTTTTTCAATCCGCTGCTTTGGACCTCAAAAAAGTGTCGAAAAAATTATTTTTTTCTAGCCAAATTTTTACCACGGATAATATGACTCTTTATTTAGTTACACGTTGCTGTTTTAAAAATTTGAAAATATTAATTTGCAAATTTTCTATGACCTTTGAAAGACGAGACCTCTATCTCAGCAACAAATTGTTCGATTGGCTTCATTTTTTTTTTAATTGATAGGTCTTGATTTGTATATTACAAATATATAATTGATTAAAGTAGCGAATTTCTAGTTTTAGAGCTAAAGCGAAATGAATCAAGGCACAGGTGCAAAACTGTGCATCTATTGTTTCTAAAAAAATTTCACACCTTCCCGCTGTTTCAAACTCCAAGAGGTAGAAAAAAAATATTTCTATTGTTTCAGAGTTCGAATAACATTATCATGCTTTTTAAGACATCAACATCTGGAAAAATATAGAAAATAAGAATTGCAATTTTCAGAAAAGTATTCAATTTTTATAAATATTGTAAATTTATTGATTCACCTGTTCACAAAGAACTTTGAATCGCAAAAATCGGTCAATAATTGGCTTCAATAGAGCATAAAGTAAAAATAGGTATCAATTTTTATTTTGCTGATATCAGGGTCATTTTTTGGCCGATTTTCGCAATTCAAACTGCACATTAATCAGTTTTTTAAGTATACTCAGTTTTAAAGCAAAAAAATCTTTTTTAAAAAAATTTGCAAAAACTAAAAAAAAATTTTAAAGATTAAATAAACAAAAGAAAATTTTGAGGCAGCCCGCGGAAAAAAGTATAAGAATAAAAATAATTTTTATTATTATTTTTTCAGTCTTTTTTACTTCTCGCAGTAAGGTGTCTATTAAAATTCCTTTATTTCTAAATTCTTCGAAATTTTTTTTTCTTTTTTGCAAATCTTTGTAAAAATGTTACTTTTTGCCTCAAATCATATTCTACTTTAAAATTTGATTAATGTGCAATTTGAATTGCGAAAATCGGCCGAAAAATAAATCTGATATCAGCAAAATAAAAATTGATACCTATTTTTACTTTATGCTCTATTGAAGCCAATTATTGACCGATTTTTGCGATTCAAAGTTCTTTGTGAACAGGTGAATCAATAAATTTACAATATTTATAAAAATTGAATACTTTTCTGAAAATTGCAATTCTTATTTTCTATATTTTTCCAGATGTTGATGTCTTAAAAAGCATGATAATGTTATTCGAACTCTGAAACAATAGAAACATTTTTTTTCTACCTCTTGGAGTTTGAAACAGCGGGAAGGTGTGAAAAGTTTTTTAGAAACAATAGATGCACAGTTTTGCACCTGTGCCTTGATTCATTTCGCTTTAGCTCTAAAACTAGAAATTCGCTACTTTAATCAATTATATATTTGTAATATACAAATCAAGACCTATCAATTAAAAAAAAAATGAAGCCAATCGAACAATTTGTTGCTGAGATAGAGGTCTCGTCTTTCAAAGGTCATAGAAAATTTGCAAATTAATATTTTCAAATTTTTAAAACAGCAACGTGTAACTAAATAAAGAGTCATATTATCCGTGGAAAAATTTGGCTAGAAAAAAATGATTTTTTCAACACTGTTTTGAGGTCCAAAGCAGCGGAATTTTTAACCAAAATATTAAAAAAAAACGAGAGGTTCACATCTTTTTCAAACCGATAGTACATATACATAATACATAAGTTAAAATTAATTTATATAATTATAAATAATTATAAATATTTATAATTATCTATTTATTTTATTTGTATGAAACACGTGTTTTAAAATAAATGTTTTTTCAAAGAATATGAAATTTATTATTTAATTTGTATGAAACACATGTTTTAAAATTGAAAATAATTTCAAAGAATATAAAATTTTTTATTTAAATTAAAAAAATATTTGTAGATAAAATTTATTTTAAAAAAAATGATAATTACTTTATTTTTAAATGAGGTAAAATTTTTTAAAGCCTAAAAACACATAATTTTCATAACTTGATGTCTCCCTTATTCGCAATAAAAATATTAAATATTTTGATGAAAACCGAAGTGTTCTTATGAAAATCTTATGAAAACTTAGCAGATTCACTGAATATTACGATAAATTTTATGCCATTGAAAAATTTCCATCTTGCTTACAAACAACTTGTAAAAAATAAAATTGATTTTCATTTGGAAAAAAATCTGCCAAACAATTGGCACTATTGGCACTATGGTTCTTCATTAGCAATAAAAAAATGTTTTTAATAGTATAATTTTACCTAACAAAGTATACTGCCATAAGAAAAACTAAAAATAATCTGTTCCTTTTATTGTCAGTTTTAATTTTCCTAATAAAAATATTTTTAGCCCATTTGGGGTGGGGGGGGGGGGTCAATTGGGACACTGGGGTGGCTAGATAGCCAAGCATTGGTTTAAAACATTTTTTATATTCATCTTTGGTTTCAGGTTCCTAAAAAATATAAGAATACACTTTGAGTTTTAATTTTTTTAATAAAAATATATTTAAGAGGGTTATGAATGTGGGCACTGGGGCTATCTAAGAGCAAAATGTTGTTTGAAAAAATTTTGTATATCCAGGTTTTTGATTAAAAGTAAATTATTGAGGGTAGTTTATATTATTTTGGTAATTTAAGAAAAGTATCAAATTATTTTGATATAAAGTTTTATTGTTTTGGATAATAATCTTAAACATTTTTACCAAATTAGGCAAATACTAATACTTGAATTTTTATTTAAACAAAGTAAGCAAATTTATTTTTATATTCTTAACAAGATAATTTTTGGTTCCTCACAGAGGAACCATTATTTTAGGTGATATTTTGATTTCTGATTTTTTGAAATATATCTCTGATTATTATCATGCTAATAAAATTGATAAAAGATTCAAATCTTATAAATCTGTTAATGATACAGAAACTGCTTTACAATTAAATTAAAATTTTTAAAATTATTTTCTTGAGCTTAAAATTGGTTTTTAAGCCCTTAAAAGGCAAATATTATTACCAAAAAGGAGTTTACCACCACAAAATATATAGAAAAACCCATAGAAAAAATATAGGGAAAATAATTTAAAATTTATGGGAAAACCCATTTATAAAAAAAAACCAATCAAAAGGTAAAAATGTCTAAAAAGGAATTTACCACGACAAAATAAATGGGGAAACCAATTTATAAAAAAAAGCACATAAAAGGCGTTACAAAGTGTTATCTGCTTCATATATAAGACCTCGATTCCTAAATCGTTATTCATTCATTGCTTGCGTCGTCAAAAGTTCAGTACAATTTTAAAAAATGAAGATTTTCACTTTTATAAATATTTTTTACGCTATTTTTATTTTGCTGCCGATAGCATCATGTTATTTCATAAATAGTAAGTATTAAATATATAACTTTTATAAAGTTTCAAATTTTTTTAATTCGTTTTTTTATTTTAAAATAGGTACAACAGAAAATCAGGTGACCCTGGAGAATTCAAATAGAAACTTAAGAGCAAAGCGATCACCTAATGTTGATTTAAATCCAGATACAGCTGATACAATCTTTAAAGTACTTTCATTTGGTATTTCGCAAATTCCTGAAGTGGGCAAAGCTTTAAACCTTATATTTACTATGTTTTGGAAATACACAGTTCATACTACTAAACCAGACCTTTTTAAAGAAATCAAAGACAAAGTTCAAGATTTGGTAGATGATAGAATTGACACTAACACATGGAATGTATTAACCGGACACACAAATGATTTAAAACTCAAAATTCAAAGATTCAATTCCTCTTTAGAAAGGAATGACTTAAATTTAATTCATGAATATTACATGCCACTTTCAGTATTTATGACTGGATTAGAAGAAAAGTTTAAAATACCAGGTTTGAAATTCAAATTTGCATTTGCGCCGCTTTACGCAGCTGTAGTTAATTTAATATCTATAGTAAGATTAGCTGCTATCAAGGATGCCAAAAAAATTGGCTTGACTGACAATCAAATACAGTCAGAAATTAATGAACTTAAACGTTTATATCATTCATCTGCTGAGCACATGGAGGATATGAAGAGTGATTTCGGAAAATATTTTGCAAATACTTTAAAAAACATAATAGTGACAAGAAGGAGCATGCAGATACGAACAACGCTTGCCCAGGATACAGAGAGTATATTAAAACAAAATATGATGTACCAAATAGAAGCATTTTCATTTATACAGATTTGGAATTCTTACATTGATAATCCATTAGAAACCAAGAGAATATTTTTACATATCAGCTATCCTGCATTGTTAGTTGGTGAATTTTATGGTTATAATAATGCACTTGAAGTAGTAAATAAGTTGATGTCTACTATACAAGTGTTCCGTCCAAATATAGACCAAGTGAATCTTTTGGATTTTAAGCCAGATAGTCCATGGATGGCAAGAGTTTGTGGAATTGAGTACAAATCTAATTTTATTTCTCAAAAAACCGTTAAATACGGATACTTTGGAAGGCCTAGAGACCTATTGGTTAAAAATCATGTCGTCGATTTTTCCTACTCAGATCCACTTGCAAAAGCAGAAATTTATAGTACAAAATACGATTTTAAACTAGATGAAATTAAACTCTCATCTTTTTCTGGTAAACAAACTATTACAGCTGGTTTACATCAAAAATATAACGATGTTCATACTCTGAAACCTCAATCAGATTCGTATATAATTAGTTCAATATTAATGCCAGATGATGAGAGTGCCTACAGACATCGCTCTGGCCATCAAGCGACAGCTGTGGCGTTTGCTATGAGTTATTTCAATAAGCTATCAGAGGGTGAGAAAATTACCGTTAAGGGACATTCGGGGTAAATATGTACTGTTTTTTAAGTAAGGATTGTAAAAAAACGGTTAGAGTTTTTTTACATGCTCTTGAGACATATATGAAGTGATTTATACAAAAAAAAAATTTTTGATTTCATAAAAAATATTTACCCCAAATGTCCCTTAAGATACCATAGGTAGCCAATTTTAGTTAATTCAACAAGTTTGTACTAATGGTGTTTATTAAAGCATTCCTCAAAAATCTACAATCGCAGAAACTACAATGAAGGAAATGAATATTTTACTATAAAAATGCTTTTAATTAAAAGTTTTTTTAAAAAGATATTTTTAAAACATCCATAATACTCTATTTTTAAATTAACAAAATTAATGTTATTATCGATGATTAATTTCTAGCAATACGAAATATTTATGCTGTAAAAAATCACGTTATACGTTGTAGAGAAAATATTTTATACAATTAGTTTTTTTTATAATAAAATTAAAAAATAAAAGTTTTTCAGGTAATTTAAGTGTTATGGAGTTACAATTTTATTAAATAAATACAATTTTATGAAATAAAGTAATCAAATTTTGTTTTTTTTTTTCAAAAACTTCAGTACAATAATTAAATAATACTATAAAAGAAGGCCCTCCGTTTCTAGAAAAGGGTATCCGTTATTTACCAAACTTAATTTTTTGCTACTCCTTGGTTTTGAAATGAAAAAACAAAAAAAAAAAAATACCAACAAAATAAGATTTATCAAATAAAGCAGTTAACAAACCGACTGCTAAGGTAAAACATACTGCTAAATTCATGTCTTTTTTCCATTGAATTTACACGGGGAATTTGTGTTTTTTATAAAATTCAGCTTAAAATTTTTGTGAAGCCGCGAAAGTTCAATTTTGTTGCTAATTTTTTTTGTTTGAGGTTATATTAACATACCCAAATACTGAAATTGCTAAAATTATCCTTAACTAAAAAAAACATGAGCTTTATATTTCAACCCTTATTTAAAAAAAAAACGGAAAGGTTTGTCTAGGGACAAGCGGGTGAAGTTTACTTCTTTCTAAAACAATTTTTATAAAATTAAATTTAGAAATAATAATTTAAAAAACTGCATTTGATTTATTTTAAATCACTAAAAAATTTAAAACCGAAAAGGGCACTTCTGATTCTCCCCACCCGACACATTAGTTGTGGCGCTGTACTCGAGGTTGTAGCTACTCCGATCGGGCGAAGCAGCCGTCCCGAAGACGAAGATCTTTGCTAAGCCGGCGCTTCAGAAACCCCAGATAGAGAAAACCGCAGTCCCAGCCAAGATTTCACACATTTTGTTTTACAATACAACTACAATCTCGTAATTCGATAAAGCAGAAGTGACGTCGGGATTGCAGATCACTTCTTTTTTTTCGGTGTGCTGGCGATCAACAGCAATGTATATATCTTTCTAATCTTTCCGAACACCCACGATTATGTTTGGGGTCTGCCGGCGAAGGAAGAAAAAAATTTGACACCGAAATCATCCGAGCGCCCTCGCTTATGATCGGGCCTGCTGGCTTGGTAGGGGACTGCTATCATCCTTATCCACTATTTTCGTCCCGAATTCTCGTCTCAGAATCTCGTGGGTCTACCGGCGAACGAACTCACCCGAAAGCCTTCGCTTACGGTCGGATTTACCAGGTGGTAGGGAGAACTTTCTAATTCCTTTATCCACGATTCTCATCAGAATATTTCGCGTGACGATTTCAACGTGACGATTTTTTCATTTTTAACTACTAGTAAAAAAAAAAAAAAATTATTATGTACCACGACAAGAAAGAAGTAAACTTCAAAAAAATGAAATTGAAATTATTTGGGCTGTCAAGAGTGTTGCAGTAAATAACATAATTAATTTTCTAAATTTACCAGACTCGAATCAAATTTTGGCGCTACACGCATTGCATCTGGAAAGATAATGTACTTTTTTTAAAATTCTAATTGTAACAAAAAATTTAAAAAAAAAAATCAGATTATAGAAGGTAAATGTTACGCAAAATTATTTTTTTGTAAAGCGACTCTGCACGTGATATAATAATTTTTATATTTTATAAAAAATAATCTGAAAATATTATACATAAAATGTGTTAATTTCTAAATGAATTTTTATTTTATTTTTGCAACTCGTAAGTTACAACTCGAAAAATTATTATTAAAGAAAAATACTTGATATTTGAGCTAACAATTTCTTTCCTTTATTTATGCAATAAATTGCCCACGTGTATTTCCAAACCGTATAAATTTTAGCTTTTTTCAAGCCAGCAGAAAAAAAAAGTTTCCGACGAATTTTCGAAATATCTCTTATGATCTCTTCTGATATTTTCAGATCTCCAGAGGTCAAAAGTGATCTCGGGGATCTGAAGTTATCACGAATTCCGGTTGATTTCTTTAGTTCTCCGGAGATTATTTTTGAACTCTAGCGATTACTGAAGATTTAAATAGATATAAAATAATCTCCAGAGATCACTGAGGTAACAAAAAAAGTTCGAAAAATTAGAAAGAATATTTAGAATCATTAAGCAAAGTTGTAAAACGATAAACTTTTTTAGCTTATTTTTCGACTTTATTTAAATTTAAAAAATGCTGCTATTAGTTATTATACTAAAATTTGTTGCAAAAATCAAGAAGTACAGCAATAAGTTTATTAATTCTTTTATAATAAATATAATTATTTCGCGAAGTTTACCAAAATTTAATATTATTATTATTATAAGTAAAAAAAAATAAAAATATTTGCTTATTACGAATTTCAGAAGAAAAATTATGACTATTTTTATTGATGAATACTTTATTTTTTTTATAAAAATTAATAAAAATTAATAAAAACTTAAAATATTATAAATTTACGAAAAAAAATTTTGTTTTTTTTCAACTTTGGAGCTTAATATTTCTGATACAAAATGGTCAATTCCCTTGAAATTTTAAAATGATATTCTAATACTATTCATTAACTTTAAAATTAATTTTCGTTCACATCTGACGTCTCGTTTAGAAGCATTTACAAAAAGACGCTAGATTTCAATGCATTTTGACGCGTCTTCCTATCCTAACAATGTATAAGAATTGAACTTTGGAGTTTAATAACTCGTAAACTAAATGGTGAATTATCTTAATTTTTTAACAGTAGATGTATTTTAATGTAATTAATCCCCTGTTAAAATTATATTCAATTCTGACGTTGACGCATGTACCGAACAACAACCTTAAATTTTAAAGAAAAAAACATTCTTAAATATCTGAATTCATTTACTTTCTATTTAGTTTTCTAATCAAATTCCATGCAAGACAAAGTAATCAAAATATTTATTTTAAAAATACTCCAAATTCAAACCACACGTGAATATTAAATGAAAATTGTTAAAATATCAAATCGTATCTGAAAGTTTAAAATATAATTATTAATTGGAAAATAAAAAAAAATTATGATGAAAAATATAAGAAAAAAATTAATGGTGCGTATTAAATTATATTTGATATTTAATTGTATTTATAAAGATAAAAAAAAGATAAAAAATTTTAAAAGAAAAATTTCCAAAAAATTAAGTATATCAGAATTAAGTACCAAGAAATTAATTAATTCGATATGTAGAATTATACTATTAACTGACGTTATCTTAAGTGTTATTTAAGTTTTAGTTATATTTATGTTAATTACTACTATCTATTTTTTGACTATGATAATATTTTCTAATTATTGAATGCTATCGTTTGTACTATTGTACTTACTACGGCTATTATTAAGCTGTTAACTCTTTTTAAGTATTGAACTCCTTTATTTAAATTAACAAATTTTTAACTTTTTGTATCTATGTATCATGTTGTAATGTTACATTGTTATAATTATGTATTAAATTTTGTGGTTGGGCAAATAAAACAACATTTAAATTTCTAAAATTAATACTTTCGGAGAAAAAAATTAAGTACTAGGTCCGAAAAAAAAAAAATTGTGTTTTTTGTATTTTTTGATGGCAAAAATCTTAAAATAAAAGTTTTCAAAAAATTAATTATCAGATTGGAGTAAGTTGCAAAAAAGATAATTTAATGGTAGTTTTATTTGGAATAATTTCTAAATAGGTTTATCTAGTCTAGAATGAAAGTGGGGAAATAAAAATCTTTATTGTCAAGAAATCCGATTCCCCTATTTCATTAGATATTTTTTTATTAGAAAACTTCATTTATAAGAAATTTTAATTAATTCAAATGGTTTTATGCGAATAAAGCCAAAACTTCTAAAGATCCAAAAATTTTAAGACACTCTTAAATCCATTTATATCAGTTTTTTTGAGCTCTCTGCTCCAGTGAACCACATTAATATAAGTTTTTAACTGTTTCAGACCTTTTCCGGTACTGAACAACGAAAAATTAAAAAAAAAAAAAAATCTGAATATACCCCTTTCGTTTTTTGGCAAAATAAAAATTGTCACGAAAATCCGTTTGCCCATTTCACTTAACCAATTAAATTGGTTTTATGCGAATAAAGCCAAAATTTCTAAAGATCCGAAAATTTTAAGAATCACTGAAGTCCATTTTTATCAGGTTTTTTGAGCTCTCTGACCCGGTGAACCATATTGATCTAAGTTTTTCTCTGTTTCAGTCCTTTTTCGGTACCAAATAACGAAAAATTAAAAAAAAAATGTATGACATTTTTCCATGATTTTTTCCGGTTTTTGACCCAGTGTCTAATATGAATATCTGACATTTTTTCATCCCACATTCAATTTTGGCCAAAATAAAAATCGTAAAAAAAATCCGGTTTTTCATCAGCACTTTCTTGATTAGATTAAAGGTCATGCTCTTTGCTCTCTCAGGTAAGCCAACCCCCTCAAATCATATTTCATGTTTCATCACAGTAAAAATGTGACTCAATTCATAAATAAAAATAGTTAAACGGCTATATATAGTGATGTATATTCCAAATAAAAAATTTTTCCAATAGTTTTTATGTTTTGTAATAAATATTTGAGTTACGTTGTGATTCCAGTGACAACTTTTTAGGTTTTTAAATTTTGAACTTCTCAGTTTAAAATGGTTATAACTTCAAACCAAGGGCTCGAATTAAAAAAAAAAACGTCAAATAGAATTTTTTCCAAGGAATAATTTGCACTAAACCTCTTTTTGAAAGACCTCTTGGATCCTGAGAAAAATCACTTTTAGTGAAAAAATATGAAATTTTTTTATGCTTTCGACCACCAACTTCTGAAAAAAGAGTCAAATTTTATGTATAAATTAAATAAAAATAAAAAAGTTGTTTTTGTCGTAAGTGACATATAATACAACAGTGTAGTATATTATGCAATGAACGTTTATTATCAAAATTTTATATAAGTTATAGTATGGAGTATTGTATGGGTATATATAAAAAAAAAAAATAAATGTGTAAAAAACCAAAATAAAACATTCATGCTATTTACGCTTTAAATTTTACGCGTTTATTTAATAAATTATACGAAGTTTTCCATGTCAAGTTTAAGGTTTGAAATTTAGATACTTTGTTATTTTTAAATTAATTTAATAATTCTGTGAAAATTTCGTAACGAGATTGGCTATTATTAACCACGAAAAAATTACAGACCCAAGAACTAGTTTTTACATCATCAGCGAATTTTTTATGCATCTGGGACCAAGTTAATTGAAATGATCCATATTGGGATATCCGCCTGAAAATTTATTTATATACGTGCTATATAATATTTATAACTGTAATATATTTTATGTAAAAAAATATAAAAAATACATTTATTTAGTTAAGTGTATTTTTAAATATAAATATATACATGTATAAATCTATCTGTCATAACAACAAACCAATGTTAAACAACCTTAATTTGAACATATATTTGTATTTAAATGTATGACTTAAACCATCAGTTTATTTATAGAAATAATGCATCAAGTTTTGCGTGCATTTAATTTTCTCTCATCATCTTTCCTAAACATAAGCCAAATATCATGTACAATGTACATGATATGTTATTTGTTCACGTATCATTTTTATTATTTGTATTTGAATAGCATAAACTGTTTAATCTCAAAATTAACAACCTTTCATTTCATTTTTTTAAACTTTAGACGTTGATATGTAAGGGGGTTTTTAAAAAGTAATTTAATTATTAATATTTATTTTTTTTTGCACTCATTTGATTTGTGCAGGAATCTAAAACATTATGCTCAAATTGAAATATTTTTTTGCCATTTGGAAATATCACTGCCAGGCTGCTCTGATTGAATTGCTTAAATTTTGAAGCAAAATTTAAACGAGAGTATAATCTAACACACAGTTAAAGTGAACATTGTGCTAAATTTAATATGCAAATTTTATATCAAGGTAGTGAAATTTTTAAATTTCTAATTAAATTATTTAGGTATAAGATTATACTAGTATGTTGATCTTACAAATAGTTTAGAACTTTATACATTTACATGAGATAAAGATAAGATAAAAGGAGATTTCTGAAATTGGAATAATAAAAAATTAATTACAACCCAAAATTTCACAATGAATAAAATTTATAGCTTAAGATATTATTAAAAAAAAAATTTAAAGAGACTTTTCACTTGTCTAATAAAGACTTTATATCATGAAAATTAAAAGTTTTATTAAATAATTTTTATTACTTAATTACTTAAATTTCAAAATTTTAATTAAAAAATCCAATAACTTTTAATTTAATTCTCGTTTATTTCTTTGTGAAAAGCATGTATAAGAGGCGAAAATTAATAACTAAATCATCTAAGTATACTTAATTCAGTTTAAGGCGTTATGATGGCACCTGTTGTCATTAACGGAAATCTCTTTGAAAATCCTTGTTTCAAAACAGTGTCGTCGTATTTCGCACTTTCTATGTAACATCTTATATAGCAAATGTTACCTCAAATGCAATTTTCGTGCAAAAGCTTTCGGTATTTCTCCTGATTACAAGCTTCATATGATAATGAAATTCTACGCGTGAAATTCTAAATGTGTTTATTTATACAAATCTATATATAATTGTACAGTTCGTCATTTTGTTCTAATGAATAATTTTAGATGCCTTACTGAATAATTTAAAGCGAATATTTGTCATTCTGTAATATGCTTAGATTCATCAGATGTCGAGTCACGTGATGTAAAGAGGTCTCAAGTGTATTTGAAATACTTATATACGGATAATTGTTATTGAATCTGTTGAAGTAATAAAAAATCCACTTGTAGCAAATTTGTGGATCTGAAAAGCCAATAAAAAAGATTCTTTGCCCTCAAAAATAACTAATAACTATAAAATAAAGAATTTGCAAAAATTCATCTAAAGTTTTTGCTTTTATTACCCCAAAATTTGATATATATGTTGAGATATATACCGTTTGTTTTTATATGAGAAATAATTCTAGGATTTTGTAAAACTGAAGAATTAGAAGGTAAAATAAAGGATCAGAATTGCTATGGAGACCTTTTTTTAATTTTTAAAAAACTGGAAAGGCCTAAGAATTAAAGTATTTCTGGAAACATGCCAACAATTCTGTATTTCAAAGCAAAAAATTATACACAGTTCTTTCTACAAAATTTGCTTACTGAAATTATGTTAACTGCAAAAATTATAAATAAAAAAACTGTGATGGGATTTGAATGAAGCCTTTTAGACCAAAACAAGCAAAAAATCCATTAGACTACTGTCACTGATAATTTAAAAAAAACAAATTTTTTGAAAAAATATTACTAAAAATAAATTATAAATTTTATTTCAATTTACCCTTTTTTTTAACACTGTGTGGATATTCTCTAGAGTGAAATTATTCAGCATCAATTAACTTAATCTAAATTATTAAAAATTAATGTTCCATAAAATTCTCTGATGCTTAAAATATCATTTTTTTTTTCTATTATTTTTTACATTTTTTCCAAAAATTAAAAAAATGCTGTTTAATTAATTTAAAGTATGTTATAAAAAATTTGGTTCATTAAAACGAAAAGATGTAAATTTTTGTTGAATATTCACATTATTCGTAAAATATAAAATTGACAATAAGTTAAGTGAAATATATAAAATTTTATTTAATAATACATAAAATAAAATATTAAAAATTTTTGCATATATGCAAAGATAAAATTGTAATACAAAATTTTAGCTTAAAGGCTATAAAATTTATAGTTTATATTATATATGTTGAGAAAATTATATAATTGCGACAATGATATCATATAATCATATTTGTACGATTATATATGTAATCACCCTGATGATATTATATCATCAGGACAATAATATTCTGTAATCCTGACAATTATATGCATATCATTGGGGCAATTATACATATAATCCTCCTGATGATATCATATAATCAAGGCAATTATATTTAATTTTTTGTTTTTTTTTTCAAAATATTTATTTTTTGGGTATATGAAGAAACTCACAGATATTTAATTATGTATTTTTACCTAATTTATTATTTATTAAAGTTTTTTTAAAGATTTTTAAAGGTTTGAATTTTTATTATTTTTATCTTTGGTATTTTTGTTAATTTTTTTTTCGCTCGCACGCTTTCGTTCGTTATCAATTATCGATACGGTATAACCCTAATCTAATCTAATCGCATATGCATTATAGAGAAATATCGAGCGCTCGCCGATCATCATTCTTATTGAGTATTATATTCTCGGTCCTTATATAGTAACTGGAACGTATTTTTGACACTTGCGAGAGAAAATACCTTAGCATCTAGCGGTTGAAAATTAAAACAACACACCGCGCTAAATTCAAATTTAAAATAAATTTTTTTTTAAACTTTTTTTGAATTCGAATTTTGCGCGGTGTATTGTTTTAATTTTCAACCGCTAGATGCTAAGGTCTTTTCTCTCGCAAGTGTCAAAAATACGTTCCAGTTACTATATAAGGACCGAGAATATAATACTCAATAAGAATGATGATCGGCGAGCGCTCGATATTTCTCTATAATGCATATGCGATTAGATTAGATTAGGGTTATACCGTATCGATAATTGATAACGAACGAAAGCGTGCGAGCGAAAAAAAAATACGTTCCAGTTACTATATAAGGACCGAGAATATAATACTCAATAAGAATGATGATCGGCGAGCGCTCGATATTTCTCTATAATGCATATGCGATTAGATTAGATTAGGGTTATACCGTATCGATAATTGATAACGAACGAAAGCGTGCGAGCGAAAAAGATTATATATAAAAATGGGTATAGTAAAAGCCCTCAAGATAAATTTTGACTCTATAGTATGTAAATTTTTTTTTTCAAAAAATAATAATAATTTTAAAATGTAGGAAAATTATTTACAGATGCTTTAAAAATAAAAATTGAAGAACAGTAGCAGGTGTTTTTTTCAGAAAAAAGTTGTAATATTTTTTTATTTTTAAAGTATATTAAAAGAGATTATTGAGAAAATGTAAAGATAAGAAATTAATGGCTTTTTTAAGCTCATATTGATCTACGAATAAAAATTTTATTAAAAAAGGTTGTGGTGTAAATATTTATTATTATTTGTGTGAAAAAAATTATTAAACAAAGTAAGGGAGAGAAAGAGAGAGAAGTAGAGATTTTATAACGTAAATTTAATTAATTGAAAGCTTTAAAGTGCTTTTTCATCTGAAAAATATAAAGAAATCGAGTTAATTACATGGAAAAATAACCTTTTACTAATAGTGTAACCAAATAATTGAGTTTTAATAGTTTTTAAGAAACTTATGCTATTGTAGTAATTAATAATTAGTAAGTCATTATGAATGAGGAATAGTCTGATATAAAATTAATCTCCAATCATGAATATAGTTAATTTTTTTATTAATATTTCATTTTAGCTCCAAAGAGCTCATTTTACCCTTGTAACGTAATTAACATCAGTTGTATCTGATGAGTTTATTATTCGCGATACATTTTATAACCCAAGGTCTTAATTTCGCCTCGGGAATCAACTTTTGGTGTATGTTGTTTTTAAAGGAACAATTCACATTAGATAGAGCAGAATTTATTATTTGAGATTCTTGTTGTACCCTCAAAGTCTATTTCTATCCTCAAGAAACAACTTGTAAATCAAGCATTCATTTTATCTCTAATTTACCTATTTTGTCCCTAGAGAGCAATTTTATCCCTTCAAGTAAAATGTTATGTCCCAAAATTTATTTTTAAGCTGGGGGATAATTCTAAATAAATTTAAAATATAACTGTAAAATTTTAAGTAATTTTATACAACCAATACTAAAAAAAATTACTCATTGTCAGATCATTGCTAATTCATGCTTCACTCAGACTAATAAATAATAATGAACCAAATTTATTGTATATTCGATTTAAAAATACCTAAAATTCTG
The DNA here is from genome assembly GCA_022575985.1 of Anagrus nilaparvatae. Lineage (NCBI taxonomy): Eukaryota > Metazoa > Arthropoda > Insecta > Hymenoptera > Mymaridae > Anagrus > Anagrus nilaparvatae. The sequence continues at coordinate 7,375,733 of JAKSXM010000238.1, read as the reverse complement.
ATTATAAATGTAAAAACGTAATAATGCAATGCAAATTACAAGCAACAACAAAAATCTATTTCTTAACCTTTTTGGCTTACGCCAGTCCTTGAATATTGAAGCTACTTAACGAAATCCACGAAACCATTTAATATTAAGCAAGCTGCCAAGCCAATTCTTAGATTTAAAAACGATGCAATACCATTTATTTCTTTTTTTCGTAAATACACGTATAAAATAATACATGCAAACAAATATATTTCTAAATATATGAGCTGATCTATCTGTCAGGTATATTCTTGGGAAAAAATGGATTATTCTGTAAAATTTTTTATTCCGATTAGTTTATTTTGATTAAAAATTTCAGCTTAGAAGTTTAGAGTCGTGGCATTTTTTCTATTTGAAGCCCAAAGTTTGACCCAAAATTATTTCATAAGAATTAAAAATTTTCTGTTGGTTTTCTAAAAAAAATTTAATTTTTAGTTTCATTTCGCTTCAAGAATAAATCATATTTGCCAACAAATATTAGTATTACGAAAATTTCAAGTCTTTAAAATAGCTTACATTTTATATTTTGGCTAAACCAAAAATTGAGTAAAAAATTTTCAAATAGAATTATTTTGAAAGAAAAAAAAAGAAATTATAGGTTTTAGAGGACTACGTAAATCAATTGACCTTCATGAAATGCAAGGCGATTCTTGCCTATAGAAAAAAAACTACTAAAATATTAATCGAAAATTATTATAAATCAGAGCTTTACAGCTACGACCCCTCTTATAACACGTAATTACTGAACTTAAAAATTTTAATTACAGTATTTAGGTGTTATAAGAGTGGGGACCGGTCGTAGCTGTACAGCTCTGTTCTATAAATAAAAAAATATTATTATAAATAGAAAAACATAAAAATAAAGACGCGCGTTTACAAATCAATATGTTCAAAGACATTTGGGGACAAAAGTTTTCAATGTTATTGTTTAATCAAAAATTGCACGTGTACGCATTCAAATGGCTAATTGATTAATATAATATAAATAAGACGTACACTTAGTTTAAGGTAGTAGTTCTATTAAAGAATTTGTTAAACAAAAATGTTAGTTTTAAATTAGTTTTAAAAATGTTTGTTTTAAATTAATTTTAAAAATGTTTGTTTTAAATTAATTTTAAAAATGTTTGTTTTAAAAGCAGTTTTTAAAGTTTTAGCGATATTAGGACTTTGGATTCCAATAGATTATGAAAATGATTTAAAAAAATTAAGAATTTACAAATTATTTCGTTACTTTATAATAATTGTTTATTATTCAATGTTATTATCAATGATTATATTTTTAATTGATAAAATATTTATAAGACGTGGTAAATTCGATGATTATAAAGAAGAATTATTTTCATTTCCATTACAATTTTTATTGGCCATTAAATTTTTATTTGTTAGCGTTAAAAGACAAAATATTCTTGATTTAGCAAATTATCTTAAAATGAAAGAATTTAAAGCCAATGACGATGATGAAGAAGAACAAGAAAATAAATTTGAAAAGATTATCAGGTATTTAATGTTTTCGATATAAATATTTTAAAAATTTACTCCCAGATATTTGGAAATAGTTTAAATTTTCAAAAATCCCTGGGGTTATCCAGTGAAAAAAGGTGTCATTTACCAAAGTTGTGGTATGATTAGTCAGTTTTAAGCACTTTTACCAAATAAATGGTCGGTCATGGAGCAAATTTTTAGTTCTATAAGAGTCCACGGATTTAGGAATCTTACTTTTTTTGGTAAATGGCGCTTAGATTCACCCAGTAATTAAATATTCAAGAGATTTTTAAAAAAACTGCCAGTCTGTTAGTTACACATTTTCAACTAAATTAAACTGATAATTTTAAATATAATAATTTATTTATTTTTTAACAGAATTTTTGTAATAGTATATCATACATGTGCAGGAGTAACACTTGCCTCACAAAATATAGCACCATTATTTTTTGATGAAAAATTTGCATTACCAATACAAATGGAATTTTTATGGGAAATAAACAATTACAATTATATATTTTGTTATGTACATCAAATGGTATTTATTGATTTAACTGGATTTGGGACATGTGCATTTGATTCATTAATTCTTGGATTCGTTATTCGTGTATATCAACAATTGGATTTAATGGCATTGAGAATTAAAAAAGTACCAGAATTAGTAAAAGAAAAATTAAATGATAATTCAAATAAAAAAAGTTTATTTAATATTGAAAATAAAATTTTATCAAAAATTATACGACAACATCAAATAATATTTGAGTAATTATATTTTTTAATTCATATTATAAATTTTAAGAGAATGCTTTGCCTCGCTTTGCTCTGTTTCTTAAAAAAAAAAATAAATTAAAATTATACTAATTTGTAAAAAAATTCATTTATGATACAAAAATCATGTTTTTGTTTTCTCTGAATAGCAAAGAATCTAGAAACTATCTTGAATTTTTCTCCAGTTTTCTTATTTTTACCGCAAATTGCCAAAATATTTTTTTTTAAAAATTAAAAAATTTTACAAATTTTAAAAGAAACGTCCCTTTTTAATAAAAACTTAACTGAGTACGTATAAATTAGTGCCAAATCGAGTAACACGAATTGGGACTGTAAAATTTTATCATATTTATCACTTTTTAATCAAATTTTCAAAAAAATTTATTTTACATTATTATTAAACATTTACTTCCAGCTGAGGTCTAGGTATAATGCAAATGTTACGCAACATTAGAATACAATTTTTTAATTTTCTAATTTGTAATTATCACCTTACTAGATGTTAAAATTCTAAACCCAAATTATTCTGATTCCCTAAACGCGTATATTATTCCAAGTCCCTATAGGTCGCCCTATAGTAAATCGTTCCATGGTTTTAATTATGTTTAAACCAAGCAATTATAAATATAATTTATTTGACCCCCCCCCCTTAATTTTCTAGTTCTGAGGTATACCACCTTCCTATAAAAATGTTTCATGTTAAAAAAAGTCCGTGAGTGACATAGGTCAAAGTTTTGCGACTCATCTATCGTACAGTATCTCTAGAGATTTCCGGAGATCTCCCCAATTTAGAGATCTCCAGAGATCTCAGGACAATTCGTCGGGGTGTCTATGCATTTCATCACGAGGCTCAAACCAATGAACTGAATTACGTAAAACCGATGTTAAAATAAAGTTAAAATAAAAAATTTTTACTGTTTTTGGGAAAGATTAAATTTTTTAAAATTTGGTTAAAAAGTGAAATATCTGGAAAATATGATAAAATTTTAATGTCGCCATTGGTATTACTTGATTCAGTCAATTCTAGAACCATCTATATTATACATATCTGAATACTATCTTACTACTATTTATATTTGAAAATTTATTTGTCTGCCTGTCTGTACTCAGTTAAATTTTTTTATTTTCTCTATTATAATTATAGAATCAATCAGAAGCTATAATTTTTCATTAATGTTTCACCTACGCTGCTCTGAATAGTTTGAATGTGTTTACATAATTATAAATTTGTAGTGAAACATGATTTTTTTAAGGAACACAAACAGAAGTAAGCGCGACACAGGGGTAGCGGAGCCCCCCTCCAACTTTTGCTAATAAGATATAAGATATAGATTATATTTTTATTTATTAGTTAATTAAAAATTCACAGGTTCGCAAATGAAATAAACGATATTTTCAAAATAATTTTGGGGATGCAGTTTATTACAAGTGGCTTATTAATAACTGTTGCTATATTTCAATTAACAACACAAGAACTGGATTTATCTAGGATTTTATTTCCAATTTTACATGTAGGTGCTGTATTGATTGAACTTATGAGTTTCTGTTTTATTTCAGATAAAGTAAGATCAAGGGTAAATGTTATTATTATTTTTGTTATTATTATTATTTTTTTCTCAATATTATCATCAGTCCATATTTAAAAAATGAAAATTTAAAAGTTTAATATTTTTTGGAAAATATTATTGGTTATTTAAAAAATTTTTTAATTTAAGTCTTATAAAGCTAACTCATTTTTAAATTTTAGAGCGAAGATATTATAAATGATTTTTATTTTATGGATTGGATGTCTTTGAGTCTTAAATCAAGAAAAACAATTATAATTATGATGATTAGATCATCAGATCCTATTATCGTTAGGTGTGGACCATTAATTGAATTTTCAAATGAATCTTCAGTAAAAGTACATAGACTTTATGCATATAATTTTTAGTACATTTTAATTAATAAAATATAAAGATTAAAAATGTTTTTCTTTTTTTTTCAGGTATTAAAAGTTTCATATTCTTCGTTTAATATGATGTCAACGATGAATTCAAAGTAAATAAAAGAAGTAACTAATTTAAATTTAACAATTTTATATTAGTTTTTACACTGTAAAAAGTAACTTTCTTAGATTTACAAAAAAAATAAAATTTTTTCGAAAAATTAGCGAAAAAAATCGTAAATTTACTAAATTTAGTACATTATCGAAAAATTCGGAAATTCTCGATTTTTTTTGTGAATTCGCAAGAAAAATTGATGATTTACAATTTTTTTTCGAAAATTTTCAAAAAATAGTAAGTTGTAAATTTCCGAAAAATAGTTGTGAATTTACAACTTTTTTTGTAAAATCACAAAAAAAAATCTAGAATTCTCGATTTTTTCGATAATATACTAAATTTAGTAAATTTACGATTTTTATCGAAAATTTACAAAATTTTTTGAAAATTCACTAGTTTTTCGAAAAAGTTCTATTTTTTTTGTAAATCTAAGAAAGTTACTTATTACCGTGAACTAATTACTCTTTGGATTCTTTAAATTAATTAAATGCAGAAACAAAATTACATTTTTTTTGTTACCTTAAAGCAATCTAATTCCTTTTAAATTGCCGCAATTTTTGGATATCAAGGGGCGGTTGGGTACGCCCAATATATAGATATATTATATGAATGAAGTTTTATTAAAAAATGTAAAATTAGGACTTTTAACTTTAAAATTTCTCCATTTTTATTCAAATCTTTCAAAGCTTACCAAAAGTTATATGCCTATGTATAGGTCTGTTCTTTTTGTCCCAAAAAAGTTAACCTGGATCAGAACTAGGGTAAAACTAAACACAACGCCCGTTCTTTTTCATGGCGGTAATTCAAAAAGGAAAACGTCTTTTTGGGGATAAAATTTTTTTACTAAAAATTAAATGTTAAAACATGTTTAATTTAGCTTTTTATCGATAGCATTAAATAATCTATTATTTAAAATAAAAGAAAATAATAAAAATTTAAATAAAATACAATCTAACCTACAAAATGTTTGAAATAAGCGCGCATTTTTTTTCTCTGTTTAACTCCAGTTCTACTTTTTCGGGACAAAAAGAACAGACCTTATAATTTCTCGAGAAATCCGAATTTTTTGTTAGTTTTTCATTTGGTCACGTGACTTGGTGGGATATTCAAAAATTTGAAATAATAGTAATTTAAAAAATAATAATTTTTGACCTGCAGCTTTCAGATTATAGCGTATCCCAAGGATTTTTTTTTTAAGGATGAAATAGCTATTTTTATTATAAGGGGTGAAAATGGAAGATTACGACATGGGTAGAAAGGAAAGGACGGGAGGTGTGTAAAAGACTCGAGTGTAAAGCACGAGCCGCAGGCGAGGGCGTCCTCGTCTTTTACGCACTAAGCGCCCTGTTCTTTCAACCAGAGGCTTAATCATCCATTATCACCCCGTATGATAAACAAAGCTTTTCATTATCAGGGGAACCTAGCAACTTTTCAATACAAATGAAAAAAAAAATTATTAGGATATAATAAACAAGGCGGAATAATCATAGAAACTGATGATGAAAATAGATTATTATAAAACAAGAAATTTAAGCCTAAGTAGAAAAATTTGAGACGGAACATTTTTTTTTATTTAAGCTGAAAAATTTAGTAATGAAAAACGTAATTTCTCGTTCATGCGCAGTCAAAATCAAATTTTGAACCTTGCTTTTTACCTGCGGTAAATTTCCTATAAGCAACTAAGATGAAAAAATTTTAAACTGCAAAATAAGTATTTGGCAGCAAAATCAAGAATATTTTGAGTCCATTTGCCACCAAAAATCGAGGATTTGATCTAGAAAGTTAAAACTGGCTGAGAGACGTGTTTTTCTTTGCGCTTTCGGGAAAAAATAGTTTTGACCGATTTCTGCGATCCTTCAGTCCAACTTAGGCCTAGTTATAGGGACAGGTTGGTGTGGGATTCTTCATATATATATTTCTCTAATTATTATATATATTATTTCATAGTATTTAAATTTAATAATTAAATCTGCTTACAAAACCTTAAAATTAAAGCTTATTATAATTATTATAAACTTTTAAATGAGTGGTTTTAATCCATTTTCATACATATTTAATAATTAAAAATTATGCAATTTTGCGTATTAAATTTTACTGTTATTTAATATTAATTTTAGAGATATAATGAAAAGTGTAAATAAATATTTAATTTTATTATAAATAATTAAAAAAATTAAAGATTTATAATATAATTGTAGTGTTTACATATTATTAATAATGTAATATTTGCATATTTTCTATTGAAAATTTTATGTTTATAAAGAAAACAGAAAGTAAATACATAGTGAAAATACTATTTTTTGCTTCGTTGGAGTTAACTTGCATAATATGTATATATTAGACTGGGAGTTAGGTTAAGAAATTTTTTCGAAATTTAATCACGAGAAATTGGAACCCAAAAAAACGTCCAATTTTTTATTTGTGGCAATAAATATAAAATAAAGAGCCAATTTTAAGGCACATAAAAAATAAGTTAATTTTTATATGAAAATTGTTTTTTTTTTTAAGTTAATGGAATCTAAAAAAATTCAACTCAGTTATCAAAAATCCTACATTAACTTTCTTTAACTGACAAGCTAATATGTTTAAAATTAACAATCTTTCAAAACTTTAATATTTTCTTTATATGCTTTCTTACAAGTTTTAATTTAGTTTTCTGTATATTTCTGTATTTTCTTTATTTATAATATATTTTTTAAATATTTTAGTAAGTTTAAATTATATTTGTTTGCATTTTTTTACTGTTTTGTGCATACGTAAACATTTTTTAAATGAAATGCATACAATAAGATCAATATCTTAGGTAAATAAAATAATATCTTAAAAAGCCTCTTAGGCTCCATTTTCTGATTTTGGATGCAATTCTAGTTTTTATTGCTTAATTTTATAAACAAGAAAGATGACAGTAAATTATTACCAAAATAATTATAACTACACTGTAAAAAGTAACTTTCTTATATTAACAAAAAAATTAGAACATTTTCGAAAAATTAGTAAATTTTCAAAAAAATTTGTAAATATTCGAAAAAAATCGTAAATTTACTAAATTTAGTATATTAACAAAAAATTCGAGTATTCTCGATTTTTTTTGTGAATTCGCAAGAAAAATTGATAATTTACCATTTTTTTTCGAAAATTTTCAAAAAATAGTTGTAAATTTCTGAAAAATAGTTGTGAATTATAATAGTTGTGAAAAAATTTTTTCGTAAAATCACAAAAAAAATCGAGAATTCTCGAATTTTTCGATAAAATACTAAATTTAGTAAATTTACGATTTTTATCGAATATTTACAAAATTTTTTGAAAATTCACTAATCTTTCGAAAAAATTCTATTTTTTTTGTAAATCTAAGAAAGTTACTTTTTACAGTGTATATGCCAAGAAATCTTAAACTTAAGAATGCTACTGATCATATTAGTGTAAGCTGGTCTTATAATTTTAAAAAATGGCTTCAAAATCTAAATAATGCAAGCACATAATAGTCTCAAATTATCTTTTTAAATTATCTTTTTATATTAAATTTATGTATTATCCTAAATTATTGTTATTTCATTAATTTAAAAGTATTATATTGTATACCTATATTTATAAATAATTTATATTAACTACTCAAATTGTTAACTGATTATATTTTTTTCATTTTGTATTTAAAAAAAATTTTGTTATATATAATTTCATTGATATGTGGGCAGATTTAAATGAAGTGAGGGCGATTTGTATGGTCGGGTCTTCAAAACTGCCCCAAAAAATATTTTTCTTACTTTTTTTACAAAAGTCCAAAACACATAAATGGCTGCCAAAAACTGATATTTTGCTCTGGGAGGCTAAAAATTGGGCTGGTGACTTATTTTTGGTAGTACTTTCAGAAAAAAACACTTTGGGGCAGTTTTGAAGACCCGACCATACAAATCGCCCTCACTTCATTTAAATCTACCCATGTAAATTTTTGACCTAAGGCCCAAGTACAGACGAAAGTCTCTTTGGGATTATGGTATTTTCACCATGATTTGTATGTATTTTACACCTTGAAATAAATAAACTATAATTGTTATTTTTTGAATAGTTAAATAAACAATATTGCATGTAAAACAACTCATATATTTATTTAAACAAATATACACAAGCAAATGTACAAAGTCCTTTCTTAAATAAACAAACAATTCCTAAAGTTAGTAAAACCAAAATTCTGGTTTCTACTATTTTACCTTTTATATATATAAATTTATCTCTTATGTAAGCATACGTCTTAAATAACCCTTTCAGTTTATCTTACTTAAACTACTTAAGAAATTTTATGTTTATAAATATTATTTTTTATTTGAATATTTTAAATAAATAAGTAGAAATTATATTTACTTTTCATAAAAATTATGATAATATTTTAAGAATTTTATATATATTAATGCTTCAATAAATATAGCTATATATATATTTTATAAGTGATGTTATAAATTTCAATATTCTTATACAAAGATTTAAATTTTTTTTGAATTTTTTTTTATATTTTAATATTAAATGTTAGAAGAAGCTTTTCTTTTTTTCTTTTTTTTTCATCAACAAGAAAAAGTAAGTACGCTTTTTTTAAGCTCTTATACATGTTACATCAATGTAAATATATATATATATATATATATATATCCAACTTGTAGACTTTTAAAATCCTTAAATCCCATTTATTCTAGCTTAAAAGACTTGTTTCTTTCGATTTTTTTTTCTATATTTACAAGTAAAATACTGTACCGTATGCTATATTTTATATTTTAATTTCAAATCCTATATATATGTTAAATTTAACAGATTTATTTTGTATTACTTTTTTTTATTTATTTTAGATTATAATGATTTATAAATAAGGTTTAAATAAACTTAATTTTTTTTTATTTCACAGATTAAATATTGATATTTCAGTACTGTTTAGAATTTTTATTTAATTGAGATTTATTGAGGTAAGAAATTTGTCTTAAAAGAATTAGGGTACAAAAATTATTTCCTAATTTTGGAAGGAGTTACCCTAAAGGAAGGTTTTTGGGCCTCAATTTAATTCCTTATGTAAAATTTAATTTTCATAAAAACTGAAGAAAAATTGTTTTTTTTTTTAAGCCGATTTTTTTAGCACTGGGAAATTCTTTTCTTTTTTTTTACTTTAATATTTGTGGTTTTCTGGGTATAAGTAAAATTTGGAAGAAATTTTAAGTTCAACAAATAAGAAAAGAATTTCATAGTGTTTGAAAAATTAATTAGTTTTTTAGTTTTTTGGATTTCCTCAATATTTTTCCAAAAACTGACGACCGAAATGACGTTCAGTATGAAGTTTCAGCTATTTCCTATGGTTGAAAATAGTTTCCAAGCTTTGTGAAATAGAAAATTTACCTAGATTTTCCTTAAAAATTTGAAAATATTTTGAATTCAAAACAGCTGCTATTTCAAAATATTTTAAACTACAACCATAAAAATTGGCATGGTGTCATATTTTAACATACTAAATCCAACCAAATCAGATTTTTTAAAATTCCAGACATTCACCTTCCAAACAGAAACAGAAGTAAATGCGACACATTTCCAACTTTTGCTAGCATATATTTATAATAAAGAATAACTACTTAGTTTGAATGCTATAATTATTACTATTTTATTTTAATATTAAAATATAATAAAATATATCCATAAAATGTAAAAAAAACTGATCAAAACCGCAACCACCTCATCCACCACCTCCGTAACCACCTCCTCCTCCCATTCCTCCACCCATTCCTCCACAAGCTGATACTATAATGCATTTAATTAAAGTAAATATAGTTTTGGCCATAAAGACAATTTCTAGCTTTTCAACAAGCTTTTTAAAAACATTATTAAATGTTTCGTAGTCCTTAGAAAAAGATAGTTAGTAGCTTTTATAACTAGGGCAACGTATCAACTTTTTTATTATCATTATTGCTCAAGTTATAAGAAAGCTTTATCAAACATTTTTTCCAAGCAAATTCATTTGTCCGAATACGATTATCAAAATAAAGCTTTTTATAAATTCATTAAAAATTAAATAAATTACAAAAAGTTATATAAAAAAGATTCTTACCAGACACTATCAAAATGCAGGCTAAAACGAAGGCAAGTAAAATCTTTAATGTCATCTTGATTTATGTACTTATATAATTTACTGTTAGAAAAAAAATTTTTCTTTCAGCCAAGGTAGTAAGGAACATCTGTATTTATAAGGATTTTATCGTGATTACTGTTGATCAAAATAAAATAAAACGTGTTTCGCGATCTTTTCTGCTTTTGCTAACGTTAAGAATCGATATATTAATAAATAAATTATTTTATTATTTATTTTATTATTTATTTTATTTAAAAAAATATTTTGACAAAAATAATAAAACTAATAATATTTAATTTTTATTAATTCAAGGGCTTTTTAAAATATCTACCAAAGAATTTAAGTTTACTGTACTTATTGTCAAGTCTTCAAATCGGGCCACAAATGTTTCTTGCTGAAAAAAAATATAAAAAAATAATTTTCTCCATCTTTAGCTTTCCAGATCTAATTAAATTAACTTTCTGAGATTTTTTTTTTTCTTATTTTGTATTTCATCTGCGTATCTTACAATGGGAGACAGGAATATTTGGGTCACCAAACTACAATCTATAGTTATGAATGACTTTAATCTGTTACAAAAACACCCAAGATACCCTTCTTCTGAAAACCTCTCTCTCTTTTTCGTCTAAAATTTTAAACCTTATCAATTTAATTAGAAATTCTTTGTTTTAAATTTCATCACTTTTATATTTTGTTATTTTAATCTTTTAATAATTCTTATACTTTTTATTCTATAGAAATCTTTCAAAAAACAAAAAATGTTTTGTCAAAATTTTTTTTTTGATTTTTCGGCATACAAGCATGTTTTGAGACCTCAGGAAGCTAAAAAACCGGTTTTTAAAAAAAGTATGTATGTGTGTGTGTGTATGTATGTAACCGGTGATATTCCACAAACATTATGAAATTAAGACCTAATTTTTTTTTCAAAAATTTTTTTAAAAAAATCTCAAACTACTTTTTTTTTTTTAATTTGGATGTAATACCTCATTTTTTCCCATGAAAGTACTTATATTTGAAAGTATGGTTTTTACTCGATATCTCGAATCTGATACTTAATTTTTTGAAAATTTTTTTCCCAAAATTTTTTTCACGAAAAAATACAAAAAACATCAATTTTTTTTTTCTTTTTGGACGTAGTACCTAATTTATTTCTGTGGAAGTACTAGTTTTAGAAATATTGTTTATAGTAATTTTTTGAACCTGATACGTAATTTTTTCAAAATTTTTTTCTCAAAATTTTTGACAGCACAAAATACAAAAAACGCCAAAATTTTTTTTATTTTAGGACATAATACTTAATTTCTTCCTATGAAAGTACGAATATTTAGAATTATCGTTTGTAAAGGATTTCTCTATCTGATACGTAATTTTTCAAAATTTTTTTTTCTAAAATTTTGTACATAAAAAATTAAAAAAAACACCATGCATTTTTTTCTTTTTGGACGTAGAACTTAATTTATTTCTATGGAAGTACTAATATCTAGAAAAATCTTTTTTTTATGTAGAAAAACTTAATTTTTTCCATGAGATGTTAAACTAACTATCAAGGAAATTTTTTTGGTTCCTCAAAGAGGAACCATTGTGTTAGGTCAAAATTTGATTTTCCATTTTTTGGCATATAAGCACGTTTTGGAACCCCAGGAAGCTAAAAAACCGGCTTGAACTATTAATATAAATTTCTTCGTTTAAATAGTTATTTATGACGGCAATCTCGAGCGCTTTCATTATTATTCAAATTTGTAACCAAGAATCTTTAACATTCCCACTGTTACACAATATTTTGGACTTGCAGCTTCTTTTATATTTAAAACTAGTAACAGGCGGTTGAATTTTATATAATTTACCTTTTTCCATGAGGTAAATTCTTCCCACATTTCAAGAAAGCTGAGAAATCAATACTGAAATTATGGAAATTTAATAATACCTTTTTTTGCATTATTTTTAGCTCTTCGAGTCTTAAAATAATTAAAACTAATATCAGGGGCTTAAACTGTCAATATAAATTTTTTTGTTGAAATAGATAATTATGACCAACAGCAATTACTAGAGCTTTCAATAATATTAAAGTATGTAACCAAGAATCTTTAACATTCCCACTGTTACACAATATTTTGGGCTTGCAGCTTATTTGATATTTAAAACCAGTATCAGGCTGTTGAATATCATATAATTACCTTTATTTTCCATTAGGTAAATTCTTTCTACGTTTCATGCAGGCTGCGAAATCAAAACTTAAATTATGCTAATTTGATAAAAAAAATTTTTTTCAATATTTCTTGCTCTTCGAGTCTTATACTTATTGAAACTAATATCAGAGGCTTAAACTTTTAATATAGGTTTCTTTGTTTAAACAGTTATTTATGATCCACGGCAATCACGAGCGGTTTCATTATTATTCAAATTTGTAACCAAGAATCTTTAACATTCCCACTGTTACACAATATTTTATATTTTTATAAACCGTGTATTTTTATCACTGATTCTCTCACCGCTATAGTCAATTAACCTACTGGTAATTTTCGACTAAAAATAACCAATTTTTGAATTTTTTTAAACTTATGTCAAAAATGTGATTTTTGACGAAATTGAGCTTTATAGGTCTTAAAAATTTTCTACAAGCTTCAAATTTCCAAAAATTTTTTACTCACTGCTTTTCAATAAATTATTAACCAGAGATGATAATTTAAATTCATAGTACCAATTTCAGGGTTTAAAAAAAAATCAATTTTTATCATTATCTTTGAAAAACGATATCTTAAAAACTATTTATAGAAAAGAGACGAGTAACAAATTTTTGGAAACTTGAAGCTTGCAGAAAATTTTTAAGGACTTTAAAACTCAATTTTATCGAAAATTACAATTTTGGCAGCAATTTAAACAAATTTAAAAATTGGGCCTTTCGGGTCAAAAATTACCAATAGGTTAATTGACTATAGCGGTGAGAGAAACAGTGATAAAAATACACGGTTGACGTCGTTTGAAAGGTGACACTTACACCAAAAAAGTAGACTAACCAGAAGTGTTTTGGTTAATTTTTGAAGTTGCAGCGTTTTATTGAAAATTACCGAAAAACCCTATTTTATAAGATTGAGCCAATATGTAAATTTGCGTTTCTAGCCCCAAAATTCCCTTTCGAATGAATGCAGGGCTTTTTGCATGTCTTTACAACATATAAAAGAATTTTTTCTAGTAAAAATTAGCTTTTTAAAACGCTTTTTGGCTTTTGTAAAAATTTGTATAGCTAAAAACTCAAAATTCTCATGTTATTTAAATGGGAAACTTCAAGTGCTCGGTGGCACGGGTTAAAAAAATTGAAAATCAAAATCCTTGGAGCTGGGGATTTTTTATGACCAAAATATTCGAAAAAAATGGGGGGAGCCAAAAAATATCGAAAAAAAAAAAAAAATAAGACACACTCTAATATATATATATATATAGGATAAAGTATCAGACAACACGAAATTCGTCAGCAACGCATCTCGAATGTTTCAAATCAAAACTAAAATTATAGATATAAACGTTTCAGAAAAATAAATATTCATATATATTCATATTATCCTTCTCAGATTCAAAATTACATAATGTATCTTTATAAAAAATAAATCTTAATAAAACTAGATTACCCGGGACGAGTATAAGACTGAGCGAAGCTATACAAAATTTTTTGATTTATTTTATAACTTTTTTAAAATCATTATATTATTATTTCTTATTTAAAAATAATCCAAGTTAAAACTTAATAGTTTCGTATTTAATCATCTGCATAAGTATTATTTTATCGTATATATAGTTTATTTGGTCTAGGAGTAATTGTTTTGTTTTTTTAAATAAATTTAGGCATATTAATGAAAAAAAATATAATTTATTGAATTATCTATGTATGAAATTGAATATAATTTTTTTTATTTTATTTTTATATTTTAGTGAATATTGTTTTTCAATTTGTGTAAAAACTTTTGTTTGTCTTTAAAAGAAGCACATAATCGAATAGAGTCGTATCTATATTTGTTGTAATCTTTTATTAGAATTAAATCGTTTATTGATTTAACTCTACTTAATCCAATGTAAGTGGTACCTAATTGCCGTTCACTGTCTCCAATATGGAGAAACATTTTATAAATAGTTTGGCCTTGGGATTTATGTATGGTTATTGAATATGATAACATAAGTGGTATTTGTATTCGGCTGCATTGTATTTTATTATGTGTCCATGTACGGTTTAGAGGTATTATTGGAAATAGATTTTTATATAAATAGGGTCCTTTATAATTATCAAATTCTACCATGACAGCTTCTGGTAATTGCGGTGGTGAATTATTTTCAGCATAAATTATTTCTCTCACATATCCTAAAGTACCATTTATTAAACCTCCTTCAGTCCATAAGTTTGCCCGTAACATGACATGACAATTTTTAGATAAGTATAAAACATATTGTAACCCTGATGCTTTTTCATCAGAACAACGAATGGCTACATTAGGTGCATTTGTGGCTACAATTCTAGCTACTGGGTTTCCTGTGTTTTTCAAATGTTTTTCGTTATGTTCATCTACTTGTATGCATTTCGGGTATAAATGTATTGCATTTTCAAATTTATCCAATTCATTTTTTGGTATAACAGTTTGCCGTCTGTTGTGCAATGCTTCATAGTTTTTTTGTGACAGTTCAGCGTTTGCTATTTCATCTAATAACTTAGAATATGGTGTTTCATTACCTTTTTGTCGGTGTGCATTTTGTAAACAGAAATATTTCTGAAACTCGTTAAAAACAAGTTTTCCTTGTAATTGCATTTTATCAGTATGTTTTTTGGTACTAAATATTGCTGTATATCCTACGGGTGTTAATTGGTTATAATCTCCGAATAAGTAACTTTTTGTTTTTAGAGGTTGTGGAAAATTGAAACGACATGTAAGTTTATTTGATTTGTATTTGTAACGTAAGTAATGTTTGCCATGTATTGTATGTCTTTGCAATCGATTTAATAAATCTATTAAATCGTTTGTCAATCGTTCGTATTTTATATCTGAAAAATTCTCTTTAGATGGATGAGAAACGCCTATATCATGTCTTGGGTTAATAGCTAAACAAAAGTTATCAAAATATGTACAAAGTTTTTTTATTTCTTCTTCCGATAAATTATTGTAATCAAATGATGGTGCATCTGCTAACTATAATATGCCATGTATATGCGGGGATCCTCTAAATTGCCATTCCCATCTGTACCAAAAATCAGTTACATTAAATATAGGTTTTATCACATGTTTTATAAATTTTTCCACTCGTATTTTAAAAAAGTAGCTGACTATCGCTAAGTGTAAGGAATATTGTTGTTTTTTTCAATTGTTTGACCATGGTTATTAGTTCTTCACATCGTTGATACCAATAACTGTTAGTTTACTTTAATTTATTTTAGATGAATAAACCATTACATGTTTCCAGAAGTTTTTATCGTTTTTTAATTTATCTTTTAGCAGTTCTATAGTGCATTCTTGTAATTTTGCTTTGTTTACGTAAATTCCTGCTTTTTGTAACATTCCGTGTCGCATTACGGTATTCATAGCAAAAAATCTGAATCTTGGATCTTGTGTAAATCTTTTATCTTTATATTTCATAAGATGTTTGAAATATTCGTCTAAAGTCACTTTGATTTCTCTAGTTTGTGAAAAGTCTGCTACTCCTCGAGGAAATAAATGTGCGAATGCACAAGCTATGTAACCTTCCGTGGTAAATTCATTAATTGGATCCTTTTCTAAAGTTGGGTAATTTAAATTTAATTCTTCTTTTATCCTATTATCTTGATTAATAATTGATATATTCTGTATATTTGATTCAGTTAATGTATTATCATAAATTTCTGATGAATTGTCCGATTTGTTAGAATTATTGTCCAGATTTTCCATCTTATTAATTTCTAAAGATTGTAATTAATTACCTATGTTTCCATTATTTGGTAACTGTTTTAAAATATCCTCATCTATTTCAATATCTTTGTAATAAATATTATTTAATTTTAGCCATACAAGTGCATTTCTTATTTTATCAGAACGCACTTTGAAATCACTAAATCCACTTGGTGTTTCTTTATGAAAAATTAACGTAGATGGTAAATTATTTGGATGTATCGGTAATTTGTTAATATATTCATTAATATATTGTCGAAAGTTAATTATGTTTCCAGAGTTTGAATACTGATTTCCTTTAATTCTGTAAATTGTAATTATCGGATGTATTCTTGCTATCAACATTTGTTCTATATAACTTAAATCGCATAATTCATCGGGTACCGCATCCGGATCCATATTATTATCAGCAGTAAATTTTTTTGATTTTTTGCAATTGGTGCAGATGTTATTTTTATCCGTATGAATATCATAAAATGATCTGTTACATTTGATGCATTCTTCTGTGACTATATTTTGACATTCTTTGTCAAATGAATTTCCTGCTTTGATTGTTTTATCCGTGAATATGTTTGGTAATTCGAAATTATTTGATTCACTATTTTGATTATCCTGAATTTTATTTGTTTTGGCTTCATTTAATCTTCTTGGTGTTAAATATTTTCTATGCATAATATTACGTTGTTTAGTTGATTTTTTCGTAACTTTTGGCATTTTTCTGCTGAAATTTGTAATATAAGCTATGTAATTATATGTGTTCAAATATAGTTAAATTAATTTTAAATTCGTAAATAATATATTTGGCAAAATTTTTTTCATTTTAATTTTTTATTTTGAAAATTATAATTTTAAGAATATTTTCTCCTTATAAATTATGAAATTGTGAAATTTCAAATTAATTTTTAATTACAGTAATAATTCATTTTAATTATTTACTTTTATTTTGGGTAATTAATTTATTTAAAATCGTTTTTTATTACCTAAGAAATCCTTTTGTAAATTTAGAAACGTACATTGTTAAAAACAATTCCGGTAATTTTACGATAAAATTGTAAATTAATAATAATTTTATAAATTTTTAATAAAATTCTTAATTTTTCGATAAAAATCGGAAGTTTAAGGTATTCATACCAGTACATGAAGGGTTAAGGATTTTCTTTTATTAAATGTGAAATATTTAATAAATAATTTTGTCTTGGAAAATCGGAAAATATACTGGGTCAAAAAAATGAAAATTTTTATCCAGAAAAATGTTTTTTTCAATTGAAAACCCTTTAGGCAATGTAAAATGTTTATTCCAATATATTTTGGATTCGCTATTTTGGAAAATATTTTCGGTAAAAAAAATAAAAATTTTCGACAATAATAACATTTTATAAATCTCAAAATCCCCCCAGACAATGTAAAAAGCTTATTTGGTTGTGTTTTTTGGTTTGCCATCTTGGAAAATTGGAAAATTGTTTTTGGTGAAAAATCTCAAACCTCTAGGATATCAGAATTTTTGATAGAGAAGACTAAAATACTTTAAAAAGTTTCGCATTTTAACTACAAGAAAACAGTTTTGAACACTTTTAAACACTTTTAAACACATTTGATGAGTTTTTATTTTTGACAGGGAAAATTTTTTGGTTAGTAATAAAATTTGCAAATTTTTTTCTTTAATTTTTGTGTTAAAGTACAAAATTGGAAAATTTATTACGGATAAAAGTTTGATATTTTCCTTTATAAAAACGATATTTTCAAATTTTCTAAATTACATTAAAGTGAAATTGTTAAAAATTTTATTTTTAAAATTGATATTTTGTACTTGATAAATTCCTAAGTAATGTTCAAAGTATTTATATATATTCTCTATATTTATGTTCTGGATTTGTTATTTTGTAAAATTCTAAAATTATTTTGATTAACAGCAAAATTTTTATTATTCGAGATGACATAAATTTCAGGGAGTTTCCTTTTCAATCAGGAAATTAATTCTCAAAAAATTTATGTAGTTCCAATAATTAACTATTAGGAACCACTAGTGTCGAATATAGTTTAAAAAATTACCTTTATGTCAGAGAAGACGTCTATTGCAGGATCGATTAAACTTATCGATCGATTTTACTTAGTCGATTTATATGTTTTTTGATTTTATATGTTTTATAATTTGAATCTCAGTATTAAATATTTATCTGTAAATAAAAATATTATTATGTTAAAACTTTTTAAATTCTCTTTTGTAATTTGGTTTATTATTTAAAAATATTTAAATTGTTTGTTACCTAATTGTTGTGATTATTATTTGTTCAATGTTTGAATATTATTTATATTATTTAGAATGCATTTATTTGATTAAATTTTATTTAAAATATTTAATTATTAAATCTCTTTAATTATTCTTTCTAAAATTGTTTATCTTGTAGTCAATTTATATGTTTTTTAATTTTTTAAAAACACGTGATTATTTAATATAATTTATAAGTATCAGGTTCATGCACATATTTATTTTTTAAAATTAAATATTATAAGTGAGCATGGCTACAAGGCCAATCAGTACGGAGGACGCATAAGTATTTTTTGATTTAATTCGCGAATTTTAGAATAAAATAATCAATTTAAATAATTATAAATTTTTGTAATTTTAATAATTTGATTAATTTTTCTAAGAATTTTAAATTTTTCATAAATTAATTCTTAAATCAGATATATTGACTAAAGACGGTATTTTTTTAGGTATATATATGTTACCGTTAAAGTCCGCTCTCCCGATAATGTTAACATTAACCAGTTAAAGTTAACTTTAGCGAAGCGTTTTCGTTAAAGTCCACGAAGACGATTAAAATGAATAAAAATACAACATTAACGGGTGTGTATACGATAAAGTTAACTTTAACCAATCCTTGTCAGTTAAAGTCCATGAAAGCGGTTTAGCATACTAAAAAAAATTAGTATTATAATATATTATATACGACTCTGGCTATAAGGCATCCAAGGATTTAGGTTAGGCTACTTTTTTAAAAATGCATTTCTTGGGATCAGTAATCAATCCTAGTTATAACACGCCCCTAGGGTTAGGTTAGGCTATTTTTTTTTAAAGGCATTTTCACGCAGTAAGGCATTCCCTAGAATTAGGACAAGGTGGGCTTAAGAACCCATGCGCAAATTTGTAAACAATACTGTGACAATGCCTTTAAAAAAAAATAGCCTAACCTAACCCTTGGGGTGTCTTATAACTAGGATTGGTTACTGATCCTAAGAAATGCATTTTTAAAAGAGTAGCCTAACCATAGAGATGTTTCACAATATCTTTATGAGCCTAACCTAAGCCCTGAGAGTACCTTATAGGCTCACACACAAACTCATGGGCACGAGCAAAAAAGCATACGAGCACGAGCAATATTGAACAAAGTGGGATTAACATTTTTAATTTCT
The DNA here is from genome assembly GCA_022575985.1 of Anagrus nilaparvatae. Taxonomy (NCBI): domain Eukaryota; kingdom Metazoa; phylum Arthropoda; class Insecta; order Hymenoptera; family Mymaridae; genus Anagrus; species Anagrus nilaparvatae. Next base: position 7,356,006 of record JAKSXM010000238.1, on the reverse strand, counting down.
CCTCTTTAGCCCCTCCATTCTAACTCCCACTATGTGCTACTTTTGCTCCTGCTCGTGTGCTTTTTGCTCGTGCCCATGAGTTTGTGTGTGAGCCTTATAGCGAGAGTCGTATATAAAATATAATACAAACTCGAACTCTTATATGAAACCGCTTTCATGGACTTTAACTAACAAGGATTGGTTAAAGTTAACTTTAACGAACATGATGCCGCTAATGTTATATTTTTATTCATTTTAATCGTCTTCATGGACTTTAACGAAAACGCTTCGCTAAAGTTAACTTTAACTGGTTAATGTTAACTTTATCGGGAGAGCGGACTCTAACGGTAACATATATATTTTATATTTTAAAATATATTTTATTTTAAGATTTATTTTAAGACGATAGGTTTTAGAGGTTTAGTTAATCGTTTTTATGAATGAAAATTTTAATTTTTTTGCCGTAGGATATTTAATTAATTTTCCAATATGGCGAAACAAAAAATATGAAAATAGGAACTTGCTATATTACCTGGGGGTTTTTAGGTCGAGAAAACGTTTTTAATAATAAAATTTTTAATTTTTTGTCCGCAACATATTTTCCAATTTTCCAACATAGCGGAACGAAAACATGAAAAGTAGAAATATCTATGTTACCATGGGGTTTTTGAGATTGGGAAAAATATTTGTATGAATAAAAATTTTAATTTTTTTGGCCGCTGCATATTTTCAAAAATTTTTAATATGGCGGACTAAAAAAATATCCCTAGATAAATATCCCTAGATAATGTGAAAATTTTTTTTTTTCGTAAACATCGAAATTTTCCATATAAAATTTAAAAAAATGCTATTTTTTATGTGGAGTTAGTTTATCTCTATTATTTTTTATCGTGTGTACCAAATGGGTTAGAAATTTAATTAGTTCGTCTTTGTCTCATTTGAGATCATCTGTGAAATTTTGAAGTCAATCGGCAATATTGTTTAAGAGTTATCGTTTAGAAAAATTTTAAAAAATGTAATTTTTTGATTAGCATTCAGTCTTTTCGGTATTATTCCAAAACGTGCATACCCAATGAGCCACAAATTTAAACAGATCCTCTTTGTCTCAATTGAGGTCATCTGTGAAATTTTGAAATCAATTGGCAATGTCGTTAAAGAGTTATCGTGGTTACAAACTCGACATTATTTCGAGGGAATAGACTGAGAAAATAGACTGAAAAAACTTCCTTGTAAAGTGTTTATTCAGTGAAAATTTAATCAGTGAAAAATTGATGTTTTCAAGTTTTTCAATCAGCTATTCTGTAAAATCCGAAAATTTGTTGAGTTGAAAAATTCAATATTTCCATCTAAAATTCATTTTTCACGCCCTAAAAAACTCCTTTGTAAATTTAAAAGTTGGTTTTTTTAAGTTTAATGGTCCGCTGTCTTGGAAAATCGGAAAATTTGTTGGGTGGAAAAATTGAATATTTTTCACCTAAAATTCATTTTTCTCGTCCTAAAAAACCCCCTTGTAAAGTGAAAAGTTGATGTTTTCAAGTTTTTCAATCAGCTATCCTGGAAAATCCGAAAATTTGTTGTGTTGAAAAATTCAATATTTCCACCTAAAATTCATTTTTCACGCCCTATAAAACTCCTTTGTAAAGTTAAAAGTTGGTTTTTTAAAGTTTAATGGTCCGCTGTCTTGGAAAATCGGAAAATTTGTTGGTTGGAAAAATTGAATTGTTTTTCACCCAAAATTCATTTTTCTCGCCTTAAAAAACTCCCTTGTAAAGTTAAAAGTTGGTTTTTTTAAGTTTTATCGTCCACCATCTTGGAAAATCGGAAAATTTGTTGGGTTGAAAAATTCAATATTTTCACCCAAAAGTTATTTTTCTCGCCTTAAAAAACTCCCTTGTAAAGTTAAAAGTTGGTTTTTTAAGTTTAATCGTCCACCATCTTGGAAAATCGGAAAATTTGTTTGGTTGAAAAATGGAATATTGTTCACCCAGAATTTATTTTTATCGCCCTAAAAAACCCCCTTGTATTGTGAGAAGTTTATTTTTCAATCCACCGTCTTGGAAAATCGGAAAATATGTTGGGTTGAAAGATTGAATATTTTTCCCCAAAATTCATTTTTCTCGCTCTAAAAAACCCCCTTGTAATGTGAAAAGTTGATGTTTTCAAGTCTTTCAATCCGCTATCTTGGGAAATCGGAAAATTTGTTGGGTTGAAAAATTCAATATTTCCACCTAAAATTCATTTTTCTCGCTCTAAAAAACCCCTTTGTAAAGTTAAAAGTTGTTTTTTTTAAGTTTAATCGTCCACCATCTTGAAAAATCGGAAAATTTGTTGGGTTGAAAAATTGAATATTTTTCACCCAGAATTCATTTTTATCGCCCTAAAAAACCCCCTTGTATTGTGAGAAGTTGATTTTTCAATCCGCCGTCTTGGAAAATCGGAAAATATGTTGGGTTGAAAGATTGAATATTTTTCACCCAAAATTCATTTTTCTCGCCCTAAAAAACCCCCTTGTAATGTGAAAAGTTGATGTTTTCAAGTTTTTCAATCCGCTATCTTGGAAAATCGGAAAGTTTGTTGGGTTGAAAAATTGAATATTTTTTACCAAAAATTCATTTTTCTCGCCCTAAAAAACCCCCTTGTAATGTGAGAAGTTGATTTTTCAATCTGCCATCTTGGAAAATCGGAAAATATGTTGGGTTGAAAGATTGAATATTTTTCACCCAAAATTCATTTTTCTCGCCCTAAAAAATCCCCTTGTAATGTGAGAAGTTGATTTTTCAATCCGCCATCTTGGAAAATCGGAAAATTTGTTGGGTTGAAAAATTGAATATTTTCCACCTAAAATTCATTTTTCCCGCCTTAAAAAACCCCCTTGTAAAGTTAAAAGTTGGTTTTTTTATGTTTAATGTTCCGCCATCTTGGAAAATCGGAAAATGTGTTAGGTTGAAAAATTGAATATTTTTCACCTAAAATTCATTTTTCTCGCCCTAAAAAACCCCCTTGTAATGTATAAATTTGATTTTTTCAAGTTTTTAAATCCGCCATCTTGGAAAATCGGAAAATACGTTGGGTTAAAAAATTAAAAATTTTATTCATAAAAATTTTTTTTCCAACCTTAAATACCCCTAGGTAATGTGAAAAGTTCTTTTTTATTCGGAAATATCGAATCTTTCAATATTAAAATTTAGAAAAATGTAATTTTTCGATTAGGAGTTAGATTTTTCGCTATTATTTTTAGATTTGCGTACCAAATGGGCTGCAAATTTAATCAGTTCGTCTTTGTCTCATTTGAGAGCATCTGTGAACTTTTGAAGTCAATCGGCAATATCGTTAAAGAGTTACCGTGGTTACAAACTCGACATTATTTCGAGGGAATAGACTGAGCTCAGCTCAGAGCTTCGCTCTGAGCTTCGCTCAGTCTAATTAGTTGGTTTACTTCATTTTTTAAAAACGTAATTGCGTTTACGTTTAAAATAAACGTTAAATGTGACAGAAAATGTGATGCATAATAGGCCTGAGGCGCGTAGCATCAAAGTTCTGCAGCAATATTTAGTATAATAAATATTTCTAACACGAGTTTCAAAATGTTTTTATTATTTATCCATGATGTTTTTTCTCTGCAAAGAGCATCAATGACGGCCATCATTGTTAGGTTTGTCATCAAATGTTAGGTTTCTCGATAAAATCCGAGATAAAATCAAATAACATCATGACCGTTTATACCTATAACTATTAATTATTTTTCAAATAACAATAAAATTTTAAATAAAAATTAAAGATTTTATTGTCACTGAAGCTAATGAGTTAAATAATACTTAAAAATTTGGCTGTAACCCATATACATAGATTTTACAAGTGTGGATACAGGTGTAGAAATTAAATTAAAAATTTCTAAATATATTCAAATTTGCTACTTCTTCGAAATTGCTGTTAAGGTCACATCAATCAGATATGATAATTTAAAAATTTAAGTATATAAAGAACACTGCTTAGCAAGTATTGTGAGCAGTCAATAATTTTTAATTGAAGAAGCAAAAATGGAACTTAAAAGATTAATAGTACCTGTGTTGGTCTTTTATTTAGCCAAATGCGTAAGTAAATGAATTTTTTATTATTAAAAATTAGTTATTAAAAATTTAAGTAAATAAAAAGTAAGCATATCAGAAATGCATAAAATCTTTAAAGTTAAAAAATAGCTAAACGCAAAAAAAAATTCGCCAGCTAAAAGCGGAATTCCGTTAGCCGTTGGTGGAATTCCGTTTGGAAAATATTAAAATATAAAATCAATTTGGCAAGTGGATTTTTTTTCAGTGTATATTTATTGAATTATTTTATAGATTACAGAAGGAGAAGGATACGTTCTACCGGTAAATAACATTTTACCAAAACTAAAGAAAATTTTAATTGATGAACTGGATAAAAGTATTATGAATATTAACGAAGTGATTCGCATGGAAGACCAGAATAAAATTGTTCCTTTTAAAAAAATACCTGGTATAGCCGAACTCATTAAATCAGAAACTTTGAAGGAAATACAAAAGGTGAGTTTTAAATTCTAAAGTCAAGTGAAATTTTAATGAATGAAAAATATTAAATTTTATTGATAACTAAAAATTATTATATTGTAAAATTTAACCAAACTTTTTGATTATGTTAAATTAAATTTTTAGAATATCGAAAAGTACGATAATTTAAAAAAAAACGCCGAATCTCTTAGAGAAAATACTTGTACGACTCTTGAAGAGCCAATATTTAATTATAAAAATGAAATTGAAAATTCTAATTCTCTTGAAGATACTCTAAAAATAATTTTTAAAGACGAGAATGAAGTTGAATCAATATTAGAAACTGTGGAGCACCCAAATTTTGCTAAATTAGTATTAGAGGCATTTGAAAGGTTTAAAAAACAAGCTGAAGACTGCAATGATAATTTTTGCTTTCATCAGGTAAGTGAAGATAATTGGCTTAAATAAAAATCTGAATTTATTAATTTTATATACAATAAATTTGATATTATTTAAAGGTAACGGATATTTTTGATGAATTACATAATAAAAATTTAGTTAAATTCATAATGTTATTAAGTGAATCTGAAGATTCTGAAAAAGAAGATATCCTTCTTGCTTTGAAAAAAGAAGGGTACAGTGAATTGATTCATACGTCAACAGAAAGAAGCTTATTGAATAATGTTGATAATGTAAAAAAATGTTATAAGGAATTGTTAAAAGATGAATCAAGTTTTATAAGCTTATTAGAAGACATAGATAAATTATACCAAGAAATTCAAAATATTGAAGATGATCTCAAATGATCTCAAATTTTTTTAAATACTTCAGATTCGTTTGGATTTAACCTTTTAAATAAAATACATTTAAATTATAATCTAAATCATTCAAATTGAAAATATTTATAATTTTTTTTAGAACTTGTAATAATGTAAATAAAAGATTTGAGCAAACAAAACCAAATTTATTATTTTCCTCCTAATTTCATATTAATGAAGTATCTACAGATTTCAAAAGTTGTTTTTCCTGTTTTTATTGAAATTTGTCTATAAGTAAATAAAAGGTAAACAGAGGCTATAGAAATTTTAAGCAAACAGGTAAACAATTTTTGTTCTAAACGCAGATTTCAGAAAATTTTTCGGGGTAGCAAAAGACGTTTTTTGAAGGGGGGGGGGGCAAAACAGTATATTTAAATAAATTTACGTGTATTTTATATAGTAATCCAAAAATATTGTGGGTCAAGTGCCCCCCCCTAATCCCGCCTATGCAAATTCACAGTACTTGGTAATTATTTCTAACCTAAGAGGAAAATTCAGTGGAATAAGGGAAATTTAAAAAAAGTCTATTTTAACAGTAATTTTCGACTAAAAGTGACCAATTTTTTAATTTTTTTAAATTGCTGTCAAAATTGTAATTTTTGATAAAATTGAGCTTTATAGGTCTTAAAAATTGTCTGCAAGTTTCAAATTTCCAAAAATTCTTAACTCATCGCTTTTCAATAAGTTATTAACCAGAGATGATAATTTAAAGTCAGAGTCCCAATTTTAGGGTTTAAAGAAAAAGTTAATTTTTATAATTATCTTTGAAAAGCGATATCTTAAAAGCTATTTCAAGAAAACAGACGAGTAAAGAATTTTTGGAAACTTGAAGCTTGTAGAAAATTTTTTAGGCCTGTGAAACTTAATTTTGTCAAAAATTACAATTTTGGCAGCAGTTTAAACAAATTTAAAAATTGGTCATTTAGGTCATTAGGGTCAAAAATTACCAGTAGGTTAATTGGCTATAGTGATGAGAGAATCAATTTGAAAAGAACGCGGTTTACGGCGTTTGAAAGGTGACACTTACACCAAAAAAATGAGACCAACCAGAAGTGTTTTGGTTAATTTTTGAGGTTGCAGCGTTTTATCGAAAATTACCGAAAAACCCTGTTTTATAAGATTTAGCCAACATGTTAATTTGCGATTTGGGCCCAGAAATCCCATTGGAATGAATGGAGGGTGGTTTTCATGCCTTTACAACATATGAAAGTATATTTTCCAGCAATAACTAGCTTCTTAAAACATATTGCGGCCTCTGTAAAAATTTATACAGCTAAAACCTCGAAATTCCCATGTTATTTAAATGGGAAACTTCAACTGCCCGGCGGCACGGGTTAAAAAAATCTAAAATCAAAATTCTTGGAGCTGGGTGTTTTTTATGACCAAAATATTCGAAAAAAAGGGGGGAGCCAAAAAATATCGAAAAAAAAAAATAAGACACAGTCTAATATATATATTCAATACTTGTTATAATGGAATAATTTTTAAATCACATATTTCTAGTGGTAGTATAATTGCAGTAATGATATAACAAAGAAATTAAGTGTACGTAGTGGCTCGAGTTATTGGGTTATTGGTGGTCAAGTTCGTAAAGTTAGTGAAGTAGTAAAGCATAAAAATTTTACAAAAGAATATAGATACGCTTTAACAGAAAATGATATTGCTTTGCTTAAATTGGCGAAGCCATTTAAATTTGATGAATACACAATGCCAATAAAATTAGTTGATTCTAAATCGTTAGCTGGTAGTAATGCACTCATTTCAGGATGGGGTATAACAGACGGTTCAAAAAGAGACAGTATTTTTGATAATCAAGTTTATCGTTTAAGAATAGCTGAAACTAGAATTATTCATCCATCTTACTGTTTAAAAGCTTAAAAATTCAGTAGATCACCAAAATATTGTTTATGTGTTGGATATCATGGGATTTATAATCAAGGCACTTGTTTTGGAGATTTTGGTGCACCATTGAAAATTGACCAAAAATTAGCTGGAACTGCATCTTACGTTTACGACTGTGGGGATATTAGGCATCCAACACTTTACACTGATATCGAATTTCTTTGTGACTGGATTAACAAACACATTCAATTATAATAAAAATTATTAGAATTAAAATTAAAAATTTATTAATTATTCATGTTTTTCAAGAAAGTTTAAGTTCATGCATTAATTTTTACGTATTAATTAATGGAATTTACAAATACTTAATTAAAATTTTTATCATATTAGATAATTTTATCGTTAATAATTTTTAATATTTTATTAAATTTTATTATTATATTAATTAAGTGATCTAAATATTTTAAAAAGAATTTTTTTTAAAATAATTTTTTAATGTATAAAATCCTTGAATTTTTTGTATAATTAGTTAGCTTTTAATTATACTTATTAATTAATAAGAATACCAGACGTTAAACTTCAAAATAAATTATACTTATAAAAATTTAGAAAAAATGATTAAAATTTTTTATTATATTTTGTCAATTTCAGTATTTAGTAAGTTTTTAAAATTAATTTATATGGATAGATTTAAATGAAATGTGTATTACATGTATGGTCGGGTCTTCAAAACTGCCCCAAAGTATTTTTTCTGAAAGTACTTCCAAAAATAAATAACTTGCCCAATTTTTAGCCTCCCGAAATCTCCATTTTTGGCAGCCATTTTTGTGTTTTGGACTCTTATAAAACAAAGAAGAAGAAGAAAAATGAGGGACATTTTATTTTTTCTGTTAAAAACTCTTATTAGAATGAAAAACTTTTTCCTCTTAGATCCGGGTAGGAAATTTCTCTGGCTATCCGATTCTGGGGTCAAAAAAATTTTTTGAGCATCGCATGCAGGAGAAATCGCTAAGATAGGCTGTGTTTTTCAAAACTCGATTTTTTAAATGCCTATTAGTTAAAAATCTTCTAACCAGGCTTAAATTTTTCCTTGAACTTCATATTTTTTTGTCGAAAAAAAATTTTCGATGGGATATTGCTTTTTGGGAGCTCTAGATCAAAAAATAGCAGCTTTCAAAAGTTCATTTTTTACAAATTTCAAATTTCCCGTCAAGTCACGTGACCAATTAAAAATCTGATCAAAAATTTGGAATCCGAGGGAAATTTTACATAAGGATATATCTTTTTATGTTTTTAAGAGCTTTTATGTTAAAGCGGCGAAATTTTAAATTGAAAGATTCATTTAAATCTACCCATGTCAAATTATAATATATTTTGTTAATAATATTGCATCAATTGATTAAAATTTCGTTTCTAGGAATCTATTAAAAATGATTATTTTTTTGATTGTGTTTTAATTTTTACAAAGAAAGTAAATGAAAAAATTCATTAGTGAAAAGTTGTGGATCTTAAACTTCAGCGATATATATAATCAAAATATATGGGTAAAATGTAAAAATATATTAGCTGTTATTTTCACGTTTGAGGCTATTAACAAATAGAAACTATATCCGTTTCGTTATTTCGACCTAATTTTTTTTTCAAAAATTTTTTCATTAAAAAATCTCAAACTACTTTTTTTTTTTTAATTTGGAGGTAATACCTCATTTATTTCCATGAAAGTACTTATGTATTTAAAAGTACGAGCTTTACTCGATATCTCGAATCTGATAATTAATTTTTTGAAAATTTTTTCCCCCAAATTTTTGTCACAAAAAAATGAAAAAAACACCAATTTTTGTTTTTCTTTTTGGACGTAGTACCTAATTTATTTTTATGGGAGTACTAGTTTTAGGAACCTCGTTTATATGAATTTTTTGGATCTGATACTTAATTTTTTGAACTTTTTTTCTCAAAACTTTTTGCATAAAAAAATAAAAAAAACAGCAACATTCTTTTCCTTTTTGAAAGTGGTACCTCAATTTTTTCTGTGGGAGAACTAGTTTTAGAAATATGCTTTATAGTTAATTTTTTGGATCTGAAACTTAATTTTTCAAAATTTATATTTTTTTAATTTTTTGCATAAAAAAATAAAAAAAAACAGCAATATTTTTTTTCTTTTTGGACGAAGTACTTAATTTTTTTCTACGAATGTACTGATATCTAGAATTATCGTTTTTACCAGGTAATATAGATCATTAAAAACATTTTGTTATTGTTAATGAGGAACCATAGTACCAATTATTTGGCAGCATTTTTAAGCTGGAGCAAACCAAAATTGGATAATAGACATTTTTCTTAAAAACAAATCATTAGTATTCCCCGGGCGAAGTCGGGCCAAGCGGTTAGTCAAAATATAACGAAACCAAACCTTTAAAACTTTAATAACTTTTTTCAGAATTAAGCAATTAAACAAATTTTATTTTTTCATCATGCAAACGAAAAGACATGCGTAGTAGCTACATAGCTGTGATAAAAAAATTATAAAAATTTATTTTACTTTCTGTGCATGTCTATTAAAACTTAATTTTTTTAAAATTATTTTATAAATATTAATATATTATTTTATTGGGATTGTACACGAAAATTTTATTTTTCAAAACACGAATAAAACATTAAATATTTATGTCATACACGTGTTTTTACTAAAATTTAAAAACTGCAATCAAAAATTAAAATTATAAAATATTTTACGATTGGTTGGAGCCCCTTGACCTTTCGAACACAAACCCCGTAGAGCAGATGTACATGCAATGGTTTAAATTACTACGTCCAAAAATAAAAAAAATATTGCTATTAAAAAATTAATTATTAGATTCGAGATATCGAGTAAAAATCATTATTTCAAATATAAGTATTTTAATAGAAATAAATGAGGTATTATATCCAAATGAAAAAAAAAAACGTAATGCTTTATAAAGCGAAGTCAGTTGAACACCAGACTCTCTTGAAGATGAAACCGTAACTTACACGTACATCTTAAATTTTTTTAAATTGGTAAATTATAATACACTTGTAAAAAATATGTAAAATTATTAGGTACATAATTATATTTTATTGGTTTTAGCTTGATAAGGTCGACATATTGATCGACGAAACGTCGCAAATAGATAAATAAATTTTTATTTAAAAATTTGATTTTCATAATTTTTTCCATTTGGTCATCAATTCCTACTTAATCAAAAAAAAAAGTAGTTTGAGATTTATTGATAAAAAAATGTTTGAAAAAAAAATTAGGTCTTAATACCATAATGGTTGTGAAATTTCACCGGTTATATACACACACTTACACACATACACACATACACACACACACACACATACTTTTTTTAAAAACCGGTTTTTTAGCTTCCTGGGGTCTCAAAACGTGCTTATATGCATAAAAATCAAAATTAAAAATTTTACCTATCACAATGGTTTCTCTATGAGGAACCAAAATTTAGTCCAATAAAAAAAAAAAAAACCTAAAGAACTGAAAAGTAAGGAAAAATTTTATTCCGGAAAAGAATTTAATTCGATTCGGGAATATATTTTACGAATCCACCTAAATTATTAAGTTGATCGGTTCGATCTGTCAAAAGTTTTACACCCACATAACCTAAGGAAGTGGTATATGAAAAAATTATAGAACAAGCCTTCCAGTCATTTAACCTAAATAAGTGGTTTTTAAAAAAACTAAACATAACGCATTAAACCCAAATAATCTAAGAATGTTGCAAAAAAATCTTTTCGACAAGCCTTACATCCGCAAGAAAGCAAAAAATGCAAAAAATTTTTTTTTTTAATTTTATGTAAACAAAAACTAGTTTTCTAACCGTTTTAAAGCCTTCGTAGAAACGTTTTTGCTAAAGTGCTAAATAGGTGCTAAAACCGTGCTAAAACAGTTTTGGTAATGAAAACGGAAATGGATAAAAGCTATAGACATCGGGTTTACGGCAGAAAAAATTACCATGAAAAAAATAGACTAGGTTTTATTTCGATTGATAACGACAAAAAATTTGTATAAAATGGTATAGCTATACCCAAGGTAACTTTTTTCAGTACCATAATCTATATAATAAGATTATAAAAATTTATCCTCATTATTTTTATTTTCCATTCATGTAAAGATCTTTATCTTTGAAACCTTATATCCTTAAAATATAGTTATATAAATTACTTTATAAACTACCAGTTACCCATAAGTAATTTGTTTTTCCTTTGAATTTTATAAACCGTATAATTTTCCTTCTTTATTTTTCTAATAGTTCGACAAAATTATACATAAAGTACTAAAAGAGATTATTTTACGTGGTTTAGCAATTTCATCAAGTGCTCAAAACTTTGCTATGTATATATAGAGGTAAAGATAATGATAAAATAAATGACCTCATTTTATGAATATATATATATGGAAATTGGAAAAGTTATATTTTAGATGACATAAACAAAATTTGTATTTAAATTTAAATGTATTTTAATTTACCATTTTTTTAAAATTAAAACTAGGTCATGAAATTGTTTTAATTAAATTTTTTATAATCATTAATTTCATATACTTATTTTGAAAAAAAAATAGGAAAAAACCTCAAATTATTATTTATAACGCGACTATTGTTCGTTAGATATTTTAATTTTTTTTTTCTTCCTCTAGATTTATTTTCTTCTGTAATTTTCTACTACTTTTTTTTGTGACTTGGCACTTGCATTAGTATAATATCCCTCGGGCTTACATACATATATATACACATATATATATATATTTATATATATACACCTTTTTTTTAATCAGTAAAAAAGTTTTTTTTCTTCAAAATTATTATGCATAAAAATGTTTTTATGTGTGTTTTTTTTTACTTAAAGTAATTTTGTAATTTTAAATATTAAATTTTTTGAAAATAATAAATTAGTTAGATGATTAATATAAGATGCTGATTACTTGACAATTGCTTTAGTTGTTTAAGACTTTAGTGTTATATTATGCAAGTTTTGATAGTTTCGTTAAGTGAGATCAACTAGAAATGCGGTTACACAGAGGTGGAAATTAGAAGTAAATCTGTTTTACATTGTAGAGAATTTAAATCCTTCAGGAAGTTTTTGGTTTTGAAAAGTCACGTTGTTGATTTTTTTCACTTTGGGATTAAAAATTTCATTTTTATAGTAAAAAAAATTCTTTTTTTTGTTTTGACTTTACGGTTTTATTATTCTGTTTGAAAAAATGACACCCAAATTCGCTACTTTATGCAACCTCTGTACTAATTTTGAATCAAAAAAGATAAACAAACTTATATTAAATCTCATTTGAAAGTTTTAAAAATTGTAAATGACAGTATTTTTTTTTTTTTTTTTTTTTTTTTTTTTTTTTTTTTTTTTTTTTCATAATGTCCTAAATATTTGTGACCCATGAAAGCTCTAAATCTCCACAAATACAATTATCTTATTTAATTGAATTTCTCAGGAGATTCACCTGAATTTGTAATGCTTTTTAGCTTTCAATAAATTAAATAAAATTTTTTATTTCAAAAATAATGTAAGGTAATAATAATATTTTCAATAATTATAATTTGCCAATACATATATAAAGTTAAAAATTAAAATTGTGGTAAAAATGAATTTTGCTTAAAATTTTAAAAAGTTTAGTCTAAAAGTGTCTTAATTAAGGATACCAAGCTTCTTCATAAATAATTAAATCAAGTTTCAAGTAAATTTCTCGAAATATGAGCCCCAGAGTAATTTTGTTTGTCACAGCATTGCATGTAATGATGCTTTCTTAAAAGTCGAGATAAAGCTTTGATAAAATAACTGACCAAAGTTTTATCTTTTATTATACTAAAAAGCAACAACAAAGTCAAATAAAATAAAAAAAAATAATTTAAAAAATAAAAAATTGTGTACATTAAAGAAAATTAAATAAACTCTTAACTTTTGAATTAAATGTAAATTTTATTCAGAAAAGGAAATCCACTTCGTGACCTTCATCAAGCCGTTAGTTATTCTACCTTGGTTCATTAGAGTCTCTAAAGTGCATCCTAGAAATATCTCGTGTGCTTTTACTTCGCTTACCTTCTTATCTCTATCTCTCTTCCTATAATTCCCTTTTCTCTCTTTCTGCATATATTCAACCCCTTTTTCATTATGTTCTTATCTTCATATTCACAGATTTTAAAATGAGAGAAAAATTTTCAAAAAATATATTATACAATTTTAAATAATAAGCTTTTGGTTATTTTTAATATAAAAGAAAATATTCTAAATTCTTATTAAAACAGAAATACAGAGATTTTTGTAAAAGTATGAATATTACAGAACTGAAAAAGAAAATTTTTTCTTGCTAATAATAGGTAATAAAAGATATAAAGAAAATAAAAAAAAAAAAATAATAAAAGTTTTATTAAAAAACATATTTTTTTTTATTATTTATAAATAAAAAACCAAAAAAATAATATTAGCATGCATAAAGTTTTTATTTTTACAGAAAAAAAAAATTTATTTTTTGTTAAATTACATTTTTTTATAAAAAAACAAAAAAGTTATGTGAAATTTGATTTCACTGTATAATTTTAAAAGTGAAGATAAAATTTTATGTGTATGTGTATATTAGACCTTGGTTTATTTTTGGATTTATTAATAGGAATGCTTTCAGAATGTAAAAGGATTAAAATTCTTGAAAAAATAAGATTATGAAAATTTTTAGCAAGATTTTAATGTTTTAACTGTTTTTTTTTTTTATTTAAAGTTTAGGGTATGGCAAAATAGATCTCAGAAAATCAGCAGAAAATATATAAACCAGTACCTGAAGTATGCCAGCATATTTGGTTTCTAAGATATCCAATAGGACACTTAAAAATTTTTCTAACACCTATTTAATCACCCCCAAAAATGAGACTCTTCTAAAAATTTGATTTTAGGACCTAGCAATGAATTTCAAAAATGAACTAACAGTGATACTATAATAATTGATTTAAATTCACCAAAATTTAAAATGAGCCAAATTCTAATATATACATAAATGCAGATTATAAACAGGCAAATAAAGATGTTCATAAAGGCAATTTTGAAATCCCTCGTTGAATACTTTAGAGACCCATTGGAGCCAAAACTAGATAATAAATTTTCTCAAACTATATAAATAGAGCTTCAAAATACATGCATATATGCATTGAAGCTTTCAAGAAAATCAATGAATTTTATGTAAACATACATATAAAATAATATACAAAAAATCTATAGTGTTTACATTGCATATATAAAACAATATAAAATGGTAACAATATTTATAAGAATTGTCTTTCTTTTTTACTATATAGTAAAATAGAAATAAAAGTTTAAAGTAAATTCAGTGCAGGAAGATTGAAATCTTAAAGAAAATAAAATATATATAAGGTAAAAATCATGTGGTATATTGCAAACATGTACATGTTATACAAGTTATATATATGTTACTATTTTTCTATTAGAGGACCGATGAAATGAAAAAGACTATTTCGATCGTGCCTTATCGGATTTTCAAGAGCATGTTTAAAAGGTTTGGTTAAGCTAGTTCATTTTCAATTCAGAAAAAAATATATATATATATATACATATATGAGTTTGTAAATTTGAAATTTAAGAAGTATATATGAAAAATTTGAATAAAAAATAAATTTTAGAAAATTTAGTTTATATTTTGTTTTATTATTTTTATTAAGATTAAAATTTTGGGAAACTAGTGAATATTGGAAAATATTTGTACTTTAATGGTGATTTTTGTTGTTTTACAAAAATTAGTAATTATAGTGCGACGTCTCACTTAATAAGGTGGAATACCAAGAGAAATTTGAGTTTTTGTGGGCCAGTTTTTGAGAAAAAATCAATTAAGTTAATGATTTTTTGGACGAAACTTTTTTCATTTATTGGATTTACACTGATAATAGTATACTTTTAACTAAGGTAACAAAAAAAATTGCTCAGATCGCACGTTAATTAGCTTAATTAATTTCACCTCGGATGGTAAACTGCGATCTGGGGAATTTCTTATTTGTTCCTATTGAAAAATGCAATTTTTCAAAGATCTACTTTTTAACTTTCGAGCGATCTTTTTACCGCTTTTAATGAAAAAATATGTGTTCAAACTTTGAGAACAAAAGTGAAAATAACTAAAAATTTTACAAAGTTTTCATTTTTATTTTCAAAAAAATCATTTTTCTACTTACCAGGGGAAATTTTTTTCGATCTTGTATACTTATTTATTTATTTAAATTTATTTGTATTATTAAATAAATTGATTTTAGTGCCTACTTATCAGAATACAGGTATTTTTATTTTATGATATAATTTAATTTTACGTAATTCATTTTTATTTTATTACATAAAAAAATTCTTACATCCGTTACTTTAAAGTAATTAAATTAAAAATTTCAATTTAAAATCTTGCATTTAACTTTCAAGTAAAAATTTACAATATATATGAGGAATTGCATGCCAAATGAGCCTAAGTTGGACTGAAGAGTTGCTGGAATGGGTCCAAACTATTTTTTCCGAAATTTTAACTAAAATTAAGTTCTTTTAAAAAATTTTAGCTTTTTTCTAGGTCCAATTTTTGATTTTTGGCAGCCATTTTTGGCATGATTTTCTTTCGCATCCGCATCAACTTTTGGACCGAAAAAAAAAATATTTTCAGTGTAAAATAAGCATTTGGCAGCTATAGCAAGAAAATTTTGCGCCAATTTCCAAAAAAAGCTAAATACTTGAAAATGGCTGCCAAAAATCGAGAGTTGGATTTAGAAAACTAAAAAATTCATGGTAGGACTAATTTGAAGCGTAGCAAACACTTTGAGATCAATCCGATTTATATTAATCTTTTTTGGTGTATACTTTGAGAAGGTAATTTTTAGATGTATGTATACTTTGAGAACGGTACACTGTATATTTTGAGATCGATGCTTAATTCCTTTGTTTATATTTATTTATTTTTAATTCTATTATTATTATTTTGATATCTACTATTATAATCGAAATAATACAAATCATTATGGACCAGGTAATTCAAGCCACCGCGAAAATTCGGAGCGGAAAAAAATGTATCATTGTGAATAATTACAAGTTTAGTGAGAAAAGTATTTTGAAAAATAATACAATTAAATTTACGTGTACGAAAAATTTATGATCCGCTGCTGTTTATACGGATATAAATTGTGAAAAAATTTTGAATTCATGTAATGCTCACAGGAATCATAAAGAATATTCAAAAGAAGGTATAGACTTAGAAATTTTTAGGAATGAAGTTAAAGATATGGCAGCTGATGATAATCGAACGAGTCGAACAGAGACAGAGTGTTTACAAAGTTAATAATGTTACCTATACTAATATGTGGCTAGATTTGATAGATTTATGTATTCATTTGATACAAAAAAATCTTTTACTAAAAAGCTTCGTAGCTGATTTTGAAGTCGCAGCCCATTTTTCGGCTTGCTCAAATTTGGGTGCAAATTTAAAGTTATTGAGGTTTTACTTTTATTCCAAATAGAAACAGATTCAAAAATATTATCTATTAAAAGGGGTAAAGAAAATTATAGAAGGAGAGAGGCACAGAGGAATCAGACTACATATACATCCATTTATTTAATAAATGACTTTATAGTCAAATTATTTTATTAAATGTATTATTATTCAAGATTAATTAAAAAAAAAAATACGCCTTCTCAAAGTGTACAAGTTCACCTTCTCAAAATACATATCTCAATGTATACACCGAACCATTCTCAAAGTATACACTCATAAGAGGATTGATCTCAAACTGTATGCTACCAATTTGAAGTTGGACTTTTGGAAAATTATAGTTTGGACTGATTTCCACGACATTGCAGTCAAACTTGGGTTCAGTTTATGCGAATCCCTCATATAATTTATGAAAAGAACCATATCTAATTTTTAATTTAATTTTTTCATACTTTATTGAAACATGATTAATAATTACTTATATAATCGATTTGATTTCCGTTCAAATCTCAACTATAAATTTATAATAATAATAAATAATACATATATCTCTAAGAGATAGGTAAGCCTATCTATGCTAGGGTTCTGGATATAAATCTATACATAATTTAATTATATTATTAATTTAAATGTAGATAGATAATTTATAAAAACTAAAACCCTATTTTATAAAGTAGGGTCATTAAAAAAGTCTCTTTATTGAAATGTTTTACAAGGCTAAAATGTATTAATACTTTTTCTAACAAAAATAATGCCTTAAAAATTTTAATACCAGTTAAACACTCCTTGTGAGATGCTACAAAATGGCAAATATTTATTGCTTTATAATCTTGAAAAATTTTGATTTTACATACTTGAAGATACTTGAAAAAAGATGTTTTGTATTGATTAGAAAAACTTATTAATTAACTGCATATTTCTGTATTCTTTTTAACAACAAAGCTTATTATTTTCAAACAATAATAAATTAAAAAAAAAAAATTATGCTATCTAAATATAAAAAATTACTCTAATTATAAAACAATAAATTATTTTAAAAAAAGTATTAAATACAAAGAATATACAAAAACCAATAAAAAAAATTTATTCTTCTCTAAGGAATATAATTCTACAACGTTTATTATAAACTTTAGTACATGGTTTACAATTAGTCAATTTTATAGAGGTTCTTCATTATTTTATATATCGTTTAATTTATTGTGTATTAGAGCCATTAATTTTTCTTTTTTATTTATTATTTGAAATTTTTCTTTGTAATAGGAAAATACAAATGAATTTTAGTAAAAATTATAATTATTTTAGAAATAAACGTGTTAGTTACTTATGTAGATTAAATTTTTCTTAATTAGGTTGTTAGGTACTATATTTTTATGAATAAGGAAAAAAGTATAAGAGATTGAATTTTAGATTTAAAAAATGTAATTAAATAGAAAAGTATTAGTGGGGTTATTGTTACTTTTGTAAATTAGTTTTATTTATTTATTTTAATGTTTTAATCTTAGTATATATATTTTTTTTAATTAAAAAAACTTGGAGACTTGGGTTTCTTTAAAATATTATAATTTTTCTTGCAATTTTCATAATTTTAATAATTTACGATTGGTTAAAGATAAGAACTTGGGATAAAATATGTAAAGGTAAATTTTGTAATTAAAATTAACAATATTTTTTAACTCCATTCAAAGGCTATCGTATTCTTCAATTTTAAAAAGGCAGTGATTGGATGCAATATGCTCGATAGCATTGATAGAACTGGATACAACTTGGTGATTTTCGGAATGGATAATGAAATTCGAAAAGTTTGAGTGGTTGTACTTAACAAGACATCTGCAACTGCTATATCTAACTTAAATTTGCTAAAATTAACATAAAAACTACACCAATTTTTGGTAAGTATATGGTTTTATCGTGCAAAGTTTAGCAAAACTTGAACCAAACTGCCTGAACCAAAGACAGCCCTTTTTTTAAAAAAATATATCAAAAAAAAAAATTCAAACTTTTATTTAGTAACCTATTTTCTATCTTTTTATATTCTGATTTTTAAACTCTTATTTTTATCCGTAAATCTTCTTTGAAATTTCAAAAGATAAGAAAAATTAGCTAAACATCCTTTTTAGGTTAAAAAACCTACTTGTAAATAACTTCTTTTCTTATTTTAATGCTCTTATATAGTACTTTGTTCCTCTTCTTTGACTTGTTCTCCTTTTTTTTACTATATCAAAGTCTTTTGCTTAATCTAATGTTTTACTTATCTTTTTTTGTCGAGATTTTCCCTCTTTTTTTTTAAGTTATATAATTTATAAGCTATATTTTATAATTTTATTATACCCTAACATTTTTTACATAAAATTAACAATAATAATTTTTAAAATTTTAGCAATGTGGTTAAAACCACATTAATTTTAAAAAATATACGAAAATGCAAGAAAAATATAAAATAATAATTAAAAAACATTTTAAGACTACGAGTATTTTTCCCAAAAAAATTCATTTAGTGTTGGTTTGTTAATCTAAGCATGAAAAAAAAAATTAATTTTTAAGTATGCATCAAAAAATATTTTAACTAATCCGTAGGAAAAAAATTTTAATTGCATTCAATTAAAAAAAGTCGTATATTAATTTTTTTTACGTATCGCATATTTTATTTTTTCTGTCTTTCTTTTTCTAATACGTTTACTCAAGGGGCTGTAGACTTGAGCACAGTAAATATGAGCCAATTATTGTTTACTGTGTGCCAAACGATTTTTAAAGAATACAAGAAAAATTACTCTTTTGAGATAGTTTCAGATTTGCGACAATGCATTCACTTCCAAATCCTTCACTCTAGTAAAGCCTTTTCTGCCGCACACTTAACACAAAAGTATACACACATTCACTGTGCTCTAAGTGTACCACCCCTTGAATTTATTAAAAAAAAAGAAAAATAATACAAATTGCATAAAATGTAGCAAAGAATATAATTAGGAAAAAAAAAGTATTTTTGCCTTAAAAGCATTTTTATTTACTTTTTTTTTATAATTAATCTACGTTAATAAACTATAATTCGACTCAAGAGAAAAAAAAAATTAAAAAGTATTACAATAGTTATAATACCCACACTCACACTAACAGAGAAAATAAAAGAAGGAAATATAGAAATAATGGAAAGAATTTTAAGAATAATAAAGCACTGATGTCAGCTTAAAAATTTTATTTTAGCATCCAACTAAAGAATGCATAATTAATTTAATGATCCTAAAAAACCTTAAAAAAATGTATTTAATAATTAAAAAAAAAAAAATTAAAATAAATTTAACATAAAATATAATATGTATGGTTTTAGAGAAATATAAGTTGATTTAGTGTAAATTACACTGACGTTATATTCGCGTTTATATATTTACCTGCTTCTGTATAATAATTATATAAACAAAACAGCGTGAGAAATAGATATAAAGTTGTGCTTGGAAAAACCATAGGATTTGTATGTAGAAAATTATAAATCTCTTTGAGAGAATAGAGTATTTATTTATGTGTGTGAGTGTGTATTAAGCATTTACTATGTACTGTTGTTTCGATTTTAATGAAAAATAAATGTAAAACTGTCATATATCCTGCTGTGGAGTAGAAAATTTTATCACTTTTATTTAAATTGGAAGATTTTGTGCAATTACTTATTTAGATTTGCTTGGTAGTGTGTAGAAATATTTATAAAGTCTTCAAAAAATTTATCTCATATTAGTTGATTTATTACTTTACATGAAATATAAGTTGGTTCATTCGAATAAAAAAAATGAATTTTTTTCATAGTATCAAAGAAATTTGTAAATTAGTCATGGAAATTTACAAGCTCAAAGTTGCAAGGGTATATTGGTATCTATTTGGATATTGATCCAAACTATCTGAGATAGGGAATCTTGGGATCATACCACTTTGGCAAACCTAATGCTCAATATAAATTAGGATCCCCATGGCACTGACGTATTAGAACCAGAGAGGGAGAGAGCCAGTATTATAATTTTAATAATTACCTAGTAGGTACTGTAAAAAGTAGAATTCTAGCTTTTAAGATAACTCGAATGCTACGAAAATTGGTCCCTCCCTACCTTCTTCCGAAAATTAAATAGCCTTGAAAAATCGAATTCGGAAAAATTGTAGGTAACTCAAAAAATTGATTAATAAACAGGAAAAAATAAAAAAAAAAATTGTTGCTTCAATAAAATTTTATTAGTTGATATACCAAAAAGTAAAATATCCACAAATCTAATATTACTGTATACATAGAAAAGTCAAAAGTCAAAGCCTTTCATTTCAAGTATTTTTAAAAAATACTAATTTTTTTAAAAGGTATCGATATTTTTAATAAATAAAAAAAGTTAAAAGTATAAAATTCTTTTTTTTTTTTCAAATATATTAAAAAAAAATAAAAATAATTCGATAATGGGAATGGTATTGATATGCGTTTGCCAAATTAAAATCCAACAGTTGTTGAGAGAGAAAAAAAGAGTAAAAAATAAAAGAAAAATTCGAGAAGTCGTTTATGCCAGCAGTATTGGACAGAAACCAATATTGGACTTTATGTGGTCATTTTTACTAGTACTTTCTTTTTATATAAATAAATTCTATCCAAAATTTTATTCTACATGACGTGTATATGTGTGTGTGTGAAGAGTTGACTGCTTTTTTATTTTTTCAATCGAATAGACGAGTTTTTTTCAGGCAAAATATAGTTTTTTATATACGTGTATGTTGAATTTTTATACACTGAGTGGGTTAAAAAAAGCTTATGAGTGGAAAATCTTTTACGTTACTGATTAAATTATGCAAATAATTTATTTTAATAATAAAAGTTTGAAAAACAATTTTTTTATTTTGACATAAAAAAATCAATATTATTAAATAAGAATTATTTAAAAAATATGGAATGAAAACGTTGGTAAACATGGATTTAACATTGTCATAAAAGTTAAATATTTTCTGAATTCTATAAGCTTATAAATGGAGTTTAGCTTTAACTTTCCTTTTCAGACTTAGATCTCTTCTTCGTAACTAATTTAACTTTAGAGATGTACTTAAATCAATTTTAAGTTGGACATGATCGATTTACTTTGAAATCCTCTATTTCTCTTTCTCTCTAATTCTACCTCATTTTCTCTTTAAAGATTTTAGATAATAAAGTCTTTCATGTCAATTTTCAAAAGACGAACGGAAATGAATGTGTAAACAAAGGGATTCGTCATTTAATTAACAGCATATATCAAGGTATATATATACATGAAACGTCATTACATTTCAACTGATTTAATTGAAAATTTATTTACTTTTATGTGTAGATAAAAGATTTTTATTATTTTTTAAAAAATGCATACTTTTAAAGGAAGAAGCTGGGGGATTGGAGGAGGGCGCAACTTCCGCAAGAAAGGAAATAATTAAATTGTTACTTTTGAAATGTTGGAGAAAATCTTTTACGGAAATCGGAAAAAAACTTTTGATAATAAGGCATACAAAAGGATAGACATCCTCAAATGCAAAATGTGTGGTGTTCGATAGGGGAGGGGTCACTTCAATGGGGGATGAAGTCCCCGATAAAAAAAGAAATTAATTAAATTTCACTTTCGTAATCCAGTACAAAAACTGTCAGAAATTTAGGAGAAAAACTATGAAAGTAAAGAGCATATTTAGCATTAGTCCTGTCGCCAGCAATGCTATTTAATGCCATAAAATCCTAAAATAGCATAAAAGTTCCATGGAAAAAAATAGGTGGTATTTATGTTTTTTGACCCGCTAAACACGAATCCGAGGTCTATTTTGCAAAATTCGTGGTCAATTTTTTTTTATGAACAAATTATTGGCCAATTTTGCAATAATTTGTTAATAACAAAAAATTGACCACGAATTTTGCAAAATAGACCCCGGATTCGTGTTTAGCGGGTCAAAAAACATAAATACCACCCATTTTTTTCCATGGAACTTTTATGCTATTTTATGGCATTAAATAGCATTGCTGGCGACAGAACTACATATAAACGCGTATATTTGAATCATCATTTGGGGTAGTGAGTGAGGATGGCTCACCCCAAACTAAAAAAAGTAAATTACTGAAAACCGTAAAAGAAAATTCTGAGAATTCTCAACAGTGCATGGCCTGTATAAGTTTTTTCCTAAACTCATTAAAAAAGTCTTAATTGAAAACAAAAGTAATGCTCAATTTAAATTAAATTAATTCTAAATTCATAGCCAGTATCACGTCCCTATAATATAGTCTGTAGAAATCATTTCACTTTCGAGAAAAAATTGAACTAATAAACTGTCTTGAAATGGCATTATTTAGCAAAATTTTATTGCAGAATCTAGAATTATTTTTTAACTATCCCATTAAAATAGTTTGCAATTTCATTAATATATCAGTGTACTTGATAAATATAAATATAATTGTGTATGCATTATATTCAACGCAGAATTTTCCTAAAGCAAAAAATATACATATAAATTTTTTTATTCATATTAGTTTGGCAAAAATTCAAAAAAGTATTATAATCTAAATGAAAGTTATATTCAGTAAATTAAAAAAAAATCTGGTTTTCATTTAAAATTTTATCAATTTTTAAAAAATATAATAAAAACTAATTCAGGTTTCATAAAAAGTAAATTATAATTTTTTAATACCATTTTCTTATTTTAAATGTAATAAAAATGATAATCTAACGACTTAATTTTCTTATCCTTTGTTATTCTTTACAGAGTAAGAAAGTAAATAAAAGTTACTTTTATTTTTAAAAAAAGAAAGTTTTAATTAATTAAGCAGCACTAAGTAGCCTTATTATGTTATTATTTTTTTAAAGAACCTATTAAAAATCTAAGCAAATAGAAATAATCTAAAGACATTTTCATAAAATTCATGACTTTTTGATCTCATAATAAAAAAATGAAATTTAAATCAAACTAACACACGGTCTAATATATATTTGTACAGTAGCTTTTTCTTATCTCATAATGGAATGTATTCTACTTTTAACTTATAGTTTTCATCTATATGAAACTCAATTCGCAAGCTGTAGAATTATTTATAAAATATACATTTATGTTATATATATATATATATAAGATTATGTTTACTTTGTCTATGTACTTTATAAAGAAATATAGTAATTCTTATACGTGTTAAGAGTTTTCTCGAAAAATCTCATTTTAAAATTCTTTTGCATCACTTATATACATATTCATGCAAGAAAATAAAGCGACGAAGTAACTTAACTTTCTTAAATTGATAGTAATGTTCTCTGTATATGAGGTATAAAAAATTCGATGCATATAGAGTGTACATTAGCTTAGAAGATGTTTTTAAAGCATGCAAAATTTTCAAAACTATGGATGCCAAAAATTGCTAGTTTTTAAAGGAATTCTGCAAAGTTAGCTACCATGCAATTTTATTTAATTAGAATTATAGAAATTGTAAAAAATCAAGAAGCTAAATATTTTCTTTCTTGTAATTTCATTTATATTTTGGGATACAGGTACATTAAGTGTTTTGAAAAAATTGCTAATTTAGTACCTAAAAATTTAACTAAATTTTGAAAATAATTCCCAGTCTAATATATACATTAATATATAAAATTCACATATTTATAAATTCGCATATGTATGTGTTTTTATGTATAAAAAAAAATTCAATTATTATATACATTTACATACACACGTATTTAGACATTACAAACAAACTTTTCAGTGACTGGCAACGACAAAATTTTATGTACTTTTCTTTATTGCTTATCTTAAAATCTCTTCTCTTTCAAAAAGAAGAAAAAAAAAAGAAATAAGAAAAGATTCACGCAAAATTTACTTCTAAGAAAGTAAAATTTTTTTTGGCAGTTAAGCAATTTTCCTAATTTTTAAAGTATTCTGTATTCAAAATTACATCATTTATAAATAGGCAACTAAAAAATATTTATTTATATATAATAATAAGGTATATTAGTGTATGTATGTGTGTGTGAATAAGTTTGTAACTATATATATATACAAAGTTAGTATATTTTAGAGTAGGCGTTTTGTAGTTCTATACAAGATCCTTTATCATTGGTTTATACCCCCTTTTGCCAGTTCCATATAAAGCTTTTAAAGTAAAGTTCGTCTTACTATGTATACCCACAACAATGCAAGAACTTATAAAATATTATGCATGTATATGTGTGTGATTATTTACGCGGGTTTATATATAGTTTATTTCGTTACAGACCGTCAACTGTCTTCAACTATATATATATATAATGCAAGAATGTATAAAGCAGTTTTCGTAGAGATTTTGGGGAAAAGGTAAAGTGACGGAATTTCTGTTGGAAGTTTATTGAAAGAGACCCTCAGTACCCCATATACGACAATGTCAGAACCATCCATCGTTACTAAGCATATATGTATGTTATATATATTTATGTGGATCGATTCTTATATATATATATATAAAGTAGTTTATAGTATATGCGAATTTGTGGTTTCTAAAGGAACTCTGATATTTAAAAGCTTGGTTTTGATACCAAAAATTTCTTTTGTGTGTTTATGTAGAGCTAAATTATGTAGTTAAGTTACTCATTAGTTTTTAAATAAACATTATTTGAATTATTTATTGATATTTATGAAAATTTATTTCAATTACTCAAACGAATGATTCTGTCATTTTTAGTACTTGTATTATAGACGTATAAATTTTTTTTAGATAAGTTAATGCAATTTATACATTGTCGTAATAAAATTATACTTTGTAAAGTAAATTATTTTATTTATTAACATCTCGAGTCACTTGAAAATTTAATTTTCATTTCTTTTATTATATACCCCTTGAAATAAAAAAGTATATCTAAAAATTTACACTCGCATTTCAATAAAAAATAAATCTTTCATTTTATTTTAAATTAGACATTGTATATATGAATGATTCCAGTAAATTTGTTACATTAATTTTTATTTTAGGATCATGAAGTTATCATCTGGTTTCAGGAAATTTCACATAGCTTCAATAGTATTAAAGTAAATTTTTTAACGAAAAATTAATATTTTCCCTTTATATTTCCCTTTATTTATAACTACCCTCCATAAGTCCGTTTTTGCTATTTCTATGGACCTAATCTGAACGAATGTCCAGACAATATTGTAAATTTTTAAAAAATGGTTAAACGTTTCAGAAAAATATTGAAAATTTTTAAAAATCGGTTAGACGTTTCTGAACAATATTGTAAATTTTTAAAAATCGGTAAATGTTTTTATGGACGTAATATATTAATTAAAAAAATCTATAATATTCGTTTTCAGCAACCCAAAAAACCTTTGTCGACCTAATCTGGTCGCAAAAATGCGAAAATAGCGCAAACACCCCTTATAGGGGTAGTTTTAGCTAATTTAAGGCTGAAATATTAATGTTACCTTAAAAAATCATTAATATTCTTAAATAGCGACCCAAAAAACCCTTAGAAACCAATTCTTGGACAAATCTATCGACTCAGAACGTGAATACATAAAAAATACCCCCTTTTGGGGGTAGTTTTTGCAAATTTAAGGGTAAGCCCCATTTTCTTTACCAAATGACCCCGATTTTCGTGTTCAAAGACCCAAAAAACCTATACTAGAGCAAATCTCGTATTCGCAACCGTAAGTCCACCCAAACCCTTTTTATTTTGTTTTTAGCCTGTTTTTAGTACTTTAACTTATTATTAGTATATTTGAAAAAATAAATATTTTTTAATTTTTAAATAACTTTGAAAAGTACACATTAGGTTAGATTTACTCATATAAATAAATTTTTTTATCTACTGTAGTTGTAGTTGATGATATTATGTAGTCAGATTCCATGATTTAAAAAGATTCTTATCAAATCATAGATTCTAAAGTTAAAACGTAAAAAAAACTACGAATTTCTATCTTACTTACTACAATAAAAAGAAAAACGAGTAAAAAAAAAAATTAAAATCTGAGTAACTTAAGAATAAAAAAAAAGTATAGAAGAAGAAATCTAAGATTGAAAAAATTTAAGTATTAAAGCTTGATGGTAATTGAGTCGCTTTAAAAATTTTTCCATGCTGAAATGACTGAGACAGAGACACAACTTTATAACATAATCACCATTTTATGGCAATATTATGCAAAAAAATAATAAAATAAAAAAGAAATACAGAAAATTCACATATATTAAATACAGGTGTGTTATATTGTAAAGTGTGAATATAATTTAAAATCTCGTTACATACATTTTTTTTTTTTATAAAGTAATAATTTTTTTCTCATTAGATTTTTCTTGTTGACTTTTTTATTACTTAAATTTAGGAACACTAAAAAATATTTAAATTTTTTTATATTAAATTTTCTATGCGTGTGTCTGTGTTAATATATGTTATATAAGAAAAGATCACTAGATTGCCTCGAGGGTTACTTTGACAAATGAAAGTAAAAAAAAAAAGGATCATATACGAATATTTACTTTTTTTTTAAAAGGAAATTTTTTCAACGAATGATAAATGAATTTAAAGATACGTATAAAATATTTCTTTTAAAAAAAATAGAGTAAGATTCTGTACATGTTATTTTTTGTCATTTTCAATAAATTATTCATGACTTTTAAAATTACATATATATTGTAAAAATGATACATTTTTTTGGGGGAGGGAAGTAAAATACTTAATGTATTTGTAGATTATTTATAAAAATTTTTATTTTGAAAAATGTACGAGTACATTTAAAGCTGAGCAAATAGGATATTTTCAGCACATGGTATTCGTTTCTTGTAAAATGGGAAAGAATAATAAGAATTCTTATATGCATATGGAATTTAACATATTATAACTGTGCTTAGGATAAAACTTATGTTTAATGTACCACATAAAGATTCATGTTAGTGTAAGATGTATAAAACTAGATAAGCATTTGTAAAAAAAATTTATGATGTCATTTTAAATTGCATTTATACAATTAGGGTTGAATTTTAATTTATTCAAAAAAACGCTAATAAATTATTGGCACTGGGGTTCCTCAAGCAATAAAAAAATATTCGTATTGGTCCATTTCTGGTTTTTTGGCTTCCTGGGGTCTCAAAACGTGCTTATATACAAGAAAATTAAATAATATCAAAATTTTACTTATCAGAATTAAACGAAAAATTAACTCAAAATAAACTTAAGTGCAATTTATGAATAACGATTTTTTTAGGGAATAGGAAGTGTAATCTTACATCTGCCATCAAAATCTCATATGTTGGAATTCACTCATTTAAAATGCGAGCAACGTCGCATTTTTGGAAAAAATTTTTTTTTTTTAAGTTAGCCTTATTAACTTTATTTAGCATCTATTCACAGAAAAAATTTTTTTATTTTTTAAATATTTTCCTGAATAAATCAATATTTTATTGAAAATTATAGGTTAGGTCAAAAATTAAAAATCTTGGAAAATATTTTATATAATTGTTTGAAATTCAAATTTTTTTAAAAATAATGTCCCAAATATTATTGTATTAAAAGATTTTTAAAATTAGAATCTTTATAAAAAAGTCTGGATTAATTTAATAGCTCAAAAATGAAGGAAATTTGAAGCGCTAATATCTCTGTCAGGAGTCAATACATTTTCAAATTTTTGGTTCCTCAAAGAGGAACCATTGTGATAGGTCAAATTTCGATTTTTGATTTTTTGGCATATAAGCAAGTTTTGAGACCCCAGGAAGACAAAAAACCGGTTTTTAAAAAAAGTATGTATGTGTGTGTGTATGTGTGTGTGTATGTATGTAATTGGTTATATTTCACAAACATTATGGAGTTAAGACCTAATTTTTTTTTCAAAAATTTTTTTATCAAAAAAGCTCGAGGTACTTTTTTTTTTTTTTTAATTTGGATGTATTCATTTATTTCCACAAAAATACTTATATTTGAAAGTATGGTTTTTACTCTATATCTCGAAACTGATACTTAATTTTTTTAAAATTTTTTTCCCAAAATTTTTTTCACGAAAAAATACAAAAAACAACAATTTTTTTTTTCTTTTTGGACGTAGTACCTAATTTATTTCTATGAAAGTACTAGTTTTAGAAAGTTTGTTTATAGTCATTTTTTGAAAATTTATTCATTATCTGAAAAATATAATAAAATCTTAGTGTCGAAATCCGTAATTCTAGATTGGGCACTAATTTATGCATTATCAGTTCAATTTTCATTAAAAACGGACGTTTCGAAAATATCAAAAAATAATTTTTTTTGATATTATTTAAATAAATTTTGATTTTTAAAGTAATTTTTTAGATTATTTCCGGTACAAAAAGAATACAAGAATACAAGAGACAAATTTTATATAAAAATTCGTCCGTTTGACTCCTGGATATGCAAAATCTAGTGTGTCAAAGGACCCTAGTTTTTCGTTCAAGATAATCTCGATGAAGTAATTTGTAAAAAAATTAAATTGTGATTCAACAGTCAACTTTGTGTATTCTGAATAGTTAGGAATCATAGAGACTTTCTTGAATTTATCTCCAATTTTCATATTTTTACAAATTGTTTCATCAAAATTGCAGAATGATTATTTTGAAAAATCAAAAAAATTTTCTGACTCAAAAAAATTTAGCAAATTTTTAAAGAAACGTCCGTTTTAAATAAAATTTAACTCACTACGTATAAATTAGTGCCAAATCGATAATACCAATTGCGAATGTAATGTTTTATCATATTTACAAGAAATTTTCAAAAAATTTTATTTTTCCTAAAATTATTTAAAATTCAATATCTCCGAAAATACGATAGCAGAGTCGCAAAATTATGACCTATGTCACCCGCAGACTTTTTTTCTTTAATTCAATGCCAGTTCGTGTCATTTCGTTCATTGGTTTGACCTAAATTAGGGTGGCTTGTTTCCTGGATGCCATGTGGCTGCCGCCTACCTGTTTTGTGCCTGCCGCGTACCTGTTTTGTGCCCGCCTCATCAGCTTCAAAAAAATTAACAAAATTACATGAAACTGGTGTCAAAATAATGAAAAAAGTTCTGGGATTGACATAGGCTATAGTTTTGCGACTAAGCTATCTTACTTATCGTCATATTCAACTTTTAGATGTTTGGAAAAAATAAAATTTTTTGAAAATTAGATTAAAAAGTGAAATATCTGAAAAATATAATAAAATCTTAGTGTCGAAATCCGTAATTCTAGATTGGGCACTAATTTATGCATTATCAGTTCAATTTTCATTAAAAACGGACGTTTCGAAAATATCAAAAAAAAATTTTTTTGATATTATTTAAATAAATTTTGATTTTTAAAGTAATTTTTTAGATTATTTCCGGTACAAAAAGAATACAAGAATACAAGAGACAATTTTTATATAAAAAATCGTCCGTTTGACTCCTGGTTATGCAAAATCTAGTGTGTCAAAGGACCCTAGTTTTTCGTTCAAGATAATCTCGATGAAGTAATTTGTAAAAAAATTAAATTGTGATTCAACAGTCAACTTTGTGTATTCTGAATAGTTAGGAATCATAGAGACTTTCTTGAATTTATCTCCAATTTTCATGTTTTTACAAATTGTTTCGGCAAAATTGCAGAATGATTATTTTGAAAAATCAAAAAAATTTTCTGACTCAAAAAAATTTAGCAAATTTTTAAAGAAACGTCCGTTTTAAATAAAATTTAACTCACTACGTATAAATTAGTGCCAAATCGAAAATACCAATTGCGAATGTAATGTTTTATCATATTTACAAGAAATTTTCAAAAAATTTTATTTTTCCTAAAATTAGTTAAAATTGAATATCTCCGAAAATACGATAGCAGAGTCGCAAAATTATGACCTATGTCACCCGCAGACTTTTTTTCTTTAATTCAATGCCAGTTTGTGCCATTTCGTTCATTGGTTTGACCTAAATTAGGGTGGCTTGTTTCCTGGATGCCATGTGGCTGCCGCGTACCTGTTTTGTGCCTGCCTCATCAGCTTCAAACCAATGAACAAAATTACATGAAACTGGTGTCAAAATAATGAAAAAAGTTCTAGGATTGACCTTATGTGTCATATTCGTCATATTCGCTATAGTTTTGCGACTAAGCTATCTTACTTATCGTCATATTCAACTTTTAGATGTTTGGAAAAAATAAAAGTTTTTGAAAATTAGATTAAAAAGTGAAATATCTGAAAAATATAATAAAATCTTAGTGTCACATTCGGTAATACTAGATTGGGCACTAATTTATGCATACTCAGTTCAATTTTCATTCAAAATGGACGTTTCGAAAATATCAACAAAAAATTTTTTTGATATTATTTAAATAAATTTTGATTTTTAAAGTAATTTTTTAGATTATTTCCGGTACAAAAAGAATACAAGAATACAAGAGACAAATTTTATATAAAAAATCGTTCGTTTAACTTCTGGATATGCAAAATCTAGTGTGTCAAAGGACCCTAGTTTTTCGTTCATGATAATCTCGATGAAGTTAACTTCAACTTTGTGTATTCTGAATAGTTAGGAATCATAGAGACATTCTTGAATTTATCTCCAATTTTCATATTTTTACAAATTGTTTCATCAAAATTGCAGAATGATTATTTTGAAAAATCAACAAAATTTTCTGACTCAAAAAAATTTAGCAAATTTTTAAAGAAACGTCCGTTTTAAATAAAATTTAACTCACTTCGTATAAATTAAAGCCAAATCGATAATACCAATTGCGAAAGTAATGTTTTATCATATTTACAAGAAATTTTCAAAAAATTTTATTTTTCCCAAAATTAGTTAAAATTGAATATCTCCGAAAATACGATAGCAGAGTCGCAAAATTATGACCTATGTCACCCGCAGACTTTTTTTCTTTAATTCAATGCCAGTTTGTGTCATTTCGTTCATTGGTTTGACCTAAATTAGGGTGGTTTGTTTCCTGGATGCCATGTGGCTGCCGCGTACCTGTTTTGTGCCCGCCTCATCAGCTTCAAACCAATGTACAAAATTACATGAAACTGGTGTCAAAATAATGAAAAAAGTTCTAGGATTGACATAGGCCATAGTTTTGCGACTAAGCTATCTTACTTATCGTCATATTGATATTTAGTAAGATAAGTAAGATATTTAGATAGATAATAATATCGATGAAGCAATTTATGTATGTGGGTAACCAGCTGTATTTCACAACCATTGTGGTATTAAGACCTAATTTTTTTTTCAAAAATTTTTTTACCTTATTTATTTTCATAAATGTACTTATATTTAAAACTATAGTTTTTATTCGATATCCCTGATGAATCTGATAATTAATTTTTTTTAAACTTCTTTCCCATAATTTTTGTCACAAAAAAATACAAAAAACACCAAATTTTTTTTCTCTTTGGACGTAGTTTTTAATTTATTTCTATAAGAGTACTAGTTTTAGGAACCGCGCCTATAGTAATTTTTTGGATCTGTTAGTTAATTTTTTCAAAATTTTTTACTTAAAATTAAAACAAAAACAAAAAAAGAAACTGCATAATTTTTTGTATTTTTTTTTATGTGATACCTCATTTAATTCTTTGAAAGTATTAATATCTGAAAATCTGGTTTTTACTCGTTATCGGATACTTGATTTTTCGGATAAATTTTTCTCAAAATTTTTTGCATTAAAAAATAAAAAAAACAGCAATATTTTTTTTATGTTGAATGTTGTACCTAATTTTTTCCTACAAAAAAGTACCATTATCTGAAAATATGGCTATTATTCGATATATCTAATCTGTCACTTAATGTTTTGAACTTTTTTTCTCAAAACTTTTTGCATAAAAAAATAAAAATAAATGCAATATTTTTTTTTATGGATGTAGTACCTCATATTTTTCCGTGGAATTACTAGTTTTATAAATATTTTTTATAGATAATTTTTTGGAATTTTTTTAAAAAATTTTAAAAAAAATTTAATTTTTTTTTTTTTTTGACGTAGAACTTAATTTTTTTCTATGAAAGTACTAATATCTAGAATTATCATTTTTACTAGGTATAATAGACCATTAAGAATGTTTTGTTATTATTAATGAGAAGCCATAGTGTGCCAATTACTTGGCAGCGTTTTTTTTTTAAATTCTAAGGGACATGTAACTTGATAAATGGCTATAAGAATTAGAGATTCTGGAAGTTTCGATTTTTAAAAATTTTAAAACAAAAAATGCCAATTTTATCCACCTGATACAACCTTAAAGCGCCCCCCCTCATAATCTGTGTTCTTTTTTTTACTAACTCCTAACTCATTTTTTCCAAATCCAAAATTTTCCTTAAAAAATTTGTTGATTAATATTGTTAATTTAAGTATTTTTCTGGTCTGCGGCCAGAAAGCACGTATTTCCCGGCTGCTGCGTGTCCGGCAAAGACGTATTTTCTTGCCACTGATGCAGAAAAATCGTATACGACCCTGGGCCATTCTTTATTTTTCTGGCCATGGGTCGTAATATACTATTTAGTTTTATCATTTATTGTTTATATTATCAAAATACGTTCGAAATCAATTCGAATACTGTTGAAAGAATTCAACTATATTGCCGCAATATTTTTAGTTGGCGAAATATTTTCTTATGCAAAAGTATGTAATTTCCTTTACCTTAAAAGAAATAAAGAATATAATATACCTAGGTACCATTGAAGAAACCGTCAAAGATAATCTAAAATTTTAGACTTCACACAATTGCTAATATTAATTGTTAGAGAAGCCAATTATAGTAATAACCATAGACCTCGCTATGTAATAAGATTCTTGTCAGGGACGAGATAAGGTTAAGCAAGGATAAATATACAGTGAAAATTCAACGTAATATCGATAAGAAATCGCCTACAGAGCTTGATAAGATACCAAAAACATAATGTAATTTAATAATAGAATCATTTATATAACAGTATAATAATATATAATTTGTAATATAAAATTTTAGCGGATATATTTTAATATTATACTCACGCATTTATATAGTATTTAGAACTCATTTCACTTGCGAGAATATCCCCGAAAAAAATACTATAAAATAATTTATTTGATATATTTCACGAGATATTTCATGCAAACGTGCGCAAACTCGGGTGCAATAATATCGAAACATCGCGCCTGGGTAAATGGTGTATTCATAATCTTTCTTTCAAACTTTAGAGTTTATCGCACACTCATATTCATTATAAAATTTTAAACATGCGTAAGCAACTTATTAAATTTTCAATTGTACTTCAAAATTTTTGTAAAATCTTGTAAAAAAAAAACTTAGGATTCGAGTGCAACTATATGATAAGATTTAAAAAATTTTGTAAAAAATTTCAGTTTTTTCATGCGGTATTTCATTTTCCGCAAGGAGAATTTCTTAACTTGTGGAAAAGGGATTTTAGAATGGAACATGTTCATTGGATGGGATATTTGAAAAAGTTTGGCTCGGCAGTGGGGGGGGGGCTCAAAAATTGCCGTTTTTAGGGGGGGGGGTGAAATAGACTTAAAATATTTTCGATTTAGGGACTTAGAATAATTTGAAGTGGGAGTTAGGACCTGATAAGGGCATAACAACAACAACTTTGAATACTTTAAGTTTATGGACTTAGAATAGTTTATATTTCAGTATTTATTGTAATTTCGGTTTTTGGATTTTTTACTGTTATGAGTGAACATGTTCCATGCTCGTTGGTTGTGTAGTTACACAAACCAGTTATAAATTTTTTTCAATGTAGATCATTGATGAAGCTTCTGAAAATATGTTATCTTGGTCACTGATAGTACATTTTAAGCTACCTGACAGGTATCCCGAAATTCATCTAATTTTTTACCAGCTGCTGGTCCATAGCAACTGAGCCATTTTTGCAATAAAGAGCAGGCTGTTTAGGTGCTCATTATGCTCCTTGGTAATTAAAATTGCTACCCCTAAATTTTTATAAAATATGCTATCAAAAAAAATTGTGTTCAATATACATGCAATTACAAAAATAAATAAATAAATAAATAAATAAATAAATAAACTTGCTGTGAAACAAATATTTAATACTTATAAATTTATTATTCCAGAAACTTAAGAAAATTAGAAAGCAAGCCGAGCCCCAAATAAAGAAATAAGGTCAAAAATAAAGAAAAACAAAAATGTTAATAAACAAGTCTTAGCATAAAGCTTTCATATGTTTTAAGTTTTCTTGTTTTTTTTTATTTTTTATTATTTATTACTTAAGTCTTATGCATATTTATTAAAAACCTTTTTAGTAAATCGGAAATCCGTTTAAAGAAAGCACGTTTTCTAAGACCCGGATAAAAAAATCATCTATAAAAGCTATAAAAAAAGAAGTTAAGTATATATAAGGGTATATAGATAAGTTTTTCATGATTTTTCTAGAAGGCTGACGTAGTTTTCCTTAACTACACAGGAATTTCCGATTCACGTTAAACATCTTACATGTATATATAAATAAAAAGAACTTTGCTGCGTGCTTTACTCGGCAAATTTCACAAAGCTTTTTTCGTGTATAATAAAATTCTAGTTGACTTATTCTAGTATTTTTAAACAGATTCTACGCGTCAATAAATTTTCTCTTATCGTTTTATATATTTAAGTATAGCATGATTCTTTAACTTGTAAATATAAGTTAATTACTAAAATTTTACGATTCGCTATAAAAATATCGTTACACCAACACGTATTGGGTTTATGTATTTTCAATATTTTAATAGTTTTTTGTCAATAAAAAAAAAGGATCGTAAAATGTAATACAACATTTTATATGTTCAATAAATTGAATAAAAATGCATAAATTTGTTTAAATAATAAATCTTTGAATACTTGTCTGTTTGTTTTTATTTTAATTTATTTATACGTATTAGACTTCGGGATATTTTTAATTTTTTCAGTTTAATTTACTAACTCTTTTTTAATTTCATGAAAAATAATTTATCTATTTGAGGGATGTGATTGCACTTTCTGCAATTGTTGGAAAGCTGTAGGATTAATGAGGGCGCGATATTTTGTTTTTGGATGTACGGGATCAGATGCGTCAGCAGCCGAATTCCAGGTGTTTGGGAACTTGCTATCACATTTGCACGAGCTATAAGAGAAACTGCAGAAAACCTTCTGATTAGCAAGCCAGCTGTTTTTCCTCATAGTGCATTTTTTTTTTATAATTTCTAGAATTTAATCCTGGCAGTGAGATTTGAACCCGAGACCTTTGGGTCACTAAGCACAAACACTGTCCCAGAGCAATACACGCTCTCAAGAAGCTATCAATATATTAAAATCAGTTGAACCCAGCCTATGATACTATTCGTGATTTTGATCGTAAGGAGAACTGCAAATTAAAATGACCACCAGACTATGCTGGTATTGTGGATATGGTTTTGAGCATTGTTCTTCAGGCCGGAAAAAATCTGCAATTTATGCACTGTAAAAAGTAACTTTCTTAGATTAACAAAATTAGAAAATTTTCGAAAAATTAGTAAATTTTCAAAAAAATTTGTAAATATTCGAAAAAAATCGTATATTTACTAAATTTAGTAAATTAGTAAAAAATTCGAGTATTCTCGATTTATTTTTGTGAATTCGCAAGAAAAATTGATAATTTACAATTTTTTTTTGGAAATTTACAAAAAATATTTGTAAATTTCCGAAAAATAGTTGTGAATTTGCAACTTTTTTCGTAAAATCACTAAAAAAAATCAAAAATTCTCGAATTTTTCGATAATATACTAAATTTAGTAAACATACGATTTTTTTCGAATATTTACAAATTTTTTCGAAAATTTACAAATTTTTCGAAAATTTTCTAATTTTGTTAATATAAGGAAGTTACTTTTTACAGTGTGCAAAAAAAGCCTTCGAATTCTACAAAAGCTAAAAATAAGCCAGGGTCTAATATATATGTGTATATCTTCATGTTTATATTTGTCCATATGTGTTATATCGAGAAAAATCAATCAAAAAATGAAGCAATAAAAATCCGTGTATCACGTGCTTATAATGTTCCAAACACAGTAATAAACATTTATCTATAAAAAATATTCTTTATTTGATCCATTAAATGTTTCATATATAACACAAATAAATGTTTTTTTTGATAAACGTGAGAAATACTCTATATAATATAAATTTTTTTGATATATACTCTTTTTTAAAAAAAATTTTATAGAAATATTTCTATATTTATATCAAAAATAATATTTATTTATTTTTTTAATGAGAACAAAAAGTATACTTGAGTAAAATAGTCCACTTGTATAAATTGGTGTATAATAAACATTTTATTGTTGATAAGTGATTTTTTTTTGTGTGCTTATATTATTTTTAATTCGTATCGAAATGTTTATATCGATAAGTAGCACTTATTATTCAAAAATAAAAGATTTATTTATTGATGATACTTAATGCGTTGAGTTAATTTTTTTTTTTATTTCAATGTATTTTTAAATATTTTTTGATTTTTTAATTGTTATTGATTGAAAAAAAAGTTTTATTTTTTTTTTATTGTTTATTTATTTTTGATAATATATACTGGGCCTTAGTTTGCAATTTTTACATTTTGTAAGTTACAGTAATTTAGAGGACAATATCTTTTATAGGACAATCTTTAATATTTGTTTCTGATTTTTTGGATAAAATGATTTACTCTTCTGACACTTCAACTTTATGAGTCATATTGTTTTAGGAGCAATACAGTAGTTGTCAAATTGTACTGAAAGGGAGGGGGGTTGTTTTTACACCTACTATCTAAAGATTTTCTTTAATAGGTTTTTTTGTCGCTGATCACGAATTTTTTGATCTAGGATTTTCTAATAGAAACATCCATTTTTATAGCTTATTACCTTAAACCGTGGTGCAAATAAAATTGATAAAAAATATTGAATAAAATAAAATAAGGTAAGCATACCAGTACTTAAACGGTTAAGGATTTTCCTTCATTAAGATTTCATTGAAATATTTAATAATTAATCTTATTGAAAAAAGTTTTTATTGGTTACCTACTTTGGACCTTTCCCAATACGATAATAAAAGATTTTTGTCCCAAGCAGTTTTTTGTCATAAAATTAAGCAATATTCACTACATGCTTTTTGCTTCTATACATGCACGATCAAATTTTAAATAAGAATCCTGTGTATAAGAAAATGCTATAGTACCTGAACGGCCTAAAACATTCAATTCTTTGATTCTCTGTAAATTCTATAAATAATAGGTTAATTTTTTTTTTGAATTATACAATGATTTTTCAGCTTCAATATTTACCCAATTTTTTTACTCAAACCTAACAAATAATATAAAAAAAGTCAAGTTCTGAACCATCATTCAGGCACTGTTAATCGTCTATGTACTGGTACGTGTACCTTAAATTTTTCAATAAAACTTTGATAAATATCAATGATACAAAAATAATAATTTTCATTTCTCCAAAAAACTAAAACAATAAAAAAAAAAAGGATTGCGTACAAAACAATTGAATTTTTTTTTTTAACTATATAAAAATATATACACATACACCTTCTATATATATATTGATACACAAAGTGACTAATCCTTTTAAATTTTCATTTAAAACACGATTTATACTTTACAGTTTGATGCGCTTTATCACGCACTGTTAAAATTGTACGTACGTTTTTATTATCATTGTTATTATTATTATTATTATACATTTTTTTTTTAAATTCATTATTGTTATTGTTTTCAAATATATATATATATACGTGAATATTTTTTATTATTATTCGTATGTGTACGTATGTATACATTTAGTACAATCTGCTGTTAAAAAAATAAAAAATTCTCGAGCATTGCTCAATTCAAATTGAATTCTAGTACTTTTAAAATTCAATCGAGTTTGTATTATATTATAAAGCTTATATATATTTATACCAGCTGTGTCAAATATTTGTCACATTTTGAATATACTTTAAAAAATTATTTTGCACATTTGTGTGTGTGTGTACTAGAATAATAATATTTTCTTGATTTTATAAATGTATATTATTAGGCAAATTAAATTTAATGGAAAATTTTTGACAATAGATTAGGAGTGCAAAAAAAGTTTTTTTATTTTTTATCTTCAGAAATAAAACTTATCGTATCAAACACACACACACGCACAGATATTTTTATAGGGTATGCGGGTTTTTAGATAATGTAAAAAGTTTGATAATTTTAGTACTCTCTTTTTATGTGTATTTACTATGCTGAAATATATATATTAGTTTTGGATGTAAAATGACCATTTTTTATAAAATAAAATTTAAATTACCTCGATGACTTAAAAAAAGAAGGCGAGTAATGTGACTTTTAATAAAAAAGTTTAGGTATAAAAAAAGATTTATTGGTTTATGAGCGTGCTTAATTGAAAGTTTATTTTAAATATTTAGCATTAAATAAACCTCGAAATAAACACATAATAAAT
Organism: Anagrus nilaparvatae; assembly: GCA_022575985.1. Taxonomy (NCBI): domain Eukaryota; kingdom Metazoa; phylum Arthropoda; class Insecta; order Hymenoptera; family Mymaridae; genus Anagrus; species Anagrus nilaparvatae. The sequence continues at coordinate 7,317,033 of JAKSXM010000238.1, read as the reverse complement.
CTTGAAATATTTGTTTTACATTTAATTAACACATTTTAAATTAATAAATAAAAAAAAAAATTTTTGCACATATTTTTAATCGAGGAATGTTTATTTTTATATTTTTTTGTAATAAAAACAATCGAAAACAATAATATGATATATATATTAAAAAATGTTATCGTTCACTAAATAGAAATCACAAAGAATAACAGAAACCCAACGCAACGTTAATAGTTGTATAAATTTTCTCACAAACGAAATGACTTTTCAATATTATATAAGGTTCTTCAATGCAAACTTAGGGTTTGTCAATTTAAAGTATTCTATTAAAAAACTATTCAACTACAAATGTTTATTAAAATTTAGAAATGAAATTTTATTTGTATTCTCTACTCGAAAGAGTACGAATATCATGGTAAGGCGTGTTCCAGTTCCAGGTCACAAAATTCATCTTTCTGGCCATGTGTTGTAAAATACTAATTATATAAATTTAATGCTTTCGGTATAATATGCGATTATTAATTGGGTTTGAATTATTTCAGCAAATGCTTCTCAGGGCCTTTATTCCACATTATATCACAGTGATAAACAGCCGTATCATTTACAATATCATTTCCGTCATTTCTCTACTAGCGGCCAATAATTACTGAATTCCAATTTTAAGAGGCCGTCATGTTTGCCCTTAGTAGAGAAAAAAATTCTGATACTCGTGTTAAAATCGCACATTCATAAACAGGTTTTAAAAAAAGTTTATTTTGGCAAATATTGACTGTAGTCGGTTTTGGTATAATAAAAATTTCTAACACGAATTTCAAAATTTTTCTGGCAATAATCACGACCTCTTAAAATTAGAATATAGTAATTATTGACTGCTAAAAATTTAGTCGTTGCAGAATAGGAAAAACACAATGCAACGTTTATTTAGTTCTAAAAATTTTCTCGTACACAAAATGACTTTACAATATTATATATACGGATCTTGAATTCAATATTTCAAAAAGTCTGTAAAAGTTAAAATTATCATTATTATTTTTAAAACCATGTACGAATAATTTCTCATTATTATTTTCATAATAAAATATTTTTACCTTTGTTGTTTTTATTTAAATTCATATAATGAATACTTCAATTATTTTTATCATTATGCATACTGCTTTTAGTCTTTTGTGTGTATAATAGGAACGAAATCCTATTATTCATTTACCTATTAAGTTTTTATATATAATTTTACATATATAGGGCAAAAAATCCTATTTTCTACCCTAAACAGACAACTTTTTTGTCCTTTATATGTAAACTATGTTTTAAATCACGGGAAAAAATATGGGTTACTCGCTTGCTATGTTCGCTCGAGTATACAACTTTATGCAAAGTCAAAAAATAGCTATTTTTGTTTTTAAAACTCTAATCGTTAAAAAGGATATTTTTAAAGCTTATAATTATATTATCTTGCTCTAATTAGAATGTGCTTTTGTATTTACATTTTAATTATCTACTTTGAGTTATTAGTATATCTACATGGATACTTATTAAAATAAACAAGGGAAAAAATAGGATTTAGCTTGCAAAATCGTATGCACGAGCAAGGATAGCGAGCAAGCATTAAAAGTAAAAATTCCTATATTTTTTTCCGTTGTGCAATACATTGGATATTTGAGACAAAGTATAATGAAAAGTATACTGATTTTATAAATTTTATAACTTGATTGCTGGAAATAAAAATTGTATAAATATTAACTAAATTTCAACTAAAAATAATAGTTTATTAAGTCGTTTTTAGATTTCTTTATTATTTTTAGTTGAAATTTAGTTAATATTTATACCATTTTCAAGAGCTACTTTTAAATCCAAAAATAAAAAATTAAATAACGCTTTTAATGTTTACCATCTTAAAAGCTTTTTTTTAAGTTTTCAGCATAATAATAAATATTAACCTGTCAAAAAAAATAATTTTCATTTTCTCGACAATTAGCATCAAGCATATTATATATATTTTTTTTATTATACTTTTTTATTTTTTTAGATGAGTACTACTGCATTATCACGATTCTTCAAATGAATTTTATTCGTTTCGTTGAGCTTGTGGCTTATATTTTTCTTCGCTAATGCACGAGCGCATTAGTATCATTTATATCGTTTCTGTTCCGAAGGGCCAAAACTGTATTATATGTATGAAATTTTTTCCACGAGATTTTATTTTTATTATTACTATTATCATTTTTTTTTTTTAATATAAATGTAAGTATGTATTCTGTACTCAAGATTAAAAGTTGCAAGAAATTTAATATAAAAAGTCTTCGACGTGTGCATTGAATGAACTTATTTTTTACTGGTTTTTTTTTCTCGAAAGTCTACCTTATGTTTCTTACATTTATATATTATATTTTAGATTAATATATTGTTTTGGAATATGAAATAATTATTTTTTTTAAATTCGTAAATGAATAATACTTAGATATGAGGTACAAAATGTGTGTTTATTTTAAGAACGCCTGAATCTGGTAGATATTTTGAGAATTTGCCTGAATTCCCAGTCGATAGGTGAAATTCTGAGATATCTACTAAAAAAAACCTAATATTCAGATCTTTAAATAACTTCTAAATGCTGTCATATATAAAATGGAGCTTGATTCAGGAAATTTCTACTTTAATAGCCCCTTAATTTTTGCCTTAAAATTCAATCAGTTGTGATTAATGAGCCTAAATATTGTAAACCCGAATAAAAAGATCTTCAGAAGTTAAAAGTATCAAAGATTTTTTACCTTAACTTTCAGACCCAAAAGTTCCCATTCTTTTAAATACAAAGCTGGAAAAATTCTTTAAAAAAAATTGACTCTTCAGGGTTGTAGTGGATTTTTTAATTTGAAATGGGGTTACGGAGGCAAGTGCTAACTTCAAAGCTAAATATTAACTCTCAGAGCAAAAATTATTTCTTGGGGGCAAAACTTGAAATTTGAAAAAAATTCAAGGAGACAAAATTAAACTAGGAGTAAATACGAACCCTTAGCTCAAATTTTATCCTCCAGGGATAAATCTGTCCAAAAGGAATCTGATTTGTTAGCCTTGTACTGTATAAAAATAGTTTTTAAAAATAATTGTCTTGACTAATATATATGCGTAAACGTACTCTTCTCTCTAAACCATGAGTCTTTTTATAAAAATAATTAAATTTACTTATTTAACTTTGACATAACTTTTTTATTAAAATAATAAAGTTTATATTTAAAAAATAAAGTTGAACTAAAATAATATAATTATATAACTAAAAAATCTAATATTTTTTTTCTCTTTTTAAAGATATTTATGTGTGATGTTGGCATTATGACCTCAGGTACGTAGTGTACGTAGCATGTTAAAAGTTAAATATATACGAAGAGATAACAGATTATTTAGAAAGCATATACGGTGACGTTAATAACTTTCTATCTATGTCATAATAATATGAGGATAACCATAGTTAGACAAATTAAACAATATGTTTTCTACATAAATTATATAAAATGTCTGACTATAATTTTTTTTTACTACTTAATATGTGTTAAAAAAATTTTATTTTTTATTTAATTATTAAAATTAATATTTTTAAAAAATTATTGAAATTTTTTTTTAAAAATTTTATATTTTTTGCATGAGATAATTAAAAATATCGTATAAAAAAAATTAATGTTAAATTTTTTTTTAATTATTAAAATTTTTAGAATTTTGTAATAAAAATAATGTAAAACTTTATTCATTATTAGTTTTTATTAACAAAAAATTTATTGAACATGAATTTAATATTTTTTATGGATTTTTTATTTCATGCATTATTGAAATTCCATTTAGAATTCAATATTACATCTTTTTTTCTGCTTTAAGTGTATTAGGCTGGCAGTTATTTTAAAAAGTTGATTAGATTTTTGATTACCATTAGCAAAAAAATAGGATTTCCACACTGTAAAAAGTAACTTTCTTATATTAACAAAAAAAAATAGAATTTTTTCGAAAAATTAGTAAATTTGCAAAAAAGTTTGTAAATATTCGAAAAAAATCGTAAATTTACTAAATTTATTATATTAACGAAAAATTCGAGATTTCTCGATATTTTTTGTAAATTTTCGAAAAAATATAATTGTAGTAAATATACGATTTTTTTGGAATATTTACAAATTTTTTCAAAAATTTACTAATTTTTCGAAAATATTCTAATTTTTTTGTTAATTTAAGGAAGTTACTTCACTGTGCAAATTTATAGCTGATTTAATTACTCATAAGTGTTGCCATCCAATACTTGGGCTATTATGGGGCCAAAATCTTACTCCATAATAATTCAAATATTTGGTGGTAATATTAACAAGTGATTAAATGAGCTATACTTTTGGGAATATTATTTTTTTGGCAATTAAATAACTTCAACATGAAACATTTTTATAGGGTCGGATACCTTGAAACTCTTAGTAATAAAAATGGGGGGGGGGGGTGAGAGCTGGTACATTCGAACTTAGAATAATTTTGAATTTTAGGGCTAAAAATGTTATGTATTTTGGATTTCCATTTAGGGTTTCAAAAAACTGAAGTTGACTAAATTTAATATAAACAATAACCTTCTAACTATAAAAAGAAAACTTTTAAATTTAAATAGTTGAAAAAAAAAGTAAAAATTAAATTTATAAAAAAAATTTTCTTATATCATATGTCTTGCTACTTTATATTTTACTATAGAGAAGATATATTTTTATCTGTCACGTTTTCTTATCTTTTCTTATAAATTTTCTTTTATATATACACACTACTACCCCATGTGGTCGAAACAAGTAAAAAAAGAAACAGTCACTCTCAGTGAACATGTTACATTAGAAAAGTAAAAAGTTTAACTTTTTTTTATATTTTTTTCTGGTTTTTCATATATAAAAAGAATTTTTTTTAACTTTAAACTTTTTCTTTTTTAATGTTTTAAGTTATAATAACCCATGTTTAAAAAAAATTTATAAAAGTAAATTTCTTTATATATGTGAGTGTGTGTGTGTAGAGAGAGAAAAGTAACAATAGTTCCATTAACATATTTTTTTTATTACTTTAATAATAAATCATTTTTAATATATTAAGCACTTAAAAAAAAAAATTTAATAAAAAAATTGTTATTTATTTAACAATAAAAAAATTTGAGTCTTATTGTTATTGACCAAAAACACTTAACACGTGTTACCTTGAAGAATATAATATACTTTTATGTTACTAAAGAAAGAGAAAACAATTTCAAGTTATAAGTACTTAAAAGTTTAGGTTTGTATTGAAAAAAAAAGAAAATGGTTATGAGGGTACAAGAAAAATTGCTTTTTTACAAAAGTAAAGAAATAAAAAATTTGTAAGTGTAAAAAAAAAAATAAAAATACTATTTTTATGTGGTTTACTTTTTTTTGATAAACAAAATGATTTTAAATTATTTTTGTTTTTGTTTTTTTTTATTTTTTGTACATTGAGAAAGAAAATATTTGTTTTTATTATATAAAATAATATTTATTTAATAAAATGACAATTTTTTTTTTGCTTGCTAAGCAAAGTTTATTTAAAAAATTCAATTTATTTTTTGTATTCACATTTTTAAAATAATAAATTTCTGTTTGTATTTTTTATATTTTTTGATTTTAGTTTTTGTAAATTGACTAACCCAGCAACTATTTTTGGAAAATGTTTGGGTCATTTTTAAATTTTTAAATTTGCACCTTGTATTAGTGCAACTTGAGATTTTTTTAATTTTTTGAATCTTAAGCTAAAAGATTTGCCCATAATTTTCCCTCTAAAACCCTAAAATTTTACAAAATTTAGAAAAATCCTAAATTTGCATTAAAAAAAAAACTCTCAACTCAAAACTTCATGTTCTATCCATCCAATATGGTAAAACTCTTCCCTTTTAAACAAAATCCCCATCATTTATGATTTTCAATAAAAAAAGATTTGCATATGCATAATAACAATTTAGTTTTATCAAAAGTAAAACGTATCTTTATGACAAATTTAACAAAATACTATAATCTCAATATAAATAAAACAGAAACTGTTTATCCAATTTTCATGCATGAAAAATATAAAGCTCAAAATTTCAAAAACAGTCTGACAAGTTATAAACATACATATTTATTTTTATATGTATAATACCATTTAGTTTAAAACTAACATTTATGCCCATCTCTCGAAATAATAATATATATATATATATATATTTGCAAATACGACAATCAAAATACTCTCTCCCTCTTTATGTGTTTATTTGTCTATTTTATATATCCATATATAGGAATACATGTAAAATAGAATATTAGATGAAGTGTGTGTAGATATAAAAGACCTTTTATAGATATAAAGCCACATGCCACGTTGAAAGCCATGAACACTGAAATCAGACCAAATCAGGAATCTACTGACCGTTGCATTGTATTTTAAGTCTCGTATTCATATATACATCCTAGCATTCTCTTATACGGCATTTACTTCTAAGTACGTATATTTATATGTGTATTTTATGGATATATATAAACATATATGTAAGTTTAAACCCACTGGGTGAGTGTATACGTATGTTTATAGGTATCAAAAACAAGATTTACAAAGGTTAGGTCAGTGTATATACAATCTGACTAAAGTTTCTATGCTTTGTATTAGGAAGATCAGAAACCCTTTGTAGTATTTAGTACAATTCAAAATGATATTATACTATAGGGAATCATGTGTACTTAAACTTATCAAAGCGTAGATAAATGTTTGTTTTTACACATATATACATATATATATTTACAGATATAATATATTGTCTTGAAAATTATTTTATATTATTTTAAAAAGTTGGTTACTGGATTTTATAAAAGAAAGCAGATGCTTAAAATTTTTAGCCACGAAGCACATAAGAATAACATTCTTTTTTATAGGATTTTGCCCCAATTAGGCCCAAGGGCCCCAAGGGCCTTGGAAATCTGTCCAAACTATTTTTTACGAAAACATAACTAAAAATAAGTCCTCCCATCCATTTTTATCTTTTTAGATCCAATTCACGATTTTTGGCAGTCATTTGAGCACGGTTAATAAGAAAGAGTACCTACAAGGAAAATATTTTTCAATATAAAATAAGCATTTTGCAGCAATAATAAGTAAATTTCGTGTTAATTTAAGTAGCTGCAAAAAATGATAATTTGATCTAGAGAGCTAAAAGTAGATGGGAGGACTTATTTTTATTTATAACTGATTGTAACTGACTTCCGTAACCCTTCAGTCCAGATGAGGTTCAGTTGGTCTGGAATGTCTCCTATATATAGGCTGCTAATTAACAAAAAAAAAATTTTATTTCGGAATGTATTTATTGGCTCTTTTTATCCACTTACCACTAGGGTGGAAAAAACGTTTCACGAGATATTTAGCAGCTTAAATTTTTATAGAATTTCTTATTTATCAGTTGTTTAAGATACTTGTACAACAGTTTAAGATATAGTTTTTTAGTCAATTTTATGCTACAACCCTTTAGAAAATGTATATTTAGGGTTAAACATCCAAAAACAAGCGATTTTAGACCTCTTTTTTGGCTAAAACGTGCCAATTTTACAAAAAAATATATTATCCGAAAACTAAATGTTATTGTTTACTTAAGCTTGAGGGTTTTCCAAATTGTACAATTCAAAAAATTCACATAAAAAAATTATTGCATTTAACCTAACTCGCGCAAAAAAAACCATGATGGTTTACCAGATGGTTAACCACCAGGTATTTAAAAAATAATAATAAGACCTCAGGATGAAAATGAACCTTGCAGGTAGAAGCGGATAAGCGGATAAGCGGAGAAGTTTTGTAGTACGGCATCTTGGAAAATCAGAAAATATTTTGGGTCGAAAAATTGAATATTTTCAACCCAAAATTTATTTTTTTCACCCTCAAAAACCCCCTTGTAAAGTTAAAAGCTATTATTTTTAATTTTTATGGTCCGCCATTTTTGAAAATCGGGAAATATGTTGGGTCGAAAAATTGAATATTTTCCATCCAAAACTCATTTTTCTCACCCTCAAAAACCACCTTGTGAAGTTAAAAGTTAATATTTTGAAGTTTTATGGTCCGCCATCTTTTAAAATCGGAAAATATTTTGAGTTGAAAAATTGAAAATTATACAGCTAGGGTATCCGCTTCTACCTGCAAGGTTCATTTTCATCATGGGTTCTTCTTATTTTTTTTAAATACTTGGTGGTTAAACATCTGGTAAACCATCTGGTTAACCATCATGGTTTTTTTTGAAGCCTAAGGGCTAAATACTCAATAAAAAGGGGGTAGAAAACGGTGGAAATTTCAATTTGATAGAAATGTTAACATGGAACATGTTTATTGGATGGGGTATTTGAAAAAGTTTGGCTCGGCAGGGGGGGGGGTGAAAAATTGACGTTTTTAAGGGGGGGGTGAAATGGACTTTAAATATTTTCGATTTAGGAAGTTTGACGAATAATTTGAAGTAGGAGTCAGGCCTTGATAACAACAACAACTTAGAATACTTTAAGTTTATGGACTTAGGATAGTATATATTTCAGGGTTTATTGTAATTTAGGTTTTTGGGTTTATTGCTGTTATGAGTGAACATGTTCCATGCTCGTTGGTTGTGTAGTTACACAAACCGGTTATAAATTTTGTTTATATTAATTTTTGGATTTAGCAACTTCCAAAATCCCCAGGTATCAATTTGAGTAAAAAATAACACTTAGTTTTCTATTAATTAACTCTTTTATCAAAATGATCATTTTATATTCGCGATATTTATTTTTAGCATGTTTGCAGGTTATGATATCCTAATAAGTTATTTTGCCAAAAACAACTGTTGAATTCAAAATTCTATGAAAATTAAGCTCTCTTATGTTAGGAATAATATTTTAAATAGAAAACGGAACCTTTTTCCATCGGGAGCTTTGAAATATAAAGAATTTTTTTCTATTTAATTAACAGCCTAATGTACACTGTATAAAATAAATTTCATTTATTAACAATTAAGTTATTTTAGTATATTAATTAAAGTTCGTATATTAAACACAGATTCAACAACATTTTCATTTACATTATTTAAAATTTAAATTAATTAAATATTTAGATTATTTATTAGAAAATAATAATAAATGAAATCCATTATTATTTTGTTTATAATATTATTTTTATCATTTTTATATTTTTTAAAAAATAAAATATAATTAAAAATTTATAAATAAACTATTTTTTTTAATTTATCAGTATCACAAAATTAAATCTAAAGCTCTGTTTACATAATAAATAAATAAAAGGCTCTTAATTACTATACGTCTATTGAAATTACTCTGTTATCAATTTCCATGTAAATTTACAAACATCTATTCTGCTAAATAATAAATTAAATGTATGTACACGGAAAATCATTTGATAAGATAAAATTAACATTTTATTTGTCGTTAAATTTATATAAAAGTAAAATAGCTGTTTTGTTGAAGTATTTATTTAAAACAATTATTAAGCTACAATTTAAAAATTAATTACGTATAATTTTAAGGCTGGAATTTTAATTAATTAGATAAAGAAATTTAAAATATGTGTACAAATTTATTTCCGTGTATGTATCGGAAATTTATAGTACTTTATGTAGCTTTGTATTAAGTGCAGTTAAAGATTTATTTGATTTTCTGTTTGCTTAGTATTTTTTTTTATTATATACGTATGTTAATTTCTGCAGAAATAGAAGTTAAGTATACGGTGCTGGAGCTGCTTTTGTAAAAGTTGATGGCCTTTATCAAATAGAATGTTTACATGAGTGCAAAATAGAATTAAATTGAACGTAGGATCATAATTTAGCGTAGAGTTACAGTGAAAAAAATGCAAAGAATATAAGTTGGTAAGTAAGAGAGCCAGCGTGTGTGGCTTTGGGCAGCGTTTATGCCTGGAATCCTTAGGGTCCCGGGTTCAAATCTGTGACCGAAAATAATTTTAAAATTTTGTTTCTGAAAAGATGAAATTCTTAGAATTATTACCTTCTATGATGTGTTTTTTAGCATAGTGTAAAAAAATGCACTATGAGGAAAACTACAGACTTTATTAATCCTACAGATCTCCAACAGTTGCTGAAAGTGCAATCACATCCCTCAAAAAACCCATTTTGAATACTTTAAAAATAAAAAATTTTCAAAAGGACATCGATATATATCTGTATACATAATAATGAATATATAGAGGTTCCATAAATTGAAAAATATTTTAATTAAGAATGCCCCTTTTCAGGTGTAGATTTTACAAATTTAAGAAATTTCTCAATAAAGGCCCAAAACTCATGATCAGCGAGAACAAAACCTTTAGTAGACGAAATCTGTTAAAGGCAATGGCATTAACTTAACACCCCCGCCCCCCCTTCGTGATTTAACTGGAGTAAAGCGCAACCAAGTAAATGTAGAATAGCCAATATTTTTAATTTGAACACAAAGATAGATTTTTATTAACATTTGTGATTCAGAGTGAAAAGCTTTTTTTTAACAGTTCTTATTTTTCGATCTGCAGTTTTCATTCCATCAAAATTTGACCTCCGAAATATTTTCAAAATTTATTAATAACATAAGGATTTATTTGATATTTCGAGTAGCATTATTTACCTATTAAAAATGCCTTTTAAATATTCTGATTGACAAAAAATAGATAATACTTAAAATTTCTACTTAAAAAAGCATTAAAAAAAATTCAATATTTTTAATGAAAAAATAACAAGATAAAAATAAAGCAAAATTTACTTTTTTATGATATAAAAATTTTTCTGTACATAAAAAGAACTTCAAAAAGATTACATTTATTTATTAAAATGAAATCTGATGTAAAGTACTATTTTAAAATTAAAAAATTTTTAAATGACTAAGGGTATACGAGCTTTTATAATTTTTATTATTATCAGTAAAAAAAGTTTATTTATACTACAAAGTCAATTTTATTTTTTAATATATTTTTCATAAAGGCTTTTAAAGATTATATCAAATACATTTTTAATATAGATGCATTAAAGTAATAAATATTTCATTTTAACAATGAGCATATACTTTGTGAGCATGATTCTCAATTTTCAGTAGCTATTTTAATTTTTGGTTATTTTTCAAAAATTAGCTTAAAATTTTCTTAGCAAATAATTAAAAGAAATGATTGAGTTCAATTAAGAGTTCATTTAAATTTATCACTCGGAATAAGTTTTAATTTTATAATTTTATAATAATTTTACCAAATGAAAATTTATGACAATTAAATTTTCACTGATTTTAAATGTTCTAACCTCTAATATAAGCTAATACATACACTGTAAAAAATAACTTTCTTAGATTTACAAAAAAAATAAAGTTTTTTCGAAAAATTAGTGAGTTTTCAAAAAATTTTGTAAATATTCGATAAAAATCGTTAGTTTACTAAATTTAGTAACATTATCGAAAAATTCGAGAATTTTCGATTTTTTTTTTGTGATTATACGAAAAAAGTTGTAAATTCACAACTATTTTTCGTAAATTTACAACTGTTTTTTGTAAATTTTCGAAAAAAAATTGCAAATTATCAATTTTTCTTGCGAATTCACAAAAAAAAAATCAAGAATACTCGAATTTTTTGTGAATATACTAAATTTAGAAAATATACGATTTTTTTGAATATTTACAAATGTTTTCGAAAATTTACTAATTTTTCGAAAATGTTCTAATTTTTTTGCTAATATAAGAAAGTTACTTTTTACAGTGTACCTTTACTATTTATCAACTTATTATTATTACTTTTCCATTTATAAGAATAAGTATGTATTTACATTTAGTGCAATGTAGACAATAAACAGTCGAAAGTACATTTTCAAATATCTTGCTTAAAAAGTATAAACTTTAAATTTTACATTTATTTTATATATATATATATATATGATATGATATCAAATGCAGATGTTTAAATCTTTTAAGGTAGTCACCTGTAACTAATGACAATCTGACAAAACTTTATGTAACCTCGTGTCTTATGTTGTTTGCTTCTTTATATATATATTGTATCATTATATCTTTCTTTATTACAATAAATAATTTTTGATATCATATATAAATTTTGTAAAACTTTTCTTATTAATATTATGTCTTTAAATGATTTTAATTAAAGTAATAAATTCATCTTTAAGTTTTTTGATTTATGCTACACCTAAGAAAATTTTTTCATTAAATTGGACAAGTTAATTAATAAACTATAAAGCCATTAGCTATGTAGATAAATGGAAAGCCTTATTTATATAAATAAAATATAATTTATAAATACAGTAAACACTGAATTAAAAAAATAAAGGCGTGCCAAACATTTATGGCAATTATTTTAACGTCAAATATAAATGTCACTTTAATTGAATTAAATAGTTTTTTATCAAATTAAAACATTTTATATTATCAGGTAATCTAATACTAATTTCTTACAGTTACTATAATATATTATAAGATTCATTGAATTAAATGTAATGCTTTTACACATTGTCCTTGAAGGCAAATCTAAAAAGGTTTAAAAATAATATTATTAATTTTAGAATTTTAGAATTTTATTTTATTAGGTATTAAAAACAATTTTTTTCTTACCCCTTCGTTACCACAAGATGTTCCTTCAGCTGGTGGTATACCTTGAGTAATTACCATGTTATTTTGAGAACAAATTAAACTCCCGCAGTCTGAAGAACCAGGCTAAAAATAAAAAATTTGAAATATAATTTAATTTTTTTTTTATGGAATCATTTTTAAAAAATTCAAATGGCTCCTACACGGAGGAAAATAACTGTTAAAAATAACCAAAATTGCTGGTTATGTTTACATCATAAAGTTTGGTTATTTTCTGTTTAAATATTTTGTAATTATAACCATGTTTATAGTTAGAATTACAATATTCTGACTTCATATTTGTAAAATTTACAAAATTTTTTTGTTCTTAAAACTAACCCCGTTTTACTAAAATTAACCTTGCAAAATATACAAAATATTTTTCTCCGTGTATAATCAATAAACTAAATTCCTATTTTTATACGAAAAGACCTAATATTTAAATTGCTTCCAAAATTGCAATTTTCAATAAAAATTGGTCAAAAATTTTGTATGAGCTTTAAGTTTCTAAAAATGTTTTACTCGTTTCTTTTTGATTGTTCGTTTAGCAAATATGATAATTTAAAAAAAAATCATATTTTATCAGTATCTTTGTGGAGCTAAAGCAAAATGGAGGAGTAAGAAATTTTTTATGGAACTTATACAAAATTTTTGAGACCTATATAAAACTGTTTTTCATCAAAAATTACAATTTTAGCAGCAATTTGAAAATTGGTCATTTTGGGCCAAAAATATTTGGTTTATTGACAATAGGAATGAGAGTTTGGAGATGAAAAACTGCGGTTTACGGGAATTGAATAGTGGCACTGTTGCGAAAAAAATGAGACCAGCTCGAAGTATTTTGGGTGAATCGGAAGATGACAGCATTATTTTGAAAATTGCCTATAGATTGCCCGTAAACTTTATTTTATAACATTTTTGTAATATTGAGCCCTGCAATTTCGGGCCCAAAAGGTACATTGGTATAAACAGAGGGTATCTTGAATGTTTTTCCAACACATTAATGACATCCATAACTTTAGATTGTAATTTGGCGTCCCAAATGTTCTAGTATCCCCTTGCTAGTTACGAGTCTTGAAAGCTGACACTTAGATACAAAAAAAATTAGAAAAAACGTAAGTTTTTAGGGTAAAAAATAAACGTCCCGCACAAATATACTCTACAGCGAGAGTATAAAGATAGCCTAAAAGCTAACAGAGAATAATTGGGACGCCAATTTTTAACTCCTTTGTATTGGCGACCTTTTACAAATATCCCTACATAGAGATAGTCATATAAACATGTGCCACTTTGAAATGTATATTTTCCCATTCAAAAGTGCTTGATACTTATATCCATTTTTACTGATTTGAAAACTTACTTTATACGCTGCGTATCCATCATTCGTTTTTGCACATTGTTCATCACGCGATTTTGATAATCCTGGTAAAAATTTTTTAATCGGTGATTCAACTATTGGTTTGTTTCTGACACAATTTGCTTGTTTCGATCTACATGCAAATAAAAAAAAAATACATTTAACTGCAAGATATTAATTCAAAAATAATTACACCGCAAAAAATATGAGAATACTAATCAGATTTTTCACAGCGTAGGTTAATTAAATTTTTAATGTTAACTTACTTAAGAAAATTGCTCATTAATTGATGTGAACAATATGAAAAAAGTCTATTGTTAATACCCCCATCGATAGAACTCATAATATATCCTTCGTGAGCTGGGCAATTAATAGACGCACCTTCTCCATCATGAGGCGCAGTCAGTCTAAAAATCGAAAAAGAATATTATTAGTTTTTATTATCAAATATACTGATTAAAAAAACTTTAATAAATAATTTTTTTACAAATGCGCAATTTCGTGAGCCGCAGTATAAATTCCAACAAAACCACCTTTATCACGTATTATTGCAGCAGAAAGTCCTGGCTTACACATTGTACCAAGAGTCGATATACCTTTAATCAAATGCATATTTATTTTTATTATATTATTTTAGTCTTAACAACCACACGGCCAAGCTGCCTTACTTGAAATTTATTTGTTGCTTGAATTTTCAAGCAAAGCAGCCTGGCCGTGCCGGTTAGTATACAAAGAATTTTAAAATTTTAAAGAAGGTAAGATTTTAAATTTTAGCACTTTTGTAAACATTAATATAAATTTGAGCTATTAGACTTATAGTTAACATATTTTAATTTAAAGAATCCTAATAGTAATTTTTATTAAACTGTATTGAAATTTATGCCTTTTTAAACTGTTTTGTGTGTTTACAGAACCAACGAATATCGAACACGTTGGCCACAGCTGAATTAATTTAAATCCTCACATTGAAATTATTTTTATGTCCCTGAACCCAAATTATTCTAAATCCATTTGACCCCTCTCCCCTTAAAGAATAAGTAACGCGTTGTAATAAAATTTAGTTTTACCGAATATGAAGGCTTGCAAGCAGAAGTATTATTTCACACAATAAACTTCTTTTTATCAAGTTTAGTTAGATATTTTTTATATAAAAATGAGAGAAAACGAATGTTCTAATTATAGGTAAAAAAATTGTTTTTTTTGTCTTAGCAATAAAATAAAATCTTTAACTTACCTGTACAACCATTGTATCGATCACCATATATCATGACACGTCTAAAATTAAATAATTTTTTATTTTAATATAGAAAATATTTGTTTACTAAGGCGTAAAAAATATTAATTTAACTGTTATTATGTATTACTTTTTTATATTTGAAGTATATAATAGTTTAATATGTACACTGAAAAAAAATTGTTGCTGCTACCGGTAAAATTCAAGTTGCTGCCACTAGAATTCTCTTGGGAATTTCGATTAAAATTTCGATTTAACGATTTCAAATGGCTAAACGTAAAAAAAATAAAAAAAATTTTCTCACATTTAAAATGCAGGCACCACAGAATGATGAAACTTAAAAAACAGTTGAACCAAAAAAAAATTATTTTTGTAATTTTCTATTAGGTTTAATGTCATTTGCAACCATTTAATAGAAAAAAATTGTATCTGCCAGAATCGGATTTCCGGTAATAATAACCAGAATTCTAATAGCTGCAATCTGAAATTTGGTAGTGGAGCTAAATTCCGATAACAACAACCGTAAAATTTAGGTACTGGTAACGGAAAAAATTCCAAAATCAGCGAGTAGATTTTTGTTTAAATGTTTCAAATACTTTAAAGAAATAATACTAATATTAAAATTTTGATTAATAAAGTATAAAAAATAGCTTACGGTGTCATTACTATAACAATATCATATTTATCTTTTTTTATTCTTTGCTGTTTATGAAAAAATCTACCAATCTCATCCAACGCATTCCCTGCATCAACAGCACCATTACTTCTAACATGACCTTCTATATATGCACATGAAGTTGGATCCTAAATAATTTTTTTTTATTATTATTAACAGTTCATTAAAAATTAATTTTTATAAAAATTTTGACCTCAGAAATGATAATTCCAGCAATATGTAAACGTATTTTTGGATCTTTTGCTGGTCTGAACAGTAAATCTACACCGTTATAGAATAAAAGCAGGTATTTTATAAGTTCTTCTTTATTTTTTCCATGTAATCTAATAAATAACAAAAATTAAAGTTTTATTCATCATAAATAATTTTACAAAAACTTACTTGTAAGTTTCATAATCAACAGCTATCAGTAATTTAAGATACACTGTATTTCCAATTATTTTTTGGGAAGGCCCTGGATCTATAAAATATTTTTCATTAATTAAAATAAATTAAAAATTAAAAATAAATAAAATTACCTTGAACATTATCTCCATAAAAAGTATAATCAACAAAATTATTTTGGATTGGTTGCATTGGTGGTGGTTGATACATATTTGGATAAAATACTCCTATAAAAATTTATTGAATTGAATTTTGTATCTTTTTTGAATAAAAACTCAATAAAAAATAAAAATATTGACATATTATAAAAAAAAAATTAATTTTTTTAATTACTCATAAACACCTGCTGTATGATCAATAAATGATAAAAAATAAATAAATAAATAATTTTCTTTGAATACCTAATTAAAGATAAGAAAATTTTTGATATATTTTGAATTTTAAAATTTCAATAATACTAAATAAAAATAATTTCTAAAATTATTGAATCATTTATAAAATTTAAATAAAAAAAAATGTAATATTTAAATATTTTGAAAAGTTAAGTTTTAAACTAAAAGTATGTAAAAACTTATATATTCATCATTCATACATTTTAATATGTTTTACGCTTTACACACACATGCACAAACACATAAAATTATTTAGCATTTTAAAATTCCTTTGAAAAACTTACTTATAAAAGTAGTTTTCTAGAATAAAATCAAAAAGTTAAACTGCATAGTTTGCAATATATTTACATATTAATTTTCGATTGAAAACTTTATTTCAAAGATTTTATAAATAAATTAAATTTATTTAATTACTGTTAAATCCATAGAATAAATTGTTTATTGGTTGTCCTGTACGTGGATCTATGTATACCATTCTTCGTCTACCAAAAATTTGGGCAACTTTTTTATTTTTTGTTTTTTCTGTTATATTTAAATTTCCCATTTTTGCACTAATTCCTGGTTCCTAAATTAAGTAAGTGATGAATTTACTGTTTTTTAATTATTGGACATAAAACTTACACTTTTTCCAGCAGGTACTTTTTTGGGTACAGCTTTTTTTTTATCCTTTTTTTCATTTTTTTTTAAATACATTTTCTAAAATTTAAAATAGTAAGTATAAAATTCAAAATTATTAAACAAAAATAAAATTTGTATATTTTACCAAAGTTTCTTCAGTAAATTCAATAGTATCGTCGGAACTATTATATTTGGCTGAATAAATTATAAGATCTTCACCAGCATAAACATGGTCTTTGTTTTCAAAATAATCTTGTAGTCTTTTCTCCAATGAACCGACATCTCTTTTTCTTCTGGATTTATGATTTTGACCAATTTTATTAGTGTCATACTCAGATACTGCATTAAAAAAAAAAATAAAAAATGAGAATTAATTTTTTTAAATTGAAAAAGCTAATTTTTCTGCATACCTGGTTCAAAATCATCAAAATTACTTATTGGTTGTGATTCATTTTTTAATAAATTTTCATGAGACTGCAAAAAAACATAATTAGGCTAATAATAATTTTTAAAGTTAAAAAAAATATATAAAAATTTACTTGATATCCATAAACTAAAAAATTAAAAAAAGTATTTAATAATAAAACTGTTAAAAAATATTTAAACATCATTTTAAATAAAAAAATATTTTTAAGTTATATGTTTAATTGATAAAAAATTGAACTAAAAAGAATTTTACGTTTTTATTTATGTCTTTTTATACTTTTAATTACGAAATAATAATTCAATACCATAAAATGAATATTAATATATAGATAAAAAAATTCAATTATTTGATTTTGAAAAAAAATATTCTTAATAATAGAATTAATTTTAAAAAATTTTTTAATGAATAAAACTGTTATCAATAATTGTTTTTTTATTTTCTTATAATTTTACAAAAATTTATATATTTTTTAGAATACTATTTCATAACAATCAATAAAAATTATTATAGTTGATTTTTATTCAAGTGTAAAAAATAGAAAATTATTAAGTTTACATTTAAAGGAAGCTATCATCTTTTTGCACTTAAATTTGTACGAGAGCAATATTAAAAAGAGTGAAATATTAGAAAGAGAAATAGAACAAAAATATAGTTTTTTTTTACTATAGCCAAATTAAAAGTTTACGTTTGATTAATTAAAAAAAGTGCAATGAGCCATTTAAGAGTTTTAGGAAAAGAAAATAGTCCAAAAATTAAAAACAAGCAGATAACATTAAACTCTGATTACTTTGGCAGTATTCTACTCGATTTTCTAAAACTAGTTAAGTAGTACCCACATTTAAAAAAAAATTATTAAATAAATTAGGGTACTAGACATCCATACATTTTATTTTTGGTTCCTCAATGAGGAACCATTGTGATAGGTTAAATTTCGATTTTTGATTTTTTGGCATATAAGCACGTTTTGAGACTCCAGGAAACTAAAAAACCGGTTTTTAAAAAAAGTCTGTCTGTCTGTGTGTGTGTGTGTGTGTGTGTGTGTGTGTGTGTATGTGTGTATGCATGTAATCGGTGATATTTCATTATGGAGTTAAGACCTAATTTTTCTTTCAAAAATTTGTTCTCCAAAAAAGCTCGAGGTACTTTTTTTTTTTTTAATTTGGATTAATACCTCATTTATTTCCACGAAAGTACTTATATTTGAAAGTATGATTTTTACTCTATATCTCGAATCTCATACTTAATTTTATGAAAATTTTTTTCGCAAAATTTTTTTCACGAAAAAATACAAAAAACACCAATTTTTTATTCTTTTTGGTCGTAGTACCTAATTTATTTCTATGAATGTACTAGTTTTAGAAAGTTTGTTTATAGTCATTTTTTGGATCTGATACCGAATTTTTTCAAAAATTTTTTCGCAAAATTAAAAAAAAAAAATAAATTAAAAAAACTTCAATATTTTTTCTTTTTTTGGGCGTAATACCTCATTTAATTCTTTTAAAGTACTAATATCTGAAAATATTGTAACCGGTGATATTTTACAACCATTATGGAATGAAGACCTAATTTTTTTTTTCAATAATTTTTTCATCAAAAAATCTCAAACCATTTTTTTTTTTTTAATTTGGATGTAATACATCATTTATTTCCATGAAATTACTTATATTTGAAAGTATGATTTTTATTCGATATCTCAAATCTGATAATTAATTTTGATCGGTCAAAATTTTTTTTTTGATTTTTTGGCATATAAGCACGTTTTGAGACCCCAGGAAACTAAAAAACCGGTTTTTAAAAAAAGTATGTATGTGTGTGTGTGTGTGTGTGTGTATGTAACCGGTGAAATTTCACAAACATTATGGAATTAAGACCTAATTTTTTTTTCAAAAATTTGTTTTACCAAAAAAGCTCGGGTACTTTTTTTTTTTTAATTTGGATGTAATACCTCATTTATTTCCATGAAAGTACTTATATTTGAAAGTACGATTTTTACTCGATATGTCGAATCTGATAATTAATTTTTTTTTAATTTTTGAAAGTAGATTTACCCCAAATGTTAATGTTTCATAATCTGATTCTGATTGAGCAACGTAAATTTTAGTATTTCCACCAACAAGAACATTATTTGTTTGTTCTAAATATAAATTAATACTTTTGTTATTTGATTTCCCTAAAGTATCTCTTTTAATTCTAAAATTTTCATATTTTTCTGCTATATAGGCTATGTTCAAATTCAGGTACTGAAATTTAAAATTTGAACAAAATTGTTAATTTAATTGAGCTTTTTTGTTTTATATTTTAAATGTACGTACTTGATTCATAATCATTGACGTTAAATAGTTCTTTAATGTCACTTTTTGATAAGTGTTTATTGAGCTTATAAAAAAATTATTTAATAAAATTTATTTTTTGTTGGTATATTTGTGAATAATAATTTAAAAATTTACCTCGTTTCCGGTAATGCTTGTGCTTAGTAATCCTAATGTTATCAAAATTATAACGTTAAACGACATTGTGAATTTAATATAATTGAAATCAAAAATACATAAAAATATTAAAAAATACAAATTTTTGCACTTGAATGTTAAATTTAAACTGCAAGATTTTATTTTTTTTGCAGCTTTTTATACAGATTTTTATCAAAATTGAATTGATTTTTAAGAAAAATAGCTGATAAGTTTTGCGTGAACCATCATATTTGTCAGATTTCCGATGACTGTAAATTATGAATGTTACAGTTCTGATAAATACTGATTCAGAAGTTTATTTTTATGGAAAAAAGATAAGTATTATTAAAATTTTTATTAAATTATTTCCCAGATATTAGTCAGGGAATGAGTGACGTATAACAAATAAGTGCATCAGTTTCATTTTTTGAAATAATGGTATTTTATTTTAAAATCTGATCCCTTAATCGGGTTTTTCTAGATTGATTTCTCCAAATCATAAAATTAAACAAAATACTAAAAAGTAGACCTGACGTAGACGCTTGTCTTGCAGGCAATTTAATCCTTTATAGATCGATGGATTTTTTAACTGGAGCTTTTTGTTTTTCGGCTCAGTGAATGTGAATATGATCTTGGCTTTTACCGAAAATGATCCATTTGCTCACAATAGAAATTTTTTGGTTCCTCAATGAGGAACCATTGTGATAGGTCAAATTTCGAATTTTGGCATATAAGCACGTTTTGAGACCCCAGGAAGCTAACAAACTGGTTTTTAAAAAAAGTTTGTGTGTGTGTGTGTGTGTCTGTGTGTGTGTATGTAACCGGTGAAATTTCACAACCATTATGGAATTAAGACCTAATTTTTTTTTCAAAAATTTTTTCACCAAAAAAGCTCGAGGTACTTTTTTTTTTTTTAATTTGGATGTAATACCTCATTTATTTCTATGAAAGTACTTATATTTGAAAGCATGATTTTTACTCTATATCTCGAATCTGATACTTAATTTTTTGAAAATTTTTTTCGCAAAATTTTTTTCACGAAAAAATACAAAAAATACAATTTTTTTTTTCTTTTTGGACGTAGTACCTAATTTATTTCCACGGAAGTACTAGTTTTAAGAACCTTGTTTATAGTAATTTTTTGGATCTGATACTTAATTTTTTCAAATTTTTTTTTGTCAAAATTAAAAAAAAAGAAAAATAAAAAAAACTGCAATATTTTTTTTCTTTGGGTGTAATACCTCATTTAATTCCATTAAAGTACTAATATCTGAAAATATTGTAACCGGTGATATTTCACAACCATTATTGAATTAAGGGGAAGTACTGGTTAAAATCCGACTTTTTTGAAAAAACCTAATTTTCAGAAAATGTTAACAAAAAATTGAAAATCGAAGAAGAGGAAAACATTGCCAAGACTTTGGCGGATTCAAAACTGTGGGTTTGGGTCTTTTTATAGTATGTTTGCTCGCAGAACTTTTTCTTTGAAAATTTATCCTTAATTTTTTAAAGATAAATTTTCAAAGAAAAAGTTCTCCGAGCAAACATACTATAAAAAGACCCAAACCCACAGTTTTGAATCCGCCAAAGTCTTGGCAATGTTTTCCTCTTCTTCGATTTTCAATTTTTTGTTAACATTTTCTGAAAATTAGGTTTTTTCAAAAAAGTCGGATTTTAACCTGTACTTCCCCTTAAGACCTAACTTTTTTTTCAAAAATTTGTTCACCAAAAAAGCTTGTGTACATTTATTTCCATGAAAGTACTTATATTTGAAAGTATGGTTTTCACATGATATTTCGAATCGGAAAATTAATTTTCTAAAAATTTTTTCCTAAAATTACAAAAAAATACAAAAAACACCAATAGTATATTACGATCCATGGCCAGAAAGATGAATTTCCTGGCCTGCGTGGATTGATATTTTATCTACTGAAAGGTCTACTACAAGTTTTTTTGGTCATTGATTACGAAAATAATACCTACAAAAAATTCTTGCTGCTACTAACGAAATTCAGGTTGCGGTAGCTGGAATTTTTTTTTTTTGAAACGATTGCAAATAGTTTGAAACGTAATACTCCAGTCAAAATGCAGATTTGGGGTCAAAATATGTTGAAAGTATAAGATTTGCTCAACTATAAGTTTTTTGGGTCGCTGAATCTGAATCCGGTGCCCAATAGGGCTGGAAAAATGGGGAACACCCTTAAATCAGCAAAAACTACTTGTTTTTAGGGATTTTTTTTGCAAAATTTCGAAGTAAAGCTAATATGGTCAAATTTATTTTAGTTTTTGATGATCGATTAAGAAGATATTGCAATTTTTTTATTGACCAAAATTAGGATACACAGACTAATTATAGAGGGTGAAAACTACCCCCAAAATTTAAAAAAATAGAAAAAACATGATAAAAGTTTATTTTTTTACTTTTTTTTGTGGAGTCATTTAGTGCTTAAAAAAATTTTATGCTATTTTAATCATCATAAAATGTATTGACCCCTCGAGGGAGGGTTAAAACAACCCCTAAATTTATAAATAACTGATCACAAATTTCGGAATTCTGCACCTTGAAAATTCTCCAAACACCCTTATATTATTAAAAAAAATTGTAAAATCACTTTTAATAAGTTAATAAGGAGGGTTTAAAAAGGGGTTCATTTTCTAATCCAAGGGTGTTTTTCCAATTTCACTTGACCAAACCATAATTTTCGTAATAGTGCGGATGTAGAGTCCTATTTTTTAGTTACTTTTTTTTGCTGTGGGAAGAATTTTCCAACTAGATACTTTTTGGATCGCTGAAGACGATTCTACTATCCATATTTTTCCGTTAAAGACCCAGTTACCCACAGTAGACAGCTTTAAGTGTTATTATTTGCGACTTTTTTGTCAATTTTATCAGTTTTTTAGATCGCTGAAAAGGGTTCTGCTATCTGCTTTTACCGCATTAAGTTCAATTGTCCACAATAGACAACATAAGGTTATTTTTGCAATTTTTCTGTAATTTTGATCAGTTGATTATATTTTTTGGGTCACCGAATACGTTTTTGTTATATTTTTTACTAAAATGGGCCTGATTGCCCAGAATAAACAACTTTTCTGGGTAACTAGACGTTTTGCGGTAAAAACGGATAGTAGAATCTAGAATCTAGCAGGTTCAGCAACTTAAAAACATGAGGACCCATTGCAAAAGTCCATGGACCTAAAGTAACTACAAAATAGGTCGTCAAGTAGAGAATTTTTTCAGTGTTAATTACGTGTGTATTTATCACAATTATTTGTTTAAAGTCTTTTCCCAAAATTAACATCTTGTGACGATAGCACCGTTATCTAATCTTTAGCTAAGTTTTCATCAAAAGACAACTGTATTTTATGAGAAACACGTACATGGTATCTAAAATTGCATCTTTCAATGACAATTTTGTAGTACTTCTCGCAAATGAAATGATTTCTATAGGTAGAAGTAGATAGTAAATTTTTGAATAAAATAATTTTGAATAAACTTATTTTTAAATTTTGAATGGTATTTTAAAATACTGCTAGAATAATATTACACACCTAAAATGTTAAGATAAAATAAATAACTTTTTAAATATTTTTATTTATTACAGATATTGATTATTACATGTAAAATACATTAAATAATTTTTAATAAATATTTTTATCGGTATCAGAATAATCCTAAAGCTAAAAATAATTTAATATTAATTATTTCTATTCAATTCAAATGTACACATTCTCCTTTAATGCAAATCTGAAAAAGTAAATTAATTTAAAATGAATTTTCAGAATTTATTAATTTTTGTTAAGTAAAATTGTTTCTTACCCCTCCATTACCACATGAAGTACCTTCAGCTGGTGGTCTAGGAGATGTTACAAACATTATCGAAAATCCTTGTCTAAGTTCACAGCTCAAAAAAGTACAATCAGCGTCCTCCTGATTTGAAAAATTTATTAATTTAATTATACTAATTAATTTCATTAAAAAAAATAAAGAAAAGTAAATTTATATACCCTTTTAGCCCTGTACCCTGGATTTCTTGCATGGCATTGTTCATCACGTGTCATCATGTAACCTGGTAAAGTTTTTGTTAAGGGATTTGTAATACTAGGTTTGTTTCTTAAACATTGGGCTCTGCCACTTCTGAAAAATAGAATTTATAATGAACCACAGCATAGATTCTTTCTATTTTTATTATTAATACTTACCGAATAAATTGGCTTATTACATTAATACTACAATCTGACCATTTTACATTGTTAACACCACCATTTACATAACTCATTATATAACCATCGTCCCATGAACAATAAGCTGCAGCCCCACTACCATCATGAGGTGCATTTAGCCTAAAAAAAATATATTTGTAATCAAATAAGTTTGCCAAAAAATTACGTTAAATAATTTAATGTATTGTACTAACAAATGTGCAAGTTCATGAGCAGCACTTGTAATTCCACCAAATGCACCATTATCTTTTACTATTGCACCACCTATGTCAGAGCACATTGTTCCCATTGATGCTAATCCTATAAAAATAATATTTTTATTACATTTTATTGAATCAAAATTTTTTGAGTACTAACTTACCGGTTCTTTCTTCATTAGTACGCTGATAATCTAAACAGCATCTAAAATTAAAATTATCATTTCAAAGTTAAAATTTTTTTAATAGTACCAATAAAAAAAGAAATTTACCCAGTGATTGCCATGACAGCATCAAAAGAGGAACGAGGAATGACATCTTGAGTAAAAAAAAAATGACCAAGTTTATCTAAGGTTATTGTTGAGTCGACCATATTTCCATAACCTTTATTTTCAAAATATGGTGTTGCATTTGGATCCTTTAAAATTAAAATATTTTTTTAATTTTTTAAATGCAATCTTTAGACCATTAAATTTATATTACTTACTTCCGGAATAATAATACCAGCAATATTCAAACGAATTTTTGGATTAGTCATTTGTCTGTATAGTAAATCGACACCATTAAAGAAAGCAACTAAATATTTTACAAATCTATTATTGTCACTTCCAAATTTTCTAAAATTAAATTTTTATATATATTTGCTCTATAATTTTGATTTATTTCAATGTTTGTTGAAAATATTTACCTATACAGTTCATAATCAACAGTAACTAAAATTTCGGGAAAAACAGTGTTATCATAACTGATTGTAGTTGGCCTAGGAACGTAATTTCTCTCTGGAGCATCGTGCCTAGTTGGAACATCTTGTCTAGTTGGAATGTCATTTCTTGTTGGAAAATCATAACTAGTTGGAGTATCATGTCTATTTGGAAAATCATCTCTTGTAGGTAAATCGAAATTTGTAGGAATATAATTTTCTGGTCGAGAACTGTAATAATCTTCATTTATCCTTCTCCATTCATCATCCAATTGAGCCTCCCTTCCTTCAGGATCTGTTATTAAGAGATCATAAATAAATAAATAAATTTAAATTATACTTTCGTTTTATCTAAAAAATTTATTTTATCTAAAAAATTTACCATTGTACCAGTCATATCCATCATCATAATTTAATGGATCTGACATAATTGACGGACCTGTAAATATTTTAGCATTGATATTATTTAATAATTTTGTCTATTATCTTTTAGAAATAAATAAAATTAAAGTCAGTGTTTTAAAATCTTGATAATTGGTACTCAAGAAATCAAAAAAAAAATTAATACCTCCACTTGGTCCTGGATAGCTGAAACTTGGAGAGCCTAAAAATTTTTAAAAACAAAATAAATACTCGAATTACTTTAAATATCAGCTATTTTAAATATTTATTAATTTTTACTTGGTCTGTTAGTACGTGGTAAACCATAATTTCCCGAGCTACATGGATTACGCATCCCTGTAAAAATAAATTAAATTTACATTAAAATGACTTTTTTTAATAATCAAACTATTATTTACCATTAGGGTTCCCGAAAACAATATGAGGTACTCTTATATTAATTGTAGCTGGGTTACCAGTTAGAAAACCATTTATTACTGCACCTGCAACATTTGCAATATTACTAACTATAATATCTTGAAAATCATTATTTGCAACGTATTTATGAAGGTGAGCAGGCACTGAACGAACTGTTGTACCATTTATAGTCCCATCCTAAATCAGATTAACAAATAAAATATTATGCAATACTGTTTTAGAAAAGTGAGCTTACATAATAAATTAATCCAAAAGGATCTTGATGCGTTACGAAAGCTGCTTTATTCCTTACATCTTGGTAAACACGTATGTTATCTAAAGAACCCTAAAAAATTTTTCTAATCTTAACAAAAGAATTTTGTATATTTTTGTAAAATTTATTACCATAGTCGATTTGGAATATGAAACTTCTCCATATGAGTTACTTTTTGCATAATAAACTGGAGTATTTTCACCAACCAAAACATGATTAACTTCTTCTAAATGTAATGATAATTCATCGCCAAACATATTTGTTCTAATTTGCCTCTTAGTTCTTAAATTTTTTGGCCCATCAATATCTTTGTGTTCGAAATGAACAATATCGTATTTTGGTACTAAAAAAAATAAAACGAATTTTCAGCAACCAATTAAATTATGTTTAAATCAAAAAGTTCTTACCTAAATTAGGATCTTCAACATCAAATAAATGTTTCAAATCTCTTTTTTCTAATTTATGGTGAAACTAAATTTAAAAATATGATATTTATTAAATCAATTAATAATTTTATTAAATTTATTTAAATCTTACCTCTTTTGCATTTATTATACTTAAAAATGCAAAAAATACTATAAATTTAAATATTTTACTCATATTTAAATTTCATAAATTTTTTTATTTTCTAAGAAAAAAAAAATATTAAATTTTATTCGTTATTTTAAAGAACTTTATATCATCAAATATGAATTTATTAAATGTTTGAATTATTTATTTCAACTGTTTTTATATACAAATTG
Source organism: Anagrus nilaparvatae (assembly GCA_022575985.1). Taxonomy (NCBI): domain Eukaryota; kingdom Metazoa; phylum Arthropoda; class Insecta; order Hymenoptera; family Mymaridae; genus Anagrus; species Anagrus nilaparvatae. The sequence continues at coordinate 7,289,990 of JAKSXM010000238.1, read as the reverse complement.
AAAATTACGAAATTTCATCGATTTTTTTTTATTTTAAATATTCAAATAAATAGATAAAAATAAAATATTATTGAATTTATGACATTTAAAACTCAATTTTTTGTGTTAATTTTTTGATAATTTGTTTTGTTATCAGTTTTGTTGTACTAATTAAAAATATGTCTAATTTTTTAAATGAATATTTTTAAATAAATTTTTTAAATATTGTAAATTATAATAAAAATGAAGATTTGAAACTGCTGATAACTCTTCATTTTTTATCTTCTAATGATTAAAAGAGTAAAAAGTATAAAATATTACTTTTTTAAAATAGAATCTGTAAAAAAAAAATGCTGCGTAATTATTGGCACTTTGGTTCTTTAAGTAATAAAAAAATATTTTTAATAGTTGAAAGTATATTAACATGGAACATGTTTATAAGAAGGGAACCCTGGAAATCTGAAAACCAAAGGTGGGGGGGGGTCAAATGGGACTTCGAATAATTTCGATTTAGGGACTTATAATAATACGCTTAGAATAATAGGGAATCAGAATAGTTTGGGTTTAGAATCTTAACATCTAGTAAACTCGATAATTAAAAATTATAAAAATAGCAAATGACATTGTAATGATACGTAGCATTTTTGCAATATACCTAGCCCTCAGCTGTAAGTAAACATGTTCCATGCATTTAGGTTGTGTTTACCCAAACCAATTATAAGTTTTTCGTCTAAGGAAGGGGAATCAACTGTTTGGGAAGCCGATGAGCTACTAACTTTCAGGACAGGTTGTGGTCGTTAAAAAATATCCCCCACACCCTTAGTTTTCTTAAATGGGCCTCATAGGCTTATAAATGAAATACCCTAGCAGAGTTTTATGCTATAAAATAGAGGTTATTTATTTATTTATTTATTTATTTTGAAAAAATTTGGCGCAGGCATGGCCGATGCGCGATATGATACAATATTGTATAATGGTTAAGAGTATAAGTACATAGTACATACATAAAATTTAAGTGAATAAAAATAAGTATGAATATAATTAATATTATAAAATATAATAATAATAAAAATAAAAATTAAATTAAATTTAATATATGAATTATAACAATTTTTGCTTAATTATGATTTAAATTTTTAATATTTAGACATATTTTTGACAAAAGAAAAAAAGTATATTTTAACTTGATTATTTCTTAAAAAGATCTGGTGTTTTTTGTAGATATAATAGGTATTTCATGATATGGATTTTAAGGTTAGGTTTCTATAGGCTATTTCCTAAATGTCACTGCTACCTCGTAAGCCAACTAAGCACTTTTCGATTGGTTTCATTTTTTTCTGCGAGTGATTTTCGTTATTTTAATACCCGTAAACCGCAATTTTTTATCAGTGATTCTCTTACTATAGTTATTAAACCGAATGCCCATTTTTGGTCCAAAATGTACAATTTCTAAAATTGTTGCCAAAATTACAATTTTTGACTAAAGTAGGTTTTATATGTTTCAAAATTTTTATTCAAGCTTCAAGTTTCTAAAAAATTTTAACTGATCCCTTTCCCTTCAGTTGTTTTCATGTTATAGCTCTGCAAAGATGGTTATTAAAAAATTAGCGTTTATTCAAAAATCTTAAGTCTGACTTTAAATTATCTTATCTTGCAAATAAGCAACAAAAAATAGACAAGTAAACAATTTTTGGAAACGCGGAGCCTTTACAAAATTTTGGAGGCCTATAAAGCATATTTTGGTTATAAATGGTAATCATGTGATCAATTTGAAATTTTTCCATTTTTAGTAGAAAATGGACATTTGATTTATTGATTCTAACGGTAAGAGAGTTATTGATAAAAAATTACGGTTAACGGGAAATAAAAGGTGTCACTTATACAAAAAAATGAGAAAAATTAGTTCAAAATTCAGTTTTCAGGTTAAAAACTCTCTTAAATAAATTTTGCTTTTTCAAGTTATTTACGGTTTTGACTTGATAAGTAACTTTTAGGACGTAATAGTGATTATCATTCTTATAGAACCGAATAACCCGACAAAAATTAATAAATATAAAAAAAATTTTTTTATTTGGGGTCAAAATTGAGCGAGTTTGTTTTTTGCATATATTTTAAGTTCACAAATGGTTTAAAAATGATCTGAATTTCATGAAAACAGACTATGTTTAAAATGAGCCGGAAATGGGTAAAATTGGGAGATTCGTTCTATGGAAATCGTATGACTTAGTCGCTTTTAAAATGTCTAAGATTGTTTTTTTAATAAATAAAAAAAAACTATTCATTTTAAAGTTAATATTTTTTTACATTAAGCATTAAGCATTATTTTTTGCATTTTGCATTATAATTATAGTATCACTTTGTATTACTTTTTTGTGGCTGCAAATAAACTATATTATTATTATTATTATTATAAATTACTTGCTTATTAGACATATTTATTATGGATAATAAGTATTCCAGGAAATATAATTTTACTTTAAAAGCCAAAGATACTTTGAATAAATTACTAAGTTACAAGTAAAATTCCAGGAACCAAAACCAATAAGCTTTTACATAAAAAATAAATTTTACTTAAATTCTGAGAATCATAGTTTATAAGTTTTCACTAAAATCAAAGATATTAAGCTTTGTAAAAGTTTCAACATCAACAGTTTAAAAATTAATTAAAATTCTTATTTTCATACTTAAATTAACAAATTATTTTTTTGAATTGAATTTGAATTGAATTGAATGAATTTGAAATTGTACTTATTATAATTTTTTTATTTTACAAATTTATTGTAAAAAATTGTATTTTATTACTTAGTATCAATATTCGTTTAAATTATGAAATAAAACCTTGAAATATTAAAATTTTTGTGTTTTTATTTCAAAATTCAATAAATTTAAAAATAGATTTTTTTTTTTTTGACAATAGAAAAAAAAATTTACTTAATTAATATACTTTAAATATATTTAGTACATTAATGTAAATTTTTTTTTTGTGGAAAATCATTAATAATTAATATATTTTTGTTGCAAGAGTGTATTATATTTGAACTGAAGTAACTTTTTTTTTTAAACAAAAAAATATCTGCTATTTCTGAAATTATCCTGATATAAATTCTAAAATATAAATATATTGCTAAACAATAAACATTTTATTATTATATTCAAAGAAGGTAGCATCAGTTAACTTGATTTTTTGTTTTTTTAAAAAGTGTAAGTGAATAAGTAGGTATATAAAAAAGTGATAGTAGGTATATAAAAAACATAAAAAATGTTCCAATTTTTATCGAAAATATTATTAGTAAACAACGCTTGGAATTCCTGACATTATTTCCAGTCAATTGGGTTTTGAAGATATGAGCCTGTTTTTAATGAAGTCCTCAGATCAAGGTAATCAAAATAACGTAATAAATAAAAATGTCTCTTTACAAAAATTGCAAAATGTTGGAAAAAAAAAAAATTTAAATAGCTAATTCTTAACTTTTATTGTAGATTAAATAATAAATAATTTATTCCGCAGAATTTTAAAAATTCTATCGAGATTCGTATCCGTATCTCACTAACTCCAATCAATATACAGTTTAGGTTGTCAAGTTTACGGTCATCATCAGATTTGGTCTACCATAGGTTTCTTGGGTTGCTGATCACGAATTTCGAGTCCTTTTTTATGAGAAATTTGCAGAACACTCTTAAAATTGTAAAACTACCTCTAAAAAGGGGTATTTTTGCAATTTTCAAGCTTTCAGTGTCCACGTTTGGTTCACATTCATTTTTTAGGTCGCTGATCACGAGTTTTAGGGCCTTGTCTACTAAAAATTGGCACTTTACCCTTTAATTTGCAAAAAACATGAAACACATAAAAAAAATACCCCTTTTAGAAGCAGTTTTTGCTAATTTAAGTGTGAAGCACCAATTTTGAGTAGACAGGACCCTAAAATTCGTGATCAGCGACCCAAAAAACGCATGTGGATCAGACTTCGACTATTAAAGTGCACATACATAAAAAAAATACCCCGTTTTAGAGGACAAATTTAAGGGTGCTCCGCACATTTCTAATAGAAAAGACTCCAAAACTCCAAAATTCGTGATAAGCGAGCCAAAAAATAAATTATAGTATGGCGACGAAACGAGTATTTGACTTGCAACAGAGTCCTTGAGATGAAAGTGGTTCGAATTTATGTTATGGAATACCAGAATGCATTCTTATAGAAAGGGTAACCTATTAATATGAATAGTATAATTATAAATAGGGATTGTATAATTAATTTTCATTTCCTGTAATGTTCTGAAGGTTAATGTATTTTTTTTTTAAATTTAGTCATTAGACTTTTAGATTTGCATAAATTTCTGTAGATGTTAGGATATATTTTATATAAAACGCTATTGGCAGTCACGTTTAAGTTGCTTTGCTTGAAATTTCAATCAAAACAGCCACTACGTTTGTGTATGGAAATTCTACTGAAACTTATTATAGTCACATTATCATCAGAATCCAGACAATACCATCAATTGACTATTTATTAATATTTAATTTTTCTGCAAGTTCAAAATTATTGGTTGTAAGTTTATTAAAATTAGATTGTTATATCCAAGTTGCGTAATTTAATATATTATAGTTTGTTATTTGAGATTTGTAACATTTATATATACCCTTCCAAATTCAATTCACTTGCGAGAAAAATTTATTAAAAAATTAATTATCTTAGAATGCTATATACTTAAATAAATGGTAAACATTATTTTTATGAATTTTTATTTTATTTTAATTATTACAAAGGATATATTTTTCAATTAAAATTAAATTTAAATTATAAATTGACTTACAATAAGGAAGCTTAAAATTAAAATAAATAATAATTTACTAATGTGTAAGTCTAACACAGTAGGACGTTGATGTTGCTAATTATATTTCCTTTTGATAATCATTTCTGAAATAGATGTTTAACCATTATAATGAAAAGAGTGCCAGCAGTTAAAAATCCATCTTGTTTTTGAATTTTTGGAAAATTTTCGAAATCTACTAAATACTATAATTAATACTATTCTAATCAAAGAAATTTATTTGCTGAATGCTATCGTTAATTGATTCTAAATATATTTAGCTATCAACTTTTACACATTTTTGTTGAAAACAAATCTAAAAGTAACAAATTTTAATTATTTTATAAGTTTATCATATTTAAATAAAAATTTTTGGATAAATTTTCTGCTTACTTTTCCATCCCCACATGAAGTTCCTTCAACTGGTCCTGGTTGAGGATTTAAAAACCGAGTTATAAACCGAAAATCTTTAAAACAGTACAAACGTTTACAATCGCTTTCATGCCACTGAAAAAGAATTTTTATTTACATTTTATTAATTTTAAAATAAAATAATAGTATAATTTACAGGATTCGATCGGTAACCATGCTTAATAGCATTACATTGTTGATCTCGTGTTGCTATTTTTCCAGGTAATATTTTAGATATTGAATTACTGATAATTGGTTTATTTCTTAAACATTTTCCATTTGGTGATCTGTTATATAAAAATAAATTAATTTAGAATTAAAAAAATTTTATTTGAAATTTACTATATTTTACTCTAGGCTCTATAATCCAAATAATTAATTTAAATAAATATTAGACTTACTTGATCAATTTAATCATTGATCTTTGACTGCATTTTGACCAATGTGGAGAAACTATATTACTTGATACTGGACTCATAATATAACCAGCTGAACAATCACCATAACCATTATCATGCTGAGCATTTAATCTTAAAATCATAAAATTTTTTACAATTATAAAAATTTCTAGACCTCGTCATTTTATTTTTTAGGTTTCTTATTTATTTTTAGTATATTTATAAAGCCTTTATTTTAAAAAAAAATTTGTAATTATAAAAAAACCAAAAATAAATGAAAACTCTTATTAAAAAAATTATTTAATTAAATATTTTATTTACAAATGAGCTATTTCATGCCCTGCAACGTTAATCCCTTGAAAACCACCTTCATCTATCATAACGACTAAAGATGTTCCTGTATTTAATTGACACATTTCACCAAGTGCTGCTACACCTTCAAATAAAAATATTAATTTTTATCATATTTAAAAATTGCCTCTATTTCTAGTATTTTTAAATATTACCTTGAACTTCAGCATTTTTATACATAGATCGTCTAAAATATATTAAAAATATTATAAAAATTTATTAATTTAAGAAAATAATTTTTATATTTAAATATTAAATATAATTTACCCTGATATAAAAACAATAGCATCATAATTTTTATGTGAAATTATTTGCTCCTTTTGGAAATGATTACTAAGACTTTGATAAGTATCCTTTATAACTAATGAACCATATTTTACATTATTTTCTATGTAAGGCAAAGAATGTAAATTCTGAAATATTAAGAAAACATTTATTCATTCAAAATTAAATTAAATATTGCATCTGCTTAATTTTCATGCAAAACTTATTATAATAGTATATTTAGTATCAAGGGTGCAAAATTTTTGGTACTAGTGTGGTCACTAGCACGAGAGCCAAGTGAAGGCAGGCATGAGTGAAATGTGTTCACGCTAGGGCCTAAGTTTTTTCGCCTATAATGCTTATAATATTTTTTGCCTACCAAGGTGTAGAACGAGTGTAAAAAATTACGTGCCAAGTTTTAAGCACGAGTTTTACGCTCGGAAGGGCGAAAGATCAATTTTAAGATAATAATCAATTTTTTTTTTTAATTAATTTTTGGCCAGAGTAGCTAATAAAAGTTGATTTGCGGCCTCAAAACCTGCTCAAATTTTCGAGTAATTGCTTGAAGTGGCAAACGATTACTAAAAATATTTATTAAATGAAAGATCACAAGCTTATCTATTATTTTATCACTTACTTATTGTTAGTTTAAAAATAAATTTTACACGAAAAAAAAAGATAAATAAATGATTCAAGCAAAATGTACATGCTAATTTATTGTATTTTATGAGAGGAAATTTCAATCATACACGAGAAGTGTATGCCTTTTATTTATTATTTTTATTTTACTTACTTTTGGAACAATCAACCCAGCAATATTAAAACGAATTTTAGGATCTTGAAAGTCTCTGTACAATAAATCACCGTTCCAAAATGCCAACATATATCTTGCTAATGATTTTATATCATTTTTGAAAAATCTATAAAAATATATTTTAAATTAATTAAGGGGACACGGAACCAAAAAAATTTTTAAATCAGTTTTTTTGATTTTTAACAAAATTTATTGATTAAATTTAAAAAAAAAAGACTCTTATGCCCTCCGCAATAAAAAAACACATCAAACCAGTCTAAAAAAAATTTTTAATTTTATCATCCCTTCGAGAATTTTTGGAAATTCGGGAATTTAGAATTTTTTTCGAATTTCCAAAAATTCTCAAAGGTATGGTAATATTTAAAATTTTTTTTAGACTGATTTGATGTGTTTTTTTATTGCGGAGGGCATGAGACTCATTTTTTTTAAATTTAATCAATAAATTTTGTTAAAAATCAAAAAAACTTATTTTAAAATTTTTTTGGTTCTGTGGCCCCTTAAGTAATAATTATTTTTGATAAAATAAATTACTTATAAAATGTATAATCAACGTGAACTAATATTTCAGGATAAACAATATTTTCATTTATTGATGAATCGTTATCTGGAATTGGATGTTTTGGTTTTTCTTTAGGCTTTTGGTTAACTGAATTGTCATCATTATTTGGAGTTGGTACTTTTGATTTTTCTTCGTGATGATGATTAACTGAATGGTCATTAACTTCTGGATTTTTAATATTTATGCCAAAACGCTTGTTAATGTAATCATTAATTTTGTTTCGATAGTCTCGAATTTTCGCTAAAAATATCAATAAAATGTTAAAATATATAATTTAGGGTAGATTACCAAGCCGGAAAATATGATAAATTTTAGAAAATCTCAAAAAAATTTCCGGCTCTAAAACGATAGCTCTGGATAATTAAATTACCATCAATATTATTTATATCAAAATCGGAAAAATCGAAACTTGGTATACCATTGCCAATTTTATTTGGTTTTTTAGATTTATCCTTAAATACAATATGCGGTACCCCATTATATAAATCATAATCTTTTGGTTCATCGTTGATAGTCACAGTTGCTGAATTAGGATAAATTTCAATTAAATATGTATTTATTTTAGCATTACTCCATGGGTGGAACTTATTGAAATTTATTAATTTTTCTACTCTTACTGGCACTGGTTTTATTAATTTATCTTTTATTAGTCCATTCTAAATAATAAACAAAAAAATTTTTGATTTAAGTAATTTCAGAATAATTAAAAAACTTACCGCATAAATGGAACCGTCTTTTTCTTTATCAATTAATAACGCTATTTTATTTTTTTTATTTTGATAAGTTTTTGCATTACCTAATACTGACTGTAAAATAAAATCAAATTAAAAAATATATCAAAAACTAATTTTTGAAAGTAGATTTACCCCAAATGTTAATGTTTCATAATCTGATTCTGATTTAGCAATATAAATTTTAGTATTTCCACCAACAAGAACATTATTTGTTTGTTCTAAATATAAATTAATACTTTTGTTATTTGATTTTCCTAAAGTGTCTCTTTTAATTCTAGGATTTTCATATTTTTCTACTACATAGACTATGTCAAATTCAGGTACTGAAATTGAAAATTCGAACAAAATTGTTAATTTAATTGAGCTTTTTTGTTTTATATTTTAACTGTACGTACTTGATTTATAATCGTCGACGTTAAATAGTTCCTTAATGTCACTTTTTGATAAGTGTTTATTGAGCTTATAAAAAAATTATTTAATAAAATTTATTTTTTGTTGGTATATTTGTGAATAATAATTTAAAAATTTACCTCGTTTCCGGTAACGCGTGTGCTTAGTAATCCTAGTGTTATCAATATTATAACGTTAAGAGACATTTTGAATATAATTTCACTGAGCTATACATAAAACTAATAAAAAATACAAATTTTTGCACTTGAATGTTAAATTTAAACTGCAAGGTTTTATTTTTTTCGCAGCTTTTTATACAGTTTTTTATCGAAATTGAATTGATTTTTAAGAAAAATAGCTGATAAATTTTGCATGAACCATCATATTTGTCAGATTTTCGATGACTGTAAATTATGAATGTTACAGTTCTTAAAAATTTGTCTGTTTTAAAAGACAAATACTGATTCAGAAGTTTATTTTTATGGAAAAAAGATAGGCATTATTAAAATTTTTATTAAATTATTTCGCAGATATTAGTCAGGGAATGAGTGACGTATAACAAATAAGTGCATCAGTTTCATTTTTTGAAATAATGGTATTTTATTTTAAAATCTGATCCCTTAATCGGGTTTTTCTGGATTGACTTCTCCAAATCATAAAATTAAACAAAATACTAAAAAGTAGACCTGACGTAGACCCTTGTCTTGCAGACATTTTTATCCTTTATAGATCGATGGATTTTTTCACTGGATGTTGTTGTTTTTCGACTCGTAACCTTTTTGTCTCAATTACTGAAGTTCTTGTGTATCTCTGCCTGATAATATCAAAAAATCTGAACTAGAAAAATTTGGAAATTGCTACTCTTTATTCGTTCTTATAATAACCCTAAATGACCTATTCATTTTTTTAAGATATATTTAAAAATATTTTTAAAAATACTGAAAAATTTGGATTAAAAAAATAGAATTAATCTCTGATATAACATATGTTAAGTGAAAAAAAAATAAATAAATAAAACAAAAATAGAAAGTTCGACTAATATTATAATAATTTAAATTAAAAATAGATAAAAAATCAAAATTATTTTTAATTTTGGTAAATTTCCAGCAACTAAAAGTAAATATTTTAAAATCTATTAATAAGAACAACAACATTAGTGAATCATTAAATAAGTTAAATTTAAAAATTAAAGGTAGTAGTTATTAGTCAATAATTGATAAATCATCAATTTAGAATCAAGTAAGTCTTGGATAAAGTTTTCATCTTTTAGTAAGGTTAATATTTTTATACAAACACTAGAAAACAAGTGGTTTTTATTGTATTAATCTAATATTTTAAAAACTATACATGGGCATTTTTAAACCAAATTTAACTAAATGATCGGGTTCTCAAATCAGTTCCAAAGTATTTTTTTCGGAAAAATCTCCATGTCATTTTTTAGCTTCTAAGGTTCATTTCTTGATTTTTGTAGATCATTTTCGATTTTTGGACATTTTTAAGCCTGGACTGAATTGGAAACTCAAAAACTATTAACTCTCCTTGTAGTTCTGAACTTTAATATGCATTTATGTATAAAAAATTACCTCAATAATGAGCAAAACATTATACAGATCTGTATGACGGTTTGCCTTGTGTTTCATAGATCTGATGTAAATCACGATGCTTAGGTCAATATAATGTAACAATATAGTAAAACAAAATTTTACAAATTTTTCTATTTAATTGTTAAAAATAATATTTTTAATTCGCACGTTTTTTGACATACCTATAATGTAAGAAACTAAAAAATAGATTCTAAAAAAATGTAAAATACTTAAAGTGTCAAATTATCTTTATTTAAATAATAATACATGATACATGTATTTCATTACTTTTTATCCAAATAATATTTGTCTGTATAAAATTTGCACTTTCATCCTTTTTGAAAACGTTATAATTATTAAATTACATTTTATGAATAAATAATTTTTTTAAAGATTTTGTATCACTCTGATAGTTTATCTAAAAATATCATGAATCAATTACATACATAAGTATAAATAAAACACCAAGTTGGTCAAATTGCAAAAATAAAAAAGAAATGAGAGAAAATATTTAAAATAAGAATATACGCATCACGACACGCATCAATGCGTGCAGAGTAAAATATTATACTAAAAAGATTGTTTTACGTTGAACTGACAACAAATATTTTATGATTATTTTTAAGATGAAACCCAAAAGTTTGCCTTTTTTGATAATCAATCGTAGCTGAATTATCGAATAAACATAATAATCACTGAGCAAATGCTGGACAATTTAAGCAGGTGTTCAAGCATTAACTCAAAACTTTGGCTGTTATTTGGTCAAATTTGAATTAAAATTTTTTAAAAATGCAAATCTGATTCAAATCGAATTTATTCTATAATATCAAGAATACATATTTACATGACCCTTTAAGAATGGTTCTTCATATAAATAATATTCCAAATATGTAATTATCTAAAGCATCAAATAAAACCCCATGTAAAAATACTCTATGTGAATTTAGAAAAAAAAATAAAAAATTTATCTAATAACAAATTTGATAAAATAAAATTTTTCTATTTTTAGATTTTTATATGGCGACAATGTGTTGATTCTTATGTCTCAAAAAAATGAAAAAAAGAATGGCATATCTCAGTTAATATATAATATAATATTTATAATTATAAATAACAACATGCTTTAGATAAGTAGTATTCTATTTATAAACATTTTTACACATATGTGTGTGATATGAAATAAACTGTATATTCAAATAAGTTATCAGGTTGCAATGAATATATGGGATAATTTATATTCCACATTGGGATTATCATGACATGTCTGGAAATCGGTTATAAAAAATTTATGGATAGTTTTATGTTATAGAAATTTCGTTTATTCTATATAATTAGAATCGTCAAAAGGCACTGGATAAGTACAGTGATTTGGCCCCTGGAACCAAACCTAACCTAACATGAAGCACCTGAAAATTAATCAAAAAACGTGATTTCCGTTGGAATTAGACTTCTAGGCCACGACAGGCCCCCAAATACCAAAAAAACTCGTTTTTTTAAAAAGTATTTTAGATTTTATTTAATATCTCAAACCCATTAATAATGAATATTCTGCTCAATGCCTGGAAAACTTATTTTTCACAACATTTCACAACATTTCAAGAATAATTTTTTTTGGTCCTTTATTTTGGGCCTTTAGGGTCCCTTTAATTAAGACCCCGAAATATAATTTTGAAGTTTTCAGTTGTTTTGCATAAAAAAAATATATCATCCTTAAATTTATTGATTATAGTCCTGGTGGGGTGAAAAACCATATTTTTTAATTTTTTAAAAAATCTCCTGGAGAAGGAACCACTTTCTAATACCCAAAAATTCCAAATCTTCTATCGGCAATTACTCGCGGTTTTTTAACTGCTATTATTGAAATTGCCCTTTTGTAAAAGTACAGTTAATAAACCGATTTTTTATTAATATCCACCATTATGCAGCCACAATCGTCCTAAGCTATTACCACTGTATTTAAAAAGCAAAAATATAGGCACACAAAAATGAAACTATGAGGCAAAACTTTAGTTTCGATCTTGTCTACTGTCTATTATCAGCGGATTGGCGGTTTTTCCCGGCTTGGTTACCAGGGGTCCGGTGTAGTGAGATAGTAGAAGGGGCTCCGTAGGGTCTCGGTCTCCGGACCGTGACTCGGGATATGCCCCAATGTGGTGCATTATGCCTATGTTACACATTCGCTGTCTATTATGACTACGTGAAAGCCAAAACTAGAGCCAAAATCTATTTTTTGTCCCTTGATTAATAAATAGCTATAAATACCGTAAAAATCTTGTTAAATATTTTTCTCTCAAATGAAATGAGTTTGCCAGGTTATATAAGCAAATCAGACATTAGAATTTTCTAATGTTAAGAAAGGGGGTCCATTATCTGAATATTGCGTTGCACTTTCGCAAAGTCGTATTATCTTGACATTGAAGAAAAAAAATTATATACAACCCTTGATCATAAAAAATAATGTCTCAGATTGCAGATTATTTATTCTAACAACGGACATGTTCATAGGCTCGTGCCAAATACATATGTTTGACGCCCTTAAATTCGCAATATTTTGCTTACTAAATACATTTTCAGGTATAATTCTCCAAAATTTGTAATCAGCTACCTAAAATACAATAAGTAGGCCAAATATTGTTTTAATTTGTTATTATTTCAAACAGACCCCAAATTCATAACTATTGAGGAGTGTTTTTTCCAATAACAGAAAGTTTACTGCACAGGGCCTACATGCATAGGGCCTCCAAATTCATAATTAGCAACCCCAAGAACATATACAGAGGGCTAAATATTCTAACAGTATCGAAGTCTGACTAAAACACCGTTAAAAATGGGTTGTTTTTACTAAGTTAAGGGTGCTAGACGAATTTTGCACAAAACCGAAATTTGACTGGAGTAATCAGTGTAAGCATGTTCTCCTTAAATGAATCTTAGAAAAGTTTGTATTACCGAAAATGCAAAGTTATTTTAATGAAGTATTCTAACACAATAAAGGATGTTTTGGGTAAATGGGTACCGATTGGCACTCTTTTCTTTACTTTGTTACTTTGAGACCCTGTCATTTGAAGTAGCTTGTAACTCTTACTACAATCAAATTTATATATAAGCAATATCTTACGTGGCTTAAAAACCGTAGGAAAATAATGAAAAACGTGTTTAACGCCTGTAAGCAGCATAAATATATAAGAAAACACGTATTATATATGTTATGTACTTTGTTATGTATGTGCTAGAGTACGAGACAATATAGTCAAGAGCGAGTTTGCAATATATTATGTATCTATTAAAAGTGGTCAATTGTAGATGACGCTGAGTACATTTAATTGTGGTCCATCTATGTAAGTCACTGAAACTTTGTGCAATTATCGAAAGTATCTTTATGCATATAAATTTTGTTTACATTTGAGTTATTGGGATCAATTAAGGAAATATGTAAAGGCGGGAAAATTTGAATTTTTAAAAATCGAAAAATTTTAGAAACTAACAGCAAAATAAGTTTGATAATATTTTTGTTTACAATTTATCGAAGCTTGAATATTTATGATTTTGATGGGGAAAAAACTTGTATTATGTTTACCTCATACTTATATCATAAACCCATAGAGGTAGAGTCCCCAAAAACTACCAAGAATTCTAGCATAATATATTTATTTTTATTCCAAAAAAATCTTCCTCGTCACAAATATTAAAATAAAAAAACTGATAAATGATTATTAAAATTAAATTTACTAATTTTTCAATAATTTCATTGAAAAAAATATTTTATATGAAACAAAGAGTAAAATTATGTTATAAAATACGTCGTTTTAAAATAAATTTTTTTTAATTTTGATAGCAATTTCATGTAATTTTATTTAGTAGCATAAAATACACGAAGGTATAGAGCACTACATACAAATAGATACTATACATGCATGCATGTGCATATATAAAATATGCACAATACATAAAAAGACAATTGTATTTTAAAATAAATTAAGAATTGAGAGAATACATAGGAGAGTAATAATAATACGTTCGTTGTAAATAAAAATCTTTTTTAAAAAAAAATTTTTTTTATAAATTACAAAAAATAATAATAATAATAATTGAAAAGACAGAATTTTATATATGACGCATTCAATTTAATATAAAAGTTGGAGTTTTATGTAGTAATTAATCATTTATGATAAAAACTCATAATACAAAAAGAGAGAAACTAACAGATTGAATCCATCTTTATCTTTTCGACGAGGAAATTCTTGTTTATTATAGACAGTATACTACACTAAGTTCTGTAAGACGGCCAGCTGCCGGAAATACCCATGTTGAGAACTTGATGCTGATGGACTTAATAAAAAGACATTACTTCTCTAAAATATCAGTTTATATGTTTTACTCTCATTCGAATCTTATACTCATTTTTTTATAACAAATTTTTTTTTTTTTTACGCGTTAAATAATATTTTATTGTTATTGTTTATGTGTGTTTCTGTGTGTGATATTGTGTGTGTTTTAAACAAATGTGTACTTTAATTATAATAATAAAATTTTCAAGACATTTAGGCGAAGAGTAAGAAGAAAAAAAATTTTTTTATTAGAAAAACACATTTTTTTTGGTATTTTTTGAAGAAAAATTAAGATTTGAATAAAATGAAGTTTTGTACTATCAGTGATATTAATTATAAGATGGCTATTATTAATTTAACTGTTCTATTAATCTTGACTTTGATGTTAAATGATATTCAAGGAAAAGAGGTAGATTATTTAATTTTTTTATTTATTTAAATATTTAATTACTAATTTAAAAAAACTTTTAAAAAATTTATATATCTCATTTGATTAAATGACGTTTTAACGTTTATACTTGTTCTAAAAATTATTTTATAACATATATAAATTTTTTTTGATGCTGAGAATTTTTTTTTATTTAAAAAAAAAAAAATTTATTTATCATTTATTATTTAGTTGCATAAACGTTTATCAAAAAGAGAAGTCAAGGCAATATTTAACGTCGATAACCATGAATCAAGTAAGTTATTTCTAAGAAATAATTTTAAACAAAATTTTAATTAAAAAAAATTTTTTTTTAGTACCAAATTATGGGATAGTTTATTTAGCTAAAAAAAATGATAAAATTGATAGTACGAGATATAAGAGAGATTTAACTAAAGAAATAACAAATAAGGAATGTGTATTTTTATATTTAGAAGAGACAACAAATGTTTTGTTTGGTAAAAATACCAAAATTTTTATGGCTAAATCTGATACGAGTTATAATACTTTAACGTTCGATAGGGCATTTAGGGTAAATAATTTGAATTTTTATAAAAATTTTTTATAATTTTTTTTTAATTAAAAATATTTTTTTAAAGTCTGTACTTGGTGATGTAAAAACGTATCAAGATCCTGAGAATGACGCAGCATTACTTATAAATGAAGAAGATAATGGATCAGTTTATGCTGTAAGTTAAACACAAAATTATAAAATAATGAAATATTAAAAAATGACAAATTTTTAGAGAGGAATAATTCGTAACAAAGTAATAGTACCAGTGCCCCAAATTTTACGTCAGTTTGTAAATGTTAATAGTGTTTGTAGAAACATAACAGATTTACCAATAAACACAACTTTACACAGTTTATTATTAGCATCTGATCCAGCAAATGGTATATTAAATGGTACATTGTATAAATTAAACGAAGAATTAAAAGAACAATTGGAAGATTTACCAGCAATACCTCATTTTATATTTGCTGAACAAAATCCTGATATTGAATTTACGACTAAAAAAACAGTCGAAACAACGAGTTTAAATCCATTTTATAATAACGAAAAAGGTTTAATTATTTGACCAAAAAAAGTTTTTTAACCATATTTTAAAAATCATTAATTTTTATATCTAATTTTAGAAATTATATTTTTAGAAATTTTTAATAATTCAATCAGCGAATTTAAAGAATTATATAATAATCAAAATTCAAGTGGTGTGCCTCAAAATTTAATGAAACCGAATCAAAGTGCAGCATCACCAGATGATTCTTTAAATAACGATCCAAATACTGTTTATCTTGAAATTTTGGTTAACGTCGATTATGAAACTTACAAGTAATTCAATTAATTTAATATATTTTTTAAAATTTTATTTAAATTACATTAATTTTTTTTGAAATTAATTTTAGATTGTTTAATTATGATATTAAATCATTAGCTAAATACATGATAGCATTTTGGAACGGTGTAGATTTGTTATACAGAGATTTAAAAGATCCTAAAATACGTTTAAATATTGCTGGTATTGTTGTTCCAGAAGTAAGTGCAAAAATTAAAAAAATTTTAAATTTACATTAATTAATGAAATTTAAATTTACAGAATCCAAGTGCAACTCCATATATAAAAACTCATTCATCGGTTGATGATGTCTTAGACATCTGGAATACATTGGTCGCTGTTGGTGAACATTTTAGCAAAGAAAATAATTTTCCAAATAATATGTACGATGCTATTATAACAATGTCGCCGTATGTATTTTTTAATTTTTTATTTTAAAAAATGTAAATTTTAGGAAATTTATTGAGTTTTGTTTATTTTAGGAGAAAAAGATACGATGAAGCAACAGTTGATACGACACAAGGTAAATAATTAAAAGTCAATTTATAGTTTAAAAAAACATTTAATAATAAAAAAAATAATGTAAAAATAGTATGTGAATTTTTTTAAAAGATATGGCATCTTTGGGTAAAACATGCAGTGTCAAATTTGGAAAATCAGTTGCTGTTGTTAAAGATAATGGTGATTTTCAAGGAATTTATCTTGCAGCTAATGAAATAGCAAATCTGTTAGTATTTTTAAAGTTATGCGTTTTATATTAAGTTTTATCATTACATTTTTATTTATTTATTAAAGATTAAATGCTACTACTAAAGACGACGATTGTCCAGCTGGAAATATTATGAGTCGATGGGAATGGTCAAATTATAGACCAAGATGGTCAAAATGTGGAGCAGAAGCAATAAGAAATTATATTAAGTAAGTTATATTCTTGTTTTGGGTATATTTTTGAATAAAATAATAAATAACGTTCAATATTTTGAAAATCAATTTTTTAATATATTTTAGGTACGTTGATAAATGATGTTTTTTGGTAGTTTTTTTTTTGTCATATTTTGTCGCAAAAATGCAAATTTTCATTTTTTTACGAATGTCGCAATACCAATTTTAGCCCCCATCCTCTCAATAGTAATTTTAACAGTAGTCCTGTGGCCATATTTCTAACAAAATAATTCCATTAGGTTCCAATAGGTCCATTTTCGGACCACCGCCGGGACGTGTGAAAAAGAGATCACATGCCACTATTCTGTTTCGATCAGATCACAATCTGTCGCAACTCACCCTCCCCTCCACCCCTTACATTAAACAGCGTGACATACTTTGTGAATGTACCCTTAGGAAAAATTATGATTTCACTACTTATAGTCAAAAATTCAATTAATTTCTGGTTGCCCGTAGGACAAATTGCGATTTATTCGATTTGAACAAAAAATCCCCAAAACTAAAATTTAGGGGTTTCGCATTTATCTTAAACCTTAATATTCAATAACAAAATTATTTAATAACATGCTGAGTAAATATTCAAAACAAAACGCTAAATAATATTAATTTTTCATTTTAGTTCACCAAGTGGACAATGTTTGAGAAATAAACCTTATATTATACCTAGCAGAACTATAGCATCAAGAAATAAGCAATGTAATGATGTTGAAAATGGTTCCCATGCAAATTGGGTAAATAATTAAAAAAGCAAAATTAAATAAAATTTAAAAAAATTAATAAATATTATTTTTTTTAGGTATATTTAAGTGATTGTAATATATTATTTTGTATGAAAGATGGTAATTACCTAAAATACCAACCAGTACCAATTGAAGGTACACATTGTGGAAATGGAAAAGTAAGTACAAAAATAATTTTTATTTCAAAAATTTTGTTTCCTACACGAAAAAAAATTAGCTTATAACTAATTATCCATTAACAAAAGTAGTTTTTTTTAAAATTTTTATGCAGTAACTAAAAAAATTTAGGCTTAAAATAAAATAAAAGATCATAAAAATTAAAGACCATCTAACAAAAGGAGTTCACTTGTAACTTCACTTCACTTTTGTAACACCAAATTGTACCAAATGGTTATAGATGAGTTTATTAAGTTTAAAAAACATGCCGACTACCCACTATTCATGACAATGGACTATCCGGGTCTAAAGACACAGGGCTCAATGTTACAAAATAGGGTATAACGCTAAAACCTTACAATTTAACCAAAATACTTCTAGTTGGTCTCATTTTTTTGCTGTGTCACCTTTCAAATGCCGTAAACCGCAGTTTTTTATCATTCTTTTATAATTTTTAACTAACATGATCAATTTTTAAATTGCTGCAATATTTGACGAAAATGGGTTTTCTAAAAAAATTTCCAACAAGCTTCAAGTTTTCAAAAATTCTTTTCTTTACCTTTTTCAATTATTTGTTAACCAAATATGATAATTTGAAGTCACAGACCCAATTATAATATTTTTTAAAAAAGCTCATTTTGAATGTTAAATTTGAAGAGCTATTTTGCAAAATCGACTCAGAAAATGAGACAAGTAGAGAATTTTTCAAAATTTTTTGCTTATACAAAATTTTTTTTCATTGAGAATTGCAATTTTGGTAGAAATTTGAAAAATTACCATTAGATTAATTGGTTATAGCGATGAGGGGATTTGTAATCAAAGATTGCGGTTCACGGTACATAAAAGGTGACACTTACATCAAAAAAATTAGACCAAACAGAAATGTTAAACTTAATTTGCGAGGATCAAGCGTTACATTGAAAATTACCAAAAAACCTTTTTTATAACTAGGCATGTAGCCAGGGAAGGGGGCTTGGAGGGCTTTAGCCTCCGCCTGTATTTTTTTTTTTTTAATGTATTTTTTTCAAAACTGGGCGTAAAACGCAGTTTGAAATGTTAAATTTTACATTAAAGCCCCCCCCCCCCAAAGCCCTCTAAAAACGAAAATCCTGGATACGTACCCGTTTATTACATTGAACCTTGCGTTGGCATGAACGGAGGGTAGTTGGCATGTTTTTTAAACATAATTAACTCTTTTTAACCATTTGGTGTAATTTATTATTCCAAAGGCAGTGAACACCTCCTTGTAAATATGTTCTGCGTAAGCTTCCTTTTTAACACTTGGATTATCGAAGTTTTTAGTTTGCTTAAAATTGCCTTAAATTAAAATTTATGTACAGTAAATTAGTTTAGTTAATTTTTTTCCGTGTAAATCTGGAAATTTCTTGTTTGATTTTGATAAAAAAAATTTTTTTTTTAGATTTGTATGGGAGGGCAGTGCGTTGAGATTGATAATCAAATATCTAAAAAAACATAAAAACATATCAAAAAAAAAAGTTTATATTTGAACATATTAGATAAGTAAATTTATGAATTATTTTTATAAATATGTTTTTTTTTTAATTAAAAAGCTTATAATTATGTATTATAATTGTAATAAAATTGTATATTTAAATCAATAATCATAGAAAAAATAATTTTTTTATTATTCATTAAATTTTATAATTCTAAAAAAATTTCAACTCAAATTATATAGGGGGAAAGGAGAGTGGAAATTTATTAGAAACGCCTATATAATTTATCATATCATGTATTCATAATATACAATAAAAAAACAGAAATATTTTTTTAAAAAAATATTTTTTTTTGATAAAAAAAAAATAAAAATATGTTAATTTACTGATTTGGTATTTTACCACTAATCATTTAGTTTATTTTTTTTCAATTTTTGACATAATTAAGATGATTAACGAATGGGCAACGGAAATACTCATATAAATAAAATATCCAATTTTATTTCATAATATTTCATTTTTACATTATATTTGGTAAACATCTTTGAAAATTTGCATTAATTAATGTATTTTAATTAAAAAATTTTTTATTTATTCAATATTATAAATTATTATTATTTTGTTAGTAAATAAAATTTTTATTTATTAATTTGTTATGACTGATCTAATTTAATCTTGAATTATTCTTTTCTTAAAGAATTGAATGCTTTTCTTATATAGAGAATTCTTTGCGAATTTGGACTAAGTTAAATTAAGGGGTCGCCATTATAAAATATTTTTTCACCAAAAGTGCAACTGAAGATTTTTAATATTGAGAATTTTGCAGTTTTACATAATTATGACAGGGGTTCCATTTTAACTGGATCCAATTTGGACTGAAAGGTTACGGAAATCGGTCTAGGCTACTTAAAAATAAGCTCTCCTAACTACTTTTACTTAAGAAAATTTCACGGGTCCAAATGTAAAGATTTTGGACTAATTTCGCCTAATTTGGGCTCAGATAACGTGAAATCCCTCATATATAATTTTCTTTGTCATCTGACGATAAAAAATCATAATAAATTACTATGTATAAAAAATGCGATTGATAGAAAATTACTTGTTTTTTATCAATAGTCAGTCACGAGAAAACGCGTAATTTCAGTGATACGCAATTACAAGAAAAATAAAAAAATTACTACTAAAAAACGATAAAGCTAAAATTTGAAAGACCTATTCTTATACTTTGAGGAAAAAATATTTTAAACTGAATTTGGAGGCCCCTTAATTTAACTTGAGTTCGATTAGCAGAGAATTCCTCTTATTCATTAGATTGTTTTTGTGGATCATAAATAAAAATTATCATTATATTGAAAAATAAGATAAATAATCATAAAATTAAAAGATTCTTTGTTATTAAAAAAAATTACTGTAAAATTTATATAATATAAAATTGAATAACAAAAAATAAAACATCAATGTAACTTTTACCAAGAAATAAACAATCTATTCTATAATTTATATATCAGTTTGAGCTAAAATAATTCCATTAAATTTATTATCATGAAATAAACAATATTCAGAATCATTTATCTTTTGAATTAGTCAAATTTAAACAAATAGCTTCTTATCCGAGTGACTTCGTTTTATATATTAATTATACACAACGCGTTTCAGAACAATGTTCTGGAACATTGTAACATAATAGAACATTATTCTGAAACGCGTTGTGTATAATTAATATATAAAACGAAGTCACTCTGAAGACGAATAATAAGATATTGAATATTATTTATTCGAATTGAGGTGACTTGGATACCATAAAATCATTTTTCGCCCTCCCGGGCGTAAAACTCGTGCGTAAAGAATTTTCTGAACTCGTTCTACGCCTAGGGGGGCAAAAAATAGTGTAAGCACCATGGGCGGAATACTTTAGACACGAGCGTGAACACCAATCACTCGTGCCCGGCTTCGCCGAGCACTCGTGCTAGTGCTCACGCTAGTGCCGAAACTTTTACGCCCTTGATACTTAATATACTATATAATGAATGAAACTACACTGTAAAAAGTAACTTTCTTAGATTCACAAAAAAAATAGAATATTTTCGAAAAATTAGTAAATTTTCCAAAAAAATCGTAAATTTACTAAATTTAGTATATTAACAAAAAATTCGAGAATTCTCGATTTTTTCTTGTGAATTTACGAAAAAATTTGTAAATTAGCGAATATTTTTTGTAAATTTACGAAAAAAAATTGTAAATTATCAATTTTTCTCGTGAATTTACAAAAAAAAATCAAAAATACTCAAATTTTTAGTTAATATACTAAATTTAGTTAATTTACGATTTTTTTCGAAAAATTATTAATTTTCTGAAAATATTTTATTTTTTTTGTGAATCTAAGAAAGTTACTTTTTACAGTATAAATAGCTTCTTTTTGAAAATATGAAAAAATTAGTTTCAATATTCAGGTAATATTCGTTATTCACAAGCCCGGGAACCCAAGTTATAGAATAAACTATATCAATAATTTTAATTGTATTAAAATGGCTATAACAAGACACCTATTAGACTTTTATCAATATTTCTGTAATCACGTGAAAATCAACCATAGTAAAAATAAATAAATTTAACATTTAACGTTTTTAGTTTTGTGAAAATTGTCAAAAATAGACTTTATCTGATTTATGATATAATATTATGCTATCTATAATATATAGAATCATCATAATCTTAATTAATTTTGGGGTTCTTTTAATGTAGAAAAGATAATAGGAACGATTTTTTCACTCATTTTGAAAAAGTTAACTGCCAAATTTATAGAAATCAAATCAGTTGAAAATCTAAATATTTTGGGTCAAAATCAAAGCGCCAGGTGTAAATTTAAAAATTTCTAAAAAAATAAAAAATTTCTGAAAACCAAAAATACGATTGAAAAAATATTGACATTTATACTATAAATTTTAAAATATACTAAAGTGTTTTGATACTAACGTATAAAAAATTCAGATTCCCAATTGATTATTCTCACATGATAGGAAACATATTGAAGCTTATTTATTCGTTTAAAAAGATAATTTAAAATAATTAAAGATAAATAAAAATATTATCCGAGCAAGAAAAAGTTAACCGAGCGAAACTAGTTTTTTTTTGTTGCGAATTGATGGCGCCAAATAATTTAATTTTAATTAATAATGATAATAATAATAATAACGATTAGTTTGTAAATATAAAGTATATTACATATTATGTTTATATAAATAAAAATATTTTTTTTGCCTTACAATTACAAGTCTTTATCATTTAATAATATTAAATAAGTGAATGCAATAAAAAATTTTTTTTGTGTAAATTAGAACATTGTGCGTGCTACGCTTGCATATTGTAGTAGTATCTTTAATTATTGCGAAATATAAACAATAATAATCAATAAATGAAGATGATTTATTTCTCCATAATATAAAGTTATAGCCGGCGCCAAAGCTAATTTTTTTTATCTCGTTCTTATGTATTTGAGATATGAAGGTTTCTGGTACTCAAATATTTTTTTTAATTCAAGATGTTTTTTTTTTTTGCTTCTTGTTCAAATAAATAAAAATATAATGGATGATATTAAAAATTATGTAATATCTAGTGGAATTATTTATTTAGATGTATGGCACTAATTTTTTTGATAATTTGACTCTTCTATCGAGCCGACCCTTTCCCATTCCGGTATGGTGCCTTGTATAAATTTAGGTCCGGTAAGTACCAATGATAGAAGTTAAAAATTGGCGCTGTAAATTGGAGTTTTTTCAATTTTAGGTCCGGAATTTGAATCTGCCAATGAGAGATCTATAAAAATTTCTTTAGAATAGGGAAAGGTCGGATCAATAGTTAGATAGAAATATTATTTTAAAGATTGAATATAATTTTAATTTTGGACATTACAATGAAGAAAAGGAAATGGTAAAAATTATAATATTGGTAAATTGAACATCAGAAATATGACAAATCACCTCGCAAATTACATAATAAATTTTCAGTTTTATCTAAATCTATATTGTTTTTAAAAAAAATGCAATTCTAAATGCAAGCAATACCTTTAAAATGAAGCCTAAAATAAATAATTTATAGTAACAAATAATTTAAAAAAAATTTACTACTTACTACGTGCGAATTTGATAGAGGGAGGGATGGGGGAGGTGGGAAAGGGAATGAGAGCTTTTTTTTCGGAGATATAAAATACCGACCCAATTTATTTTATTTTTCTCACTGAGGGATCCAGAAAACTTCTTCAAGGTAGAAAGAAGGAAAGTGGGCGATCCAGCAAAAAATTGGCATATTTTTTTAAAATATTTTAAAATTAAAAAATCTATGTAAACTTATTAATTTTCGATTCTCAGAAGGGGGAGGCGAACCCAACACTTCACGATCCCGCTGGATCAGCCACAGTTATAGTTGCTATCCCGGCCGCGAATTTACATAATACCTTTTGCGAGACGCTCCAGCAAAAATCGACATATTTTTATAATACATTTCAAAATTAAACAATAGCCATTTAAAAACATGTTAATTTTCCGCCAGTACAATTTTCAGTTTATAATGTTCCAGAAGTTTGTCTAATTTATATTTATATAAATATGGGAAATATCCATATATATTTTATAATACTTACTTGTAATTTTTATCGACCATGATTAAATAATAATAAACAGGGGTCGAAGTTTTTTTTAAGATAAAAATGAAAAAAAACAAACAGTAATTTCAATAAAAACAAAATAGTAGATTTCGTAACAAGAGTATAAAAACGCTGGAGGGTGGCTTGTTGTGGCCTAGAGGTCTAATTTCGATGATAATCAGTGAGTTTTTTTACAATTTTTTGGATGCTAATACTTAGATTAGGATTGATTTTGGGGGGCAAAATCACTGTACTTATCCGGAAGTAGCTTTTATTCAGTTCTTAGAAAATTTAGGAATCAATAAGTGCATTGGCCAACTGATGCATGAACATTTTTTTGAATGGTTTATAACAAAAAATGGTTAAATTTTTATTTCTTTTTTTATTAATTAGTTTTATATTATTTACAAATTTATCTTAAAAATTATTAATATTAAGGTCAATAAAATTTAAATTCTAATATAATTTAGTATAAATAATCAGTAAAATAAATTTAATTATTCAAATTATATTCATAAAATTAATTAATAAATATTAAATAAGTTAGTGAAGAAATAGTTAGAAGAAATAATTATATATACAAAATAATAATAAAAATAGTGAAAAAATATTTTTTTTTAATTTTTCCCAAAAAAAACTTCAATTTTTTGAAATTTTTGTATGATACATAGTTGTATCTCAAACCCTGAATTACCGAGTCTTTGAATTCGCTCTCTAAATTTAGAATTTTAAGATATATAACAATACAATAGTCTAGGTGTAGAGTTACTAATGATTGTATATCAATTTAGCATGTAATTTTTCTGAAGCGCAATGGCGAACGAACCTTAATTAATATAAAACTCTATTTGCTTTCTTAGTAATTGAAGTTATTTGCGAGTTCCAAGTTAATTTACTATCTACTAGTACACCTAGACTTTTGACTTTTTTAACAAAAGGAATAATAATTCATATACCAACGCTAACACGTTAATTAGATTCAATCAAACGATCAACAAAAGCGCTCGAGCCAAAGTAAATCGCTTTAGTTTTATCATGATTAAGGCGTAGTGAGATATTTTCAGCTTACTCAGATACCTTATTAGCAACATGAGATAGACTTTCAATAGCAGCTAAAACATCTTCAGGGGGAGTTTCTAAATAGACCTGAAGATCGTCAGCATGAAGCAGGTGATAGATCTCATCAGGTAAGTCAGAATATAGTCTTTACCAGTATTCTCCTCAGGTACTTAGTTTTCAGTGCCACTCAGTATTAGAATACCACTTTTATATAAATAATTAATTATTATTTTATATCTAACACTGAGTAGCAATTATATACAAGAGAGTAGAAAAATTGTGTTTAAGGTGTAGCTTAGCACGCAATATTACAATTGCAATGATACCAGCTTACCATCATGTAGCTAGATTAAATTTTACTGTTGATAATTAGAAAGGATAATTTTCAAAAGTTTTAAAAAAACAAGAAAACTTAATTTTAATAGAATTTATTTCTATTCCACCATTAACAAATTACAAAACTTACAAAAGTACCCTAAGTTCATTATGAAAAATTTTCAAAAAAAAGAAATTAGATAAAATTTATGAGGAGTTCTATGCCAAATGGGCCTAAGTTGGACTGAAGGGTCACGGAAATCGGTTTAAACTACTTTTATTCCTAATACTCCAGTCAAATCGCGATTTAGGGTGTATTTTCACTGGCCAACATGAGATTTGTTCTACTATATGTTTTTTGGGTCGCTGATCACGAAAATTGGGGTTATTTCCAGGAGATATTTTCGGAACACCTTTAAATTTGCAAAAACTACCTCCAAAAAGGGTTTTTTTTATATATTAGCAAACTGAGTTTCTAGATTTAGGCGAAAATTGGTCTCAGAGGGTTTTTAGGGTCGCTGAACAAGAATTAGAGATAGTTTTTTGTCAATAATTAATATTTCACCCTTAAATTAGCAAAAATTACTCCTAAAAGGGGGTGTTTTTGCTATTTTCGCACTTTGAGCGACCAGATTAGGTCATTATGGGTTTTTTGGATCTCTAATCAAGAATTTGGGAGAATTTTTTATAAATAATTATTATTTTACCCTTAAATTAGTAAAAATTACCCCTAAAAGGGGGTGTTTTTTCTATTTTCGCACTTTGAGCGACGAAATTATGTCCTAACAAGTTTTTTGGGTCGCTGATCAAGAATTTAGGGGAATTTTTTATAAATAATTAATATTTCACCCTTAAAGTAGCAAAAACAATCCATAAAAGGAGCGTTTTTGCTATTTTCGTACTTTTAGCGACGAACTACCTCAAGTTCTTGATTACCGACCCAAAAAACCCATATGGACATAATCTGGTCGCTCAAAGTGCGAAAATAGCAAAAACCTCACCTTTTAGGGGTAATTTTTACTAATTTAAGGGTGAAATATTAATTATTTACAAAAAAACTACCTCAAATTCTTGATTACCGACCCAAAAAACCCATATGGACCTAATCTGGTCGCTCAAAGTGCGAAAATAGCAAAAAACACCCCATTTAGGGATAATTTGTACTAATTTAAGGGTGAAATATTAATTATTTATAAAAATTATTTATTAAAAGAAAATTATTTATTAAAATTATTTATTAAAATTCACCCAAATTCTTGATCAGTGACCCAAAAAACCCGTCAGGACTTAATTTGGTCGCTCAAAGTGCGAAAATAGCAAAAACATCCCCTTTTAGGGATAATTTGTACTAACTTAAGGGTGAAATATTAATTATTTACAAAAAAACTACCTGAAATTCTTGATTACCGACCCAAAAAACCCATATGGACATAATCTGGTCGCTCAAACTGCGAAAATAGCAAAAACACCACCTTTTAGGGGTAATTTTTGCTAATTTAAGGGCGAAATATTAATTATTCACAAAAAAACTATTTCAAATTCCTGTTCAGCGACCCAAAAAACCTCCTAAGACCAATTCTTTGCTAAGTCTAGAAACCCAGTTTGCTAATATATCAAAAAATCCCCTTTTAGGGGGTAGTTTTTGCAAATTTGCATTAATATGGTGAATACGATAATTTTACTACCAATAATTCAATCAGAAAACATGTATATTAACCCTCCCCGGTCTTCGTAGGACGAATACGTCTATCGAAATTTTGACAATCTCCCACGTATAGCGGTGTTTAAAAATGTCCCCTGAATTTTCTTATTAAATACTTTAAAAAAATTTGGACCAATTTAAAACTTTAAATTTGGCCATAGTCGTACGAAAGTCCTATGTCCCACGAAGACCGGCGCGGGTGGGAAAATCAACGAAGACCGGGGAGGGTTTATTTTTCCTTTTTTATATTTTTGATATTCTTATATAATTATCTTTTGGATGTCATTAATTGGAATTGAAGAATTATATCCTTTTCTATTTAGTTTTAATACAAACCTAAAATAAAAAGAAAGTATTATTAATTTTGAAAATAAAAAAGATGTAAATAAATAAAATATATTTTTTTTCAAATATTAGTCAACTGTACCTTTTATACACTACAGGAAGTACCTTTAACTGGTAGAATATAAATAGGTTTCGCATGCTTATTAGAACTACTAATACAGCGTATTTGTTTACAATCATCAGACTTTCCCTGCACAAATTAGTAAAAATGATATAATTTTAATTTAAATTACAAAATAAATCAAACAACGACAAAAATTATAGTGTGTCTGATTTATAAGTTTTTAAGCAATTATATTTACCGGATCTGATTTATAATTCAACTTCCTTGCACTGCACTGTTCATCTCGTGAAGGTATTGAAGGGTTATTAAACAGACATGTTCCATTGAGTGAACTAAATTATATAAGGCATAAACACTAATATAATACTTTAAAAACCTAAATTAAGTACTCATGATACATACGCAGCAAATTTTCTCATTTCTTCAATAGTGCAATCTGACCAATGTGGATGTTTTATATCTTGTAACTTTGAACCCATAAAAGTATTCAATTGACAGTTAAATTCATGAGGTAACTCTTTATCATGACTAGCATTTAATCTTTAACAATAATTTAAAAAATTTTCAATTTTAGAAAATAAGATATACTCCATTCAAATCACGATGAGGGAATGGGGGGGAGGTTGTATAGTTACTAGCCACCGCCAGATTTGGTCTTCTAAAGCTTTTTTGGGTCGCTGATCACGAATTTTGGGGTCATTTATTTAAGAAATAAGCGCTTGACATTTATATAAGCAAAAACTACCCCAAAAAAGGATTTGAGCATTGAGATTTGGTGTATTAAAGTTTTTTGGATCCCTGATCACGAATTTCAAGATCCTAGCTTTAAAATTTGGCACTTCACTATTACCTCTAAAAGGGGTATTAACATGGAACATGTTCATTGGATGGGGTATTTGAAAAAGTTTGGCTCGTCAGGGGGGGAGTGAAAAAGTGACGTTTTTAGGGGGGGGGGGGGTGAAATGGACTTAGAATGTTTTCGACTTAGGGACTTAGAATAATCTGAAGTGGGAGTCAGGACCTGATCAGGCTCTGATAACAACCACAACCTAGAATACTTTAAGTTTATGGACTTAGGATAGTATGTATTTTTTTTTATTATTTCGGTTTTTGGATTTATTACTATTATGAGTAAACATGTTCCATGCTCGTTGGTTGTATAGTTACACAAACCGGTTATAAATTTTTTTGATATATTTCACGTTTTTAAGAATTTAAAGGTGAAGTGCCAATTTTCAGTAGATAGGAACCCAAAATTCGTGATATACGACCCAAAAAACCGATAAGCTCCACATCTGGAGACCGAAAGCGCAAAAATAGCAAATACTTTTAGGGGTAGTTTTTGCAAATTTAAGGGTGCAGTGCAAACTTTGCATGAATAGGAGCTCGAAATTCGTTGTCAGCAATACAAAAAGCGTATTATAGATCAAATCTGGTGGTCAGCAACTATACAACCAAAATCGTGATTTGACTGGAGTATAAAAAAAAATTAATAAAATTTATTTATAACAAACAAATGTGCGAGTTCATGTGCTGTAACATATATCCCTTTAAAAACACCATTATCTTGCATTATACTTGAAGAACCATGTTCTATATCGCACAATCCTACGTCAGATGTCATTCCTTTGAAATTAAAATATTTTTTTTTGTTAATTAATTTTTACAAAAATAAATTTCTTAAATTTAGTTTTTATTGTGAAAAATTTCAAAGGAGGATTTATTAAACTCATATAGGTTGTAAACTTAGATCCATAAATTGTTATTAATTATTAACGGAGTTTGTGGATATTTCTCCCTTCGGATGGCTCTTTGATATTTTTTTGGTTTTTTTAGTTTGAAACGTAAGAAGCGTTGATTCAGTGAAAAATTTTATTTTTAACTACTATTTAAATTTATTATTCACAGCTAATTACATATTTGCTTACCTGTTGTAATGTTAACAGAAAGGTTCTGACTGTCGAAAATTTGGTTTCTTAAAATAAAAAAAATAATTAACAACTATTGTTTAGCTTTCTAAATTTGTAAATAAAAATACTTCGACATTATTGTAACACCATCAGCATTTTGTAAAAATTTCTTTTCTTTTCTAAAATAATCACTCAGATCTTCCAAAAGTTTTATTCCATCTAAAACAATTGCATTTTCATCACGTACTTGAATGCCATATTTCTCAATTATTGTTTTTGCAGAAATTTCATTTTTTTTTATAAATGGAAAAGCATTAGAACTCTAAAAAAAAATTAAAAGTATTATCATTTTTTAAAAACTATTTTAAATTTAGTACCTTTAAAACAACAATCCCAGCAATATTTATTCGTATTTTTGGATTTTCAATTTCTCTGTACAATAAATCCACGCAGTTCCAATATGCTATCACGTATGTTATTAATGATTTTAAATCATCCTTGTATAAACTGAAATTGAAAAAAAATGCTATAATTTTACATGTTGAAATTTTTAAATTCATTCAATTTTTGGTACCTGTACATCGAATAATCAATAATAATCAAAATTTCAGGATAAATGTTTAAAATTTTATCTAAAAATTAATATTTATTGAAAAAAAATTTTTTAATTTATTTTTAAAATAATATTTTACCATTTTTTTTAATATTTTTAAAATTGGGAAATTTTAGATTATGTACCATAGTTTTATGAAATGGATTAGTTGTTTCTTGAAAAATGAAAAAATGTGGAATATTTAATAAATTTTTATTAATTTTTCTAGGATTTTTTTGACCATCATTTATATTGACATAAATTTTTTCTTTTAAATTTGAGGTTCTTTTTTTCATACTCATGAACATATTTCTATAATTTTTTGGTACTGGTAAAATAACTAAATTTTTTACAATCCCATGCTATAATAATTAAAAATTAAATAAAACTTCAATAAATTTAATTAAGTACAATGAAAATAAACTTACGAACGTTAAAGAACCATTTGATTCTTTATTTATAAGAAAAGCTGCTTTATTATCAAAGTCCTGATAAATTTCAACATCACCTAATATATTCTTAAAATATAAATTTTCATTAGGCAAATAATTAAATTTATACACATAAATTATAAATAAATACCTCGATTGTATGTGTTTTATATTTAGTTTCAGAATCGACAGTAAATATTTTGGTACTTTTTTTAAATAAACTTTTGTTTGGTGTTAAATTTAATTGAATTCTCTTATTTTTTAATTCAATATTCCTTTTAATTTTGTTTTTATTATTAGCAAAATAAACAATATCATATCTTTTAACTTCAAAATAAAATTCATTATTTATATTTTAATAAAAAATTAGTATAGGTATTTCATTAATTTTAACTACTTACCAAACCTTGGATGGACAACTTTGAATATTTCTTTGATTCGTCTACTTGTTAAATATTTCTAAAAAAATTATATTAATTTTTAATATTTTTTTGAGGTTTATAAGAAAATTTAATTATTTTATCCAAATTGTTTTAGTAACATTTTAAAACTTTCGAATTTTGCCATTTAGGGCCAATCTTTTGGAAACTGCTTCATACTTACTTTGCAGTTTCTCTCTACAGTATACATTTATAAAATTAGGTGAATTAAATTTAGGAAATCAAAAGTTCTGAATTAGGTAGTCATATAAATTAAATTAGGTTTTACAACTGTTTTTTTTACAATTATCAGTATTAACTCTCTCTTATTCGTTACTTTAAAATCAGTCAAACTCTACCATATTATGAATATTTGTAAAATGATTATAAAATACCTAAATTTATTTTCTGTATGCTAATGCATTCTTAGAATAACCTTTCTACTTATCAGTTATCTATTATACCAAATGCATTCAACTGCTTTTAGAAAAATTTGTTTTAGCCTGTCAACCCTTTTGAATATTCCGCAAAAATATATAAATAATAAAAAAATCAATTTTGCTCATACTTACATCTGGTGTATTTATATAAGCAAATAAAATTTGAAAAAAACTAAGTAAAAATAAAATTTTCAATAACATGTTTTTAAAATTATTATTTAAAACTTCGAAAATTAGATATACGTATCAAAAATTTTACTATTAAAATATTTATTTTTCTAATATTTAAATCAAAATTTTACAAACGTGTAATATAATAAATTTTGTCTACGTATACCTACGTGTTAAATTTTCATTGCTCAATAATAAAAAATTTCGTGATTACAAAAAAAAAAATATTAACTAAAATTAATTTTTTTATTTTTATTTATTAGAAAAAAATATATATATTTAAATTAAAATTAATAGAAATATATACTCAGTACTTATTTTATATAATTCAATTGCTTAATTTTATTTATAATACAATAAGATTTTTATCTTATCTTTTTCATATAGTTTAAAGATTTCTAATAAAAAAATAGATTAATTCATTAAATTAATCTATAAATTTCTTAATTTACACATAATAAATTTAATTTTTTAAAATACAAATAAAACTAAATAGTAATAATTTATAATTCATTAATTAATTTCTTTGATACATTTGCCTCGATAACAAGCCTAAAAATGAAAAAAATAGTTATGTAATAAATAATAGTAAAAAGCAATATTAATTGATAATTTGCATACTCACTTTTCCTTTACCACATGAAGTACCTTCTGCTGGTGGTAAATTATAATTTATAGTCTTGGTCCAATAGTAAATACCATTTCGACTTTTTTGATGACACTTTAAATGTTTACAATCATGGTTATATTCCTATGAAAAAAAAATTATAATTAAAAATTTATTAGGTCAAGACTGTTTTAAAACTAATGTATATAGGTTCTGTTTAAATTATTTTGACTCAAATTAGTCTTTTTTACATTATGATTATTATTTTAATAAAAGAAGTATATTTTGCACAATTCACTTTGGTCTCTATTGGGATGGCTTGGTTTTGGTTGCCAGCTATGGTCATTTATTCTAGTCATATAGGCAAAAATTAAATTAAGATTAGACATTTAGACTAATGGTGTTTTAATTATTGTATCCGAATTATATTTGATTATTAATGCATATTATTTATAGGACTTGAATTATTAGATGTAAAATTAAATATTTTAAAATTGTAAGTTAGTTAAATTTTTCTTAATCAGAGTAATAATTTTCTTTAATTAATGACAATGTATAAATTATTTTTTATATGTACAATTTATTTTTAAAAAGCATGTATTGGGTGTTTAGCCCGTTATTTATATATAATAAAGAAATAAAGAAATTAATTAAATAATTATTTAATTATGTGTAATTAATACTAATATTATCGATTAAAAATTGTTATTTTCATATTCTGACATTGAGTCCCCCACTTTATTAAAATAATTTTAAATAAATTTAGACGCTATTTTTTTCCATAATAAATAATTTTCGTATTAAATAAGTTATATTTAGGTAAAATGAAAAGTTCCCTCGAAAGTTCCTGCATTAAATAATAATTTTTGAATGTATACAAATTTGTTACTTAGGGGGTGAAATTCCCTAAAAAGTCTAACATGAGGTAAAATATACAACTAAAGATTTTTGCACAATTGACCATAGGTACTGTTGTGGTTAATAATGGGATTCTGTAAATGAAGTTTCCTCTCTATGAACGATTAATCCTACTTACAATAAGGCAGAGGGAACTTTTTAAATAATCAAAGATACTTACAGGATCAGCAGAATAACCTGGGCTTATAAAATTACACTGTTCATCACGTGTAGCTAATTTTCCAGGTAATATTTTTTGTATGGGCCGACCTACCGATGGTTTGTTTCTTAAGCAACTTGCTTGTCTTGAACTATAAAAGAAAAATTATTTAAGTTTTCTTCTCTGTATTTGATAAAAATAATCAACAAAACTCTTACTTTACAAAATTAGTTATTGATCTCTTACTACAACTTGACCAATGTACACCATCTATATTATTTATCATTGAACTCATGATACCACTAGAACATCCCATGTAATCATGTTCAGCACCCAATCTAAAAATTTGAATAGTCAAATTAAGAATAAGTATTTGAATAAAAATTCTGTCAAAAATTTATTTTACTAACAAATGACCCAATTCATGCGTTGCTGTGTATAATCCTCGGAAACCTCCGTTATCTCGAATTACAGCTGCAGATAAACCATGTTTCAAATAACACATTTTACCAGTAAATGCCATACCTAATAAAAAAATTCAATTATTAATAAAATTTAAAAATAAATAATATTCATTTTTACTTACCATGTGTTAGATCTGACGTTCCAGAATCGTACATATTTCGTCTAAAATAAATTAAATTTTTTAATTAGAAACAGCACTAAAATAATTAAAAATAATAAAATTCAAACTTACGGTGACATTGTAATAACAGCGTCGTATGTATTAAATGGGATTTTTTTATTATTTTTAAAATAATTACCAACTGCATATAAAGCACTGTGTATTTTTAATTCGTTGCCTTTCACGATATTATCATTTATGTACGGAGCAGCACTTGGTTTCTAAAAATTATTAAATTTTTAAATATTTTGTACCCTAATTTGATTGTATTGATTTACCTCTGGAACAACAATACCAGCAATATTTATACGAATTTTAGGATTATTGAAGTCTCTGTACAGTAAATCAACGCCATTCCAAAAAGCCAGTACATATTCTGCTATTGATTTTAAATCGTGATTATATGATCTGAAAATAAGTTACTTTTAAAAATTAATAAAAATAGCAGAAATTTGAATAAAAACTATTTAAATTACTTATAAGTTTGATAATCAAGAGCAATTAATAATTCTGGATACACAGTATTAGGATCATCTTCTAAATCATTATCTGGTGATGAAATACTCGGATAATCATTGTTATTTATATCATTATTTGGAGTCACTGGTATGTCATCCAAATCATTGTTATCAATGTATGGGTTATTAGGTATTAAGTTAATTAAATCATCATCGTGATTATTGTTTCTTGGTTTACCAGGTTTTGGTGTATTTAAGTCATCTTTATTACCATTCTTGATTGGTTTACCAGGTCTTGAGGAAGGGCCATTAATTATTGAAGGTATCTTATTAAGTATGTCTTGATTGTTACCTGAATATATTGGATTATTAGGTATGTAATTTTCATTCATTAACTGTAAATCATCCAGGTAATTGTTTGCTAAATCTAAGAAACATATAATAATAAATAATAAATAAATTTTATAAAATCAAAAAATATTTACCATCATAAAAATCTGTACTAAAATCGTTTTGATTTCCATAATTATTACTATTATAACCAGGATAGTAACCATATGGTCCTCTTGAACCATAATTTGGATTCTGTCTTCCACCATTGTATATAATATGGGGTACACCAAACATCCCACCAATTTCATTTATACCATTAATTACACCATTTACTATGCCATTAACTGGATTAAAATTCAATTTTATTGTATTTGGATTTAACTTTCCTGTTTGTCTTTGAGCATTTACATACTTTCGGTAATTTTGGGGTACTGGTGCTATTACTTTGTCTCTAATAATACCTTTCTAAATTAAAAAATTTAATTTTATTGAGTATATATTTTTTTTTTTTAATTTATAGATAAAATGAATCTTACAGCATAAACAGAACCATCATCTTCCTCATTTATTACAAATGCTGCCCTATTTACTGGGTCTTGATAAGTCTTAACTTTACCAAGAACAGACTAAATTTAAATTTTATTAGTTAAAATTGTTAAGAAAATTAAATTAATTTATTACCTTAAATGTTAATGTTGTATAAGATGTTCTGTATGAGACATCGGATTTAGCTAAGAAAATTTTAGTTTTTTCTCCAGCTAAAAAATGTTTTGTTTCTTCTAAATATAAATTAATATATTTATCATTTGTATTTATTGCTCTTTTAACTCTTGAATTATTTTTATTTTCATTAGGTACGAAATAAAAAATTTTATAATTAGGTACTGAAATTTGAAAAAAATGTTGTTTAGTTCATTGATTTTTTAAATAAGGGAACGTTCATAAATTACATAAGGAGAAATTGGACTAGTGGGGCTTGTTGGATTACTACGAGTTTAGAGTGAAAAAATCCCAAAATTCATGTTATGTAATTTATGGCTAGCCCCTAATTTATTTGAATTAATTACTTATATCGAATGATGCTTACCTGAATCATGATCATCAACATTAAATATTGACTTAATTTCCCTTTTTGATAAACGCTTATGTAACTAAAAAAAAATTAATTTAGTTAAACGCAAAAAAAATAGTTATCAGATAAAAATGGTAAAATTTGAATATAAATTTAAATAACAAAACCTACATTTTTTTAAAAATGTGTTTGAATGTCATTAACCTCTTTATTTATTAATATTAGTTAAATAATTTAAAAGTAGAGTAGAGTGAATATGTAAATAAAAATTTTTTATCTACTAAAAATTATTAATTCCACGTAGTAAGTCTAATTAAATCAACTCTCATTGAAAAAAAAAAAAATAACAAAAATTTTTTTAAATTAATAAAGCCAATTTTTACATAATCAAAATGAATTTTATTCTTTTTCATTTGAATGAAAATTTGCTTGTGACCCCTTCTAAACAAAATGTTTAGATTTGTAATTCAAGTAGGAATTTTTACCTTACTTTGCTTGAAATTTCAAGCAAAGCAATCTTATATAATAAAAAATTTTATTTTTCTTCTGCAATATGTTTAGCAAATAAATGTTAAGAGCTAATTATCATTTATTTAAAATTGTGTATTTTTAGTCTATAGCTGATGAAGTTTTGATAACTTCGAAAAGTCGGTGAATTTTTCATTTTTACAGTTTTGTGTAATGAACAACAAAATAATAAAATCTATAACAGATCTAAAAATCGGCTAATAAGGGGAGACCAGAACATATGGGACGCCAAATTACAATCTATACTCAAATAAGATCAGCCTGTAGCATTTTGGTTGAATTTCAAGATGTCAATGAAAAATGAAATCACGAATTTGAAAAATTTCTTGAAAACCCTATTTTATAACACTGTTGTAACATCGTGCCCTGCGTTTCTAGACTCAGAAGACGCATTGAAATAAACGGAAGCTACCAGAGGTATTTTTCCAAAATATTAAAGTCATCCATAACTGTAGATTGTAATTTGGCGTCCCAAATATTCTCTCCCCTTGTAAATTTCTTTACTAAACAACCTGACAGTATTTACGACTATTTACACGTAATTAAATAATAAGCAAATTATCAAATGCAATGGAACCCGAGATGTCTATGCCTTAAATTTTGGGTAAGTTCTTTAATATTTCAAACAAGTACCTAAAATCACACGTAAATCTATTAGAAATATTAATAATCTATTTATTTCATCTTATCTCTTTTCATCTTGAACTTAAAAATAGACGCACGTAAAAAGATAAACTCCTGAGGGTTCAATGAAACTACTTTTTTAGAATGATGTTCAATATTTTAAGGCAACCTTGTCATGTTACTTAATGATATAAAATTAAATCTAATTTAGGGCACAATGATCCTTTGAAGTTAATTTGCAAATTCTATTCTAATGAGAAAAATTTTATAGACAATTTTCAGCCTGAAAGTTCATTTTTAGTCATGAAATTTTTATTTCTCCTTAGAAGTCCTTATTTCTTGGGAGTCTTTGTGATAATGAAATAAAATTAGGTATAATATTCATGCAGAGATTAAATGTGTTTTAAGATATTCGCTTTTAAGATTTACTTATATTCCCAGGTTTCTTTCAACATTGAAAGTCGAAATAAATGTTTATTGCAGTAAATTATTTATATAATTATTCTAGTAAAAAATAAATTATCCCCTATTAAAATATTGTTATTTACCTCATTTCCTTGAACATAAACACTAAAAAAAATTGATAAAATAATCAAATTAACATGCATTTTGAAAAATTTATGATACACAAAACCATTAAAAAAAACTAATAAATTTTATTCAATTAAGATAGTCTACATCGACAAATTACCAAAACTAAATTAAATGATACATTTTTATTTTATAGTAGATATATTTAATTTATATACTTTAACGATAAAATTATTGATGTGAAAATAATAATAAAAAAAAAAATTGTAAATTGAAATACCTATTAATTTTTTTTAGAATTAATAATAAAAATAATATTAAAGAAAGATAAGATAAATAATCAATTGATATTAAAATTTCTTATAAATTAAATAATTTTTTTTTTTGGTAATTCGAAATTTTTTTTAAATTTACATATTATTGTACTCAAAAAATTAATAACGATAATAATAAAAACATGTATTTGTATTATTACGAATTAATATACTAGTAAATTATATATAATTTTTATGTTTTACTAATGATATTTATATGGACGTTTCTTTTTGAAACTGCTAGGTACCAAAATAGATGTTAACATAAGTATGAAAAATTAGAAAATTTATCAAAAAACTTACTGATTCCCGTTGGAATTAGACCTCTAAGCAAGGACAGGTCTCCGAAAACCTAAAAAAACTGTTTTTTTAGATTTTATTTACTTTCTCCGGCCCATAAGCAGATAATAAACTGCTTACAGACTGTAAGACTTAAAATTTCACCACTTTTTAGGAAAACATGTTTTGGGGGCCTTTAGGGCCTCCTTAAGACCCCGAAATATAATTTTGAATTTTTCGAAAATTGGTTTTTTGAGCATAAAAAAAATATGCCATTCTGAAATTTTGTGTATAGTCCTGGTAGGTTAGAAACCATATTTTTTAACTTTTTAGAAAAT
This sequence comes from Anagrus nilaparvatae, assembly GCA_022575985.1. Lineage (NCBI taxonomy): Eukaryota > Metazoa > Arthropoda > Insecta > Hymenoptera > Mymaridae > Anagrus > Anagrus nilaparvatae. The sequence goes on along the minus strand of JAKSXM010000238.1, from coordinate 7,251,464 downwards.
CTTCTGGAGGGAGGAACCACTTTATAATACCCTAATATTCTAATGTACCTCCGTTTACCCGCGCTTTTTTAATTGTTGTGAAATTTTTATTTTTATATCAGTTTTTTGTTGGGGCAAAAATTCAAAAGCATAGTTATTCAACTTATTTTTAACAATAGCCACCATTCTTCTGTCTCAATCGTGCTATTCTATCACTGCCGTTTATCCGCGCTTTATGCATTCAAAAAGGAAAAATATGGGGCCTATCGAGGCCTAGAGGTCTAATTCCAACGGGATAGTAAGTTTTTTGATAAGCTAGATTAGGTTTAGTTTCGGTGGCCAAATCACTATACTCATCCGAAGCAGCCTTTATAAAGATATTTCAGATTTAGCAATTGGGTATTCAATTATGCAAAAAAAAACTTACAACTGGTTTTTGAACTCACTACCAATGAACATGGAACATGTTTAAATTTATATTTTAAATCTTGAAGCCTTTATAATTTTACGTGCTTAACCCAAAAAAATATAATTTTTAGCTCCTAAAGTCCTAATTATTCTATAACCCTTTATTGAAATTATTCTAAGTCGCTAAATCGAAATTATGTTAAGTCCCTATATTAAAATTATTTTAAGACCCTAAACCCGGAGTGTTCTAAGCCTCTGAATCAAAATTACTTTAAATCTTTTTAAAATTGGAATATTTTAAGTCCCTAAAACTAAATTATTTATAGTTCCTAATCCTGAATTATTATGAGTCCCAGTTTACCCCCTACCCCCTTGAATTTTAGATTTCCATGGAAACCCCTCCATATAAATATGTTCCATGTTAAAAATCTGAAATTTTTCAATAAATTTACCTTCAATTTTTTACACTTATTCCCTGTAAAAAAATTTTTTTTTCTTTATTTATTTTCCAAAAATTTTCAATGCAGGCAAAACTTTTCGAGAATTAAATGTATCAACTCGCTAATTAAAGAAACTCGCCATTTGAGTTTCTTTACATTGCGTCTATTTTTGACCAAAGTGGGATGTTAGATTTAAAAAAGACTTGCCCATATTATAACGTACAATAAATTAAAAGTTCGCATGAATAAAATGAATAATTTTTATTTTTTTGATAATACGTATTTTAATAAATGAATAGAATTAGTAAATGATTAAAAAAATAATGTGCTTTGTTACGAATGGTTCATAGTACTGTACTAAAATTCACCGAAATTTAATAAATTAATCACAAGACATATTGTTTATAATTTCAAATGCTTTTAATTCTTCAAAGTAAAAAATTATGACTGAAATACAATAGTATTTATAATACACTGGTATCAGTCAATTTGTATAAAATTTTGATTATATAGCATGATATTTCATTCTATTTTTTGACATTTCTGGCTTTGAAAACGATAGGAGATAGATAGACAATATTTTTATTACGATAGGAGAAAAAATAAGTTATTTTACTCGTACAGTGAAAAAAAAATCCAGTTGGCGTAACCAAAATTCTGGTTGTAACAGCTGGAATTTTTTATTTCTTTAAAATGGTAGCAAATAATATAAAACCTGAAGAAAATTTTTTAATAAAATTTATGTTAATGTCCCACCATGCTATTTCGCATTTTTTTTTTTAAGGTATTTGGAATGGTTGCCACAACCGGAATTTTTTTTCAATGCAATTTTTTTTCTTTGCAGGAAAATTGTCAAAATAATGGAAACGAAAAGTGAAAAGTTTGTTATGTATATTGGGTGGTATTAGATAGGCGTTGATCAGCTTAAAATCTTAGTGAACTTGACCGAACATAAAGGATAAAAGTCGGAACAAAAATCAATTTTACTAGGTTTAGTATGTAAAAGTATAATTAACATCTTGCCAATTTTTAAGATGTTAGGTGGTTTCGAAATGGCAGCTGTTTTTCGAATATAAACCAATTTTTCTATTTTAGTTTTTAACGCTCTAAATAAAGCTAAGCACTAATTTTCAATTGCAAAGAAATGCTAAACCCGCTATTAATTTTTTTCGAAAAACTAAGTATTTATCAAAATAAATTGTTTCAACACGATTTTTCACCGAAATGATAAATTGTATAGCAAAAATTTTATGCTGCATATCTGGTGGTATCAAAAAGGCGTCATATTGTACAATAATCAACAATTCAATTTATGTTTAGATTTTCAACTCTGCCATTAAAAATAAATAAAGCGAAGCAAACCATCTGATACACGTACATAAAAATGGGCTTAGAAACGTAGCTAAATAATATTCAATTGTAACTAAAATTTATATGTGCTTTATATGGGTCAACAAGGACTTGGAATTGGTATGACGTAGAGCTTCACCTTTGCTTTCAAAAAAATTAAAACAAAGTTTCACAAAAAGCAAAATGGGCGACAAAAATTAATTAAAAATTAAACAATGAAAGTCAAACACCAAATATTGATTCATTCTAAACAATAACAAAAATGATAATAAATTACTGAATTCTTTAATTATTTCAGAGTATTAAAAACTGGAAAATATGACTAAAATGTTTCACAAATATTGAATATCAATGTAATTAAATAAATGATTCTTAAATCTCAAATATTTATTTAGCAATGACTAATTAAAACAAATTTTAATTTAATAATCATTAAAAAATGTTGTGCTTAATTAAAATATCAATTCATTTATGGACTAAAAATTTGGAGAAATTAATGTTTCTTTTTAAATTAATTTTCTCGTGGGCCATTATTTTTACTTGTTTAGACACAAACATTTGGACAACATTTAAATAACACGAAATTCACTAAAAAAGCTTGAAATTCTTGGACCTTAAAAATTTTTTGAAAATTTATGCAGCAGAAAGATTTAGAACCTAAATTTTCCACTAAACTTTTATCAAATACAAACTTTTCCATAAAGTTTCTTCAAAAACAGTGAATTTATTAAATAATAAAACAAAAAACATAAAATCTGAGTCTGAAAATTATATATCATTAAACGTATAATAATTATTTTGATGTTAACATTAAAAAAATTTAAATATTAATACAGCGTATAAAACAAATAAGTTCAAGACATAACGTCGTTATATCTAAGTAACAGCTAAATTAACATCCCCAGAGCGTCATCTGCTGCATTGAAATAACTTTTGTGTGCGAGTAATCTTTATGTGTGTGGATGTGAGTAGATATTACATGTTTGTATTTTAGTGTAGACTTTAACGTGGCCTGTAAAATAACAACATTACTATAGTGATTATACTAGCCTCTCCTTGTTCTTTGTCTTGAGGTGTTTATCCATATACAGAGTAAAATATTATTTTAGCAAACCTGCTTGCGTGATCTTTATGTATATGGCATGCTCCGTTCATGAAATTTTCAAGTTGGACAAAATTAAACAAAATATTTGTCCAATTTATTAAATTGGCAATTAAAATTCAAAATATTTATCAATAATTTAATTTATAGATTGTTTTTATAATAAAATATTTTTATTTACTTTTTAAAAGTATGTTAAATAATAACAAGGCAACGTAAATGCCACACTATTGCACGTATAAATGCAAATAAATTAATAAATTTATTATTGCGATTCATTGAATTAATATTTTTTATTTACCAAATATAAACAAGTTAAACACTTTACCTCTTTTAAATAATTTATTAATAAAATAAATAAATTAATTACAAACAATTAAATCTGTCTTCAGTTAAATGTTACCCTTTGAGTACTATTTGAGAAAAATTTTAAATTTTCTTTGCCTAGATGTTAAGATTCTAAACCCTTAATATTCTAAGTCCCTAAATCGAAAATATTTTAATTAATTAATGTAATTTACTATAGTAACAATAGTAATAATCTTTCTTTTTGGAATGGTCGAATTCGCCAATGGATCGTAACATATATTAAGAAGTATACGTTATATATATTCTAATCATCTTTATAAGCAAAACATCATAACATTTCTATGTATTATCTTCAAGAGAGAGGTATTATAAAATACAAAGGGTGGTTAAACCTTTAAAATCTTAAATATAATCGTCAAAAACAGATGCTGAAATATGCATATGCGTTAAAGTAGAAGGATTATTAGATAGCCAATTTGTTTTAGAAAATCATTATTCTATTGATAAATTACTATTATTATCGCAAATTTAGAAAATAAAAATTTGAGAATTTTTCATAAATTTACTTAGATTAGTGAAATTACGATTTTTATCAAAAATTTTCTGAATTTTCCCAAACTATTTTTTTTGTACATTTCCATAGTAAATAGTGTATTTATATTTTATTCGATTTTAATTAAAAATAATAATTATAATAATAACAATGGTTGTAAACTAATAACACAAATAAACAGCAAGAAAATTTCTAAAACATTTTAACCTCTTAACTTTATTTAAAATGTAATAGTCAGCTATGATATGTACTTACATTAAAGTTAGTTCGGCTTTCACTTCAATTAGTTTATTAACAAAATTTAAACAATGTAATTTAAACTTATATTTAATCAAAATTAGTACCTTGAAGTTTCTGAAGTTTCATGTAAGCTTGGTTATTACATTGTCGAAAATTCAAGCTTTGATTTAAGAAGTACTTTGTACTGAATGATTGCCTTTTTATTTTTTATTCTGCTCCCTTCTGTCACCAAAAACAGTACTGTAAAAAGTAACTTTCTTAGATTCACAAAAAAAATAGAATATTTTCGAAAAATTAGTAAATTTTCGAAAATAATCATAAATTTACTAAATTTAGTAAATTAACAACAAATTAGAGAGTTCTCGATTTTTTCTTGTGGATTTAGGGAAAAATTTGTAAATTAGCAAATATTTTTTGTAAATTTTCAAAAAAAAATTGTAAATTATCAATTTTCCTCGTGAATTTACAAAAAAAAATTGGAAATACTCAAATTTTTAGTTAATATACTAAATTTAGTAAATTAACGATTTTTTTCGAAAAATTACTAATTTTTTGAAAATATTCTATTTTTTTTGTGAATCTAAAAAAGTTACTTTTTACAGTGAGGTTAATTCAAGTTCTGTCGAAAATTTCTAATTTCTTATCTCTTCTTCCCATTACTTGATATAACTTGCAGAAGCTCTAAAAAAAATTAGTACTAAAATTTTACTCAATAACGCTCCAAAATTACTCTCATTATTAGACAGTAAAAATTACCTAAAAATTTTTCTCAGTGTACCCTATTAAAATATACGAAATCTTCAAAAAAATAACTTAAAACTTTAATTAGATTAATTTTTTGAGTAAACTTAAAAAAACATATTTACTTATTTAATAAAACTTATTTAAGAAACATTTTTTATAAAGTTAAACATAAAAAAAGGAAACTTTCTTATTTACTCATTTTTTAAACTTTTTAAAAATTTATTGCTTAAAATTCTGTACATCTTTTTTAAAAAACTTTAATTTAAATTTTTACAGTTAGTTTAAGCATGTTAAAAGTAAACGTAATATATATAGTTATATTACATATAATTTTCTTAAAAACAGAGTCATGAAGTATAAAAAGTTATATAATGTAAAAAAATAAAGCTCAACTCTTTCTTGTTAGAAGATTCATTTGAAAGCACGTGTAACATTTCATGCAGCTGTTTCTGTATTAAAAGTATTAAAAGGGATAAAACTTTTTTACAACTTTTATCATCATTATATATATGCAAAAAATATTATACATAAAAAAGTATACTAATTTATGAAATATAACCTATAAAATAAAATTTTACTGCATACTTGTAATAATAAATTTTACCATTATTTTAAAATAATCAATCTGTAAGCTTTTAAAATATATTAATTTTACAACAAAACTATTGTGCTAAAGATTCAGTTGTTTACAATGAAAAGTAACCATTTATTAGGTGATAACATCAATAAATTAAAAAATTTGAAGATTATCAGACGTTGAATTTAAACTGGCTAGTTACCCAATGAAATTGGTGCATATTTCACTGTATAATTAGGAATAGGGCAGAAGGCACAAAATTTTTTAGGCAGACATTGTAAGTTTGGATGTGCAAAATTTCTCGAAAAAGGTTCGCACTTATAGTTTTGAATCGGAAGCTTCCTTGACTATTGACCCTACTTGAAGCCTTAAAACACGAAATTTTGGGTACCTGGCTCGAAATTTGGTTGACACACACTCCTTATTGTAAGTCTCAAATTGATGGATATTATTTTTACTAATTTAAGGATCTTCTGTGCAGCTCCAACAAATAAAATTCCAAAATCAAACCAAAGATTCAAAAAAAATATGATAAATGAAACCTTCAAACCCTCCCCTGCCAAATTCAAGAATAAGCGTAGTGCCATCAAAGTATGAAAATATGTGCCTAATTAATTTTTGACAAACTTTCATCAATTTTTATATTCTATATTTTAAAAATTAAATATTACTTAAATCATTCTATATGAAGATAAATACTTTTAGCTAAAGAGTATAATTTATTATCTAATTAATAATTACTCATGTAATAAAGTCAAATAAAAAAGTGAAATAGCTTTTTATTTCTTATAAAACAATACCTATATATAAAATTAGTTGATTAATGAATATTCACTCTAAAGTCTATAAAGAAAATGCATTTTAAGTTGATATCTTGGTCATGTCCCGATTTGTATAGAATGACGAGTAATTTACATTCATTAATTTTCGACTTTAAAGTACAATAAAGAATCTTTGAAGCGTGAAAGTACCATTTATCCTACTTATATAATATAGCATACATATTTTATATATAAAAGGGATAACTTTTATGTGTATAAGTTATGAGACTTTCATTCAGTCTCTATAAAAGACAATCAGTTGCGCGTTAAAGTTGATTTTCAAACTTTTAGATAATAATGAATGTATATTATATAGAAGAATAAAATTCAGTAGAAAAAAAAAAGTTATACCTACTCTTACTTATTATGCAAGAATTGTCGTCAATCTTGAAAGAATAATTTTTTTACTTCTTTTTTATACTTACTATGATATAAATGTTATATATATATAACTAAATTTTTTACTCAAAAGTTGTGTGATGAAAATGAGTTTGCAAGTCACGTCGATATTTTTAGGGACAACGCTGAATGATTTTCAAATTGTTCGTTTTTTTTTTTTTCTTTTAATAAAGTTTTCTTGAGATTTTTAGTTTCAATTTATGTATTATCGATAAATAAAATGGAATATAAAAAAGGTAACTTTATCTTTAGCGAATTTATAATGAATAATGGATTTTATACTGTTTTATTATAAAAGATAAAATTTATAAATTGATAATTTAAGGAAAGTTTAGATAAGTAAAGAGTCATTAATTTTTTTTTATGCATGAGATACATATATTTGAAATATTTTTTATACTAAAAAATAAAAAATAAATAATAAAAAATTAAGTATATTATTATGAGTGAGAGTGATCCTTTCTTATATATTTGTAATTTCTATATCTAGGGCCCCTGTCTGTAGATACTAAAAATATACCGAAAAATATAAAAATCCATTACCCATTATTTTCACGTTTCAGACTATTTTAAAGATAATGAGCCATATTTTAGTAGAAAATTATAATTTTTGCAGCAATTTAAAAATTGATCATTTTGGGTTAAAAATGAACTTTGTTTTATTGACTATCAAAAAAAAAAAAAATAATGGAGCAGTATTATTTTAAAGATCGCCTAACAACCTATTTTTCAATTGCCATCGAGTCATACGTTTTTAGGCACAGAAGTCCCATTTAACAAAGTTATAGGTATGAGGAATACTTTTTAAGCTATATTTACACACTCTGAAAATTTGCAACGATTTTAAAATTGAAACACCCTGGAATCTCCTTGATAGTTCCTTTAAACAAAATTTCCTTTATATTACCTATTAAAAAAATTATAATTTAGTTTTTTTTTTTTTTAGTTTTTTCAATTTTATGCAAATTGAAATGTAAGTTTCTTTTTCCTTCATTTAATTATATATTCCACTTTTTTCATAATAACTGATATTTAAAATTAATGTAAAGTAGGTTAATTTAGTTTTTTTTTATCTTTCAATTTTTATGCATTAAAAAAAAAAGTTCAATTTTAAGCATTAACTAAGTTTGTATAGTAGCCTGGAAGTTAAAAAAAACGTTTAATTTTCGATTATTAGAAAAAATTAGAAGCCAAGTTCAAAAATATTTCATTTAGTAAAATATGGGGTATGACCTCGCTACGCTTGCTCGTGCATAAAACTGTATGCAAGGCGAAACTCAATGTTTTGTCCCTTTTGAAGAAATAGCTATTTTAATTAAAAAACAGCCATTCAAAAATAAATCTCATATATTAAAAAAAACGAAAACTTTTTTAACTTTTTTAATAATGTTAAAAATAACTTAATTTATTTGACTATTATTATTAAATTACATAAATTATAATAATTTTTATTATAATTATTATAAATAAATCAGAATTTTTTTTATTTTAATAACGAATGAATAATAAAAAATGAAAGTGACAGATAATAAAGATGAAAATATTTTTAATATCTTTTATAGATAGTGTGAAAACTATGTAAATATTTTAATATTAAAAGAATTTTTGATGCTTTTTATTATTAATCTTACTGTTATATATGGGTAATTTTCACAGGAACGGTATACCTAGTGCCCCCCCCCCCACTTATATCCGAAACGAAAACTCTTTTACACACTTTTTTTAAAAAAAAATAATTAAATAATATTTTTTCAAAGTCCAAATCAACAAATTTTTCTATACGGTGCAAATGCCGAATTTAGGTCCCAAATATTTATTTTTTTCATCGAAATAAATTTTTATGTAGTCCTATAACCGAATCATCGTATTCAAGTCTGTCCCTCGATTTTAAGCTTCCTATTTTTAAGCTTCCTACCATTTTACTAGTGCAGTCTATATTTACATGGTTGATGGCTCTTCCTGAATTTTTAACATGAATCGTGTTTATAGGGAGGGGGTACCTCAAGAATTTGAAAATTAAGGGGGGGGGGGTTAAACGGGACTTAAAATAATTGCAATTTTAGGATTCAGAATAATTTAAGATTTGGGACTTAGATCAATTTCGATTTGTGGACTTGGAGTAACCTGGGTTATCACTCAGCTGTAAGTAAACACGTTCGATGCATTTTGGTTGTCTTTACACAAACCGGTTAGAAGTTTTTTTTTAGTTCAACGCATACGTTAACATGGAAAACTTAAAGGTTTGATAATAAAAGGTATATCAACGAAAATTTACAATTTCAAATTTTTAAAATGCTCATACAAAATAAAAATATTCCAACTGTCCAGGCCATTTTCTCAAATTATATGCGATATTTTACTTAATGTATTTTCTTTAGTAACGTGTTTTGATGAAAAAATAAGGTACCTAAAGTATGAGAAAATTTAGAGTCTTTAATCAAAATTTTAGGTACCTATTTGGACCCTGAAAAACATTTTAAAAAATAATTAGAAAAATGTACTATTTCTGTGAAAAGCACCCATATACATACCTATATAAAATTTTTAACTAGTTATTAAATTTTTGTTTTAAATATTTTCTAAAATTCTTTTATATATTATATGAGCAGATAATTTATAAATAGCACATTCTTTATAATATACAATTTTTTTTTATTTATACTGAGTATGTTCATAATATAATTTGCATAATATTTTATGAAATTCAATAAAAAATTAGTTTGTTCCTCTTTTTAAATTTAATTTAATTTTTTTTGCAGAAACTTGGAATACATGAAAAATATGGTAAGATATTTATGTTGGGTGTCTCAAATTCCGAAATAAAAAAGAGAGTGCTAATTGTTTTAGAAGCTGGTTTCAATGCACGGCTCCTTGCTTTATTAAGATAGGTCTTTTCAGGCTAACTTCTAAATAACGTTGATAGCTATAGCTATGCAACCCAAGATCTTCCAATTGATCACCATTTCTGGTCCTTATACTACGTCCAAAGAGAAAAATAATGTGTATTTCGTATATTTTTTTTGTTGCAAAAATTTTGAGACAAAAATTAAAAAAAATTAATTATCAGATTCGAGATATCAAATAGAGCAAATTAAAAAAATAATCAAAACAAAAGAAAATAAATTTAAAAAATTATTTAAAAAACACAATGACAGAAAAGAAAAAATAACTGTCACGCATGAATTTTATCCAAGATTAATAAATTTAACAAATATAGAATTTGAAAATACGGAAATCGAGTTATTAGAAAAGGGATTAAGTTATAATTTACCTGAATATAATAAGAAAACCATAGATTTTAAAGAAATAATGAATGCAGAAACAACAATAAAATCTATAGAGTCACAAGATTTACAAAATGAAGTTAGAACGGTAATAAACAGCAAAATTAATAAGTTATCAAAAAATAATATTTTTAAAATTGATAAAAAAAGCAAAAAACTGAATAAATTTAAAAAAGATATAATAAACATAAAAAATATAAAAAATAAATTAAATAATAATAATGCTGTAATTGTAAAAGCAGAAAGGCCAAACGGTGGTCATAATAGGCGAAAATGAATTAATGAAAAAATCGTATGATTTCATAAATGAAAATAATATTGAAAAAATAAATAAAGATCCAACAGATGAATATGTAAAAGATATAAATGATAAAATAAATAAGTGTACCAAAATAATACCAGATAATCAAAAACTTGCATTAAAACAAATAAAGGCAAAAGCACCGGAATTCAATGCACTCATAAAACTACAAAAACAAGGTATGCCTGGTAGACCCCTTATAAATCATAAAACAGCTCCAAGCTACAAAATTTCTAAAAAATTAAATAATATCATAAAAAATAACTTAAAAATTGATAAAAATTATAGTATTAAAAATAATATTGAATTTGTAAACAAAATTAAGAATTTAGAAGTAAAACCTGATTATAAATTAGTAACATTCGACATAAAAAGTATGTATACAAACATACCTATAGAGGAAACAATAGAAATATTAAATACTAGATTGAAAGAATCATTAAAATTAAATAATTTGGAAATAAATGAAATAATTTCTATTTTAAAAACAATATTAAGCCAAAATTATTTTTGTTTCAATAATGAATATTATTTGCAAAAAGAGGGCTTAGCAATGGGATCCCCATTAAGCTCACTTTTGGCAGATATTTTCATGAATGATTTCGAAAATAAATACATATTTAACGACATAAATCCACATAAAAAGAACATAGTTTCATACAACAGATATGTAGATGACATTTTTATAATTTATAAAGGTACTAACAGGCAAATAGACGCGTTTAAAAAATACATAAGTAAATTTAATAAAAAAATTCAATTCACAGAAGAGTTAGAAACAGACAATAGTATTAATTTTTTGGATTTAAAAATAAGAAAAGATAATAATAAATTAAAGTTCTCAATTTTTAGAAAAATAACAACTACAGACACGGTTATACATAACGAATCACACCACCCGCGAAGTCAAAAATTAGCTGCGTTCCACTCGCTTATACACAGGGCCGTAAATATACCAATGGACAAAGAAGATTTTAATACGGAAATAGCAATAATTAAACAAATCGCGAAAAATAACGGTTATAATATAGAAATTATAAACAAATTAATTAAAAAACATAAAAACAAGAAAAATAATGCATTTAATAATAAAGCTTATAAAAATAAATATTTAAGTTCAAAATACACAACGAAATTGCCAAGTATTCTAAAAAACGCAGTAAAAAAATATGGGTATAATATAGGTTTTAAAACGGATAATCAATTAGAAAAACATTTTAAAAAGAAAAATCACAAAAATAACAATTTTCTTGATAGAACCGGTGTATATAAAATATCATGTGAATCGTGTGATAAAATATACATAGGGCAAACGGGACGCAGCTTCAGAAAAAGGTTTAACGACCATATACCAAAAACAAAAAATATAAATAATACACAACAATTAGAAAAAGTAAATACCAAGTACGGATTACATTTAATTAATAATAACCATGACTACACAGACGACAAAATTAACAATATACATAAAAATTTAAAACCGATACACTTTTGCAATAAAGGTAAAATTTTGGATACACTAGAAGAATTTGAAATTTATAAAAATACACAAATAAATGCAAATAAATTAATTAATGATAAGTTACAAAATAAAAAAAACGTTTTATTTGATAAAATAATAAAAAAACATATTATATAATAAAAAATAAGAAAAAGCAAAAATAAAAAATAAAAAATAAAAAGAAATGAAATAGAAAAAACGAATCAAAAAACATATTTTATATATTAACTTCCTCCTAGGGAGTACTTGCACATTAGAAAAAACAGATGTGATTTCGAACACTTATCAAAATTTTTAAAATTCTTTATTACATTATAAAACTAGAAATAAATTAAAAATCTTCATAGTATAAAATCTTCATATGTATACAAAATAAAAATTCAAAAAAAAAATTTTTTTCATTTAGTCATAAAATAATTGTGAGTCTATACAGACATAATCTAAAGTTACAATATCATATTCAAATGTTTTAAATAAATTTAGTTTAATTATAATACAGACCTGATGATGGGAATTTATTCCTGAAACTAGTCGTCTAATTATTATACAAAAACAAGTTGTAAAAAGAAGGATCAATAAATAAATTAAAATAAATATATTTTGATTTAATTAATTAAAAATATCAAAAACAATAAATTTTTAAACACAGCAATCAAACCATAAAATTAATTACTTGTAAAAAATAATATAAAATCACAATAAAATAATAAAATAGCATTCAAATCTTAAAATCAAGTACACTTTTCACAAAAGTACCAATTAAAACATAATTCAAAAAAAAAAAAAATGAATCCTTCTATTAATTGTTTTTTAATTTTCCTTGCACTTCATTTTTTCTCCATACAAAAACCTAGTAAAAATATAAAAATAAAATACTTCATAGTTTTAATACACATAAATATAGCTGATTACTTGAATACATAAGCAATTTTTTTATATCTTTAACTTTTTTTTTTCCTGGAAATTGAAGAAACTTTCGAGCGGTAAATTAGCCCAGTGCAATAAAAATAAAACTTTCCTGAAGCTCCTTTCCTATAAATATAGCATGTAATGTATAACTAAAAAAGTACGTAGTCTATATTTTTATAAAAAAAAAAGAACCAAAGTATAACTTTAGAGATGCAAAGAGAGAAGTGAGCCACGAAGCATTTTTTCGCCTCGGTTTATTAGCTTTATATATTTATATATATGTAAGCTGTTAGCTTTAGTTTATCTTTCTTTTAGTTTTTTTTTTTTTATGTAAGCTTTTTTTTTTATTTTTGTATAAAGTCCAGTTTTTATTATGCAGTTTGGTCTATAAAATAACTAGTGTTGAAAATATAAATTTTTTAAGAGACTGTTGGGATATATATACTATAAAAATTATGGAAATGAATTTTTCTTGTGAAAAATTATTTTATATTTAAAAAAGAAAACAGAGAGAGAGAGAGAGAGAGAGAGAGAGAGAGAGAGAGAGAGAGAGAGAGAGAGTGAGAAATAAAATATAAATAAAAGAAGAAGAAAAATATAGTGGACTATGCACTTAAGTTTATATGAGATTTATTTTATTTAAAAAAAAAATAAATGAAAATTATATATGAAAATTTAAGATGATGAAATCTTTTAAGGCAAAACATTTTATTAAAAAAAATTTCTTTTAAAATAATTTATAACGCTATGAATTATCTTTATTGTGAATTTTTTTTTCCTACTTTAATTTAAGTTAATTTTTTTCTGTTGAATTTATTTTTTTTTAAATTAATTATTTTACGTGACTTTATGCAGTAATTGTAGTTGGAAAGTAAGTACAGAGAAACTTGACAGTATGCTGTCTGAAATTGATCAAACAATAGAATATTAATATTAACGGTCTGTTTCGTTACTCCTCATTATCAATTCGTAATTATTAAACCCTTAAACCTTTAATTATGATATTACAAATTACACTTTATTCTGTAATACAAGTTAATTTAATTGGCTATTTATGACTGTACAATTGCTCATTATTTTATATCGAATTCATACAAATATCTAAAATATATGAAAGTAAAGAATCTCTAAAAAAATTGCGTCATTTATTAATTTAGTTGATCAACGATGTCATCCATATAATTTCTCAAAATACGTAAGAAATGTAATTATATTTTTATTTTTAGGTTATGTAACTTGTACCCATACAATATTACTTACAGTACAAACAGTAAGTACTGCAGTAAAAACAAAACGTCTACTGACAATTTTTGTATGAATAATTAAATTATATGAAAAATTATGCAGAAAGTAAAATTTATAAAAATTTCGATAAATAGTTTATAAGATAAAAGAGGCTTCAAATTGCTGAATTTGAAAAAAAAATTTTTTAAAAGATAATCAAATCTGAAAAGTTAAGTCTATCATGAATAATAATAATTATTTTTAAAAGCAGTATACAATTTTTTGTTTTAATACAGCTGCTTATATAATGTTAAAATCACAATTCTCTTACGTTAAAACCGACATCTAGAAGTTCTTCCTAGTACTAAAAATCGACTCCTATTTACCAATCATAAATTTTATTTCATTAGTAACTGCATTAAATAAAATATTCAATAAAAATTAAAGAAACAGATTTTCCATTAATCTAATTCAGCTATATTTAAAATTCATAAAATAATATTGAATATTAGATAAAAGTGACATAAATTACGCAAAATATATATTTTGAAAGATGATGAAATACACTTGGGAATTCATTTGGATCAGTCAATAAGTTTGATATTCACCAATGCCTTTGGCGTTATGCTGACAGTATATTTTCACATATATATTTTCAAAAATTCTTTCATTTGAAATTTATGTTTACATAGTTGGGTTTACATATATACCTATATATATGTGTATATATATTAGCTTATCAATTCTTAAGTATAACATATATATTTCTTTGTGAATATATATCAGAGCGTGAATACCTACAGGAAAAATAAAAAGAAATCAGAATAAAATTAGAATGATTGTAAAAAGAAAAATTGAGAGAATAGAAATAAATATATATATATCAGTACTATATATATAGACATATTTAATTTATTCTGAAGGATTCATATATGCGTGAATATAATATAAGGATTTACTCTAAAGAAATGAAATACTCAAAAAGCTCAAGTTAAGGTATTCCTATATATATATATAAGAATTCATATTAATATATATATATTTTGCACATGCATTCAGTGTAAGTAAGGAATTTTGATCTTTGATCCTAAGAATTTGAAATGGCATCCTTATATTTTCTTGATTCCTGTCGATCTCAAGGGAATTCCACAAGTCGTCAACGGTTTTAACTCGTTTATGTTACAAGTAAAATATTATACAAAATAACATATTTTCTATATTAAATTATTTATTTTTATTTTCAAAATTTTAATTAAAAAAAAGATATTTTAATAAAATATTTATTAACTTGTCACTTTTTATTTTATTTTTATATATATATAAATATTATATATGAAAAAAAAGGTTGGTAGTCAGAAACACACATACTTGTAACTATATTGCCAGAAAATCGAAATAAGTTTCGATATATTGTATAGATTGCTTCAAAACAAATTGATAGTATTGGAATTTAAGTTAGTAACTGGAAACGAAATGTACAAAATTGTATAACTTTATATGTATGTGTGTGTTTTATGTATTTCCGTGTATATAATATTTTCTTTAAAGTCTAAGGGCGTAAGTACCATATATATATATATATACTAGGGGGCTCCGCCCCCTGCGCGCTACGCGCGCCAACCCCCGCAGAGTGATTGAAGTATTGCAATAGTATATTTTTATAATCACTTGTAAGGCGTACCCTAGTGTAGTAAAAAAAAAAAGTGGCAAAAAATCGGCTTCAAAAATCGGTATTAAAATATGCACATAAATGATAAATAAACCTAAAAAAAGTGTATTAGTATAATTTTAGATGGTTGTATGTAGTATAAAGAGGTGTTAGTCAACATTTTCAATTTAGTCAAAAAATGAAAAATTTGATTTTTCTATTTTTACTTATATTTTAAACTTAAACAAAGTATAAAAAATATAGATTATATAAAAATATAAAAAAAACAACTTTATAATAATTGGTTAAATATAGAAAAAACCGCATTGGCCCAAAAGGACCACATTGGCCGAAAAGGTCCATTTTGGCCCAAAAGGACCACATTGGCCCAAAAGGTCCATTTTGGCCCAAAAGGACCACATTGGCCCAAAAGGTCCATTTTGGCACAAAAGGTCCAATTTGGCCCAAAAGGTCCATTTTGTCACAAAAGGTCCATTGGCACAAAAGGTCCATTGGCACAAAAGGTCCATTTTGGCACAAAAGGTCCATTGGCACAAAAGGTCCATTGGCACAAAAGGTCCATTGGCACAAAAGGTCCATTTTGGCACAAAAGGTCCATTGACACAAAAGGTCCGTTTTGGCACAAAAGGTCCATTGGCACAAAAGGTCCATTGGCACAAAAGGTCCATTTTGGCACAAAAGGTCCATTGGCACAAAAGGTCCATTTTGGCACAAAAGGTCCATTGGCACAAAAGGTCCATTGGCACAAAAGGTCCATTGGCACAAAAGGTCCATTTTGGCACAAAAGGTCCATTGGCACAAAAGGTCCGTTTTGGCACAAAAGGTCCATTGGCACAAAAGGTCCATTGGCACAAAAGGTCCATTTTGGCACAAAAGGTCCATTGGCACAAAAGGTCCATTTTGGCACAAAAGGTCCATTGGCACAAAAGGTCCATTGGCACAAAAGGTCCATTTTGGCACAAAAGGTCCATTGGCACAAAGGGCTCATGCGACAGCGGCGGCAGCGGCGGCGGCGGTTATAACTTTATAATATATAGAGATATATATGTAAGCACTTCAAAGATTGGCATTTCTCCGATATCAAAGTGTCTTCTAACGCACGAGTGAACTAGAGAACACAAGTTAGCCTATTGGGAAAAGCTCAAAAATGATCACAGACTATTATTTTAGGATTTAAGAAACATATATATTTGTGTACATGTAATGTTTGTACATTTATATCAAAAATTTTTTATAGATTTTGATATAATAGAAAATCACTACATTTAAAACTATTTATTTTTTATAATTTTAATACATGCATCAATTTTTTATATTTTACTAAAAAAAAAGGATTTTAAAAACGTTTAAAAGCATTTAGGTGACATCAAGTGGTTTTTTTTTATGTACAAGTTACAATGTAATCAGAAAAACAAATTCAGTCATATTTAGAAGATTTGATTAAGTACCTTCAAATTGACAAATTTTATTTACAGTTACAACTGTTTTAAGTCAAAAAATAAAAAAAAAATAATTTTTTGTTACTTTCTAAATCATTTTAGAATTTAAATTGCCAACAACGTCAAATAAAGTTGGTGTCTTGTTTACACTAAGATTTTAACTTAAATATTCTAGCTATTGTGCAAAATTTAATTATCCGAAAATACCTGAGAATCACATTCTTACACATTTAATTAATCTATTTGAGGCTTTTTAGAATCACCACAAAAATCATGCTAAAATTTGGGGTAAAGCCTTAATAAATTTTGAATCTAATGGCAATTTTTAAAGTGTTTCGCAAAAAACTTGAACACCCTTTGATAACAAGAAAGTTATTGCTCAAAAAATATACGAGAATAAACGATTTTAGCTTAAAATACCTGGAAACTTTGCAAAAGTTTTAAATAAAAATCCGGCTAAGGCAACAAGGATTCTGTTTGTAATCAACAGATTATTTTTTACTTGCTTAAAATGGTTCAAATGGCAGAAAACATAAAGGAAAGTATAAAAATATTTTTTATCAGCTGATTATCAAGTAATACAGTACCTTGGAGATTAAGAGAATATATATATATATTTTTTTTAATATTCTATAGTTTTTATGCCATTTGCATTTGTTGCAGTTTCAGCGACAAAGAATTTATTTTTTGGCCAGCGGTCAGAAAGCACGTATTTTCTAGTGGCTATGCATCCGGCAAAATCGTGCATTCTCACCATCCTAGGCAATAAAAAAAGAATGTCCCAAATTGCAGTTTAGCATCATCGACTTTTGATTCGCCTCGGATTTTAATAATTTAATAATTTTAATAGCTTGAGGCATATTTTTCATCTTTATATCAATTTTAAACAAATTTTTCCAATCATTTTTTTTTTTCAATTTATTTATTACTGGCCATGGTTCGTAATATCCTATCGCTAAAACCGAAACTTTTTGCAGTGTATTTAACATTTTTTTTCAGGAGACTCGAGATTCAATAAGCTTTTAATAAAAATTGTCCAAAACAAAAATTTTCTTATCATTCGCCCGTATCATTAACTTCTTCGACAGTTAAAAAATTATTTTCAATAAAAAAAATATTGATTCAATTTTTCAAATTTTTTATCATAATTGGGAATTAAATGTATAACAATAAATAACTAAAATAAACAATAAATTTCTATAATATCTCATTTGATACGTTAAACATTTGAGAAAGGATGAGAAATTTTAAGGATTATAATAGAACAATGATTTCAACGACGCGTTCATGACGTGTGCAATGCTGATAAAGAATCTAACAGAAGATAAATGTCTTTTGTTATCTATAAATAATAGGATATATAAAGACTGGTAGCATCCTGATGGATGACCTTGATTTTTTCTTATTATTTTTTAGCAAAAAAGAAAAAAATGATATATACGTGATATACTTTATTTGTTTTTCTACATAAATCTATGTGTTTTTGTGTTAGTAAATTTTTTATAACTTTTAGCTATATTTTATTTTATCTAAAATAAAAAAAAACAAAGTTTTAACTTTTCTGAAAACTAAAGAAAATAAGAATAATAATAGTTAGACATTTGCACGCGAAATATTTCAAGTTTACTAATTAATTTGATATATTTTATTTTGATTGTTATAAGTATGAAAACTCTATACTTAGATAGTCTAAAATAAGTTTTAAAAGTTCGTGATAAATGATTTATACGAAAAATTTGTTAAAACTAATATTTTTACTTTTAAACTATTTGCAAAATATATTTTATGTATACCTATATTTTTTTTTTCTTTTAAATTTGCATAGAAAAAGTTTTTATTCGATATTAAATTTTATAAATTAATTTTTGAAATTTATAATATACAATGAGGAATTCTGTTTTGATTGGTTTAAATTTCAAGTAATTTTTAAGGCTTATTGGAAGTTTATAATTTGAGATTGAGATGAAAAGAAAAGAGAATAATTAGACTGTAAAGTAGGGAATTTTCAAAAGTATCTTGAAGTGATATAATAGTCTGGCAGTTTATTAAAAAATTTTCTTTTATTCACGATTCATAAGTACACTGTAAAAAGTAACTTTCTTAGATTCACAAAAAAAATAGAATATTTTCGAAAAATTAGTATTTTTTCGAAAAAAATCGTAAATTTACTAAATTTAGTATATTAACTAAAAATTTGAGTATTTCCGATTTTTTTTTTGTAAATTCACAAGAAAAATTGATAATTTACAATTTTTTTTCGAAAATTAACAAAAAATATTTGCTAATTTACAAATTTTTTCGTAAATTCATAAGAAAAAATCGAGAATTCTCGAATTTGTTGTTAATATACTAAATTTAGTAAATTTACGATTATTTTCGAAAATTTACTAATTTTTCGAAAATTTTCTATTTTTTTTGTGAATATAAGAAAGTTACTTTTAACAGTGTACAATAAATTAATACCACCCTAAAAAAATAAAATTTTTTAAATATTTGCATATACTTAAAATTTACTCCAGAAATATCCATATTTTGATGATAGTACTTTAAAGTAACCTGCATCCCCAATAAAATAGTACCAAATCTTATTTTTAAAATTTTATTTTGTTATCTATTTGACCCTGAATAATATTTTTCAAAAATTAATCAATCGTTGAGTGATCTCCTTAGGCAACCGAAGCAAATATCCAAAAAAACTCCAAAACTTAGTAAATCCTAAAATTTTTACTTTCTGCATCCAGGGATTTCAAAAATTAGTAAAATTATTAAAATAACATTTAGGGTTCTAATTTGCCTTACACATATTTACCCACATGTTTGTGTGCATATATATATTCACGTCCAACAAATTTATCATACAAATGTATATCATATTTATATATATATACAAAGAAAGTGCCGTCGAGACGAATGAAACTTTACAATTACCCACAATTATTTGAACTGTAGCAATTCTCGTGGTGTACGGACGAGTTTCAAATACTCTTTGCCTGACCAATTCAATTTATACAAATTTTATACATATTACATATATATATTTTCAACATTTTGTATCTAACATCCTGTACAATAGTTTTGAGGTTCGTGCATTCATTAGAAAACACGCGATGTGTTATGAATTCTAAAAAAAAAGTATAGACTTTTTTTTTTTAATTTTTAGTACCTGCTATTATTTTTTATTATTTTTTTAATTATCTATCTGTTATCTTTATTTATTAACAAATAATTAGACATACTATTAACTTATTATTTATGCATTTATTGTTGTTATTATTATTATTTTTTTTTGAATTAATATAATGCATGTGCATTTTGTTGTGTTATTTTTATTAATAAAGTTGTAAAATTTTTTTTTTTTTAATTTATTTTTTTAATAGTATATAATAGTAGCATCATTAATCACAGTTACGATCTTCAATATAAAAGTATAATGCTTTGTACATTTATATATATGTTCATGTACTTGGAGTTTTTCGTGTTAATTTAATTTGCTAAAATTTTAATTTCAATCTTTACCAAATGCTTTGGCTGGAAAATACGAGCCTTATAGACGCTGGCAAGAAAAGAATATTTTAGACTAAAAGACCCTTCAAAATCGAAATCAACAGTTTCTCGGTAATAGGGCTAATTTTTTGGGTTCTGGACTTTAGGTTCTGGTTAACTTCCCATTCTGGGCGCAATTCAGTCATACTTATGATATTTGAGCAAGCATCTTACGAAATATGTGAAAAAAACGCAAAAAATGAGCCATTTGATGCCAATAATTGGTATTAAAAAGTTTTTGGTCTTTTTTCCAATTTATTTGTCTTCTTGTCTCATATTTTGGTTCTACGACTTCAAAAATATTAGATTTGTAATTTTGAAGAAAATTAAAACTGTTTCATATGAAATACTTCAAAGTAACCCCCAAGATCGACTGAAAAATAGGAGTTTTTGATATTAGGATTAAGTTGTTGGGGGTCGGGATCTTAAAATTTGAAATCAGTGTATCGAAAACCATATCTGAATTTTTTGAGTGACCCTTATGGCGCTAAAATAATGCTCAAAGATGTTTTTTATCTAACTGTAAGAAATTAACTCCGAATAAGAATATGATTCCTTTAGCAATAGGTCGAAATGAAATGCTAGGAGCCTTAGCAATCACATATTCTTTTAGTTCCTTTCATTTTTCTGTTAAGAATTTTTTCCAGGATGTGTTGATGTAACCCATAAAAAGTACAAGACTGTGCATAGGGAATCCCACTAATGGTAAGTGAAATATACCCACTAGCGAAAATTTTTCTAAACAAAGAAGTCTCCTATAGCACCAAAATCATTCCCCAAGCTCAGAGAAAAAAATCTAAATATTTAGTAATTTAAACGGTATGAATAACTCCATATGCATGAATTTCAATGTATTTTTATATACACATATAAAAGTTTCAAACAACGTAAATATTGATCGTAAAAAAGTATAAGCTTATAATGGAAGTTGCAAATGATATGTATAATGACAGTATTTTGTTAGATTTTTATTTTTTTGTCATATACTTTTTATATATATAAATGTGAGTCCACTAGTACTATATTTAACTATAAAAAATATAAAATTTTTTTATATTAATATATGTATATATATATTAGTATGAGAGATCATCAATTTTTAGTCGATCTATCAATGTCTCAAACTATGAAGTGATGTTAAGCTGAACTCGAAATTCGATCGAGCTACTTTTTACATATTTGTCAGTGAAAAACGTTTTGGACCGATATCTATATATATATATATATGTATAAGTCTTTTGAAAATTGAAATCTCTCTCTTTCTCTCTCTCCTTTTTTATTTTTTTTAACAGGTTTGTTGATAGGTTTGATAGACAGAAACGATTACGGGATGAGTAACGACCTTTTGATATCAAAACTATTCAGTTTTGACACTTAATTTTAGGTAATAAGCTAAGTATATAGTCTTAAAAGCTTTAATATTTATTTCAATAAAGATATATGAGCTCAGACACATTTAAAGATCACATTTACAAACAAATATAAATATAATTATTTAATAGTTTCTTTGTGGTTTTGGATAAGTTTACCGAAAGATGCTAGGGAACTGAGGTTGAATTTACTTAAAAATATTAAGAATTTAACTACAAATTTTACAATTTCTATGCTTATGAACCTTTAGACTAAAACATGTATTGACCTACATTTAAATTTCTTTAGTTTAGCAGCGCTTACCCGAATTTTAAGCATCTTAATAAAATCAAGTAGTAAATTTTTAATTTAGTCAGACATGAAAAAATTCTGTATATTTTGGCGTATATAAAAACACATTTATTATGTATTATGTTAAATTAATAATTTTTTATTAATATAAAACTGCCTCGCATCCCTCCCTTTTCTTCCCTTAGAGCTTTTCTCCCTTGGACCTCTAATAAACTCCAATCAATTTACGGCTTTGGGTGGATAATTCCTGGCCACAACCATTAATCTAGTACAGGTTTTTTCGGTCGTTGAATCCAATTTCGGAAAATTGCCCATAGGAAACGAGCGCTTCACCTTTAAATTATATTTACAAAAAACACCCCAAAAAGGGGGTGTTAATTTTGCCAAAATGTAGGTTTTTGGGGTTCGCGAAATCCAGATTTCAGGACATTTTATATCGAGAATGCATGATCCACCTTTAAATTAGCAAAAAACACCCCTGAAAAAAGGTACTTTTGCTCTTTCAGTGACCCAAAAAATTACCTTAAATTTAGATTTAGTGAGCCAAAAAACTTATACTATGGCAAAATTAAGGCTCATTGTGAAAATATAGCAAAAACGCCCTCTTTTAGGGGTGCTAATATATGGGTGATGCGCTAATTTAAAAGGGCAATTTTTCACAATTTGAATTAAGCGAAGTAATAGTAGAAATTCAAAAGATGATAAAAAATTTTCTATTTACTATTCTATTTACTCACAACAAGACTATCAAAATTTATAATACAAGTGACCGTACAAGTTCTTTGATCGTTGCTAAAACTCTCAATAAGATTATCTATAATAATACCATTAACTTGCTTCTAAACTCTCTTATAATATCATCACGTAATTTATGGACAGTTTAAAACTGATAACGAGCTAACTTTGAAAATAATTTTTAACTACAAAAAATAATCTTTTTTTTTTCAAAAAATGACTGACGTTATCACCGACGTATATGATAATTAAATATTTTTATCCTCTTATTATTATTAAAATTTGTAAAGATTAAAATTAATTAATTAAATTTTAGAAAATGAATGCAAGTGACACGTATTTATTAATATTTAAAAGGGTTTACAAACTTGTTTAAAGGGATAATGTATTTGATTGATACAACCGTTAGATTATTATATTAGATGACAGGTTTATACACATACAAATGAAGATTAATTTATTATTTGTAACTAATTATTTTAGTTTTACAAATTTTTATTAGTAATTTAAATTACATAATTTTAATTAAGATTTAATTAAGAATTAAATTACATTATTTTAATTATTCATAAATTATATACAAAATTTTTTTCATTTTTTTCCTTTTCTCTTGAATAATTTAATTCAGAAAATTATAAATTTTTAAATTTTATTTATATGTACCAAGAAAACAAATATTATTTGTTTGAATTTTAGGGATTTTAAAATCTAAACACGTACGTTTTTTCTTTTATATTATTCATTATAGAAAATAAAATATCTAAAACATTTTGTTTTCGTGTATTTTAGCTTGGGAATTGTTTGTAAAAAGTTTGATTTTTGGTTATGGAGGGAACTAAGGTACTTTTTACTCCAAAATTTGTTCGACTGATCATTTTTAAACTATGTTTCTAAATTACTCTGTTTCTTATTAGGACCAAATACTCGCTTTATCAGAGTCCATTTTATTTTTGACAGTACTGAAATGGTCTAATTTCCATTCATTCTTTGGAGTAGCGGAATTAAGCTTGTCGCTAGTGAAATATTTATTGTCAGTGTACCATGCTAATATATAACCATCCTATCTTATTTTCAAAATTCTTAAGAAAAGCTGTAATTCAATGTTAAAATCTTTGACACGTTGAAGAACTGCACTACTATTTTTATATTTATTTTTTTTCTCCACGATTATCTGCATTATTTATTTACAATTTTTTTTCTTCAAATATATATATATATATATAAACGTGTGTGCAACACTTCAAAAATAGTACTTTCGGAAACTAAGAAAACTTGTGACGGAAACCACAAAAAGCGGTAAAGCGGAAATTTATGGATTTTGTTCAAAAGTCCATGTCTTTCATATGTGTAAACACGTTTAGAGAAAATATATATGAATCAACTCTAACCATCATCTTTGATTTACCGCGTGAATTCACTACTACATATAATATAAGAAACTAGAAATTCTGATCATATCTCTAATAAACTACCAACTTTTTATCGAAAACGTGAAATATAAAAGAATACACTTGAGAATAAAAAAAAATATTACTTAAATATTTATTTAAAAAAAAAAAACAATTATTTAATTATTTAACTGAATTTTTAACAGCCAATTAATTTTAGTTTTTTTATTATCAGACTTAATAAAATTCTAGTTATATAAAACATAAATATTTAATTATACAGTTTTCATAAAACAAATACTAAAACTTTTTTTCTTTTTTCTACAATTAAAGTATTGCCAGTTCATTTCTGTCTCATTAAATCTTTTGAAATAAAAAAAAATACTCTTTAGAAGTATTATCTTTTCTTTCTTTATTCTATTGCAATTCTTTCCTATATATTATAACAAAACCAAAAAAAAGAAAGGTTCAATGGTCCATTCTTCGCAATCGATTGATTCTTGAGGTCAGTTTAAAAAAAAAAAAAAATTAGTCTTCTCACTTAGCATTTCTGGTATCATAGAGAGACTTAAATTGTATAAAAAAAAAAGAGCAAACAAGAGAAGGGTCCATAAAACTTTCACGTTGTACAGTAAAAGTCTAACAGAGCTTAATCGATTGAAACCGTGCTTAATGACATGAACAGGTTAGTTTTTAAAAAAATAAGAGAGAAAAAAGGACTTTGTCGTTAATTAAACGGCACTTACTTTTCACAATCCACACTATATATTTTTTTTTTTTTTTAGTAATATACCAAAGTCGTTCAATGGAATTCGTAATTTCATGTATTTTACTGTACATTCATTTATTTTATTCTTAAAATTAAAGAAGTACCTTTAATTACTTATACTGTAATTTAATGCCTCTCTTGATTAATTAATTAATCACTAAAGCATGAACTTTTACTTTAAAAAACTATTTTTTATTTCAATATAATTAATCTCTTTTTAAAAACCTTTTTTTTTTCATAATTTCAATTAAAATCGATAATATAGTAAAGAATTTTTTTAATTTAAATTAAATTACGTAATAAAAAAATTTTTTTTTATAATAATATATTCATTTATATAAAACAATAAAATTTGTATTACGAAATTGAGAAAGTTTACTGACCATAAGTAATTAGATTAATAATACAAATCATATAATCTTTATAATATTTCCAATTGGATTTTCTATATCGAACTTTATCAATAATTGTTAACGTAAAACTTTTTTTTTTAAACTAAATATTATTATTATTATTACAATGTCAAATTGTTCGTAAATTGTACTTTTTGGAAATAAATATTATTATTATTATTATTAAAACTTTATTATTAGAACTTATTTTAAATGTTAACTTTAATTATCAAAAGTTTTTTTAAAAATATTTTTCATTTCTTTTTAAACTTATATTTCAGAAATTTAAGTTTTTTAAAAAGACAATTTTTTATGTAGTGATACTTTGGATGATTTTTGAAATATTATTTTGAAATTTATAATGCGACAAAAGTAAATAGGTATTTTTCCTTTTTCTCCTGGTTTACTGGAGTTTAAGGTAGATATTTTTATTCATAATTTTTCTCGCAAATGAAATGACTTTAAAAGGATATATAAGAGTGTTTAAATTTAAATATGAAATTGAAATATTATTAAAAAATATGAAAATAATCTGTTAAATATTATATGGTAATTGAAATAATACATTGGATAAACTAAGAATTAAAATATATTACCAATACAGAATTTATTAGCATTCTTTGATCTGCCTAAATTTAAAAATCCAATATAAAATTTAGGCAGAAGGATCTATACCAAATAATTTGAAAATATAAAATTGTAATACAAGTAGAAAATAAAAAGCACCAAAAAAAAATAATAATTCTATTTTACTATTTAACACATGAAATATACTGTACTGCAAGTTATATATAGATGTATATATGTTTATATCGTTTTGGCTTAATCTACGTCATAGATTAAATACTTTTTTTTTTACAGATAAACCAATAAATCACTGTGTTCAAACTGAAAAGAAAAAATCTTAAGAAAAGAAAATTGCTTCTCAAGAATGTTTTTATCGTATTGTAGGAAATCGCTTCTTTCCTATGTACTTAATACTTCAAAAAATATCATTATGTCTTACTTTTTTACTTTTTTTAATAGCTGGATTATTATTAAATTGAGAAAAAAATACTTTTTTTACTTTAATAATCTTTTTTTTATAAAAAAAATTTTTTGATACTTTAATAACTAGGATTTTAATTGTCAAAGTTTTGAAAATTACTTATATATTGTTATTTAGTTTGTTTCAATAAATATTAGTTGTGGTTATGAAAACTATAAACTTTAATTTGTATCTGGTAATAATCTTTATTTACATTTATTTAAATATTATACATAAAACTTGATTAATGTTTACTAAAATTTAAATGACATTTTTAAAATTGGTAGCTGAAATTAAAGAAATTTTTTATTTTTAGACTGTTTAAATAGGACCGAGTTTTAAATAAAGATTGATATTTTTCAATTATTTTATTGATTACTTAAAATCAGTTCTATTTATTTTTAATTGAAATAAATTGAAAAATAAATTTTAAAAAATCTAGATTTTGTCATTTTTAGTAAAATTCACTCTATTTATCATAGAGTAATTAATCGTTGAAATTGATGATTGATTGATGTGACACAATTAAAAAGTTTTATGTCAAAATCTTACTTTATCAATAACTATTCTAAAAGTTACAAAACTTCAAACCTTTACATGAATGAATAGTTTATTATATTAATCTAAACTTTGAATGGATTGATTCAATTTTGTTAAAACTTCGTTTTTCGAGCATTTTTAGTAAAAAAAAAGTAACCAAACTCAATTTAAATTTTTTTTTTATAAATCGTGGCTGATTGAAGGATTAAAATACAAAAAAAGTAAAATAAGATTTTATTTATCAAGTGCCTGTACGTACACTTACACTACAATATATATATCTGGTTGCATATTTATCAGGGGTTAGGTAAGCTTTTTGTAACGTGACAAAATTAATAAATGCTATTTAAAAAAAAATTTATATTATATTATTACTTGTAACGGCTGCAGCATTTAGGATACGCATACAAATTACATTAGTTACTACATTTATTAATAAATTAAATTTTTTTTTTATTATAAATTAGCTTTTTAATTTTAATTTTTCAATATTTTATATATTATAGAATTAATTATACATTTTATTAAAGTGAGTATTAAAATGGAATATGTTTTGGGGTACCCGAAAAAGTCCTTTTCAGCAGGGGAGGTGGTGAAAAAGTTACGTTTATAGGGGGGTGGAGGGAAATGGACTTAAAAAAATTTATAACCGATTTATGCAAACACAACCTAAATGCATGGAACACGTTTACTTCCAGATGAGGACTAGGTATAATACAAATGTTACTCAACATTACAATACAATTTTCTAATTTTATAATTTGTAATTATCACCTCACTAGCTGTTAAGATTCTAAACCCAAACTATTTTGATTCCCTAAACCTGAAATATTCTAAGTCCCTTAATCAATATTATTCCAAGTCCCTAAACCTGAATTATTCCAAGTCCCTAAATCGATATTACTCTAAGTCCATAAACCTGTATTATCCCCTAAGTCCTTAAGCCTAGATTTTTCAAAGTCTTATAAAAGTATTTTATTTATTTATATACTTACCTAATTATTCTAACTCTCATTTGACCCCCCCCCCTTAATTTTCAAGTTCTGAAGTACCCCCTCCCTATAAACATGTTCCATGTTAATATTCTCGATTTAGGGACTTTTAGGGACCCTAGAATACTTTAGGTTTATGGACTTAAGATAATTTCAATTTAGGGACTTTTATCATTTCGGTTCTATTCGGGAGTATATGTTAAAACTATTAACATGCTCCATTCTCGTTAGTTATGTGAAGACCCAAACCAGTTATAAGTATATTTTATCCAATTTTAGAAAAATTTTCTTTGGAAATGAAAGACCAAATAAAAAAAACTTACAACTGGTTTGTGAAATCACAAAAAACGAACATGGAACATGTTTAAATTTATATTTTGAATCTTGAAGCCTTTATAATTTTTAGCTACTAAAATCCTTATAATTCTATACTACTTTATCGAAATTATTTTTAATTCCCTAAATTTAAACTATTCTAAGCCCCCAAATCGAAAATATTTTAAATCCATCCTGAGTCGAAATTATTCTTAAGTCCATTTGATAAATGTTTAAAATGATTGAATACTATATAAATTCTTTCTTTTTGTTTCTATACCTGTAGAAGATTCTACAGACAGTTCATTGACATTATATACCTAATTAAGGTAAGAGTGTTTGAATTCTAGCAAAAAATTAGTATTGAATGAATCGCTGCACTTAAAATTTTGAGTACTTTTTAAAGAAACTTAAAAATCTCCAATAATTTCCTTAAATTTTCAAGTAAAGTACGTAAAAGTGGGAATACTTTAAAATTAGAAACAAGTGCTTAAAATATATTATTTAAATATGTATTCAAAACACATAAAAAATGAAGTTCATATATTTTTAAAGTGTTTTATATTATATTTTTCAAATTTTAATATTTTACAAAGGTCAAATAGTATAATATTTTATTGTGCAACCTTTACAGTTTTAAAAAATTATATATATTAAAATATGTATACAAATTTGAAAGTTTTGACTTAATTTTTATTGCATTAACGTTAACTTTTTATTATTATTATGTTCTTTATTCTGCCAGGCAAAAACTTATTACTACATTACAATTAATTAATATTTAATACAAATTATCCAGTATTCTTAATACGCTAAATTTATTTATATATATATAATTATTTGGTACCATAATTTGGTTTTTTTAATTCCCATCCCTTGCAATTTTTTCCATGTCTCTAGTGTAGTTGCAAATTTCCTTAATTGGCTTACCCTGTAAAACCCCCTTTATAGTTTCTCGACAGTCCCTAGCCTGTTTACTGTTTTTCATTAAATAATTTGTTGCATGGATTGTATTCAAATTTCATGAATTTTCAAACCCCAAAAGTTTGAGACTTTCCTCGAAATAGCGTTAATTAACACACATGCTATAATTTTTTCAAAAATTTACTTACCAATTTTCTTGTGACTGGAATTTTATTAAGTTTTTGAATCTTTGAAATATTTGAAATAGATACGAAAATAACAAAATACTTCACTTACATTATGCATTTAAAATAAAATGTGCCTATATCTATAATAAAATCTATGAGAAATGGGTGGAACACCCTTAAATTTGCAAAAACTACCCCTAAAAAGGGGTATTTTTGATGTACTCGAATTTTGGGCGGTCAGATTTGGTCCATAAGGGTTTTTTGGGTCGCTGAACAAGAATTTTGGGGAATTTTTTATTAAAAATTAATTTCTCACCCTTAAATTAACAGAAACTATCCCTAAAAGGGGTGTTTTTGCTATTTTTGTATTGTCAGTGTTAAGATTCGGAACTTAAGGTTAGCAAATGTTTTATCATTTATCAAAATTTCAAAATAATAAATATATATCCAAAAAAATTTTGTTTTTGCTACATAAAAGTGCTAACATAAAAGTGCTAAATTAATTTTTCATTAAAAATTCCGCGAAATTCGTGATTAGCAACTCAAAAAACCCATTTGAACCGAATCTGAGCGCTAAAAGAGCGAAAGTAGCAAAAACAACTTTTTAGGGGCAGTTTTGTAAATTTAAGGGTAAAAATTAAGTATTAATAAAAAATTCCCCGAAATTCGTGATCAGCGACCAAATAAACCCATGTAAACTGAATCTTAACACTGACAATGCGAAAATAGCAAAAACACCCCTTTTAGAGGTAGTTTCTGTTAATTTAAGGGTGAGAAATTAATTTTTAACAAAAAATTCCCCAAATTTCTTGTTCAGCGACCCAAAAAACGCATTTGAACCGAATCTGAACGCTCAGAGAGCGGAAGTAGAAAAAACAACTTTTTAAGGGTATTTTTGCTAACCCCAATAGAAATACTACATATGTGTATCAAGTGTTATAACATGTGTTACACTGTATATCAGTGTAAAACAGTGTTAACCAGTGTGTAACACTGTATACATATGTGTACCAGGTGTTATGAGGTGTTAAACCATGTGTAACGCATGTTTTCACACGAAAAAGCCAAAAATGCTGTTATCAGTGCGATATTGGCTAAAATTCTTTTTTTCAAAAGCAGGGATTACGCAAAAACTTCCATTTGCAATTTAGGCTACAAGATAATTAAGCTCTTAATATACTAAAATTAAAAAAAAAAAACAAAAATTAAAATTTATTGGAGTTAAAATTTTAATATTTATTTAGGCTCTATTTTCGGTCAATAAGTAATAAAAGGACAATAATTTTATAATAATGACTTTATGATAAAAACAAAAAACAATTTTAGCAAGCAAATCTCATATAAAAATAGTTTTTATTAATGTGATATTACACATGAGAAATGTTTTACATTAAACAATAAGTACAAAAAGTTTTCAAAAAAATAATTTAGAATTTTAATTTTAATATAATATGGTAAATTTTAATTATAATTATAATTATCTATTAATTGTTTATTAAGCATGTAATCAAAATAATAAAATCATTTTGAGTATTTATTAAAAATTAATCTTGAAGTCTATGGATAAATATTGAGAACCAATACGATAATCTTTTTGAAAAAATGACGTTAGTTTTTAAAATTACTACTCTATTTCCTCAAAATTAGGATGCTCTATTACAAAATTTAGATTATTTAACTGCATGTGAAAACAAACAGAAAAAACATTATTAACTTCAACAGCGCGTAAGTCCTTTTTTGAAAATGTATACGAATAAAAATTAGGAATAAATAAATTTAAAAAGCTGCTGTGAAAAACTTCGTTAAATGCTAATTTAGAAACAACTAAATAGACCTTACATTCTTCTTTATTTTCACAAGACATCTTTAAGCAGTTACAAATCCTTAAAAAATTATTAATAATACCAATTTCTATGGCTCCCATGTAAGAATATTTGATGACAGAAGAATCTGATTTGGAGTTTTTAGACTCGCTTTTAGAATAATCAGTAGTATAAATAATATTATTATTAATGCATAGTTTTTGGTATTCATAGTAATTTGTACTACCTTTTATCATTACTTTTGGAATAATCTTACTTAAATTTGTTCCTAAGTGTTTTAGCTTAATTACTGGTTTTATTAAATAAGTGTTTTCAGTAATAAATTCTTTGTTTATTGGGCTAGTTTTATTTCTATTTATAATAGCATCGCAAAATCTATATGCATCAGTCTCAGGAGTCAAATACCTTTTCTTAATCGTTGGATAAGAAAGAAATAAAAAAGTGGATGAACAAATTTGCATCTGAGGATGATTTGGTCCATGTACAAATTTTTTAAATAACCAATCAAATTTTCAAAGGGGAAACATGACATTACCCACAAAGGACCAAACTTTTTTACAAATTCTGCTAAATGTAAAAGCAAATGAATATCAAGGGTCATATTTTTCTTTCCATAAAGTTTCTCAAATGTTCTGATATATTCTTCTAAGCAGTTTGAGCCTACCTGTACCATATCTCTACTAACCGATGCTGAAGATAGCAAAAATAAACCATTGACTAGTAGACAGTGGTGTTTAAAATATTAAGGTTTCATTATATCATGAAATATTGAAAAACTGTATATCAATAAGAAAATTTTGATATCAGAAGCTTTCCAATAAATAAAATCACTAATATTTCTAGGTTTCCTTTGAACGAAATGTGGAACTTTGAATGAATTAAGTCTTTCATCGATTAAATTAACAGAAGAAAACAAAGATCCCTCATTATTTTTCAATTGGCTACTAAACCAGATATCTCCCAGTTTTTTTGTGACATTAACTGTTAGGTGCATTATATCTATAGCCGTTGTTTCTATAAAATTAGAGCAAATTTTGGAAATGCTAGCTGGACCTTTGATACCTAGAACATCTCTTTTTTCATCAGCTATGGAAGCAAATTCTTCTGCTTCTGCTGTTGATCTGTGAAGAGAATTAGGTTTGTATGGAAATACCATTACAGAAGGTTTTTTTAAATTGTCACCTTTAATTTTACAAACGGGGCAAGGATAATATCCTCTATTCAGAATTATTATTACTCAGTTACATGTAATCATTTATTTCAATTATCATTGATATAATTTTTATTATTAAAAAAGAAATCAAGTTTTAACTTTTACATATTCTATAGTAATAATTAATTACTTAATCTTCTTAAATGTTTTGTACGTTGTTTCTGCGTAACCCTGCTTTAAGAAAAAAAATTTTAGCTAATGTCGCACTGATAACAGCATTTTTGGCTTTTTCGTGTGAAAACATGCGTTACACATGGTTTAACACCTCATAACACCTGGTACACATATGTATACAGTGTCACACACTGGTTAACACTGTATTACACTGATATACAGTGTAACACATGTTATAACATTTGATACACATATGTAGTATTTCTATTGGGGAATTTAAGGGTGAGAAATTAATTTTTAATAAAAATTTTCCCAAAATTCGTGATCAGCGACCGCAAAAAACCTATACAAACCGAATCTTAACATTGACAATGCAAAAATAGCAAAACCCCCCTTTTAGGGGTAGTTTATGTTAATTTAAAGGTGAAAAATTAATTTTTAATAAAAAATTCCCCAAAATTCTTATTCAGCGACCCAAAGAACCCATTAAAACCGTTTCTGAACGCTTAAAGAACCAAAATAGCAAAATCACCCCCTTTTTAGGGCGTTTTCTGCTAATGAAGGGGTGAAATATTAACTTTTCATAAAAAAGTCGATCCAAAAAACCCTTATAGACCAAATCTGCCCGAAATTCGATTACGTCAAAAATACCCCTTTTTAAGGGTATTTTTTGCAAATTTAAAGGTGTTCAACCCATTTCTCATAGAAGTGACCACAAAATTCGTGATCAGCGACCCAAAAAACCTATAGTAGACCAAATCTGGTAGTGGTAGGTGATTATACCACCAAAACCGTATTTTGACTGGAGTATTATCGTATTATAAATTACCGATGCTACATACATATGTAAAATCATATATGTATTAGTATAATTTCAAGTTATTTAATTTTTATTTATTTATTTAAAATTAATGTCTATAAGGTGGAGAAAATCGTTGAAAATTTAAACTTTGATCATTTCTTTATCATTTTCTGCTAATTTTAATAGGTTTATACCATTTTAATCTCTTGTATCATCATTTTTATATTTTTTCAAAGCCCCAAAGTATTGCTCCTATAAGATCAATGCTATAGTTCGGAATTAAAGTTAATGCTATAAGTGGGGTAAAATAAAGTTTATTTAAGTTTTGAAATGTTTAAATTTTAATAATTTTCTATTTTATTAAGCTCTGTCATAATTTTTTTTTCAATTATTTAAATATCTTAAGTCCTTTTTATATTACTCCAGTCAAATCGCGGGGGGGGGGGGGGTGTATTTTCACTGGCCAACATGAGATTTGCTCTACTATAAGTTTTTTGGGTCGCTGATCTCGAAAATCGGGGTCTTTTCCGGGAGATATTTTTGGAATACTCTTAAATTTGTAAAAACTATTCCAAAAAGGGGCTTTTTTGATATATTAGCAAACTAGAGATTCTAGATTTAGTCAAGGATTGATCTAAAAGAAATTTTTGGGTCACGGATCAAGAATTTTGAGGTAATTTTTTATGAATAATTAATATTTGACCCTTAAATTAGCCAAAACAACCCCTAAAAGGGGTTAATTGGCAATTTTTGCACTTTGAGCGACCAAATTAGGTTCATAAGGGTTTTTTGGGTCGCTGATAAACAATTTGGGGGAATTTTTCATAAATAATTAATATTCCACCCTTAAATTAGCAAAAACAACTCCTAAAAGGAGTGCATTTATAACAGAAACTCCTGATTGAATTTTGCAAAGAAAATATTTCAGATTGCATTTAATTATTATTAATTTTGCGTAATTACAGTATATTTTGGTTTAATTTTTATTCTTAATTATTTTCGTGTATGAATAACTTGGTTATTGGCATACAAAAATAAAATAAGAACATATTGAAAACGAAACGTCTTAAAAAAAACTTGATTTTTTAAAAATTTATGTTCATATTATGTTTTAGCATAATATTTAAAATCTTGCAAAAAAAATTCAGGTATAAGAAAAAATAAATTTTTTTTCGATTAACTGTAACGTATGCCGAGACAGAACATCCGCGAAGTTGGCTCATCGGTTTATATTCCTTGGTTTGTATACATACAAAAATGAGATATGCATGTATTAATAAAAGATAATTTATAAGAAAAAGAAAGAGATTAAGAATAAAAAAAGAGTGAATGGAAACAAAACAGGGGATTCACATCTTTCTGTCTTTCATGTAATATGCATATATATTTTTCTCTCTTTTATTTTACTCACGCCTACATTCAAAAAACCAAAACTCTGACACTATATATATATATATATGTATATATATCATATATACCGTCTACCAACTTAATGAAAAAAATTCCTTCTTTCTTTTACTTTCTCGTTCCATTTCCATGTTTCAGCTATATTCCTATCTTCATCTGCGTGATATAAATGCGCATTGGTTTGAATCTGCGCTGCAACAAAAATATTGCTTGCTTTACTGCACGACATTGAAGGTGTAGTTCGACGACACCGGTCGCGCAGCCAGTATGTATAGAGGGCTGTCGCTATTTAAATATGATACACATAGTTTTGTGTATTAATAATAAATGCAAATAAAATCAAGTTTTATGATTAAATATCTTGTAAAACAATAAAATAATAGTGATTTAGTGTAATTTGGTATTACTGACTGTCAGAAACAGCGAATTTGGAATACGTGACCTCGAAATTCTTTACTTTTTTTTTCTTATACTAATAATATTGAGTCTGACCCGGAATTTCACATATATAAACCAGTAATACTACTGCAATATAACCTCAACATTTTCAAAAGTCTTGTTTATTTCACGTGTGGTAAATTACATTAATAATTTACATTTATGAATTTTTGTAATTATAAATAATTTTTTTTTTTTTACAAAATTTTTTTTTATATATATTGATGCTTATGAATATATATATATATATAACTGTGTATAATACTGTTGCTGACAGAGAAAGATATGAGAGAATTCAATATATATACAACGCCAAATGCGCGTTTTTTAGCAAACATAACCTATAAATGTTATTTTTTTATTTTATCATCAAATTAAGAGAATAAAACAACATAAACATATAATAGAAAAATCGATTATCGAAAGTATATATATAGCAGAAACTTTTATACAGACATTTTGTTCAATCAGCTGATTATTATATATACTTACCATGTATAAACACTAAATATTATTTATTTTTTTCCGTGAGTAAAGTGTTAATTATTATTTTTTTTTTTGAGTGTTTATTAAATATGTGAGTTTAACACTGGAACTTTAAAAAATAAGCACGTGACATTTTTTAAATAATTGAAAAGTATATTGAACTGAAATTTTGTTTATTTTTTTCTGTGGTTAAAACCGGTGTTATTTGTTAAGACTTTTGAGAGAAAATTTTTGCACGTGCCATACTTATATGAAAAGTATTTTTATTATTATTATTGAACACCTTACGTGGTCTGTCTGATTTTTTTTTATATTAGGTAAGTAATTTATGGTTCTTGTGTGTATTGAAAAAAATATATTTATTGGTTTTAAGAATTTAAGGTATCTTGTTTGTTATCTTTATAATCAACAGATATTAAATAAATATCATAAATTACATCATAAATCTGTTATTTTTTCGGCTGTAAATTTTTTTTTATTTCGAGGACCAGGGGGGGATTACCAGTTTTATAAAAGTCTTAAAAATTGAAAAGGGGCTCTTTTTTGCACAATTTTTGTACAAAATTTAAATTATAGTCGAAAACTAAATTAATTTGATATTGGCATTGAATTTTTTATACACATTTGCAGAAAGAATCTGCAGAGTAAATAAACTTTTTTTTTATTAGTATTATATTTTTAGACACTTGCAAAAAACACATAATTTTTTATTTTTTTAAAAAATCTAAAAATTTGAATAAAAAATGACTAAAATCAAAAATATTATTAAAAAATATGACTAAAAAAAATAAAATACAAATTATTAACAATAATTCTGAAGTGTACGAGTTAAAAAAAAATTTTTTTTTTATTTATTTAAAAAAAAAACAATTTTTTTTATGATTACGCCTACGATCCCACGTATAAGTAAAAAATGTCTCATAAATTTTATAGTTTAAATGATAAAAATTTTTGTGTTACAAACAAATAAAAAAACAGTTTTTTATTTTTTATTTTTCTGATATTTACAAAAAAAAAAAACAGTGCAATAAATAAACAAACAGATTAAATTTTTTTAAATCTAAAATTGGTCAAAAAATAATTTTCTTTAAAATAAACGATAATTTAAAAATTTTTATATAAAAAAATACGCCTTATTCCATAATAAATTAAGCAAACATCTGTGAACTGTAATTAAACTTAATTTCAACACACTGTTATTATTATTTTTTAACTACATATATGCGTAGATACCAATAAAAATATTTAATAAAAAGCCACAAAAAATTTTTTATTGATTTGATAATAAATTTTTATAAAAAATGAATTTAAAAATTTTTTTATTTTTCAAAAAATTTATTGGTTATACATAAAAAAAAGGTAATAAATTTTATTTTATGGGTATATCTAATTATCATATTAAACTGTCTGAGGTTTACCTTTTACAATAAAATATAACTCGATATTTTTATAGAAATTTTTATTACCTTGTATAAAAATCTTAATTAATATTAATTTTTTGAAAATATTTATTTAAAATCAAAGACACACACACACACACCCATAAATCTATAATTAAATGTCAAAAGCACATAAAGACATAGAAATATGAAAAGAGATAAAAGGAGGTGAAAAACATTATTAAAATAATATAATAAACAGATCTTTTAGAATAAACAATGAGTGACATATAAATTTAAACTATACAACAATACTCACACACACATAATATTATATTATATATTTTTATGTAATTTTCTGACGTGAGAAGTATTAAATAACTTGATAGTAGGTTATCATATATTTAATTAAATTTTTGATCAATATTTTATTGGAAAATTACAATTTTATTTTTTTTAAATTATAGAAAATAGATAACATTATTGATTTAATGATTTTAAAAATTAATTTTTTAATTACAACCTTTTAAATTAAGATACAAGAGATGTTTTTAATTTTATTTTTGTTTTTTCTTAATTATATACACTTTTTATAAATTTTGAAATAGGTACTTAATAAAAAAATTTTTCTCACAAGTGAAATGATTTTATAAAGCTATATAAGGAAGTTATTAGTATTATAAATATCAAAATTTTATAAAACTAATTACTATTACTTGAAATATTTAATTATCGTTGAGGATTAAAGAAATTTTGATGCCGTTGATTTGTTCGAAATTACTATTTCATTTAAAAATTATAGTATGATGATGTTTTAACAGTGTATGATACTTTTGGTAAATCCATTGATTGGACCAGATCTATAAAATATTAATTTTTGGTTATTTTTTAATTATCTTCAACGGTTTTTATATTAAATTTGTTTATTCTGTTTAAAAATGTTGAAATCAGATTTGAATAGAAGATTGCTATTCGAGAATTTGAGATTGAGGAATATTCAGATAAATATATTTAAAATCTACTTGTTTAGAAATGCCTACTTACATTTTTAAATTTACTACCTAATCTTTAAAAATAAAGTTTGTAGGCTCCTTTACTTTTTTATTTACTTTCTATCAATTTATCAGTTAAACTTGTTTTATTCAACTAAACATAAAAAATTACTAAAGTCATATATATTTTAGGCTAATAAAAAATTTTTATAATTTAATAATATAATTTTTACAAAAGTAAATTCAATAGTAAATAACTTCCTTAATAAAATAAAAAGATGCATTATCATTTTCGCACTCTTAATACATGACATCATCCCAGGTATATCAAATTATCAATGTATATGTAAAAATTATAGCATACTATAATAAATATTTTTGATGAGAATGTTGAGATACAAAGAGTACAAAAAGAAAGAGACAGAAAATAATATGATTATATAAAATATATATCAGAGTGTGCAAAACTATGCACTAAAAATTCTCGATGACGATACGATGAGTATAGCATAAAAGTTATACCAAGTCATTTAATTTAAATCAGCTCATTGACCTGATTGATGAAATAAAAAACGTTCGATGCGAGAGAGAATTTAAAAAGAACAAAATAATTGAGACAAGTTGTTTATTGCATTGTTTTGTTATTTTTTTTTATTTTTAATGAATTTTATTTGTTTGTTTTTTATATAAAGAGAAAAATTTTTTTTTTTAAACCCTCTTCCTATTTTTTAATTAAATGCTTTTAAAAATAATTAATTAAGTTGTTTTATTGTCAATTATTTTAAGGTTATGTTCATGAACTTTTATTTTATTTTATTGATTAGACGTACAGTTATTTTTGAATTCACTGATTTTAATCTTTGAATTTATTGGTTGAATTAAAAAATTATTTTTATGTATTGAATTAATCTTGAATTTTTCAGTATTTATTTTTATGATTTATATTGAAATTTTGAGCAAGTGTAGAAATGGTTAAAATATTTTATTTTTGTGAAAAAATTATGAATAGGAATTAAGATATTATTCTAAAAAAAAGTCTTCTTTTAATCCAAAAATTAATTATTCTTGACACTTGTTTTCTAGGAAAAAATTTCTATTTTGCTATTATAGAATTTTAACGTATATTTAAATGATACACTAAAAAAATTATATTTAGATTTAGTAAAATAAATAAATCGACACACAAAAATCTATAAATAAATGCATTTAGATATAACAAAAAACGTCAAAAAATGACAGTATTTCTTTGAAAAATAAACGATATTTTATGCAACTCAATACATAAAAACCTAATTGCATAAAAAACATTCTTATTTATTATTAAAAAAGATTTATTTACATTTTTTATACAACAAGAACAATTACCAATACATAAAATATGGTCAAAACATTTATGTTTGGTGCTCGTTATATATTTTATGTTTGATTTTTTATTTTTTCTTGTCAAGTCAGTTAAATAAATGTTTTTACTTTGTCTTGTAGATAAAACAATTTTATTACGTTATTATACAATATTTTTTCTTGTTGTTTAATAAAAATTGAGATGCTTTATTTGCAAAAAAAAGTTATTTTTAATAATATATTGAATTTCATTGTGTAAGATGAGATTTTTTTATTTTTTAAATGGCAGTTGTAACAGTTATCTAAGGTTTTTTATTTTGAAATTGAAAAAAATATTCTTTTTCTTGTCAATTATTGAACAAATATTAAATTATTAGGGTACT
Organism: Anagrus nilaparvatae; assembly: GCA_022575985.1. Lineage (NCBI taxonomy): Eukaryota > Metazoa > Arthropoda > Insecta > Hymenoptera > Mymaridae > Anagrus > Anagrus nilaparvatae. The sequence goes on along the minus strand of JAKSXM010000238.1, from coordinate 7,211,383 downwards.
TGTGATTCTTTTTATGTAAATTAAATAAAAAATAAACTTTCATTTCGTTGTTACATAATTTTTTCAGTCAAATATTTCTTTAACAATTGTATATTTAAAACATATATTAACTATACTAATTGGTTTGTATATGAGGGGTTTCACGTCAATTTGGACTAATTAGGATTAAAGGGTCTCGAAAATCAACCAAATTATTTTTTTTCTAAATAGCAACTAAAAGTAAAACCTGCCAATTTTTAGCTTTCTAAATTCAATTTTCGATTCTTTATGGCCCTTATTGTGTTTTCAGCCTTGTTTCAACAAAATTATCAACTTTTGAGATATTTAAGCTCAAAGACAAAATTTTAAATAATTATTTTCTCGTGTATGCGTTATTTAAATCAAAAAATTTTGAATCCCGGAATCGAAATCTACTAAAAATTTCGTAAAAGTACCTAAAACGAAAACATTTTTTAATGTAAAATAAGAATTTGGCAGCAATAATTAAAAAATTTTAAATCAATTTACAAAAAATGCTAAAACGACTGCCAATAATTAAAAATTGTACCTAAAAAACTAAAACTACTGTTAGGACCAAGGATAGGACTCCTATTTTTAGTCGAAGTTTTGCAAAAAAAATAGTTTGGACCGATTTTTTCAACCCTTTAGTCTAGCTTTGGCCCAGTTGACGTGAAATCTCCTATATATATCGCTCATTTTCATTTTTTTTGCAAAAATAGTGTCACATGGTCGTATATACCGATTGAAGTAAGAATTTACAAATTTTTTTGTCTTAAAGTTTGTATTTCAAAAAGTTGTTGACCATACACCATAAAGATTAACATAATTTTAAGTTGAAAAAAAAATTTCTGGCTAAAATATGACAAAAAAGCCTTTACCGTTTCCCTAAAAAGCCTTTGCCGTTCCTATTAAGAACTTGGTGTTTTAAGCAAAATAAGTGCATGGATTTTTATTTCCTTTTTTTTAAAGTTTGTATTTTACTTAATTTTAGATGTACCAACAGCTATTTAACCTTAAATTAATGTTTTAGATGCTATTTTAGTTTAAAATATGACCAAAAATTACGTATTTATTCACAAAAGCATAAAAATACTTTTTTATACCTCAAGAAATAATCGATTAAAAGCACAATAATAAAAATTTTTTAATTTTACTAAGTTTTTATGACAATAACAAGTTGTTCCTTTGATAAAAAAAATGTTTACTTTATGTTTTCAAAAAATTACAGCACTAAAACAAGATTTTTATATTATTTATTTGAAATCTATTTTTGCAAAAAAAATGAAAATGAGCCATATATAACAGGATATTTATTTGTTGAAATTATCTCAAAATTATTGGAACATCTTATTAGCACATATTAATACTAGTACCTCTCAAAGCCCCATTTGGTTACAAGCTTCAAAAATTTAAAATTTCACCTAATTAATTGTATTTTTCAAAATTATTAATTTATAAAAAATTACTAAAACACCCAAATATTTAAAATCTTCATCCAGTCTAATATATACAAACCCATAATACAAACTAACACAGTTAAAACACCTGTTTTTTTTTTAATTAACTGAAGAACATACTCAAAAAAAGAAACAAACTAATCCTTTTTTAAAAATATTCAAGTATCAAAAAAAAAAAAATTACTTGTAATTCCAAAACACATACATACTAATATACATGACATTTTCCATCCTTTATAAATGTACGTGATTCTCTATATACGTTCTAAAGAAGACAAGCTTTATATCAACGAAAATCCTTTATATCCGACACACATTTACACCGTATTATATAAAAAGATCTAACGCTTTACAAGCTTGCATAAATGAAAAATATATATACATTTTTAAATTGACAAAAAGAAAGAAAGTATTTTAGTTAGGTGTTTATAAAAGAAAGGTGATTTTTAAATTTAAAAGAAATTGTTTTTTACTGTTTATTTTTTGATAATTAAAATTTTTTCATACTGTGGGATGTACAGTTTTTGGTTAAAAATAACGTTTTGAAGCTTAAATTTTATTTTTTCATAAATTAAATTATGCAAACTAATTAAATCCTAAAAACAATTAAATTTAGGCCTTTTAAAAATTAAGCAAAAGAAAATTCCTACAAAAGAACAAACTTTTTAATAACCTAAAATCTATGCTTTAATCCATAAAAAAATGAAATTCACCTACATAAACAACAAACATAAGGAATATTACTTAAATAATTATGCTTAAGAAAAAAAAAAGAAAAAGAAATCTCTGGCAAAAGTCTTGCTTTAAAAATTTCACATCTGGGTAATGTCCAAAGTATATGTATATTTATATAGCGTGACAAAAAATATACAGAAATGCTTGCATTTATAATACAGTCAGAGAGAAATGTGCGAAGAAGGCGTGTGTTGAATAAAAAAAAAAATGATTTTATGTTGTTTTTTTAACAACATGAACGAGAGAAAAGAAAAGATTATGAAAAAGACAAAAAAAGTTCATTATGTACTAAATAAACGAGTTTAGACAATTAAGTAACTTTAATTTGTAAATCTTACAAAATAGTTAACTTACAATTATTCACTTAAAATTTATTACTTTAAGATTAAAAATACCGATTAAATTAATTAAACCGTCTAATTATTAAAAAAGTCTATTATTTTGAAAAGTTAAATAAACATTAAATGTGTGAGTAATATCATTGCTAATGTCAAAATTATCATTTAATCATCCACTATTTATTAAATGTATGCAAAATACACATACACACATAAACTATATTATTTGCATCATGCGAAGTTGTCAGATTTATCGTTAATTTATTTTGAGGTTATAACAGCCAGTGTATTAGTATTTGATATGTGGACAGCATGTTATTAACATAATTAATATTATTTATTTCATTTAATAAACTTCAGCTGTATGTTCGTTTAAACCACAGAAAAAATCTTGCGTGATGCTAATATAAATTAATTATTTTTATTCATGTTTTATATAACTTTTTTTTAAAAGTTTGAAAATTCAAAGAAATTTTTTTGTTTTATGTGCGAGTTTAACGTAGAATAATCCATGTATTTTGAATTATAAGAAATTTGGAAAATAGAGAAATTTAATAGCATTGTCAATCATGTCGACTGCGTAATCCATTTTCAATAATTTATTTGTCATACGTAAAGTTGAAAAAAAAAATTTTTTAATAAATGAGAATTTTATTCAAAAGTATTTTCTATATGAAAAAGAAAATTTTTATTCAAAAAAAAGTAATGAATTTTCTGATGTTTATTGTACTAGTTTTTTGACGTGTATTCTATTATTTCTTGAATTACATAGAAAAAATTATTGTAAACTTGTTTTATTAAAAAAAATTTATTATTTTTTGTGGTTATTTAAAGTTATAATTTAGTTTTTAAATAATTTTATTTTAAACAATTTTATATACTTTGTTCTAAGATTAAAAAAATTTTTATAAACTATTTTATTTAAAAGTTATAAACTTTTTTAAATTTGTATATTTTTTTATTATTTAAAAAACTTCTAAAATTATGATTTTTGAAAAAAAATAGCTATTTTTTAAACAAGGGACAAAATATTGGGTTTTGACTTTGCATGCAAAAGTTAACCCCGTATTTTATCCCGTGATTTAAAATAGTTTTGCATATAATTGGCAAAAAATCTGTCTTAATAGGGCCAAAAGTAAGCTTTTTTTGCCCTAGAAATATAAATTTTATTTCTGTTCAATTTTTCAAAAGTAAATTATTATATTTTATTATCAGATTAATAATATTAATAATTAAATAAAACAAAAATTATCAAATTTTATTTTTAATAAAGGAAGTTTAAGCAATATAAATCAGATTGCATATGGGACTGGATACATTTTAGGAGATTTAAGAGAAATAAATAATCAAAGTAAAATTTGATGGCTGATTTCCACAATAAAAAATTTTTATTTTTCATTTCAAATGCATATAAGAATATTCTGGTTATAATTAAAACTCTAAATATTTAAAAATTAATTTGGCTCATATGCATAACATCGACAACATGCATAGATTCAGTAAGCAATAATTCTAATAATTAATAAACTAATTAAGTAATATACGTTGAATAATACCATAGGTATTATTATTATAGTAAAAAGTAATGAATTTTTATAACCCAGTTATTATTTTTATATACTCAAAAACTCATTTTACTTGCGAGAATATTTTATTCAAGTGTATGTGACTTATATAAGTATAGTCATCAAATAAATTTACATTTCATTAAAACAATAATTATTTAATAAAGGTAGCTTAACATTAGCCGAAACAGGAAGAAATCAGTTATCTAGACCAAAAAAGAGATGCAATTCATGCCCTTTAAAGGGTCCATTAAAGATTATTGTATTGTCGAATATAAAAAGGAACATTCCAAATTAAAGTTACCAAAAACAATTTTTAGTTTAATTATATATAATAAAATATCAACAGTTATTAAAATATTATAATTCAGATCTAAACGTCGTTATTTATATATCCTTAGAAATTCATTTTACTTGCGAGAAAATTTTTGTTTAGTTATATTAACCGCGCAATAATATTTTCTTGCAACACATTCAATTTTTTAATTCTATAAATTTTATTCACTTAAAAAAAACATTTAAAACTTAAGATAAAAAAATATTTAACAATTTAATTAAAATAATACGTTTAAGTATACACAATACTTTTCATATAAAAAAGGTAATATAAAAATTTTTTTAATTTAAAAAATAACAAAAAAAGCAACAAAAGTTGTGTGTAACTTCTCAAATAATATAAAGTAAATTTGTAATTTTTTTTTTTAATATTTATTTTTAATTAATGTAAGTACTCTCTAATCTTTATATTAAACTAATTTACATATTTTTTTTTCTTGTTTTCTGTATATGTTTTGGTATACACACACTTATATACACTGTATAATAAAAAAATATAAAAAAGTTTTAATGAAAATAATAAAATTAATGAAAAAAAGAGCAAGGTTTTAATCTTTTTTATTATAAAAAAAAAGTTTTTTTAATACTACAATAATAATAATAATTATAATTATAATACCTAATAATAACAATAATCGTATAATCATATATTTTTTTCATTTTCTAGTGCCTTATAGTATAAAAATTCGTATTATTTTCATTTGAATGAACATAATATCGAAGGAAAAACGATGGCTCACTTTCATAATTTTTTTATCGAATTGAAATTGAGAGCAGCTTTTTTTATAAAAGATTAAATTAATTTCTCAGAATATTTTAATTTTTCTGTCAATTAAAGTTTTTGATAACTTTAATTAACTATGTGAGGGATTCCAAGACAGCTGGACCCCAGCTTGAGTAAAAGGTCATGGAATTGTTTTAAACTATTTTTTTCCAAAATTGCAATTAAAAATAAATTCTGAATCTTATCTCTAGCTGTTTATGTCAAATTCTTAATTTTTTGCTGTTGTTTTCGTGTTTTTTTGCCTTTTTTGTAAATTTCTAAGCATTTACTTGTTATCTAAACCAAATCCTATTTTTAGATTGAAAAACATTCAAAATTTCCCATAGAATTCAATTTCGGGGTCCAAAACTTGAATTGGACGGCGCTTGTGAAAAAAATTGCTACAAAATGTGAAAATTCAATTTCCTTCCAAATGTCCTTAATGAGAAATAGTAAGAAAATTTATAGTAAATTTTCAAAAAAAGGCCAAAAACAAAAAAATTACTGCCAAAAATCGTGAATCAGCCGTAGAAAACTAAAAACAGTCGGTAAAATTTTTCCTAGTTTCTATTTTAGAAAAAAAAAAAATAAAGACCGATCCCCATGATCTTTCAGTCTCATTTGGACCTCGTTCACGTGGAATCCCTCATTTAAAAATATCGTTTTCACAAAAGTTTATTAAATTACCAATAAATAAAAATCAATATAATTGCAAAAGCTTTTAAACTAATAAATTAATGTTAAACTTTATACTTTATTATTTGAGTTAAATAAATAAAAAAACTTTTAGTATATAATATTTATAGGTATAACTAACAAACTAAATTTTTTACAAAAAAATGATAAAATATAATAAAATTAATTAACCTAAATTTAAGTCTTATAATTTATTAATCTTAGCGTAAGATCAAATTAATTTTTAATAAACAACATACATAATGACCTAATCTTAATTGTCACTTAAAAACCATAAAGTATTTTTTTTTTAAATATTTTTTTTCAAACATAAAAGTATGTAGCGTAAAATTTACGTTAATTACATTTTGAGGACATGAAAGATTAAGAAAAGATATACTGTCATATTACTTATAAGTATGAATACCATTGGGATAGTTAACTGTTACCACAGCATTTGATGTCAAAAGGTTTTATCTTGTGGTTTTTTATGCTATGATACTAATTATTATCTAATATAGATCAAAAGAAAATGTAAAGTGTACCTATATTTTTAGTTCCTTTTTGAAATAATTATTAATTTTCTTACTATACTGCTGACCAACTTTTAACAGACTTTTTAAAGGTTTTTTGACCTGTTTACCCTTTGTAACGATTTATCAAGTAAAATTTGGATTTTCATAGTTTCAGCTCTTATAAAAAAAAAATAATTATATCGGGGTTATCGTGCGTTTTGAATTGAAACCTATGGCAAGTGTGAAATAAAATTAAAAACTGTTCTATTTTCCTAACAATAAATAAAATTCTTTCTTGATAATTATATTTCGTGCAACGACTTACAATATCTCTATAACTAACTGATCGATTTTCATGGGGTTGACAACTCAGAAGTTCACCGCACTTCTAAGACTTCTATGCACTTCTACCGAAATCTTTAAAAATAAAAAAAAAAAGGTTTTAAACATATATCTAGGGGTTTTTGGGTGTACTGAGTCCGAATCTGGCAACCAAATTCCAAAATTCGAAATGGCGGCCTCACAATTGGCCAATTTTCGAAAAAAAACATCGAAATTTAAAATAAAAAAAAAAAGATTTTTAATGCATATCTGGGGGTTTTTGGGTGCGCTGAGTCCGAATTTGACAACCAAATTTCCAAATTCGAAATAGCGGCCTAACAATTGGCCAATTTTCGAAAAAAAACATCGAAATTGAAAATAAAAAAATAAAGATTTTCAATGCATATCTGGGGGTTTTTGGGTGCGCTGAGTCCGAATTTGACAACCAAATTTCAAAATTCGAAATGGTGGCCTCGTAATTAGCCAATTTTGAAAAAAAATACCAAATTTTAAAATAAAAAAAAAAGATTTTAAATGTATATCTGGGGGTTTTTTGGTGCGCTGAGTCCGAATTTGACAACCAAATTTCCAAATTCGAAATAGCAGCCTCACAATTGGCCAATTTTGAAAAAAAAACATCCAATTTTAATTTAAAAAAAAGATTTTAAATGTATATCTGGGGGTTTTCGGGTGCGTTAAGTCCGAATCTGACAACCAAATTTAAAAATTCGAATTGGTGGCCTCGAAATTGGCCAATTTTGAAAAAAAAAAACAGCGCACCCAAAAAGCCCCAGAAATACATTTAAAATCTTTTTTTTTTATTTTAAAATTTGGTATTTTTTTTCAAAATTGGTCAATTTCGAGGGCACCATTTCGAATTTTGAAATTTGGTTGTCAGATTCGGACTCAGCGCACTCAAAACCCCCCAGATATACATTTAAAATCTTTTTTTTTTAATTTTAAAATTTGGTATTTTTTTTTCAAAATTGGCCAATTGTTAGGCCGCTATTTCGAATTTGGAAATTTGGTTGTCAAATTCGGATTCAGCGCACCCAAAAACCCCCAGATATGCATTGAAAATCTTTTTTTTTTTATTTTAAATTTCGATGTTTTTTTTTCGAAAATTGGCCAATTGTGAGGCCGCCATTTCGAATTTTGCAATTTGGTTGCCAGATTCGGACTCAGTACACCCAAAAACCCCTAGATATATGTTTAAAACCTTTTTTTTTTTATTTTTAAAGATTTCGGTAGAAGTGCATAGAAGTCTTAGAAGTGCGGTGAACTTCTGAGTTGTCAACCCCTCGTCGATTTTAAAACCAAATTTTTTAACACCAAATCGAAGGGGTCAATAAATAATAACTTTTTTCAATAATTTCATGTTGAGCAGTGACTTACATTTTTTGTTTAAGCATTTTTTATTTCACAGATAATTTCTGAGTTCTTCCAGCCCACAAAATTCAGTTTCGATTCAGTACAAAAATATGCTAAGAAACTTGAATCCCTGATAAAAAAAAATTGAATTTATCAGAACAAAACAAATTTACATTATGCAATTTTTCTTTACGATAGAGACCTAAAAAGCTCTTAACCCACAAAACCAATTGAAAATTATAGTAAAAATTATCAGTAACAGTATTCCGTTTAAAATAAATGCATATTGGCATTGTTTTTCTAATCTTATCCACAAAATGTCATAAGACTCGTATAATAAAATTAGAAAATTTATCGTTTCTTTTTCACAACAAATTACATTACACACATGCTGCTTTTCAGCCGTAAATATTCTGTTTTTTAACAAAATTTTATTATAGCCTGAGAAAATTTAACCATAAAAAACAAATGATAAAAAATTATTTTTCCATTTTAAAATTCAAATTACTTTTACATGCTTAAAAATATTTTTTAATTAAAAAAAAATCCTATTAAAAATTTTCAAAAAAATATTATAAAAAAAGTAAAATTCATACGCTCATAAGCTTATCACGCTTTAAAAAATATTTTATGTGTGTTTACATACAAAAAAAATATTTACCAGCAATTTTTTTATATATTTTTTTGCTTATTTTGAACGTATATATAAATCCGATATATAGTAAGACATATTGAACTGTTCTTATACGTACATTTTTTATATTTGTAGATTCATGCAACTGATAATAAGCAATATAAGCATCTTTTTTCGAATTATATATAATATTTTTTTGTTGTTGTAGGTTTACATACCTGCGAATCTTGCTGCGAATACAAATAAAATTCTTTTTGTGTATTAAATTTTTTTAAAGAAAAATTTTATAAATTTTAATGCATGAATTTAATAATAATAATGAAAATAAAAAATTGGAGAATAAAATATCGTAAAAATGGTAAAACTGCGAAGAAAATTAGTTTTTTTCGCGTAATACCAGATACCAAAATCTATATCCGATCTCTGACATGTCGCATATATGCATATAAATAAAACTAGTTCGCCTACACCGTAGAAATCTATACACCTACGTTTTTATATACATGCATGCGTATTATGTAAAGCCACGTAAACGTAATAACGATCGGAAAGTGTCAGGAAAAAGAAAAAAAGAAAATTTCAAATAAATATGCACGTATGAATGAATTATATAAAAAATGAAAGATTTCTCGTTAAAAATGTATGGGTATATGGAATATTTCGTGTCAGTTTAGCTGTGTAATGTTTGGAAGAAAAAATTAGTCGTTAATTGTGGCAGGCAAGTCAAGTTCTGAATCACTAAAACACTTATTTTTATTAGGGACATGTCTGTATGGACATTTAAATATTCTACACTGTAAAAAGTAACTTTCTTAGATTAACAAAAAAAATAGAATATTTTCGAAAAACTGGTAGATTTTCAAAAAAATGTAAATTTACTAAATTTAGTACATTATCGAAAAATTCGAAAATTCTCGATTTTTTTTTGTGAATTTACGAAAAAAGTTGTAAATTCACAACTATTTTTCAGAAATATACAACTATTTTTTGTAAATTTTCGAAAAAAATGGTAAATTATCAATTTTTCTTACGAATTCAGAAAAAAAAATCGAGAATACTCAAATTTTTCGTTAATATTCTAAATTACTAATATAGTAAATTTACTACTTTTTTCGAATACTCACAAAATTTTTTGAAAATTAACTAATTTTTTGAAAATTAACTAATTTTTCGAAAATGTTCTAATTTTTTTGTTAATATAAGAAAGTTACTTTTTACAGTGTATTTTTTACGATCCATTTGAGTTATTTAACGCAGAACAGCCCATATATAAATCTTCTTTCTCCTCAAAAATTTTCAACAAACAATTTTTTTTACATTTTTCAACAAAATCATTATTCAACAATTTTTTTATGGCAAATATCACATTCAAAATTTTATATAATACTTTTTTAAATAAAGTTTTATAAAGTAAAAATGATATATAAAATATATCTTATCATGTATGATTAAAATTCATGTATGATCGGCTTTATATAAAAAAAAATTTTTTTTCTTTCTTCAACTTCATCCCTCGGGCTGAACTGCTGTTACTACTACTATAAGACTTACTTTTTTTAAAGTTTCGATAAAAACCTACAAAATATGGGAACCTAATCTTAAATTCGTAGCATAACAACGAGCAGAAAAAAACTTTTTTTTTATTATACAGAATGTCATCTGAGGCTCGAAGGACCATATTACTGGCAAAGATCCAATTTATACCATCTATTTTTAAACGAATAAGTCATGAATCCATTGGTTTTATTCAAAATTTGTGATACTGTTAAAGTTTGTAAAAAAAAGTTTTTATATTCTTTATTTTTTATGGATTATAATATTCTATACTTTAATAAACTTAATATTGATAAAATTTAGTAGCACTTTGAAATAAAAAAGTGACTATTAGAAAATTTTTAGGAGCTTTCTTATAAATAAATTAGAATTTTATATCAAAGTATTTTTTTTTTTGGTTTCTTTACACTTTCTTTAGTAAGATATTACTAAGAAGCACTTTAATACGATTACTATTTTTACATACTCTGATAGCACTTTTATTGCATTTTATTTGATCTGATTTTATTTAATTATATAAATTATAAATAGCATACGACTTTGCATAAATATAAAAATAAATTAAAGGTAAAATATGACATTTTATTTATTATTAATGCTAATTTTAGCATTCAAAGGTGGAATAAAATTAGCTTTATTAAAAGGGCTATAAAAGTGGTTTTTCATTCATTTTTTCGGATATGAAAAAAATTTAATGCAAATTTCGAAAGTAAAATTTTGCTTTAAATTTGCTTTTTAGAGTATAAATTTTAGACTTTTCAAAAAAATTCTAGCTTGAAAATAAAATTTCAGGTCTTGCATTAATATCCAAAAAATTAATTTCCCTTATCAGGTCACCAGAGATATAATTGTAGTCTGAGTGTGAATTTTCCTTAAAAAATAAAAAAAAAACTTTCATTTTCAAGAACTTTCCATTATCCGTCCAGACAGATAATAACAAGACTTAACTTTACCAATAAATATCTTCCAAGCAAGACACGACGATCGTGCATAAAAATAATTAGCATATAAATATTTAAAAAAATTCTTAATTTTTATGAATAAAATTTAACGTTTTATGTAGACTATAATACAGGTTATTTCTGTTCTGGTTTTTGCATAGACTGAGACTATCTATACATAATATTATGTAAACTAGTTTTCTTTTTACAGACGTCACGTTTTATCGAACGTTACTGTATTTAGGTATATACCTATGTACAAGATTGTTTGATTGATCGTAAAATTTTATTTATATGTACGGAAGAAAGAAAGAAAAATTATTTAAATAAATAGAAATAGGTATATTTAAATTATTGTGCATTGAATGAATAATAAAAAAATATATTAACATAAAAATTCATATTTTGAATAAATTTAGCGAGTATTGTATATATGGGGGGTTTTTTATGCTAGGCACCCTATTCTGTCTAAAAATGGAGGCTTCTCAAATTGACGGGGATAGAGTAAAGTTTTTTTTTTCATCAAACGCTGTTTATCTAAAGAGGTCATTTTTTTGATTTTTGAATTTCGGTCTGCCGCCACTCAGAACCAAAAATGGGGTCATTAGATTTACAGAGTTAAAAGGGCAAAAAAAAAAAAAAAAATAAACTCTTTTCTCGTCAATTTAAGAAAAAAGATTATTTTATGTTGCCTCTATTTTTGGACAAAGGAAAGTGGCTTCATTGAGAAAGAATCACCCATATAATATGTAAAGTTCATTCCTATTATTTTATAAAAATTCGAACACAAATTAAATTAAGTTTGCTCCAGCTTTGAAATCTGAAATTTTTTATGTTAAAAATGAAAAATTTTAATTACGGACAATTAAATTTATTTGTAGCTAAATCATAAAAAATAAAATAGTAATAACCAGAGATAAGAGTTGGAAACAACCCAATAGCAAACATATAGCATGCAATAAAATCAATTATATTTAAGAGTGTATTGCCTCTTGTAATCAGATTTATATTTAACATTCAAATTTAGATTTATTTACAATGCATTAGATATTATTGTGTTTGGTGTTTTATTAAAAAATAAATCATTCACTGATTTGCTGCTAATTCGTAAAATAAATATTTTCTAGATAAACAATACTAAAGAACTGTTTATATTTTTGTTTTTCTGGTGTTTATTTTACTTGAAATTATTTTAGTGCATTATCATTAGTTGTAGATACGTTGTCAGGTTCGTGTGCTTGAATTTTGTTTGAATTTGTGAATTTCGAATAATTTGCAGCAATACCTTAGTAGATCTGACATTCCCAATAAAAATAGAGTAAATACAGGACTTGTAGAGAAAAATAGGGCTCAACATTTTTTTATATTTTTTCTTGAAATTTAAACTTGAAAACTTAGAGTTTCATTCATTTAATACATAAATACAGGCTGAAATTTCTCTTTGTAGCCATTTTGGGTAAACTTTGATAAATAAATGGCATTATACTGAGAATGGTATCAAAATCTGAATGGTGGCTATGAAAGGTTTTTATTAAAACTTTATCCTAATTATTCAACTATTATTAATTAAATATTGTGTACAAACAGGGCAGCAATTGTCTAGTGGGGTATCGTCCATGGGGGGTACTGAGCCACACTCCCAAAATTCTTAGTATAAAATGAATAAACTAAATAAAAAATATTAAATCTGTATTTATATTTAGTAAAAAATCTTATTTTTCTTTCTTTTACTTTTATTCAAATAATAATAGAAATTTACCTCGATCGTAAAAAAAATCTCATTTATCAACCACTATTCTATATTTCCTTACTGAAAAGGACAAGAAAAAAAAGTGTATAATAAAAAACATAATTATTACTCATAAAACTATTTTTATTTTTCTTTTAACTTCCTTTTATAATATTTACAAATTTTCTTTTCTTAAAAATTTACAATTGACTGAAAAACCTTTCTTATGAAACACAATCTTAAATGTACAATATAATGGCGACTAAATACCCTAAGATCTTGATAGGTACTCTTCTTTAAAAAAAAAAATCAATTACATTTATTTTTATTGTAATTTACTACTAAACTGTAAAAAAATTCTTATTATATTCAGCATCACTTTTTTTTTTCTGTGTGTATTATTTTCAATTTTATTAATCCCTTTATTCATAAATACAAAAATTTATTCATGCGTATTATTATAAAATAATGTAACACAAAGAAAAACAAAAAACAAAGATGTATGGAGATTTTTTAATAAAAAAATTTACATTTTATGAAACAATAGATTTTTTTTTATAAACAAACAATGAAAAAGAGATAAAAAATAAATTTAATAAATTCATAATTTAATTAATTTTGCATTTTTTTAATTAAACTTTGGCATTTATAGTCTGATATTTATTGATAAATAAAGTATTTGATATTATCATGCGGAATAAAGCGTATTTTTTATCAATTTTTAAAAAAAATGTTCTTATCATTGATAATTTTTTTATCTTCTATTTTTTTTATAGAAAATATACATACCTTTTGTTATCGTAAAAAATTGTTTTTAGGTTATGAACAATCAATCTTTTTATTTGATTTTTTACTTATTTTTAAGCTTAACTAAATAATGACAGATATCTAGTTTTATTTAATGTTTAATAAACTTAATCATATCAGTAATCAACTTTTTTACTTTGCTGCTCTATCAATTATTTCTTTATTAATATTGACAATTTTTAAAAATATTATATTTGAATTATTCCATGATAAATTGAAGTGTGAATTTATTTATTCGAAAATTAGAGCATGCGAACTGTTGTTTATTCAAACTGATTCGAACAAGTTATTACTTCAGTCAAATAGCGGTTTAGGGTGTATTTTCACTGGCCAAAATGAGATTTGCTCTACTATATGTTTTTTGGGTCGCTGATCACGAAAATCGGGGACTTTTCCGAGAGATATTTTCGGAATACCCTTAAATTAGCAAAAACGACCCCTAAAAGGGGTGCATTTGCAATTTTTGCATTTTAAGCGACTAAATTAGGTCCCTTTAGGGTTTTTTAGGTCGCTAATCAAGAATTTGGGGGACTTTTTTGAGAATAACTAATATTTCACCTTTCAATTAGCAAAAACAACCCCTAAAAGGAGAATTTGCTATAAATGAAATTTATATTATTATTCATGAAAATTATATATTATTCATGAAAATTTCTCCAAATTCTTGATCAGTGACCCAAAAAACCCTGAAGGACCTAATTTAGTCGCTTAAAATTCAAAAATTGTTAAAATGCAAATGCACCCCTTTTAGGGTTTTTTATGGTAATTTAATGGTGAAATATTAATTATTCATAAAAAATTAATTCAAAGTTTTTGATCCGTGACCCAAAAAACCCTTACGGACCTAATTTAGTCGCTCAAAATGCAAAAATCGCAAATGCACCCCTTTTAGGGGTTGCTTTTGCTAATTTAAGGGTGAAATATTAATTATTCATAAAAAATTAATTCAAAGTTTTTGATCCGTGACCCCAAAAACCCTTAAGGACCTAATTTAGTCGCTCAAAATGCAAAAATCGCAAAAGCACCCCTTTTAGGGGTTGTTTTTGCTAATTCAAGAGTGAAATATTAATTATTCATAAAAAATTACTTTAAATTCTTGATCAGTGACCCGAAAAACCCTTTTATTCAATTCTTGGCTAAATCTAGAAACTCAGCTTGCTAATATATAAAAAAAAACCTTTTTGGGGATAGTTTTTGTAAATTTAAGGGTGTTCCTAAAATATCTCCCGGAAAAGACCTCCTGCGATTTGACTGGAGTATATGGACCACGCATATTTAATTTTATTAGGCAATAAACTCAAATATAGAAGCATGGCTACTTGTCCCGGAAAAGCTTGTCTTTGTCTAAGAAATTTTTAATCCGATTTAATAAAATTCTTATTTTATTTCAGACTTATATAGCCTTTAGAATTTATTTCACTTGTGAGAAAATTTTTACTGTAAATTTGAGAAAATCGTATTGGCAAATAAAAATATAATAATGTAGGGGGTGACTGTACTGACTTACACCGTTATTCAGAGCGGGACGTAAATTTGTAACATTGGAATATATATTGGAGGCGTATATTTTTAAGTCCAAATTTACGTCCCGCTCTGAATAACCGTGTATGACCAGCCCCCCCCCCAATTAATGTCCAATACCATTCTATTATTATGAAAGACAAGTTGTCATTAATAATGAAAACTTTGGTCACTAATTAGCACAGTCATACAATACATGTCTCCCAATTAAGAAAAAAATTAATCCATATATACATTGACTATTTTTAATAAAAAAACAAAAACAAATCACAAACACATAAAATAATGACATTATAGATATAATAAAAAAGTGTTATAACATAACTAATTAGCTTATTATTATTGAATATTTTAATATTAAAAATATAATTAGTGATAAAATAAACGTACATAGAATTATTAGATATTTTATGATTAATTTATAGTTTATACACGTTTATATATATTATTGTAAAATTTTTAATACATATATATATATATATATATAATCAGTATGCAATCTATGTATTATTTGGATGATCGATTCTACGTGTGGCAGACAGGATGTTGAACATCTATAAACCATTGATTTTAATATTTGTATATTTTATATTGTCTATCTTCTTGCTTTTTAGTTTATGCATATTTATATATTATGAGCTTATATTATTATGTATGATTTACTTGTCAATTGCTGAATAATTCTTTTTTGTTTGACGGATTAATATTTTGTAATTTTTTATTTACATTATTGTTATGGTGTAAATGAACATTTACCCAAATGGAATCAAATGTCTTTATCTTAGAATATAACGTCAATGGTTTATTATAATACAGTATAATAATTTTACTTAATATTTTCTCGCAAGTGAATTGATTTTACGCATATCAAAGAATTTGCAATATATGTAATCAAAACGTTTAATTTAACATATTCAATAATTACAGAATTTATAGAAAACTCGGAAAATTCACATCAAAACAAGAAATTCAAATTATAACTTATAACTTTGGGTATTAATTAATTGTATATTGTATATCAAAATATTATATCGTGAAATAACTCGATCATCTTATTTATAGATTCCAAAGCTCATTTCACTTGCGAGAATGCTTACAAGTACATAGTATTTAATGTTATAATTTTAAAAACTTCAACTGATGCTACTTAGTCTTACAATTCTTTGTAGCAAATATCAAAATATTTTTCGATCTCGTTAGTACAATTTTCCAACAAACCTTCTATAGCACTTTTGTATCAAAAATTTGTTTTATTTTATTTAACTTTACTATTAGCCTAAAATTTATAATATTTTTAATTATAATTTATTATTTATAATCTGGATTACATAAATTCCTATTAAATCAAAGTTTACAAGTATTGATTTTACCTGTACATTGTTTACTCGAAAAAAATGTATAAATAACAACAAAAAATTTTTAATGGAATTTTCAGTAAATTACTAAAGTTATTTATTTTTTTAATTAGTTAAATTTTTAACTAGAATTCTAAATATTTGAACAAAAAAATATTCCCTAACCAAGTAATTTAATAAAAAATTTAACTTTTTTTATCCACAGAGAAAAAAAAAATTTAATAAATAAATTAAACTGTATATAAAGTTTACTTAAGTAAGTAATTATTTTGATGTTTTGTAAAGAGCATAGCTTTTGCATTATTTAGAAAATAACTTTGTATATAAAGTCAAATTCAAAAGACATATAAAGTTTTAACCATGCTTTTTAATTATATATAGTAGTTTGAAATATGAGACAACTTAAATAGTTAATCATATAAAAATAATAGTTTTAATATCTTTTTTTTCATTTTAAGGACTTATGACCCCAATTGGAAAAAAAAAGCAAATATCCACATTACCGACGCTATTTTTTTTTATAATTTGCAGTTTAAAATAAAATTAGTCTAAAAAATATTAAAAAATGTGTTTATTATGTAATATTATTGCAAAAAAAATTATTTAAATTTTATAAATTATGAAAAAACATTGTTATTTTAGGTTATGGTACTTGCTAAAATTTGGTTTTCACTGAATAATTAATGATTGAATGTGGTAACTTAGATAAAATAAATTGTAAATATAATCTTAGAATTTTTGGACGAAAATTCTTAAATGCTAAAAAAATAAAGAAATATTCATAATTTTTACCGTAATTTGTGTTATTTACCGTTTCCTTCGTTAGCATTTGAATTAACACATTTTGTCACAGATCACAGACCTTTAAAAAACACACATACGATCTTTGTCATGAAATTCATTCGTCTCACCAATCGCTGTTTCCCACGCTTCTTCCTTTATCCGTTTATTTACTAAATCTTATTTGGTCACACTAAAATAAACAGCATTTCCGCTTTTTTTTAAATAAAGTTTTGGTTCATCTCCCAAAAAGTCAATATTTTTCAAAAGGTATAAAAAAAAGATATTTTGTGTTTCCGTAGTAAAAAAATCGATAAAATTTATAAAATAAATTAGATTTATATAAAAAATTTAAGAAAGTTATCTCAGATAAAGGTATAAAGAAAAATGTATACATTTTAGTATTTTTTTCGTGTACGTTCGCTCAATTCATGTATGTCGGACTAAAGTACAAACCATTTGTCATTTTATATGGTAGAAAATAACCTTTAGGCATTGTAAATATAAAAGTTTACATTACAATTTTTTTTGTTTTTTTTTTATATTTGTAATTTTTTATTCAGATAAAAAATATCGAACTGGTGCAACTTGGCCTGTTTTTGATTCGCTATGATTTTTCCTAAAAATTAGACAGGATAATAGCATTTAAATGGCTTTATATTTCTAACTAAAAAAACTAAATTAAAAAAAAGGCACTTCAAGTTTTCATGCTATTTTAAACTCATTTTAAGAGCATCGTTTTACATTTTAAATGCAAACTAATAAAAATAATAGTATAGAAATTAAAATTTTAACATCATGCAAAATAAAAAAACGGTTGAAGAAGTTTTTTAGGATTTATTATATTACATTTTTCTGACATTTGAATAAATTTCTAGGATTATGAGTTATGAAAAAATAAAAAAGTTTATATATAACAGTCGAATAGCATGAAAGACTTACACTTTTTCTGAAGGCATCGTAATATTAAAACAAACCTCATTTTTTTTCTTCCTTTTTTCATATTACGTGTGTTTCCTTCAACACTTAAAAAAAATTTTTTTTTTCTTTTTAACGCATGTTTTACTAACTCGTATCATCAAAATAAAAAAAAGGACGAATATAAAATGAATACAGAAGGAAACTGCTTAACATACGTAAATAATGAAAAAAAAAGATGGTTTTTTTATTTTAGCAAACAAAAAATGCTGGATTTAATATTTTAAAAAATATTATATTTTTTTACTTTAAATTTAGTAGTTTTTATATGCGCGTATGCATAAAAATATTGAATTAAATATGTACCTGTATTAAATGGTGCATTGTAAAAAATTGTATTTATTTTGAACTTTACGTCTCTTAGATTACTGTAATATTAGTAATAGGAGTTAAATCAATGTATTGAAATTGATATTAAATTAAGTGTAGTGACAGCAACTTAAATTGATTTGGTATTGACCAATATTTTGAATAATTTAAAACTAATGAACAATCAAAATAAAACCTTGCCGAAATTGGCTTGGGAAAAATTTTGAAATCAAGTGCCTCAAATATCTATTTTAAAAAAAGTAGTTAAAAAATTTATGTACCAATTTTTTGTCAGATTCTAAAAATTCGGAATCAGTAAATCTATCTCAAACATACAAACAGAAAAAAAAATTTGTACAGAAAATTACTGTTTTCCAGACACTTTAGCATTATTTGTGTCTAAAATGTTAAAGAAAATAATTTCACAATTTTTTTTAATGATATTTTTGCATATATAAAACTTTTAATATTAATGTTTTCAATTCATACTTTTTATACGTATTGTTATACAGAGGCGCCGTATTTGCCGGATCATTTTAAGTGATGAGTTCGTGACGAATCCCCTTGTAACATTATCATTAAAGTTATAATAATAATAAAAAATATTATGCGTGTCCCCATAGTGTATTATACGAAACAAGTTAAAGAACAAGTGAACAGATTTAATTTTCTTATTCAATTGTGAATAATAACGTGTAAAGAATTTTTATTCTATATTTAAAATTTTGTTTTTTATGTAAATAAAAATTTATTTATGGGCGGCTTACTTGTGGTGTATTATACTTTAAAATAATATACATGAATATTTATTTTTACATTTTTAGAATTAGATTCAAATTTAATGTGCTGATTTTTTTTAGAGGAGGAAATACGAAAAATGTCAAAATTTTTGAAGTTTATTAATTTTTTTCGGTTATAGAACAACTGAAAATTAAAAAATTGCTAAACTTATTCAAATCTTCTGAATTGTTATAGCAAATTTAAATGGTATTCTATATTTACCAAAACAAATAAGATTCAAAACTTAAACTATTATTTACAAATAACTCAAAATAACTTACAAGTTAAAATATGTCTGGGCTGGCTACGGTAAAAGCCGCGTCTGAGTATGACAGCTGAATTTTTTTCAGAAATAAACAAGACCAAAAGATACTCACTTTCTGCAAAAAGTTTTTTTGGCCGCGAGTTCTGAAATAACTTATAAGTCCACAAACTTGGCCAATTTTACGCAAAAAAAAAAACTGAAAGTATGACACCTCGTAACAGCCCAGATTTTTAGATTAGGCCAAAACATACTCGGTTTAAATTTGACATTTTTCGCTATCTGGGTTCTGGACAAGTATGCCGGGCCGTTAATGTTCCGCCGTTTACCCGCGCTTTTTTAAATTACATAGTTTAAAAATTTAACCGAGATTTTTTAAATTAGTTTACAAATTTAACCGAGATAAAGTGCGGGTGAACGGCGGAACATTAACGGCCCGGCATACTTGTCCAGAACCTAGATAGCAAAAAATGTCAAATGTAAACCGAGTATTTTTTGCCCTAATCTAAAAATCTGGGCTTTTACGAGGCGTCATACTTTCAGTTTTTTTGCGTGAAATTGGCCAACTTTGTAGACCTATACATTTTTTCAGAACTCGCGGCCAAAAAAACTTTCTGCAGAAAGTAAGCATCTTTTGGCAATATTTATCTCTAAAAAAAATTCAGCTGGCATACTCGCACATACATTTTACCGTAGCCAGCCCTGGATCTATAAAGTTTGTTTATAAAATATTATTAAAAAATTAATGATGATTCAACTTTATTAGCGAAAACTAGCATTATGATCAAGCAGAAAATATGGCGCATTTTTCTTTAGCAGCGGCGATTTTTGTTTTAAAAAAATTAAACATTAGGTTTGACATTAGATAATATTATAGTAAAAAATATTTCGCAATTTATCAGTTAACTGTAAATTTCTAAAAAATAGTTTTATCTAATCACTGAATATAAGCACCCACACCTTAAACATAAGTCGTGCATTATATCTATTTCGTCGTATTGACGCAAAAAAAGTACATGTCACAGTTTCGAGAAAAAAAAACGGTTTATCTCAAGTTTAAAATGCAAAATTAACCAGAAAAAATCCGATTAATACTGTTCTTTCACAAAAATGACCAGATAAATATTTTTAATATCATTGTTTTCCAACTAAACTAACTTAGCACAAATATTTTTGAATTATCATTTTCGTCATCACGACAAAAAATAAAATGTTTTTAAATAATTCTAGTATACGAATAAGAATAAATATAAATATGAAAAAATTAATAGCTCAGTTAAATTACTTGCTATTACATATGCTACTCGAATAAAACGACAATGTAGTCGTACATAATATCTCATAAGTCATTAAAATAATAATAATAATGATAATAGATATAAAATAAAGTACTTTATTTTTTAGTTCTCTTTCAATAAGCTTACTAGTTTGATTCGAATAAATAAATATATCTTTATTGCTGTAGTACGTACATAAGAAATAATAATTGCTAGGTAAATTAAAGTATCTTAAAACGTATGTTTTGATAGTAATTGTGAATGCATGTAGGAGAAAATAAGGCAAATTGGTTCACTTGAGATAATGATTTTATTTTGTTGAACTTTAAAAGCTGTATATATTAACCTGGCAGTTATTTTTAATAGTTGCTTGGATTTTCTATTACTGGGTTAAATAAGTTGTAAATTTTATTATTAAATTTTTTTTCATTTAATCCCTCCTCAATATTGCCATTGGAAGGTAAAAATAACATTGTATTTTAGGCGACCGAAAAATCGTTTCGTAAGATCCCATGTATTTGGTGCGGCAACCCTTAGGAAAGATTAAATGAGCTATAATTCTGAGAATCTTATTTGTTTTGGTAAATGGCAGTTGTTTAGACCAAAAATTCATTTATTGGCAGAACATTCACGATGAGGATATAATAGTAAATACAAACAAATTTTTGAAATAATTCGGTAACTAAAAACTAGCAAAGCGCAAAAAATAAAAACTACAATACTTTTATTAAATTTCCTAGAAATATGCAATAAATTTCTATTTTACAAAATTAAAAGTTGAATATTTAAATTTGTCTAATTATTTTGAATTCAGATTTTAATTTAAATAAATAAAATAACTTTTTGTAAAATTTTATTTAATTAAAAATATAAAAAATTTGCAAAAAATATTTCTAATATGATAAAAGCATTTTAATTAATATTTACTTTAATACGTACATATTATCAAATTTTCAGTTAATGAAATATTTATTAAAATATAAAATTTTAATTTTATAAATTAGTTTGTAAATTAATTTGAGTATAAAATAAAGTTTAATTATTTTGATGTAATTAAATTTTAATTTTTTTTTTGTAATATGTATTATTTTTGAAAAATCTATGACAAATAAGCTGAAATTTTAATTTATAATTTTAATTATAATTTAATAAATTAAAAGTTTGAAATTGTTATTTAACTTGTATTATTATTATTATTATTATTATTGAAAATAATTAATTGATAGAGAGATTTAAACTTTTAATTAAATTAAAATTTAATATAAATTAAAATTTTATTATATTACTTCAAATTGTAGTAAAATATTTTAATTAATTTTATATGAGAGGTTCTACTCCAACTGGGCATAAACTGAACCGTAGGGTTCAGAGTTAAAGCGACCAAAAATAAAAATATTTTTTTTGAAAGTACACTGTAAAAAGTAACTTTCTTATATTAACAAAAAAATTAGAACATTTTCGAAAAATTAGTAAATTTTCGAAAAAATTTGTAAATATTCGAAAAAAATCGTATAATTACTAAATTTAGTATATTAACAAAAAATTCGAGTATTCTCGATTTTTTTTTGTGAATTCGTAAGAAAAATTGATAATTTATAATTTTTTTTCGAAAATTTACAAAAAATAGTTGTGAATTTACAACTTTTTTCGTAAATTCACAAAAAAAAATCGAGAATTTTCGAATTTTTCGATAATATACTAAATTTAGTAAATTTACGATTTTTATCGAATATTTTTTGAAAATTCGCTAATTTTTCGAAAAAATTCTATTATTTTCGTCAATCTAAGAAAGTTACTTTTTACAATGTATTCACGGTCAATTTTAGCTTCTAGGTTAATTCACTACTTGTCAAAAAGAGCCCCTGAAATGTAAAATAAATTCAGAAACACTAAAGGGCAAAATAAGTATCTTAGGTTTAAAATGAATTCCTGGTGCAAAATGTTACCTTTATGGACAAATTTTGGTTTATTTTTTAAAAATGAAATCTTAATGCAAATGTGCATTATATTATTAGAATTTAATTTTACACCTTCACTCAGACTTACTAGTTTAATTACTACTGAATTACTCTTATTTTACATTTAAAGATTATAACCCAAATAAAAATTATAAATTCTACTTCAAAAGCTCAGCTTATTTTTTTTATTTCACACATAACCTATAAATTAGACATATATGCTATACTTTTATCTTAAATATATATATATTTCCATTTTATTATATATTTCATCGATACGATATAAATTCACATACTTTTTTTTTATTCATACGTAATTTTGTTTAATGCTTTTTCAACTATCCATACACATACCAATATGAAATAACATTAAATAAAAAATGCATATATTTTTGCTAAAATAAATATATTCAAATGTATATAGATTCGATAAGCGATAACATAAAAAAAAATTATATATAGTTTTATACTATTTTTTTTATTTTTTATTACTATAGCGTGCATTTTTCTTTTACTTTCTTATATATTCATAATGGAGAAAATGGATCTTTTAAATGTTATATTATGTATCCTATATCTTTTCTTTAGTGTACATATTTTCTTTCAAAAATTTACTTTTTATGTATGCATTTTTTTTTAATATAAGATACTTGAAATATTTTTTGATTTGATTGAATATGCATGCATTAACTATAAAGTACTGTATAGAGTATCGAAGAAATTTTTATTGTGCAAAAAATTTAAAAAATTTTTTATTTAATTGAGTTATTATTATAGTTTTTTTACTAAACTAAAAACGATTTCGCATTCTAAAAAATGTATAAATTTTTAAACCCCTTTTGCTAGAATGAAAACAGCCCTTCACCTGTGCCTTTTCGTAAGGAATGTTTCCAAGGGTTAGCGCAAGTTTTCTCTCCTTAACAGCGTATGGTCAAGTTAAAAGTGACAAGACTTTAATTGGTTAACATAATTATGTAGGGAAAAAACCCATTTGGGGAGAAAACCCGAAGAGAATTTTAATTGAGAATTAGGTAGAAGTAAGAACTTTTCATACTTTTTAGATACTTTTAAACCCCCCCTCCCTCTCCAAGACGGATAAGTTTTTTATAGTATTTAATGTTTTTGGGAGGGCAAATAGGACTTAGAATAATTCAAGTTTAGAGGCTGAGAATAATAATTCAGGCTTAGCGACTTAGAATAATCCGGATTTAGGGACTTGTAATATTTTCGATTTAGAGACGGACCTAGAATAATGCGAGTTTTTAGGGAATCAAAATAGTTTGGGTTTAGAAACTTAGCACCTAGTAATGACAAATTACGAAAATAGTAAATTGTATCGTAACGTTGCTTAACATTTGCATTATAGCTATGCCTCATCTGGAAGTAAACATGCTCCATGCATTTAGGTTGTGTTTACACAAACTGCTTATAAGTTTTTAAATTAAGTCCTATGCAAGAAATAAGTTTCTAAGCAAACCATAGTAATATACTATGAAATCGAACTCGAACCTTTCCCTTTTACAAGGAATGACAGCGCCCTGGATTAGTTATTTCGAAAAGATTATTTTTCTTCAAATTTTTTATGGAGACATTTCTTTATAACGAAAAATATTTCCTCTCTGCTTAAAACTTCTTTTCGATCAATTTTATTGCATACTTTAAATATTTCTACCCAATGCATAATATTAATAAATATCTTGCAGAATATTTAAAAAATACAAAATTATTCTCTATTTCAATTTTAATAAAAAATGTGAAGAATAGAAAAATTTCAATAAAACTACATAATAATCGATTCGATAGTTTTCATTTCATATTAGATAATTTTTTTTTTTTTTTATTATTTACTGTAAAAAAAAAGAAAAATATATATAAAGATTGATGACGTCTTTCCTTTATTTTCCTTTTATACAATCTTCAAGAAATCGGAAACCTTTAACAGACGTAATGTCGGGTCAAGCTTTAGCCATCTGATTCTTTTTTTTATTTGTTTGTGTTTTCTCAACTGTAGATTTCTTTTGTTATTTTCATTTCTTCCCTTCTTTTTTTTAACTTTTACTGTTACTTTTTTTTTATTATTATTATTTTTTTTTCAACAGAAAAAATAAATGACTGCGTAATTAATGTTACTTTGATGAAAATCAAGCTATAATTTTCTACGAGTTTCTTTCTGTTTACTAAAGAAACCAAAAAAAAAAAAATAAAGTTTTTAATAAAATGGTAATTTATTTTACAAAAAAATAACATCTAAGATTTTTATTTTAATTTACCAGACATTTTAATAACATAAATTACTTTTTTTCTGTTTCAGATTCATCAATTAAGAAATCTTGGATAAGAAAATTTCCACAAATAAATAAATTTAAATTTCGTCAAATCTTTAATATCAAAATATCACGCAAACAAGATAATAACATAACCTAAAAAAATTGTAAATCACGTATACTAAATAATCTCCAGCAGTTTATAAAATTTATAGTATACAAAACACAGTCGGTGGTCAATAATAAAAAACATGAAAGATAATTATTCAGTCTCTAAAAAATCGACCTAAAAAAATGATTTTTTTAAAAATAAAAATAAATAAAATGAAATTAAATGTTTAATAATAAAAAAATAATAAAAAAATTTAATAATAAAATCAAATGGGTTAAAGAATTAAAAATAGAGGCCAAAATGGATAAGGCCATTTTATGGCCATATAAAAATGGCCATAATCGTGTTATAATTAAATGCAACAAGTGTCGACGAAAGGTTTAATATAAATTTAATAGTTTGTATTTTACTTAGTTTGTTGTTGTTATTGTTGTTGTGCCATAAAATCAACAAGGTATTACCTTTTCATTTATTAGCAGCTAACCATAATAAAAAAATTTTTATTTCGTTTTTCTTTTTTTTTATTTTTCTTAATGTGAGAAAATTTCAATGATAGCTGAAATAAATAATAATAAAACTATAAAATCTAAAAGAAATAATTTTTTTCGTTACACTAATTTTTATTATTGGATTAATGATAATAAAAAATCAAAATTAAATATACTTAATAATAATAATAATAATAATAAATCAAATTTATTATTAATTAAAAAAATAATAATGAAAATATCAGCAAGTGATGCAGTTATCCCATTATTGGGTGCTATTGGACCAAGATGTATTGTTAAACAAGCAACAGTTAAAAGATGTGTTGCTGCATTGTTGTTAATATCAGTGGCTAGTATATTTTATTATACACATTATGTCATCAGCAGTCCGTTGTCAAGGTAAGAATTTTTATAATTAAAAATCATTATTTTTTATACACTCAAAAAAAATGCGCTTTTTTAACAATTTGGTCATTTTTTCGTTACAAATACAGCCAGTACAGAGCTGTGCAAAACATGTTCAGCATCTGACCCCAGATGTAACCTACAAAAAGTTAGGTAACCTACATAACATGAAAGTTTTTTGTTTGCATAAAATTAAAATAAATAAATAATTATGTACAGAAATCGGTTGATTCAAAATTAAACGTTATATTATTAAAAGATGACATTACAATCGATAATAATATTTTGAAAGATGCTTACGTTCCTTTACCAGAAAATCCTCAATTATGCCAAATTTCCATGGATATTTTTAATAAAAATCCAAATCATGAAAATAAAAATATTAATCTAAACCGTGCTTAAAGATCGACTCAAAAACAAAAAGACAAACGACATTTGAAAAAATAAAAGATCACATCATACGACTATCAATTTGGTTAAAAAAACTAAGGTACCTTCAAAAAATGATTTCTTTTAGTTTGATTTTGCAGTTTTTATTTTCAAATTTTGAGAAGCAAATTGTTTAGTAACAAAATTGATATTTTAAATTCGTGTAGGTGACAGAAAAAGAATTGATTGACAAGTGAGAATGGTGCAGGACTTGCTGAAGTAATATTTATAGATGATTTTCCTCGTTTAGGCCTAGAATATTCAAAAACACGTAACTCAAATAACAAACACGAATAATAAAATTATACAAGATATTTAAACATATTTTAACAAATAAAAGCAATTCTCATCCACTTGTCTTAATTTTGAAGTATCACTTTGTGGTGTCTTTGTAAAATCAAAGAGACATTTTGTTTTAGAAAATAGACACTTGTTTAATGTAATATACATAAATAAAACAAGGAAATATATTTTGTGGGAAAATAAAAGTCTTCTCTTGTTTCTTTATACTTTATCTTCGTCATCATAATGTAACCTCATTTTACTTTACATACATGACAAATTTTCGTGTACGAAGATCAAATTATAAACTTTTAATGTAATGTAAGTTATAATTTGTTTATCTTGCTCTGATACTCAAAATTTTAGCCTTTTATAAAGGTACAAAAACTAGCTATTATTTACAAAATTTTCAGATATTCAATTTTCATTTGGCCTGTTTAATAAATAAATTAATAAAATTCCCACATAAATTTATGAATAATAATTAAGAGTGCATATCCTGTATAAAACAGTTCTATAAAACCTGATAAAACGTATAAATAACGATAATTAAAAGTCTAATTTACATAATTTTATATACTACAACTATCCTCTGTACATAAATGTAACGAGGCAATTGTATCAAGCTTTTTGAGTATTATAATATAGCAACGTCCTGCTATTTCAAGAGGATTACATGACATTAATTTATTAAATTTTATATATATATTATAAATTCAATTTTAATTTCATTTAATTGAAAAATATATATTCTAAGAATTGTGTTTCAAATAAAAACATGAAAATATTTTAATTAAGAAGTAATAATAAGTTTTTTTTTTCACTCAAAAAAAAAATTTGATTTTTCTATGTATAAAAAGTTGAAAAAAAAGTATAGAAACTTTTGTAAGAGAAAAGCCTGTTGAAGGGAAAAAATATATATAGAAAAGGAGAAAAAATATATATAAAAAAAAAACCTTTAAGTCGAGTATTTGATTTGAAAAGTTTTTTATCACAAGGCATCATATAGTAAACTTATATATTTTAACTCAATGTGTAAGTTTGAAGCGAAAAATTATTGATATATATGAAAAATAAAAGTTTTTAGGTTTCATAAGTATTTATTATAACTTTTTTTTACTTTACTTTTTACTTTAATAAAATTAAATGATGCAGTTATACAGAAAATTTTTTTTTTTGTTTTTAAAATTTTCTTGGAGGTTTACTGAGCTGTAAGGGTATTCATATGAAATGGTTGGTTTTATTAAAAATAAAAATATGCATTTATAGAGGTTCGTTGTGGTAAATAAGTACTGGTTTATTGACAGCAAAATGAAAAATCGCATTTTTTGGCATATTTTATCAGAAAAATCTAAAAGAAACTTTTTGAATTATCCGCGAAATGGGTAATAACTTTTTTTGAAGTGGATGAACAAGGATATTTTGGAAAAAATAACCATTAAAGTCAGAAAAAACGGTTCTTGGGTATTAGGACTAGTTTTTTGGAGCCAGGATCTAAAAATTTAGAAATTCAGTGATATTTATGAGATTCGATTAAGTGTCTTATGAAATAAAGTAGAAGAATGCAACCAGTAGGTCAATAGATGCTCATAAATTGTATTAGAAGAAGGTTTTCAGACTCGCGTCCAAAATAGAATTGTTCCGCGATCTCAAAAATATTTTACTGATATTTTGGGAAGAATGAGAAGAGTGTTTCTTACGTAACTTGAAATCATGTCAAAATAACCTTAAAATTGACCAAAAATTTCGGCTCTTTATGCTTAGTTTTCGGGGTCGAGTCTTTAGTATTTAGAAATCACCGTATAGGATTTCCTTTAATTTTAATAAAAATTGATAATTTCAAATTGTAAAGGGAAAAACGAGAGAGCTATCACCTATCTTAGTTCTGTGGTAAATAAGAACAACGTCACATCTCTCAATATGATGTTTTCGAGTAAAACGACTTTAAAGTAGCCAATTACTTAAAAATGTAATTTGTACCTTAGATATAGATATAATAAACGTATATTAAAATAAAATATTTTCGAAAAAATAATAGAATAAAAATTTTACCTCTTACTAGTGCTGTTCAACGTTTTCAAAATATTACTTCGTGTAATCGACGTTTCAAAGACATTACTAATGAATTTCAAAAAATAAATAAATATTTTAATCATTAACAATGAATTTGTTGTAATTTAAAAAGAAAGTATGACTATTATAATTTTAAACGTTAAACATAAATTAAATTTTTAAATAAAAAATTAACTGTTGTGTTTGAATATACTATATACCTGGGGCCTGATTCAGCATTCATATCACAGTGGTAAGAAGCCGTACCATCCACAATAAATAGTACTGCGCATGCGCAAAACAAATGTTATTAGAAATACTTTTCGTGATATAATTGGTTATAAAAGTGATATGTTATAGATGATATAAATAGGTTAATATATAAATAGATGATATAAATCTACATGGAAACAGTTATTATAGCAGTCTCAGAGTCAAGTTACCTCTCAAACTCATGTACAGATGGCCCCAAAATATTCATGTAATTTACCGCGAGTCTTCGTGTACTTTACCCTCAAAATCGATGTAATCGCCATTTTATTTTTCGAAAGATCACGTGATTATGCAACATGTGGAGCAGACGAGAATAAAATTTTATTAACATTTTGTCAATGTAAATAAAAATAATTAATGAATATTATTAACTATTTTTTACTAAATTACGAGTTTATAATTATCTTTGAAATTATTAGAATAAAAGATATCTTTTTAAAGTTACCATGTGTTTATTTCTATAGATCACATTCATCCTTATAAATAAATTTAGATTCATATAAAAATTTTTCAAAAAATCAATAATGTTATATCCCTATATAAAGTGCATGATAAATAATCATATAATTATATGTTTCTTTACCATAAAGTTATAAATTTTTTTAAAATCTTATGCCCTACAATATGTTTTGCATAATTTTTATACAATAATTCAAAAATAAAAAAGAAATGGTACGAATCCCTTAATTATAATTAATTATAATTAATATTAATATTATATATAATCCTGTTTTATTACTAAATCTATCTTTTGCTCAAAATAAATTATTAGTCCTTTTTTTATTGGCAACTTGTATCAAATTAAATAAGTATGTTTATATATTTATATAACTAAAATAAAATTTAGTATATCACAGAAAAAACCTCTTTATAATCTTACTGATACAGTGCTGATACTACAAATAATTATAATAAACATTAAACCACATATTTATATTATTTATTATTGGCAATATTGAAAAAAAAACATATATAAAGCACAACTGAAAACATTAATTTATTCTATTTATTTCAAAACTCATAGTTTAGCAGAAAATAGTAAATATTATTCATTAATTATTTTTATTTACATTGACAAAATGTTAATAAAATTTTATTCTCGTCTGCTCCACATGTTGCATAATCACGTGATCTTTCGAAAAATAAAATGGCGATTACATCGATTTTGAGGGTAAAGTACACGAAGACTCGCGGTAAATTACATGAATATTTTGGGGCCATCTGTACATGAGTTTGAGAGGTAACTTGACTCTGAGACTGCTATAATAACTGTTTCCGTGTAGGCCCAGGGCCTAGATTCAGCATTTATACAATCTATATCATATCACGTGAAAAACAAAAAAAGTACTAACTTTTAATAAAATATTGACTTTTATAACCAAACTGTATCGTGAAAAGTACTATTGTATATTATTTCTAAAAACATTAGTTTGCGCATGCGCAGTACCATTATTGTGGATGAAGTGTCGCTTTACTTTACAGTAAGAAAATGTGTTATTTTACCACTTTTGTTTAAAAATTTAACATTTTTCAAAATTAATTTACTACCAAAAATTTTTGGATTTTTAGCACACAACTGTACTTAAATGAAGAATATACCTATGAATAATAGTAATCTTCAAAAAAAATCAATTTCCCAAAATATGTGACTTATGACGTTTCTCCAGTTTGCCAAAAGAAATAATATACCGGATCAAAATAATTCCAAAACAATAAGTTACATTTGTTAGTGTTTTTCCTATTAGCTTTAATACATTAAACAATTCAGCTTTTAATATTTTTTGATTCAGTTTTATAAAATTGTCGTATATTTATAGTATAGCAAAGGCATTTTACTTGCGAGAATAGTATTGAGAACCAAGACTAACACGTCGGTGAAAGTAAGATGGTTACCCAACAGTATAAATTAACATTATAAACAAAAATCAATATTTTAAATAAAATTAATCAAAGATTTAAAATTTTTACAAAAATTAAATAGTAAATATTGAAAATAGTGTTGTGTTAAACATACAATACAAACTGTATCAAATAAAAAATTTTAAAATCAAATTCTTTCCAAGTGTAAAATTCCAAACATTTTTTACATACGCACTAATTATTTTAAAACAAGCTGAATTAAAATTTATTTTTCCATCATAATAAATAACGTAATAATCCAGTGGCAATAATTTAAATCAAATAAAATAGTATTCAATAAAAAACTTACTTAAATTAAATAAGAAAATTTAAAAAACTTCAATGAGTGATAATGAATTTCACAAGTAATTTAATAAAAGTAAGAAAAAAAAATCAAAAACTATTCTTTTAAAAATATCTTCAAAGAATGCGAAAACTAGGTGATATAACTTTATTTTTTAGAAAATTCTAAAGTAATTTAATTCCTAAAAAATAAAGTTTTTTTTCGTACAATATAAATATAATTTGTAAAGATGTTTTCTAGAATAATAGAAGTAGCATCAAATTTAATTTCAATTCAGTTGAAAATCTTAAATTCGACCAAATTCCTGTCTTTTTCTTTTATATATCCTTAATCTTTCGAATGAAAATATCTTACAGTCATTTCATCTGAACCCTTAATACCGTCTTACAATATCTACAATTTTCATGTTAGATCTAGATGAACTTTTACTTATACACTAAAAAGGACTTTATGTGTGTGTAAAAGTCAGGTACAAAGAGATTAATAGGTAGTTTAAAATTGGTTTTGAATATTGGGAACAAGCAGCACACATATCAGAGGAATAAATTCTGAAAGGAAAGGACTTTAGAGCGCATAGTTAATTAGAAAATACGAATAACTCTTTAGGTCTGACCTGTCTGCTCATATATGAAGTATTCCAGAATTTATATTTATGGATGAAACTTGACAGATAATCAGTGAAATGTTATAATTAACATTGCCTTGCTAATCAATCTTTTACTTAGACGTTTTACTGTAAATCTTCAATGTCCAGTTTAATAAAAATTTTCTTTGTATTATAGACTTGTTATTATAATTTATATACTTTATATGGGTTAGTCTACGTCAAGATTACAATATCTGAATGAAATCAGTATTTATTGCATTTTTAAGACTACTTTTCTTTGTAAATTCTTAAAAATAAATTTTTAAATCGAAATTTGGCATCCCTTAGTTTCGTCACGAACATAATCAATCGATTACGTGTTTAATTCTGCATCAAAAGTATTACGCACAATATTAAACAAAATTCTCAGAAAATATTAATTCTAAAATCTTATAATTTAAAAATTTCACGGACTTACGATTATTAAAATTGATTTATATTACAAAATTGAATTAAATTGTATATGTAATAGAAATATATATAATACGAATTCGTTCATTTGTGTAAATAAATTTATACGATGACAATATCATTTTCATATATAGGCTTATATAAATATTTCAAAATTAAACAGGATGCGTGCTACTTGAACATATACAATATCCGGATATTTGTCATGTTTATATAGAAACTTAATGTACACATGCAAAATATACAGTTCTTGATCATTCATTGATCTAATTCAAATTTTGAATATATGCGTGTGTATTGTGAAATTAGAACAAAGATTTTGGTAAATCTTGATTTAGCTGTTGTATATTTTATTTATTGTTTTATATTTCTTGATTTATTTGCAAAAATCTCAAATATTGGTTATTTCTGGGTTGATTTTAGAACAATTACTGTGTGAGAGCTAACATTTAAATAAAATGAAATCGTATTTGTCTGGTGGAAATAAGTGTTATTCGCTTCATGTAAAAATAAACGAAAGATTGATCTAAGCAGAGAACCTCTTTAGGGTAATTCAATGAAATGACTTTTTCTACTGTATTTTAAAATTTTGAACTTTTAGTTTGGGTGGTCCTTTTTACCACCCTTATGAAAACTAATTTTTATCACTGTAAAAGTTAAAAAGACTCTTTCCAACCACTCATAATGGGTGGCCCCTATCCATTCACCTCATATTACGACATGATAACGGATGCCTCGTTACAGAATACATGATTTAATTACACAAATTTTGTCATGCTTGAAATATATAATAAAAAAATATATATTTTTTTAATTGAACTCTTCAATTCAATATTTTTTATTCTATAAAAAACGAGAATTTTAATTAAATTAATTAAACCGTAAAATTTTAATTAAATGTAAAAAAAATTTTTTTTATTCCACAAAAAAAAATATCGAGTATTTTTATAATTAAATTTTTTTTTTTTAATGAAAATACCCATATATATAGTACATAATTTTATTATCGAACGAATAATTAATACTATTAAAGTCCATTTTCAAAGTAAATATCACAAAAATATTGATTTTATTGATTTTAATATAAAAAAAAAATTTTTCTTTATATTTAATCACTTAAAATAATTTTTTTTTTAACAAGTAAAATATATTTTATTTTAATTTGAATCCTGTACAATAAAAAAAATTAAAATATGAATAAAAAAAATTTTTTTTATTATTCAGGATATTTAATTTAGATCAAATTGTATAAATACGAATTGGAATTTTATTTCTTTTTTTAATTCTTGCTTGTTAAATACGATTTTTTTTAGTCTATTTTTTATCTTTTTTCCTCTCATTTATTTATATATCCTTTTTGTATATCTTCTACGTTCTTTTGATGAGGAGAGTAATCGGACTATTTTGAATAGGAATTGCTATTATTGATAGTTCAAATGAATATAAAAAGAGAAAAGAAAATAAAAAAAAAGTAAAATATACATTTTGATTAGATTTCTGAATATAAGTGAGCAAAATTGTATAGGAAAAAGAAATATAACATGAAAAAAGAAAGAATAATATGAAAAAAAAGGAAAAGAAATTACATAGTAAATAAAAATAATTTATGAGGAGAATTTTATATTTTACATTTTTATAAAATTTGAGGCTATTTTTACTTTTCAAGTTTAATAAAATTACGTTTCTGATTAATGATTAAGCAGTTTTTCTTTTTTTTATCTGTTAATTTTCAATCTCTTGCTTACTCCAATCTAGGGAAACGTTTATTTAATTAGTTAAGGTTAATTTTGAAGCCAATTTTTCAACTCAAACTTTTGGAATTTTTCTCTGGTAATAATTTTTTCTTGCAACACAATAAACTATACCTTGTAGCTTTTGTATATTTTTCTGGTTATTTTTGAACTTTTTGCAGCTTACAAAATACTCTGCAGGACATCTTTAAAGCATAAAGCCAGTAACTGTTCTGACGAAAACTATTAACTTAAACTAGGAGCGAGTTCAGAGAGCACCTCTAAAAGAGGGGGTCGAATTTCCAAAAAATATATTTTAAAACCTTTGAATTTCCAAAAAAAATTCTAAAACATCTCGAAAAATCATACAAAATTTACGCTCTGGAGAATGCCATTTCCCCCCTTAGCCCCCCTCCCTTCCGCTGAATCTGCCTAACTTTTACCATCCCCAGGCTATTTGTATTATTTGTAAATCGTACTTTTGAAAAAAAAACTGGAAATATTCTTGCTAAGTTCTTAAAAATGAAGGTCTTAAAAAGTTCTAAAATTGTTTACCAAAATATTATCTCAACTGATTTTTGTCATAATCATTCAAAAATTCAAATGCATAAAATATTTTATAAATCAATAAATCACAAAAAATTTAAGAGAAAAGACTAAGGATGCAAACAATATATAAATTTACAAAATATTAGCAAAAATATTTTGAACATAATTTCCTTCTAAAATTCCTTATAAAATTTATAATTTCACCGGTAATTTTACCAGCTTTTATATCCAAAAGTGCTGTTATGTAGTACAGGGTTAAACACAGGAAATACTTGTATTGTATTATCTTTATAAGTAAACAAAATACTTTAAAGGAAATTTTCTCTATTATCCAATTTTTAGTTACTACATCCAAGCCTACATCACAATAACTACCTTGTTTAGTAAATTAATGTATTTAAAATTATAATATGCTGCTCACTATCGATATAAATATATATAAAACGTATTTTATTTAATTATATATTGAAAATATTTTGCTGAATTTTCGAGTATCCTATATTCAAGAACAATAGATTCTTGTTAATTGAAAATTGCTTATACATGCATGATCACCTGATATATATAAATTTAAATTTCATTTATCTCTGTAAATTTTATTTTTTTTACTATTGAAATACTGCAATTAATTGACATATTTTAATTGGAAAAAATTGGTTATTCATGATAAAATAATTTTGATTTTTTGCAAAATAGCTTTATTGAATAAAATTTTATTCTTCTGTTAAAAATGATCTGAAACTAAAAAAAAAGTACAAACAAGGGAAGACCGGAACATTCGGATCGCCAAATTACAATCTATATGAGCAATTATTTTAAAAGTGCTACTACTTAATTTGAGCCTGGAATCGTAATTTTTTTTTTGAGGGCACATCGATATGACCCGTGTTTTCAGATAGTTTGAACCTTCAGAAAACCGAAACAAATCGTGAACAAGAAATCAGCGATAGGTGCCAAAAAGATTTTTTCACTTTTATGTCAAAAACCGTGTTTTTCGTATCTGAGCTACCCCAAATTTTCAAAATAACTTTTCAGGTAAATAAAATTTAAAAAAATTGATAAGAAAATCTGATTGCCAGGGAAAAACCACTCCAGAAGAAAAAAAAACTTATCTTTTTACGATGAAATTTAGCCAAGTTATCGTCAATTTAAGATTTTGCTCAAATTCGGCTTAAAAAAGATTGAAATTTTATTGAAAAAATCCTGTTTCTGAACTTTAAACATGCATTACTCGCTTAATTTTCATCGTAAAATAATAATTTTTTTTTTTATATCGATTAATTTTTTCCTGGCAATTCATTTCTTTAAGAAAAAAATCATTTTTATGGACCAAATTTTAATTTTTAGATCAAAAAGTGTGTTAAGTAAATCTTGCTACTTACAGTTTTCAAAGGCTTTTGACTTAAAAATTGAAATTTGGTCAATAAAAATGATTTTTTTCTTAAAGAAATAAATTGCCAGGTAAAAATTAATCGATTTAAAAAAAAAATTATTATTTTACGATGAAAATCAAGCGAGTAATGCATGTTTAAAGTTCAGAAACAGGCTTTTTTCAATAAAATCTCAATATTTTTTAAGACGATTTTGAGCAAAATATTAAATTGACGATAACTTGGCTAAATTTCATCGGAAAAAGAAAAGTTTTTTTTTCTTCTGGAGTGGTTTTTCCCTGGCAATCAGATTTTTAATCTATTTTTTAAAATTTTATTTACCTGAAAAGTTATTTTGAAAATTTGGGGTAGCTCAGATACGAAAAACACGGTTTATGACATAAAAGTGAAAAAATCTTTTTGGCACCTATCGCCGATTTCTTGTTCATGATTTTTTTCAGTTTTCTGAAGGTTCAAACTATCTGAAAACACGGGTCATATCGATGTGCCCTCAAAAAAAAATTACAATTCCAGGCTCAAATTAAGTAGCACTTTTAAAATAATTGCTCATATAGTTATGGAAGACCGAGTGGAAGACTCCGTTTATTCCAACGCTCCTTCTGGGTCCAGAAACGCAGGGCTCAATGTTATTAAATACGGTTTTTAGACGATTTTTTAAATGATGCTATCATATTACATTTCAACCAAAACACTATAGTCAATAAACCAAAAAGTCCATTTTTGGCCCAATTTTCAAATTACTGCTAAAATTGTAATTTTTGATGAAAATGAGTTTTATATATCTCAACAATATTGAACAAGTTCCAAGTTTCCAAAAATCTTTTACTTGTTCATTTTGTTTAATTGTTTCCGAGATATGACTCCAAAATGATAAAAAAGGATTTTTTTTTTAAAAGCTTTAATTGAGACTCTGTCTTTAAATTATTATAACTGCTAAACAAACAATCAAAAAGCATCGAGTAAAAAATTTTCGAAAACTTAAAGCTCATACAAAATTTTTAAGAACCGTATGACCTATATTTTTATTGAAAATTGCACTTTTGGCAGCAATTTAAAAATTGGGCTTTTTGGGTCAAAAATAGGTATTTTGTTTATGGATTATAGTGATGAGAGAATCGTGAATAAAAAATTGCTGTTTACGGAAAATGAAAGGCAGCACTTTTATAAAAAAAAAAATCAGACCAACCGAAAGTATTTTGGTTAAAATGCAATGTAACAGTATCATTTGAAAAATTGCCTAAAAACGAAGGGTATCTTGGGTGTTTTTGAGCATATTAAAGTCATCCATAACTATAGATTGTAATGTAGTGACCCAAATGTTCCAGTCTACCCTCGAAAGTCTATTCTTACAACCTAATAAAGCTAAAAATTTTTATTTACATTTTACCTTTAAACTTATCAAGATTACACTGTATAGTTACATAATTTCGTTATTAAGCTTAAAGTTATGAGAATTTGATCGTATTTTCATGTTATAGCTTCATGAGCTTGAAATAGGTTATAGCATGTATAAAGAAACCAAAATGAAAGAGCGAGAGAGTCTACTATTCACACGTTATGGAATGACCTGATAAACGATCAAAAGCTCTGCAAAAGCTCGTAATACATGCACTCACACACATATATATGCTCTTTTATAGGTGTAAAATATACATTTATGTTTAAAATACAGTCATTCCTTTTTCGTATAATTTATTTATTTGTTATTTATGCGTAAAATTAAATTTTGAGTAAAAATATTTTAGTTTTTCTAAATATAATTAACCAAGTTATGTGATTATATAAAAATATTACACATACATATATATAGAAATATTTAGTAATTAATTTAACGCAACCCCTTTATATAAATCTCTATAAACTAATACAAATACACATAACTTTGCACCTCCTAGTGCGACATATAATATCGATCGATTGGTGTGTATTAGAAATGAAAAGGCATCCGTTCCCTTTAATTAACCGCTACTACTTTAATTTATATATATATATATATATATATGGCTTCATGATACGTATATGGATTGAAAAGCTTCCTTTCTTTATGTACTTGGTTATATTGAAATTATGACTTTTCTAATATAAAGTTATATTGCAGCTCATAAAAATGATTTATAAAATAAATTACTATTTTAATTTCAAAGTCTGAGAATATGTAAATTTTTATGTATTGGGTTTTATGATTTTAGAATTTGATTATTAAATTTGATAGTTTAAGTATTATAACTATTTTATCTTGGTATTTATGTTATTTTTAAGTTCTGGAAAATTTTGTATTTACAGTAATTATTTTAATGCCTTTTGTACAAAAAAGATAAAATTTTTAGTTTTGACTCAAATTCTGCAACTGATTAAAAATTTCAGGGCCTAAAAATTCCATAAGTACAAAACTTTTACCGAATCTTGATTAAATTCGCAGTAAATAAAATACATACAGTGCTAGGATACCAAATGAAATCTAAAATTAAACAACAAATTTTGCAAAAAATCTTTTCTAAATCAAATTCACTTCCAAAAAATGTATCGATTTTGAGTAATTGAATTTTGATTACCTTAAAATTCCAAAGAAATTGCAAAATAAGCGCCTCAAAATTAAAAAAATTAAATTTTAAAATTTTAAATTTATGAAAATTAAATTCAACTAAACCCATATATAAAATTTAATTAATTGAAGTTTTACATTAAATCCATAAATTTCATTACATCATACACAAGCCATTCGAAATAACAAACTATTGTTTTATATTAAAGCTTTCATATAAATAAATTATTATCAATTTTAACAATCAAAATAATATATAATTTAATTACCAATAGTTATTTTCTCTATCTCTCTTCTTTTTTTTACTTTAATACTGAACAATATAATACAATAATGATATTTTTGTTAACGTATAATTAATATAAATTTAATACTTCATTGAAAATTTATAGATAATAAATTTTTTTGTGTATTGAATATTGGCATAAAAGCAAGGTATATTTGGTAAATTGATGATTATTATTATTATTATTGTTTTTGTAATTATTTCGATATACTGAATTACGAAATACAGTAAGTTCAATTTTTTATGAATTTTTATATTTTTCTATTTTTATTTATTTATTTTTCAAATAGTTAGCTTGCGGGTGCTTCCCCCTTTTTTTAAATTTAAGGTAAATTATTTTATTCTCGCAAGTGAAATGTTTTTCTGAGGCTATATATATAGGGATTACAATTATGTTACAATTCTTGATAAGTGTATAATTTATGTAATTAATAATTTATTTTAATTAGAATTTAGGAGTTCTGTATATTTTAGATGGTAATTTTAATTAATAAAAGTAAAGAATCTCTTTTTCTTGGGATTTGAGTCAATCTTTTTGAAGTACAACGTTAGTATTGGATTTTTTTGTAACGCATTTGCGAGAAAATAAGTCTTTGCCAGCTGCGCAGCGAATATTTCCGAAAATAACCCAACAATTTGTATAAAATATTAATTATAGAAAAATATTGCTGATTTTGAGTCAATTTTAGAAATCCATTTAAGGATTTTGGGTACTCTGAACATGATTCTAAAGTCAGAGAATTCCAAATGGCTTATTTCAAAATCATAAGTTTAAATTATTTCAAGCATTTTTACATTACATTTTCAACTTTTCTGATTTCAAGATTAAAAATCTGCCATTTGAATTCTCCATTTTTAATTTTTAAAATATGGCTGCACAATCTCGTTCAGAGACCTAAAAAATCTGAATGGAATCCAAAAATTGACTCGCTCAACAATATTTTTCAAGCAAATTTTTGGTTTATTTTGGGTGACACCGTTAATTACTTAAAAATTGCCATAAAAAAATTTATGAAGTCTTCAAAATCTTTTTTAGTGACCAAAAATGCATTAGAGCCGCGCCACTGATGTATAATTCATTTCCGTCAATGTATAATTTTTGGATACTTTTAGCAATGCTGGAACCGCAAATTATTTTTTCACTTATTTAGCCATACAAAAGTTGGAATTTAAATGTATTGACTTTTATTTTGAATAAATAAAAAAAAAATTAAAACGGAAGAGTGTATTTTATATAAATATATCAAAGAAATAAAAAAGTTTTTTAGCAATGTAAAGAAAAAAAAAAGATTAAAAAAAAAATTTTGTCACAAAATCAGTTTTACCGGATGCCTGTAAATTTGTCGGAAGCTTATAAATATACTTTTATAAAGACACATACACACACGCCCTTTGAGTTTTAGAATTTAAAAAAATTTTTTCTTTTTTTTTTTATAAGCACGAGGAAAAAGATTCAATTTTATGTTAAATACTCGGTTAAATATAAATTAATAAATAAATATTTAAGTAGACAAAGTTTAATTTTAGTCAGACTACATAATTTAATTTAAAATTTTTTTTTATTTTTTAGCTTCAATTTATTTATACGTTTTAGTTTTTTGAAGTATGTTTATATATGTTATTAAAAAAGTTTCTTTTTTTTCTGTGTATGTGTACTATGTACTTCAATAAGTCCAATTTATTTTACTTTTTTTTTCTAGTTCATCTAATTTTTTTTTTTCGAGATTTATTCTGTAATGAGGTAAAACTTTTTAAGTATGTACTACTAGAGTTAAGTTAACTTTTAAATATATGTAGATAAATTATTGTATATTAGACTGGGTGTTAAAAATGAAAATTTTTGGTTACAGAATAGGGTTTATAGATTGCTGAGTTAAATTCCCAAAAAATGTGACCAACCGAAAGATATGTAGCTGAATTTAAGGTTATAATATGGACCTCAGTGTTTTTAGCAGTTTTTAGGTCCTAAAGAACCATAGGTACACTGTAAAAAGTAACTTTCTTATATTAACAAAAAATTTAGAACATTATCGTAAAATTAGTAAATTTTCGAAAAAAATCGTATAATTACTAAATTTAGTATATTAACAAAAAATTCGAGTATTCTCGATTTTTTTTTGTGAATTCGTAAGAAAAATTGATAATTTATAATTTTTTTTCGAAAATTTACAAAAAATAGTTTTAAATTTCCGAAAAATAGTTGTGAATTTACAACTTTTTTCGTAAATTCACAAAAAAAAATCGAGAATTCTCGAATTTTTCGATAATGTACTAAATTTAGTAAATTTACGATTTTTATCGAATATTTACAAAACTTTTTGAAAATTCACTAATTTTTCAAAAAAATTCTATTTTTTTTGTAAATCTAAGAAAGTTACTTTTTACAGTGTAAATAACTTTAGGGTATCAGAGAAATTTTTTTACCTTGTAATAAACCAGGCTGTCCAAATAGCTCACACTCCCCTATAAAATAAACAGAATTTAATAAAAAATAAATTAAAATTTAATATTGTATTTCATAAAGTTAATTAA
This sequence comes from Anagrus nilaparvatae, assembly GCA_022575985.1. Classification (NCBI taxonomy): domain Eukaryota; kingdom Metazoa; phylum Arthropoda; class Insecta; order Hymenoptera; family Mymaridae; genus Anagrus; species Anagrus nilaparvatae. The sequence goes on along the minus strand of JAKSXM010000238.1, from coordinate 7,169,827 downwards.
AACATGATTATTAAAATTTATTAAAAAATTAATAAAAATGAATTCGTGGAAAAAAAATCTTTATCATATATTTATAAAAAGTAATATATTTCATAAATAATTAACTTTTGTTTTGAAAATGTCAACCAACAAAATTATAAAGAAGAAATTTCATTTATAATAAAAAAGAAAGCAAAGTAAAGAAAAAATAAAACAAATTATTTAGCTTATTTCTGCTTATTATATTCTTAATTATGTTCTATAAATATTAATAAAAAATAAAAAGCAATTTAATTAGCATTAAAAAAAATGAAACTAAATATAAATAATGGAGAAAAAAAAATTAAAATACTATAGAGAGTAAAATAAGTAAAGTTAACCTTAAAACAAACAAAAAAAAAGATAAAGCTCATAAGCTTTTTTGAGAATAATGCAAACGTTAATACTGTACAAGCACTTTCCAAGTAACGTAGGAAGTTCCTTTCTTTTAACCCTACTTTTTTTTTTTAATCTTTTTTTTTTAAAAGCCATTCTATGCCACCAAAAAACACAACAATAACAATCCACTCGCACGCAAACTTGTATAAATAAAAGTAATTTATGAAAATTAAAAAATATAAATATAATATGATGCACATTTTGTTGTTTTTATATATATATAATATTTAACAGGAAGTAAAGTAAAAGTGCGTAAAACACACAAAATGTGTAATATATATTTAAACAGGAACACAAATATACGTTATATTCACAAATTGTATGTTAGGCTGGGTGTTATTTTGTAATTTTTTTAAAGGTAGGGGTGTGTGGGGTTACCCAAATTTTGGTTGGATAATCAAAAGTTCGGGATTTTTTAGATAGGGTTGGGTGGAATTTCGGGTAAGTCCCAAAATTTTTAGAAAATAGACTGAAGAGATTTGCCAATTTGTTTATCTGAAAATCCAGAAAACCTACCGAATATTTCAAGGGATATTTCGATGACCGCATACCCCTAATTAAGATAATTTTGAAATTGAAGGGTTTTTTCGAAAATATTAAACAATTCATTTGTTCAATAAAGAAATTCAATATTTTACCTGGTTTCAGAAATTTTAGATAATAAATATTAGAACGTGTAACATTAGTTGAAAACTTATTACGAGTTCATCGGGTACGCATATATGCACAAATAACTTGCGTGTAACACGTTTACCGACAAGTTATCTACTCTAAACGTCCTAGCTTCCTAAAGTACCTTCTAAAGTTCCTAAACCCGAATTATTTTAAGTTTCTAAATCAAAATTGTGACTGCCCCCCTTTTTACTGTGATCATTTGACCTCCATCGCTTTTCAGCCCTGCTGGGGCACCCCTCGTTTTCAATTTGTTTTATGTCAGAGATTTAATATTTCAACAATATTTTTAATTACGTTCAGGCTAATATACATAATAGCTGTAATAATTTCACTCATATAACTTTAATGTCTACAAATACATTTTCGCCAAAATATACATTTACTCTCACACTCATATATATCTTTAAATATACATCATTTATGATGTTCATTTAGTGCATTAATATAATAAAGTAAATTTTTAATATAAAGCTGATATTTTGGGAAATTCTTTAAAATTAATAAGCTCAAATTTAAAAAAAAAATTATTGTAGAGCGAAGCTCTATATCTTATACCGAGAAAAATTTCAGTTATTATAGACGAGATTGAGAAGAAACGGAAAAAAGCAGCAAAATATTTATAATTTTCAATTATACACTGTAATAAGAAACTTTCTTATGTTAACAAAAAAATTAGAACATTTTCGAAAAATTAGTAAATTTTATAATATTTTGTAATATTCGAAAAAAACCGTATATTTACTAAATTTAGAATATTAACAAAAAATTCGAGTATTCTCGATTTTTTTTTGTGAATTTGCAAGAAAAATTGATAATTTACAATTTTTTTTCGAAAATTTTCAAAAAATAGTTGTAAATTTACGAAAAATAGTTGTGAACTTACAACTTTTTTCGTAAAATCATTAAAAAAAATCGAGAATTCTCGAATTTTTCATTAGTAAACTAAATTTGGTAAATTTACGATTTTTATCGAATATTTACAAAATTTTTTGAAAATTCGCTAATTTTTTAAAAAAATTCTATTTTTTTTTGTAAATCTAAGAAAGTTACTTTTTACAGTGTATGTATATATTTTTAAAAGTTTTAAATAAAAACACAAATTTATCTCTCTCTCTCTCTCTCTCTCTCTCTCTCTCACTCTCTCTTTCTCGCAAAATAAAAAAAAAGACAAAAAATAAATAATTATTTAAAAAACAAATACATTATTTTACAATAAATATAAAAAACTTTTTTTTAAAAACTGTATGCACATTATCAATTTAATTTATATTTGAAAATATAAATGGAAAACTACTTTTTTTAGACGTGTGAAGTTAACGTTTTTTTTTCTGCACGTGATGTATATTTTTATTTCTGAATTTATAACATATAAATAATGGAAAAATTTTAAATAAATATTTAAATAAAAATTTGTTTGCTTGAATAAGCAAAATAAGAAAAATTATGTATACTAAATTGTTACTTATTATTTAAAAGTACCTAAAGAGAAAACAATGTGAAAATAAATTTTTAGTTCAGAAAATTAAGCTAAGTATCGAATCACAAGAATAAATTCTAATTTTTACTATGTAAAGACTCTTTTAACAAAACAAAGATCAATTTTAGTATGTAAAATCTCCACCAGTTTCATCTTTAGAGTCCTTTAAAACTACACTGTTAAAAATACCCTATGGTAATTATATAAAATTTTCGTAAATTCACGATTCTCTCCTATATTTACGAAAAAAAATCGTAAAATTACGAATTAGTTGTAAATTTACTAACGATTGTAAATTTACGATTTTTTTAGTAATTATACAATTTTTTTAATAAAATTACGCCAAATTGGTAATTTTACGATAATTTCGTATATTTACCATAGGGCATTTTTAACAGTGTATGTATTAATTATTCTGACAAATTATAAAAAAATGAACATAATATTTACAGTTTATGCATTTAATTTGCATCGAAATTTCATTCTTTCTTTTTGACTTTACTATTTTACTAAACATTTTATAAATTAAAAAAAAAACAAATATTTAAAATTACAAAAAATTTTACCATAATAAAAATAAAAAAAAAGCAAATAATATTTTTATAACTCCAAACAGATTATTATCTATAATAAACTTATCGATAATAAAAGTATTTTTGCATGATCATAATAATACACAACAAAACCCAACAATAACAAAATTTGATATTATCAAGAGTTTTGACCATCCGGAACTCTTATTATAGCTCTATTACACGAAATAATTCGTCAGGATAGTAAAATATATATATAAATGAGCAACTTTAATATATATATGTTAAAAACAAGGAAATTAAAGGTCTTCCGAAAATGCAAACCACATAATAATACACTTACCATAAAAAAATAATAAATGAAAAACCATAAAAATTATTATCAGTTTTAATTATTGCTCCTTTTTTATAGCTAACGAATACATAATAATAAAAATATATAATAATTAAGTGTTGCATGTTTTTTAATAATTTTTTTTTATGGACTACAGTCTATTATGGCCAATATATATAGAATTTTTATGTTTTCTATGTTTTCATTATTCTATATTTTTTTAGTATTTTGTTTTGTGGTATGGACGCGATGTGGAGCTTTTTTATTTTGTTATTGTTGTAATCGATATGTATTTATGTAAGGAATAGAGAGAAAGGAAATAAATTAAATTGTTTATAGATATATGTAAATATATAAGGCCTTGGCTTATTTAAGTTTTTGTCAACTTTAAATTGTATTGACCTAGTTAGGAATTTATTTATGACACAATTTAGAGTAATTTTTTTAAATAAATATAACCAGTGTGTACCACCCAATTGATGTTATCAAGGGTTCTAAAATTGCATCGTTTTTGCCCTGGGTAGACCTTCAACTTTCTAGAATCTCTAGGAGATAAAATCGCTACCCAGACTCAATGTACGAGTAAGTAGTTCGTCAAAACCCATCTTCATACTTTTTGATAGCTTCAGTTGGTCAATTAAACGATTACATATATTCACTATGAACGTGCTCATAAATTTATAAAATTATTTTTACTATTTAGATATTTTGAAATTGGATGATTGTATTTAATATTACTATATTGATTTTTGAATAAAATAAATTGTGGTATCAGTTGAATAAATTAGCATGGACTAATAAAAAATTAAATATTACATCATGATGTAATATTTAAATAGTTCAATATTGAGTAAAGCACAATTAAAAAAAATATTTAACATACCAATAATTAATTCAAAAATTTTTATTCGTAGTATTAAACTATTGATAATTTGACATTAGTCCTGAGTTCATAAGAATTTATTAAGATTAATGTTAGGATTAATTAAGAAAAATTCTAAATTGTTAATTGTAAATTTCAAAAACATGAAAATTAATTTAATATGCTACAGAAATAACGAAGTTAAATTTTACTTTATGTTTTTTGGCTATAGCAATATTTTATACAAGAGAATTAGGTACTGAATCATGTAGTCTCAATACGGCTTTAACTAGACAATAAAAAATAAAAACATCATTGTCTGTATTCATCGCATTAATTAAAGACAGTTAAAATTATTTTAATTTTAAATGTAAATGTAAATGTAAATATTCTTTATTTTGCAATTGAACAAAAATACAGTAATCAAATAAAATATAAATCATAGTAAATAATTGATAATTAACATTGATAAAATATAATAAATATGAAATATAAGTGATAAGATTATTAAATAGGATTGAATTACTAAATCAAAGACCTTGGTTATATAATCTTTAAAACTCATTTCACTTGCGAGAAAAACTTTTTTGTAAAAAAGGACTGTAGTGTAATTTTAAGCTTTTCTTTGTAAAAATTTGATATTAAATTTTATTATAGCTGTTTATTAATTAAATTCTCAAGGCTGCGTATTAAAATTTAGCTAAAGCTAAGCTTTTTATTAGCAAACATGAGTAAACAATACATCGAATACGGGTCTAATGTTTAATACATAAGTACCTTTTTTTCATTATTCACAAAATTTTGAACCTTACAATTTTATGAACCTTTAAAAAGCAAAATTTTTTTCTTTTGAACAAGATGTAACCCAAGAAACATAAAAAAAGTAAAATAAAACATATTCTCAGACTAATATAAAAATTATTTACATAAATTTTACTACATAATTAAGTCATTAAAAAAACAAACATGTTAAATTTTTTTCTTTTTTACTTTTCTAACTTTGTTAATAATAAAATATGAAACGTTGTAATTATATTACTTTGTGTACTTACTTTAATTACAGCTTGTTACATATTTGTTAAAATATAAAAAAAAATTATTATTACACATTTTACCATAAGCCAATTAAAGTAATTAAAAAACATAAAATTCATTCATAAATTAAAAAATAGTTAAATTAATCTCGATAAATTGAAAATAAATTAAATAATAAATTTACTTTTTTTGTATAATAAAAAAAGTAAATACACAACATTAAAGATAAAAAAAAGTTAAATAAAATGGTTATAATTGAAATATTGAATTGTTTCATTTATTATTATTATTTTTCCAATATGATTGAAGTAGGCTTATACATAAATAAAGGAAAACCTACAGAAACTGAAATAAAATGCAAAAGAGACATAAAATGAATTGCATCAATTTCAATATATAGCTAGAGGGATACTTTAATATTGTTGCTCTTTTCTATTGTAGTGATTGTATTATTAAAAAAAAAAAGATTTATACAATAAAAAAGTTTATGAAGAACAAAAAATAATCGGTTGATTTGTGCAATTCAATTTCCTTTTTATCTTTTTCTTTTGTGTTTAATTTAAAAGATAAATAAAGTTTATCTTAATTGATTATAAAAATATCTGGTTTGTTTTTGTTTAAGTTTTTGATTTTTATTGGGTTTTTTATTGGTTTTTGAGGTTTGATAGAGTATTGTTAATATTGTACCCTGGGAATCCGAAAATAAAGGGTAGGGGGTAAATGTGTTTGATTTAAGGACTAAGGAATAATTCAAGTTTAGGGACTTATAATAATTTGGGTTAAGGGACAGAATATTTTCGATTTAGGGACCTAAAATAATACGAGTTTAAAAAATCAGAATAGTTCGGGTTTAGAATCTTAACATCTAGTAAATATGATAATTACAAATTGTGAAAATAGCAAATTGCATTGTAATTATTTGTAATATTTGCATTATACCCAGAACTCAGCTTTAAGTAAAAATGTTCCATGCATTTTAGTTGTGTTTGCACAAATCGGTTATAAGTTTTTTTTCTTACAATTTTAGCCATTCATATTATCAATTTCACTTAAAAGTTAATTTCAACTTAAAAATTTGCAAGTTTGAACTTTGGCTCACTCAGCAGATTATATTAAATCTTGGCCTTTCGTAAACTATAAAAATTCCTTTTTGTTCAAATTCTTAAGAACTGAACTCACTTTTTTTTTATTCAAGAAGCCAATACCTTAGAAAATTTGTCTCTTTCTACAAAACTTACTTACTTTAAAGACGAAAAAGAGTTTTAAATACAACTATCTAACCCAAATTCAGAATAAATTTAAAAATCAATTTGAATTAAATAAAGAACAACTCAATATTTCCCTTACTTCTACATCCTGAAAAATGTCCAATATCCTGCTTAAAACTCACTAAAATATTAAAATCAATCTAAAAAAAGTACTTTCATTACTTAAAATGTCATTATTTGTCATTTATTTACATCAATATTAATCACCTTTTTTAAAAAAAACCTTTTTATTCCATTTTCCCTAAAAAAGAAAAAAATTAAAACCCTTTCACTACTAAATAATTCACTTTTTTAATATTCGATTTTTCTTTTTAATTAACAAAGAAAAAACCACATTTTAATATTATAAAATAAAGTAAATTATTATTATTATGATTTTAATGAAAAAAGCTTCTTTTATATTTTATTATTCAATCATAAATTTATTAAATATAAAAAATAAAAGTTTATTTCAATAAACCTTTTCATCATAAAGTAAAAAAAAAGGGGGTAAAACTATAAATTTACTAAAAAAAAAAAAAGAAAAATAATAAAATTCAATCTTTTTCTATACAAAAAACAATTTAATTGCAAAATTTTTTTTTTATTTTCAATCATCAAAGTGAATTTTTGTCAGGTAGAACATAAAAAAAGCCATATAAAATGAACATCTGACCTTTAATTTTCATTCTATTATATAAACGATCATAATTATAAAAAAAATTTTTATCAAAAAAAAAAAAAAAAGTTGGTGTTCTATATACTGAGTGTCACATATGTTTTTTTTTTATAAAACATCTGGTACGTATATAAAAAAAATTACCTTTTGCCACACATTCCCTTTTTTTAAAAATAAAAGTGTTAAAATAACATAGACTTTTTTTTACCTTGTCTTTTATCACTGTACCAAGCATTTACACGACAATTAAGGTCTTACTTCTTTTTTTTATCAGTCTTTTAACTCTTTCTGTCTTGCGTTTGGTTCTTTTTTTTTTTTGAAATGATAGCCTCTAGGTTTGAATTTTTTTTCATTGAAATTAGTTTCTTTGTTTGATGGTGCAATCTTAGGTTTTTTTTGTTCGTTTAAAATTAATATTGGTTTAATATTTTTTTTTTTACTTTTGGGTTGTTTAATTTTGAAATTTTTAGTTAGTTTGAGGGAAATTCAGATTTTCGTTATGAAAACTGAATTTTCGTTGAAGTGATTTTCATGATTTTTAACCTTTTTTAAAAATTTTGGTAAAATCTAACTACATCTAATTAAACTTTAAAAAATCGAGATATCGCATGAAATTTATCACTATTTTTAGTACATTACAATTAGATTATCATAAATGAATTAACATTTGTGACATGTTAATGAAAGTTTTTAATGATAAAAAAATAAAACAACAATTCCATTTTTGACACTAATTCCTGATAAAAAAATAAATTATACACGTAGTTATTTACTTTCCATGAGTTTACATGTCATAAAACCAGTAAATATTTTCATTTTTTTGATAAATTAGATTATCGCGTGTTTGTTATTTATCAAGAAAACTTAAAAAGTTCATTATTCAAGTGTATAATTGCTTTTTACACAACTTGCCGTGTATGACAATTTTAGGTACATAATATATATTAGAATAATTTTTTTTTCTTCACATATTTATTTGAATTTTTTACTAAAATGTTAAATTCAGAGAAATTATATTTATTTTTTACACGCCTACTTTTTCTGTTTAAAACGTAAATTATTGTATCATAAATGTGTAAATGTGCCACTAACTATGTAGGAGAATTTTTATGTGTCAATGCAAACAAAAAATAATTCTGGTGCCTATACAAAAATTTTGTTATTGTTACTATTCTTCTCGCTATTTTTAAACAAAAAAAATGTTTTATCTTTTTTTGGCTTAATCAAGCAAATAGCAATAAGTTTAGCAGGATTAGAGGAGCAAGAATGCCCTAAAAATTATAAATAGGTAAACCACCAAAATAAAGGGCTAAAAAGTCTGTAAATTTACAATTAGCGAGTTTCTAAATTCGCTGAAAACAAATCTAATTTCAAAAAAATTAACATCAAGATGGCGGTCCGAAAATAGCAGAAAAATAGTACAGGAAAGATTTTCGTTTACAAATTGAAACTTGGGGGGTTTTGAGGTTTTTGGAATCAAATTTACTGTCATAAAAATGTATCTTGAAACTTGAAATTTTTAATTTATACACAAAATATAAAAAATTTAAAATTAATATAAGCGCTTTAAAATATATATATATTAGAGTACTCTTGCCTACTAGTTTCACCCACGCCACGGTAAAAAATCGGTTTAACCTATTTTTGCGAAACCTCAGTTGAATTTAGTCCCAATTGACATAGAATTCTTTATATATATATATAAATTTATTCGTCACTCTGTTTGAAATTTGAATTATATAATAACTCAAGTAAAATTTTATTTAAAAACAGCTAATTATAATTTACTCAATAATAACAAAACAAAAGAAACTATGATCCTTTTTAATGAAACGAAAGATAGATCAAAGTAAAATAAAATATTCCACAATGATTATTTAATTAAATTTTGTAAAAACAAAATCTAAATTATGAATATATGAAAATAAATAATTATATTAATTAAAATTTATAAAAAAACTTTTCATAAATTTAATAAATATTCTGCATAAAATTATATAATTATTAATTTCTTTGAAAATTAAAAATAGTTGAGAAAAAATGATGTCAGCTTATTAATCTTCATAAATTAGTGTAAAAAACTAATTTTATATAAAGGATAAACATTATTTTGTTAAATTACAAAAGTGTCAAAACTTATAAATGACAAAATGTTATATATTAGCCTGGAAGTTCCTGTTTTTTCAAAAAGTCAGATCAGTTATTTTTACCCAGAGTCCATTACTGACCAAGGGTCCATTATTATTCCAGGATCATATTATATTACCCCACATGGAATGCAAAAATTAAAAAAATTTTCTGTAATTTAAATATCTTATTTATAGTCATAATTTCAAGATACCTATAACTTTTAATACCAACGTAAAATATAACTCATGAAAATTTCATCACCGTTCTTATATTATAGAAAAAAAGAAAACTTGCCACCCAAGAGTATCAAACTTTATCTGTATAAGTATATCACCAGACGCACAAAGATGCTACTTTTTTTATATAAGAAAAATCTTAGTCGAAGAGGGTAAAATTTTTTTTTTTCCTACTGAGACTTTTTTTTTTGTATTATATGAATTCACGAAAGGAAAGAAGATTAATATGCGACTCTCATATTCTTTTCTTTATGCTTACCACACCAGAGAGAGATGGTTGAGGATTTTTTCGTCATTTTTGCTTTTTTGCATTTATACTCGATCTCTTTCGGCATCTTTTTTTTTTTATTTTCGAGGAGAAAAACTCCTTGATCTACTTTTTCAAAAGAAATGCGTTATATATATTTTTTTTAGTTATAAAAGTTATACATAAAAATGAATGTATAAGTTTTTTTTTTGATAATATAACTTCTTATATCAACATTTATTATTTGGAAGTAAACAAGTTTTTTTTTTTAACTTTTTACTTTTTAACGATTACGTATTTTTTTATTTATTAATTATTTGTATATTAGTAGGGCTAGTTTTTTGAAAAATTATGAGGTTTCTAGGAATATGTTTATCGAAAAGTTAGGAAAGTTTAAGCTCGTGTAACTACTACTTACAAGTTGAGCTTTCAAGTATTTTGAGATGGAGTAAATTAGAAGAAAATTGAACCCTTCAATACTTGTATTTTGTTAGGGAAAACTTTAAAATCAAGCTTATTTTGCTAAATTATATTAAATTAAAAATTTTTTAGAATGCAAAAACTTTTATATGCACTGTAAAAAGTAACTTTCTTATATTAACAAAAAAATTAGAAAATTTTCGATAAAATTTGTAAATATTCGAAAAAAATCGTAAATTTACTAAATTTAGTATATTAACGAAAAATTCGAGTATTCTCGATTTTTTTTTGTGAATTTGCAAGAAAAATTGATAATTTTCAATTTTTTTTCGAAAATTTACAAAAAATAGTTGTAAATTTCCGAAAAATAGTTGTGAATTTACAACTTAAATTTACGATTTTTAACGAATATTTACAAAATTTTTTGAAAATTCACCAATTTTCCGAAAAAATTCTATTTTTTTTGTAAATCTAAGAAAGTTATTTTTTACAGTGTGAAATTTTATTAAGATTTGCAATTTTTGGGCATATAGCAGCACAACAAAGCTTTGCTAAACTGTTTCAATGCCAACTTGAATTTAGGGCATTTGCTTGAATATTCAAAAATATTTTAACCAAGCTAATATTCAAACATAACTAATAAAAAAATTTTTATATTATATACAAAATAAAGAAATTTCTTTGCTTTTAAAATGTCTTTGATCTTATTTCATTTCCTGAGGTATTTTATTTATAAAGATAAATAAGAGAATATACATTTTCACTCGTACATTTATTAAAAAATTGTTCATTTTTTTTTTCTAAAAAAGAAAAATTTTTAATTAGAAATTTGATATTTACAAAGATTTTGTTATCTATATAACTTTTTCCCTCATTTTGTACACTTTGACAAAGAAAATTTTTAATTATTTTTTTTTTCTTAAGTAATTAATCTTAAAAATGTCAATGTCCCATTTTTTTAAATATAAATTTTTCAATATAATTTTCTTAGTATAGATAATTAATTAATGAAAAATCACATTTTATATCCAGAATAAGGAAATTTAAAACTCATTACATAATCGAGTACCCATAAAATCTCATTTTGTTAATAATTAATGACAAAATCAATCAATACCCAAGTAAAAAAAATCTTGTTACAAAATTAATTTTCTTCCTTCTATCAATTAATTGTGATGAGTATTTTGTATAATCTCTATTGAAGTTAAAATTTTCTCAATACAAAATAGAGTACAAAATCAAGGGTCAAAAGTGTTAAAATACTCGATTGTAAAAAAAGGAGGTATTAACCCTTTTTTTTACGATGTATAAAAAATAAAGAAGACTTTGAAAATAAGTCGATTATCCGTTACTGAAGATAAGTAACGGCCGAAAGCACGATTTTGACGTTGGATACACTCATTTACTTTCTTTATATAAAAAGACTTATCCTCTTTTCTCTGACTTTCTATACTTTTTTTTATTTACTTAGTTTCTTCCTGTCTTCTTCTTCATTTTCTTCTTTTTTTACATCTTTTCACTTGCTGAGTTACATTATCATCTCTCTTACAGGATTTACTCTTTAATTTATATCTCTAAATATATATAAAAAGCTTTCAAATATTTCATTTTAAAAGTGTAAAAAAGTATAATATTTTATTTATTGAATGATAACATAACCTCGAAAATAAATGGTTATTGCTTTTAAATAAAAAAAAATTTCTAACATAAACATCAGCGCCATCTACATAAAATCAAAAATATTTATACTCCCTTAAGTTCTGATTATCCAACATTTAATTCGTATTAAAAATTTACAAGCAAGTTACTTACTAACATCACAGTAAATACATGTAGGGTAAACTAACCAATAATAAAACACGTATTTAAACCTTTTGACCTTTCTATAGTAATAAAGCATCACTTACATGAGAATATGCTTGAAAATACACATGTATAACATTATATATATCTATGCTCTGGTCATTTTCTATCTAATAGTAGTAACTATAATATTAGATAATAGGCTTATGTTAAACTTGACTCAAATTTCGTTGAGGAAAGGATTTACGAACGACACTGTTATTATTATATATAGAGTAATGAAAACTAATATTATTTGACTATCGTGAAAATTGCTTTTCTAAAATCATGCTTTCTACTGTATTTTATATTTAATTAATTAATTTATTTGTTTTATGATTATTATATCAGTTAATATGCAAAATTTTAGTTTAATGGTGATTATCAATTTTTTAACCTAGATTATACAGTTCAGAAAATATATGTATAGAATTTATTACTATTACATTATATTTAAAATAGATAATAATATGAAAATGTTTAAATTTCGATGAACATGATAATAATAATGTATGTATGATGTATGGTTTTGTGAAAATCTGTGAAATTTGAGAATTCATTGAAATTACAGTTTAGTATTGCTATGTGTATGTATATTTTCACACATTTAAATATATATATACTAAAATACTACATGCATATAAAGTGAGAGAGAAATATAATATTTATGATTTAAATTCACTGATGTGAACTTTAACGAAAGATTGATTTCTAATTTTTGAATTTTAAAAAATATGAATTATTAAAAACATTAATTCAAATTGGTTTTTAATTAATATTCGGGAAAATATGGAACCTGAGGCTTTGATGATACAAAATGTTCCAAAATAAAATACAAATAACTAATGTGTATACGGACATATCGCACCACAAAGGGGTATATCCCAGATCTAGGTCCTGAGACCTAGAACTCACAGAGCCCAATCTACTACTCAGCTATACTGGGTCTCAGGTAACCAAGCTTGAAAACCCGTCTATCCGCTGATAATCCCTGTGGGACCTTTAGACTATGATGTTACTCATTAATGGAAAAATCTTTCGATTCACGCGGAGTAGGCTCCCATTGACCAATCGACCTACCAGCGGGGCAGCTCTCGGCGAAATGGACTCACAGACGCGCCTCGTCTATTTATTTGAAAACATTTGAAAGAATAATTTTTCATTTGTAAGAAAATGAAGAAAAAAAATATTAGCAAAGTTCCCTGATTGCACATTGCGGGAGCCTACCAAGTGACGGATCCAACAATCTTCACCCCGAGCAACCTTATGAGGCTATTTTCCTTAAATTTGGACACTAAAAGACTTGGTGTTTGTTCCATCTCTGTCCATGCGATCTCTCCGACTGCACGTATGAGAGATTTTCTGATGGCATCCCGTCTTAGACACTTAAATATGAGGTGATGCGGGTTATCTGACTGTCTTAATGCAACAAAAACCTCGAGAATAAATTAGGAGCCAATTGTAAAATTCTCTGGAATTTGCATACCAAATAAACATTTGCAAGCACTATTAGAGGTTAACGGCTAATCGTTTTAATATATTATTCGACTGAATGCATTTGATTCTTAAGCTCTTACATCAAATATTAAATTCATATCCATAATTAAATTTAATGACACCCAACAATTAAATAACAGTGAATCACTATATAATAAAAATATAAAAAATTCGATAATACTTGCAATATTTTTTAATAAAATGATAAAAATATAAAATATTCTTTAATTATATCAGTCATGAATGAAACATTATATATATTATCGATATAATTATTTTAAAAAAAGCGACGTATTATTAAAAAAATAAAAAATGAACCGCAGTTGTGTAATATTGCAGATTCTCTATGTCTGTCCTAAGAAATAAAGAAACTGCGTGTTTAGCGTTAATCCTTTACCCGAACTGCAATAGAGCATGCAAACTTTATATTACAAGATAACAATTTCGATAAATCACACGAAAATTTGATATAAACTAAAAATCAATTTTAATAAATGAGTTTATATAGAAAAATATTTTCTCATTGTGTTAAGATTATTTTTATAATTTATGTTTGTAATAAATTTTTCTAATATGACATTTTATTTCTACGTATAAAAATTAATTTAAAAATTTACTATGTAATTAGTTATAAAATTTTAAATTATTTAAAGTATTTTAATAATGGCACTTAAAACTTCTTCTTCAAACTTTTAACTCTGAATAATAATTTTGTTTGGTATTTAATGTATTTTAATAAGTATGTATATGATACTAAAATTATATGTATGCGTGTGTGTGTGTAAGTTTAGAGATATATTATAAGACATCAATTACTACTTTGTAATAAAGTATATAAACTTTGTTTCAATTTGTTTTGGAAAATTTATTTATGTCTTTTGATACTCGAAATTAATTCAATTTTTAACTTGTTTTGTGGTTTGTTGTTGGTTAAGTAGGTAAAAATTTATCAGTATGGAAATTTTTGATGAAAATTCTGGATATTTTTTGAAAAATTTCATTCTGGTTACTTTCCTTATCGAATCTGTATCAGATTTCATTCGAAAAAAATGCTTTAAACCCTAAAAACATCAGCTCAGTTACTAGAATTGTGCTTATTAAGGATCCTCTCACCAACGTGTGTCTGCATAGAGTGCTGCTTTAAAGAAAAGCTTTTGTAGTACAAAAGTGAGTGCTCTGCTATAAATTTGAAAACGTTTGAATAGATCAGACACATTCAAAATGAATTAGCAATTAAAAATCTTACTGAAGCACAATTGAGCCACGTTCGCTGAGTGAGGCTATTCTTAATTCAATCAAAAAAATAAAATTTACCTTACCACTCTAACCCAACGAGCAAAAACCTGACTTAAATATTCATCACGAAAAAAAACTAATTAAAACTACTTTAAATCATTCATTCATTTAAAAAAAGCAAAAATAGAAGATAATTTATCTTCAACTTTAATATAATTCAATTACAGGCATCAATTTGTAGTAAAATTTCAAATATAATGAAAAATTAATGAAAATTCCTTTTAATATTAGATTTTTAAAACAGAGATTGAACCAAGTATAAAATATCGTAATTTGTATTTAAATTGAATTGCTCATTGATAAAAAAAAAGTAAAAAGTAGATATAAGAGAAAATGTAAAACATTGTCAGGTAGAATAGCAAAAAAGTAAAACTAAATTCATAAAAATTTAATTAATTTCTTCTTTTTTTTTTAGATTTATAACGAGAAAAAAAAATTGCGAATTTTTCTCCTGAAATTCCAATAATTCAATACTTTTTTCTAGAATTTATTTGTAAAAAAACTCGAGTATTCTACTAATAAAATTTTCGTAAAATAACTACGAGCATAAAAATTCTTTAATCAAAATGACCTAAATACCAAACCTGATAATATCATTTTAAATAATTAAATAACAGTAAATAATAAAGCCAAGGTACATAATAGAATAATCAATAAAATTATTAATTTACAGTTTGATCCATCGGGACACAAGACCAGAGCCATCAATAAGGTGTTCAACTCTCAAGGGATCAACTAGATTACCAAAAGCACCAGATCATAGAAGTGAAGCAAGGTTAAGAATAGATCCAAAAGTATTAGTATTTGTTGAAACTTTGTATTCAAGATTAGGACGTGAAATTGCTGAATTACTTGTTTATAATAGAATAAAGTAAGTTTCTGTATTTTACAAAATCTAATTTATTTTTCGTATTTATAGATTGACATAAGAATTGTTTTTTTATTCCTTAGAGATTATTCAGAAACTAACTAAAGGAACTTTTTTAAACCTTTTTCTGATATTATTTCAAACTATATATATATATATATACTCAATTTAAATATGCATTATATATAATAGATTAAATCCCATAAGAATTTGACTTGAAAATATTCTCGTGTAATAAATATCTGTCATAAGCGAATATAAGTATGTATATACTTTTGTACAAAAAAAAGAGCTCTGCAGGGACATATACTAGTGATATGGCAAATACATAAACTAGATTGCACATAAAAACGAGATAAAAATATTGATAAATCATCAGTACATACTAAAAAAATAAGCAATATTTCATTTTATTTTATTTTTTAAGACTTCTAAATATCATATATATTATATGTGTGTGTGTGTGTGTATTAGGCTTGGTTACTTATTTATTTTTGAAGATGCTAGAAATATTATGTACGGACTTTTTTTGTTTCCGGATGCTCTGTAAGAAATTTTCAGAATTTTCGAGTTTTTTTAAATGAATGGAACTAAAAATTAAGATTCTTTTTTAAGAATTTTTATTTAACCTATTTTCAATACTTGAACCACCTCTTTATATTGAACTAATTTTCAGTTTCATAAGATTTTGTAATTTATAGATAATTGAAGAAAGTATATTTTAAAGGGAATTAAAAATTTGAACAATTTTTAAATATTCCTATCCTATTCTGGTCTTATAGGTATAGAAAAAAAAAGCAAATTAATTTTATAGCCAGTGATTATTTATTTCCGCAGCAACCATATTTAAGAACATTCCCAGTCTAATGTACAACTAGTTATGTAGCATATATATAGCATTTCATCTTGATCATCTTGTTTATTCTGTACCAATTTTCCCCAATATATACACATAGAGACGAATTTAGTAAAGTTTTGTGTACTTCCCAAGCGCTAATTATGATTAGCCTTTGCGTGACTTGTATAACCAAAATATCTATCTAGTAAAACTAGTACTATATAATATATAGGATAAAGAGAACATAATATTATACATTATTCAATTCATTTTATAATTTATTCTGTTTTATAAATTATTTATTATTCATAGATATATAAAAAAATATACATTTTTTGGCTAAATTATATTTTTTTATTCGAATAATTTATTTAATTAAGTTCATTTTTAGACGTGATAAGTTTTAATAATTTGAAAATTTATATCTTAAAATTATAATTTTGTCATTATAAAAGTTTGTTTTCTTATTTATATATGACATAGTTTGAGAAAGAAAAAAATAAAATTAAAAACAGCAACGATGAAGAAGAAAATTATATACATTTTAATTGCGTTAGTTTTAGTAAATGAGAAAATGACTATATAAAAGTATCTTTTAATATATATATATTATCAAAAAGGTAAATTTAGAATAGGTTTTAGAAGGAAGAAAGGCGTACATAAGAAGGAAGTGTGTATACAGTTTGATAAAGACGAAAGTGAGAAGGGGAAAGGGTTTTTCAAGATGCGGGAAAACTTGGTTTTAAGTAGACTTTAACGTACTTATTTAGATGTTACTTCTACCTCTCTCTCTTTTTCTCTCTTATCACAGAGAATAGTAATTTGATAAGTACGTAATGATACTTAAAACTGTTTTCTTAAGAAATTTAACCAATTGCTTTATGTGTGCCGTGTCTAAAAAATGGTTATAGCAAAAAATTGATTTATTTTGCTTCGAGCATTATTTTTTTTACTTAGAAGGTAATGCACTACTCGTGCGACGATAAAGAGAAAAGTTTTTGTATCCGAGATGGATTTGCATACATATTAGCTTGGATGATGTACTAAAATGTGCATTTTAAATGGGATTGAAGAAGAGTAAAAGGGGTTTTAATTAACAAATATAATTTTCGAAATTGAATCTGATAAAACAACTTCTATAATTACTGAAACTAAATTCCATGAAGTCTCGTGTAATTAGAAATATTTTCATTAGCTCACATTTTTTACATCGTTATTGGTAATTTATCTGATACCCAAAATATGAAATTAACTTCCAAGCTAATATACCAATTTTTTATTCAATTTATAACGACTTTTATAAAAATTTTTATGCATTTATTAAAGGATTTAATAGCACCAAAAAAAATTATAGATTTTTTTTACAACTTTAAAAATGTTTATTTATTCATAATAAAAACGATAAAAAATTAAGTATTATTCAAAAAATAAAGAAAAACTGTTTGCGATATAAAATAACATTTTTCCTTTTATTTTCTAAATTACTCTTTTTTTTAGATTTAAAAGTAGTTTGTGTTTAACGATCTTGAAAATGAGGAAAAATTTACAAATGATAAATATCTTGAATAAACGATAATAATAATAATAATAAAAGTAATTATACTATTTATAAAGTAAAAAATTAATTAACAACTTTTTTTTATTTTGCTAGAGTAGTTTTTTGCTTATTTTTATACTTAAAAGATTATTTTGTAGTTAAGAAGTAAAATAAAAAAATTATATTGTTAGTTTTAAAACATTTAGTTACTTAAATATTTTATTTTTTTTAATTTATTACCTTCTTTGTCTGCATAAAAGTACTTTTTTTTCATGCATAATTTTGTAAAATAATTTATTATAATTTTAATTAAAATCAAAACAAAGAAAATAAAACGTTTAAGGAAAGTAGGATCCATTTATTATGTTTAAAAAGGGCGAAAAAAAATTACAAAAGTATACGAATTTGAGATTTTTCTTCTAATAATAAAAGCAATTATTGTGGTAGTTGCAAGCTTTAAGTAAATATTATTGGATTATGGTTTAAAAATATTGGGTTAATGCTTAATTATTTTTTTAGAAATTATACTTCAAAATACTGAGTGTCGCATAAAAATTTACGTACGTCTTTCTGTATCATACTATGATAGTATTTTAACTTGATTTCAAAAATTATTTTAAAATGTTTAGTACAGTTAATTTTTATTACCACCGGTTCTTGTTATTTTTTCTCGCAAACGAAATGGTCTTGCGAGAATATATAAGAATGTCTTAACCTACATAAATTTAAATTCTGTTCGTGAAAGAAATATTGATTGTATTCAATTCTTGGAATAAAATAACATTTATTAATTAGAAATTACATTCGATGTATAAGCAAGAGGTGTCTTTTTTTACAATATACCTTTCGGTATTCAGCTTTTGGCCTGTATTCATGAACCCGCTATTTGCGAGTTAATAATAAATTGCTATAAGGGTAAAGAAATGTATGTACAATTAAGTATGCATGTAGCCTTCAGTAACTTTACAATTACAATTGGACTCTTCGACCAAAAATAATTTCAGATTCTAAAAATGTAGTTTTTATGGCGTCATAAGTAAATTATCATTCAAAAATAAATTTTATATCAAAAATTAAACATTCTACATCTCCAACAAAACTTATCTTAGAATAAAAAAGTTTATAATTAAACAAATTTTAATAACAATCGTAAATTTCAATAAAATTAATAAATAAAGTACAAAATTGAATAAAAGTTTTAAAAACAAATTTATAATTTGCATAAATACCTAATAAAAATTCATCTTGATGCAAGAAAAATAATAAATTTTAACTAGTACATCGTTTTTAAAAAAGATCGATGATACTAACTAAAAGACAACCATCTCAAAAAAAGAGAAGAATTTAACTTCGTTACAAAGTTTTTTTCTTCTATAAGTTAAAGTTTAAAAAGTTTGAAGTTTTTTGTCTTATTAATGTAACTTATATAATTTACTTCTTTTTTATGTACATTTTTTTTTAATTGTAAAAAAAGGGTGCTTAATTTTTAATTGTAAAAAATTATATATATATTTTCAAATTTCTTTTATCATTAATTAAAATTTATAATTAAAATTGATAAAAAATTCAATTAATTTAATAAAGTAAAGTTTGCAGAACTAATTAAAATAATAAAAAAATTAAACTTTATATATAAACAAATTTAAAATAAATAAACTTTATTTCATTTAACTTATCTTTAACGTAAAGCAATAACTTTTTCGACACTTTTTTTTCCTACTCTCTAAAGCTTTTTGAAAATAACTCACGTATACTATTTTGTATCATAAAAGAAAGTTTCTTTTACATACAGAAAAGAGCTCGTTAAGGAAACAAAGTTCACAGAATCAGTAAATATATATTTTTTACTTCTTTTGTTAAACTTTAAACTAAAATTTGTAAAAAGTAATTTTTTTTTTGAAAAAAGGGTATAATACTGTCAAAAAAATTTTTTTGAAAGAAAGTTTCAATAATGTCAATTAAATAATGAGATGCAAGTACAGAGTTAATATTTTGTTACATAAACCCAAAACACATAATTATAAATTAGCTAATATTTTAACACACAAACGTATATTTAATTGAATTTATCCTATTTGTGAGTGTGTAAGTATGAATTTGATGAATCAATACTTGTTCATAATTTTATCATGTATAAAAAAATTTAATGAGTTTTTTTGAATTATATTTTATAGAGTTTATGTAAAAAAAATTTAAATTACGTAAATTTAGTATTAAATTTACATAATTGTTAGGATAAAAAATGACGTAAATTATAATTATTCTAAAAAAAACTCTTAAATAAATGACTCTTTTAAAATTACTGTAAAAAAGTATACATAATCCTATTATTTTTGTTTGTAATTCAAAAAAAAAAAAAAAACTTAGGGAACGACATAAATGGTTAAAATAATAAATGTTAATTTTACTATAATACTCTCTTTTATTTATGAACCTAAAAAGAAAAAAGCCAATTAATTGCATTTCACGTTTCCATATTCTACAAAGAACATTAAGCAATAATTTCGATGAATTTTCAAAGAGAAAATAGAGAGAGAAAGAAGAAAATATAATTAGAAAAGTATATTTTATACAATTTCAATAATTAATCAATAAACGAAGAGAGTTCGACAACTCGACAGTGGTTTACCCCCTTATACGACTCTGTGGTCCCGTTAAAACAGACCACCAAATAGTTTGAAATCCAAAGAACTATATATTATTGGTTATTTCAAACACGTGTTTTACATGAGTATTATAAAGTTATAATTTATATATATATATTTTTGGAGGTAAATTTTGTTAAACTTTATTTTTCTTTCTATATTCAAAATAGTTGCAATATTTTAAAAATATCATAAATAATTATGTAGAGCGAAGCTCTGTACTGAAAAATTTTTAGGTACTTGTGAAAACAATTTTGAGGAAATTGTCTATCAGATTGTAGATGACCTGCCTAACTGATGGTCCAAATGGAATAATTATAAAGGCGTGATTTTTTATGCTTCGCTCTACCCGTATTTGGCGGGATCTAGTATCGACTATGAAAAATTTAAGCATAACAAATGCACCCAAATTTCCTGCTTTGATAAAATTGGTAAAAAAAATGCATAAATATATAACATAACTTTCAAATTTATTTATAACACGTGACATGTTTCGAAAGTATGTTTAACCTTCCATAAGCCCAATACACTTATTTCAGAAGCTGATAAAATAAAATTTTTTTTGTTATACGTTCATATTTCACGTTAAAAAAAAAAAATTTGAATTGCAACATAATACAGAACGTAAAGAGTCAATTTACACTGTAAAAGTTTTATAACAACTTTATTATATATAGGCATAATTTATCATATTTAAATAGAATCATTAGTCTTTTAAAAAAAAATATACATGTTTTGCATTATAATAATAATAATAATAAATTATTTGGATTAAGACAAGCGTTAATATCAAAGAGTTGAGATCTTTTGATTAATAGTTGTGTTATGCATATTTATTGTTTATGTTATATTTTTTGTACAATCATTCATATAATTTAATTTTGAAAAATTATTATGCAAGTTAATTAATTTAAGTAAAATGGTAGTGTAAAATATAATTCATATGTTTATGAGTCTATATTAAACATTTGAAATTCTTCATTATATATGTAATTGAATATTTCAAAAAGCTTTGTAAATTACTTGCTTTTTCAATGTAATTTAATTTAATATTACATATAATTTGGATTAATATGCATATGTGTATTATATATGAGAGATTCTGTTTCAACTGGGTTTAAGTTGGAATGTAGTCGCCAGAATCGGTCAAAGCTGTTTTTTTTTAGAAATAGTACTAAAAAATACTCCTTCAAGTGATTTTAGTTTTCTAAGTCCAATTATAATTTTTGGTAGCCACATTCGTGTTTTTGGCCTTTTTTTGGTAATTTGGCTAAAAATTTTTTTATTGTTTTTGCCAAAAGCTTGTTTTACATTAAAGCATTGTCATTTTAGGTACTTTTAAATCAAAAATTACTGAGGGGGTACCCTCCCTCGAGCATATTCCAATTAATGTATAACAAGTATTTGGCCAATTTCTTGGCAGTAATAATAATAAAATTTTGCTTCGATTTACAAGAAAATACCAAAAACGCGAAAACGGCTGCTAAAAATCGAAAACTGGATCTAGAAAGCTAAAAATAGGTACATAGACTTGTTTTTAGGATTACATTTAAACCAATTTCCCATGCCTAGCTGAGATGGAATGCTTCATATACATATATTATGTAAATGTTTTTGAAATGTTTTGAAATCTCTTTCTCAGAAGCATACAAATTATTAAATTTTGGTTCTTTAATTAATTCTCTGTAAAATTACACAAGAATTATACGTAGTAATATAACTTAGCCTGGTTATCTATTTTAAAAAACTTTTTTTCTAAAACAAAAAAATTGTATTAATTAATAAAATTTTATAAGATATAAATTCTGTTTATTTATGGTTCTCAATAATTTAAATTTTGAAAAATTTTGATTGCATTTGATAATGTAAGAACAAAACAAAAATTTTAATAATAACTGCCTCGCTAATCTACATACTAAATATTTCAAATTTTAATTAATTTAAGTTAAAGTTTGTAAATGTAAATAAACAAAAAAAGGTTTTATAGTAAATAATTAAGTTTAAATTATAATATGCACTAAATATTATGAACATATCTCTATTATAAATATAATAATAATAATAATATTTAATGCATGTAACGTAGAAATAAAGATGAAAATCTAAATCAAAATCAGTGTACGTTAAGTTTGATATGTATTATATTATCTTCTTGTATTTGTAAATGTTAGATATATTATGATACATAAATTAAATTTATGTTTTCTAATTTAAATATTCTGCTTTAAGGCAAATAATATTTTATTATGAACTATTTTATAATTTTAAGTGAAAGAATTTACAATTTTGAATATTTAAATTATTCAAAAATATAAAACGCATTAGCTGATAGCTATGGTTAGCTACTGATTAGTGAATGCTATCTCAGTTTGTTTCACAAAAAAGTTTAAAATTAACTAAGTAGGACAAGTTGAAATTTCCTAAAATATTAGATACAAGTTTAGGTTATTTGCTTGTATTTAATTTTTAGGATGCGTTTCTGATTTTGAGCAGATGACTTAAAATGGATAATATTACTAAAAAAATTTTTTTACATATTTGGTCTAAATTGCATATTTATAACCAATATAACTCAAAATTTTTAATTTTAAGAAAATTTTTGTTCTTGCTTGGAATTTGAAGCCAAGCAGCCTAAGCGTGTAGAAATGCTTGAGAGTATCGAAAATTGATACAAAAGGGAGAAAAGGTGAAGGCAGCATTAAGAAAAGAAAAGAGGAATTGTAGACTGCATGTAATTTCCTAGACTGCATATATCAGACCAAAGTAATACCAATATCACCTGAAGTTAATTTAAGATCACTTAACATAATATTTTGTTTTATTAGTAACTTCAGATTATCCCGTACCTTTTGGAAATCCATTTGCTTAGGTGGCGATTGGACTTTATGAGTCTCGTAACTACACGTAGATCTGAAAAATATTAAATGTAACATTTTACATCTGTCATCGCAGTAACATAAAATTTTCAAATTTTCTTCCATACATAAATATATTTATATAAAAATATAATGCAATCCAAATTACGTTTTAAAAAAAAGAAAAAACATAAAATCGACATTAAATTATACATTTGAAACATGTAAATATAATATTAATAAAATATTAATAAAAATAATATAGCATGTAATAAAATTTTCCATGCGCATATTATTCAAGACATTATTTGAATATAATAAACCTAAAAGTCATATAATAATATTCTATATACGTCTTCTATGTAATAATAGCAATAATAATAATAAGAAGAATCTGAAAACCATGACGTAATGTCACGTTCCTCAAATAGAGTACATTTAGATCTGAATATAATATAGTATATATTATAACAACTATGCACCAACGTATCAAAAGCACGCCTTCGATCATTATTCTGTAAGGTATTCAAAAGACAGAAGAGAGTGTAACAATTGTTATGCTTTTGAAAAAATCAATTTATTTTAAATTAAAAGTCAGTATTGATACTGAATGCTTTTATTGTATTTTTTTAATATTATTTTTAATTTACTAACACTGTTTTGAGTTATAAATTCAAAGATGACCATTTATAGTCAAGTAAAACCTTTTGCATTTGCTTCAGAAAAATAATGCCAACAAAGCGTCCAATCGGAGAATTGTTTGACCCAAAATTCTAATTTAGTGGCCTATTTAACCACATAGCTTCTTATAAAAGTCTATAAAAACATTTTTTACTACATTTCAATATTGGGTGTGGGGAAAGGGGTGAAAAATGGGTGGTAAAATCACCCCTTGACATACTGCGATTGGACGCTTTGTTGGCATAATTTTTCTGAAGCGAATGCAAAAGGTTTCATCTTGAATCATCCACTTTCATAGGCAGTTAGAGATTTGACCTTTTTTTTCACACAATACCGCAGACTATTAGAAAATCTAAACAAAACGTTAAGGATAATTACTTTAATAAATATGAAACCAAACGCCTAAAGACAGAAAATGATTCATTATTTGGATGAGTTAATTTAGATATATTTAAACTTGTATTTATAATTTTTAGATTTATATACATTCTAAGTTGTATATATAGGTTTCGAAAGTCATTTCATTTGCGAGAATAATTTTAATAAAAAAATTTAAAGTAATATATTAAAGTATATTGTTTTTAAATTTATCTTTTAACATGCATTTTGTAAATTTTTAATATCATCAAAACTTCTAAATTATAAACTTTGACTAATAAAATTCAAAAATAAATTCTTTGAGTATCCCATTAAAAAAAAGCTTGTATTTATTACATTTTAAAAAGTTTTATTTTTTATTACTTTTGATCATTCGTTTGAATACATAAGTTTATATATTTTTTATAGATTTTATATATATATTAACCTAGTAAATATTTTAAAAAATTACAATTACCAAGTGAAATTAGGTGCAGTTTATCAAAAAATAAGATTCCTAAAATTATAACAGTTGCTACCAATGGAGTCTCACGAAACAAATTTTATAAAAAATAATGTTACTTTCAAGTGCTCAGTGGCAATACTTATTGGTGATTAAATGAACTTTTTAGGAATCTGATTTTTTTATTACACAGCGCCCAATAATTAAAAATTCAAGCCATTTTTTAAAACAACTGCCAGGCTAATATCATATATAAATTTGAACAAACATCACTTTCAAATATTTTAACAGAAAAGATTTAACGGATATCCGTTAGAAATAAATATGTAACCTCACAAACCATACATACATATATGTTAAAAAAAGCTTTGAACTTCCGATGCGACGGAGATTTTTTTTTACCCTGGAAATACTATTTTCCTGTTTAAATCTTTCTCTTTTTTTTTACCTTTTAAAAAAAATATATAAAAAATTTTTCTCTTCATAAAATATTCTTTAAAATAGGCAAAAAATATATACTTTTTTATTTAAATAGTAAATAAAGTATAAAAAATTTGCCTATTAACTGAAATAAATAAATAGGTACTTTACTTATTTAAACTTAAAAATAAAATTTTTTGGATTTGCTGCTTTATATTTAAATCTGTATTTAACTGATTTAATACTAGTAGTAATCTTTTATATATTTTGGATAAAATCCAATAAATAAATAAAAAAGTACATTTTTTCAGGTACACATAATAAATTAAAATCTATAAACTCCAACATTTAATTTTATTTTATTGATTAAGGATAGAAAAAATAGAGAATTTAAGCTTATTTTGATAGATTTATATTCCTATTTTTTTACTTAATAAATAAACAATGCAAGTTGAATAAAATTAATGGACAAATTCTAGAGTTTTGGAGTATTTTACTTTTTATTTTGTGTTATTATCGTCAATGTTTAGTCCTTTTGGGAACCAGAAATCTGTACATAAATCTTTTATCTATGTAAACACACGTAAATACAAAAATGTATATTTTAATTGCATAGCTTTATGCATCATTGAATTTCAAAATTGAATATTTTTGCTATTTATACGATGTATATTAAACTGCTTGTTTATTTTGACCATTCTAGGTTACTTCAAAATTGTTTAATTAAGTAAGTTAGATAAATTTCGAAATTTTTCGAAATAGGAGACCAGAAAGATAAGAGACTAAATAATTATTAAAATAAAAAAAAAGCATAACTGAATTTTTATGTCGGATAGCCGAAAGTTTGGGCTTTTTTGCTGGTAGGGTTGGCTCGGCTTTAGTTTCAGGTGAAATTTTTTGAAAAACTACAAAGTACAGAGCGAAATAAAAATTTCTTTTGGTATAAATCCGAGAAATCTAAAAAAAAAATCTGAACTTTTGCATCGAGTATTCAAAAATTCGGTTTTTTTTCATACAGGATTGACTCGGATCAATTTTCCAGCAAAGTTCAAAATTAAAAAAAAATGACATTGGTACAAAATGAATCCAAAAATTTCTCTGGCTAAATATCCTCAAAACTCCAAAAAAACCTGAGTGTTCAGATCGAGTGCCCGGTATTTTGAGTAGTCACAGACCTCTACTAACTTAATAAATGACTGACAGCCGAATATACAAAAAAACATTTCTCTTTATATATAATAAATTTATATAAAGCTTTTAGTAAAACAAATATAAATTGGAATTCAATTGAAAATTAAAAAAATAAAATATAATAGTATTGTAGATAGAAACCTGCAAAAGAAAAAAACAACAAAAATTCAATTAATTTTTATATATTTTTTTAATTACAAAAATAATTTTCTTTTCAATAACAAAAAAACCAAACGAAAAATAAATTTGATATCGTTTAACAAAACAATTAAAAATATTATTAAATAAAGAGAGAGAGAAAAAATTTCAAGTTAAAAAGCTTAAAAGATACAATAAATTAAAACCTTTTTGTGTAGAGTAAAATGTTGAATAAAATTAAATCACTTATAAATATTACATTAGATATTATTTAAGTTGAAGTAACTTATTCAAGTATTATAATATGAGTTTGTGTAGAAGTTAAGGTGAGCTGCTAGTATAATACGTTACTGTATAGAACTCTGTTGAAGTGAAATTTAAACTGATATAGTTAATGTTTATATAATATTATGCTCATAATAGTTTATAACTATGAAGAGAGTACTCAGAAAATTAAATTATACTACAAGTATTTTATTTTTCTACTTTAAGTGTGGGTACTTTTGTTTTTGTGGGATTGTAGAACTCTTTTGGATGGTTAAATTTGATGGTATATGAATTTAGGTACTTTGGTTTTTCTAATTTTGAAATATTTTTGATGAGGATTTTACTGAGGAGATATGAAATTGTTTTGTTTATTATAATATTTTGGGGCTTAAAGTACAAGCTTCAATAATTTTTTATTTTTTTCATTTCAACCAACTGATTTCTAATTATTCAACTCTCAGTGTCACAAAATACAATATTAATCCTTTTTTTAATTAAAAATAATAACAATAATCTTAACTACTTCTTTTACTAAACAGATCTATTTCAAATAACTCTTAAAACAAGATATTTTATTTCTTTTATAATGAAGTTCATTTAATCTTATATTTTTTTTCCTTTAGTATTTTATATTAAAAGAAACTTTTTTTTTTGTTTTTTAAAAGAAACGAATGTCACGGATATATCAAATAAAGCTATCATTTAATAAGATAAAATCTATCAGAGAGGATAACAAGTCTCTTTCTCAATAAAAAAAGTAAAATAAAAGTAATGAGAGATTTGAAATCAAAAAGACTTTCTTCTATTCTTTTCTATAATTTCGATTTTTAGAGAACTTTCTGTGACATAAAAAAAAGATACCTTAAACCACAGTACTAGTGTAATCATTCCCTTTATTTCCTGTTCTTCTTCCTTCTTTTTTTCTATAAAAAGACCTACTTTTTTTTATTTAACTATTTTTTAGTCATCAGTAAACTATTCATTCAAAATATTTTATGTAGCATTTTTTTTTAAATATGAGCAAATTTAATACTTGACTCATTTTTTGAGACTATTTTTTATCTTTTAAAATTATTACTTTTAGATAAAACAATATTTAAAGAAAATATAATTACATTTTTTTGTATAGGATAACTTTTTTTTTTCTTTTATTTTAAATTTCTTTGTTTTGTTAATCTAATCTTTAACTTTTTAAATGTGAAAACAAAGTATAAAAACAAAAGAAAATAGGATTACAAAAACTTTATCCCTGGATTATTTGACATTAAATTAAAATTGTGAATTTTTTTACTAGATTACAAAGTGAGACATTTTTAAATTAAGTATTAATTTGTAAAAGAACCAATAATACTGACTAATTGTGTTTCTAAATTTTCTTGTTAACTCTTTCCTGAGGAATTGCCCCCACAACAAGTCACGTGATACACGCTTCACGCAGTTTATTTTACTTTATTTCTTAAATATATTAATTTATTTAAAATAAAATATTTGATAAATCATTCGTAAATAACTAATATTTTTATATTTAAAGAATAAAAATAATTTTAAACTTTAGTTACTATACATAGCTGTATAGCACTACTTCATACACGCATACTAATGTAAGTCACACAGAGAACGATTTAGGGAGATTCCTCAGGAAAGAGTTAAGTAACTAATGTTACAAAATTTCTCAGCACAGAGATAAATATTGACAAGTGCAATGTATTCAGAATTGAATAAGTATGTCATGATCTACCTTAGTATAAATGCACAAGATACCCAATTGGCTTTTTCGCTAAGTAAATTGAGATATCCAACTGAATATTTTTTTGCAAAAACCCATACTTTTACAATAGTTTTTAAAACTTATTTTTCATTTATTTATAGTTTTAATGTTTGTTCCGAACAATTAACGCGATTTAACAAAAGCGTTCACCCCCCGAGGAATCTGCTTCGCCGCACAGTGTGGCAAAATGGACAAAAATCGCTCTTGGATTGAGTTTTTGAGCTATCGACTTGCAACTTGTTTTGACTGACTTTAAAATAAGCGAGAAAATAAGCCTGCTTTCGTCTCTCACTGCGGATTTTTCATATTTTTTTATTTTTAATTAGCCTATTTACACGAACTCAACCTATTCATTTATCGAAATTTTCACTTCCTACATTTTTTGCACTCTAAAACAAACGGGAAATTTTTTTGTGTTAATCCTGCATTATATACATAAAAATTAAAAAACATTTTTAAGTAAAAAAATATTAAATCATAATTTTTGCATATTTTAGAATCTCGCATAAAATTCATTTTTAGTAAATAGGCTAATTATAAATAAAGAAATATGAAAAATCCGCAGTGA
This sequence comes from Anagrus nilaparvatae, assembly GCA_022575985.1. NCBI lineage: Eukaryota > Metazoa > Arthropoda > Insecta > Hymenoptera > Mymaridae > Anagrus > Anagrus nilaparvatae. The sequence continues at coordinate 7,140,304 of JAKSXM010000238.1, read as the reverse complement.
GACACGAAAGCAGACTTATTTTAAAGTCATTCAAAACAGGTTTCAAGTCGATAGCTCAAAAACTCAGTCCAAGAGCGATTTTTGTCCATTTTGCCACACTGTGCGCCGGCTGAAGCAACTGAGTCCTCAAGTATACTGGTCTACTGCTATCTTGGGATGGGATACTCTGAATTTTTGTTTTTTTTGAGAGTACAAATAAGGAATGGAAGATAATGTAATCTTTTCTCTGTAAAAATTTTTCTCGCAAGTAAATTGTCGGCACGATGCTATAAATAGAAGAGCAATTTTTACTTTTCTTAAATTTAAATAATTTATAAAAAAAATCTTCAAATATTATATAATTTTTATATTTATAGTCTGCTTGATATTTATAACTGCTTTTGGATATGCCTTCTGTTTCTTTATGCTTGAACCATAGAATGCTATTTTTTTCTTCTGAGTTTTAAAATTGTATTCCTTTTAAGTCTTTATTTTGATACAATGCTGATCCTGGAGTTCTTTCTTTGTTGATTTCTTCTATAGGTTATAAGTATCATCACTTGGATTCGTGTTTGTTTGGAGCTCAATTTTTTCTGATTTTATTTTTTAAAGCATCATTTTCTTCTTTGTCACTTATTGTCATTTTTTAATTTATCGGATAAAATTTCATATTTATTTTTAAATATTAATTTGTCAATTCTGAATGCATTTATACACTTGCGAAGACATTTCACGTGCGAGTTAAAAAAAAAATATTTTCTTAACCAGAATTAAAAAAATAATCTTAGCATAAATGAAAACTTAATAAAAAAACAATTTTATAAAAGTTTATTAAATTCCTTTTATTATACATAATTCAAATCTTTTTATCTCTCAAAACAATTAAAAACTTTTTAATAACAGTATTTAATAAAATACAACTAAAAACTTATTTACATTAAATATTCAGTATAATAAAAAAAATTTTTATTTATATTATTTATAATCAATAAAAATAATAATAATAATAATATTCTAAGACTTAAAAAGAAAAAAAGAAAAAATCCATTATACTTACCACTTAAGAAAAGTCTCATTTCCTTCTTCATAAAAAAGAGTAGTAAAAAAAAAGAAAGAAAAATAAAAAAATCTATATCTTTTATTTAAAGAAAAAGAAACTAAATTGGCATCAATAGTGAATAATACTATGATACTCTCTACTAATGATGTCCTTCACGTTTTACTCTTTAAATTTCAATTTCTTTTTTTTCAAAATAGAGACATGATTTTTAAGTATAATTACGTATTTTATTGTACTTCTATAGATTTTTAGAGATAAACTGACCACACTTCATGTTATATATGTGTTAAATAAAAAATAATGGGAAATTGTAAAGTGATAAGAATTATTCATGAAACAAGGGTTGAAAAACTTTTAAATTTCTTAGAAATTGTACATTCTGTGATTTTATTTGTTATTTTATTTTTTTGTCCTTTTTATACATACATTTTTAGTTTAAGAATTTTTCAAGAGAGAAAATTAAATATATATTTTTTTTTTGAATGAAGACTGAAAAAAATTTATAGTAAAAAATATTTTCTCTTTTTTTACTACAAGAAACATGGCTTTTTTTTTCTTTTCACGTTCTGTTGAATCTAGATTAAGGTGATGCTATATATATAACTAGCATATAGTTGAATAGTAATTTTATTTTTTTTTATTCTATCTTTCAACATGGAAATAATGAAATTTTTTGAGGTAAAAATCGTAAATTATACCCTTTCTTTTTTTAACTTGAATTATTATTATGTAAATAAATAATATTTAATTAAAATTTTCTTTGAATATTTATGAATGAACCTACATTTTTTACTATCAATATCTGAATTCTTGTACTAAAATTTTATAAAATTGTATCATCAGACTGCATAAAAAAAGGTCATAAGCTACTTTTAACATAAAAACACTTCAAAAGATAAAAAGAATCATCAAGGTGTAAAAAATGTGAATTGAAAAAATTTTTTTAATATTAAAAAATTCTTGTATGTAAATTTACGTATTCATTCATTAGTATGTCTAGTACTAAAAAATTAAGATTACTACTACTACTACTGCTTAAATAGAAAATCTTCTTTTGTATACAAAAAACTTGTTGAAAAAAAAAATAAGGACAAGAGCATTTATTTCCATGTGTAAGTGTTTAAAAAAAAATGTAGTATATTATTATGTAACATCTAATTTAAGGTATCACGTGTATCAGCAGAAAAAAAGAAGCTTTATAAGAAGTTTTAATACAAGAATTTTCTATTATCTGTTTTTTACTAATACTCTTTTTTTTATACAATTTTATGGGAGTATGACCTTATTTTGTATATTGAATTTTGTTCTTTTTTTGGTACTCAATTTTTCTATTTTTTTGACGAATTTTCAATATTTTTAAACAAAATAAAATTTTGTAGTATGAATAAAAATAATTGAAAAACTGAATAATTTTTTTTTTGGTTTGTGGTTTTTTTGGATTTATTTCATAAATAAAAGTCTTTATTATTTTATTTTGAAAACATTTTCAAAATCTTTCAATCAACGAGTCTAACAAGACTTGAAAAATAAATTTAACCAGACATGAATAAAGTGAACCAAATGAAATTTTATAAAAAAGAACCAAAAAAAGTGTGTAGTGTTTTCATTAAAAATATTTTTTTTTTCACACAGTAAATCATTTAATATTTTACCTACAGAATTTTTTTTTTCTTTTGAAAATTTATTCACTGAAAAAAAGCTAGAAAACCGTTAATAAAAAAAATAAGCTTGAGATTGCTTTACCAATTGCTTGTCAGACACCAAGGGGTTAATTAAAATTGTAAATAAAATCGTATTTCTCTAGAGATTCTTTGAATGGAATTTTTTTTTACATTGGATTAGTCAATGAAACGGTTGACAGATTATACAAATTGGAGAAAATTCTTCTTTTTTAGCAATTTGTTTAAAAAATTCTAGGAAAATTTTATTAAAGGTTTATACTAATTTTTTGTATTTTACTTTGAACTGTATTTTAAATATTTACTTTGTTCAATTTACATAATTTTTACAGAATTTTATTCATTTATCTATGATAATTACAGTAATTTTGCGAAAAATTTCTCTTTTTGAAAGATTTTACCGAAATTAAATTTTCATACATAAAATGCGAATTATCTAACAAGCAGTTAGTAACTGCTCATTATATATGTAGCTTCAGGCTTCATATTACATAAATTCAATATGTTAAATAATTTTTCAAGAATTTGAGAAAAAAATGTTATTACTTTTAATAAAATTTTGTTTGGTTTTGTTTTGTAGCTGGCTTTAAAAAATTTGATACGTATTTTTTTATTTTTAATTTAAGCAAAGTTTAGCCCAAGAATTAATAGATTTAATTTTTTAATTAGCTAAATGACTTCAGAAAAATATACAGAATTATATGGAGCGTTTTTAAAAATATGGCGTCGCTAGCCGCCTTCTCAATTTTTAGCGTTTTAAAATCGTTATATCTTTGTTGGTAATATTATAACTAAAAAAATACGTATCACATATTTTTTAAATTATTTTCATAATGTCCAAAAATCCGAATACCGTGAAAAAGCCCAATAAAATTTTTCATTTTTGGACCTATCAGTTAAATTGCCTGATGCAATTTTTACCACGTCTATATAAACGAAAATTTATTCGAAAGTCTCAAAAAACACCATATGTGGACAAAAAAATTATACAAACCATATTTTACCTCTCTTTACTGTTAAATCCAACAAACCAATTCATAAAATTTTTCTCATACATGCGGGTAAATTTATATTACTTGGAAAAATTATTCAATCGACACCTGCCTTTTATAAGTGTGTTTAAATTCAACATTTTTATTAAAAAAAAGAAATTTGAAAAATAAATTTTTTTTGTTAAATTTTCTTGAAAGACACACAGCCAATTTCAAATGTTTCTTTAAGTTGTGTAAAAAGATATTTCAAGTATACACTTAAATTCTTTCTTTTATTTTAATATAAAATAAAATAGTATTTTCTCGATATCTTGAATTTTCAAAAAAAAAAGAACATAAGAATAATATTTACATTCAAATTTGAATAGTATGACAAGAAAATAAAAAAAAAAAACGTTTGTATTTTACATATTTTTTTTGCCAAAGAAAATTTGTGTTTTTTTTAAAAGTATTTTTAGCATATAATCTTAGCATTTGAAGGAAAAAAAGTATTTGTATTAGCTGAGATAAGACATATTTTTCTTTAATAAAATACGGGTTTTTTTTTTGTTGAAAAGACATTTTATAGAATTTTTTTGTGTGCTTGTTTTACTTGTAATATTATTTTATGTTTTATCTTTGCTTATACAATTTTTCTTAAAGAATTTTAATACCATAGAAAAAGAATTTGAATTTATACTGTTAGCTTGGTCAGCTTGAATTTTCATTGCGAACTAACTTGCGAACTAACTCTGCTTATCCAGCCTTTCAATAAGACCTTGACCTGTAAAAATTCTAAATTCTTAATGAACCAACCAACCCTAACTTATCCTTACCCCAAAATAAACAAAAAAAAATACATTAAATAATTTAATTTTCATGTCAAAACATAAAAGAACTAAAAAAAAATATTGAATTTTCTAAAAAAAAAATTTTCCTTTCTTTTTATTCAATAAAATATAATATCGAATTTATAGATATTTCTATTCATCCTATTCAATATTATAATTCCCAAGTGCATCATATTATAAATTCATACATTTATATCGTATATATATTTCTATTTTATATTTCACTCAGAAAAAGAAAAATCTTTATATTATAATCGCCTTTTTTTTATATCAATTCTTACTCACAAAAAAATTTTCTTCTTAGTGATATCCTCTTTTTTTTAGGTTATGAAATTTTATTTTTTAATATTTTTATCAGATTCTTACGCGTATAATACACGCTTGATCTAAAAAACGTCTTATATACTGCGTATAATAGCGTAACACGTGCAAAAATATTTCAAGCAAAAATGATGGTTTTATATATACAGTACTATAAAGTGAGAAAAATATATTTTATAAAAGATTATTATAAATTTTTTTTTTATTGCCATTCTTTTCGTGACTTTTTTTTTTTTTGGTTTATATATGGAATAGATAATGTGATGAGGTATTTATACTGCAAGTCTTGAATTACAAAACGATTTTTTTTTATTTGATAATTTATAATTTATAGTTTAATTTTTTTTTTTGAAAGATTTAGTACTAAATGTATAATTATTCAAAAAAAATAAAAATTTAAAAGTTTTATATTATTTTTTAGATTTATATAAAGTTCAAGTATCATGTCGGATTAATGAGGGACTTGTACTACTTAAAACTTGTTGAAAATTTATTATTATATGTTTATTTTTTTAAATGCTCTTTTATCGGATTTTAACTTTGTAAAAAAATTATTTTTTTTATAAATTTTTGTTGGAATTTATTATAAGTTTTATAAAATTTTTATTTTTTTAAATCGTTTTACTGAATATAAATTAACTGATTTATAGTTTGCTTTTTTGAAGTAAATTTTTTTTTTTTAATGTAGTTTTAAGCCGAGTTTTAATCCTTTGAGTTTATAATTCGAGGAAGAGTCAACTGGATCATTTGACTCTATTTTAAACACTTCGATATTTACTATTATATTACACTCCAGCTAAAAAGCTGAAGAGGCGGGAGAGACTGAATTAGCAGACTAAACTGTATTTACTTAAATAAATGTTTTTTGGATCAAGACTTAGAAAGTTGGCTAACACTCATTAATCAGCAAAGAGGGGAGGGATGCACATTTCATAATGATTTTCGAATACAAGACGATTAAATTCTAAAAAATTCAAAAAGGTTTTTAAAATTTTTTACAATTAAGAGGTGGTTTTAACCTCCTGCAGGCTGAGAATAATTTTTCTACTACAAACTTTGTTAGTTTTGCGCTTGCAAAAAGAATATTTTCGAAAAGCACATGTTTATTTAGTCATAGCGTTTCGAGGGTGATTTTGAACCCCTTTCCACGAAAAAAATGTAATTTTATACTCCATGGTACCTCACCCCAGCACAGGTTCTACAGGAGTTTTTAAAGCAATTGAAGCCAATACAACTCAACAAAAAAGAAAAATAAATTTTTTTCCTTTCGAAAATTATAGTGTAAACAACGGAGGACTATAACCGAAGGTATAAGATTTATCACCCCCTCCACCTCCGAAACAAAAATTTACTCATTTTTTAATATTTATTTTGCCTATTTTATAATTTCTTTAATAAAACCTTTTTTAGTTCTCCCTTCGCTTTTCTCGACCTAAGACAGTTTCCTAAATCTAATGATGTGAATAAAGATCCAAGTGAAACATAAACGTTTTCGTTATCATTAAAAAAAGCAATATTTTTAATCGAAAAATCTTTGTATACCTTTAAGTCCAATAATTTTTAATATAAAAAATATAACCCAAGCTTCAATTTTTTCTGCATAAATAAAAATTACAAATTTTAGGAACAAAAATTTTTACAATATAAAAATAAAATAACAAATTAACAATTACATAATCAGCTTAATAGACTTAATCAGTCCATAAATAAATGAAAATTTATTTTTTGTTTTTATTTTTAAATTGTAAATATATTAAAATTTGATAAAAAGATTACGTTTATTCAACTGTAAATTTAATAATCTCATATTTAATAATAAATCGTTTTATTTAAACAAAAACAAAATAATAAATTACAAAAACGTTTTGAATAAGCTGTTTTTAAATTGTGAAATTATATATGTTATGTACAAACCCTCAAATTTTTTTCTATTTCCTCTTGCACTATAATTTTTTTCAGCTAAAAATACGTTTTTTGTCAATATTTTTGATAAATTCTTATTTTATCCAATAAGTTTGAAACGGGGTTTATTAGACCAAAATCCCAGAAAAATTGAATGAATGACATAAGCCTTTTTGTAAAATACAAATACTATTTATTGTTTTATTAGAGAATTTCGTGTGAAGGATAAGGCGCTGCTAAATTTAGAAAGTTGTTATAATGACTTTTTTATCTATGTTTAATTCAAAAAGTTTAAAACTACAAGAAAATGGTTCAAAAATAGGCTCAAATTTTGGTACCTGAATTTATCACTAACAGAATTACCCTCTAAATCGCCTCCAAACTAATATGTTAACGTAACCTAATCTCGTCTGATTTAAAACTTCCTAATGAGACTACTGAAATTTTGTAGCCTATTTTAAGCAACCTAAAACAAATTAGCTCGTTTCCTGCATATAAAAATATAAAAATGTAGCAATTTTTAAAAATGAACTATTTGGCCTTCTAAACCAGCCAACCCTTTGGTTGAAAACCCTACTATATTAAAAATAAATGTTTATTTGAATAAATAATTTACAAGTAAAAGTACTTTTATTTAAAATATGATATTTTTATTTTATTATTAAAAAAAATTAGTCATTAAAATTTTATAAAAGACTGAAAAAGAAGAAGCATTTATTCCCATGTTACAATCCAAACGAGTTAATTAACTCAGAGAGAAGAAGAAGAAGAAGAAAATGATGGCATTGAACCCATGGGGTTGGATAATATTTCTTTCTCTTTTTATACATTACTAGTACCTTACACTACCCTAACTTTATTTTCTTTTTCTAAAAAAAAAAATAAAAAATACTCCATTGAGAAACATTAAAAAAAATTTTTTAAATATTTAAAACTAAAAAAAAAAACTATTTTTTAAATATAAAACAGATTTAAGTCGTAATATCTTTTATCCGTTTAAGTTATATATATTTCTTAGCTGTAAAAAAAATAAAATTTGCATTTCAAATTTACTACTAACTCAGCCCTGAGAAAAATAAAATTTTAATTGAAAAAAGATGCTTTGCATGTAATTGTTTTTTATTTTACTTTTTTATTGTATTTAAATAAAAATATATTTCCAATTGAATGGAAAGTAATGTTGACAAGTTAAAAAAATTTTTTTACAGAATCTAACAGAATATTTCTTTTACGCAGGAAAATTCTATTTTATGTTGAAAAATACAATAAAAATAGTTTTCATTCTCTTTTTTTTTTTTTTTAGTAGTTTTTTTGATGGGTATTTTATGTTTTTAAAACTTAATAAAAAAAAATCTAAATAAAATGAATTATTACTAACTTAAATATTGCACAAAAGTATAAAAAATTTTTTTAATTTCGTAAATTTAGAAGAATTGTTTGTTGCTTTGTTTTTTAATGAAGCTTAAGACTTTGAGTTATTAGAGTTAATAAAGTTATCTGCTAGCTTGAGTAATAACTAACTTAAATAATAAGTTCGTTTTCTTAGTCTTAGTTTACATTTTATTTATTGTCGAATCACACTGTAAAAAATAACTCCTGTGATTTTACGACAAAATTAGTAAATTTTCGAAAAAATTTGCAATTTTTCGACAAAAATCGAAAATTTACTAATATTTGTAAATTTGCGAAAAAATAGTAAATTTACAATTTATTTTTTCGTAAATTTTCCACAAAATCGTAAATATACAACTAAGTCGTAATTTTACAATTTTCGTCGAAAAATTGCGAATTTTAATCGATAATTTGCGATAAACAGTTGTGAAATTACAAGACATACTTTTGCGCCTAAAAACGCATAATAATGTCCACATTACCCTTTTTTTACATAATTAAAAACATTTTTTATTCTTGAAATATTAATAATTATATGTGCATTTCTACGAGAAAATACGTTTTATCAGCATCAAAAATGAAAAAAAAAATTGACGAGACCGCGACTATACCACCTTGATTTTCTAGTAGTTTGCACCCTATAAAATACAAAAAAAAATTACACTATTTTTTCGCAAATTTACAAATATTAGTAAATGTACGATTTTTGTCGAAAAATTGAGAATTTTTCCGAAAATTTACTAAATTTTCGTAAATTTACTAATTTTGTCATAAAATCACAGGAGTTATTTTTTACAGTGCAGCTTTTAAAAGATAATTTTGGGAGTTGCTGTAGTCAGATTTTTTGTAAATATTTAAAAAATATGTCAATTTCAAGTAATTTTGTTTATATTATTTGACAAGATCCATTTTATTAAAAAAAAAACACTCCTAAATTTTAAGACATCCGGCTCGAAGGACCATTTTTTAAACATTTAATTTTTTTTAAAAATATTCAGCTTTAAAGTTACTTATTTTTATATATAAATAATATTTTTTTCTTATAAGTCTGAGTGTTACCAACTCTCTAACAATTAATAACTTTCTTAAAACGCTAAAAGGAATAAAATTAATTGTACAGCTAAAAACGAAAATTAATAAGAACAGACAAGTGTCTCTTTAGCTTAAAATACAAATAAAAAATATCATTATTTTATTTCTAATTGTATTTCCCAATTATAAATTTAAGATTAAAATCAATAAAATTTATATTAAATATACAAAAATTTTTTTTTCAGATATAAAGTTGAAGTAGCTGGAAAATCATTACCAGTATTAACAAATTTAGATAAAGGACGTTACGGTGTATTAATATTTGAGAATTTAAATAAATATTTACAAATGGATAAATGGAATCGTGAATTATTAGATAAATATTGTCGTGAATATTCAGTTGGTATTGTTGGTTTTACACCACCAGGTGAAGAAAGTCTTGTTGGTTCACAACTTAAAGGATTTCCATTATTTGTACATACTAATTTAAGATTAAAGGTATATATATAATAATTTTATTTTCTTTAAAATTAAATAAACTCTCTTTTTAATTAATTTTTGTAGAAAAAGTTGTAATTAAAATTTATCTTGTCACTTTGTTAATTTTCTAGCACTACGAGTCTAATTAAAATACATAATTCTATTTACATAAATTTTAAATGAGAAAATTGTATCTCCAAATCGAGTAATTTAATTAAATAATTTTTAGGATGCACAATTAAATGCTGCATCGCCAATATTAAGATTAACCAGAGCTGGTGAAACAGCATGGGGTCCATTACCTGGTGGTGATTGGACGATATTTCAACCTAATCACAGTACATACGAACCATTAGCATGGGCATACAGAGATACTATCGATTATTCAACTAGTAAAACACCACTTGCTACTGTTATACAGGTATAAAATAACTTTTTAATTACCCATTTCTACATATGTGCTTTTTTTTACTTTTATGTGATGCTTTGTAATTTAGACCACAAAAAAATAATAATATACTTTTTTTTTTACATTCTTTTAAAAAAAAAAATAACGTTTGTTTGTTACTACACAATCACCAGTTTTTTTTACACTTTTTTAAATTATAGAATAGAAGCTTGTACGTTTTTGCTTATTTAAAAATAAAAAAAGGAGGAATAAAATTATAATTAACGTTTTTTTTTTTCAAATGCAGAGATAAAAATTTTTATTTTATTATTTAATGAAAGCTTTTTCCTGCTGTTTTTTTTTTAGTAAAAATAATAATAATAAATGAAAATATTAAAAAATAAAAAATTATTTATCAATTTTTTGACGTTATTCAAAATAAAAATAAATAATTCAAAATTACAAATTAACTGTCAATTTTGTTCATGAAATATTCAATTTTTCATACGTCATAGTTGTTCAAAATAAAAGAGTATATTTTAATTATTGATTATTAATTATCTAGATAGTTTAATTCAAAATAAATAATAAAAAAAAAACTTAAAAGTTAAATTCAAAACTTTTCTAATTAGATAAAACTTTTAATATAAAAATAAATTTATGTTTCATTAGTAAAAACCATTTAAAAATTTAACTACCTTGATAATTATAAATTATTATTAATCGATATATTGATTATTATATGTGTTTTTGTGTATACTTTAGAAACAAAGTAGACAAAAATAAAATTTAGGGTATGCATTAATGATGTAGATTAAAAAAATTTTTTTAAAGCTTTGAAAATACTGTTTTTTAGTGGGGCAGAAAATTTTGGGTTATAAACAATGTCTTAAAAATATTTACACGTTTTAAAGAAATTTAGAGTACTACTTTGGTTTTTGAGGCTGCTAATTACGAATTTTGGGGTAAACATTTTTTAATTGGGAATATTTTTTGGGTTGCTGATCACGTATTAGTCTTGTGTGTGAAAAATTCTCAAAATAGACTTAAATAAGAAAAAAATAATCCCTTTTTGGATGTAAATTTTTGAATATTCGCATTTTTTACTCATTTTTTGTTGTTTTGAGAATTTTTTACACTCAGGACCTTGAAATTTACTATTAGCAGCCCAAAAAGCCAAATTATTGCGAAAAATCACTTCAAAAATGGTTTTTTTAAACCAAATTTAGCCCTCTTGCCCACCCTCCTCTGAATTCTTGCCTATTAAAAGCTTCAAAGATATAAAACATTAACAAATTAAATCTGACTATCTCCTAACAATATTTAATTAACTGCTTTCCTTAATTAAAACTGGATCAACAAGAAACTCTTAGATAATGACCCTTAGATTATAAATGATAAATCTCTTTAACATTAAATAATCTCTTTAATTAAAAATAATATTTCATTTTTTAAACTATAAATTTTATAAACAAAATTCGTATAAAAAGAAAAAGAATAATAGACAAATATATAAATGAATGATGTACCCAAATAAGATAAAATTCATATTATAACTTTTAGATATATCAAAAGAAAATTAAAACAAAAGTATATATATATATATATATTGTAATTATATTATTATCATTACTATTGTTTGAATTTCCTTTTTAACTTATAATATATAAACTTTTCTATTATTTATGTTATATATAACATCAACCCTTCATTTTCTGTATATGAAATATTTATTTTAATAAGATTTAATTCCATTTTTTTTAGAAAAAATATTATTTTTATCCCTGAATAAAATTTAAAAAAAAAATTTTCTTAATCTTTTATTATTTTTAATTAAAAAGTATAATAATTAATTCAATTAAAATTAAATATATTCAAAAATAATTTTTTGTTTAAACATATCAATTTATAAACTTTGGTAAATACAATATATCTCCAAGTTTTGTTCTCTAACGCTTCGTAAGCGTATTATTTCCTTTTCAATTGAGTGCAGTCAAAATATATATAGTAATATATATACATTTATATCATTTATATTGTGCACACTTGATATGCCCTAAATACAAAAAGAAGGTATATATAAATGGTATAAAAAAAAGGAAAAGAATTTATACCTCGGCTCCGATTACTCAAATTCTATCAAACCATTGAGCTGATATTATGTCCTAACCTTTTTGGCTATGGTTTTCCTTCCTCATTTCTTTTTCTATTGTATATAAATTATATATATATATATGGATATGTTTGGCGAAAATGCTACCTACTATTCATTGAAAAAAAGGTACACTGTAAAAAGTAACTTTCTTATATTAACAAAAAAATTAGAACATTTCGAAAAACTAGTAAATTTTCGAAAAATTTGTAAATATTCGAAAAAAATTGTATAATTACTAAATTTAGTATATTCTCGAAAAATTCGAGAATTCTCAATTTTTTTTGTGAATTTACAACTTTTTTCGTAAAATCACAAAAAAAAATCGAGAAATTTCGAATTTTTCGAGAATATACTAAATTTAGTAAATTTACGATTTTTATCGAATATTTACAAAATTTTTTGAAAATTTACTAATTTTTCGAAAAAAATCTATTTTTTTTGGAAATCTAAGAAAGTTACTTTTTAGAGTGTAGTTTAAGTTTCTGATTTATATGTTTGTTTGAATTTTGATTATTTGAAACGTTACACTCCAACAATGGACCCCCTGAAAAATTGCCTCCTCGTACGAATACCTTTTACAGTTCCCTCTATAGATGTTTGCCCTCCTTCCCGAAGACATTAGCCACTCTGAAAGTCTAAGCAAATAATTAAGAAAAAAAATTTTTTTTAACAAACAACAATTAGCTTTTCCTAGCTTACCGTAGGGAGATGAACAAGTGTTACGATAAATTTGCCTTTTTTAATTAATTGATTAATTTAAAATAGTTATTAATTAAAAATAAAAACTAAATAATTAACCGAGAAGGGGTTAGCAAGTTTTCTAGGCTTGCCCCGTCCTTCGGAGAAATTTAACGAAATTATAAAAGAAAAGTTAAAGATGTTAAAGATTAAAGATATTTAAATTTTCGAGAAAAAAAAATGAAAACGATACGAAAAGTATGGTTCAGTTGTCCTTACGTGGTTCCGATAGTCAAGGACTTCAGCCTTGCGTTAGCATTATTTTTGGTAAATAGAAAAAAAACAAAAATAAATATTTTAACTTACCTTTTTTATAATTTTGATTTTTTAAGTAATTCAAAAAATCAAAAAAACTTGAAAAGTAAAGATTTGAAATCTATGCGATTTCGCAAAATGGCTCATTTCTCAAACCATACCTAACATATATATACATAAAATACTAGACAATCGTCAAGTATCACTACAAGCACTCATCCCTCTTTATACATTTATATTTTTCTATACATAACCTATTTCTTGTTTTTTACCTATTATTTTTTGTATAAAAGAAAAAAAGGAGCTTACACTTGTCGCGAATTGTTCAACTTTTACTTTATGTCAGACTTATAGGTTATATTGTACTTTTAAAACAAAAGAAAGGCTTATATATTTTTTTTCTTGGGGTAATTTGTATTTTTTTTTTGTAATGGATATTATTTACAAGTAAACTTAATTACTTTAATTTTGAATTTTATTATTATTATTATATTTTTTGTTACGTTTACTTATTTACTTTTGGTATAATAATTTATATTCTATAGAAAAATATATAAATAATGAAGTAAAGAAAATTATGAATTAATTAAGAATATTTACTGGTTATTAAGTATGCTTACTTCAGACGTAAATAATTTAATATTTTAAGTACTTAAATTATAATAATAAATATTAAAAGTTTGTGAAGGTACTGAAAAATAAATATTCTATAATTTTTATAAATTTAAATTTTGAGAATATCTAAATAAATAATGAAATAATTAAAATTTATAAAATTGACCATAAACTTGGCCATATCTGGGCTTGAACCTGATCAACTTACATTCTAATGGTGACTACTTTATTGTTTAGCCCTTTTAGAATTTTTCGGATGTATCTTTTTCTAAAACACCTCTTGTATCTCCAGATGTTTCAAATACTTTTAAGTTCCGATATCTTGTAGCAAATTGTTTCCTCGTTCCATTTCCTCGATTACATTATTGGATGGTTTAATTATTGCGTTTGTACATTCTGTGGTTAATTATTACGTCTTTCAATTTCGCCCTTACATTCTATTCAATATCAAACGTTACCTAATTAATTAAGAAACCCAAGCATACTTTAAAAAAGATTGTTAAATTTAAAAAACTGATATGTTTAAAGATTTTAGAATTAAAAAAGCATTACAAAATTAATTATAAAAAAAAAAGCTATTTGTTACTTCAATTTAATTCTCTAAGTGTTAAATAAATAAAGCTCAAAATGAAACATTTGGTTTATTTTTTTATAGTGATTGTTTAACTAGTAACCGTTTGGATTTATTAGCCAGTTTTATCGCTTTGGAAATCACATTAATGTTGTTAAACGTTTTTATTGAGCTTTTTACCAAACAAGTTTTCATGTTTCTTTTACTATATTTTATGCAATCAATTATAAATTCCTTTTGATAAAATAAATACAAAATAATCCATATCTGGGCATACAAGGAAGAATATGGCCATTATGAAAAGCATATTTCAGACTTTTTTATCAAATTTTATAGAATATTTACTATGTATATAAATACATACCTTTAGTCTTGCCTTTAGTTTATACGGAATCCTTATTAACTTTCTCATAAACTTAGTGAAAAACTGGCTTCCTATTTAAAGACAAATATGAACCCATATAACTTTGGATTTTGGTATATTCGAAATAAATGAATAGTCAATATAGTAAAAATTATATGAAATATCATCAAAAATTGCGCATGCAGCTAAGTCACCGAAAATTTTGCTCCCACTTTCTCGGAAGTCTATGTTAATGCAGGCATAAAATTTGTTTCTTTTTTTTGAAAATTGCTAGAACTAAAATTTCACGGTTCATAATTATATGGAACTGATCTTAGCGGTCGAAGCCAGCGGACAAACGTAAGACGTAACAAAAATTCAAAGTTAGAGGTAAATTTAAATTTTCGGAGTTTTCATAAAGAAAATTTACTACCTAGATGTTTTAGAGCTTGGTAAATCCAAATATGACGTCAAAATAGTGAAAATTCAATATGGCGACTGGAAAATCGTAATATTTTCCACAAACAAACTAATAATTTCTTTTATTTGAATTAATGACTTCAAATTTTACTCATGGGTTTTTGAGGTCGCTAAACTTGTATTCATTGAAAAAAAAGTGAAAATCCTCAACTACGGTCGGAAAATACTTGAATTTTCCGCAGGAAAAATTTTATTTTTTCATCTCTTGCGCTATTGGCATAAAATTTTTTACTCTGGGGTTTTTGGGGTCGCTAAACTTAAATTCGTTAACAAAAAGGTGAAAATACTAAACCATGGTCGGAAAATCGTTAAATTTTCCGCAGGAAAAATATAATTTTCTCCCCTCTTACGATATTGGCTTCAAATTTTTTACTCTGGGGTTTTAGAGGTCGCTAAACTTCAATTCGTTTAAAAAAAGGTGAAAATACTCAACCATGCTCGGAAAATCTTTGAATTTTCCGCAGGAAAAATATTATTTTCTCATCTCTTGCGATATTGGCTTCAAATTTTTTACTCTGGGGTTTTTGGGGTCGCTAAGCTTGAATTCGTTAAAAAAAAGGTGATAATACTAAACCATGCTCGGAAAATCGTTAAATTTTCCGCAGGAAAAATATTATTTTCTTATCTCTTGCGATATTGGCTTCAAATTTTTTACTCTGGGGTTTTTGGGGTCGCTAAGCTTGAATTCGTTTAAAAAAAGGTGAAAATACTAAACCATGCTCGGAAAATCGTTAAATTTTCCGCAGGAAAAATATTATTTTCTTATCTCTTGCGATATTGGCTTCAAATTTTTTACTCTGGGGTTTTTGGGGTCACTAAGCTTGAATTCGTTAAAAAAAAGTAAAAATACTAAACCATGGTCGGAAAATCTTTGAATTTTCCGGAGAAAATTTTTATTTTTTATCACTTGCACTATTGACTTATTATTTCTAAATCAGGGGTTTTAAGCTTATTTTCATTGAAAAAAAAGAAGAAAATTCTCAAATACAGTCGGAAAATCCATGGAAAATTATATACTCTTCGTTTTGGTGCTATTGAGTGCAACTTTTTTATTCGGAGTTTCTAGAATTGCAGATTCATTGATTAGAAAGAAAAAATCCACAACTAGTCAAAAAAGTTTGTAGCATACGTTAGAACTCGTGAAATTTCTGCTTGGCGATATGAAAATTAAATATTTCTGACGTCATCATAAAAATGTGGAATCGCTTAACACGTAATAGGTTAATTATATGCATAGACAGTATGTTCCAACATTAAATTCCGTGGCACAAATTATTCAAACCCTCGTTAACCAACTTAGAAATTTTTATTTTTAATCGGTATTTTGCCGTAACAAGATTTCAAAAATTGCAAATATTTTATGCATGCAAAAAATACTTGTGCCACGGGATTATGGATAGAATTCAACTGTTTATGCATTTAGCTAACCCCAAAAATCCTGGATTGATAAACATTTTCATGCGTATAGCCTACAAAACGAATTTTCGGCTTACGTTCGAAATAGCAAAATTACAATTTTGCAATTTTATAATTCATCGCCCTTCACATACGCATGAAAATTAGAACTTGCTAAACTCATAGTTGGTTAATTATAAGCATAAACAGTATGTTCCCTTACAAAATTCCGTGGCACAAGTTATTTGAACCATTAACCGACGTAGAAATTTTTATTTTCAATTGGGTTCTTTTTGTAACGCGGGTTCAAAACAATATAATTTTTTAAGCGTGAAAAAAATACTTGTGCCATGGTTTTAAGGATGAATTTCAACTGTTTATGCATTTAATTAACCCCAAAAATTCTGGATTGATCAAAATTTTTATGCGTATAGCCTACAAAACGAGTTTTTGGCTTACGTTCGATCTTGTGAAATTACAATTTTGGGATTCTTAAATTCTTCGCTCGTCGTATACGCATGAATATTTGGACAAGATGAACATAATATGGGTTAATTACAACCATAAACAGTATGTTCCTACATATAATTCCGTGGCACAAGTTATTTTAACCCACGTTGACCGAGTTAGAAGTTTTTATTTTAATTTGGGATTTTTTTGGTAACGTGGGTTCAAAACAATATAATTTTTTAAGCGTGAAAAAAATACTTGTGCCACGGTTTTATGGATGGAATTCAACTGTTTATACATTTAATTAACCCCACAAACCCTCGATGGATCCAAATTTTCATGCGTACAGCCTACAAAACGAGTTTTTGGCTTACGTTCGATCTTGTGAAATTACAATTTTGGGATTCTTAAATTCTTCGCTCGTCGTATACGCATGAATATTTGGACAAGATGAACATAATATGGGTTAATTACAACCATAAACAGTATGTTCCAACATATAATTCCGTGGCACAAGTTATTTAAACCAACGTTGACCGAATTAGAATTTTTTATTTTAAATTGGGTTTTTTTTGTAACGCGGGTTCAAAACAATATAATTTTTTAAGCGTAAAAAAAATACTTGTGCCACGGTTTTAAGGATGAATTTCAACTGTTTATGCATTTAATTAACCCCAAAAATTCTGGATTGATCAAAATTTTTATGCGTATAGCCTACAAAACGAGTTTTTGGCTTACGTTCGATCTTGTGAAATTACAATTTTGGGATTCTTAAATTCTTCGCTCGTCGTATACGCATGAATATTTGGACAAGATGAACATAATATGGGTTAATTACAACCATAAACAGTATGTTCCTACATATAATTCCGTGGCACAAGTTATTTTAACCCACGTTGACCGAGTTAGAAGTTTTTATTTTAATTTGGGATTTTTTTGGTAACGTGGGTTCAAAACAATATAATTTTTTAAGCGTGAAAAAAATACTTGTGCCACGGTTTTATGGATGGAATTCAACTGTTTATACATTTAATTAACCCCACAAACCCTCGATGGATCCAAATTTTCATGCGTACAGCCTACAAAACGAGTTTTCGGTTTACTTTCGAACTCGTAAAATTACAATTTTGCGATTCTTAAATTCTTCGCTCGTCGTATACGCATGAGAATTTGGACTTGATGAACATATTATGGGTTAATTACAACCATAAACAGTATGTTCAAACATATCTTTCCGTGGCACAAGTTATTTCAACCCACGTTGACCGAGTTAGAAATTTTTATTTTAATTTGGTATTTTTTTGGTAACGTGGGTTCAAAACAATATAATTTTTTAAGCGTGAAAAAAATACTTGTGCCACGGTTTTATGGATGGAATTCAACTGTTTATGCATTTAATTAACCCAAAAAATTCTGGACTGATCAAAATTTTTATGCGTATAGCCTACATAACGAGTTTTTGGCATGAGTTCGCACTTGTAAAATTACAATTTTCCGATTATAGAATTCTTCGCCTGTCGCTTACGCATGAAAATTTAGACTTGATGAACATGTTATGGGTTAATTATAAGCATAAACAGTAGGTTCCAGCATAAAATTCCATGGCACAAATTATTTGAACCCACCTTAACCGACTTACAAATTTTTATTTTCAATTGGGAACTTTTGGTAACGAGGGTTCAAAACAATATAATTTTTTAAGCGTGAAAAAAATACTTGTGCCACGGTTTTATGGATGGAATGCAACTGTATATACATTTAATTAACCCCACAAACCCTAGATGGATCCAAATTTTCATGCGTACAGCCTACAAAACGAGTTTTTGGCTTACGTTCGATCTTGTGAAATTACAATTTTGGGATTCTTAAATTCTTCGCTCGTTGTATACGCATGAATATTTGGACAAGATGAACATGTTATGGGTTAATTACAACCATAAAGAGTATGTTCCAACATATAATTCCGTGGCACAAGTTATATAAACACTCGTTGACCGAGTTAGAAATTTTGATTTTAAATTGGGATTTTTTCGTAACGAGGGTTCCAAACAATATAATTTTTTAAGTGTGAAAAAAATACTTGTGCCACGGGTTTGTGGACAAAATTCAACTGTTTATGCATTTATTTAACCTCACAAATCCTGTTTGGACCAAAATTTTCATGCGTATAGCCTACAAAAGGAGTTTTCGGCTTACGTTCGTAGTCGCAAAATTACAATTTTGCGATTTTATAATTTATCGCCCTTCACATACGCATGAAAATTTGGACTTGCTCAACAAGTAGTTGGTTAATTATAAGCATAAACAGTATGTTCCAGCATAAAATTCCGTGGCACAAGTTATTTGAAGCCACGTTGACCGAGTTAGAAATTTTGATTTTAAATTTGGATTTTTTTGTAACGAGGGTTCAAAACGATATAATTTTTTAAACGTGAAAAAAATACTTGTGCCACGGATTCGTAGATGGATTTCAACTGTTTATGTATTTAATTAACCTCACAAATCCTGGTTTGACCGATATTTTCATGCGTATAGCGTACTAAACGAGTTTTCGGCTTAGGTTCGAAGTAGCAAAATTACATATTTGCGATTTTATAATTCATTGCCCTTCACATACGCATGAAAATTTGAATTTGCTAAACACGTAGTTGGTTAATTATAAGCATAAACAGTATGTTCCCATAAAAAATTCCGCGGCACAAGTTATTTGAACCCGCATTAACCGACTTAGAAATTTATATTTTAAATTGGGTTTTTTTGGTAACGCGTGTTCAAAACAATATAATTTTTTAAGTGTGAAAAAAATACTTGTGCCACGGTTTTATGGATGGAATGCAACTGTATATACATTTAATTAACCCCACAAACCCTAGATGGATCCAAATTTTCATGCGTACAGCCTACAAAACGAGTTATTAGCTTACGTCGGAACTCGTGAATTTTTCGCATCGCGATATGAAAAATCTTTGTTTCTGGTATACGCATGGAAATTTGGATTGAATGTACATTGGGAGGGTTAATTAAAAGCATAATCAGTATTTTTCAACATAAGACTTCGTGGCACAAGTTTTTTGAAGCCGCGTTAATTTAGTTAAAAGTTCATCAATTTAAATGATTTCACGGTAACGAAAGTTAAAAAATTATTTTATGCGAAAAATTACTACTTGTGCCACTGGTAATATGATGGAATTAGACTTATTATGTATTTAATTAACCCCTCCAATCTTTGACAGACCCAATTTTTCATGCGTATAGCCGACACAACGAGCGATTAACTTACGTCGGAACTCGTGAATTTTTCGCATCGCGCTACGAAAAATCTTTGTGGTTTGTGGTATGCGCATGAATATTTAGACTGAATTTAGATTGGAAGGGTTAATTAAAAGCATAATCAGTACGTTCCAACATAAGAATTCGTGGCACAAGTTATTTGAAGCCGCGTTAACTTAGTTGAAAATTCATCAATTTAAACGATTTCGCAGTAACGAAAGTTAAAAAATTATTTTGTGCGAAAAATTAATACTTGTGCCACTGCTTTTATGCTAGAATTAGACTGATTATGCTTTTAATTAACCCTTCCAATCTAAATTCAGTCTAAATTTTCATGCGCATACCACAAATCACAAAGATTTTTCGTATCGCGATGCGAAAAATTCACGAGTTCCAACGTAAGCTAATCGCTCGTTGTATCGGCTATACGCATGAAAAATTGGGTCTGTCAAGGATTGGAAGGGTTAATTAAATACATAATAAGTCTAATTCTAGCATAAAAGCAGTGGCACAAAAATTAATTTTTCGCATAAAAAAATTTTAATTTTTGAACCATCGTTACCGCAAAATCTCATTATAAAATGATTAATTTTTAACTAAGTTAACGCGGGTTCAAATAACTTGTGCCACGAAGTCTTTTGTTGGAACATACTGATTATGCACTTAATTAACCCTTCCAATGTACATTCAATCCAAATTTCCATGCGTATACCAGAAACAAAGATTTTTCATATCGCGATGCGAAAAATTCACGAGTTCCGACGTAAGCTAATAACTCGTTTTGTAGGCTGTACGCATGAAAATTTGGATCCATCTAGGGTTTGTGGGGTTAATTAAATGTATATACAGTTGCATTCCATCCATAAAACCGTGGCACAAGTATTTTTTTCACGCTTAAAAAATTATATTGTTTTGAACCCTCGTTACCAAAAGTTCCCAATTGAAAATAAAAATTTGTAAGTCGGTTAAGGTGGGTTCAAATAATTTCTGCCACGGAATTTTATGTTGGAACCTACTGTTTATGCTTATAATTAACCAATAAGATGTTCATCAAGTCCCAATTTTCATGCGTATGTGACAGACGAAGAATTCTATAATCGCAAAATTGTAATTTTACAAGTGCGAACTCATGCCAAAAACTCGTTTTGTAGGCTACATGCATGAAAATTTTGATCAATCCAGGATTTTTGGGGTTAATTAAATGCATAAACAGTTGAATTCCATCAACGAACCCGTGGCGCAAGTATTTTTTTCACGCTGAAAAATTTATATTGTTTTGAACCCCTCGTTACCAAAAAAACCCAATTTAAAATAAAAATTTCTAAGTCGGTTAATGCGGGTTCAAATAACTTGTGCCACGGAATTTTGCAAGGGAAAATACTGTTTATGCTTATAATTAACCAACTACGTGTTCAGCAAGTACAAATTTTCATGCCTATGTGAAGGGCGATGAATTCTAAAATCACAAAATTGTAATTTTGCGACTTCGAACGTAAGCCGAAAACCCGTTTTGTAGGCTATACGCATGAAAGTTTCGGTCAAACCAGGATTTGTGAGGTTAATTAAATGCATAAACAGTCAAATTCTATCTACGAATCCGTGGCACAAGTATTTTTTTCACGTTTAAAAAATTATATAGTTTTGAACCCTCGTTCACAAAAAGTCCCAATTTAAAATAAAAATTTCTAAGTCGGTTAAGGCGGGTTCAAATAATTTGTGCCACGGAATTTTATGTTGGAACCTACTGTTTATGCTTATAATTAACTCATAACATGTTCATCAAGTCCAAATTTTCATACCTATGCGACAGGTGAAGACTAATATAATCGCAAAATTGGAATTTTACAATGCAAACTCATGCCAAAAACTCGTTTTGTAGGCTATATGCATGAAAATTTTGATCAATCCAGGATTTTTTGGGTTAATTAAATGCATAAACAGTTGGATTCCATTTACGAATCCGTGGCACAAGTATTTTTTTCACGTTTAAAAAATTATATTGTTTTGAACCCTCGTTACGAAAAAATCCCAATTTAAAATCAAAATTTCTAACTCGGTCAACGTGGGTTTAAATAACTTGTGCCACGGAATTATATGTTGGAACATACTGTTTATGGTTGTAATTAACCCATAACATGTTTATCAAGTCCAAATTTTCATGCGTATGCGACGAGCAAAGAATTTAAGAATCGGAAAATTGTAGTTTTACGAGTTTGAGCGTAAGCCGAAAACTCGTTTTGTAGGCTATACGCATAAAAGTTTCGTTCAAACCATAATTTGTGAGGTTAATTAAATGCATAAACAGTTGGATTCCATTTACGAATCCGTGGCACAAGTATTTTTTTCACGTTTAAAAAATTATATTGTTTTGAACCCGCGTTACCAAAAAAACCCAATTTAAAATAAAAATTTCTAACTCGGCCAACGTGGGTTTAAATAACTTGTGCCACGGAATTATATGTTGGCAAATAATTTTTATGGTTGTAATTAACCCATAACATGTTCATCAAGTCCAAATTTTCGTGCGTATGCGACAAGCGAAGAATTCTATAATCGCAAAATTGTAATATTACGAGTTCGAACGTAAGCCGAAAACTCGTTTTGTAGGTTGTACGCATGAAAATTTGGATCCATCTAGGGTTTGTGGGGTTAATTAAATGCATAAACAGTTGAAATTCATCCTTAAAAACGTGGCACAAGTATTTTTTTCACGCTTAAAAAATTATATTGTTTTGAACCCGCGTTACCAAAAAAACCGAATTTAAAATAAAAATTTCTACGTCGGTTAATGGTTCAAATAACTTCTGCCACGGAATTTTGTAAGGGAACATACTGCTTATGCTTATAATTAACCAACTACGAGTTTAGCACAGCTACAAACTTTTTTGACTAGTTGTGGATTTTTTCTTTCTAATCAATGAATCTGCAATTCTAGAAACTCCGAATAAAAAAGTTGCACTCAATAGCACCAAAACGAAGAGTATATAATTTTCCATGGATTTTCCGACTGTATTTGAGAATTTTCTTCTTTTTTTTCAATGAAAATAAGCTTAAAACCCCTGATTTAGAAATAATAAGTCAATAGTGCAAGTGATAAAAAATAAAAATTTTCTCCGGAAAATTCAAAGATTTTCCGACCATGGTTTAGTATTTTTACTTTTTTTTAACGAATTCAAGCTTAGTGACCCCAAAAACCCCAGAGTAAAAAATTTGAAGCCAATATCGCAAGAGATAAGAAAATAATATTTTTCCTGCGGAAAATTTAACGATTTTCCGAGCATGGTTTAGTATTTTCACCTTTTTTTAAACGAATTCAAGCTTAGCGACCCCAAAAACCCCAGAGTAAAAAATTTGAAGCCAATATCGCAAGAGATAAGAAAATAATATTTTTCCTGCGGAAAATTTAACGATTTTCCGAGCATGGTTTAGTATTATCACCTTTTTTTTAACGAATTCAAGCTTAGCGACCCCAAAAACCCCAGAGTAAAAAATTTGAAGCCAATATCGCAAGAGATGAGAAAATAATATTTTTCCTGCGGAAAATTCAAAGATTTTCCGAGCATGGTTGAGTATTTTCACCTTTTTTTAAACGAATTGAAGTTTAGCGACCTCTAAAACCCCAGAGTAAAAAATTTGAAGCCAATATCGTAAGAGGGGAGAAAATTATATTTTTCCTGCGGAAAATTTAACGATTTTCCGACCATGGTTTAGTATTTTCACCTTTTTGTTAACGAATTTAAGTTTAGCGACCCCAAAAACCCCAGAGTAAAAAATTTTATGCCAATAGCGCAAGAGATGAAAAAATAAAATTTTTCCTGCGGAAAATTCAAGTATTTTCCGACCGTAGTTGAGGATTTTCACTTTTTTTTCAATGAATACAAGTTTAGCGACCTCAAAAACCCATGAGTAAAATTTGAAGTCATTAATTCAAATAAAAGAAATTATTAGTTTGTTTGTGGAAAATATTACGATTTTCCAGTCGCCATATTGAATTTTCACTATTTTGACGTCATATTTGGATTTACCAAGCTCTAAAACATCTAGGTAGTAAATTTTCTTTATGAAAACTCCGAAAATTTAAATTTACCTCTAACTTTGAATTTTTGTTACGTCTTACGTTTGTCCGCTGGCTTCGACCGCTAAGATCAGTTCCATCATAATTATTAGTATGATTAAATGAGCATTTTTATTGGTGAAGATTCGTCGGAAATGTCTGGCTGAAAAAAAGGTGGTTAGGAACTTAATTGTAAAAGAATTTCTATCGGCTAAAGATTTTTCAAATGGGGTAAATCGCGTCGGCAGCAGCCTTTTTATTATGAATTAAGCAGAAAATGGCAAAATTAACTCTAATAGAAATGTACAGCAGATAATATAGGTTCCTAAAACCAAGCCTTATATTTCTTTTCCATAAATCTACAAATCAAACTCGCAATTTTTGAGTACAAACTTGATAATCTAGTCTAAGACCTTGCAAAAAAGTAAATTAAAACCATAGTTTAATCGGACTAATACAGCAAAATCATATACATACGATTAAATAACTTAACGTTCAGTGTAAAATTAAATTGCGATTAAATTGTTTGAATATCTCGTTGAATATTCAAATAAATGTTCAAATATCTATAAAAGCCAATCGACATGAATAAATCTATGACGTAAAACTTGACCATTCGGGTTAATTAGAATTCATTCCAGAGATTCATTTTTGTCAATTAGGATTATTAAAATTTAATATTTCAGTATTTGAATATTCAAGCAGTTTCTTGAAAACTTAAACAACAAAATTTAACAGTTTTCTCTTGCTATAATTCAATAATTAATTAATAATTCTTTAAATAAACTAATTATTAATGCAACTTGTCCACAGATAATTGCATTAAAATAAATGTTTAATTGACCAAATCGACTCGGAACAATTAACTAATTTAAAGTACACTCTAAAGTATATTAAAGATTTACACACACACACATATATATATATATGTACCTACACAGATTCAAGTAAATTTTCAACTATATATAACATGAATTATACTAATCGATAAACTATAATATCATTTATCATGAATAAGTTCGTATTTTGAAACATAAATATTAAATGAAAAGAAATTTAATGTGACAGTTATATTTTTTGATGTCAAAAAAAAAAATATATAATATAGAATGAAAAATCTTCTATTATCTTTTTATATTTATCTTAATAATCACCAATAAAAATTTTGATTTCACTCTTGATATAACCTGTCGATATATAAGTTATGATTATTTTGATTCAAATATTTATGACATGATTTTTTTCACAGAATTTTAAAATAAATTTATTTTAATCTACTGGCTTTAAAAATAAATAGTTTTTTAAAATTTAAAATTATTGTACGAATGTTTTTGGTAGATTTTTTTGCAATTTTTTAGAAATCGTTTATTTAGACTATATTTTACTAGATAAAGAGGCTCTGGTTAAATTTTGAAAATATTTGATTAGAAAACTTCTGATTTAATTGAATAAGCGTGGTGGAGTAGGATTCTTGATTTGTTATTGACTAAATTATTTTGTTTTTCGTAGGTAAACAGTGTAAACACTTTTGTAAATACAAATGAAAAATTTCTAAAACTTTGTATTGATTTAATTTGGCCATTGTAGTGCCTATAGGACTTAATATATTAGCGTAATCATATTTAAAATTCATTAAAACGTGTCCAAATTTTAGAACAATCAGCCGAGGTGATTCTGCAAGAACTTTATCTTGCAGGTATTTTTACCCATATATATGAAAATGAAAAAATGCATAAAACGAAAATCTCTAAAAAAGAAACTTATATTGCATATTTTTCTAAAAATTTTACAATATAAATTTTTTATATAGCTTAGTTTTATTATACATAATATTAAAAATTGAGAACGAAATTTATGAAATATTAATAATATTTAAATAAAAAAATATTTTCTTATAGTATTTGCAAGAATGAAAAATTTTAATATATAAATATTTTATTAGTATTCGTAATATTTGTATAAATTTTTTTATTAAAAATATCATAAGAACTAGAATAGGTATAAACATAAAAATCGTAAAAATTTTTTGTTTTATGAAAATTAAATTATTTTTTTTCATTTCTTATTTTATAAAATAGTTTTTGTAACCTTTGGATTCTGGTATTACTTTTTTCTTTTCTAAAATTTTTACTGTATAGCTGGAAATACAGTAAAATAATTTTTTTACTGATACGTTAGCGTAATTAAATATGCCAGCCTTCGCTGAACAGTGAAGGTGCGTGCGAACTTGTTCCAGTGGCAAACTTCTGAAAAGGAGCTTGTAAAAAATTTTTAAGACCAAAAAAACCCATTTTAGGCAAAAATTACATTTTTGCAGCAATTTAAAAATTGGTCATTTTGCGGCCAAATATGACTATTTAGTTTACTGACTATAACAGTAAGAGAATTACTGATAAAAAAATTCGGTTTATGAGGATTAAAACGTGACACTTACGAAAAAATAATTAATAGTTAATAAATAGTAGTTGGTTGACTTACAAGGCAGCAGTGTCATTTAGAATTTGGCCTAAAAAACCCTATCTTGTAGCATAGAACTCTGCGAGAGGATCTAATTTCTAAGGCCAGGTGGCCCATTCTGGGGGTATTGTGGATGTTCTTTTAACTATCACAACCTGTCCTGATCATGCACTAAAACTGCAAAATTTTAACTTTTACATAAATTTTAACTTTTACTTTTGTTCACAAACTCAAGTTTCTTTGTGTAATCACCCGAGTATTTAAACTACATAATATTCTTTAAAAAACGCTTTTTATTTTTAATTTTTATTAAATTATTTATTTATATTTTTTACAAAATATATAAATTTTTCGTTTTACAAAAGATTTTAATTAAATTATTAAATAAACTTTATTAAATAAAATAATAATTTTTTAATTAAACTTTACTTATTTATCAGATATTTGTTTAAAAAGTAAATTATTATGATTATTTTTTTAATATAAAAAGAGTAGAATAAGTTAATTAAATGTACATGTATTAGCCTGGGAATTAATTTAAAAAGTTTTGTGGATTTCATGATATTTAGAAGATCAAAGTGTGCCATTTACAGCAAAAAGTAAAAGTTAAGCCCAAAATTTTAGTTAACAGGACTATTTTTAAATATTTGATGAAAATTTAGAAAATTTAGAAATATTTGAAAATTATATTCAACTTTACCCAGTAAGCCCAAAGAAAATCCGATAAAATCTGAAAAAATAATTCCCTGTCTAAAATACAAAAAAAATAACTTAATTATTTTAAAATAACAAAAAAATTTTTAACTTAAACCGTTGTAAAAGACTTTGGAATACTATTCCCATCAATATCCAATAAATCGCGAATCCTTATACTTTTAGGCTCAAAATCAAGTATTTATTTCTAATATATTATGGTTAGTTAATTTTGTTATTCTTATTTTGCAAACTTATTTGTTATCCATTGTAATTGGAAATTTCCTTAATTTTTATCTAGTCAAAATAATTTAATTAATTATTAAAATAATGTATTTTTAGATTTTAAATAAAAAAACTGGTCTTTATATTTTGTTATTCATGTATTGGCCTATAGATGCTGTAAATGTATTAATTAAATAAATAAACCCTTTCAAAAAAATATGTATTTACATTTTTTTAACTGAATTTCCATTTTATTTTTTTTCTATATTTATTAATTTAAAAACGTGTAAAAAGCTTTTAAAATTTAAAAAATTTTTTATTAAAAAAAATAAACAAAAATTTTACATAAAACATTATAAAAAAAATAAGATTAATCTACGTGGAAAAAAAATGTATACACATACTATACACGATCGAGCTTTCAAACCATAGACATTAATCTGACATTTCCAATAAATTTTCTTCTTCTTTCTCGATCTCATTTTTTACAGTCATTCTACATAAGCTATTTTCTTCTTTTAGTAAAAAAAAATTTACATTTTTTTTGTATACATGCATAATATATATATAGCGTTTTGTAAAATAAGTTTACATACACGTATAGAAAATTTTGTGCAATTTTTTTATTTTTTCAATTTTGCTAGATTTGATTAATATCATCGATATTTTATCTTAAGTGTTTTTATTTTATAGTATCATTAATTTTAGGGCACTGGAGTGGATAATAAGAAAATTTTTTAGATAATAACTTTAAATTTTTTAGCCCAGTCATTATAAAAGAAATAACAAGATTTTAATTTAAAATTTTTTGTTTAATTTGGACTTGTAATTTTTTATCCTAAATTTTTGGTTTTAACTGAACGACTTCCAATTACAAATCCAGTAATAAAAATTTATTCAAAATTATAAAAAAAAAATCAACACAAAAAAACACACCAGTCAAAAAAAAGCCATAAAACAAAGTTTTTTAATAAAAAAAATACACAAAAAATAAATAAAGTTTTCTTCTTTTCCTTTTCTGGACATGTAAAAAGTATTAGAAAAGACAAACTATTTTTCTGCTTTATATATATATATAAGTAAATGTTAGAAAATCAGTATACACACACTAGTGTTAGTAATGTCAATATAATATACGTACATGTACGTGTGTGTGTGGGTTTTATAAGTAAAAGTTTTTGGAAAAGCTTTGAAGTACTTGAGACAGTTAGATACTTTGATATTCTTTATTTGTCTTACTTATTTTTCTTTCCTTATAGAATCTTTTTATTTTTTATATTTTTTGAAAAGGACGAAAAAAAGTTACGTAAGAAGTTTTAAAAGTAATAATAATTATTTTTTCAAAAAATTTTTTCAAAAAAAATCAAAAATTTGACAAAATAGTTAAAAACCACTTTTTGTCCTGTAAATACATTATATTCTAACTATATAAATACCTCAGTGAAATTCCAGTGGTTAAACTCTATAGACAAAGTATCTAGTAAAATAGTTAAATTTCACACAGAAACACAATTTAAAAAAAATTTTTTTGTTTACAGGATCATGGACGTTTCGATGGTATCCAACGTATAATATTTGGTGGTGGTTTAAAATTTTGGTTGCATAAATTATTATTATTGGATTCATTATCATATTTATCACATGGACAATTAAGTTTAAGTTTAAATCGTATGATATTAATTGATGTTGATGATATATTCGTTGGTGAAAAAGGTACAAGATTAAAAAAAGAAGATGTATTAGCATTATTAGCAACACAAAGAAGAATACAGTCAATGGTACCTGGTTTTAAATTTAATTTAGGTTTTTCTGGTAAATATTTTCATCATGGAACTGATGAAGAAAATTATGGTGATGATATGATTTTAGAAAATGTTGATAGGTAAAGATCATCATTAAATTGGTTTCAAAATTATTAGAATTAAATTTGATTTTCCATTACAGATTCATGTGGTTCTCACACATGTGGAATCATCAACAACCACATTTATATGAAAATGTTAGTCACTTACAATTAGACATGGCACTAAATAAACAATTTGCTAAAGATCATGGTATACCAACTATAAGTCAATACAGCGTTAGTCCACATCATTCTGGTGTTTATCCAGTACATGAAGGTCTTTATGAGGCATGGAAAAAAGTATGGAATATTAAAGTTACTAGTACTGAAGAATATCCACATTTGAGACCTGCTAGATTAAGACGTGGTTTTATACATCGTGGAATTATGGTAGGTTTTTTTTCTGTCTGATTAAATTTATTTTTTACTACTTAGAATTTTATTTTAATTTTTTATCGAAATAGACAAGATTTTAATTAATTTTACGATCCATTATTTCTTTTGCAATAAATTCAAAAAAATAATATAATTTAAAATATTATTTAATATTTTTGTCTGATCAATCCGTCTGTTACTACTTAAGGATTATTTATATTGTTGACGTCTTACCAAACTGGGACATTTCCTACTTAAAATAAATTTTTCATAAATAGTTCAATTATTTATAAAATGATTACCTTGTCTTTTAATTTGATATTTTAATAATAAAACAATTATGAATTTATAAATATATATATAATTAGAGATATTTATAAAGATATGAAACAAAAATTTAAAAATAAATTAATATTTTATTTTTGTTTGTTATAATTTTCTGTTACTATTTAAATCCTGATTTAAATATTATATAATTTAAGAATGCTACAAAATGTATGACCTAATTATTATTGTTACTTTGTCTGATCATTCGTTCTGTTACTACTTAGAATTATTTTAATCTGAATCTATTTTTATCATGTCTTATACGTAATACTAACTTGCAATGTTTTAGTTTAATTTTAATATTTTTTATTATTAGTGTCTGACCTAATTGACTTTTACTACTTAGTTTTTTCATATTTTTTTTTGTCTGATCGTTCTCTATTGTGATCACTTAAAAACTAGGATTAAGCGTTTACCTGAAATTTTGGGGTACCTCACCGGAAATTTCGGCCTTTTTTGTCAGCTCAGATTTCGTGTAAGCCCAGAAATTTCTCGAAAAATATTGGCAGTTACAGTTTTGAATTGAAAACTTTACTGGCTATACGCAACCCTACCTAACTTAAAGCAAAAATCCCGAAGTTTCAGGTACCTGACCCAAAATTCAGGTAACCGTACGCCCCTATTAAGAATTATTTATAAAAAAAGCCATATATATTTATATATTAAATCTACGTCTTACCAAAACCACTGTTACTACTTAAAAAATTATTATACAATTAATACTTTTCGGTCTGATCTAGTTTTTCTGTTACTACTTAAAATTGTAGAATAGAAATTTTATTACTTTTAGAAAAAACTATAAGAGAAAAATATATAAATTTTTATTTTCAGGTGTTACCAAGACAAACATGTGGTTTGTTTACCCATACAATATTTATCGAAAGATACCCTGGAGGTAGAGATAAATTAGATGAATCAATTCAAGGTGGTGAATTATTTCAAACTATAGTTTATAATCCTGTAAGTCATTGTCATTTAATTTGATTAATTTAATTTTATATACTAACAAAATTTTATTTATATTTACAGATAAATATTTTTATGACACATATGTCTAATTATGGAAACGATAGACTTGCATTATATACATTTGAATCTGTGATAAAATTTATACAATGTTGGACTAATTTAAGATTATCAAGCGCACCGCCATTACAACTTGGTGAAAAATACTTTCAACTTTATCCTGAAGAAATTGATCCAGTCTGGGGTGTAAGTTTATGTTTTATATGCTATCTTTTAAAATATACTGGGTCTTTTAAGCTTCAGAAGATAGTAAAAATAGGGGGAAAAATTGTGGATTTTTTATTTGTTTTTAGCTTTTTGATTAAAAATATTTATAGACTTCCAAATTTATTTGCATATATTTTTATTGATTTTTTTAAATTTCTACATTACCGATGTCGGTTAAAAGCAGTTTTACCATAACATGATCATTTTAAATGAAAACAGCGGTAAATTTAAAAACGATTTCTATTTTCAGAATCCCTGTGACGATCAAAGGCATCAAAAAATCTGGTCACGCAATAAGACTTGTAATCAATTACCAAGATTTTTAGTAATTGGACCACAAAAGACTGGCACAACTGCATTATACACATTTTTATCACTTCATCCAGCCATTAGTAGTAATTTACCTAGTCCAGATACATTCGAAGAAATCCAATTTTTTAATGGTAAAAATTATTACAAAGGATTAGATTGGTACATGAGTTTTTTTCCAGCAACTAAAAATGAAAGTGCACGTTATTTATTTGAAAAATCAGCAACATATTTTGATGGGGAAGTCGTACCTAGACGTTCACATGCTTTATTACCAAAAGCAAAATTAATAACAATATTATTATCACCAGCAAGAAGAGCATATTCATGGTATCAGCATACAAAAGTACATGGTGATGTAACAGCTAAAAATTATTCATTTCATGATGTTATAACAGCAACAGATCAAGCACCAAAAGCATTAAGAGATTTACGTAACAGATGTTTAAATCCTGGTAAATATGCCCAACATTTAGAAAGGTGGTTATCGTATTATCCAGCCCAACAATTACATATTATCGATGGTGAACAATTACGTCAAAATCCAATAGAAACATTACACGAATTACAAAGATTTTTAAAAATCACACCATCGTTTAATTATTCAACACATTTAAGATACGATCCAAAAAAAGGTTTCTTTTGTCAAGTTACTAATGAAGATCGAACTAAATGTTTAGGTAAAAGCAAAGGCAGACAATATCCACCAATGGAAGACAAATCATATAAATTACTACAAAGATATTATTTATCACATAACACAGCATTAGTTAAATTATTAAAAAGATTAGGTTCTAGAACAATACCACAATGGTTAAAAGATGATTTAACTGATACTGTAATGACTTAGCAGTGAAATAATATTAGTCAGTTATTATTCATTGACGATTTTATTAAAATACTTGATTATAGTGTTACTACAGTGAATTTTTAAGTGTGTGTGTTTGTAAATATAATTGAAATACTTTTAAGAAATATACTAGTCGTTAAGAAATTTTTAAAAATCAAACTTTATATATAGTTGTTATATAAATTGTTGTATAAATTATCTGTAATTAAGTGCCATTAACTTATTTAAGCAACGTTTTTTTTATTTATTTATTTTAAGTAAAAATCAAATTTAGATTTATTTGTAAAATTTTGAACAAAGTAGATTGTATTGTAATTTAAGTTTATTTGTAAAAAAAAATTTTGAGGTGATTTGAATGTTTCTAAATTTGTTTTTTAATTGGTTATAAGTTACACTGTGAAAAATTCTGTATTTGAGGTTACTATCAGATAGTTAATATTGAGGACAGAATTTTTTAGAGTAATATGCTGTTCAGTGGGTTTAATAATTGTCAGTCAGGTGATGAAGATTAGTAATTTTGTTATTTGAACAAATGATTAATATAAAATTTTTGAAACATTTAAACCACCTTTAAAAAAGGAACAAAAAACAATAAATCAAAATTCATATTAATAATTTACAAAACAAAAATCCAAAATAATGTAAAATATCATAAATTCATTAAATATGAGATAATAAAAAATTATTTAATTTTCTTTTGCCATATATATTTTAAAAAAATATATAAATATATATAATAATTGTTACATGTACAGCTTGATGATAATAAAAAATTTTTGTAAATATTAAGACAATACTTAAAAATTACCTAAAAAAATAATATACGTAAAAATTGCATAATATTGTAAATTATTTGCTGTAAAGTATTTAATGTTTATAAATGAAAAGATAAATTTCATTGTACAAAAACAAATTGTCATTTTTATGTGTGTAAAATAAGTGTAAATGCTAAAATCAAGTATTATGGTTTCTCATAGAGGAATCTATTTTTTAATTGGTATTAAAAGTTAAATTTATTTTTTTATTGTTTTTGAAAAAAGTGTTTTTTTGAGTAAGGGTCTGGATTGTGGTCTCGATCCTTGTAAAATTATCTAAATAAGAATTATTTTTTTTGTATGATAGGCCTTTGTGTTTTAATAGCTTGTAAAACAAGTGTCTAATAGGCTAATATTTTTCAAATTATGATTTAAAGGCAGCTAAAACAAATTCAGACTCTGAAAAAAAGCACTTATTATTTAATTAGATTAATAAAATTTAAAATTATGTCCAAATTTTTTGAAAAAATAAATTTTCATAGAAAAAAAAAGTAATAATTTAAATATATTTGTTAAATCATGCTTAAAATCAAAAAAAATAAATCATAAAAAATATTTTCTTACTGGCCTAAATGTTTCATTGCTATTTGAAAATAATAATAATAATAATAAACAAAAATAAAGAATCATCAAAAAAGCTTTACATAATAAAAGTCATATCATCCACAGGCCAAAAAATTTTTAAATGGCAAACAATTTATAAAATAACTGTTTTTTGGTTAAAAAACTCATCTATGTAAATATAAAAAATTAAGTTTTCAATGATTTGAAAACTGGCAAACAAAAAAATTTAAGTTAGCTTAGCCTTTTTGTAAAAAAAACAGTCAGTTTATGTTTGTTGCTGAAAGTCATTATTTCAATTCTTCTTTTGTTAAACTCTAATTAATTATAATTTATTACAGCACAATTTTTTGTACAGTAATATATTTTTCGCCAATCAAAATATATACATATTTTTTTTATATGTGAATTTTCTATCAATTAAAAATTGGCTGTTTTAAAACTTTATTATTCTACAAATCAAAAAAATTATTTTCCAATAAGTTACTTTACGTACAAAAATATTAATTTGCCATTTTTAATTAAATTATGATGGTAGAATTCAGTGATCTTTTAAAACAGTTTAAGAAAGTCTAAAAAGAAATTCAATAAAAATAACGCCAGGGCAGTTAAAAAATATTTAAAATATATTTAATCATTTTGAGCAGAGCTCATCTTTTAGATTATTAGATTACTTGAACTCTTTTTAAAACTCAACTTCTGGAATATATAATAAAAGATATTTAATAGAATTAATAGACAGATCGATGCCGTTTTGCCCAAACTTTATTTTGATTTTGATGAATGGTTAAATATTGGGTGAATGGTTAATTATTAAGTCCACAAATTGTTTTTTTGGCTTTAGCGGGAATTCGGTAAAATTTTTTGATATACTTTGAATGGGAAAAACGTAGAATTTGAAAATACACGTTTCTTAGGACCTCATGTAATCTTCTACGTATCATAGATTCCCAATCAGAAAAATAAAGGCAAAAATTAAAAAAACGAGTCATAAAGTTGAAAGACTTTTGCCGGATAATTATAGTGATTTGGTTCCCGCAACCAATCCTACCCTAATGACTAAGAACCAAAATGTTGTTAAAAAAGTCATTGAATTAGACCTCTAGGTCACAAGAAACCCTCAAAAACGTAAAAAAAAATCTAAAAAATATGGTTTTTTAGGCTTCATTTATTTTCTCCAACCTATGAACAGATAATACTCTGCTCATTAGTTGGAAAACTTAACATATCATCACTTTTCTAGAAAATAATTTTTTTAGGCCTTTAGAACCCCTTTAAGACCCCGAAACACAATTTTAATTTTCCGAAAATCGGCTTTTTAAACATAAAAAAATATACCATCCTTAATTGTTTTTTTATAGCCCTGGTAGGTTGAAAACCCATTTTTAAAATTTTTTAGAAAATCTCCTGGAGGAGAAACCACTTTCTCATAGCCGAAAATTCAAAATCTTTGACCGCCGTTTACCCTTTTATAACTGTTAAAAATGTGGCTTTTATAAGGTTGCATGATTAAAAAAACGCAGATTTTAACAATAAACTGCAACTTTCTAATCTGCAATATATTAATAATATATTACGAGCCCGTGTCCAGAAAAGTAAAGAATGGCTCAAATCGAACGTAAATTACTTTCCGAGGCAAAGCCGAGGTTGGTAAACTACGATTTGGGCCATTATTTATTTATGGACAAGGGTCGTATACAATTTTTTTTCGTCAGTGGTGAGAAAATGCGTCTTTTCCGGTCGCGCAGCGGCTGGGAAATAAGTGCTTTCTGGCCAATGACAAAAAAACATTTTTACTTTTTTCTTTAGCAAATTCAATTTCCGGATTTTTGAGCCTCCCCCTCAAACGCCCTGTTAGAGTTCAAAATTCCAAGAATTTTCGCCCTAGCATATTTATGGTCAAAATAAAGTTTTATTAAAACGGCATCAACTGGTGTATTAATTCTATCAAACCTCTTACTTTTGATCTACACTGTAAAAAGTAACTTTCTTATATTTACAAAAAAAATAGAATTTTTTCGAAAAATTAGTGAATTTTCAAAAAATTTTGTAAATATTCAATAAAAATAGTAAATTTACTAAATTTTGTATATTATCGAAAAATTCGAAAATTGTCGATTTTTTTTTGTGATTTTACGAAAAAAGTTGTAAATTTACAACTATTTTTTGAAACTTTTCGAAAAAAAATTGTAAATTATCAATTTTTCTTGCGAAATCACAAAAAAAAATCGAGAATACTCGAATTTTTTGTTAATATACTAAATTTAGTAATTATACGATTTTTTTCGAATATTTACAAAATTTTTTCGAAAATTTATTAATTTTTCGAAAATACTCTAATTTTTTTGTTAATATAAGAAAGTTACTTTTTACTTTTGTATATATTACCTGTATAGTATTTGTAAAATTATTAAAAGAGCTTTGAATCTACCATCCCTTATTTAATTAATAACCAAATATAGTGTGAATCAAAAATAATTAAGAAAGCAAAAAAATTGTTATGTTTGAAATAATTTGTTTTCTTTGTCTCAATCTTATTCATTTTTATACTTTGATTTTTACAAGCTACCGATTTATATAAATCATGTACAAAGTTCATTGTTAATAAAAAAAAAAATCATAATAATTAAAAAAATTGTCTAAAATTATTAAATTTTTTCGCGCCAAAAATAAATAACCTATCCAAATTTATTATCACTGCGCATGCTAAATAAAACATCTGTATTTCACGCATCTGCGTGAAGGGGGTTTTAGCTTTATCCTTCAATTCAAAATATATAAGCAAAGGTTCAGGTTACTCCTGATGCGTCCTCCTGACCTATATTTATTTGCAAGCTATATGTATATGTAGTATTTTTATTAATAATTGACCTTTAATTAAGTCACAATTAGAAAATGTTAACTTTAATTTATAAAATAAAAAAGTAGGTAAATTATTTTTAGGGATTTTATTTTAAAATAATTATTTGATAAAAATGGTTTAAATAAATATTGTCACTTCAAGGTTTTATACAAACGAGTTGATTGAATATTATTTAAAATAGAAATAGAAATTTTATTTTTTAAATTTAAATTTAATTTGAGTCTGACTAAAACTGTACCTTATCTACTGAAATTTACAACTCGCCTCCTTAAAAAAATTTCATTGAAAAAAAAAAATTTCAATTACGTCAATAAAAATAAAATTTTTTGATTCATCAAGCAAAACATAAAATTATAAAGTGATTCATGATACGAAAACAGCTGATGCGCGTTTAACAAAAGATACAAATATCTCAATGATAACCGGTTTTAAACAGCTGTTAAAATTATCATTATTTCAAACGTTAGATGGAGTTAATGTACTTTGAATAAAAAATAAAAAAAATTTATGCGAAAAATTCGCACATACTCAGAGTACTTCAAGTATATATATTTTACTATAATAATCTATTTACGCGCACGCTCATTTAAGGAAAGTGTATTTTTGGTTATGTATGTATTTGTGTAGTTTAACGTAGAAATTTCTAAAAGCCGCAGTCGCGCCCGGAAGCGGCCGCTGGCTCCTTCGCGCATAAATAATAAAAGTGAATTTTTGTTCGTTTTTTAAATAAATAAAAATGTTTTTTAGTGAATTAAAGTTTAATTAAAGTGTTCTTTATTTATATGTGTGAGTGTGAGTGAGTGCAATTTATTTTATTTTATAAAATAAATTTCTTTAATATCAGTTTCTTTGATAAATAAAAAAAGTTTGTGCAGGAAAATAATAAAAATTTGTTTAAGTGCGATTAAAGTAGAGTGCAAAAATCAATTAATTATTTAAAACAAACAAATAATAAAAATGATAAAAATATTCATGATAATATAAATAATAAACACGTGCGCGAAGAGAATAATGTAAAATAAAGTGAGTAGAGTGTGCAATAAATGTGCAGAAAAATATTGGTAGAATCGTGTAAAATGGGGCCCTAAAAGTTGTTAGAAATTCTTATAGAAAAGAAAAAGTAGGGATAAAAATAAATAAAAATCATGGCGAATGTTAGTTTATTTTCGACTAGAAGAGCTATTTTAATGTTAAGACTCGAATTTACTAGATTAATGCCATCGACTAGAATGAAAAAAGCAGAAAATTTAAAAATAAGTAAAAAAAATTTTAGCAATTTTTCAAATGTAAGTGCATTTTTTTTTCTTCAGTTTATTATTTATTCATAATACAAAGTCTAGACTTACGTGTAAAAACAATTTTTCTATTTAATGCTTTATTTATGGATTTTTTTCTAAAAATAATTTTATTTATAGAACTTTCTATGTAAATTATTAAGCTATTTTCAAAAATATTTTTTGATGTCATTTTTTTAGAATTATTATTCAGTTCGTATTCACACGTTTAGAGTATTAAGTCATGTTTATTCTTACAATATTGAATTTAAATTTTAAATGATAGTAAAATTATAAGCAGTAAATTGTAAGTAAACAATTCGTTTTGAAGAAATAAATACTATTTATCAAAAATGCGTGGGATTGATTTGAATACAATTTTGTTTAATTGATAAATTAATGGATACAATGTTGTCAAAATTATTGCCAAAAGTAATTAATAAAAAAAATTTTACCAAAAAAAAACCATTTTTCAAGGGTTTATTTCTTACAAAATATATTCAAAATTGATAAAACTTGACTTCAAAACTCTTTAATTAACTTTATACTCAAAGGTTAGGATTTAGTAAATTAAACGAGAATCTTAACCAAATTTACAAGATTATACCAGATTATAAAACCGCACTCAAGTTTTTTTTTTATAGAACCTAATATAAAGCAAAAATTCCTGATCAAAACAAGTTTTGCAGGCCCTGCGAATAAAAAATATTCTTCTATTTGTACATCAAGAGATGAATATAAATTTATTATACAAAGTGACTAATAAAAATATATAATATATGAATCATTTAATTTTATAGCCTTGTAATTTCGAAAAAGAAAAATAATCTATTTATTTATTTTTTTGAAAAATCTGTAATATAATATTACAATCTTGCAAATATGATTTTATATTAAATGTATGCCAATATCAAGGTTCACTTTCACATAAATCTGAAGTGTATTTATTAATTAAATAAATTTATAATTATAATACTCTCTGGTAATATTGTGTGCTTATGTCAATGATAAAATATTGCTTTTAAAATTTATGCAATTGAAGGTATAAACTGTTTAAATTTGGTCAATGTATTTATTGATTTATTTTGGATAATAAAGATAAGGTAGTGACTTCGTAATATTATTTTTAACTATCAACTACTTTTTAATCAGATAAGTTATTTAAGTATGTAATTGGTAGTACTTATAGGCGTTAAATATTTTAAATAATTATGCAACAATTATCTGTTTTCTTCCATCATGTTACTATTAGGAATAAAATTTTGCACAAATTTTGCACTATATCGTATAACTGAGGCACAACTTTTGACTGAATTTGGTGGTAAAAACTGCATTTTTTTCTGATATAATGTGTCGACATTGTGCTAGAGCAGTAACGGATTTGGAGTCGCTATCAGAATATCCCACAATTCATGCACCCGAATTTTCACCATTTTTTGGTGTGCAGAGTCTTGGCCCCCCGGGATTTTGTCAACGAGTAGCTAAAATCTCAGGGGACCAAAATGTGAGGTGGCTAAATTCAGGGGGCCTAAGTTCCAGAGAGCCAAAATAAAAAAAAAGCTTCCACATTTAAAAATAAACTGCGTGTTTTTTTTTAAAGGATAGAAAATTCTAGATTTTAAGATCTTAGGGATCCGCCAGAGCTGCAGAGCTAGAAATTTTACCTGAGACTCGTGTAGAGTAGTATATCCTCGAGTATAATCGATAATTCAGCTCTTAGAGGCAATTCACTATCATTGAAAATATGAAACCCTTACCAGTATTATATATTACCAAAAAGCCATTTCACTTGTAAGAAAAAAGTTTGTTGCAAAAGTTTTTATGAAATAATGTCTTATTGCACCTCATAATGAAATTCTTTAAAAAATTTCTGTGGTTGCACAAGGTAGAAATACATATAATTGGAAGTAAAGAGGACTGAGTTTATAATAGTAGATCTGCCTCAAAATTTATAACAGCAAAGTACAATTGGAAACAAAACTTATTTTGTTAATTCAGTAATAAAATAAAAATGTCAATTTAATTTAACGAACTAAAGGAAGCAATATAAAATCAAGTCAGGATACTTTTTCTAAAAGTAATTTAGAGCTTTTATTTTTTTAAATCACAGTATTTAATCCAGGTCATTTTGTATACCTTGTAACAAAAAATCAATTTATTTTTTTTTCTCTACAAATTTCAACAAAATAAGTACGTGTCTGAAATCTAAAAAAATTAATTTATAAAGCTTTTAAATGCTGATTCAATTGGTATTTACTTTTATAATTAATGAATTAAAGAGAAAGATATAATTTAATCAGATGATTTATGCTGGTAGATATAGTAATTAAATAAAAAAATTTGAGTTATAATTTAGTTTTAAGCATTTACTCGGGCATTTATTAGTATATTGAATATCTGAAAATAATAATAATAATATTTTGATTAATTGAAATTTATATACTCTCGTGACAATATTATTACTTCAAAGAATAAATTAATTAATGTTATTTTATTATTTATATTGATAAAAATTTATATTTTCATTCGAGTGCTTTTATTTTATTATATAAATAACTGCTTTTGTTATAATAATTTGAATTTTTATTTTTTCGAAAATTTTAGTTACATAGTTTTTCATTAAAAAAGTTATTTTAAACTGAAAATATGTACTAAATGGAAAAGTTTTTAGTTTGTTATTTTATTTAGTTGACTGAAATATGTAAAAATTAAAATTTTTATTTATTTAGGGGAAAATAGGGTATTTTGGATTGAAAAGGTTGATTTCATGGAGCATATTCTTACTAGATTCTGCGAACTCTAGAGATGAATAGATTGAGCTCTAGCAATATTATCACTAAAAATTAATTAAAATTTTGCTCAGAGGCGATTTTATGAATCCTGCTTGAGCATAATTTTAATAGATTTTGGGTCATAGTTAATTATTTCTACTCTAGTGCCCCTAGAATCTAGCAAAAATATGCTCCATGAAATTGCCTCTAAAATCTGGAAAACCTCTTGATTAATATTAACATAATACTTAGGTAAATTGGTATCTGTTAACCAAGAAGCAAAATATGTAGGTTTTATCTCACAGTCGTATGTTCTTACAGGCTACAATATGCAAACATCTAACCCTGTATTTAAGACATGGTTTTTTATAAAAAGTCAATAAAAATGATTACCTGTTATTAGTAAATTTTAATGAACAAGATTTTTTATTAAAGCAAAAGCATACTTTACTTAATTCTACTTTTTTTAATCCGAAGAAAGCGCTTTTTATCCCTTTTCTGCTCTATTTAATACCAACATTTTTATATTTTAAACTCAATTTATCAAACATAAAAAAAATATTAAAAAATTTTCTTCCTTTACATTTTACTACTAAAAAATTTATTCATATTTCATGCAACAAAAAAAAAT
Source organism: Anagrus nilaparvatae (assembly GCA_022575985.1). Lineage (NCBI taxonomy): Eukaryota > Metazoa > Arthropoda > Insecta > Hymenoptera > Mymaridae > Anagrus > Anagrus nilaparvatae. Next base: position 7,098,696 of record JAKSXM010000238.1, on the reverse strand, counting down.
AATAAAAAAACAAGAAATTGCGTGCTTAAATGCACGTGCTAATATTTTTCTCTTTTATATACTTTATTTATGCAATTTTTACAATCTCAACACTTATTTGCTGAAAGTTTTTCTGTTTCTATATTTTTATCTACTTTTGCACACTTTGCAATTCTTAACCCCAATGGATATCCAATTTATATTTTATTTTACATTACAGGAAACAAAAGCACAAAAAAAAGAATTTCTTATATAAAATGTTAAGTTTATATTTACATTCGTTGTTTACCAAGTTGTTTACAATATGATATTTAAACGTGTAAGGAATGGAATATTTGAATTTTAAATTTTGATCTCTTTGTTGAGTTTTTTTTTTATTCTGTTTGCTTTTTTATCATTTTTGCATATTTTATGTTTGATTTAACAATTAAATTTTTTTGCTGTTTGAAATAACTGAATTAATCTAATGATCCTGGTAATTATGAAAGGTTGTTACAAATAATGAAGTAAAAAACTTAATCTTGTAATGTTGCCAAGTGGATATTCATAATTAGAGCAATTCGTGCTTTTTTTACACGCTAAAAAACCATTCTTTTTTTTGCTGCAACCTATAATTTGCAGTATTTTACCTGGTATTTTATAACATTGACATTTTTCTGGTAACTATTTAACATGGGATATGTTCATAGGAAAGGTATTTGAAAAAAGCCTTAAATTCAGAAGTGGGGTTCAAATTGGACGTTTTTAGGCGGAAGGGCATCAACAGGACTTAAAATTATTTGTAATTAGGGACTCGATTTAAATGACGGGGGGGGGGGGCTTAAATGGAACTTAAAAAAAATTTCGATTTAATTCAGGTTTAGGGACTTAGGATATTCCAGGTTAAGGGGCTTGTAATAATTAGAGTTACGAAACTTAGAATATTTTCGATTTAGAGATTTAGAATAATACAGACTTAGATAATCAGAATAATTTGGATTTAGAATTGATAAAAATAACAAATTATATTGTAATGCGTATTATTTAGGCATTATACCTAGCCCTTAGTTGTAAGTAATCATGGTCCATGCATTTAGGTTGTGTTTCGCAAACCGCGGTTAATTCAACCACTTTTATTTACTTTTTAAAATATTCTTAGTTGTTTTGTTTTGTAGCAGATTCTTAAAAAAATAAATTTGAAAAAATTTTACTCCTCTTCAAAACTAAAATTTTTTTCCATCAATCCTTTAATTTTGGGTAAAGTGGGCTAACTAGTTCTAAGAAAAGGTTCATCCATATATATAAGAGAAAAATGTAATGCTATTAACTAATTTTAATTTTGAAGTTAAAATTATAATGTATGAGTAGTACAGAAATAATAATAATAATATTAAAAGTTAAATTATTTTTTAAAAAAAGTTCAAATAAATTTTTAATTAAACAAAAAAGTAAGTAAAAAAAAGTTTCATTAAAACAATTTTAAAAAATATGAAATACTTTTAAAAAACACAAAATACTTCAAATAATCACTATTTTTAACTCGTAAATGAAATGAAAAAAAAGAATCATTTTTATTTCTACAATATAAATAAATGAAAAGTAAGATAACAAAACATTACGGCGGGAAAGTTGCCAAAGTTTTTGTACATAATAGAATTTTACTTCTAAGTAAAAAAAAAATAAAAACTTTTGTGATTTTTTATGTGTCTATAGAAATAACAAAACTGTTCTACAACACTACTATTAAAAGTATTTTAATATTTAAGTTAAATATAAATAAACAAAATATTTATTCATAAACTTTAAAAATACATTTTTACAAAAAAAAAATGATAAAAATAAATTTAGGTCAATATTATCATTGTCATTATTATTATTATTTTGTTATTATTATTGTGAATTATTAAATTCAATTTTCATGCATGTATGTATCATGAATTTGACATTTTTTAAATTAAAAAAAAAAATATGTTTGGTTTTTAAAATTTAATTAAAAACTATATAAAGTTCAATGAACGAAATTTTGGTTATTTAAATTGAATTATTCTGACATTTTAATTTATGTGTTTATGTAGGAGGCGTGACGTTATTTTAAAAAAATTTTTATCTTTAAATGAAATATTTTAGATACTGTAATTATTTATAATGGTTGATGTCACTGATTTTAATCTTATTCATAGTGCAATGGTTTATATTCGGTCAAAAATAATTGTAAATTTACAAAAAAATGTTGATGATTTTTGATTATTTATTAAACCTTTTTTTTATAAACTTGAAAGATTTAAAAACTTAAATAATATTTTTTTTAAATACCATCAGAGAACAATCCACATTCGCTCCTGATATAAATTATCATTTCCTATGTGTAACATAGAGAATATTTTGGACTCAGTTTCAGCTGCTTAATTTGGATTTTGCATAATTATGATTCTTCTTCAGGAGCAAAAGTAAGCTAACTTCAGTAGTAGCATTATCAAAAAACTCACTGATATTCTGCTCATAGACTAAAAACCTTAACATTTCACCACTTTTAAAGATAAATTTTTTTCGCTTTTAGGGCTCCGAAACATAATATTGAATTTTTCGAACATCAACAAATATACCACACTTAAATTTTTTTTATAGTTCTGGTGAAAACCACTTTTTAATACCCAAAAATCCAAAATCTTCTATTACCAAAAATGTAAAAGCATAGTTATTAAACTGATTTTTAACAATAGCCATAATTCTGCAGTCCCAATCGTCCTATTCTGTTACCGCCGCCGTTTATCCGCATATTTTTGCTTTTCAAATGCATAGAGGTAATCTAGAGGTCTAATTCCAACGGGAATCAACGAGCTTTTTATAACTTTTTGGATGCTACTACTTAGGTTGGATTTGTTTTTGGGGGCTAAATCTTTATACTTACCCGGAAATACGTTATTTTTTTAAGTCCCGCCATGCCACGGTGCTTGAATTTTGTTCTTTCAAAAATAAAATTCATAAATTTCTACCAATGTCTAAAAAATTTTTCCCATCCTTAACTAATTTTTCTAATCCTATAATTCCTTCTCAACACGTAGGAATAAATAGGATTAATTTTTTAATAATATTTTCTTCAAATAGAATGTGTTTAAAAAAATTTTGTTCATTTTGACCACAATCAAACACATAAAATTCAAACCCTGATTTTCTTTGGTATAAAGTGCCTTAAAAAAATGATATTTAATAATCGACGTTTACCATCGTTTACGTGCTTAGTAAAAAATTATTAAATTAAAAACTGCAAAATTATTTCCTTTTTACATTAAAAACCAGACGACGATATTTACAAAATAAATGTAGGGTAAGATTATATTGACACTTCTCTTTATTTATTATTTACATTTACTCTGTTGATATTTATGCATGAGGTCATCGTTCTTCAATGCATAAATGAATTATATCGCTTAAAAAAATATATTTTGTATTAAGCTTTTATAAAAGAATAGAATAATTCTGATAAAACGAAATAAGCATACGAGACTTAATGCACGATTTATTATACTGAATTTATGAGTAAATGTCTAGTTAGCAATTATCAGCATTGAAAAATATTTTTTCCTTTAAAGATTAGAAATAACATTGTAATACTTTTAATTATAGACTCATTGTTATTAAATTTTCCTAAAGTCAATATTATTGTTAATTGTGATTAAATAAATAAATAAAATATTTTTGTTTGGTATTTATGTTATAGAATGGAATTTTCTTTGTTTTTATCTTTTGTTTTTTTATTTTTAAGGAAATGCATAATTTTTTGTTAATTTTATTTTTATATAATACATAAAATAACAGGATGCATTATAAGCAATAAATAATAACAATTCATTAATTTTATTGTTTTTTAAAGAAATGTTATAGTTTGTTTAATTTTATGTTAAATATTTATTTATGAGAGTTGGCCACGTTAAAAAAAAATATATTTTTGGAAGAACTACCATTTTTATTCCAATTTGTTGTGTTAGGAGACTTTTAGTGATTATTAAAATTTTGGGTCCTACGGACCTTAATGGGCCCAATTGGGCTTTTTTTAAAGCTCAAAATTAATAAAAAAAATGTTTTTGGTAGTTACTACCAATTTTATTCCAAGTTTGTTGCGTTGGAAGACTTTTAGTGATTATTTAAGATTTTGGGTCCTACAGACCTATTTTGGATCTATTAGCATTACCCAAAAACAACGGCTCCAAGTATGTAGGACCCAAAATCTCAAATAATCACTAAAAGTCTTTCACCACAAGAAATTTAAAATAAAAATGGTAGTACCTATACCAAAAATATTTTTCATTTGGAGCTTTAAAAAAAGTTAAATTGGGGCCTAAGACCCAAATCTAATGCCTCCCATCAGATGGCCCCCTGAAAACCTAACAGCTTTTATATGAAACATTAGTTATTTTGTTATGTTTACAAGATATTTGAGTATATAATTTTAAAATTACTTACCTTTTAGGTCTATTAGAAATCCTTGGCTCTAAAAAATAATACCCCAAATCCCAGTTTACCATGTCTACCCATCCTAATATAAGATAAGTAAATCTTTTGAATTTTAATCCGGACACTCCATGTATGGCAAAAGTTTGTGGAGTTGAGTACACTGTAAAAAGTAACTTTCTTAGATTTACAAAATTTTTTCGAAAAATTAGTGAATTTTCAAAAACTTTTGTAAATATTCGATAAAAATCGTAAATTTACTAAATTTAGTATATTATCGAAAAAATCGAGAATTCTCGATATCTTTTTGTGATTTTACGAAAAAAGTTGTAAACTCACAACTATTTTTCGGAAATTTACAACTATTTTTTGTAAATTTTCGAGAAAAAAAATTGTAAATTATCAATTTTTCTTGCGAATTCACAAAAAAAATCGAGAATACTCGAATTTTTCGATAATATACTAAATTTAGTAAATATACTATTTTTTTCGAATATTTACATATTTTTTCGAAAATTTACTAATTTTTCGAAAATGTTCTAATTTTTTTGTTAATATAAGAAAGTTACTTTTTACAGTGTATGAGGTTAGTGATTCCTAGGTAAAAAACTATCATCATAATTACAGATACCATAATTACAGATAAGGTAAAAATGTCAAATTTATTTCATTCCTATTCAATTTTTAATTTACACTGCACAATAATTTTTTTTAAATAATTAACTCACTTTTACCTGATTTTATTCATTTTTAAAAACTTTTTTGCTGAGCTATACATTTTTTATTAGAGTCAACTTTACTTTCATTGATCGTGGCATTTTTTTTAATTTTAAAAACTTAATTTAACTTTAAATTTATAAAGAGTAAAATATTGAAAGAAAAAAGAATTTTTGAACACACAGAGTAAATAGTAAATATTAAAGTAAATATTTTTCTTTTATAAAATTTCTATATTTTATAATATTGATTTATTAAGTTTATTTAATTTTATTTATAATAAAGAAAAAGAAAAAAGCTGAAAGTTAAAAATTACTATTTTTTTTAATTAAAATTTTACAAACTATTAGGTAATTATTCAATTTTGAGACAATAGTTACTACAATTACTGTTAAAATGGGTACAGCGAAATAAACTACCTGATATACATACATATAATTAAAAACATGAATTTTTTATTATCAGATTTACACAAAAATTAACAAGGGACATCCAAACGACGAATAAAGCTTAATTCTAAAAAATTAAAATGATTTGTTCAGTAGATTTCTCAAATGAGGAGAAAAAATTTTGCAAAAATATACCTCGAAAACTGTTTATTTTCTGTGTATATTGCAAAAATATCTCATTTTAGAGAGGCCAATTAAAAAGTTATGCACTCTCATTAAAAAATTCCTTATTAGCAATCTTAATAACCTACAGTATAGAAAATCTCCACATGATGATTAATGTCAACCCCAAACCTGCATTTTAATTGGTATATCCACAAAAACTTGAAATATTCTCAACATAAAATACAAATTATATAATTATTTTAATTTAACCTATCCATAGAAATTTTGAAAACAAATTCTAATGACGTATACCAATTAATTAAGATAAAAAAATAAATAAAATATAGAGATTGAAATAAAATAAAATTAATGTTTTTCACAGACCAAAATACAAATGAAAGAAACAATATTGTTACATAATCAATCTTTATTCAATTTAAAGCTGAGTGACTGTTATTGTCATTCTTTTGTATAGTTCTTTTTCGAATTTTTTCTCATTGTAAACATTTCTTTATTCTTTTTTCTTTCGTGCTTTAAATTAAATTAAAAATTTGTCTAAAGAAATTTATTTAAATATTTATCTTATTTATTTAAGAATGGGATTTATGCAAGTGTATTTATTTTACACTAAAATAAATATAAATACCTAAAAATTTAGATTTAAAAAAATTTTGACTATCAAACATTACAATCAATAATTCAGTTCTACATTTCTAAGGTAATTCAAAAGTAGTCTTTACGATCTATAATATCCAGAATTTCATCCAGGTATAACCTACTTATTTTTATAATCTTTGTAGCTTTCATACACATTATATTTTTTAGTTAAAAAGTGTATACCTATAAATAAATCTTGAAGCTTATTTTATCAGGTATCTTCTTGTCGAGCTTCTTATCTTCTATATAATAAGATTTTGCATTACTTTTTCTTAGCTTTATACAATATAAGATAATATTTTATCAATATTAATAATAAATACATTAAAATATTAAATAAATTTTAAGTCAACTTATAAATATATTTCCACTTAATTAATTAATTTTATATCGAACTAATTTTTATTTAATTATCTGTTAATATCTTTGTGAGTGAAGGAAAAAAAAAAATATTTATTTTTGAGGAAACCCCTGATTATAGATTACCTAACATTCTTTTATGTAATGGTTTTATTTTTTTTTTAATGTAGTTTAAAGTATTTTACTGGCGCCATAAACTTTACATAAAAAATATAAATAAAATAAACACTCATAGAATTTTATGTCTTATTTTCTTACTTATTTTACAAAATATTTTTACTTGGTCTAAACTTGGTTAAAATTCAAAAATTAAAATAAAAACTATTTTTTTTTATTTCAAAATTATTTTTAAAAAATTTTAAATCTCATCCATTAATATAATATTTTTATAGATTGTAAAATATCAAAATTAAATGTATAAAATTATTGAAAATCAAAACATGCAATAAATCACTGCTTTATTTTTAAAATAAAATATTATTTTTAAATTTTAAAAACAAATAATTAATAAAAAATATTTGAAAAATTAACGATTTCTTTTAGATCAGTCCAATCAAAAATTTTAAATACTAGACAAGCACTTTTATTTACACTGTTAAAAGTAACTTTCTTAGATTTACAAAAAAAATAGAATTTTTTCGAAAAATTAGTAAATTTTCAAAAAATTTTGTAAATATTCGATAAAAATCGTAAATTTACTAAATTTAGTATATTATCGAAAAATTTGAGAATTCTCGATTTTTTTTTGTGAATTTACGAAAAAAGTTGTAGATTCACAACTATTTTTCATAAATTGACAACTATTTTTTGAAAATTTTCGAAAAAAAATTGTAACTTATCAATTTTTCTTGCGAATTCACAAAAAAAAATCGAGAATACTCTTTATTATTAATATACTAAATTTAGTAATTATACGATTTTTTTCGAATATTTACAATTTTTTTCGAAAATTTACTAATTTTTCGAAAATGTTCTAATTTTTTTTTTAATATAAGAAAGTTGCTTTTTACAGTGTATAATAGAACCGCTTTTCTGAAATTGGTTTATATTTCTAAATTTTTCTTATATTTAAAATTCAAGTAAACAATTTTTTTTCCCAATGGGGCAGGATTTGAAGAATGAAGTTGTGCATCATTATCTAATTCGTTACAAAGAGACGTCAATGTTGCCTGTAATACAAAAATTATTATTTGTACTAAAATATGAATTAAATATTAATGTTAATAAACTGAAAAAAAATCTTTTTGTGGCACACTTAATTTTTTTTTATTATTTTTTTTGTGCAAACAATTGCGAATGACTGAAAAGGTAAAAAAAAATCTGGTCGCTTGAAATCAGCTTGTTTGAATTATTTTTCAAATTTTCTCTGCGTTATAAGTAATTCAATTACCAATGGTTTTAAAAAGAAAAAAAATTTCAATTACCGCAGGCAGATTTTTTTTCAGTGTAAGTCTAGATAAAAGGATACAAAATAATCAAGAAAAAATAAAAATTTACCAATTCTTTGGCGTTAACAGGAGGTGACAAAGATTTTAAAAGATCTCCACCAACTTTAATCACTTCACAAACAGCTTTAGTAACATGAACAGCTTTTTTCTAAACTTTTGAAAAAGTATTTGATTATATTCAAATATAATTAATCAATAACAAAGCCCCATAAAAAAAAAAGTTCGCTTTTGTCACCGAACTTTTTTATTGTGGGGCTGTGTAATTTTTGTGGCTAGATTTCTTGCAATTGTTTATTATATCTAAATTTATTGATCATGATTTATTTTCAAGAGATGAACATGATACACTAGCTATTAGGAGAGCAGATAATAAAATCCGAACTGCCGCATACTTCATTTTGAAAAAGTTTTTTTGAACACTGAGACTTTTCTTTCCAAAGTTTCAAATTGAATTATATTTTCATGCAAATAAAATTTTCTTTAAATGCTTTTTAATATCAAACAATGAAATATTTTTCAGTCGAGTCCTAATCTATGCATTAAGAAGCTTAAATGGCGTTTGTTATTTTTTTGAAGAGTTTCGTCAATTAATAATTTTTACGTTTTACTGTACGTAATAGGTTTTATAGGTTCATCAGGTTTTACAATAAATTCGAATGCGTATAATTTCAATTTTTAATTCATTATTTGAAAAGCCTAATTTTTTCTACCTGAAATTTTCAAACAAATTTTTTCCAGCCCTCTCTGAGGATTTAAACTTTTTATTAAGATTTCGTCAAACTTTTATTGATAAATATTCTTTCAGAATATTCAAATTATTGCGAGTCTCTTTTTTTGCACTATGTCCATCACTGAGTTAGGATGAATTTCTAGTTAACATGTTTCATGCATTTCGGTTTTATGTGTTCAAATTTACAAGATTTTATTACGTTAATATATACGTGACTATATGTTATATTTTATTAAAATTTTTATACAAATATTATTAAAATTATTTATTATCAAATAATTATTCATAATAAATCCTTAAAACGTTTTTTTTTTTAATTTCTCATATTTTATTTTTGAAATTTACTTTGAATTTTCCAAAACAAGTAGATACTTAAAATTTTAGAAAAATTAACATTTTCCTACTATAAATTCTGTTTAATTTTATCTATGGCACAAAAATTGAATTTTAAAACAATAATTTTACAAAAATTTTCAAAAGCTTTTTACTCTGTCTTTTTTGTTATGACTTAATGACACGATTTATATTTGATAAAAAAGTATTATCTGTTTCATATATAAAACCTCGATTCCTAAATCGGAAATCATTCATTGCTTACGCCTTTAAAAGTTTAGTAGCTTTTAAAAAAATGAAGATTTTTACTTTTTTCAATATTGTTTACGCTTTTTTAATTTTACTACCGCTAGCATTATCTTTTGACAAAAACAGTAAGTAACATACTTTTTATAACTTCGAAAATTTTAATTCGTTTTTTTATTTCAAAATAGGTATATCTGAAAATCAGCTAACCCTCGAGAATTCAAATAGAAACTTAAGAATAAAGCGATCACTTTTTAACGATGATGATGAATTAAATCCAGACGTGGCTGATGTAATCTATCGCATACTTTCATTTGGTATTTCACAAATTCCTGAAATAGGCGGCGTTTTAAACCTTATATTTGGTATTTTTTGGAAATTAGAAGTTCATACTACTAAACCAGACATTTTTGAAGAAATCAAAGACAAAATTAAAGATTTGGTAGATGATAGAATCGACCTTAATACATGGAATGAATTAACTGGCATTACAAATGAGCTAAAACGCAAAATTCAAAGATTCAATTCCTCTTTAGACACCAATGACACAAAATTAATTCATGATCATTACGTACCACTTTCAATATTTATAACTGGCCAAGAACAAAGGTTCAAAATACCAGGATTGCATTTAAAATCGGCTTTTGCGCCACTTTACGCAGCTGTAGTTAATTTAATTTCTATAATAAGAATAGCTTCTATCAAGAATGCCAACAAAATAGGCTTGACTGACAATGAAATACAGTCAGAAATTAAAGAACTTATACTTTTATATAGTTTATCTGTTCAGCACATGACCGATATGCAGAATGATTTCAAAAAATATTTTGAAAATACTTTAAAGAACACAAACGTAATAAGAGGGTACAGAGATAAAACAACGCTTGCCCAGGATACAGAGAGTATCTTAAAGCAAAATATGATGTACCAAAGGGAAGCATTTTCTTTTATACAAATCTGGAAATCTTACCTCGATAATCCATTAGAACCCAATGGTATATTTTTACAAATCAGCTATCCTGCCTTGTTAGTTGGTCAATTTTGGGGTTATAATAATGCACTTGAAGTAGTAAATAAATTGATGTCTACTATACAACCTACCCAACCGAATATTAACCAAGTGAATCTTTTGGATTTTAAGCCAGATACTCCATGGATGGCAAGAGTTTGTGGAATTGAGTACAAAGTTAGTGATGTGTGCGGGAAAAACTATACTCATAAATACGGATACTTTGGAAGACCTGGTGATCTTCTGGTTAGAAATCAAGTCGTCGATTTTTCTTACTCAAACCCGCTTGTAAAAGCAGAAATTCATTCCGCAGAAAAAGATTATTCTCTAGATCAAATTAAACTCTCAACTAATTTTGGTAAACAAACTATTACAGCTGGTCTACCTGGTCCACGTGGCAATGTTTATACTCTGGAACCTCCATCAAATTTGTATATAATTAGTTCAATATTAATGCCAGAAGATATGACTTCCTACATACATGGCTCTGGCCATCAAACGACAGCTGTGGCCTTTGCTATGACTTATATGAATAAGAATATTAAAGTTAAGCCAGTTTGCAATAATGGTATTGAATACAATGGTCAAAACAATATTGTAGCAAATCCTTTAATATTAATAAAATTAAATCCAGTTGGTAGTAATGGTAATGAAACCAACGGTGAAAATTTAAAGGATGTTCAGAACAGGCGCAGAAAATACAATGAAGAAAATGAACTTACTGTAAAAAACGCATTTAAATGTTTTTTGAAAAAGATGATAGCAAAGTTATTTAAATTCAGCCTATAGTTATGATATTTTTAAGATATCCATAATTTAGTTATTTTTTTAAATTAACGAAATAAATGAAATAAATTTATCGATTATTCTATTAGTTAAAAATGTAATAATTAGTTATACGATATATTTATGATGTTAAAAATTTCATTACCTAGTAGATAAATTATTTTATAGAAATATTTATTTTATAAGGTATGAGTATACAAAATAACTTAATAATACTTAACAATAACATTAAAAATACTCGAGAAGAAGTTAATCTCTTAAGGTCAGTTCTTAACCGTCATTCCAACAATATTACTGCTATCGAATCAAAACTCTCTGAACTGGACAAACAAGTTATGGATATCCATTCAACAAATAATTGAATCCAAGATCGGTTGTTAAATCTTGAATCAAACAACAACAATTCTCTCCCAATATCAATGAACAGACTTCAAAAATTAAATAATTTAATATTATATGGTGTTGCAGAAGAATCTACATCTAATAATAACTTCAAAGACTTAATTAACTACTTTAAAAAATTTAATAAAAGCTTAACAGACCTAAAATTTTCCAGACTTGGCGAACTTAAAGAGGATAGAGAAAGACCAATACGCATTACTTACAAGAATATAATATTATTATGAAATTAACAGATAAATTACTCGAAGATTGGTCTATTACTCAAGATAGAACATTTCTCCAACGTCAATTCTTTGGTAAGCTGCTATCAGAAGTAAAAATCCATAATAACACTCATCCGCACAATCTTGCATCAATGGAGTACCCGTTATAGCTGACGCTGAAGAAAATGAACTAAAAACTATTAAAGATACTAATTTAGAACTAGAAAATAATCCTCAACCACAAGTAAAAAGAGGTCCTGGTCGACCTCCAAAACATACGGCACCCCCTACTCATGTAATAGAGAATTTAAATGAAAATGATGCTTTAATCGACAAAAATACTTTCTCAGATAAATTAACAGGTAACAATAGTAATTCATCCACACTCTCACAAACTTTTATTTCAAACAACTCGAAAGAACAAAATTTCAAAAAAATAACAAAACATCAAAAACTAAAATAGCGCATCATAGACTAACTAAATACTCAAACAATAAATAATAAACAACTTATAATCTATTATCAAAATGTGAGGAGTCTTCGAGACTCAAACAAATTAAATTTATTGAAAACGTGTTAGATTATTAGATATTGTGATAAAATGATAAAATAATTCTCTAGTCCAATTTAATTTTTGACAAATTATAATTTCTTTTAAATTATATTCCTTATTCGTATTCATTTCTTTTAAAAAATTATTATAAAATTATTTTAAATTATATTGTTTATTCATAAACTTACTTATACAAAACTATTATTGTTAAACTATTAAGATAAAAACTTTTATTGATCAAATTATATATATAAGAGCAATTTTTAATAATTTTTGTAATATTATACATATTATATGACTTAATACAACCTTTTGTATTGGAAAACTATAAAAGGCTACAAGCCCGTTTATCTTTTTACTAATAAAGAAATAAAGAAATAATAACTTTTTTTTTTTTTTGAGATTTTTTTAATGAGTTTTTAATAATAAATGTTAAATTATGATTTTTTACTTTAAAATTTTGCCATCTAAGAACTCTGAATACTGCAAAATATCTAAAAATTACTATTTCTATGATAATTTTTTAATAAAATCGTTAAAAAATTTTTCAAAAAAAAGCAAAATTATGATTTTTAACTTTAAAATTTTTCCATTTTTACATGAATCCTTGAAAGTTTACTAAAAGTGCCTATATAAAATATCCACGAGAAATCCGAATTCTCAGCCAAATTTTCATTTGGTCGCATAACTTACAATGAGAGACCGGAACATTTGGGGTGCCCAATTATAATCCATAATTATAACTGAGTTTATTATGTTGAAAAAGCATCCCCGTTACCCACCATTGATTTCAACGTGCCTCCTGGGCCTAGAGAACAGGGTTCCCTGTCAAGTTCTATGTTATCAGATAGGGTTTTTAGGCTAACTTCTGAAAAATTTTGCTATGTAGGAATTTAATTATATATCTGATCTCATTTATTTTTTACACGTTTCGCCTATCAATACCCGTAAACCCCAATTTTTTATCACTAATTCTCTCAATGCTATAGTTAATAAACCAAATGACTATATTTTTGGGCGCAGATGTGGTGGAACATCCTTCATAAACTAATATTTTAAAAAATATAAGTTACAAATTTTGAAATATTCTTTATAAAAAATAAATGATTTTAAAATATCTATAAATCAATAAAATTAAAACAATTCATCAATTAAACAATAAAACATTTGATCAAACTTTCTGTATTAAAGATTAATTTAATCCTTAGAGAATAAAGTCACACATTGTATTTTAAGTTATAATACCTGAAAACTTTTTAGTTAAATCATTTTAATATAAAATACTCTCTTATGAATTAAATCTCAAGCTTTTCAAAATTTTCATCATTATTATATTAAATAAATTTGACGAATTAACAGATAGCAATCTTTAATTTTAAAATGTCTAAATAATAATATGTATGTCAAAGTTTTGAAACTTTAGGTACGTAAAATAGGATAAAAAGAGAAATGGCCGTAACAAATTACATGGATGTAATTTGTTTATGCTTGAATTATTATCTGACGTAAACCATTATAGATTATCTCATGTGTTGGTATATAGTTCATGTTACATTTATGAAAAATACATATACAAGCAATATCTCTGTAAAACTGTAAGAACTGCAGTAAAAGCTCAAAATATTGATGATCAATAATTTCCGTTTAACTTTTTTTACAAAAAAATGAAAGTAATCAGAATTTTTGTGTGACTATTTTGCATTTTTTATCCTATTTTTTAGCCTTGATAAGAACAAGAACTTAGAATACTTTAGGTTTATGAACTTATGATAGTATTTATTTCAGGATGTATTGTAATTTCGGTTTTTGGATTTATTACTGTTATGAGTGAACATGTTCCATGATCGTTGGTTGTGTGAACACACAAACCAGTTATAAATTTTTTATTATGATTTAATGGCACGATTTATATTTGATAAAAAAATGTTATCTGCTTCATATATAAGACCTTGATTTTTAAATCGTAAACCATTTATTGCTTGCAGCTTTAAAAGTTTGGTAGAATTTAAAAAAATGAAGATTTTTACTTTTGCTAATATTTTTTACACTATTTTTATTTTACTACCTCAAGCATCATCTTTTGCCAAAAATAGTAAGTAATATACTTAAATTTAATAAAAATACTCGAATCTTGAGCTACCAATTATCTTTATTTTTCCAATAAATTACCCACGTTTCGAAAACTTTCAGTTTTCTTTATCAGGGCTAAAAATTTTCTTACCTTATTTTATTAAAAATGATCTTATACTAATCTGCGGTTCTGTAAAACAATATTTAAAACAATGTGCACAAGTGCTAGATTTTTTTATACGAAGGAACATTAATATAAACAAAACAGAAAGATTAAATTTCTAATTTACATATTTAAACGATTATTTTTTAATATGAAACCTATTACTCATTATTAAATATCCTAAAACTGTAAATTTTCAAGAAATTTTTTTGGTCGATCAACTCTTCTATATTATTTTTAATGCCTTATTCCGTATTGTTATTATTTTACTTTTTTTACTTAAACCCAGTTTATTTTTTTAGTAAAAAGTTCTTTTTTTATTTTTTTCGATCTTTTTTACCATGGTATTTTCATTATATTTTATAAATATCATTTCCAGATGTAACAGTTTTCTATTACTTTTTTCACAACGATCACTTTCTCAAAATCAATTTTATGTTTATAATTTTTGCTGTTCGTATTTAAGACTTTGCGACTATAATTATATATAACATCTTTTTTGTCTTCCCAAACCCAGACATATAATTTACTAGAAGTTTGGCCTATATATACTTATGATCAAAAAATTTATTACTTTTGATAATTTCGCAAATTTTTTAAATGCAATATTTTATTTCAAAATAGGTGCATCAGAAAATCAGGTAAACATCGAGAATTCAAACAGAAACTTAAGAATAAATCGATCAGCTTCTAACAATGGTGATGAATTAGATCCAGACACGGCCGATGTCATCTTTCGCTTACTCTCATTTGGTATTGGAAAAATTCCTGAATTCGGTGGCGTCTTAAGCCTTATATTTGGTATTTTTTGGAAATTTGAAGTTCCTACTACTAAACCAAACATTTTCGAAGAAATCAAATACAAAATCCAAGAATTGGTCGATGATAGAATCGAGCTTAACACATGGAATGAATTAACCGGCATCACAAATGAACTAAAGCAAAAAATTAAAAGATTCCATTCCATTTTAGAAAGCAATGATACTAATTTAATTCATGATCATTACATACCACTTTCAGTATTTATGACTGGCATGGAAGAAAGGTTTAAAATACCAGGTTTGAAGTTAAAATCGGCTTTTGCGCCACTTTACGCAGCTGTAGTTAATTTAATTTCTATAATAAGAATAGCTTCTATCAAGAATGCCAAAAAAATAGGTTTGAATGACAATGAAATAGATTCAGAAATTAATGAACTTAAACGTTTAGTTAATTTATCCGTTCCTTACATGACCGATATGCAGAATGGTTTCAAACAATATTTTGAAAATACTTTAAAAAACACAAACGTAATAAGAGGGTACAGAGATAAAACGACGCTTGCACAGGATACAAAGAGTATTTTAAAACAAAATATGATGTACCAAAGAGAAGCATTTTCATTTATACAAATTTGGAAATCTTACCTCGATAATCCATTAGAAGCCAATGGTTTATTTTTACAAATCAGCTATCCTGCCTTATTAGTTGGTCAGTTTTGGGGTTATAATAATGCACTTGAAGTTGTAAATAAATTGATGTCTTCTATACAGCCTACCAATCCAAATATAAACCAAGTGAATCTTTTGGATTTTAAGCCAGATACTCCATGGATGGCAAGAGTTTGTGGAATTGAGTACAATGTTAGTGATGCGTGCGGAAAAAACTTTACTCATAAATACGGATACTTTGGATGGCCTAACGATCTTTTGATTAGAAATCAAGTCGTCGATTTTTCTTACTCAGACCCACTTGTAAACGCAGAAATTCATTCAGCAGAAAAAGATTATTCTCTAGATCAAATTAAACTCTCAACTGTTTCAGGTAAACAGACTATTACAGCTGGTCTACCTGGTCAACGTGGCAATGTTTATACTCTAGAATCTCCATCAAATTCGTATTTAATTAGTTCAATATTAATGCCAGACAATAAGGTTTCCTACCCACGAGGCTCTGGTCATCAAACGACAGCAGTGGCTTTTGCTATGAGTTATTGGAATAAGAATAGTAAATTTAAGTCAGTTTGTAATAATGGTATTGAAAACAATGGTCAATACAATAATATAGCAACTCCTTTAATATTAATACAATTAAATCCAGTTAGTAGTAATGGTAATGAAACCAATGATGAAAATTTTTTAGGATTGAATCCAGTTGATTCTAATGGCAATGAAACCAACGGTGAAAATTTAAATGATGTTCAAAACAGGCGCAGAAATTACAATGAAGGAAATGAATTATATCTTATTATGAAAAATGCTTTGAAAAGTTTTTCGAAAAAGATGATAGCAAAGTTATTTAAATTCAGTTTATAGTTATGATATTTTTAAGAAATCCATATTACAATTTTTTTATATTAACGAAATAAATGTATTAATTTATCGATAATTTATTTCTAAATTACTAGTTAAAAATTTAATAATTAGGAATACGAAATATTTATGATGTAACTTTAAATTAACTAACACTAAAAAAAAACTAGGATAACTCAAGCAATGACAAAATAATATTCATAATAGTTGAAAATCTATTTTATCAAAATATAATATTTATAAGAAAACTTTGTTCGATAATTCTATTGTCATTTCAAACTCCCTTGTAAAAAATGTATGTATTACGTTCAAATTTAAAATAAATAATATGGTGTTTTATGTGTTTTCTTTAATTTTATTTAAGCTGAAAGGCTTAGTAATGAAAAACGTAATTCTTATTCTTCGCACATGCGCAGACTAAATCAAATTTTTTACCTCAAAATAAGCATTTAGCCACAAATATAATATGTATATTTTATTTTAATATTTATACGTTCATTTTTATTAAATTAATTAATTAATTATTTTAAACGACCTTGACGAACAAACAAATCCTTAGATTCGAAAACTCACATTTTTGATACGTGATATCAAACCGACTTCACTTTTTTTATTTTTAACGTATCAAGTAGTTTGCTTATTTTTAACCAACAAATTTGTTTTTGATTAAATATTTTTTTAAAAATCTAATTTTTGCAAATTAAATTTTTAAGTAATGAATTGATGTTAGAAATAATATTTTTTATGAAAAAACATCGAGACATTTTTTTCACAAACTTTTTTTCGATGTATTTTCATAAAAAATATTATTTCTAACATCAATTCATTACTTAAAAATTTAATTTGCAAAAATTAGATTTTTAAAAAAGTATTTAATCAAAAACAAATTTGTTGGTTAAAAATAAGCAAACTACTTGTTCCGTTAAAAATAAAAAAAGTGAAGTCGGTTTGATTCCACGTATCAAAAATGTGAGTTTTCGAATCTAAGGATTTGTTTGTTCGTCAAGGTCGTTTAAAATAATTAATTAATTAATGTATATTTTAAGTAAAAATTTACCAAAGTAGGCCAAAAACAGAAAAATAGCTGCCAAAAATAAAGAATTGGACCTAGAAAGCTAAAAATGGTTGAAAGTACTTATTTTTTGTAATTTTATTTACCTTAGGTTAAAATTTCTAAGAATTACCAATAAATAAAATATGATTAAAATATGATTAAAAAAATTCGATATTCATTTATTTAATTAATGACATCAGTTTTATAAAAATCACAGAAATTATCATATTATCAAATAAACAAATATTGATTCTATTCTTTGCTTTTTCAATCAAATAAAAAAAATTTTATTATCCGTGACAGAATTTAGCAAGAATTGAAAAATTATAAAAAAAAAAAAAACAAAATTAAGGTTGAATATTAAACCAAAAACTGCGATATTCAACCAAAAACTGCGAAATTCAACCAATTAGTTGCATATTCAACCAATTGGTTGAATTTTCAACCAAAACTGGTTTAATTTTCAACCAAAAGCTAAAATACAAAATAAAAACGATGTTTTTATAGTTAAGGGTAAGAAACGATCAGGGCATCCATTAAAAGTGAATGAATTTTATTATATTATTGTAATTAGTCATTTTTTATGTACTACTTCTATTGGCTCTGAAGCCGAGGAATGACTGATTAAAAACGTTATCCTACATAGTATGATAATTTTTTTTAAACTTAATATTGTATGCTTTAACTTCCTGTCGTTTTACCTAATTTTTTTTTTAATAATCAAATTATTTTTTTTATTAATTACTTTATATATGTTTCAAGAGTATGTAAAAAAAAATTATTTTTAAATCCTTCTTGTTAAATATAGTTAGAAATTATGTCGGAACTGGTCATTGATATAAATTATGAGCAAATTTTGCTAAAATATTCGCGATTGTTTATGACGCCAAATTTAGCCGTGCCAAAATGGTAAAAAATAGCAAATCAGACAAACAGCAGGAGTAAAATCAGCTACAGGTTCAGTATGAAAACCAAAAAAATAACTTTATGGCTCAAAAATCACTGATAACTTATAAGTCTACTTAAATATACAAAAAAAAAAATATTTTGTTAAATTCTATAAAAAAAAATTTGTATTCTTATTTAGAAAACTATGTTTTTACACCTTCTAATTAAGATTTCTCTAAAACTACGTGACCGATTTTAATTTTTTTGATCTAGAGTTTTCTGTTATAAATTTCTCTAACGAATAAAAAAAAAAATTTATAACCGGTTTGTGTAACTACACAACCAACGAGCATGGAATATGTTCATGTCACTCATAACAGTAATAAATCCAAAAAACGAAATTACAATAAATCCTGAAATATAAATTATCGTAAGTCCATAAACATAAAGTAATCCTCTAAGTTCTTGTTCTTATCAGGGCCTGATCAGGCCCTGATTTTCACTTCAAATTATTCTAAATCCCTAAATCAAAAATATTCTAAGTCCTTTTCACACCCCCCCTGCCTAGCCAAACTTTTTCAAATACCCTATCCAACGAACATGTTCCATGTTACAATAGGCAAGGGATCTGATCAACACAAAATTATTCGACACATCAATAATTCTACACAAGAAAGTTTTGCGGAATCGTTCTACACCAAAAATCCTTGTACCGAAAAGATCAACACAAATTTTTTCTAATCGAAATATTCAATACGCTGTTTTAAGTGATATTTATTTATGTTAGCATACGAAAGAAATAAGTGTTGAATACTTTGACTAAAAAAAATTTGTGTTGATCTTTTTAGCACAACGATTTTTGGCGAGGAACGATTCCGAAAAACTTTTTTGTGTAGAATCATTGATGTGTCGAATAATTTTGTGTTGATCAGATCTCTTGCATTAAAATAAATAATTTAATAACTAAAAGTACCGAAAAAATTCATCTAAAACTTTAAAGCCATTTTACTCAAAACAGCGTTTTTGAAAAGTAATACACACGATTGCGCGAAAAAATATGCACCAATTTACTTTAAACTTACTAAGCAACTTAATAAATGCACTAATTTCGGGATGTCGTCGAGTTTTAGTATTTTTATGAAAAAATTTTTACAGCTACTTTTGCCCGAAAAATAAAGGCTTTTTATTTCATTTTAACTTTCTGTAGGTAGCCGCCATTTTGTTATTCTACTTAGGATAACCTTTTTAATTAATCATTCCTCAGTTTCAGAGCCAAAAGAAGTAGTACATAAAAAATTAATTACAATAATATAATAAAATTCATTCACTTTTAATGGATGCCCTGATCATTTTTTACCCTTAACAATAAAAACATCGTTTTTATTTTGTATTTTAGCTTTTGGTTGAAAATTAAACCAGTTGTGGTTGAAAATTCAACCAATTGGTTGAATATGTAACCAATTGGTTGAATATTCAACCAAAGCAGCTCTACCGTGTACCTACCATAATTTTTTCACGATCATTTTTAAGAATAAAATAAAAACATTTTTATAAAAATCTTCTTTAAGGACGTTTACTACAAAGAAAATGATGTCAAAATATAATAAAACAACAGTAATATTCAGATTCACTCCCATTATTTCAATAGGTGTTTAAATCAAGAATCATTAGCCTAGTTAATAGATAGACATTATAATTTATCTACATGTCCCAGACCGAAGTTATACCTTAATTAGGCAGTTCTATTTGGGGGCAGATAGCAATTGAACTTTGCAAGTCATACACTTCTGAATATCAAAGACCCGTTTAAAAGACCAACGAATTTTTCATGTTTGATGCAACGTTACACTTTTATCTGTGAGATGTGGAAAATTAGTTTTTGTTCAATTAAAATAAGGAAAAAAAGTTTGTGAAGTTTTGCTAATTGATCAAAATCATATTAAAAATAATAGGGACACTTCTTAAACGATATTATCTATGAAGAATTCATTTCATTTATTAGATTTTCGTTTTACGTGAAAAATATTTTATTATAATTTTATCCTAAATTTTAAAACTTGTGTCTTTTATTATTTATTACGCATTTGCATTAAAAATAAAATATTTTTAATTAATTTTTTTTTTATATTGCGATAATTATTATATTGAATTAATGAAGTGTTTATCCAGATATATATATGGACATGTCCAGGATAGAACGCCTAGCCGAAAAATAAACCATTAAAAAAAATTTTTTTGTGCCACTTTTTACCTAGGATTTGTGTAATCACTCCTATTTTACACTTCCTGATGCATAATTTTACAGCATCTCCAAAGGTGGATTTTTTCAATTTTTTGATTTCAGCTGCCCAGTTCAACCTGAAATAACTTAAAACCATGAAACTTTTAACATATATATATGATAATAGGAAAAAATTTTTTTTTTATTTTGGGCCACTTTCGGTTTTAATTTTAACGCTTTGAATTTTTTAAATTGACCGAAAGTCAAGTTCGCCATAATTAATTTTGATCAAATTTTCCCAGAATGTGTCAGTTTTTCCCAAAAAAATTTTTTACATGTGATATTCAACTGAGTGCCCACAATCATTATTGTAGTCTACCAAAATCAGCCAAAAATAGCGTATACATTAATTTTTGATCTTTTTTGGGCAATATTATCGATAATTAATTATATTGATACCGATTTTAAGTTGATTGGAAAAAAAAAATCCGCCCCCTGTTTCAGGCGAACATTCTGGGAAAATTTGAGCAAAATTAATTATGGCGAACTTGACTTTCGGTCAATTTGAAAAATTCAAACTGTTAAAAATGAAACCAGAAGTGGCAAAAAATGAAAAAAAATCAATTTTTTTTTGGTAGGCCAGGTAAAAAAAAATTTTTTCCCCAATCATATGTATATGTTAAAAGTTTCATGGTTTTGAGTTATTTCAGGTTGAACTAGGCAGCTGAAATCAAAAAATTGAAAAAATCCAACTTTGGAGCAGCTGTATCTAAAAATTATGCATCAGGAAGTGTAAAATAAGATTGGTTTCACAAATTAGGTAAAAAGTGACACAAAAAAAAATTTTTTTAATTTATTTTTATGTTATTTAAATGAAGTCGGTACGACAGAACATAGCAAAATACGAGTTTTGGAAATTTTGTTGGAGTAGTCTTCGCCTCCAAATTGAGTAAGCGTCGTCTTCGCCACTACATTTGAGGTGGTGTAGTATTACACTTACCTTTCACTTGAAATTTTTTTCCTTAGGGTTTTGAATAAGCGTTTTATTCGCTATAGGGGCGTCGATATGTACTTGTATTTTTATATGAATCATCAATTTTCCAAAAAAAAAATCATTACACTTTTTAGAATCGACAATTTAATAATAATAATAATAATAATTTAATAATATAGATCTTTATTTCGCAAGTATAAAAATGATCTTTCAATATATTTTAGTTTTTTATACAAATAGTCAATAGTTTATATAAATAAATATTAAAATAAATGAATAAATTATCTAAATTATTTTAGCAATTAATTACGAATTTAATTGGCATAATACTAATTATTATAACATTATTTTTATGAAAATAAAGAAAAAAATAAAATTATTTAATAATTTAGTAATAAAATTTACAATAAATTCATTTATCAATTAACTCAAGAACTAGAAAAAAACTTACAACTGGTTTTAATAAATGCAACCGAAGCGCATGCAACATGTTTACTACAATTTGCGCTAGGTATAATGCATAAATGGTGACCAAGAAGTTTGTCGTTAACGCAAATTTGCAGAACTGTGTTTTATGTATATCGTAAAATAGATAAAATATTCAACGCGTTTCACTAAAATTGCTATAATATCGGTCAGGTAACTCATTTTGTGAAAAAAAATAATATTGAAACCCTGATTAAATTTCCAATACAACTATAAAAACTTACGCTATTTTATACAGCTAATGATGAGAAAAAGAACTCAGAACTATTTTGATTTAAGGGGTAACTTTGACAAATTTGCCATAAAGCATAATCCTAATACGGCTACTTTACCTCGTTCACCCCTATTTTAGAGGGTGCGGTAATATTTTTGCACAAAACTGATGATGAATTTGAAATTAGCAGCCAATTTTACTTAAGAATATAATTTTAATTATAAAAAATAAGTTTTATTTTAATTTTTTTTTAAATTACACCTATACACCTTTTAAGGGTTGCAAATAGGACCAAAATGAATGAGACCTCAATGTAAACAAAGTTTACTTAAATTTACATAAAAAATAATATGTACAAACATTTTTCAATAAAATTTGATTCTTTTTTCATTGATTTTTCTAAACATTTCCTAATAATGTCTGACCTACCCTTTTTCACCCTCGGTTTTAGGGTATATTTAAGGGTTGTAGGTAAAAACTAATGTCAGATTCTGAATGAGAGTGAAATTTTATTATTGGGATGAACTTTTTAGCTACCAAACACAGTGCAATCGGTATTTTTTAAATTCAAGACATCAATTTCAGACTTAAGTAAAAATTTCTAAGAATTACCAATAAATAAAATTTAAATATGATTAAAAACATTAAATATTCATTTGTTTAATTTATGATATCAATTATAAAAATAACAGAAATTATCATATTATCAAATAAAAAAATATTAATTTTATTCTTTGCTTTTTTAATCAAATAAAAAACATTTGATTTTTCGTGACAGAATTTAGCAGGAATTGCATAATTATAAAAAAAATAAAAAATTAATGACGATACCTACCTAATTTTGAAAAATAAAATAAAAACATTTTTATAAAAATCTTCTTTAGAGACGTTTACTAGTTAAAGAAAATGATATCAAAATATAATAAAACAGTGATCTTCAGATTCACTCCCATTATTTCAATAGGTCTTTTAAATCAAGAATCATTAGCCTCGTTAAAAGATAGACATTATAATTTATCTGCACATCCCAGACCGAAGTTATACCTTAAACAGGCAGTTCTATTTGGGACTGAAAGTGCAGATAGCAATTGAACTTTGCGGGTGTACTTCTGAATATCAAAGACCCTTCTAAAAGACCATCAAAGTTTTCATATTTGATCAGGTATTTGATGCAACATTTCACTTTGGAGAAAGTTGGAGGAAGTGGAAAATTAGTTTTTGTTCAATTAAAATAAGAATTATTCTAAGTATCATTTGACTGCTCCCCTTAAATCAGACAAATTTTAATCCCCCTCCACCTCTTGGTTTTCAGATATTTGAGAATATCATTACTGTTAACATGGAAAATGTTTATGGAAAAGGTTACTTATTGTTATTGAATCTAAAATCGGGGGGGGGGGGATGAATAGGACTTAGAATACTAAATTACTACATATCCTTTATTTATACCTTAAGTTATTTAAATTGATAAAGTATATATAATGTTTATGGCAAAATGTCTAAAGAATAAGTTGTTAATATAATTTATGTTAATTACAATTTAATATTAGTTTTTTTTTTTAAATTTAAATAAAAAATATTACGGTGAATATTAAATAATATAAAAAATACCAATGTCCTTTGGGCTTTACTTTTATCAATATTCCTGTTTGAATCATTTATACCAAGTTTTTCAAGTTTCTATTCATACTTTGCAGCCCTATGTAGACATTCCGTATTTAATTCATAAATTTTCGTATCTCTTCTGATCCCAAAGTCTGGAGTACATGTCTCCAAGTTTTATACCCATTTTATATATTTCCTTCGAGGTCGTTTTAAGTCCTCATTCTTTTGCCATCTTTGGATTTCTACTCTGCATAATAATAAAGTCAAAAAATCAAGTAGTGAAAGAAAACGCCGTCCTGGTTAAGATTTGGAGTGTGGGTCAAAGGCTTTTTAAATATAGTTGGAAAAAAAATGCTTTTATTTAAGTCTATGATCCAAAGAATTGCATTGTACTAAATTACTAATTGTAATGTTATTATTATTGTTATAACTAGGGTTTATTTCTAGTTAACATATTCCATGCATTTTGGTTTTATGTGCACAAACCAGATAAGTTTTTTATTATGTTAAGCTTTACGTAACAAAATGTTATATTTTATTATAATTTATACAAAGAAAATTATTCGATTTATGATAAATCCTTAAAAATGTTTTTTTAAATTACTCTTTTTTTATTTTTGAAAAAAATTCCAAAACAATTTTTAAAGTTTTAGAAAAATTAACATTTTCCTACTAAAAATTTCATTTCATTTTATTTATGAAACAAAAATTGTATTTAAAAACATTAATTATACGAAATTTTTAAAAGCTTTTTACTCTTTCTTTTGTTTAACACGATTTATATTTGATAAAAAAGTGTTATCTACTTCATATATAAGAGCTCGATTCCTAAATCTTAAACCATTCATTGCTTGCGCCTTTAAAAGTTTGGTAGCTTTTGAAAAAATGAAGATATTTACTTTTATCAACATTGTTTACGCTATTTTTATTTTAATACCGCTAGCATTAGCTTTTGACAAAAACAGTAAGTAATATACCTTTGATAACTTCGCAAATTTTTTTAATGCGTCTTTTTATTTCAATTTAGGTGCATCAGAAAATCAGGTAATCCTCGAGAATTCAAATAGAAACTTAACAATAAAGCGATCACTTTCTAACAATGATGGAGAATTAGATCCAGTTACGGCTGATATAATCTTTAAGATACTTTCAGTTGGTTTTTCATCTATTCCTGAAATAGGCACAGCTTTGAACCTTGTATTTACTATTTTTTGGAAATTAAATATTCATACTACTAAACCAGACATCTTTGAAGAAATCAAAGACAAAATTAAACATTTGGTAGATGATCGAATTGACCAAAACACATGGAATGGATTAACTGGCATCACAAATGAGCTAAAACGCAAAATTCAAAGATTCAATTCCTCTTTAGACACCAATGACACAAAATTAATTCATGAAAATTACATACCACTTTCAGTATATATGACTGGCATGGAAGAAAATTTTAAAATACCAGGTTTCAAATTAAAATCGGCTTTTGCGCCACTTTACGCAGCTGCAGTTAATTTAATTTCTATAATAAGAATAGCTTCTATCAAGAATTCCCAAAAAATAGGCTTGACTGACAATGAAATAGAGGCAGAAATTAAAGAACTTAAACTTCTATATAATTTATCTGTTCAGCACATGACCGATATGCAGAATGATTTCAAAAAATATTTTGAAAATACTTTAAAAAATATAAAAGCGATAACTGTGTACGGAGACAAACTGCTTGTCCAGGCTACAGAGAGTATTTTAAAACAAAATATGATGTACCAAAGAGAAGCATTTTCATTTATACAGATTTGGAAATCTTACCTCGATAATCCATTAGAAGCCAATGGTTTATTTTTACAAATCAGCTATCCTGCCTTGTTAGTTGGTCAATTTTGGGGTTATAATAATGCACTTGAAGTAGTAAATAAATTGATGTCTACTATACAACCTACCAATCCAAATATAAACCAAGTGAACCTTTTGGATTTTAAGCCTGATACTCCAAGGATGGCAAGAGTTTGTGGAATTAAGTACAAAGTTAGTGATGTGTACGGAAAAAATTATACTCATGAATACGGATACTTTGGAAGGCCTCACGATCTTCTGGTTAGAAATCAAGTCGTCGATTTTTCTTACTCAGACCCACTTGTAAAAGCAGAAGTTGCTACTACATGGCGTGATGGATTTATAAATCGAATTAAACTCTCAACCGTTTCTGGTAAACAGACTATTACAGCTGGTCTAGATGATTGGAGTGGCAGTACTTATACTCTGAAACCTCCATCAAATTCGTATACAATTAGTTCAATATTAATGCAAGACGAAAAGACTGCCTACCAACACAAGTCTGGCCATCAAACGACAGCTGTGGCTTTTGCTATGACTTATAACAATATGCATATTAAATTTAATCCACCTTATAGTAGTAGTATTGTAAACAATGGTCAGAAAATTTAAAAGATGTGCAAAACAGGCGCAGAAACTAAAATGAAGGAAATGATTTATATCTTGCTATAAAAATAGCTTTTAAAAGTTTTTTGAAAAAGAAGATGTTAAAATATTTTTATAATATCCATAATAAACTATTTTTTGAATTAACAAAATTAATGTTTTCATAAATAATTAATTTCTATATTATCAGTTAAAAATGTATAATTAGTAATTCGAAATATTTATGATGTTATAAATCATATTACGTAGTAGATAAAATATTTAATACAAATAGCTATCTGTAAATAATTTGATTTATAAAATCAAAAATAAAAGTTTTTTCTGTACAGTAGCCACGAAAGTACGATTCGCTGGCCGCTGCGCGGCCAAGGAAATCGCCGTTTCTCGCTACTGTCGCAGAAAAATTTTATACGACCCTTGTCCATAAATAAAGAATGCCCCAAATCGCAGCTTACCATCCTCGGCTTCGCCTCGGAAGGTAATTTACGTGCGATTTGGGCCATTCTTTACTTTTCTGGACACGAGCCGTAAATATACTATTCATGTAAATTGAATGTAATGCATGCAATTAAAATTTTATTAAATAAATTAAACAAATTTTTTTTTTTTAACCTCATTAAAATAATTAACTTATACTTAACTAATTATTAACTAAAAAAAACACGATAACTCAAATAATGACAAAAAATTCATTATGGTGAAAAGTTTTTTTACCTAAATATAATAATATAAGAAAATTAAAAATGAGCTTTCCTTTATAAGTTACTTTTACGCACTGGTTGACTGGTGGAACGACTATTTTGTGGGGCATGAAAATAGGCTATAAAACGAGAAACATTAGCCTTATATAGTAGAAGAAAATCGAACTAGCACCATAGAATTAAATCTATGACTAGCACATTTTTTTTTATTTTTTTATTTTTTTTTTTATTAATTAGTATATTTTAACGGTTTGAGAACTTAGCCCATATAACCAATGGTATCACCCTTATTATTTCTTTATTACAACTTTTTCGACTTCATATTTGTATTGTGTTGTGTCAGTGTTAATGTTTGTGTAATGTCTGGGAGTTAGTTTTATGTGCGTAGGCGTTGTAACCTATGGTCCAGGAGGTACGCGACTTCTCCTAAACCCCACGCCGGCTTATAGTGCCCTGGAAGCACTTCGGACTGCGTTATCTACATAATGTCGGGTTTTACGCCTTAATTTAACATTATGCGGATGCCTCAATCCTGGAACCCACGGTAGAACAACATTAAGAATTTTTCTAAAGAAAAAAACTTAATACTGATATAGCCGGGAATAGAACCGCGGACCCTTGAGTCCGAAGTCCAACGCCTTAACCACAGAGCTACCGAGGCTCTTTTTTTTTTATTTCACCTAAAGAAATTCATCGCGCCATCTGTGACAAAACTGTAAAAACTAATGCGTTTGTTAGTTGTCACATTTAATGCAACAAAAATGTTACTTGTGATATATATTTTATTAATAATATAAACAAAATATGATATACCAAAGAGAAGCATTTTCATTTATACAAATCTGGAAATCTTACCTCGATAATCCATTGGAACCCAAAGATTTATTTTTACAAATCAGTTATCCTGGCTTATTAGTTGGTCAGTTTTGGGGTTATAACATTTCACTTGAAGTAGTAAATAAATTGATGTCTACTATACAGCCTACCAATCCAAATATAGACCAAGTGAACCTTTTGGATTTTAAGCCCGATACTCCACTGCAGGCAAGAGTTTGTGGAATTGAGTACAAAGTTAGTGATGTGTGTGGAAAAAACTAAAATACGGATACTTTGGATGGCCTAACGATCTTTTGATTAGAAATCAAGTCAACGATTTTTCTTACTCAGAGCCACTTATAAAAGCAGAAATTCATTCAGCAGAAAAAGATTATTCTCTAGATCAAATTAAACTCTCAACTGTTTCAGGTAAACAGACTATTACAGCTGGTCTACCTGGTCAACGTGGCAATGTTTATACTCTCGAACCTCCATCAAATTCGTATTTAATTAGTTCAATATTAATGCCAGACGATAAAGTTTCCTACCCACGAGGCTCTGGTCATCAAACGACAGCAGTGGCTTTTGCTATGAGTTATTGGAATAAGAATAGTAAATTTAAGTCAGTTTGTAATAATGGTATTGAAAACAATGGTCAATACAATAATATAGCAACTCCTTTAATATTAATAGAATTAAATCCAGTTGGTAGTAATGGTAAAGAAACCAATGATGAAAATTTTTTAGGATTTAATCCAGTTGATTCTAATGGCAATGAAACCAAAGGTGAAAATTTAAAGGATGTTCAAAACAGGCGCAGAAATTACAATGAAGGAAATGAATTAGGGTGCGTTTAGATGGTCCTTCTTATGCTTCTTACTTCTTATGCTTCTTAGCGCAAAAATTCAAATTAATTTTATTAATTTCTCTTATTTTCTTAATTTACGTACCGAAAAATATTGTTTATTGTAAATTAACTTAATAATTAATTAAATTAATCATAAAAATTAGTTTTTATTTAAGTTTGAATGTAATTATTAGTATAATAGAAAATAGTAGAAAGTTAGGTTATGTTATTCAAGCAATCGTAAATAAACGAATTTACTTGAAATTTTTAATAAAATATAATGTTTTTATTGCTATTTAAGTCTAATCTTTGTAAAAATACATTATTTAATAAACAAATTTAAAATTAGGTGCAGAATTCATTAAAAAAAAAATTTTTTGAATTTTTGCGCTAAGAAGCATAAGAAGTAAGAAGCATAAGAAGGACCATCTAAACGCACCCTTATATCTTATTATGAAAAATGCTTTGAAAAGTTTTTCGAAAAAGATGATAGCAAAGTTATTTAAATTCAGTTTATAGTTATGATATTTTTAAGAAATTCATATTACAATTTTTTTATATTAACGAAATAAATGTATTAATTTATCGATAATTTATTTCTATATTACTAGTTAAAAATTTAATAATAAGGAATAC
Organism: Anagrus nilaparvatae; assembly: GCA_022575985.1. Taxonomy (NCBI): domain Eukaryota; kingdom Metazoa; phylum Arthropoda; class Insecta; order Hymenoptera; family Mymaridae; genus Anagrus; species Anagrus nilaparvatae. The sequence continues at coordinate 7,068,869 of JAKSXM010000238.1, read as the reverse complement.
GAAATATTTATGATGTAACTTTAAATTAACTAACACTAAAAAAAAACTACGATAACTCAAGCAATGACAAAATAATATTCATTATGGTAAAAATTTATTTTATCTAAATATAATATGTATAAGAAAAATAAAAATGACCTTTTTATCGATAATTGATTGTCATTTCAAATTCCCGTGGAAAAAATTTATGTATTACGTTCAAATTTAAAATAAATAATATGGTGTTTTATGTGTTTTCTTTAATTTTCAATTTGAATTGAAATTTCAAGTTAATAATAATTAATGATTTTACCTAAATATGAACGAGTTTTTATTAAAAAATGTAAGATCCAAACTATTAAAATTATCTAAACTTTAAAATTTCGCCATTTTTAGACAAACCCTTTAAATCTTACAAAAAGTTATATGCCTGTGTGAAATTTCTCGAAAAATCCAAATGTTTGGTTATTATATTACTTTTATGCGCATGTCTATAAGTTTCTGGACTTAGGATAATTTATATTTCGAGATTTATTGTGATTTTGGTTTTAGGATTTATAATAATTAGAAAGTATACGTTAAAACAGTTATAAGTGAACATGTTTCATGATCGTTGGTTATGTGAAAACACAAACCGGTTACAAGTTTTTTTCATATATAAGACATCCGATATAAATTTTACTATAGAGTGAAAATTTTTTGGTCTTTTCATATTGGGACTTTCTAGAATTGTTTTTGAAAACTTTATGTAGTGAGAAAAAAAAAAGTTGGCGATAATTGCAGAAAATCAGTTATTGCATTTTAGTACATAAAGTTATCAAAAAATAGTATACTAAGTATCAAGGGCACAAAAATTTATACATTTCGTGAGCACTAGCACGAGTGCTTGGCAAAGCCGGGCACGAGTGGTATGTGCTCACGCTAGTATCTAAAATATTTCGCCCATGGTGCTTATACTATTTTTCGCCCTACTGGGCTTAAAACTTACTAGAAATTTCACGAAAAATTTTACTCCCGGGCGTAAAACTTGGGCTCAAAGAATTTTCTGCACTCGTTCTATAGAACTAGGTAGGCAAAAAATATTGTAAGCACCATGGGCGAAATACTTTAGACACTAGCGTGAACAAAGTTAGTGCTCAGTTAACATTGTTCTTGCATTTTGGTTGTATTTGCACAAACCAGTTATACGTTTTTTTATTATGTGAATCTTTACGTGACTTAATGTTATATTTTATTATAATTTAAACGAAAATATTATTCAATTAATTATTATCAAATAATTATTTACGATAAATTCTTAAAACGTTTTTTTTTTTTATTTCTTTTTTTTTTATTTTTTAAAAATATTTCAAAACAATTCTAGTTGATAGGTACTTAAAATTTTAGAAAAATTAACATTCTCCTACTATAAATTATATTTAATTTTATCTATGACATCTAATACAGGCGCCAGCCATACTAATCACGCCCAAAAATTAAATTTCTTTTTCCGAGGATAAAAATATGTGGTATTTATGTCTTTCGACCCGCTGAACACGAATCCGGGGTCCGTTATGCAAATTTTGTGGTCGATTTTTTGTTATTAACAAATTATTGGCCAATTTTGCAATAAATTGTTAATAACAAAAAATTGACCACCAAATTCGAAACGCGGACCCCAGTTTCGTGTTCAGCGGGTCGAAAAACATAAATACCACCTATTTTTATCCTCGGAAAAAGAAATTTAATTTTTTAATTTTTGGGCGTGATTAGTATGGCTGGCGCCTAGACTAATCCACCCTTTTACAAAAATTTTTAAAAGTTTTTTACTCTTTCTTTTTTTTTATTATGATTTAATGGACACGATTTATATTTGATAAAATGTATTATCTGCTTCATATATAAAACCTCGAATCTTAAATCGTAAAACATTCATTGCTTACGCCTAAGAAAGTTCGGTAGCTTTTGAAAAAATGAAGATTTTTACTTTTGTTAATATTTTTTACACTATTTTTATTTTACTACCGCTAGCATTATCTTTTGACAAAAACAGTAAGTAATATACCTTTGATAACTTCACAATTTTTTTAATGCATTCTTTTATTTCAAAATAGGTGCATCAGAAAATCAGGTAACTCTCGAGAATTCAAATAGAAACTTAAGAATAAAGCGATCACTTGGTGATGAATTAAATCCAGACACGGCTGATACAATCTTTAAAGTACTTTCATTTGGTATTTCACAAATTCCTGAAATAGGCGGCGTTTTAAACCTTGTTTTTGGTATTTTTTGGAAATCCGAAGTTCATACTACTAAACCAGACATTTTTGAAGAAATCAAAGACAAAATTAAAAATTTGGTAGATGATAGAATCGACCGTAACACATGGAATGAATTAACCAGCATCACAAATGAGCTAAAACGGAAAATTCAAAGATTCAATTCATCTTTAGAAACCAATGACACAAATTTAATTCATGAAAATTACATACCACTTTCAGTATTTATGACTGGCCAAGAAGAAAGGTTTAAAATACCAGGTTTGAAATTAAGGTCGGCATTTTCGCCACTTTACGCAGCTGTAGTTAATTTAATATCTATAGTAAGAATAGCTGCTATCAAGGATGCCAAAAAAATAGGCTTGACTGACAATGAAAAAATAGAGGCAGAAATTAAAGAACTTATACTTTTATATAGTTCATCTGTTTATCACATGACCGATATGCAGAAAGATTTCAAAATTTATTTTGAAAATACTTTGAAAAATACAAAAGTGATAAGAGAGTACAGAGATAAAACGACGCTTGCACAGGATACAGAGAGTATTTTAAAACAAAATATGATGTATCAAATAGAAGCATTTTCATTTATACAAATCTGGAAATCTTACCTCGATAATCCATTAGAAGCCAATGGTTTATTTTTACAAATCAGCTATCCTGCCTTATTAGTTGGTCAGTTTTATGGTTATAATAATGCACTTGATGTAGTAAATAAGTTGATGTCTACGATACAACCTACCAATCCAAATGTAAACCAAGTGGATCTTATAGATTTTAAGCCCGATACTCCCTAGATGGCAAGAGTTTGTGGAATTGAGTACAAAGTTAGTGATGTGTGCGGAGAAAACTATACTCATCAATATGGATACTTTGGAAGGCCTGACGATCTTCTGGTTAGAAATCAAGTCGTCGATTTTTCTTACTCAGACCCACTTGTAAAAGCAGAAATTCATTCGACACAAAGAGATTATTTTCTAAATCAAATTAAACTCTCAACTGTTTCTGGTAAACAGACTATTACAGCTGGTCTAGATGATAGATCTGGCAAAGTTTATACTCTGGAACCTCCATCAAATTCGTATATAATGAGCTCGATATTGATGCCAGACGATTTGCCTTCCTACGTACATCGCTCTGGCCATCAAACGACAGCTGTAGCGTTTGCTATGACTTATTGGAATAAGAATATTAAAGCTAAGCCAATTTGTAATAATGATATTAATCATTTATCATTAAGATTACATTCAGTTGGTAGTAATGGTAATGAAACCAATGAAGGAAATGAATTATATCTTATTATAAAAAATGCTTTTACAGATTTTTTGAAAAAGATGATAGCAAAGTTATTTAAATTCAGCCTATAGTTATGATATTTTTAAGAAATCCAAAATTTACTTATTTTATTAAATTAACGAAATAATTGTAATAAATTTATCGATAATCAATTTTTATATTATTAGTTAAAAATGTAATAATTAGGAATACGAAATATTTATGATGTTAAAAATCACATTACCTAGTAGATAAAATATTTTATACAAATAGTTATTTTATAATAACTTAAGATTGATTGTAATGTAACGTAAATGTAATTTTATGAAATAAATTTTTTTTTTTCATAACACTGAAAAAATATTAAGATAACTCAAGCAATGACATAATAATTTTCATAATGGTTGAAAATCTATTTAATCAAAATATTAAAATATTTAACAGAAAACTAAAAATGTTAAATCTTTTTATCGATAATTCCATTGTCATTACAAACTCCTTTGGAAAAAAATATATTTTTTATGTTTTTACTAATTTTGAGGTCAAATCGAAATTTTAAAGTTAAAACTTATATTAATAAATGTACAATCATGATTTTCAACTTTAAAAATTATATACTATTATATACTATAAATTATATACTATAAAATTTATACCAAAAGTTATATGTCTGGGTGAAGTTTCCCGAAGAATCCGAATAGTCATATTTTTATATGGCAGGATATTCAAAAATTTAATTAATCCAGTAATTTAAAAAATATCTTTTTTTGAACTGCAGCTTTAAATTGGCGTATCCCACGGATTTTTTTTCAGGGTAGAGGGTAAAATTAGGCTATAAAACAAGAAACTTAAAGCTAAGTAGAAGGAAATCCAATAGGGCCCGCGCATTTTTTTTTATTTAAGCTGAACGTAGTAATGAAACACGTAATTTCTCGCGCATGCTCAGTCTGAATTAAATTTTGAACCCCAGAATCGAATTTTGAGGGAAACTTATTGTAAGCACTTAAGAGGAAAATACTTTTCATTCCAAAATGAGCATTTGGCCACAAAAATCTCTCAAAAATATGAATAATTTAAGTCAATTTACAAAAGTAGGCTAAACACAAAAAACAATCTGCCAAAAATCAAAAAATTTGACCAAGAAATCTAAAAGAAGTTGATAGTACCTATTTTTAGTTGTACTTTAGAAATAAAATTGTTTGGACCGATTTCTATGGCCCTTCAGTCTAATTTGAGCCTAGTTTAAATGGAACTGCTTACGTGCGATCTGGACAATTCTTAGTTTTACTAGCCTTGCATCGTAGTATACTTTTAAATAGTATACTAATACTGCAAATTTATTAATGATCTCAAATAAAAAGGTATGCGAAATTAACTTAGAAATTGATTTTATAAAAATCATATTATAAAAATTAATTGTTACTACACAAAATTTTTTTATAAAACAGCTTTACGTGATATAATATTATTTATATTTTTGATAATAATTAATCTAAAATTATTATTTGAATAAAATGTTTTTATTTTAAAATAATAGTTTAATTTATTATGTTAGGTACATATAATTATTATATTACTAGCAGATGTAAATTTAAACAATTAAAATTTATATATATAAAAAATATCACTTAAATTGTTTTTACAAATTAAAATTATTTTAAATTATAGATTTGTGTTTTTTAATCATAACTTACTAAAAAAAGTACAAAATTTCAATTTTCAGCTCTAATGATAACTATTGGGTTATATAAATATTCATAGATTTGGTATTTTTCTAGCAGATTCAAATAATTTTATAAACTGGTCTACAGCACGTACTTCTTAGTAATTTTTCCCATAGAATACGAATTCACATTTTATTTTAACAACGCCTTGTAGGAGAAAAATCCATTTATTCATTTTTTAGGGTGCGAATGGGACCCAATTTTCAAAAAGTTCGCAGTTTCAGAAAAAAAATTTTCTGAATAATGTTTACAAAAGTTACCTATTTTTTTCTCAGAATTCTGATAAAATTACTAGTATCAGCAAGGTCTGCGTTCAATTTTATTTTTCGAAAGGTTGATCATTATAATATCTTTCTATGTATTTTCTCATATATATATATGGGCACGTCCAGGGAAGAACGACCAGCCGAAAAATAAAAAATGAAAAAAATTTTTTTTTTGTGTCACTTTTTACCTGAGATTTGTGAAACCACTCCTATTTTAGACTTCCTGATGCATTATTTTGATATACGGCTGCTCCAAAGTTGGATTTTTTCATTTTTTTGATTTCAGCTGCCCAGTTCAACCTAAAATAACTCTGAACCATTTAACTTTTTATATATACATATGATTGGGAAAAAGTTTTATTTTTACCTGAACTACTAAAAAAAAAAAAAAATTTTCCATTTTGACATATTCCACTTTTTTTCTCCTCGACGGTAGCTTTCAAACATCCAGAAAATTTGTTTCGCCATGATTTTTTTCAACTTTTTTCTTCTCAAAATTCACTTCAAAGGGTCTAATTTACATCCTGAAAGTCCTGAGATGTGATAGGCAATGATCGGTCCACAATCTTAAAACTTGGTTCTTCCGTTTCCCTAAAAATCCATAAAAATGTTAAATATTAAAGCGTAAAATCATTAAAAGACTAAATTTAACCTTACCAAATGATTTCTTCTGTTAAATCTTCACTATCAGGACCACATAAACTTGTTGTAACATATCAATAGGATCATCTAACATTTCTGATGCTAAAACACCCAAGATCAGCCTCGCGTCAGCATCCAAAAATAGAAAAAAACTGAAAAAAAAATGATTCTGGTTAAAAATAACTACAAAAATAATTATAAACTATTAAAAAAGACTGGAAAATATTTAAATTAACTTACCAAATATGTTTATAAACAAATTAGAACTTTAGAACTCCATGCTGACAAAATCTGGAACCTGGAAAAAAAGTTAAACAAAGAGATTAATTCTTAAATTTTTAAAAAAAGTTTCATAAAAAAATTTTATACTTATCTGATCTCTATTTTCCTGGTGCAACTTCATCTTCTTGATATAAACTAGTACCTGAAAAAAATAATTAACAATAATTAACAACAATATGTGTACATTCTACCAGTTGTTTATAAAATTGAAATTGTAGCAGAAGACAAAATATTGCAATCTCCTCATGCAGAAATGCATAAAAAAAAATATGAAACCAACAAATGATAAAGTAGTTTCTTTTTGGTTTCTTTTAATTCCCATGAGGAGGAGACTTTGAAGTTTGATTGCAATATTTTGTCTTCTGCTACAATTTCAATTTTATAAACAACTGGTAGAATGTACACATATTGTTGTTAATTATTGTTAATTATTTTTTTCAGGTACTAGTTTATATCAAGAAGATGAAGTTGCACCAGGAAAATAGAGATCAGATAAGTATAAAATTTTTTTATGAAACTTTTTTTAAAAATTTAAGAATTAATCTCTTTGTTTAACTTTTTTTCCAGGTTCCAGATTTTGTCAGCATGGAGTTCTAAAGTTCTAATTTGCTTATAAACATATTTGGTAAGTTAATTTAAATATTTTCCAGTCTTTTTTAATAGTTTATAATTATTTTTGTAGTTATTTTTAACCAGAATCATTATTTTTTCAGTTTTTTTCTATTTTTGGATGCTGACGCGAGGCTGATCTTGGGTGTTTTAGCATCAGAAATGTTAGATGATCCTATTGATATGTTACAACAAGTTTATGTGGTCCTGATAGTGAAGATTTAACAGAAGAAATCATTTGGTAAGGTGAAATTTAGTCTTTTAATGATTTTACGCTTTAATATTTAACATTTTTATGGATTTTTAGGGAAACGGAAGAACCAAGTTTTAAGATTGTGGACCGATCATTGCCTATCACATCTCAGGACTTTCAGGATGTAAATTAGACCCTTTGAAGTGAATTTTGAGAAGAAAAAAGTTGAAAAAAATCATGGCGAAACAAATTTTCTGGATGTTTGAAAGCTACCGTCGAGGAGAAAAAAAAGTGGAATATGTCAAAATGGAAAATTTTTTTTTTTTTTTAGTAGTTCAGGTAAAAATAAAACTTTTTCCCAATCATATGTATATATAAAAAGTTAAATGGTTCAGAGTTATTTTATGTTGAACTGGGCAGCTGAAATCAAAAAAATGAAAAAATCCAACTTTGGAGCAGCTGTATATCAAAATAATGCATCAGGAAGTCTAAAATAGGAGCGGTTTCACAAATCTCAGGTAAAAAGTGACACAAAAAAAAAATTTTTTTCATTTTTTATTTTTCGGCTGGTCGTTCTTCCCTGGACATGCCCATATATATACTAGGGGGCTCCGCCCCCTGCGCGCTACGCGCGCCAAACCCCGCAGAGTGATTGAAGTATTGCGATAGTATATTTTTATAATCACTTGCAAGGCGTAACACAGTGTAGTAAAAAAAAAAAGTGGCCAAAAATCAGCTTCAACGCAATTTCTTATGAAATAAAATTCTGCTGGATGGGAAATGACCGTTTTTGTGTATACTAAATAAAAGGCTACCGAGATCCAAAAAAATATTTTTTTTTTAAATTTTTTTAGCTGCTGAATGAAAAAAAAAAATCTGTTTTTTACCATAAAAAGGTAAAATATTTATAGTTTCAAAATAAAAAAAAAATTTTTTAAGTACAACTCTGTATTAAAATATGCACATAAATGATAAATAAACCTAAAATAAGTGTATTAGTATAATTTTAGATGGTTGTATGTAGTATAAAGATGTGTTAGTCAACATTTGCAATTTAGTCAAAATATTTTTAAAAAAATGAAAAATTTGATTTTTCTATTTTTACTTATATTTTAAACTTAAAAAAAGTATAAAAAATATAGATTATATAAAAACATAAAAAAAACAACTTTATAATAATTGGTTAAATATAGAAAAAACCGCATTGGCCCAAAAGGACCACATTGGCCCAAAAGGACCACTTTGGCCCAATAGGTTCACTTTGGCCCAAAAGGACCACTGTGGCCCAAAAGGACCAGATTGGCCCAAAAGGACCAAATTGGCCCAAAAGGACCACATTGGCCCAAAAGGTCCATTTTGGCCCAAAAGGACCACATTGGCCCAAAAGGTCCATTTTGGCACAAAAGGTCCATTGGCACAAAGGGCTCATGCGACAGCGGCGGCGGCGGCGGCGGCGGTTATAACTTTATAATATATAGAGATATTATTTTTTATATACTGCATCCAAATATTTTATTTTTATAGATTAATTTACACTTTTTGTAAATTTTGCAAATAAATAGTATACTTATTCATTCATATTACGCGTAAACGAAAAATTTGTTCGATCCACAGTCTATTAAATTTTGGCAACATTGTCTTCTATGCCCAAAAGTATTGTATTTTATTTTACTTTAATTTTAGTAAAATTAAAGATAAAATATAAATACAGACATAACCGTGAAATATTATATCACTAACAATATTAATAACATATTTTCAAAGTTACGATAATTTTAAAATTTTATTACAAAACAATTAAGAATTTGTAGAAAACATTAATTTTTTTTTAAAAAATTTTAAACGCTAAGAACACTAAATACTGCAAAATCTCTAAAAGTTATACTTCTATAGTAATTTTTTAATAAAATTTCTAAAAATTCATTTTTAAAAATTTTTTTAAAAAAAAGCAATTTTATGACTTTTACTTTTAAAATTTTTTCTTTTTTACATGAATCCTTGAAAGTTTACCAAAAGTGCCACTAAAAATATTGACGAGAAATCCGAATTCTCAGCCAAATTTTCATTTAGTCGCTTAACTTACAATGAGAGACCGGAACATTTGGGGTGCCCAATTATAATCCATAATTATAGCTGAGTTTATTATGTTGAAAAAGCATACCCGGTACCCTCCATTGATTTCAACGTGCCTCCTGAGCCTAGAGAACAAGGCTCCATGTCAAGTTCTATGATATCAGATAGAGTTTTTAGGCTAACTTCTGAAAATTTTGCTATGTAGGAATTTAATTATATATCTGATCTCATTTATTTTTTACACGTTTCAAATATTTTTTTATAAAACAATTCTACGTGATTTAATTTTATTTATATTTTATGAGAATTAATCTAAAATTATTATAATAAAGAGTATTTATTTCAAAATGATTTTTTACTTTAGTTATGTCACGCGCAATTTTAATCTCGAAAAATTGCATGAGCATTATTCAAACCATAAAATTATAATATTTTTATATTAAAGATAAAATAAAGAAAGAAGTATAACAAAATTAGTTTACCCCCAGTCTGGTATTATATTTTACCTTAATTTTAGTATAATTAAGGATATGAATATAAATATAAAATCAGAAGCTGTAGATGAAAATTGGTATTATTTCATAAAAATAGCTAAAATTAGCCCAAAAGGCTTGAAAAATAAGCTAAGAATCCCTATTTTGGGCTAGAATTTTTTTTTGTATGAGTAGATATGATAATTAGGTATAGAGACCCAAAAAACATTAGCGTGAGAAAAATTGTAATATATTAAAAATTTTAAAAAAAACTAGCGAACAAACGTTAAAAATGACCTAAAATGGACAATGACGCGAAATTGTCCACGTTAGGTCAAAACGGACTTCGGATTTGGAATCAGCGACCCCTAAAACTAAAATTACCGTCGAAAAATTCCATGGACATGCTTCCAAAAAAAATCGTAAACAAAACCATGCTCCAGGCCTATATTATAAATAAAACAAGTATAACAAAATTAGTTTACCCCTAGTCTGGTATTTTATTTTACCTTAATTTAAGTTTAATTAAGGATATAAATATAAATACAGAGATACACATAAATTTTTCTTACAAAACAATTAATAATTTGAAGAAAACTATTAATTTTGTTTCTTCAAAAATTGTATACACGAAGCTTCTTACTGCAGTTGAAAAAAGACACCAAGTAGTTATAAATCTACAATTTAAAGAAAAATAAATTAAAAAAATTTATTTTAAGATAGTAGATCCCATTGCAAAAAAAATGAATCAAATTTTTTTTTTTACTATTTTTCAATTATTTATACCTTTAAGAATCACCTATCAAAATATATTAATAAAATTTGAACTTTCTATCGAAGAAAAAGGAGCTTTTCCAAGCGCGCTTTGCTGTAATACATAGCAAAAAAAAAACTTAAACTTAAAAACTTAAACTTAAAAACGCGTTTTTCTCGAAACTACTTTTTTTCAAATGGTGGACAGATAATTTCAGGATTGGCTGGTTCGATTTCAAAAAAAGTTGGTGGGTTTTAGTTTTCTACATATATTACGTGCCAATCAACCTGAAATTCATTAAAAAAATACATTTTTTGCCTGCTTTAGGGGATTTAAAGGGTAAAAAACGGGGTCAATGTTTGTACTTTTTTTTTCAGACGCTCCCATTTTTTTATTTTAACATATTTTTTTCTAAATGAGGTTGATTGTCACGTAAGAGACCTTCCTTTTAAAGAATCTTTTTGGTTTTTTTGTTTGAGACTTGCCGTTTCGGAGATTATCTGTCCGCCATGAGTCAATATAATTTTTCAGGCTTCTACTTTGCTGCCATCTATAAATGGAACTAATATAGAAAAAAAAATTTTTTTGTTTTTTTCCAAAACTTTAATTCTTAATAATTGAGTACAAAAAATTGTAAATTTATTGATAATAAAACAGCTGAGAAAAAAAATAAAATAAAACATGCTTAAAAACGTCATTCTAATGGGATCTACTACCTTAATCAAAGGAAAAATTATCACTACAAACATTAAAATTTTACCATTTTTACACAATTCAATTTCGATTTAAAGAATATCTAAAAATTACATTAATTTTACTCCATATTTAATGGGTGATATCACATTTCCTAGGGATTATTTCGGAAATTATTTACAACTACACGATAGAGCTGCTTTAGTTGAATATTTCTTGTTAGAGTTTTTCATTAAAGCGAATTTCCAGATGGAGCATTGATTGAGCAAGATGGCTTAGCTAAAAACTGTTCGATATACATAAATAAGAATTTGTGTTTTAATAAACTTGAAATTTTAAATGACATTTTAATTTCATTAGTCAGCTTTTATGTTTTCAATTTGAAATATAATGACCAGGTCTTCAAAACAATGACGTTTTTGCAATTGTAAGGTAATTTAAATAATTTTTATGTAAGATTGATAATAAGTGAAGGCATCAGAAAATTATTTTAATGATATATTTTAAAAATACTTTGAAAAATGAAAAGAAAAATTATAATTTAATTTAATGAAAAATATAATCTATAAAATGATGTTTGAAAATTTTTTTAAAAGTTAGCGCTACAGTTGGGGCAAAACGGTTTTTTGCAAATAATTCAAAAAATAAGCAAAATAAAAAGAAAAGTTTCGAATAAAAGTTGTAACTGAGAAAATTTTCTATAAAAATAGTCATTAGCAATTTTTCAATCGGACGCACTGGGAACGAGTTATAAGCGGTCAATGTTAAGACTTTTTTACCAAATTTTCAGAAATCGATGTTTTGGATGAGGTTTTTGGATTTTTTGGTAATCAAAATGTATGTAAGGTTTTTAACATTTAATAGTATGTATGTGGGTGTAAAATTTTGCATGTATATGTTTCTGCACCCCCGCACCTATGCGTTACCATCGCTAGAACGTGCATTTTTTTTAGTGTCCATTTTTTAATCTTTTCAGCTAAAAAAGCTTAGAAATATAGAAAAATTTATCATAGAATTACTTAATTAGATAAATTATTATAATTCAGAGGTAAGTTGCAATTTTTATAAAAAGTAATAAAAATTAAGCTACGAGACCACAACTCCTTTTTCAACATTACTTTTGGCAATGAGGCGCGAGAATAAAAACATGATATGTTTACGATTTTTCGTTATCCCATTTGAAAAAAAATATTAAAATTTCATTCATAAAAACGTTTTTCTCAACATTACAAACCACCAGAAAATGTAAAAAGTTTCTTTCTTGATGTTTTTTGGTCCGCCATCTTGGAAAATCGGAAAATATGTTGGGGTGAAAAAATGAAAATTTTGATCAATAAAATCGTTTTTCTCAACCTTGAAAACCCGCAGGTAATTTAGAATATTATTTAAAATCAGAATTATTTGGTAAATTTTTCTTTTATATTTTTTAAAAGGCCTCTTAACATCAGCCAATGATCCAACCAGCGTGACAAAAATTATCCGTATAAGTTTCCCTGATCTGTGAATGAACAAGTGGTCCGTGTAACTTATTTAAATCTTTCCTGGGCATTCTAACCTATAAGTTTTCTAGGAAAATGGCGTTAAATACTGATCGTAGAAAAAGAGTAAATGTTGCACATATGGAAAAAAAATTCAAGATTATGTAATAACTTGACTAGAATAGAAAAATGCTATCAATTTATGAGTTCTTTTTTTTTTACTTTATGATTATATTGTACGATTTTCATTTAAGAAGTGTAATATATTTATTTATGTGCTTTTTTCATACTGATATTGCACGTTTTTTATTTAAAAAGTGAAATATATTTAATTACGTGCTTTTTTACTCTTTAATGATTATTATAATTAATTAAAATAGAATGTTTCACTGATAACAATACTTGCATTTTTTACATAAATTCTCAGTCATCAAAAAAAAAAATTCATTACACTTTATGAAATCGTCAGTTTAAAAGCTTATGATAAAATGAAGTTAGTTTCGTTTATTACTGCCGGGTACTTAATTGCTATTTTACTATCCTTGGCATTTTGCGGTAAGTACTAAAATTTTTTTCATTTTATATTTGTTTATTTTGTGTAAAATTAATATTATGTAAATTTTTATAAAATTATGTGCTTTACTTTATGCTATAATAGGACCGCCAGAAAATCAGCAAGTCTTAGATAATCCAGTGGTACCTCCAAAATCTTCAACCTTAATATCGAAAGATGAATTACCAACTGATCTAAATGTAGAAGATATACTTTATAATGTTTTTTTTAATCTATCACCTGAAGTCGGACCCATAATAAATTTTGTGTTTAAATTTTTTTGGAAAAATTTTTTTGGCTTAGGTGATAAAGACGCTTTTGAAGAAATCAAAGAAAAAATTAAAAATTTGTCAGGAATAGGTTTTAGTCAAGAAACATGGGAAAAATTTACTACAATAACAAATGAGTTTCGATATATAATTTACCATCTTGATTGGTTTCTTAATAAAAATGATTCAAGTCATATTCATAGATACTACACAGATCTTTCTAAATACATGACTGGTAAAGAGCAAATTTTTTTACAGCATGGAACAGATTATGCGCCACTTTCTGCATCCGTGGTTAATTTTATTTCACTAATAAGACTAACCGCCATCAGAAATCCCGAAAAATTAGGCTTATCAAAGGATGAAGTAAAAATTGAAATTGAAGAGATTAAAAAACTATATAAATCATCTATTCCACACATGGCTGATATGGAACAAGAATTCAAAAGAAATTTTTACAAAAAATTATATGATATTGACATTTGGGAAGGAAGGCATAAAGATTTAAATTTTCGTGATACTGATAAAATCTTAAAACAAAATAAGATGTGGCAGAGAGAAGCATTTGGGTACAAACAAATATGGGAATTTTACGCTGAGGATCCATTGAGAACTGATCAATTGTTCATTAAAATTAGTTTTCCAGTATTGATAGCTGGTCAGTTCTATGGTTACCAAGATCCAGACAAGATAGTAAAAAATTTGATGTCTACTATAGATCCTGATCACCCAAATATAGAACAATTAAATCTTGTAGATTTACATAGCTTTTATACTCCAGACAGAATAAAAGTTTGCGGTGTACAATATAACGTCAGTAAAGCGTGTGAAGAAAAGCGCAGTTACCATTACGGTTATTTTGGAGGAGAACATCCTTACGAGTTTGTTGTTAAGAGCCACACCCACGATTATAGTAACTCAGCTCCACTAACGTCAGCTAGTATTCACTTTACACAAGGTTATAAATTAGTAGATAAAATTATTTTGTACTCTGGCTCTACTGTGACTCAAGAAGCCGGATCATTGAGTGGATCGGGTCCGGATAATCTAAGTATAGACCCTCCATCACCCTCATACATGATAAGTTCGATATTAATGCCAAAAACTTATCCGTTGGATACAGTTTATTCCGAGAAACATCAAACAACAGGTATAGCTATTGCTATGTCCTATTGGAATAAAAATATTCAGCCTAAGACAGATTGTAGAAAAGGTGTTAAACATTTACTCAAAGGAGGTAATGGTTTTGAAATAAACGATCAAAGGGGCTTAAAGGATGAGCACAATGGAAACAGAAACAATAATGGTAGTAAAAGCAATGGTCGAATCTTAACCGATGTTCAAAATGAACGCAGAAACGACAATGAAGGAAATGAATCATTTCTTTCTGTAAAAACTGCTCTTAAAAGTTTTTTGAAAAAGTTGAAAAATAAGTTTTTTAAATTCAGCCTATAGTTAATTTAATATTTTACAAAATGCATATTACACTTTTTTATTATTTTGTTTGGAAAATATTTTTGTAATTATACTTTTTGATATTTATTTTAAATAAATGAAAATAATATTGTAAATTTATTGTTTATTTAATTAGTTTATAAATATAATCAAATGCTTATAATTGAATTAGCTAGTAGATAAAAAATTTTGTAGCAAAAATAAGTAAAGTTTTTATTTTGCACTATATTTAAGATTTTGCAGTAGGAAATGCATTCACAAAAAATAACAATTATTAACAATTAATGATTAATAAAATAACAATTAAAATAGCCATTATCCTAATTGCTCGAAACCTATGAGGGCTTTACAGAACATAAAAATATTGCTTAATTGATTTTTTGTTATTTTTATCAAAGTTTTAATGAATATACGTTCTTTTTAATTGTTTAATTTTTTTGAGTACAGTATTTTTATATTATAAGGGGGGGAGGGGGACAGTCTTTGCTACACAGCTCTGCTCATAACGAGGATTAATTACTAGTTCCAGAAAATATCTTTATCTTTTTTTCGAACATAAAATTTTTGGATGTTCTGTAAGTAAAAAATTTTTGGAAAGTTGAAGCTTGTACAAATTTTTTCAGACCCATTTTTTTTATGAGATTTATAAAACCCATTTTCATCCAAAATTACAAATTTGGCAGCAATTTAAAAATTGGTCATTTTTAGCCAAAAATGACCGTATGGTTAATTGCGAGGGGCTACCGTCTTGGAAATCGCGAATTTGATTTTAAAAAATTTTTTTTAATTTTTTTCTGATTTTGGCTTATTTATACCTCAATCATGAATCGTGACTAGTTGAGATGGTTTATTTCCGTCTTTTAATGATTTTTCGTAATTTTTCGTGATTTTTTGTGATTTTTAGTTAATTTTTCGTGATTTTTCGCGATTTTTTGCGTTCTTTAGCCTTATAATTCACCCTAGACCACAAAAATCTATTTTTTACTATTCAATATACTATTTAGCGATGTTTACCAAAAAAAATCACAAAAAATCATAAAAAATCAAAAAAAATAAAAAAAAATCAAATTTGTGATTTCCAAGACGATAGCCCCTCGGTTAATTGGCTATAATGATGAGAGAATTAGTGATAATAAATTGCGATTTACGGCGCATGAAATGCGATACTTAAAGTAAAAAGATGAGACCAACAAGAAGAGTTTTGTTTAACTTGCAAATTTTCGAAAATCGGGTAGCTCAGTTACGAGAAAAGGCAGTTTTTGACATAACAGTGGAAAAATCTTTTAGCACCTATCGCCGATTTCTTGTTCACGTTATTTTTCGGTTTTCTGAAGGTTCAAACTACCTGAAAACACGGGTCATTTCGATGTGCCTTCAAATTTTTTTTTCGTCCAAGTTAAGTAAAAAAAATAATGCCTCATATATATGGGCATATCTCACCAAGTGGTTATATTTCTAATTTTATAAAATAAATTTTATTTTTGAGAGCACAATAACGAGATTTGGACAGAAGTTTAATAAAACAATAAAAATTAAGATTTTCTTTGCGTAACTTAATTTTAAGCTACGGCGTTTGATAAATGAACTTCTTAAATTAAAAAATATATTTAAGGTTATAATTACTAAATGATGAAATTAGTTCTCAAAAATACTGGAAAATATAGAGGTATATAACAATAAATTTTATTTCTGTCCAAAAACCAATAATAAGAAGATAAATTTTCAATTTTTTTATAAACAATAAATTAAATGTTCTACCAGATATTTAATCTCTCTGGTTCTACAGACTGCGCTATAGTTATAGCTATAGGCTAAGCTCCCTGAATCTTTAACTCATTGCTCCTCGCATTGCTCACATAAAGCCTAAGTTACTGCTAAAATCATGGGCGGATCAAAAGGGGGGTGGTAAGGGTAATTGCCTCCTCTGAGCTCCAAAAAATGCATGTTTTTTGTTCATAATTTTGTTTTTTTATACAAATTTCATCAGAAAACATACAAAATTTTGCTTAAGCGCCCCACCCCCTTAGGCCCTTTTCTGAATCCGCCACAGGTTAAAATATGATCGCATTATCTTATTATAATTTATTAAATCATTTAGTTGTGCCTTTTATGATTTTTGAAACATTTTTTTAGAGTTTTTGATTTTTGTCAAAATGTATTTTTCTTGAAATATAGATTTTAATGATCCACTAAGTATGACCTACAACTACATAATTTTATTTATTTTTTTAAAGCACTATAAATTCAAATCAAAAAGATCTTTTTTGAACTAAGAATGAAATATAGGTAGTTCTTACACGTTTGTTATTTTTAGGTTATTGGTAAACAATGCTTCTAAATTGTACGATTATTTTATACAAAACTGAGGTTTATACATACAACGCATTGAATCAAGCTATGCCATTTTTTTTAACTGAAATCTTATAACATTTTACATAAATCACAAAAGATTTTGCGAAGATTTTTTAAAAATTGAACGAGTGCCATTAAAAAATGTGATTTTAGTACCAAAATTACGCATCGACAACAAAGTCTTTTGGTGTCGATATTTACTAAATTATTGGAGGCACCAGTTTTTCTCAAATCACTTTCAAATTGTGAAACATTGTAGAGAATTTCCACAATAGTTAGAAATAAAAATTGTTCACGGCATTCATTTGTGGCTTAAAAAACTTTCTTTGATCGTATTTATTTGAAAATGTGGTTACCAATGTTTCAGCTGGCAGAATTTTTTTTAGAAAAGGAGCACACTGTTTTAATTATGTGAAGAAATTAAATATACTATTAACTTATCAAAATCTATTTATAAAAAGGCAAATGGTTTTACGGCATCCCCACTGTAATGTTAAGAAGTTAAAAAACTTAACAAGGTTACCAACAAAATATTAGGGTTTCGAATTATTCCAAGGTTGTTATTTCATAATAATTAACGAAATTAGGCAAAAAAATTTCTTGAGGCTTGAGAAGAAATATATATAAATAAATTTCAATAATTTTTTTTTGAAACAGAAAGCTGGATTTTCATTAAAGCTCTCATATATGCAATATAACCACTTGGTGAGATATGCCCATATACGAGTGTATATATAAGTTGACTCCCCCAAAAAAATTTCTAGATCCGCCAATGTATGTGATACCTTTCAATTCCCGTGAACCCCAATTTTTTATCACTAATTCTTACATTGCTATAGTTAATAAACCAAATGAATATATTTAGGCCAAGATGTGGTAGAGAATCCTTCATAAATTAATAGTTTTAAAAATACAAGCTACAAATTTTAAAATGTGCTTTATAAAAAATAAGTGGTTTTATAATGTCTATAAATTAATAAAAATAAAAAAATTCATGAATTAAAAAATAAAACATTTTATCAAATATTCATATTATACATCAATTTAATACTTAGAGAATAAAGACTCATTCTATTTTAAGTTTTAATACCCTGAAAACTTTTTAGAAAATACTCTCTTATGAGTTAAATCTCAAACTTCGAAAATTTTCGTCATCATTGTATTAAATAAATTTGACGAATAAACAGATATAAATCTTTAATTTTAAAATAATCTAAATAATAATATGTCAAAGTTTTGAAAATTTAGGTACGTAATATACAATAAAAAGAAAAATTGCCATAACAAATTACACAATTTGCTTATGCTTGAATTATTCAGACCTAAACCATAGATCATATCATGTGCTTGTATTATTTTATTTCATTTATAATAATAAATATAATAATAAATGAAATTTAGATTTTAAGATCATGTTAAATTTATAAAACTTATATACAGGCAATACCTCTGTAAAACTGTAAAAGTGTAGTAATAGCTCCAAAAATTGGTGTTCAAATATTTTCGTTCTACTTTTTTCCCAAAGAAATAAAAGTTATTAGATTATTTTACATTTTTAATTCATACACGATTAATAATATGGGTAAGCTTTATAGAATTATTAGCTTAAAAAATTGGTTAAATTATTTATAACGATCGATAAACTGCACATTTGAATACCTGAGATATAAATAAATCATTTTCTAATTACACAGAGAAACCCAAATACTCGCTGCTGTGAACAGGCCTCCGCTGCGAACACAAATTTAGACGCCGCTGTAATGAATTTTTTTTTATAGCTGCTTTCACACTTCGCGAGCGCTGCTGTTGTAATTTACAACTAATGCCGAGAATAATTTTAACGCAGCTGTAGTGTTTTTTTCGTTATTTGTAGATATGTTTTTTTTAGTTATTATTTTTTTGGAGTTTTACGCTATAAAATTTTATTTGAACATCAGTTTTTAACACATGTTTTAACATGTATTTTATCAGGATGGGTTAACATCAAAATTTACCATGAAAAATTAACATGAAAAAAAAAGATAATGGATAATACTTATAACAAACTTTTTTTTTGAAAAAGTAGTCCTTTTTTATGTTATTTATTTTATTTATCAAAATATGAAAAGTTAAAAGGAATAGAAATTATGCAACAGAATAAATATAAAAATAGAATAACTTTTAAGAATTAACTTCTAATGAATTATTATAGAAAAGTGCACTAAAGGTCCATTAGATACACAGATAGAAATTTAAACAGCAAATCTGAAAAAAATATTTGAAGAAAGTAACATGTCATAAAAAAAATTATAATAGACTTTGCTGTTTGTTATAAGATTTGCTGTTTAATATTCTATCTGTGTATCCAGCTAAACTTTAGAAGTTATTCTATTTTTATTTATTCTAATTTATTCTATTTTTGTTGCGTAATTTTTTTTCTCTTAACTTTGTATGTTTAGATAAACTTTTTATTTTAATATAAAAGACTTCTTTTGTACAACAAAAAATTTTCAAATAATTAATAAATTTTAATTGTTTAATTGTAAAACAAATTTTATGCATTTTTTATTCACCTAAAACCCTTTAATATCAGAGAAAATGAATGGGGTGAATGGTCGGTTTTTAATATTGTTTAATTACTGTAAAGGATTTTGTAAAAAAAAACTTTGCTAAGGTGACCAAAAATTCATTTCAGCGAAATAAATTTAAAACTAAAACCTAAACTAAATTTTGATTTTTAATATTTCTACGCTCCAAATAAAGCTGAAAAATATTTTTAATGAAAAGGGGGTTAGTATAATTTCTTGCTGAAGACAAACCTTCAATCAGTTTTTTGAGAAAAAGCTTCAGCAAAATCAGAAACACTACCGGGAAATTTTAAATGCAAATTTCTCAAAAAGTGAGATCTTTTTGGCTTTCAGTTGGCCATAAAAGTTTTGTTTAGTTAAAAACTGAAAAAATGAATTTTCATGACCCTTAGTTTTCCAAATTTTCCCATTATATAACTTTTCTTATCTATAAATTAAAATTCTTGCTTGATTTTTAGATCCCTTGATAGATTCTTCTATAGACCCTGTTTTTAGGAAAACTTTGGAAATTTCTGTAACGCTTATCAAATTATAGGAAATAAAAAATCATAAAATTAAAATTTTAACAGGAATCTCCGAAATTTTCTTCAAAAGAGGGTCTAATACTAACCGGCTAAAATATCGATACTTTCATTTTAAACTTACAAGGGCAGTTCAATACATTTGGAACACAAAATTGCACCAAATGATTATGGATGAGTTTATTATGTTGAAAAAACATGCCGACTACCCTTCATTAAATGAGCCTTCTGGGCCTAGAAACGCAGGACTCAATGTTACGGAATAGGGATTTTTGGTAATTTTCAATGAAACGCTAAAACTCTTCTGGTTGGTCTCATTTTTTCGGTGTAAGTGTCACCTTTCTAACGCCGTAAATCGTAAATTTTTTTTCATTAATTCTCTTATCACTATAGCCAATTAACCGAATGTTCATTTTTTGTTAAAAATGACTAATTTTTAAATTGCTGCCAAATTTGTAATTTTGGATGAAAATGGGTTTTATAAATCTCATAATATTTCCACAAGCTTCGAATTTCCAAAAATTCTTTTGAGTTTTGAGTAATGAACGTTATATCATAAAAAATTGGCAAAAAATTAGCAAGATAAGTAAATTCTTGAAAAGAATTGCTAATTAATTTGTAATAGTACTTTTGAAATAAAATCTGGATCTGGACAAGCATCGCAGTATCCTTTAAAATAGTAATAATACTGTTAATTAATCGATGATATAAAATAAAAAGGCATGCGAAATTA
This sequence comes from Anagrus nilaparvatae, assembly GCA_022575985.1. NCBI lineage: Eukaryota > Metazoa > Arthropoda > Insecta > Hymenoptera > Mymaridae > Anagrus > Anagrus nilaparvatae. The sequence goes on along the minus strand of JAKSXM010000238.1, from coordinate 7,047,720 downwards.
GCTTAAAAGCTTTTTTTATAAAAATCAAATCTTTTGTTTTTTCATTTAAAGCTGTTTTAAATTTTCAAATTAAAGTTATTGAGCTGACTAAAATATGATAAATATTATAAATTATAGTAGACTTATTACGCAGTATTTAGTAAAAAGTTATTTGTTTAACTTATGTAATTGAATTATTTGTTTGTTAATACGCGATTACTTTATATATTTTATACATAGATATTAAACCGGCTCGGTAGCACAGAGGTAACGCGCTCGCTTTGTAATATTGCAAAATATTATGAAGTGGGTTCGCATACAGAGCAGTGACAACTTTTTTTTCTGGAAATGAATATTTAATAAAATTAAATATTTATTTTAAGAAGGGAGAGTAGAGCTAGCTGCCGAGTCGCAGGGGGCAAGATGAAATGGAAAGTGCCATTTACTTGCCTCCGTATGTCATGCATAGAGGGCGTTTTTCTAAGGTTTTTCGCGCCTCTTTTAAAGCATAGAGTTGTAGAAATGCAACTCTGTGTTTTAAAGACGGAATTGTCAGCATGGCTCCTACAAAAAGTCGGACCTTAGACCGCAATTGGCCTCCCAAACCCTAAAAATCCCTCAATCCCTTCATCAATCCTTTAATTCACCTTCTAATCCTGCAGTTTCACTGACAATTTATCCACATGCTTCCAGAACCTAGAGTTATTTTCCAATAAAGGAAAAAGCGGTATATATCTCTATGTATATATCGACTTCCGAGGAAATAAAAGCAAAATATGCGGTTCGGTAGCTGCTTGTGTTAATTGTTGGTGACCTCCGACATAACGTAAGGTTCAAGAGGTTAAACATAAAGCACATACATACATACATACATAGATATTATTTTTTTTAAAGAAATCAATGATATACTTAAAAGCTGAAGAGTTAGGGTGGGTTAGTAAGATGTTAGCGTTGAGAGAGAGGTAGAGTTTTAAAAGGCAAAGTTTTTTCAATAACTCAACGCGTGCACTATTAAGCTTGGGGCATTGTAAAAGTATATGATCAAGTTCTTGATCTACAAATTGTTCGCAGTCATAATATAGAGAGTTTGCTACTTTGATTTTATACAAAGAGTGATTCAGGCCATAATGCCTTAATCTTGCACGGTTAATTGAAACAATTGCTTGTTGAAAAAACTTAGAATTATGAAACGATTATTTCATAGAATAGTAATGATAAAGTTCTAAATATTTGTGGCCTTTTCTTTGAGCTTCTTTTAAAATAAGGTTATTATTTTCACGTTGAGTTTGATTTTTAAATATCTGAGTATGGAATAGCTCTAGTATAAGGTTGAAGTGATAAGGCAACTTTAGCTAGTTTGACAGCTCTTTCGATTCCAGAAATATTACGATGACTAGGTATCCAGTAAAATATAAGGTCTTGGAATTCGCCTTGGAGAATACATTAGTTTTATTTTTTATAATACTTAAAAATGGATTCATACTGGATTTTTGTGACAGATTTTTTATACTAAGACAGCATCTTCAATAATCAGTCAAGATGTTTATATCGGAACTATTATTTTCTATTGCTATATCTAGGGCCATTGAAATTGCAAGAGTTTCTACTGAAACAATTCAAGCTAAATTTGGAGGGAAGGGCAGTAACATGAGTTTCCAACAGATGGATATATAGGACTTATGCTGCCAAAATTTAAAAATTTTTCTAAATTAGAGTTTATGTAAAACTTTTTAATATTTGCTTTTGGATTTGACAATATTTAACAAATAAATACTTTTAAAAATAGAGACATTACTTGTATCTTTAATCAAATAATCATACGTCGAAAACTACAGTATATTAGGAATTTAGGATGCGTTCTTAGATCTTAAGTAGTTCTTACATCTCAATTAAACGCATAAAAAAGGAAGAAAATGATTTTTTTGTTATAAATTCAATGTTTCATTATTACTTAATCAAATAAATGCAAAAAAGTTGTTATTGTTAAGAAAATATAAATAAAATATTGGTTTTATGTATCTTGATCCTTAGTGTTTTTGATAAGAAATGATACCATATCAAGTATTCTATTTTGATTCAGGGTTTCATTATTATAAATAATTAATAATTTCCAACCAAACTAGATATCGAAGAAAGTAACCGTTTAAAAAATATTTTTTTTTTTAAATAATAAATCTTTTCATTTATTTCTTTCTTAGTTTTTTGGTAAAATAACGCTGGGTATTCAAAACCGCATCGATGTCCACCACCCCATCCTTGACCCTACATAAAATCGTTTTTTATTAAGGCAAAATTACATTGATGTATGTGCATATTTTGAGTTGCATGCATAGTATGGATCTCTAATAAGTAATTCCATGATAAATTTGCCCATATTTATAAGCTATTTTAGTTCAAAACATTAAAAAATGTGCACTAAAATATATTCACAGTCTAGGGGTTGCAATGCCAATGCGTGAGGGTGAAGAAGCATTTACATCCAAATACATACTATTATATGTTATAAACCTTACATACCCATATCTAACACTTTTGACTAAATCCAAAAAATCTCATCAAAAACGCGTTCTTTTTTTTCGTTGGGAAATAACGATTTTTGAATATTTGGTAAAAAAGGTCCAAACTTTGACCACTTATATCTCGGTCCCAGTGTGCCCGACTGAAATATTGCTCATAACTATTTTTATAGAAAATTTTCTCAGCTATAACTTTTATTTAAAACTTTTCTTTTTATTTCTTAACTTATTTGCAAAAAACTGTTTTGCTCCAACTTTAGCCCCCCTGGAGAGGCCCAGTGCTAGGTTGGAATGTCCGATATTACTTCCCTTTTCAAATTAGCCCAAAACTACCACATTCCACAACTTCTTTTCTCAAGAGGATTTTTGTCCAAGTAAAGGCCTTTTTTCAATGGCCTATTCATGAAAATTATACTCTATAAAATGATGTTTTAACATTTTTTTCAGTTAAATTTTGTATTTTTTTTTTTTATTGTTTTTAGAATAGGTATAATTATTTATAAAAATATTAAATAAATTTGATATTATAAGTAAATAATATTAAATATTCTTCGTTTTATTATTCTATATAGGGTAACCTTTTTTATTACTCATTCAAATGAAATAAATAATACATTAAATTTTTAATAGATGCACAGATCATTTTTTTACTCTGTATTATAAGTACATAATTTTTATTTTGTCTTTTAGCAACCATTGCTCTTATAGAAAAACATCTTTGGAACTTGGGAAAAGTATGCATGCAATTACGCAGATTAATAAAACTCCTAATTTTATTGTCAAAATTTGTATTACTTGATTCGGCACTAAATTATACGTACTCAGTTAAATTTTTATTTAGAGCAGACGTAGGTACCCTTGAAATTATATAAAATATTTTCCATATTAAACGATAAAATAAAATTATAATTTCAAAAATATAAATCTGAGAAACTAATAAAAAAAAATTAATTGATTTTGCATATGTAGAATAAACTCATGATTGTGTGAGAACTTTTTTAGCAGTATAGAACATTATCTTTTTAAGTACTAAGGCAGCCAATCTAACCTATAAGTTTTCTAGGAAAATGGCGTTAAATACTGATCGTAAAAAAAGAGTAGATGTTGCACATATGGAAAACAAATTCAAGATTATGTAATAACTTGACTAGAATAGAAAAATGCTAGCAATTTATGAGTTCTTTTTTTTTTACTTTATGATTATATTGTACGATTTTCATTTAAGAAGTGTAATATATTTATTTATGTGCTTTTTTCATACTGATATTGCACGTTTTTTATTTAAAAAGTGAAATATATTTAATTACGTGCTTTTTTACTCTTTAATGATTATTATAATTAATTAAAATAGAATGTTTCACTGATAAAAATACTTGCATTTTTTACATAAATTCTCAGCCATCAAAAAAAAAAATTCATTACACTTTATGAAATCGTCAGTTTAAAAGCTTATGATAAAATGAAGTTAGTTTCGTTTATTACTGCCGGGTACTTAATTGCTATTTTACTATCCTTGGCATTTTGCGGTAAGTACTAAAATTTTTTTCATTTTATACTTGTTTATTTTGTGTAAAATTAATATTATGTAAATTTTTATAAAATTATGTGCTTTACTTTATGCTATAATAGGACCGCCAGAAAATCAGCAAGTCTTAGATAATCCAGTGGTACCTCCAAAATCTTTAACCTTAAAATCGAAAGATGGATTAACAATTGATCCAAATGTAGATGATATACTATTTAGTGTTTTTTCGTTAACTTTATCAACTATTCCTGAAGTTGGACCCATATTAAATTTTGTGTTTAAATTATTTTGGAAAGATGTTTTTGGCATTGGTAAAAAAGACGCTTTTGAAGAAATCAAAGAAAAAATTAGCAATTTGGTAGATAAAAAAATTGATGAGGAAAAATGGCAACTATTAACTGGAATAACAAACGAGCTTAGATCTCATGTTCGAAGACTTGATTTTTCTGTTAATTCAAATACGAGCACAGAAATTATTCATGAAAACTACATGGGACTTTCTCAATACATGACTGGTAAAGTGCAAATTTTTATACAGCTAACAAGCAATCAGTTTAGACCAACTTTTGCGCCACTTTTTGCTACCGTGGTTAATTTAATGTCACTAATAAGACTAACCGCCATCAGACATCCCGAAAAATTAGGCTTATCAAAGGATGAAGTAAAAATTGAAATTGAAGAGATTAAAAAACTGTTTACATCATCCATTCCATACATGGACGATATGGAACAAGATTACAAAGCATATTTTCACAAAACTTTAGATGATATTGACATTTGGAGACAATGGCATAAAGATATAATTTATCGTGATACTGATAAAATCTTAAAAGAAAATATGATGTACCAGAGAGAAGCATTTGCGTATAATCAAATATGGGAATTTTTCGCTGAGGACCCATTGAGAACCGATCCATTGTTCATTAAAATTAGTTTTCCCGTATTGATAGCTGGTCAGTTTAATGGTTACCAATATGCAGACCAGATAGTAAGAAATTTGATGTCTACTATAGATTCTGCTCACCCAAATATAGATCAATTCAATCTTGTAGATTTATATAACATTCATAATCCAGACAGAACAAAAGTTTGCGGTGTACAATTTAACGTCAGTAAAACATGTGAAGAAAAGCGCAGTTACCATTACGGTTATTTAGGAGGAGAATATCCTTACGATCTTGCCGTTAGGAGCCACACCCATGATTATAATAACTCAGCTCCACTAACGTCAGCTAGTATTCATTTTACACAAGGTCATAAATTACTAGATAAGATCACTTTGTACTCTGGCTCTACTGTGACTCAAGAAGCCGGCTCATTGAGTAAATTGGGTACGGCTAATCTAATTATAAACCCTCCATCACCCTCATACATGATAAGTTCGATATTAATGCCAAAAGATTATTGGAGGGATACCCGTGATCCCGATAAACATCAAGCAACAGCTATAGCTATTGCTATGTCCTATTGGAATAAAAATATTCAGCCTAAGACAGATTGTAGAAAAGGTGTTAAACATAGACTCAAAGGAGGTAATGGTTATGAAACACACGATCAAAGGGGCTTAAAGGATGAGCACAATGGAAACAGAAACAATAATGGTAGTAAAAGCAATGGTCGAATCTTAACCGATGTTCAAAATGAACGCAGAAACGACAATGAAGGAAATGAATCATTTCTTTCTGTAAAAACTGCTCTTAAAAGTTTTTTGAAAAAGTTGAAAAATAAGTTTTTTAAATTCAGCCTATAGTTAATTTAATATTTTACAAAATGCATATTACACTTTTTTATTATTTTGTTTGGAAAATATTTTTGTAATTATACTTTTTGATATTTATTTTAAATAAATGAAAATAATATTGTAAATTTATTGTTTATTTAATTAGTTTATAAATAATCAAATGCTTATAATTGAATTAGCTAGTAGATAAAAAATTTTGTAGCAAAAATAAGTAAAGTTTTTATTTTGCACTATATTTAAGATTTTGCAGTAGGAAATGCATTCACAAAAAATAACAATTATTAACAATTAATGATTAATAAAATAACAATTAAAATAGCCATTATCCTAATTGCTCGAAACCTATGAGGGCTTTACAGAACATAAAAATATTGCTTAATTGATTTTTTGTTATTTTTATCATAAGTTTTAATGAATATACGTTCTTTTTAATTGTTTAATTTTTTTAAGTACAGTATTTTTATATTATAAGGGGGGGAGGGGGACAGTCTTTGCTACACAGCTCTGCTCATAACGAGGATTAATTACTAGTTCCAGAAAATATCTTTATCTTTTTTTCGAACATAAAATTTTTGGATGTTCTGTAAGTAAAAAATTTTTGGAAAGTTGAAGCTTGTACAAATTTTTTCAGACCCATTTTTTTTATGGAATTTATAAAACCCATTTTCATCCAAAATTACAAATTTGGCAGCAATTTAAAAATTGGTCATTTTTAGCCAAAAATGACCGTTTGGTTAATTGCGAGGGGCTACCTTCTTGGAAATCGCGAATTTGATTTTAAAAAATTTTTGTTGATTTTTTTCTGATTTTGGCTTATTTGTACCTCAATCATGAATCGTGACTAGTTGAGATGGTTTATTTCCGTCTTTTAATGATTTTTCGTAATTTTTTGTGATTTTTCGCGATTTTTTGCGTTCTTTAGCCTTACAATTCGCCCTAGACCTCAAAAATCTATTTTTTACTATTCAATATACTATTTAGCGATGTTTACCAAAAAAAATCACAAAAAATCATAAAAAATCAAAAAAAATAAAAAAAAATCAAATTTGTGATTTCCAAGACGATAGCCCCTCGGTTAATTGGCTATAATGATGAGAGAATTAGTGATAATAAATTGCGATTTACGGCGCATGAAATGCGATACTTAAAGTAAAAAGATGAGACCAACAAGAAGAGTTTTGTTTAACTTGCAAATTTTCGAAAATCGGGTAGCTCAGTTACGAGAAAAGGCAGTTTTTGACATAACAGTGGAAAAATCTTTTAGCACCTATCGCCGATTTCTTGTTCACGTTATTTTTTGGTTTTCTGAAGGTTCAAACTACCTGAAAACACGGGTCATTTCGATGTGCCTTCAAATTTTTTTTTCGTCCAAGTTAAGTAAAAAAAATAATGCCTCATATATATACGGGTGTATATATAAGTTGACTCCCCCAAAAAAATTTCTAGATCCGCCAATGTATGTGATACCTTTCAATTCCCGTGAACCCCAATTTTTTATCACTAATTCTTACATTGCTATAGTTAATAAACCAAATGAATATATTTAGGCCAAGATGTGGTAGAGAATCCTTCATAAATTAATAGTTTTAAAAATACAAGCTACAAATTTTAAAATGTGCTTTATAAAAAATAAGTGGTTTTATAATGTCTATAAATTAATAAAAATAAAAAAATTCATGAATTAAAAAATAAAACATTTTATCAAATATTCATATTATACATCAATTTAATACTTAGAGAATAAAGACTCATTCTATTTTAAGTTTTAATACCCTGAAAACTTTTTAGAAAATACTCTCTTATGAGTTAAATCTCAAACTTCGAAAATTTTCGTCATCATTGTATTAAATAAATTTGACGAATAAACAGATATAAATCTTTAATTTTAAAATAATCTAAATAATAATATGTCAAAGTTTTGAAAATTTAGGTACGTAATATACAATAAAAAGAAAAATTGCCATAACAAATTACACAATTTGCTTATGCTTGAATTATTCAGACCTAAACCATAGATCATATCATGTGCTTGTATTATTTTATTTCATTTATAATAATAAATATAATAATAAATGAAATTTAGATTTTAAGATCATGTTAAATTTATAAAACTTATATACAGGCAATACCTCTGTAAAACTGTAAAAGTGTAGTAATAGCTCCAAAAATTGGTGTTCAAATATTTTCGTTCTACTTTTTTCCCAAAGAAATAAAAGTTATTAGATTATTTTACATTTTTAATTCATACACGATTAATAATATGGGTAAGCTTTATAGAATTATTAGCTTAAAAAATTGGTTAAATTATTTATAACGATCGATAAACTGCACATTTGAATACCTGAGATATAAATAAATCATTTTCTAATTACACAGAGAAACCCAAATACTCGCTGCTGTGAACAGGCCTCCGCTGCGAACACAAATTTAGACGCCGCTGTAATGAATTTTTTTTTATAGCTGCTTTCACACTTCGCGAGCGCTGCTGTTGTAATTTACAACTAATGCCGAGAATAATTTTAACGCAGCTGTAGTGTTTTTTTCGTTATTTGTAGATATGTTTTTTTTTAGTTATTATTTTTTTGGAGTTTTACGCTATAAAATTTTATTTGAACATCAGTTTTTAACACATGTTTTAACATGTATTTTATCAGGATGGGTTAACATCAAAATTTACCATGAAAAATTAACATGAAAAAAAAAGATAATGGATAATACTTATAACAAACTTTTTTTTTGAAAAAGTAGTCCTTTTTTATGTTATTTATTTTATTTATCAAAATATGAAAAGTTAAAAGGAATAGAAATTATGCAACAGAATAAATATAAAAATAGAATAACTTTTAAGAATTAACTTCTAATGAATTATTATAGAAAAGTGCACTAAAGGTCCATTAGATACACAGATAGAAATTTAAACAGCAAATCTGAAAAAAATATTTGAAGAAAGTAACATGTCATAAAAAAAATTATAATAGACTTTGCTGTTTGTTATAAGATTTGCTGTTTAATATTCTATCTGTGTATCCAGCTAAACTTTAGAAGTTATTCTATTTTTATTTATTCTAATTTATTCTATTTTTGTTGCGTAATTTTTTTTCTCTTAACTTTGTATGTTTAGATAAACTTTTTATTTTAATATAAAAGACTTCTTTTGTACAACAAAAAATTTTCAAATAATTAATAAATTTTAATTGTTTAATTGTAAAACAAATTTTATGCATTTTTTATTCACCTAAAACCCTTTAATATCAGAGAAAATGAATGGGGTGAATGGTCGGTTTTTAATATTGTTTAATTACTGTAAAGGATTTTGTAAAAAAAAACTTTGCTAAGGTGACCAAAAATTCATTTCAGCGAAATAAATTTAAAACTAAAACCTAAACTAAATTTTGATTTTTAATATTTCTACGCTCCAAATAAAGCTGAAAAATATTTTTAATGAAAAGGGGGTTAGTATAATTTCTTGCTGAAGACAAACCTTCAATCAGTTTTTTGAGAAAAAGCTTCAGCAAAATCAGAAACACTACCGGGAAATTTTAAATGCAAATTTCTCAAAAAGTGAGATCTTTTTGGCTTTCAGTTGGCCATAAAAGTTTTGTTTAGTTAAAAACTGAAAAAATGAATTTTCATGACCCTTAGTTTTCCAAATTTTCCCATTATATAACTTTTCTTATCTATAAATTAAAATTCTTGCTTGATTTTTAGATCCCTTGATAGATTCTTCTATAGACCCTGTTTTTAGGAAAACTTTGGAAATTTCTGTAACGCTTATCAAATTATAGGAAATAAAAAATCATAAAATTAAAATTTTAACAGGAATCTCCAAAATTTTCTTCAAAAGAGGGTCTAATACTAACCGGCTAAAATATCGATACTTTCATTTTAAACTTACAAGGGCAGTTCAATACATTTGGAACACAAAATTGCACCAAATGATTATGGATGAGTTTATTATGTTGAAAAAACATGCCGACTACCCTTCATTAAATGAGCCTTCTGGGCCTAGAAACGCAGGACTCAATGTTACGGAATAGGGATTTTTGGTAATTTTCAATGAAACGCTAAAACTCTTCTGGTTGGTCTCATTTTTTCGGTGTAAGTGTCACCTTTCTAACGCCGTAAATCGTAAATTTTTTTTCATTAATTCTCTTATCACTATAGCCAATTAACCGAATGTTCATTTTTTGTTAAAAATGACTAATTTTTAAATTGCTGCCAAATTTGTAATTTTGGATGAAAATGGGTTTTATAAATCTCATAATATTTCCACAAGCTTCGAATTTCCAAAAATTCTTTTGAGTTTTGAGTAATGAACGTTATATCATAAAAAATTGGCAAAAAATTAGCAAGATAAGTAAATTCTTGAAAAGAATTGCTAATTAATTTGTAATAGTACTTTTGAAATAAAATCTGGATCTGGACAAGCATCGCAGTATCCTTTAAAATAGTAATAATACTGTTAATTAATCGATGATATAAAATAAAAAGGCATGCGAAATTAGCTTAAAAGCTTTTTTTATAAAAATCAAATCTTTTGTTTTTTCATTTAAAGCTGTTTTAAATTTTCAAATTAAAGTTATTGAGCTGACTAAAATATGATAAATATTATAAATTATAGTAGACTTATTACGCAGTATTTAGTAAAAAGTTATTTGTTTAACTTATGTAATTGAATTATTTGTTTGTTAATACGCGATTACTTTATATATTTTATACATAGATATTATTTTTTTTAAAGAAATCAATGATATACTTAAAAGCTGAAGAGTTAGGGTGGGTTAGTAAGATGTTAGCGTTGAGAGAGAGGTAGAGTTTTAAAAGGCAAAGTTTTTTCAATAACTCAACGCGTGCACTATTAAGCTTGGGGCATTGTAAAAGTATATAATCAAGTTCTTGATCTACAAATTGTTCGCAGTCATAATATAGAGAGTTTGCAACTTTGATTTTATACAAAGAGTGATTCAGGCCATAATGCCTTAATCTTGCACGGTTAATTGAAACAATTGCTTGTTGAAAAAACTTAGAATTATGAAACGATTATTTCATAGAATAGTAATGATAAAGTTCTAAATATTTGTGGCCTTTTCTTTGAGCTTCTTTTAAAATAAGGTTATTATTTTCACGTTGAGTTTGATTTTTAAATATCTGAGTATGGAATAGCTCTAGTATAAGGTTGAAGTGATAAGGCAACTTTAGCTAGTTTGACAGCTCTTTCGATTCCAGAAATATTACGATGACTAGGTATCCAGTAAAATATAAGGTCTTGGAATTCGCCTTGGAGAATACATTTGTTTTATTTTTTATAATACTTAAAAATGGATTCATACTGGATTTTTGTGACAGATTTTTTATACTAAGACAGCATCTTCAATAATCAGTCAAGATGTTTATATCGGAACTATTATATTCTATTGCTATATCTAGGGCCATTGAAATTGCAAGAGTTTCTACTGAAACAATTCAAGCTAAATTTGGAGGGAAGGGCAGTAACATGAGTTTCCAACAGATGGATATATAGGACTTATGCTGCCAAAATTTAAAAATTTTTCTAAATTAGAGTTTATGTAATACTTTTTAATATTTGCTTTTGGATTTGACAATATTTAACAAATAAATACTTTTAAAAATAGAGACATTACTTGTATCTTTAATCAAATAATCATACGTCGAAAACTACAGTATATTAGGAATTTAGGATGCGTTCTTAGATCTTAAGTAGTTCTTACATCTTAATTAAACGCATAAAAAAGGAAGAAAATGATTTTTTTGTTATAAATTCAATGTTTCATTATTACTTAATCAAATAAATGCAAAAAAGTTGTTATTGTTAAGAAAATATAAATAAAATATTGGTTTTATGTATCTTGATCCTTAGTGTTTTTGATAAGAAATGATACCATATCAAGTAGTCTATTTTGATTCAGGGTTTCATTATTATAAATAATTAATAATTTCCAACCAAACTAGATATTGAAGAAAGTAACCGTTTAAAAAATATTTTTTTTTTTAAATAATAAATCTTTTCATTTATTTCTTTCTTAGTTTTTTGGTAAAATAACGCTGGGTATTCAAAACCGCATCGATGTCCACCACCCCATCCTTGACCCTACATAAAATCGTTTTTTATTAAGGCAAAATTACATTGATGTATGTGCATATTTTGAGTTGCATGCATAGTATGGATCTCTAATAAGTAATTCCATGATAAATTTGCCCATATTTATAAGCTATTTTAGTTGAAAACATTAAAAAATGTGCACTAAAATATATTCACAGTCTAGGGGTTGCAATGCCAATGCGTGAGGGTGAAGAAGCATTTACATCCAAATACATACTATTATATGTTATAAACCTTACATACCCATATCTAACACTTTTGACTAAATCCAAAAAATCTCATCAAAAACGCGTTCTTTTTTTTCGTTGGGAAATAACGATTTTTGAATATTTGGTAAAAAAGGTCCAAACTTTGACCACTTATATCTCGGTCCCAGTGTGCCCGACTGAAATATTGCTCATAACTATTTTTATAGAAAATTTTCTCAGCTATAACTTTTATTTAAAACTTTTCTTTTTATTTCTTAACTTATTTGCAAAAAACTGTTTTGCTCCAACTTTAGCCCCCCTGGAGAGGCCCAGTGCTAGGTTGGAATGTCCGATATTACTTCCCTTTTCAAATTAGCCCAAAACTACCACATTCCACAACTTCTTTTCTCTAGAGGATTTTTGTCCAAGTCAAGGCCTTTTTTCAATGGCCTATTCATGAAAATTATAATCTATAAAATGATGTTTTAACATTTTTTTCAGTTAAATTTTGTTTTTTTTTTTTTATTGTTTTTAGAATAGGTATAATTATTTATAAAAATATTAAATAAATTTGATATTATAAGTAAATAATATTAAATATTCTTCGTTTTATTATTCTATATAGGGTAACCTTTTTTATTACTCATTCAAATGAAATAAATATTACATTAAATTTTTAATAGATGCACAGATCATTTTTTTACTCTGTATTATAAGTACATAATTTTTATTTTGTCTTTTAGCAACCATTGCTCTTATAGAAAAACATCTTTGGAACTTGGGAAAAGTATGCTTGCAATTACGCAGATTAATAAAACTCCTAATTTTATTGTCAAAATTTGTATTACTTGATTCGGCACTAAATTATACGTACTCAGTTAAATTTTTATTCAAAGCAGACGTAGGTACCCTTGAAATTATATAAAATATTTTCCATATTAAACGATAAAATAAAATTATAATTTCAAAAATATAAATCTGAGAAACTAATAAAAAAAAATTAATTGATTTTGCATATGTAGAATAAACTCATGATTGTGTGAGAACTTTTTTAGCAGTATAGAACATTATCTTTTTAAGTACTAAGGCAGCCATTCTAACCTATAAGTTTTCTAGGAAAATGGCGTAAAATACTGATCGTAAAAAAAGAGTAGATGTTGCACATATGGAAAACAAATTCAAGATTATGTAATAACTTGACTAGAATAGAAAAATGCTAGCAATTTATGAGTTCTTTTTTTTTTACTTTATGATTATATTGTACGATTTTCATTTAAGAAGTGTATGATATTTATTTATGTGCTTTTTTCATACTGATATTGCACGTTTTTTATTTAAAAAGTAAAATATATTTAATTACGTGCTTTTTTACTCTTTAATGATTATTATAATTAAAATAGAATGTTTCACTGATAAAAATACTTGCATTTTTTACATAAATTCTCAGCCATCAAAAAAAAAAATTCATTACACTTTATGAAATCGTCAGTTTAAAAGCTTATGATAAAATGAAGTTAGTTTCGTTTATTACTGCCGGGTACTTAATTGCTATTTTACTATCCTTGGCATTTTGCGGTAAGTACTAACATTTTTTTCATTTTATACTTGTTTATTTTGTGTAAAATTAATATTATGTAAATTTTTATAAAATTATGTGCTTTACTTTATGCTATAATAGGACCGCCAGAAAATCAGCAAGTCTTAGATAATCCAGTGGTACCTCCAAAATCTTTAACCTTAAAAACGAAAGATGGATTACCAATTGATCCAAATGTAGAAGATATACTTTTTAGTGTTTTTTCGTTTACTTTATCAAATATACCTGAAGCCGGACCCGTATTAAATTTTGTGTTTAAATTTTTTTGGAAAGATGTTTTTGGCATTGGTAAAAAAGACGCTTTTGAAGAAATCAAAGAAAAAATTAGCAATTTGGTAGATAAAAAAATTGATGAGGAAAAATGGCAACTATTAACTGGAATAACAAAAGAGCTTAGATCTCATATTCGAAGACTTGATTTTTCTGTTAATTCAAATACGAGCACAGAAATTATTCATGAAAACTACATGGGACTTTCTCAATACATGACTGGTAAAGTGCAAATTTTTATACAGCTAACAAGCAATCAGTTTAGACCAACTTTTGCGCCACTTTTTGCTACCGTGGTTAATTTAATGTCACTAATAAGACTAACCGCCATCAGACATCCCGAAAAATTAGGCTTATCAAAGGATGAAGTAAAAATTGAAATTGAAGAGATTAAAAAACTGTTTACATCATCCATTCCATACATGGACGATATGGAACAAGATTACAAAGCATATTTTCACAAAACTTTAGATGATATTGACATTTGGAGACAATGGCATAAAGATATAATTTATCGTGATACTGATAAAATCTTAAAAGAAAATATGATGTACCAGAGAGAAGCATTTGCGTATAATCAAATATGGGAATATTTCGCTGAGGACCCATTGAGAACCGATCCATTGTTCATTAAAATTAGTTTTCCCGTATTGATAGCTGGTCAGTTTAATGGTTACCAATATGCAGACCAGATAGTAAGAAATTTGATGTCTACTATAGATTCTGCTCACCCAAATATAGATCAATTCAATCTTGTAGATTTATATAACATTCATAATCCAGACAGAACAAAAGTTTGCGGTGTACAATTTAACGTCAGTAAAACATGTGAAGAAAAGCGCAGTTACCATTACGGTTATTTAGGAGGAGAATATCCTTACGATCTTGCCGTTAGGAGCCACACCCATGATTATAATAACTCAGCTCCACTAACGTCAGCTAGTATTCATTTTACACAAGGTCATAAATTACTAGATAAGATCACTTTGTACTCTGGCTCTACTGTGACTCAAGAAGCCGGCTCATTGAGTAAATTGGGTACGGCTAATCTAATTATAAACCCTCCATCACCCTCATACATGATAAGTTCGATATTAATGCCAAAAGATTATTGGAGGGATACCCGTGATCCCGATAAACATCAAGCAACAGCTATAGCTATTGCTATGTCCTATTGGAATAAAAATATTCAGCCTAAGACAGATTGTAGAAAAGGTGTTAAACATAGACTCAAAGGAGGTAATGGTTATGAAACACACGATCAAAGGGGCTTAAAGGATGAGCACAATGGAAACAGAAACAATAATGGTAGTAAAAGCAATGGTCGAATCTTAACCGATGTTCAAAATGAACGCAGAAACGACAATGAAGGAAATGAATCATTTCTTTCTGTAAAAACTGCTCTTAAAAGTTTTTTGAAAAAGTTGAAAAATAAGTTTTTTAAATTCAGCCTATAGTTAATTTAATATTTTACAAAATGCATATTACACTTTTTTATTATTTTGTTTGGAAAATATTTTTGTAATTATACTTTTTGATATTTATTTTAAATAAATGAAAATAATATTGTAAATTTATTGTTTATTTAATTAGTTTATAAATAATCAAATGCTTATAATTGAATTAGCTAGTAGATAAAAAATTTTGTAGCAAAAATAAGTAAAGTTTTTATTTTGCACTATATTTAAGATTTTGCAGTAGGAAATGCATTCACAAAAAATAACAATTATTAACAATTAATGATTAATAAAATAACAATTAAAATAGCCATTATCCTAATTGCTCGAAACCTATGAGGGCTTTACAGAACATAAAAATATTGCTTAATTGATTTTTTGTTATTTTTATCATAATTTTTAATGAATATACCTTCTTTTTAATTGTTTAAGTTTAATTAAACACCTTTTTATTTAAAATATTTTATTGTTAATGACGTACTACACTTGGTAAATAAAATAAACAAAATTTGATGAAATCAAAAAGAAAATGTATATTGTAATGATTATATTTTTTTTTAAATTTAACATATCTTTAATAAAATTTCATAAAAGTTATTTGCAATTATTTATTAATGTGAGAAAAAGAGTTCAAATTTAAAAGTAAAGCATGTTAAATAATAAGTTTATTTATTTATTTATTTTTGATACATTAACAGCCTCTATAGGCCAATATATAAATAACAAAATATAAAATATAATATATAAAATATAAAGATCAGTTCTTTTATAAAATTAAAAATACGAGATTTAAAGATTTAATTAAATTATTTTGACTAGAAAAAAATATTAACAAAATTTCCAATTACAACAAATAGAGATAAATTTACAATTTAAAAATAATAAAGTTAGCTAACCATAATATTTCAGAAATAGTGATTTGATTTTTAGTTTGAAGGTAAAAGGATTTGTGATAGATTGGATATTTAAGGGAATAGTATTCCAAATTCTTTTACAACGATTTATAGTAGAGTAATAAATATAGTCATAGCGAGAAAGGTGTTCAACCAAACGCCTAGCTTCGCGAAATGAATAAGGAATATCTCGAAAACTGAATTTTTCTCTAAGTAATGGACATTTAATTAAACCTTGCAATATCTTATGAGTAAATACCATATCCTGAACCCTATGGTGTGATTCAATAGTATGAATATTAAAACGCACCGAGGGTCCGTGATAGTCATGATCCAAATAATTCATAGGCATTTTAGATTTTTTGCATAAGTATTTGATAAATAGATGTTGTACTTGTTCTATTTTGTACGAAGACTTGGATGTGTAAGGAGACCAGATTCCAGAAGCATACGATAAATGTGGAAAAACATAAGAATTATAAAGAATAGTTAAAGTACGTATGTTTCTGAATTTACTAGTTCTCCTTTTCAGCCAGCCTAAGGATTTTTTAGCTTTAGATATCCCATAGTTAATATGTTCATCAAAATTAAATGTATCATTAAATATAACTCCCAAATCTTTAAATGAATTGACACCTTCAATATCAGTGTTGTGGAGAAAGTAATTAAGTTGTTAATCAAATTATAAATATTTAAGTAATTTAACATTTTTCATTTATTTCCTTAAAGTTATTCAAAGCGCATAAAAAATCAAATTATTCTTTAATACCTTTATTTAATATTTTTAAATGACATTTATAAATTCTTATATTTTTTTTTTCATTACTGAGATCTCTGAAGATCTATTTAGATCAAGTTTTACGCCCTTGATAGTTAATATATATTTTCAGCTCCTGAGGGTTCAAACTTTTTATTAAGGCCCCCTTTTCATTATTTTGTGTAATTTTAATGAATTTTAAACATCTTTTTTTTTAGTTATTTTATTATACAATAACTTCAAATTTTTTTTTAAATTGTTACAAAACTATCAAAGAATACAAAAAAACGCTGCCAAGTGATTGGCACTATGGTTCCTCATTAACAATAGCAAAATATTTATAATGGTCTATTTTATCTAATAAAAATTATAATTTGCGATATCAGTATTTCATAAAAAAAAGTTAAATACCGTATTTTAAAAGAAAAAAAATGTTGCTGTGATTTAATGTTTTTTATTTAACAAATTTTTAGAAAAAAATTTCAATAAACTAGGTATTACACTTAAAAAAAAAACAATATTACAGATTTTTTAATTTTTTTGTTTTATTAACATTGAGAAAAAAATTTTGAAAAAATTCGGTATCAGATCCAAAAAATTACTATGAATAAGCTTTCTAAAACTAGCACTCTCATAGAAATCAATTAGGTACCACATCCAAAAATAAAAAAAAATTAAGTTTTTTTTGTATTTTTTGGTGAAAAAAATTTTGATAAAAAAATTTTCAAAAAATTAGTTATCAGATTCGAGATATCGAGTAAAAATCGTACTTTCAAATATAAGTACTTTCATGGAAATAAATGAGGTATTACTTCCAAATTAAAAAAAAAAAAAAAGTAGTTTGAGATTTTTTGATAAAAAATTTTTGAAAAAAAAATTAGATCTTAATTCCATAATGGTTGTTAAATACCACCGATTGCAACATTTTTAAATATTAGTACTTTCATGGAATTAAAGGAAGTATTACACTAAAAAAAAAAAAAAATATTACAGATTTTTTAATTTTTTTGTTGTTTTAATTTTGAGAAAAAAATTTTGAAAAAATTAAGTTTTAGGTCCAAAAAATTACTATAAACGATATTTCTAAAACTAGTACTCTCATAGAAATCAATTAGGTACTACATCCAAAAATAAAAAAAAATTAAGTTTTTTTTGTATTTTTTGGTGAAAAAAATTTTGGGAAAAAAATTTTCAAAAAATTAGTTATCAGATTCGAGATATCGAGTAAAAATCGTACTTTCAAATATAAGTACTTTTATGGAAATAAATGAGGTATTACATCCAAATTAAAAAAAAAAAAAAAAGTAGTTTGAGATTTTTTGATGAAAAAATGTTTGAAAAAAAAATTAGGTCTTAATTCCATAATGGTTGTTAAATACCACCGATTGCAAAATTTTCAAATATTAGTACTTTCATAGAAAAAAACTAAGTATTACGTCCTAAAATAAAAAAAATTTTGGCATTTTTTGTATTTTTTGGCAACAAAAATTTTGAGAAAAAAATTTTGAAAAAATTAGGTATCAGGTCCAAAAAAATGCTATAAACCATAGTTCTAAAACTAGTACTCTCAAAGAAATAAATTAGGTACTACGTCCAAAAAGAAAAAAAAAATTAGTGTTTTTTGTATTTTTTTGTGAAAAAAATTTTGAGAAAAAAATTTTCAAAAAATTAGTTATCAGATTCGAGATATCGAGTAAAAATCGTACTTTCAAATATAGGTACTTTCGTGGAAATAAATGAGGTATTACATCCAAATTAAAAAAAAAAAAAAGTAGTTTGAGATTTTTTGATAAAAAAATTTTTGAAAAAAAAATTAGGTCTTAATTCCATAATGGTTGTGAAATTTCACCGGTTACATACATACACACACACACACACACACACACACACACACACACACACACACACATACAGACTTTTTTTAAAAACTGGTTTTTTAGCTTCCTGAGGTCCCAAAACGTGCTTATATGCCAAAAAATCAAAAATCAAAATTTCATCTATCACAAAGGTTCCTCTATGAGGAACCAAAAATTACCATTTTTATTTTCCAAATTTTTTACATTTTATAGAGGGCGTCAAAGTAGAGGCTGAAAAAAAAAAGTAAAAAACGGTTCCACACCTAGCACCTACTGTGGGCATCCGAAACAAAAAAATAAAAGAGCATTTTATTCCCTATATACTTCTCAAGTGCTGGAACTAAAAGTTTGCAAAAATTCCAAAAATTGACCATTTGGTGCGCTAAAAACGAAAAATGGAGACTTTTAAGTAAAAAAAAACACCTAATATGGTCAATAAAAAATTTTCTAATCCACTTTTTTCTGATTTTCTAGTTCCAGCACTTGGCACTACAATTAAAAATAAAACGCACCTAGATTTAGGTCAATAGCTGAATAAGTTTTTGAATTAGAACTGGAACCGATTTAAAAAAGTAGTTTTGAGATAAACGCGTTTAAAGTTTTTAAATGGTTATGTTTTCATATGAATCCGTCCCATAAAAATCAAAATATCTCAAAAAAATATATATTTCTTTTTGCTTGAAAATTTTTTTATACACTCTTGAAATGTTTTTAAGCAAGAAAATGAAATAAAAAAAAGTGCATTACGAATTTTAATTTTTGAAAAGGGGGCCTTAAGCCAACGTCAAACTTTTATTGACAAATATTATTTCAGAATATTCAAATCTTCACAAGTTTTTTTTTGCGCTATGCCCATCTCTAATCTGGGATTCATTTTCAGTTAACATGTTTCATGCAATTTGGTTGTACGTGCTCAAACCAGTTATAAGTTTTTTATTATTTTAATCTTTACGTGACTTAATGTTATATTTTATTATAATTTATAAAAGAATATCATTCAATTAATTATTATCAATTAATAATTCATGATATATACTTAAAAATATTTTTTAAATTACTCTTTTTTTATTTTTGAGAAAAATTCCAAAACGATTTTAGCAGATACTTATAAATTTAGAAAAATTAACATTTTCCTACTAGAAATTCTATTTCACTTTATCTATGGCACAAAAATGAATAGAACAATTTTAGAAACCTTTTTAAAAGCTTTTTACTCTTTCGTTTTTTTTTTGTCTAATTTTAAATTTTAGGCTAATTTTAAATTTTGGTCTAATTTTATTTTTGTCTAATTTTAAATTTTGCTCTAATTTCATTTTGATCTAATTTTATTTTAATCTAATTTTAAATTTTGGTCTACTTATAAATTTTGGTGTAATTTTAAATTAAAAATATCCGAATTCTGGGCCAGATTTTCATTTGATCGCGTAACTTACAATGGGAGACCGGAATATTTGGGGTGCCCAATTATAATCCATAGTTAAAGCTGAGTTCTGAGTTTATTATGCTGAAAAAATACTGGTACCCTCCATTTAATTCAACGTGCCTTTGGGGCCTAGACAGCAGGGCTTCAAGTTAATCTCAATGTTATATCAGATAAGGTTTTTAAGATAACTTCTGCAAAATTTTGCTATGTTGGAACTTAATCAAACATCTGATCTCATTTATTTTTTACATGTGACACCTTTCAATTCCCGTAAACCCCAATTTTTTATCACTAATTCTCACATTGCTATAGTCAATAAACCAAATGACTATTTTTGGGCCCAGATGTGGTGGAGAATCCTAGTTTTAAAAATATGAGCCACAAATTTTTAATTATGCTCATAAAAAATAAATGATTTTAAAATATCTATAAATTAATAAAAATAAAAAAATTCATGAATTAAGCAATAAAACATTTTATCAATCATTCATATTATACATCAATTTAATACTTAGAGAATAAAGACTCATTCTATTTTAAGTTTTAATACCCGGAAAACTTTTTAGAATATACTCTCTTATGAGTTAAATCTCAAACTTCGAAAATTTTCATCATCTATGTATTAAATAAATTTGACGAATCTACAGATATAAATCTTTAATTTTAAAATAATCTAAATAATAATATGTCAAAGTTTTGAAAATTTAGGTACCTAATATACAATAAAAAGAGAAATTGCCATAACAAATTACACGATTGCAATTTGTTTATACTTGAATTATTATCAGACCTAAACCATATATTATCTCATGAGATAATAAAATTTCATGTGTTGGTATATATCATGATATTTTCATTTTGAGTTCATGTTACATTTATGAAACATAGATATAAGCAATATCTCTGTTAAACTATAAGAACTGCAGTAAGAGCTGAAAACATTGATGTTCATTTATTTCCGCTCTTCTTTTTTTACAAGTAAATAAAAGTAATTAGAATTTTTTTTCTCAATTATTTTACAATTTTTATCCATACAGAATTATTTGCTTATTATGCTTAATTTTTTATAACGACTTCTCAACATCGTATAAAATGGCTAAAAATGTAAAATAGTATTGGGATTCATGATTAAACACATGCACCCGCGTCGGTGTAAGTAAGATGGCTACCCTAAAGTATGAATTAACATTGTACATATAGACCAAAAATTAATATTTTTAATAAAATGAATTAAAGGTTTAAAATTTTTACAAAAATAAAACAGTGTATATTAGAAATAGTATTGTGTTAATAAATTTATGTGTTTTTTTCAATTTAATATCTTTATTTTAACTAATAATGAACTATTTGTTACTTTTCCTATGTTATTCATGGAAAAAGAGTAGCCATGTTTTATACACACCTACGTGTGGAGGGGGTAAAAATGTAAGCATGAATTTAATCGTGATTCCCAATATTACGAGCCCATGTCCAGAAAAGTAAAAAATGGCCCAAATCGCACGTAAATTACCCGTTAGTAAACTGCGATTTGGGTCATTTTTTATTTATGGAGAAGGGTTTTTATACGATTTTTCTTCGTCAGTGGCGAGAAAACATGTTTTTTCCGGTCGCTGGGCATTTGTGTTTTTGCATAAAATGGCGCTAATTTCAAAATTGCTCAATTTTTGCGAAAAAATTTGAGTTTTGGACCAAAAAAAAAATTTTTTCACAAAAATTTAACCTCATGGTCCCGTCATTGAAATACATATTTCCTGAGATTTTCATAAAAATCTGATTATTTTTGCCCAAGTTATTAAAAAAAATTAAAAAATTGGACAAAATTGGATTTTTGAAGGTTAGGATGTATTTTAATAATAACCCCACCCAATTGGTTCCATTCTCTGTCTAATTACGAAAATTTTCCATTTTTTTTTTTTTATGACCATTTTAACCAGAGATATGACAAAATCCGATAGCAAACTTCTTAAAATTTAGCAAAAAAGTAGTTTTTGACATATATCCGGCCAAGCGACACAAAAAAAAATCAGATTACTTCTTACATATGTATATATTAAACACAAAAAAAATTGCACTTCCCTTTTACATCCTTATTCAATGCTAATTTGCTTCCACTAGTATGATCAAATACGATAAAAAAGGAGTTTACCACCATAAAATATATGGAAAAACAAATTTAAAATAAGAAAAATTTTTTTAAAGTGACGCTTTTTTAGAAATTTACTATTGAAAACAGTCGTGTATTTTCCAATTTTTTCGGTTTTTCCTGAGGATTGTTCAAATGAATACGGCCAGATTCGGATCGTGTGGGAAATTTTACTACCTTCCTGTACATAAAAAATATTTTAGGCTTATTTAAGGCTTTCAGAAAATAAAAAAGAAATGGGTGTCTAAGAATACGAAAAAAATCAAATTTGGAAAAACAGCTGCCAAATCGCCACCAGACCACCTAGAGCCTTGAAAATTGGAGATTAATCATATGTTTACATACCAAATACAGTGCAATCGGTATTTTTTGAATTTAAGACTTCAGACTTAAGAAATTTCTAAGAACTAACGATAAATAAAATATGATTAAAAACATTCGATATCCATTTATTTAATTAATGACGTCAATTATAAAAATCACAGAAATTATCATATTATATAATATTTATTATATTCTTTGTTTTTTTAAGTAAGCAAAAAATAATTCGATTATTCGTTTAACAAGAATTGAATAATTATAAAAATAAATACAAAATCAACGACGGTAGCTGCCATAATTTTTTCACGATCAGTTTTAAGAATAAAATAAAACCATTTTGCTAAAAATCTTCTTTAAGGAATAGCTATTGAAATAGCAATTGAACTTTGCGGGTCAACAATGCAACATTTCAATTTTATCTGTGCGATGTGAAAAATTAGCTTTTGTTTAATTAAAATAAGAAAAAGATGTTTGTGAAATTTTGCTAATTGATCAAAATCATAATAAAAATAATAGGAAACACATCTTGAACGATTTCCTACTTTTTGTTTGAAGAAGAATGGTAAATTTATTTCATTTATTAGATTTTCGTTTTACGTGACAAATTATTTATTATAATTTTATTCTAAATTTAACAACTATCTTTTATTATTTATTACGCATTTTCTTTAAAAATTTTTTTGTAATTACGATAATTAATTATTATATTGAATTAATGAAGCGTTTAGCCAGATAATTTTTTTTTTTTATTGAAATTTACGAGAATATTATACATAATATACATAATTTAAGTCTTTCATTTAAAAAATTTGTTACAACACAAGTATCAAAAAAATATAATGCAGATCTTGGTTCTGTATTGGATCAATTGGTTTTTAATTTTTTCAGTATTTAATTCTCTTAGAATTTGTACAACTTCCATCATTTTCACTATTAATTTTTATTATATATAAATGCTATATTTATTGGTTCCTCAAAGAGGAACCATTGTGATAGGTCAAATTTCGATTTTTGATTTTTTGGGATATAAACACGTTTTGAGACCCCAGGAAGCTAAAAAACCGGTTTTTAAAAAAAGTATATGTGTGTGTGTGTGTATATATATGTAATTGGTGATATTTCACAAACATTATGGAATTAAGACCTACTTTTTTTTTCAAAAATTTTTTTATCAAAAAAGCTCGAGTTACTTTTTTTTTTTTTAATTTGGATGTAATACCTGATTTATTTCCAAGAAAGTACTTATATTTGAAAGTATGCTGAAATAAATAATAAAATACTTTCTTTAAGGTAGGGTGCTACTTCGCGCGCGCGCGGCGTCAAGCAAAACTGTCAAATTAGTTTACAGAAAAACGGGAAGAGATAATGGAAAAATTTTTTGGGATATAATAAATGAACTAATAAAGTATGTAAAAAAATTTTTTTAAATTAATTTTTATAATTTTTTATGGGTTTAAATTTTATTTGAAGTTCAAGTATTTTCGCCCGAAAATTGCTGCTGGTACCCAAGATAAAAAATTTTTGGCAACACCTAGAAAAAAATAAAAAAAAGAATTATAAAATATATGATTATGGTTATCGTGTGAACTAAAATTTTTAATTTTGGCCAAAGAAAAAAAAAGTTATAAAGATTTTTTTTTAAATATCGATAAAAAAAAGTTATAAAGATTTTTTTTTAAATATCGATAAAAAAAAAATCACTTTTTTTTTTTAAATCTTTATAACTTTTTTTTTCTTTGGCCAAAATTAAAAATTTTAGTTCACACGATAACCATACTCATATATTTTATAATTCTTTTTTTTATTTTTTTCTAGGTGTTGCCAAAAATTTTTTATCTTGGGTACCAGCAGCTATTTTCGGGCGAAAATACTTGAACTTCAAATAAAATTTTAACACATAAAAAATTATAAAAAATAATTAAAAAAAATTTTTTTACATACTTTATTAGTTCATTTATTATACAGGCACCCCTCGTTATCCGCGGTTTTATTATCCGCGGTTCACCGTATCCGCGGTAGGACCAAAATATCCAATCCCTTGTTTTCCGCGGAAAAATTCTTGTTATCCGCGGTTTTTTTTGTGCACTAAAAAAACGTCAAGAAGACAACGTCAAGAAGTATTTTGTTTCAATATGACTATGTTCAGATTTTCGAGAATATTTATAATTTTTTTCTAACCTACATTCATTTTTAATTTTTTTTTTTTGAAGTTTATAAAATAAAATTGTATTTCGTAATTATAATGGCTCCACAATCAAGGAAAACACCCCAATCATCTAAGAAAACACCATCTCGCGCAAGGAGCGTCATGAATATCGCGGATAAACTCAAAATTTTGAATTTGATTGATAATGGTGAAAAAATTGCCGTAATTGCAAAGCGTTTTCAAGTGAATGAGTCGTCAATTAGGACAATACGCGATAATAAAGATAAAATCCGAAATAGTTCTCTAAATTTGGGGCAGCACACCAAATTTGTGAAGGTTGTACGCGGAAATATTCTTGAGAAAACGGAAATATTCTACGAAAATATTCTTTACAAACTGCCATTGATTTGGCAATGAATTATGATCCAATAATGACAAGGAGTTTGAGTTTTAAAAATAATTGTGAAAAAGCGGTAGAAATTTATGAAGAGTTATACAAGGATGTTTTAAGACGAGCAAAGCAATCGCGGATGACAGACTTTTTTTAACAAAAAATTTGATCCTGAACTTACTTTCATTGAAATTTTGTATTTTTTGAAATAAATTTACGTACTTTTAGGCAAAAAATCATTTTTATTAGAAAAAAAAAATTAATTTTAATATAATTTGAATTTCTACGAACGTAACCCCTATTTTCCCATAAGAGTAAGGTCTTATTATCCGCGGTTTTGTTATCCGCGGTACTTTTCAGGAACGTATCCCCCGCGGATAACGAGGGATGCCTGTATCTCAAAAAAATTTTCCATTCTCTCTTCCCGTTTTCCTGTAAACCAATTTGCCAGTTTTGCTTGACACCGCGCGCGCGCGAAGTAGCACCCTACCTTAATCTGATACTTAATTTTTTTTTAATTTTTTTCCCAAAATTTTCACCACAAAAAAATACAAAAAACACCAAATTTTTTTTTCTTTTTGGATGTAGTGCCTAATTTATTTCTATGTGAGTACTAGTTTTAGACAGTTCGTTTATAGTATATCTGATATATTGTATCTGATACCGTATTTTTCCAAAATTTATTTTTCAAAATTAAAAAAGTTTTTTTAAACTGCAATATTTTTTTTAGTAATTTTAATTTTTTTATCTGATACCGAATTTTTCCAAAATTTATTTCTCAAAATTAAAAAAATTTTTTTAAACTGCAATATTTTTTTTTTTTTTTTGGTGTAATACTTCATTTAATTCCATGAAAGTACTATCTTGAATAATTATTATCCAATGAATTATGTTAGATTTTATTTGAAAAAAATGGATTTAGTTAAATTCAATACATAAACTTTCTTTTAACTTTTAAAAGTTAATAGAAATGAGTGGAAATGAGTGTATGATTGCATGGTTTTAATTGGTGATATCTGTAGCATATTGAAGTATTTAGGTCATTGTTTGAGGAACCTTAGTGCCAGCTAGTTGGCAGGGTATTTATTTCAATTTTCTGATTTTTTTCAATACTGCCATTAATTTAGTAATCTTTTTCTAATACCGAAAAGAAATCTCGATTTTTCAATACTAATTCATGCTTGCAGACATTTTTGGCATTCATCACTACTTGTTTACTTAAATTAACATTTGGTCTTCTCCAAAATTTCACCATTTGTTTACTAAAACCAATGTCCCACAGGGCTTTGAGATGAAAAAGAGTCTTCTCAATATTCCTGTTTAAATCATTTATATAATCTCTATTACTTGCTATCCAAGAAAATTTTCTTATATCGTTTACACCAAAATTTTCAAGTTTCTCTTCATATTTTGCAGCCCTGTGTAGACATTTCGTATTTAATTTATAAATTTTCGTATCTCTTCTAATAACAAAGTTTGAAGTACATCTCTCCAAGTTTAACCCTTTTTATATATTTCCATTGAGGTCGTTCTTTTGCCCCGGATTTCTACTCTGTAAATAATAAAGATACAGAAAAAATGCAGCCAAGGTTAAGATTTGGAGTGTGGGTCAAAGACTTTTTAAATAAAAATGGAAAAAAAGGCTTTTATTCAAATCTATGATGCAAAGAATTGTAGTAAATTACTAGTTGTAATATTATTATTATTATTTTAATTAGGATTTATTTCAAGTTAATATATTCGGTACGTTTTAAGTGTATGTACACAAATCAAATAAGTTCTTAGAATGTTAATCGTTACGTGACAAAATGTTACATTTAATTATAATTTGAACAAAAATAATATTCCAATAATAATTATCAATTAATTATTCATGATAAATCTTTATAAACATTTTTTTAAATAAATCTTTTTTTATTTTAGAAAAAAATTCCAAAACAATTCTAGAAGATGCTTAACATTTTAGAAAAGTTAAAATTTTCCTACTATAAATTTCATTTAATTTTATTTATGTCACAAACATTCTATTTGAAAACATTCATTTATTAAAAATTTAATTTTTTTCAAAGCTTTTTACTTTTTTTTTTATTACACGATTTATATTTGATAAAAAAAACGTTATCTGCTTCATATATAAGACCTCGATTCCTAAATCGTAAACTATTCATTGATTACGCCTTCAAAAGTTTGGTAGCTTTTGAAAAAATGAAGATTTTTACTTTTATCAACATTGTTTACGTTATTTTTATTTTAATACCGCTAGCATTATCTTTTTCCAAGAACAGTAAGTATTATAATTTTTATAGCTTCGCAATTTTTTTAATGCATTCTTTTATTTCAAAATAGGTGCAACAGAAAATCAGGTAACTCTCGAAAATTTAAATAGAAACTTAAGAATAAAGCGATCACCTTCTAACAATAATAATGAAATAGCTGCAATCCAGCAATTACTTTCATTCGGTATTAAACAAATTCCTGCAGTAGGCAAAGTTTTGAATGTCATATTTGTTTATTTTTGGAAAACCGAATTTCCTACTACTAAACCAGACATTTTTGAAGAAATCAAAGACAAAATTAATGATTTGGTAGGTGATAGAATCGACTTTAACACATGGAATGATTTAACCGGCATCACGAATGAGCTGAAACGCAAAATTCAAAGATTCAATTCCTCTTTAGAAACCAATGACACAAAGTTAATTCATGACCATTACATACCACTTTCAGTTTTTATGACTGGCATAGAAGAAAGGTTTAAAATGCCAGGTTTGAATTTAAAATCAGCTTTTTCGCCACTTTACGCAGCTACAGTTAATTTAATTTCTATAATAAGAATAGCTTCTATCAAAAATGCCAAAAAAATTGGCTTGTCTAACAATGAAGTAGATTCAGAAATTAAAGAACTTAAACTTTTATATAGTTTATCTGTTCATCACTTGACCGATATGCAGAAAGATTTCAAACATTATTTTGAAAATACTTTAAAAAAGATAAAAGTAAATGGAAGGCGTTACTATGAAAAAACGCTTGCCCAGGATACAGAGAGTATTTTAAAACAAAATATGATGTACCAAAGAGAAGCATTTTCATTTATACAAATCTGGAAATCTTACCTCGATAATTCATTGGAACCCAAAGATTTATTTTTACAAATCAGCTATCCTGCCATATTAGTTGGTCAGTTTTATGGTTATAAAAATGCACTTGAAGTAGTAAATAAGTTGATGTCTACTATACAGCCTACCAATCCAAATATAAACCGTGTGAACCTTTTGGATTTTAAGCCAGATACTCCAAAATTGGCAAGAGTTTGTGGAGTTGAGTACAAAGTTAGTGATGTGTGTGGAAGAAACTACAATCACAAGTACGGATACTTTGGAAGACCTCGTGATCTTCTCGTTAGAAATCAAGTCGTCGATTTTTCTTACTCAGACCCACTTGTAAAAGCAGAAATTCTTACGACACAAGGAGATTATTTTCTAAATCAAATCAAACTCTCAACTGTTTCTGGTAATCAGACTATTACAGCTGGTCTAGATGATAGATCTGGCAAAGTTTATACCCTGGAACCTCCATCAGATTCGTATATAATTAGTTCAATATTAATGCCAGAAGATAGGAAATCCTACGTACATGGCTCTGGCCATCAAACGACAGCTGTGGCGTTTGCTATGACTTATTGGAATAAGAATATTAAGTCAACTTGTAGTAAAAATGTATATAACAGGCGCAGAAACTAAAAAAGAAATGAATTATATCTTACTATAAAAAATGCTTTCAAAAGTCAAAGGAAAAGTTTTTCATATAAATTGAGTATAATTTATGCAGTTACAATTTTCTGAAATAAATTAAACCAATTTTTTTTTTCACAAATTTTATTACAAAAATTTTACTGTAAACAATTCAAGTTCTGCCAACAGTAAGAGAAAACATACCATAAGCTGTACAATTGACAAAGATAACCAGATTTTTGACGAAAACAAGATTTATTTCGATAAATGTGACATAAATATAATACCAATTTAAATAAAAATAATAATAATCCACGTAACTCAATTATTATTAATAAGTGATCAACTAAGAATAAAAGGAACAAAAATAAAAATAAACGTTAATTATTTTTGTGTAGTAGTTCTATTTCATAAAAATTACGTAAATTTACTTATTTACTTAGTGTATTGAATTAAAAAATTCAGGTTACATAGTTAAGTGAAAATGATAATAAGATTTATTAACTTAACTTTTTAAATTATTGATATTTAAATTAATTTTAGATTAGATATCTTTATAAATGTAAATTAGTATATTTTGTTATTTTTATTTTTATTATCATTATTTTCTTTATTTTTAATACAAAAAAATTGTTACACTCCTACAATGTGTCCTAAGTTATAATATATGTATAAAATTAGTCAGCTTAATTATAATGAAACAGATATTTAAATTATTTAAATATAAAAAATACAAGAGTTTTTATTTACATATATGAGATTAAAATTAAGTTAATAATAACAACAATCAGTTTTCCACGATCAGTTGTGGTGGAATCTTTCATATACAAATATTTAAAAAGATATAAGCCCCATACTTTGAAATATGCATTATAAAAAATAATTTTAAAACATCTATAAATCCTTAAAATTAAAACAACTCATCAATTAATCAATGAACATTTTATCAAAATTGCCTTATTATATTACAATTTAATCCATAGAGAATAAAGTTACACGTCCAATATGCACATTGTATTTAAGTTTTAATACCTGAAAACTTTTTAGTTAAATCATTTTAATACAAAATACTCTCTTGCGAATTAAATCTCAAAGTTAAACTCAGAAATTTTCCTATATTATACTAAATAAATTTGACGAATCTACAGATAGAAATCTTTAATTTTAAAATAATCTAAATAATAATATGTATGTCAAAGTTTTGAAAATTTAGGTACGTAAAATACGATAAAATGATAAGTTGCCATAGCAAATTACACAAATGCAATTTGTTTATGCTCGAATTATTATCAGACCTAAACTATAGATTATCTCATGAGATAATAAAATTTCATGTGTTAGTGTATATAAAATTTACATTTTGAGTTTATGTTACATTTATGATACATACATACAAGTAAAAGCTCTGTAAAACTGTAACAACTGCAGTAAAAGCTCAAAACTTTGATCTTCAAATATTTCCGCACTAGTTTTATTGAATAAAAAAATTTTTCGAATTTTTTCTTGCGTTTTTTTTATCTAAACGCGATTAATAACCTGAATAAACTTCATAGAATTAATTTTGCTAAAAAATGTATTAAATTATTCATAACGATCAATAAACTGTACACACGAATATCTATTTAAATGTAAATAAAACATTTACCATGCATACATGAAAAATAAATAATGCAAACATAAAAAACTGTACTATTTACTTCATTTAAAACAGACAAACTACATAATTTTTATAAAAAAATGTCATTCACGTACATAGAAAAACTTGATAAATCAGCGGTTATTCATGAAGTATAAATAACAATTCAACTGTATATAATCCTAAAAGTAAACTAACGTTTAAACTGATGCAGCATTATATTGTTTAGGTTAAACAAGGTCGGCTGTTATTACAAAGGTAATAATAGTCTTTTAGATACATAAAAGCTTTTGATGATTCTAAAATTTTATTTCCCATTGTTTTATTGAATATACAGAGATTTTGAAAAGCTTTTATGTGTATATGTGAGTGTATTTTCATATCTTTGATGAGGTTAAAATAAAGATTTATTTAGTCAGATTTTTATACTAGATTTTTAATGAGATAATTATGAAATAAATTAATTAAATTTATTCAAAAGAATTCCCTTTTTTTTACTTTTTTTTCAGCTATATATAGTTGCTATCGAGTTGCTATGTAAAATATATACTGTGTAAAATGTATGTGCATAGATTTATTAAATTGAAGGCATGTTTTGTTATCAAGCACGTACAATAACTATATAGAAAACTTCTAATGACATTTAGAAATGTTTTATCACATTAAATTAAATGTAAGTTAATGTAGTAGAAATTTCTTAAACATAAGTAAATTGTAATGTTATCAACAAAGACATCGTTTTATGTTAAGTTTCAAGATTGCATGAAAGTTATATATATATTCAATAAAAAATATTGTAACAAATAATAGAAAATTAATTTATTTATTTAGTTGAATAAAGCCTGCATATGTTCTTATTAATTTCTTAATAATCAAAATGTAATGCACATAATGTAAGCACTTAGATTAGTACCGAAGATTAATACTCTGCTGGTAAGCATAATAAGCATACTTGTTTTATTTGCATAAGAAATATAGCAAGTGTGCACGCTTGCGAAGTAATCAAACAGTGGCTTTCCATAAAGGGTCCCTCTCCGAACCCTGTGACATTCCGAAGAGGGCCACAAGAGGGAAATCCAACAGAGGGCCAGATGATCGAAAATTGCAAAACCGTGTTTCGTTTTGATCGGGATGGGCTCGTATAATATTAATGCGCTCACTAGAGAAAAAGGACGCGTTCAGTGAGTTTTGTTTCAAAACAACGTGTATCGAAAAAAGAGCTCCTTTAAAACATCGTGTTTCGAAACAAAAGTATACGTCACAACACTGTGCTTCGTAAATAACTCCAAAAACTTTTAAAAGCTTCTGTTGTTGTTTTCATGAAAATTCTCGAAAAATCGTTTAATTGTCAGTGCCTCATACTTCTTTGGGCTGAGTCCAGAAAATAAAAGGACGCGTTACGCACGCGGTTTACAAACTGGACAGAAAAGTAATAAGCATTGCAGTATAATTTTTTTCGAAACACGATGTTTCAAAGGAGCTCTAAATTATTTAAAAGTTATATAGGCAAACAAAACAATTTCTATACATTTTGTTTAAATCCTTTTTTTTCTCGCAAGTAAAATGAAGTCTAGAGAATATATAAAGAGTAGTGCAAAGTAAAATGACATTCATTAATTTTTTGGAGTTATAATATTATACGATTTACGGGGCACGGTGTTTCTTCTTTCGATACACGGTATTTCGAAACCAAGCTAACTGTGAACCTTTAAATACCTGTTTGTTATTCAATAGGATAGGTTTAATTAAAGCGATTATATGAGTACGATATCAAAGAAGACATTTTCAGTAGTAACATTTTAAATAAAATTTAAGCTACGTCTGTTATTTATATACTTTGTAAGTCATTTTGCTTGTGAGAAAAAAAAATGATATTCAATTTTTTCTCAATTCAATTTATTATAAAAAATTGATATTCATGCTTGAAAAATATCTAATGCTGTTTATATTTTATCTGCAGAAATTCTACAACTTGGACTTAAACTGTCTGTAGAAAAAAATTACATACTAAAAATATCGAAAAAATATGAAAAATAAAACGATAAAAATTCGTATACATAAAATTTTTCCAATAAAATCTAAGGATACTCAATTTATCGTGTATTCCCCATTTTCCACAAATAAATTGAACAATTTAAATAAAAAAACTTCAACTTTTTTAAAAAATTTAGTTTTTATAAATTTATAAAATATCGTTTTTTTCTCTACATTATTAAATTTTTAATCAGATAGCCGACTATTTAACAAAGTATAAAAAAAAATAATTATATCTAATTAGACTGAATTATTTAACCTAAAAATATTTAAACATAAAATGAGAAATCCTATGCATTAAATATATAAAAGCAACTTCAATGTTTAAAGTATACTCTCAAAGCTCTTAAGTGCATATTTTCTCGCAAAAGTATGAAATAAATACATATAAACACACACATACATAAATAATAATAATTATATGATATAACTTCTAGCTCAGTGGTTACTTTACTTTTATATTTTGGTCAAAAAGACAACTTAAAAAAAAATTTTGTGTGTTTATGTGTGTATAAGAATTTAGTTTATACTATAGTTTACTACTACTGTCTTACGTATCATGTCTCGCGGGTATCATACTTATACTACTTAAAATGCAATATGAATATATAACTTTGTAAGTTATCTTTTCTTTGTTTTAAATTAAATGAAAATTAAGAAATGAAGGGTACATAAAATTTTTTAAAAATTTAATTTAGTTAACAAATGTAAGAAATAAAGACTTTTAAAATTAATTCAAACGAAGCAGTTTGTTTCATTGATATGTGCATCTCACGTAGTACGTCTGTGAAATATACGATGTTGAATAAGAAAAGAAGCTTTTTTACTAAAAAAAAGCATGTAAGCGACATTTTTTTTATCCTCTGCATAAAGCTTTTCTATAAAAAATAAGGTCGAAAAAAAACTTTTTTTTACGATAAGAATACGAATGTAAATATGGGTAGAAATCTGAAAAGGTTTTGTTTGTTTAAACGAAGTTCAATTTTAAATTCAAAATTAGGAAATCCGTACTTGATTATTATGGGCTTTTGAACTTTTGTGAAAATTGATTTCTTCCTGAAATTTTCCGCAATTTAATTTTTGGTTCCAAGTCTCCGTAAAGATAGATTCTTGTTTAAAATATCAGATTCTTGCCCATATTGAATATTACATATTCAAATATATTTTATTTTATACTTGGTTTGTTTTTTAATAAAAAAATAAAAATGAAGTTCTTATAAATAAGAACGCTCCATTTGAATATAAATAAAAAAGTAACTTACACTAAAATAAAAAGTAGATTATCGTATATTTTAAATTTTAATTTAGTAATTGAAAATTCAGTATAAAAATCAACTATTGACGATTTAAAAATAAATTTTTCAAATTTCATGTTCTAATTAAATTTTAAAAAATTATTTTTTTTGTAAAAAACACTTATGTGAATTTTTTTCACACTGCATTGAAAAGCTACTTCCTTTTTTATTTCAGGAAGTGAGAAATTGTGTATAAAGAGCATTTTTTTTTAGAAAAAGAATACAAAAAAAAGGGAGAATACATACAAAACTTAGTGCTTTAAATTGAAAACGTTTTTCCTTTATTTTTTCGTTTAACTTTTTATTCTCTGGCAATCGAAATTTAAAAAAAAGTAAAGCAAATAAAGTTTTCAGTGATTTAAATTAAACAATAAAATTTAAACTAAAAAACAAATGAGCTTTTTAAAATTTAATCAGTTCCAAGAATCAGTAAATATAAAAGAAAAAGTTAACAACTGTACCTATTAATTACATAAACATATAGCAGTAATCATCAAAACCACTTAAATATTCAGCATGAGTAACACTGTATATTATAGTAGTTGACTCTCAGACTCGCAAGTATAAATTTTGGATCAATAGTAGGCGCAGGTGAATTTCATACATACGTAAATGTACACAGTTGTATATTAGAATCTCGTTTTCAAACTTTAGAAAACTAACTTTATGATATAACTGGTATTTTCTTCAAAAAAAGCTTCTTGTTTCTATAAATTTTTAATTATATTCAACTGAGATATTATTTATGTGAATAAAAAATTGAAAAAATCAAGTAAATTTTAAAAAAGCTAATTTTTTAAATTAAAAATCAAATGCAAATTTTATATTTCATTGATTTTATGTTATGATTAATATTTCTCTTTCATAAAGTACTTTCAAAGTTGAAAATAAAATATTTATTGAATTATCTGATGAAGAGGGTATATTAAATTTTACCGATAATTAAAATTGTGTATAGATGATTTTCAATAATAAAATAAAATTAGTAATTTTACATGTATTTATTTATTGATATTATCTGTAGTGGAGAAAACTTTGTTTTAATTAAATTATTGAAACTAAATATACAAATTATTCATAATAATAGAGTTTTGGAATACCTTTTTATTTAATTATTCATACTAATTAGTCTTTAATATTTTATACAAATCTTTTTGCAGTTTAATGATATAAAAGATATAGAAAAAAATAAAATTATTTTTATATTTTAAATTTGAGTCTTAAGCCAAAAAATACCCACGTAAAAGGATTAAGCTTAATTTTGGTTAAGCTTAATGAATTAAGCTTACGGACTAACCTAAAAAGGCTTAATTTTTAAAATTAAGCTTACGGACTAACCTAAAAAGACTTAATTTTAAAAATTAAGCTTTTTTAGGTTAGTCCGGTACTTCAGTAAGCTTAATCCAGTAAGCTTAATCCTTTTACGTGGGTAGGTACCTTAATTTTATTATTCTTAAATATAGAGATTCTACTTTAACTGTCTCAAGTTGAACTAAAGGGTCGTGGAAATCGGCCCAAACTAATTTCTCCGAAAGTACAAGTAGAAATAAATACTCTTGGCCAATTTTAGCTTTATCGATTAAATCCTTGATTTTTAACAGCCATTTTTATGTTTTTGACCTAAATTGGTAAATTAACTCAAAATATTCTCATTTTTGCTGCCAAATATATATTTTGCAGGAAAAAATATTTTTCTCTTCGGTGCTTACAAAACAATATCCCGCAGAATTCGGTTCCGGATTTTAAATTTTAATTTATCTTTCAGTTTAAATTAAAAAAATTTGCTAATTCAATTTCCTTATACTTGGGCTTAAATTTCTTGTTTTTAACCTATTTTCATCCCTTCAAGAAAATCCCGGTGATAAGATAATCTGAAAGCTCCAGATCAAAAATAGTATATGTATTAAGTATCAAGGGCTCAAATGTTTTGGCAATAGCGTGAGCACTAACACGAGTGCTCGGCGAAGCCGGGAGGGCAATTATGATTTTGAAATTTTTCCCAGGAGGGCAAAAGTGATATTTTTTAAATTGCTACTATTTTTTCGAAATTTTGAGTATCCTGCCAAGTCACGTGACCAAAATGGAGCTATGAATTCGGATTTACCAATTTTTTAGTAAGCTTTGAAGGATTTTTGTGAAATTATAAGCCATAACTTTACATTTTTGTTTATAAAATTTTAATTGAATGTGGAATATCCACCAAAGCTATGAGCCAGAGGGTCAGAATAATTTTTTTTGTGCAACCAACAATATTGGTTTCTATTAACGTCACTTTCAGTAACATGCAAAGTGACAAAATCCTGTTCACAAAAGAATAGCTAAAAAGTTTTAACCTCTCATCTTAATACAAATTATGCTAAACAAAATAGAACAGCAAATTTTTCTATTTTATATTTACTGTATAACATATTTTCAATTCTTAAAATGATCACATTTCAAATAAACTTTGATGTTTAGCCAGCATCCAAAAAAATAATTTTTTGCCTTATATTTGAAATTCTCGGTATTAAGAATAATAATAAACACGAATGACATAACGATAATCAACTCTTAAGCTTTTATGCCACACAAAATTACTATTATAAAACTTGATATTTTGCCAAAATAATCATAAATCATGTATAGAACGTACGAATATATAAGAAAAAAAATATTTTTACTTTTTAATTTAAACATAAAAAAAAGTAATTTTATCTGTACCATTAATAACTTTTCATATTAATATTTTTTAACTTCAAGCAAAAAAAAAATTGAAGAGTCATGAATAATGATATTATAAAATTATGTTGTTACAAAATTTATGATACCAAAAATTTTTAATCTATAATAAAAAGTGTCTACTCGTACATCTAGAATAAAAATTAATTTCATTTTTAATGAAATTTTTAACATACTTTTTTTAGACTTTTATCTAAAGATTTCTCATAAATTATCATCATTAAAAGTTTTGTACCTAGATAGTTCTAGAAAGAAACTTTTACAATTATTACGAAACAATTGTTTAATACAAGATTTAATAGCAATTAAAAATTTTTGTAACAATAATTGGAGAAATTGATTGAAATTTTTTTATATTTCTTATAAAATAACTTTAAGTCTTTTAATAAATTTCTATAAAATACTTAATAAGGGGCTGCTAACTTGAAACTCTTACCCGAGAGTTTAAGGGGTTCGTTATTTTTAACTTTTTCTTCGAGCTTTTTTTAGAAACTATAAAATGAAAGTCAGAATGGAACAAAATAATCATTTAATTTCCTCGTTTACTTACTTTTTTATGCGACACTTTTATTCTAAGTATCCAATAAAAAACGAAACAAATGACCAGAAACTAATGTAATTACTATTTTCTAGATTTTATCTGATCTTTATGCTACCCATAAATTTAGACGACCGTACATATGAGAAACCCTGCAGCCAAATTTAATCTTCTGATACTCAATGTAAATTACATATTCGACCTCAAGAACTGCATTCTCAACTTAATTGAACAGCCAGAAGGAACAATCGATTTCTAATCCTACACTCAATTTACAATAATATTTGCCTTCCACAATTTCTAGACAGCAACCCCTCGACCATCAATTTAGTACAACATAAAAGTCAGCAAAGTGACAAGAAATTTATTTCTTATTCACGAGACTCTATTTCTATAAATTTTTATAGCTTGTAAACTGTAATAAGCTTCTCAATTTTTCAAAAATAGAAAACTCTTATATTTTCTAACAAATTTTCTTTAACACATAAAAAAATTACTTTTTTTCTTATACTGCTTTCACTATCCTCATTCTATATAAATTTTTATGCTGTTTTATACTATAATTTTATAGTATATCATAAAAATATAATATAAATAATGCTTATAGATCAATAAAACCCCCTTTTAGCCAAAAAAAGGTAAAAAATATAAAATATTTATTTATAAGTACTTAAATGTATGTTTTTTAATTTATTGCTTTTGTATATTTACTAAAACTTGCATTTTCTTTATTACCGTGTAGCATGAAAAATAAATATAAAATATGTAATAAAAATGTATGGAATGTTATCTGGAAATATCATTTTACTATAATTTTGGTATTATCTGGTTTATTTAGTACAGCAAAAATGAGCTTTTTACGATAGGTACTTTAATTTTTAGTCTTTTACTTAAAGCAATATTTTATTTACGTAATATTTTTATATTACAAGACCTGGTAAAAAAGCTCAAACGACACAATTTACTATACATTGAGTGTACTTTGTTGGTAGATAATCACAAGTGAATACCATGAAATTTAGAGAATGGGTACTATAATTGAAACTAAAGGTCAAAAGCGAATTTCAGGATTTGTATAGACTATCGAGATCTCAACGAGGTATTCAATAGTGTTTTAAATTTTCCAATTAAAAATATTAAACAAAAGGTTAATGAATATGGAAAGGCATGTATGCTTTGTACTTGAAAAAATTTTGAATTAAAGTGAAAATTCTAGAATAAATAACTGAACTTGCATTTACAAGTTGGATGTGAATAAGCTCTTGAAATATAGGTTATTTACCTATACATGGTTTTCTTTCATGAATATTTTATTAAATGAAAATAATATTGTGATATTTGAATTCATAAATTAATTAATTAATTAAAATATTTTGAATTATTTTATCTTATTATTATAAATAAATACACTGTAAAAAGTAACTTTCTTAGATTTACGAAAAAAATAGAATTTTCTCGAAAAATTAATAAATTTTCAAAAAATTTTGTAAATATTCGAAAAAAACTATAAATTTACTAAATTTAGTATATTCTCGAAAAATTCAAGAAAGATTCAATTCAATTCAATTCAATTCTAGATTTTTGTTGTGAATTTACAAATTTACGAAAATTTACTAATTTTTTGAAAATGTTTTAATTTTTTTGTTAATATAAGAAAGTTACTTTTTACAGTGTACTAATATTTTGAAATTTAAACAATAAAAAAGATACAAACGACTAATGGTTATATTGTACCGAGAGAGAATTATCCTGATGGCTGATCATTTTTAACTAGGTTACTACACTGAAAAAAATGGAAAGATTTCACTTTCGGTTAGGAAAATTTCGCTTGCAGCTATAGGATTTTTTTTCTTGGTCAAATAATTGCAAATGACTTGAAACGTAAATAAAATTAAAAAATTTTTTTTTCAATTTTCATTACACTTCAGCTTATTTGAAATCGTTTGAGCAAGAAAGAAAATTCAGATAGCCGCTAGTGAATTTTTTTTCAGTGTGCTATTATGCAATTAGTTATTTATTACTGTATTGAGTAATTTTATCCAGGGTAATTATTATAAATTTAATTGGCAAATATACCTACCCTAGTTGTTCACACTGTATCAACCTAAAACAATTTTAAAATTTTGAGTGCTACTGCGATTATGGTAATGAATATTTAAAGTATCTTTTTTTTAATACCCAATTTAAAAAACGTATGTGCAACCATGTTATACCAAATTTTTTTTCACTTATTATTTAAAAGAAGAATGTCAAAACTAAAAGGTCCGACAGTAGTATACATGTCACCACAACATGATAAAATCACTTGGTTCGACATTCTCCCTTAAAATTCAAAACCACACAGCTTAGTTTCATTAACACCTACGTTCAGTAAACCAAATTCTCACTCAGATAAATTTAATAACATATTTCATTAATTATGCTCTACCCTAACAACAACCACCACAAAACAAGCGAATCAAGGCAAGGATTTAAACACCTCATGCATAAATTATTTATAAAACAAAACATATTTTTTTATAATTTAATCAATATTTTTTTATTATATTAGATCTAATATTCATGATAAAAATGACCAGTTTAACTACACAACCCACACACGAAAAAAAAATTAATTATTATTCACCTGTACTTAAACTACACCGAACAGAAATTCATGAATTAAATATGAGAAAAAGATACATTAAAAAATTTTGTCTCGTTAGAAAAAATTGCATAATTATAAAATTTTTCTTCTTTTTTTTTAACTACATGCATACTACATAATTACCCTTTTTTTTAATTAAATTATATTCTCTATTCTACTGTACATCGTTACAATGAAATAATAATAATAATAAAAGAAATAATTTTTTTTTCTTTATATCTAATTCTCATGAGAATATAAAGGGTTATATTAATTTAAAATATTCCATTTTTTTATCAGGGTAATTATAATATATAGGTATAAATTTTTGTAAATGATATTATGTGTATTTTATGGGTTACATGTTTCATGAAAAACATGGAAAGTAATAAATACAGTGTTAAGCTTAATTTATGTATATTGGTCGAAGTAATTTTTACAATTAAATGATATAAATTTAATCGGAGTATATTATGCTGTCAGT
This sequence comes from Anagrus nilaparvatae, assembly GCA_022575985.1. NCBI lineage: Eukaryota > Metazoa > Arthropoda > Insecta > Hymenoptera > Mymaridae > Anagrus > Anagrus nilaparvatae. Next base: position 7,007,334 of record JAKSXM010000238.1, on the reverse strand, counting down.
TTAAAACAATTTTTATTTTGTAACTTTTTGCTTTAGGTTCTTTTACAAAAAAAAAATGGTTCAAATTGTAGATCATCCGTGTAGCACATTTTGAAATTAAGATTTTTTAAGCATTTATTTATTTATAATAATTTTTTATTGAAAAAGTCACATGTTGTCCAGGTCTGGAAACTCAGGCTTTTATGAACCAAAAATTTCAATAATTTAACATGTCATATTTGTTTAAATAAACATTTTTAAACTTGTACCAAATACTAAAAATCATTGAGTTTTTGATCAAAAAATTATTATAAATAAATATATGGTTACAAAATCTTAATTTTAAATCTGCTGCGCGGAAACTAAGCACCAAGGAATATAAGCACTAAGTACTGCAAAAAATACATGTGGTTTTATAGGACTAAAAATTAAAGCTACACGAAAACACATGCATTTTAGCAGCAATTTTCCTGACAATTTTAGAAATTTTACTTTTTTACAAAATGGAAAGTTTCTTCACCTGAAAGCTGATAAATAATGAATTTTTAGTGACAGCCTACTATACATGTTGTAGTTGAATGTAATTTTTGTGTTAAAAAACAGATTAGCTTTGATTTATATAATTTGTTATTTGAATATTAATAATTTTTACGAAAATATAAATAAAAAGATAATAATATTTTATATAAATGTCATTATTTGTATTTTGGTATGCTTTAATTTATGGATTTTAGTTTTATAATTTAATCCTTTATTACTAACCAGCGTATTTATACATATATAGGATAGTTATATATATAAATAATGATAGCTATATATATACGATTTTTAATTTAAATAGAAATGACGTAGCTTTAGCCTGAGGGAATACTTTTTTGTACTAGTAATTAATTGTCTAGATCCAACTAAGTGAACATTTTATTGTAATTGGCTGACATTGAATAAATGACTATATTGTGTGTTCATTTTCTTAAATATTAAATGAAACTAACTTCATTGCGTACTATAAGTGGATTGGGTTTTGGAAAATTTTGCAATAAAATTTCTTGCATAGGCGTACCCCTCGAATGGAAGTTATCCTGAACTATCACAGTAAATGTTTTGTTTTTGAATGTTTACAGCAAAAGCTATTTAATAATGTTATTTGCGTAGTCTTTAAAATTCTTTTTTTTGCATTAATAAATTTAAATAAAGCGTGGTGCATTTACATTAAAATTTTAAAGCTTTTTATAAATTTTTTCTAGTTAATTTTCATAGCAATTTCGAAGTAAAATCTCCCCCGGGAAATAAGTTTCTAAAACTGTATAAACTTTAACAGTAGAGATTCTTTCATCGATATACAATTTTTCAAGACAAAATAAGCCTTTCTCCAAGCTGTTATATATTTTTAGCAAATAATAATTGATTTCCCAAGAATAAATGAGCCTCCTATTTACAATTTGAAAAAAATCCAGTTTCCACAAACGGCATTCTAGGTTTCTATTTGCTTCAACTATTGCAAATATCATGAAAACTCGAAAAATTTACAATTTTTTTCTTCAAAAATAATTTTCTGAAGCCTTCTCTCCGAAGTTTGTGGCTACTTATTATGCACTAAAAAAAAGGTAGCTGGTACCAAATAGAGCTTTAAATGTATAGTAAATTTAAAAAAAATGGATTTCACTAATTTAAAATGCGAGCATCATAGAATGTTGGGACTTAAAAAATAAATTTTTGGACTACAAAAAAATTTATTTTTTACTTTTCATTAGGTTTTATGTGATTTGCAAAGCATTTAAAATATAAAAAAAATTTATGATGTTTGCAATATTTTAAACAAAACGTGAAAATTCCGGCTATCACAACCAATTTTTTTTTTCAATTTTAATTAGCAAAATGTATACGTACAGCTTGTCGCTAAGGCTATTAAAATGCTAACTTGCAAAAAATACTTAATTTAATTTTTGACTTTTACATCGAATTTTTATTAAATCTAGCTCTGAAAAACTGTCTGATATCCAGAAAAAATACATAATACTTAAATTCGCTTACTTACACTGTAAAAAGTAACTTTCTTATATTAACAAAAAAATTAGAATATTTTCGAAAAGTTAGTAAATTTTCGAAAAAATTTGTAAATATTTGAAAAAAATCGTATCTTCACTAAATTTAGTATATTAACAAAAAATTCGAGTATTCTCGATTTGTAAGAAAAATTGATAATTTACAATTTTTTTTCGAAAATTTATAAAAAATAGTTGTAAATTTCCGAAAAATAGTTGTGAATTTACAACTTTTTTCGTAAAATCACAAAAAAAAATTGAGGATTCTCGAATTTTTCGATAATGTACTAAATTTAGTGAATTTACAATTTTCATCGAATATTTACAAAATTTTTTGAAAATTCACTAATTTTTCGAAAAAATTCTATTTTTTTTGTAAATCTAAGAAAGTTACTTTTTACAGTGTACACTACTTAAAAATAATGAAACAAACTCATTAAAAAAAAAAAATCTATCTTTTATTCAATAAAGTACTCCATTAACAAACACTCGTAAAAAATTTCATAACTAACTCAATCAATCAAAATTATCTAACTTAAACTGACAACTTAATTATCTTCTAAAATTTTATTTAAACGTCAAAAATTGATGTAAAATCATCAATTTTTTTATTATAAAAATTTTCTGTATAAAAATTAGTTTTTTATAGACACGTAATGTAAAAATTCTATTTTTAGCATATAATAGTCGTCTAAGGTGTGGTTATATATATAAGAATCGATAAAAGAATAAACAAATATTATGTTAAACTTTGATAATAGTAAATTTCAGGCAGGCAAAAATGTATAATTTATTTACTAGGTACTGCTTATAATTTTATATTAATCGTTAAATATTCATTATTCAGAAGTTCATTGACACATTTTTTAGCAAAAAAAACTTATTAAAAATTCAAGTACCATAAATAAAATACTTGAAATTATCAAATAATATCTTAATTATTTATTTTTCAGGAAAAATGGTGTAAAAAATTGAGCAAAATATCATCAACAACAGAACGTAACATAAATACAAGTAGTCAAAAATTAAATCCATACACATGTAAAATATTGTACAAAGAAAGAACAAGCAGTAGGGAACAAAATAAATCAGATAGAAGATTCGAAGATAATAATATTTTAAAATCAGGTAATAAATTAATACATAATTATTTATTTTCAAAAAAAAACAAACAAAAAAATATACATTTTTTAAAATTTAGAAATTTAATATATAATACAATTGATTAAATAAATAATTAACAAAAATATAATTCCCATATTAATTATTTTAAATAACATTTAGACTATCTTCTAAAACTTCGTATTCTTCAAATTCCATTTTACCAAATTCTTTATTATTATCATTACGTTTCCATGAATTATTATCATTTATTTGCCATTTAGATTTATTATCAATACTATTGCTAAATCTATTTAAATTACCATTATTTTGACCAAGTTTAAAATCAGCTTTGAAATTGTTATCATCTTTTTTAGGTTCTAAACCAATAACAACTGGTGGCATTCTTTTACTATTATTATCAATATTATCATCAATAATATTTGGTATTTCGTTAATAGTTTTGTGATATAAATTTTTATTACGTTTTTCAAATAATTGACATTTCATTCTGTTATGGATGCCAGTTAATTCAAGTCTACTATCACATGAATTACTTTTAACCAAACGAAATTTAACAATATCATTGATATTTTTGTTATTAATATTATTACGTGATATTTTTTTATGAACCATTGGACATATCAATGGACCATTAAATGTATTAACAACTTTACCACCATAATATGTAACAGAAGTACCATACTCGCGTATTTTTTTTAATACATCTTGTGATACATAATGACTATAATATTTATCATCATCTAAATAATCATCGTTGTAATATAAATCATCATCTGATGAAGATGGTGATGTTATATTTTGGATACCAATATTACTACCATTATCTGTGTCTGGATAATCACTCGATGATACACCAGAACTTATACTACCAGAATCCCAATTACGTTGTAAATATTTATTTGTTATTTTGTTCAATTTTGATGAATTTGATATGTTACTTGGTGATGTTTGACCACTTCTAGCTTCGAATGATTGAGCTATCAATTTTGTTTTTGATTCTTGTTTGTTTATTGAATCTTTTTCATCTTTGTTTATATTTACATTTGATGATTTTAATTTTTCGATATTTTCGAATAAGTTTTTTAAATCTTTTGCACGACTTGGACATCTTGATCTAAAAAATATAAAAAATCATCAATTATTTTGGTACTAATAATTTTTATCAATTTTGATACATACTAATTGCATCAAAATTGATAAGATAGTTTCAAAAAAAAAAAATTAATTTAGCAGACTAATGTTTTAAAGCATATACCTATATATACCTTGATATTTCTGAACAATTTTTATCAGTAAAATCTTCATATTTTTTATCAATCGTTCTTAAATCTCTCATACTAAAACTTTTTCTTGTTATAAAATCAGAATTCATTTTTCTACCACCAGTTAATGTTATTTTTAATGTTTTTTCAAACATTTCACGTACATTTCTGACAGTATCTGGATTTGGTAATTCATCATCGTTTAATTCTCTGTTAACTCTAATTGGTTGATAAAAAAAATGTTTACGTAATGACGACTGCCTTGGAACTTTGTTATTTGATGTTGATTTAGATGTTTCTTTTTTATCTAATTTATTTAATTCTGTTGATTTAATAATATCATTTGAACTTTTAGACATTTTTGTTGGTGTTACTGATTTTGATTTTGATTCCTTTATCGATGGTTTACGTTCTATTGATTCAGCTCTAACTGGTTCGATTATAACAACGTTTTTATCCATTAGTAAATCTTGAAATGAATATTCACGTAAATATTGCATTAATCCATCGTAAGTTGCATCTTTTTTTGAATTTATCATATTTTTACTGAATATATTTGATTTAACAATTTTGTAACGTACGTGATCAAATTCTGGATTTTCGGTATCTTGACAATCAATTGAATCTAAGCAACTTTGTGATCTTGTTAAGTTAACGTGATTTTTCTTCATTTCTTCATTTAGGGCTTCAATTTTTTTGACTGTGTCATTAACATGTATTTGGTTATTTTCTATTTCTTCAATTACTGTTGCATTATCATCGACTGTTGATTTAATATCAGAATCATTTTCTGAACCTGAGCCTAAATCAGAACTTTCTGATTTAGCATCAAAACCTAAGTTACTTTTAATATTTTTAACAAACATGTTTGAATTTCCTTTGAAAATTTTACCTATTTTGTTATCATTATTTTGGTTGATTATTGTTTCTTTATCTTCTCTACTTTTTTGTTCAAATAAATTTCTAGCACTTTCTACACTGAATCTTCTGTTTTGTAAATCTAAATCAACTGGTTTTGTTTTTAAATCTTGATGTATTTGATCATTTATTAAATCTGGTTTATTTAAATCTTTTATTTGATTGATAACTACTGATGATTTTGGATTTTCTTTTGAATCAGTTTTTATCAATTGTTCTGTGATAATTGGTTTTTTATTATTATTCGATTTAGTTAAATCATTATCAATGACTTTTAGTACTTGTGGTCTACGTGACATTTCTTTAGTACTATCAGAATTTGATAATTTGACTTCCTCTGCTGTATCAATACTTTGTTTATCTTCCATGTGATTAATATTTTTTAAACTTTTATTATCTGGATCAGTAAGATCTTCGTTAGAATCTTTAATACTTTGATATAATTTATCAATTGGTGGTGAAGAAGATGAATTCGATTGATTATCAATTTTTTGGTAATCTGAATCGTTTATTGATATATCCAAAGAATCGTAACAGCAAATTTGATTATCTTTTTCAATATCAACTTGTGGTTCTGCTATTTGTGGTTTTGTTTCCTTTAACGTTGATGTATCAGAAGCTGTACTTTCATTTGTATGTTTCCACTCTTCTTCTTCTTCTTCTTCCTCTTCTTCTTCTACAATATTTTTCTTAAGTTTTTCATAGGTATTTAATTTATCAATTTCAGTGGTTTTTCCTTTCATAAATAATTCTGGAAGATCCACTTCGTTGTAAATATGCTCTTTAGAGCCTGATTTAATTAATTTTTTTAATTCTTTTTTTGATATTTTTTTAGAAGTTCGTATTTCTTTAATTTTATTGTTATTATTTTTTGCGTCAGATTCGTTGTATTCTAAACGAACGTTTGATAGTGGTAAGAGGTTTAATATGTCGAAGTACTCTAACTCGTTGTCGTCTTCAAATAAAACGCTATCGAGGCTTTGATATTCTTTCCTTTTTCTTTTTACCTGAAATTCAAAAATTATTTATTTAGAATATTTTAAAATTAAAAAGTGTAAGAAAGTTTCTGGTACAAATTTAGGCCCTTAACTAATTTTCTAAGTTTTTTTAAAGAATCAAAAGTTTATAAACATTTTAATTTATTACAAAATCTTTCATTAATCCTATTTCATTAAAATTTTCCAAAGATTCTATCGATTTATTGCTATACATAAGTCTTTTCTAAAATTAACAACTACAATCGACAACTTCCAAGAAAGCTTAATCTCCTGACTTAGTGAACTAAAAACTTTCGGGTAAAGTAATAGTAAAAATTAATCCAAAACTCATTTTTTCTAAGCAAGCAATTAAATAAAGCAATTAGGTTCATAAAAAACTAAAACCAATTAGCTTAATGAATTTAATGCAGAAATACGTAAAATGAAAAATAAAATTAAAATGAAATTGCAGTAAAAATTTAATAAACACATAAAATTAACAAAATTGCTTTACTTTCTACTATTGACTAATGTTAATTAAATTCACAACAAAACCAATCGTTATATCGTTTTAAATTACAATATAAATTAGCATTAAGAATTTCATTAACAAAATATTCGAAAATGTATTCTCTAAAGACAAATATATAATTTACCTGAGTATAAATACAATCAACGCTACGATTTTCCTCAATAGGCCAATTACTATCTTCAACAATATCGACTAAGCCACTAACAGTATTTAAATCTTGTACACTTCGATATCTTCTTGGTGATTTTGGCCATTTTAATATATTTAAACGTTCTTTTTCTTTGTATTTTAATTGTGTTTGATATAACGATGTTGGATCTGGATTATGTGATAATTTTTGGGGTAATTGTAATGAATATAAATCGTATGAAGTATGTCTGCAAGATGATGATTTTATTTGATTTTCGTTATATTTTTCGTATGAGTCACATAATTGTTGTTGGCTTTTTGATAATCTGATATTAAAAATAAAGAAAATTATATTAAATTTAAACTAGGTCAAATGTATTTTTTTGTTTTTTTACCTGTCTTTCAAAGAATTACGATCAATAAGTTTAGCTCGTGGTATAAGTTGTGGTCTAGAATTTAAATCGTAAGGTGAGTCACAGGATCTTAAACGTAGTCCTTCTTTATCTAAGAAACGTGATTCATCTTCCGATATAACAGCTAAACTACGTGTTCTTTTTAAAAGCTTTCGACGTTCTTGAGTCGAAATTTGACCCTCATTGTTTTCGTGACGGCTAATTTCTCTGAAAAAACAAAAACAAAAATTAAAAAAAAAATTTTTTTTTTTTATATAAAAATATAATATAAAAATTATTGTTTTCATTGAAGGACAAATTAAATTTATTAAATCTGTTTATTGAAGCATGTAATAATTTTTAAATAAAACAAAAATTACGTAACTCGTGTTAAATTTTATTTAATTATCGAATCATTTTTAATAATCAAAATTTGTTTTTTATTATTAATATATTAAGTTTTCACGTATTCAGAAAAATATCTTTTTTTCGTCAGCGGCATCCAACAACGACGTGTTTTCTTGCTACTGACGGAGAAATAGTATATTACGAGCCCGTGTCCCGAAAAGTAAATTGCCCAAATTCGAGCCTGAAATTATCATCCGAGGTTGATCCGAGGTGAAACCGAGGTTGGTAAACTGTAATTTGGGTCATTCTTTATTTATTCACGAGGGCGAGGGTCGTATACAATTTTTCTTCATGAAACAAGTCTTTTCAATTTTTATCTTCATGGGTACCAAAAAAACTGATTTTTAAAAAATATAAGACTCTACTCTCGAATTGTACCCAAAAAATCATTCTAAATTATATTTATTATTATCCAATTATAAAAATATAATACTTTAAAATAAACAAGATTTTAATTTATTTAAAAATATGGGCATCACAAGATTACTTAATTATACCTTTAAAATAATGTTTTATTTATTAACAAATATTAAATGATTACAATTTAAATATTTGAAAAAAAATTGTCATCATTTTTTTATCCTTGTTTTTTAATTAAAAAATACAAATAATAAAAACATTGTAATTAAATTGTTCAAACAAAAGTGATAAATATAACAATCATTAAAAATATTTACAGTTTCTATTTTTAAAATTTTGAATAATTTCATTTATGCAATTAAAGAATATGATGATACGTTGGATAAATAGTTTGTTATAAGTACAAACTATTGCTAGAAAAATAAAGAATCGATCAGGGGAATTCAATTATTCTAGCCTGTGGTTATGTAGAAGATGCGCATTTGCCAGAAAAAAAACATAATAATGTCATAAACTATTTGAATAATTAAATAAGTTTGGTAACAACTAAGTTTTGTTCATGCATAAACTTTGAGAATTCAAAGCTTGAACTATTTCAAGCATAGGAAAATATAGAAATATAAGTTTCCAAAATAAATTAAATTTTTTTTTGTTGATTCAATATCCTAAACAGCCAATATAAGTAATATAATTAAGTTCATTTTGGGTCATCTGAAAAAAAATATATAATGCGATCAATTTTCAGAAAAATAAAAAATATCCCCAATTGTACGTAAATTACGATTGATAAATTAATCTGAGGCATTATTTTTTTATAGCCAATGGTTGAGTATAATTTTTCGGCGTCAGTGACGCAATTTTCAAATTTTTAATTGAAAGGAACGTAATTTATAAAATTGCATAATAATTTCATGCCGAAAATGCTCAGAAATATTTGTTTTAGAAAAAAAATTTGACTATCGGACTTCGAAACTCCGATAAAATAGTATATTAAGTATCAAGGGCGCAAAAGTTTTGATACTAGCATTCAAATTTGTCACCTATGTTTATATAAATTTTACATATCTATGGAAAAAAAAAAAATTTTCTAACGTCCCGTCCTGGACGCCTTTTTTGCCCTTTATACATAAAACTATGTTTTAAGTCGTAAGGTAAAACATGGGGTTCGACCTTTGCATATACTATCTGCACTCGCTTGTTACACCATTCGTGTATTTAACTGCATGCAAAGTAAAAAATTTTTTTTAGACAATCTGTTTTTAAATATTTGATCAAACATTCTTTTTTAAGCAATTGAAATTTTATTCAAAAAGTAAAAAAATACAAATCAAACAGAAAAAATATCTCATTTAAATAGTTATATTTAATTTTAATGACGTTTTTATGATAATATATTATTATACTATATTACATTTTAAGCCTTGTTTGAGAGTTCAATGCACAATGTAAACCTTTTTTTTAAACAAGGTTTAATTTTGACACATTTGCAAATAAGAATTTTATTTTTTATAATATAATAAATAAATAAGTTTCTAAAGTATAGTTTTATGAGCTAAAATTATAGTTTTATGACTCTACAGTAGAGGTGTGCGTGTAATAGAAATTTTGGATACAAGAGTATATAAAATATGGTAAAATTTTTTAATGATCATATTTTATAAAATCCACGTACTTATAAATTCCTTCAAAGTTGCGAAAATTTTGAATACTCACTCAACTCTACTGCATTTTATTATAGCAAGTTTTACAGCTGATTTAATCGCCCTGTTAAACCTTTGATCCATTAAGTTATATTAGTTTAAGGTTTGTGATGCAGTAGTTTACCTTTGATCTATTAATTTAAGCTATGTTTAAAACTTATGGTATAAATTGTTTCCTACATTGATTATTTATTAAATTCTTTAGGTTTAAAATTTATACTAACATGGGACATTGGATGGGGTATTTGAAAAAGTCCGGCTCGACAAGGGGGGGGTGAAAAAGCGACGTTTTTAGGGGGGGGGGGGAATGGACTTAGAATATTTTCGATTCAAGGACCTTTGGTGCAGAAGTACCTAGGGCCACTAAGGACTTTTATATATAACTTCTGTTAGAAGCCAAAAATCTCCATCCTGTATAATAAAATTATTTATTTAAAATTTTTATAATCGTTTTATTTGCTCTAACTAATTCATGGACAAAATTAATTTATTTAAATATGCATTATAAAAAATATATTATTTTATTGCAATAACAACTTGTTTGCAAAAATGATAAAATTTTATTAAAAATTTATTTTTTTATTTGGTTTTTAGAAATTTTTATAATTTTTACTGGATTAAATATTAATTGATCCAATTACCTTATACTTAATTTTTTTTTTTACAATAACAAAATTTTTTTACGAAAATTGCTGATTTTAGTTCATTAGGAATTAATTAGGAAACTTTAAATTTTAAATCAATGCCTTTTTTTTATAATAGATTAAACAAAAATTTGATAAGATATAAATAAAAATGTTAATTTTATTGCATATATAAATGTTTTAATTTTGCAAATTTAAGATTTAGTTTTAAATAAATTCGTCAAGTTATTTTTTTAAGTATAATAAATTAAAAATGAAGAATTTTAGTGTTCTTTTTATATTAATATTTAGTGCATTTTTTGTAAGTTTTTTTAAAATTTTATATAATCTTTTTATTTTTCTGGTCGAGGGTGATAATATATTTTTTTATGTGAATTTTTAATTTTGAGTGGCTTATGAAATTTTTTGCTGACTTAAAAAATGTAGCCCCTAAAGCATATTAGTTGTACACAATATTGGTGAAAAAGTATATTAAGAGTCATAGCCAGAACAATAAAGCCAAAAGAAAGATTGGATCGAATAGCAAGTAAATTACCACCTAATATGAAGCTGAGAATGGTATAAATTGCGATTTGGGACAATCTTTTTTTCTGGCCCAGGGTCATATATGATTTTTCTGCGTCAGTGGCGAGAAAACAAGTTTTTGTCAGGCAACAAATAAATTCTCATATTCTACTTATTCCTACTTACTCCAGTCACTATACGGCTTTGGCGATATATTCCAGTCATCAGTAGATTTGGTTTAGTATAGGTTTTTTTGGTCGCTCATCACGAATTTCGGGAAACATTTATAAAAAATTTCGGTTTCAGCCTTTAATTAGCAAAAACTACCCTCAATAGGGGTGTTTTTTATGTATTTCACGTTTTTACAAATTTAAAGGTATAAAGGGCCAATTTTTCGTAGACAAGACCTCGAAATTTGTGACCAGCGACCCAAAAAATCTATACTATACTGAATATGGTAGTAGCTGAAATAAACTATATTGACCCCCCCCATATATTGTCTGGAGTAACTATTAAAACTATAATTTTAAAAAATAATCTAATTATAAAATTTTTATTAATTATTTTCATTTCACAACACAGTATATAATAAGTAAACATAAAATAATGATAATAATAATTAATAAAAATTAAAATCTTGAGTGCATAATGAATTGCCAATTATTATTCAAGGTTTACTAATTTATGATTTTAACTGAAATTAACATTAAATTAAATCAGATTAAAATATTTTAACTTATCTTATTTAAATGCATAATAATTAATTTTCTTTAGAACAATGTGTACTCAAAACCAAAAAATAAAATATTACTTAAAAATGGTATAACAATTGAAGATAATGTACTTAAAGGACGTAAATTTCAAAATACGCCAATAAATCAAAGAGTGGGACAATTGTTTTTAGATGTTATGAATAAAAATCCAAATCATGTAGCTCAGGTAATTAAATGTATAATTAATATTTTAAAAAAAACTTATAATTGATTTGTGTGTTATCACAACCAATGAGCATAGGACATGTTGACTTACAACAGTTTTAATTTATACTCCCTGATTTCTAGAACCAAAATTATAATAAGCCCCTAAATTCAAATTATAATAAGTCCCCAAACTCAAATTATTTTAAATCTCAAATTCCAAATTATTCAAAGTCCATTTGACCCCCCCCCCTCTTTTGAATTCAGGGCCTTTTTCAATTACCCCTCCCTATCAAAATGTCCCTCATTAATAATGAAAATGAATTTTGAAATATTTAGTTTGAAATTGATACAAAAAAAGAAACAACGTATGCAGAAATGAAAGATCGTAGTATAAGATGTGCATTATGGTTAAAAAAACAAAATATTGGTATTGGTGATATTGTAGTGCTAAGTGCTAACAAAAGAATGGATAATTATATTCCTGCATTAGCTGCTTTTTATGTTGGCGCTACTTATTATCCATGGAATCATAATGATACATTAGGTAAAATTTATTATTCATATTACTTAGATTTAGATTAAAATTCATTTAATTATCCCAAAAATAGAATCAGCAAGAAGAACAATGAAAAGTTTACAACCAAAAATAATATTTCTAATAACTGACATTGTACCATTATTTAAGGAAGCAGCAAAATTAGAAAATGTTGAAACAAAATTTGTAGTATTTGATAAATACGATGATAATTTAGAAACATTAGATGATATAATGTTCAATAGTGGAATATCAACTGAAGATATAAATAATTTCGAACCAACAAAAATCAAGGATGTTAAAAATACAGCAGCATTGATAATACCAACATCTGGGACGTCTGGGTTCCCAAAAGGTGTTATACATTCTTATGAATCAATTGTTACTAATTTTATAGATACTGATTTATTACCGAAAAAAAATTCTAAATTTTTAACGTATTCATCGCCATATTGGATATCTGATAATGTTATATTGATTCAAAGTATCATGTATGAAATTGTTAGAGTTATACATAAAAGCTTTAGTTTAGACGAAACGCTAAAAGCTATTAATGAACATAATGTAAGTTTTTTCATATTATATTTAATATATTAGGGCGCCATTAACTGGACGTAACTGTCATGGTCCATCCGGATCATTTCTCAGAAATAAAACTTAAACTTTGAAATCTAGATATTTCGAAAACAGACCCATAAATGAATTTTGCGGAAAAACTCAATTCCGGATTCATAAAATTAGAATACATCAAAATTTAGAATGGGATAATTTCCGAAATTCATTTTATTATTTCATTGTAAATTTTTGCTTTTCACGAATAATAACTTTTATAAAAATTGCACTCATTTTTAGGAATTTTGATTCATCTGCATTAAAATCCTTCTAGTTTTTTTTATTCTGCATTAGAAAGTTTTTGTTGAGGTTTTTGTACTAAAATTTAGGGATTCAGAAAACTGCCCCGGATGAACAACGACAATTATGACCAGTGAACGGCGCCCAACACATGAAAATAAAAGAGAACCAAAAGAGAAAATACAATCAAATAGTCCAAATAAAAGTAATATATTATACATATAATTCATAAACGAATGAATTAACAAATAAATTTTTAACAGATATTGTTATGGTCTATGCATACCTATATATATACTATCAAGAAGGCATTTCCCTTGCGAGAATATTTTTGAAAAAATATTATTTCTCATATTATATACTTTTTTATGTTTAAAAGTTTTAAATAGAAAAAAAATCTATCATTATTATTTAATTAAAATTATTTTTAATAATTTAGATTGATTGGCTTAATGTAACGCCTGGAGTTATAAGTTTACTAATAAAAAGTGGAGTATTAAAATCAAACAAATATAATCTCAAGTCATTAAAATATATTTTATATGGTGGTACAAAAGTTAATGCCGATGTTTTAAATGAATTTAAACAAATTTTACCGCATATTACAACAATCAATGCTTATGGTAAATTTAATTATTTCTTATTAATTTTTTTTTTATTAATTATATAATAATTTTTTGATTTGATGTAAAGGTTTAACAGAAACTGCTGGTCCTTGTGTATACCAAACACAAGATTCTAAAATACCGGATTCACTTGGTTTTATAGCACCAAATTTAGAGTTAAAAGTAATTGACAGAAAAACTGGTAATGCCTTAGGACCAAATATCGAGGGTGAAATTTGTATTAAAATGCCAGTCCCAATGCTTGGTTACTATAAAAATCCAAAAGCTACACGAGAAGTTTTAGATGAAGATGGTAAAATATTTGAATCTGTTTAATATTATTGTAATTTAAACTAATTTAATTTTATTTAATTAGGTTGGTTACACACTGAAGATATTGGAATGTACGATAAAAATGGTGAAATTCTGTATATTGAAAGAATAAAAAACATAATAACTTATCGAGATCATGATTTGTTTCCATCAAAAATTGAAGACATTTTGAAAAAACATCCTGCTGTTTTAGAAGCTGTTGTTATTGGTGTGCCTGATAAATTTGATAATCAAAGACCATTGGCATTTATTAAAATAGTTCCAGGATATAACGTAAAATTCAGTTTATGTTATTAGTATTATTTTCTTGTCAGTGTATTGATGAAAAAAATCTTATACAACCATGGGTCATTGGCAATTTAGAATATTCCTTATTTATGGCCAAGGGCCCTATACCATTTTTCTTCGTTAATAATTTCTGACCACTGACAAGAAAATATCATTACTTATTTACCATTTTTACAAAATTTTATTTTTTTTAGGTTACTGAAGAAGAATTAATAATATATAGTGGACAAACAGACAAGTACAGTTGTTTATCTGGTGGTGTACATTTTTTAAAAACAATACCACGTTTACCAAGTGGTAAAATAGCTAAACATATATTAAAAAAATTATCACAATTATTTCATGGTCGTAAAAGTAAATGTTAAGAAGTATTAATTAATTGTAAAAAAAAAAATATTTTAAATTACTTATTAATAGATTTTAAGTATTAATTTTCATTTATTATACGTATTATTGTACAATAAAAATAAAAATAACTTATATATAATAATGAAAATTAATTTTTATTTTAGTTTTAAAAAAAAATCTTAGAATTACCCGATCAAAAATTTTGTCAATATAAAATATTTATGGCTGTAAGTGAGAAACAAGTTATGATCAATAGTTACACTGTAAAAAGTAACATTCTTAAATTTACAAAAAAAATAGAATTTTTTCGAAAAATTAGCGAATTTTCAAAAAATTTTGTAAATATTCGGTAAAAATCGTAAATTTACAAAATTTAGTATACTATCGAAAAATTCAAGAATTCTCGATTTTTTTTGTGATTTTACGAAAAAAGTTGTAAATTCACAACTATTTTACGGAAATTTACAACTATTTTTTGTAAATTTTCGAAAAAAATTGTAAATTATCAATTTTTCTTGCGAATTCGCAAAAAAAGATCGAGAATACTCGAATTTTTCGATAATATACTAAATTTAGTAAATATACGATTTTTTTCGAATATTTACAAATTTTTTCGAAAATTGACTAATATTTTGAAAATATTCTAATTTTTATTTTTTGTTAATATAAGAAAGTTACTTTTTACAGTGTAGATAATAACTTGCCAATAATGCATAAAATTTCAAATCTAAAATATAACTACGAATTAGAGAAATTATGTTTCAATTATGGTCAGGATTTTTTAGATTTGCATTTTTGGGCATGACTTATTTCTAACTTAAATTTTTTACCGGAAAGTAAATCAAAAAAAACGCTAAATAAAAATCAGCTTGCTGTAAGTTTTATATAGATACACCGTAACGAGACAAGTAGTTTATACATTCAAATTGCCTTGAATATTTGAATTTATTGAATTTATGTTTGTATTTTTTATAATTATTTCAATTTTTGAAAATAAATGAATAAATAGGAGTCAATTACCTATTTGTGAAAATATAAATTTTAATAATGGAGATGGGTGAATTCGTGTATTATAAATAAAGGTATAAATTATAGTCTTAATTGCAATACAAAATGCGGTCACGTATAATTGCAGAGAAACAAAAAAAAATTTTTTTTTGCTGACAATATAATATATAAATTAAGGAGGTCATTATATTATGATTTGTCTTTTATTGTTTGTTTGTTTTTTTTTTTAATAAAAAATTTATATTCTTAAATACCTACCTAGACACTTTTTAAATTTTTTGCTATTATAGTTAAATAATGAAAATGTTTTTACTGATATTTTTCTTGGTTTGATTTATAAAAAGGTACTAGAAAAAAGGACTTCAATTTCGTAGAGATTTTTTTTGCTGATTAGGCATTTTAAATTTTTTAACGATTAAGTTAAAAAGGCAAATTTAAGTTATTTTTTAAGATTTTTAGCGGGGTCATTAAATATGAATATTGTACCTTTTTTACTGGAAATGGTGGCTTACGCAAGATAAAGAATCTCATGTTATATTTGCTCTAACCTACTTCCATTTTAAGTGAAAACAAATAATTCGTGTTTAATGACCCCAGAAACATAAAGAACCAATGAAAATATCAAAACATAACCAAAAGTTACCTATATTCAACAACTCGACCATTTTTGATAAAATAAAAAAGAACATTACACTTGTGTTCTGCGATCCGAAAAATCCAACTGTCCAATGAAAAATCTTGGACCTAACAGCAAAAAATATCAAAGAAATGATGGTCAAGGCCTACACAGCTTAAGCATAAATATTCATTACTTTATTTTCTATGTTTTAATTATTTTTTTAGTTTCTTTCATCAAAGTAAAAATTTTTATTCTTTTTTCTAATTATTTTTTTTTTAAATAAAATTTATGCACAGTTTAGTCTTTGAGAAAAAAATAATAATATTCTTTTTTATAAAAAAAAAAATAGTAGTTTAATTATGAATATTAATTATAATTTAATACTTTTTTTCCATTTTGTATTATAAAAAAATAAATTGAAAATCTAGAAAAATAAAATAATTTTTTTTTTACAAAAGTTCAAATAAAAGATATAAAAGTTTTTTAATAAATATAAAAAAAAATTTTATGAAGTGAAAATTACAAAAATTTTTTTTCTATTTTGTAATTTCAAAACTTTTTTCTTTGCAATTTTTAAACCAAAAAAAAAAATTTTTTTTACAAATTTCGTTAGCATTCTTTTTGATAGTCCAGAATAAAAATAAAATTTTTCCTGCTCTACAGTGACCTAGATTCTTGGAGAGAAGTAAAAAAGTTATTTTTTAATTTTGTTTTGATGTACACTTCTCTAGCATATTTATTCTAAGATTTAAAAATATTCATAACTAAAAAATTACTTTGGAACTTTTTTTAAAGAAGAGAAACCAATATGGTTAAACAATAAACTTTGCAGAAAACAGTATTTGAATTTAAACCATAAATTCAAACAAAGCAAATTTAATATTCTCTTCATCATTTCCTTATAATAGTTAAAATAGATTCTTGAAACGTCTTGGAAGCAGAAGTAAATAACTAAGAAAAATTTTAGAATGTGAATTTCATTAAAATTTAGAAAAGAATTTAGAAAATTTTGCTTAAAATAAAAAAAGCTACATAATTTTTTCCAGTGTAGATATAAACAATTCTTTCAAAAAAATAAATAATCTAATTTAATTAAAAGTAAATATAATGTAATAACAAAACTTTGTGCAAATTATCACATAACGTTTATTTTCAAAGCTTTGTGTATGCTTATGACGTTTACAATTCTAGATAATTATTTCAACTCGTATTTTGTTTCATTTAGGTACTTCTATTTTATATGTATGTTCAAAACTAAATTATTATAAAATAAGGTGTTTGTAAAATAAAATAAGATACAACACACTTTGTTATATTGTTTTAGTTAAATTTAATTAGATATGGGATATTCCAAGTCAAATTTTGACATTTAATTTGTTTTGGTATTTGCCAGGTATGGCGGATTTATGTTAATGGGCTATTTGGGTCTATAGAAAGCCGAAACACCGTGTTATAAAATAGAGGTTTTAGGCTAAAGCGAAAAATGAGACCAATCGATAGATGGCCTGTTGGCATAAACAAAGGGTATGTGGTACTTTTTTTAAATATGGTACAATCTGGTGTTCTAAATGCAGTTAACTCCCCTTGCTCAAAAATTTTTGTTTCATATTTGCTAAAAATGGGTCCAAAATTCTACAGTATCAATTATCTTTAAGATTACACAAAAAGTCTAATTTTGATCTGAATTCTTCCATATATCATGGCTCAACCCTATCCATATTTATATAATTATATATACTCTCTATCTCTCTCTAGATTTTAAGTAAAAAATATTTTTCATTAAATATAAGTTACGTTTATTCGGTACTATTTATATATAAAAGTTTTTTATGCTATAATACATGTTGGTTTATATATTAAATGTTAAATATATAAATAATGAACTCAGCAAACTTTAAATTTCAAGTACTAGCTATTTACTTTTTACCTTTGAAATAATAATAATAAAAATACTACTAAAAAAAAATCAAAAAACTTTGCAATTTTTATAGAGATGCATTTAGATTTTAAACAGTGGAAACTTTTATAGGTTATGTATAAACTTTAAAAATAAATAAAGTTTTAGGTTATATTTTTTAAAAAAGTACTTATTATAGGTTAGTTTTACTTTTTTTTTGTTTTGTTACAAAGAAACATTTTTTAAGGATAGTAAAAAAAAAGATATTAAAATTTAATGAGATATATAGGATGTACCTATAATTTACGAATAAAGTATAAAAAACTTTAATAATTAAATTTTGTTTAAAAGAAATCTAATCGTTAACTGGCTAGTAAAGAGTTTAAAAAATTTTTTTATGGGAATTTAAAGAGAAAATAAAAGTTATTGATAAAACGTAAATTTCGTAAAAAATGATTATGCCAGCTTTAAAAACAATAACTGATTTTCCTTACTCTTCTGAATTTTTAATAATCATGCTTTTTCATTATAGTGTAAAAATTTTGTAATAAATCGTATGAAATTTTTACGCATATTATTTATTAACGTAAATTTAAATAATTATGAAAGACTATGCTATTGTTAATGTATACAAATCCGAACAAATCGGCATTGTATTTACATTAATTTCGCCTTATTCTTTATTTACTCGGATTGAATTTATGAAATTACTCCAACAAATAAAAATTTATATCATTATAATAATATCAATAGTACTACAAAATTTAAAATTAAAATGTCATTTTTCTCGAAAGCGAATTGGCTTTCAAATACTATATAAGCAGGTAGGAATTAAGATTGCATTTGTCTTTCTTAATAATAATAAGTTGCTTAGATGTTTACCTAAAATTGAATGTATATAATAATAATTTTATTTTATCTATATAAATGTATTAACGCTTACGGATAAAGTCTGTAAATTTTTAGCGAATGAAATTGTCATCAGGAACTAGATTCTGCATTTATATTATCATCTATAACATATCACTTTGGGGCCATTCATAAATTACGTAACGCTTGTGGGGTGTAGGGGGGGTCAACCATTGTGTTACAGTCAATGTTAAAAGGGTCAGCAAAAGCGTTATGTTTGGGGCGGAGGGGGTTCAAAAACACTAAATTTTGCGTTACGTAATTTATGAATGCCCCTTTGTATCACGAAAAGTACTAGCATTCCTAAAAACATTTATTTTGCGCATGCGCAGTGCCACATATTGTGGGTGGTACGGCTGTTTATCACTGAATGCTGAATCAGGTCCCAGGTTTATTAATTATAATTTACTAACAGTAAAAAATGTTGGTTTGAACATATCGATAGAAACGTAAGTTCACACCCCGTGATTAATTTTGAGAGACAAAAAAATATACATAATTTTTATTAAAATCGGCGATAAATTCTGTATAGTAAATCTGTCATTAGGTAATTAATTTACTAATGGGAAGGCAGCACAGAAGAATTAGGGTGACTTTGACTAAAGATCCATAGTACGAACGGAAAACCCTGGTTTCGGAAAATCACATGGATGACTCTCTTGAAACCAGGCTAAACTTTTACAATTTATTCTACGAAGCTTTTTGATAATATATTTAAAGTTTAGCCTATGCCCACTGTCCTTAAGGGAGGGGTTCACCGTATCAAAAATTTAAGTCACCCAGGTGACCAAATTGAAACCAGAATAGATTTTAATACTTGATTCTCATCATCGTCAAAGACCTACAGCGCAAGAAATAAACGCATATTTCAAACATGGCCTACGCCACTGTCCAAAGGGGGTATTTTAATATATTATATTTTAATATATTATATTTTAATATATTTTAATATATTGCAATAACTGCACCAAAAATTAAATTTACTGGGCTAAAATACCTTTAGATTCACTCCTTGAGACAGGTTGGCGTAGGCCATACTTGAAATATGAGTTTGTTATGATACAATGAAAACGAGTGTAAAATTTGGTCTGATTTCATTTTGGTCACCTAGGTGACTTAAATTTTGGGGGGGCTAAAACCTCCCTCAGGAAAATGGGGCATAGTCTAAACTTCGGGTACATTATCAAAAAGGTTTGTAGAGTAACGTGTAAAAGTTTAGCCTGGTTTCAAGAGTGTTACCTGGGTGACCTAAATTTTTGGGGCAGTGTACCCCCCCCCCATCAGGACAGCGGGGCATAGGCAAAATTTTGGGTATATTATCAGAAAGCTTTGTAGAATAAAGTGTAAAAGTTTTGCCTGTTTTCACCTGGGTGACTTTCTGAAATCAGCAGGTTTTCCGACAATGGATCCTTGGCCAAAGGTCTAGAAATTCCTTATCTCGGTAGCAAATAGTGCATTTGAAGGCTTCCGAGTGGTTTCAAAAAAATCACCCTAACTATTACGAGCTGTCTGCCTATAACCTGACGCATAATCGAATACTACAGTAAATATACACCCAAAAAATTTATAACAGTGTACATATTTTAAGGTATTAATAATTATAAAAAAAAGTACATAATCTTACTAAAAAAATAAGAATAATTATCAAAGAAGACATTTACATTTTGTTTATATCATATCCTTGAAAAGTTTCGAGAAGGTACACATTATTTCTTTGTATATTTTTGTATGTTCATGACATCAAAGAGAAGTACTTGATATTATGCTAAATTTCTCTCTTGGAGTTTCATATTATGAGATATTCTATTTCTTATAATGTTTAGATGCTTATCAAAAAGTACAAAATTTGTTTTTCTTGCAAAAATTTATATTTAAATGAGAAATTTTCCAATTTAATTCATTTTATCAGATAATGTAATTTAACGACATTTTCAAAGTTATCTTGATAATAAATAACATTTTTATACCCTATATTTAGACATTTTATTAGATAATATTTAATATTATTTAGCACAAAATTCAATTTTTTATGACAATAACATAATACTAAATTATTTCTGTTTTTTTTTGACATTTAAAAATAAATAAGTAAATTTTCCTTGTAATTTTTATTTTAAAAAAATTAGATAATAAATAATTTTCATTTTATTTACATAAAGAGGTTTATTGCATATAATAAATAATCTCGTTACTAAAAATGAATAATAAAATTAGTAGGTTAATAATATACACGTATTTGTGTGCATGGAATAAAATTATTACTTTTATAGCGAGTAAATTTCGAAATTATTAGGTATTTAAAATTTTAATGAAAATGATGTACTGAGTTTATGATGGGTTTTTTTAGAATATTGATGCTGGTTAATAAATAAATACGGGAACAAAATACCGAAAGGAACTCCAAAAGTAATCTAAAGTTGCTTATATAGTTCACTGTCAAAAGTCATTTTTGTAAATGTACAAAAACAATAGTTTATTTGCAAAAAATTAGTAAATTGGCGATAAATTCGTAATTTTACTAAATTTTAGCGAAAATTCCTTATTTTTTTCGTGAAATCGCTAAGGAAATTGTGTCTAAGGGGCGAAATTACAGGTTAAAAATATAAAAGAATATTAAAATTGTATAAAAAATATTTTCTTAAAATCCAAAATTTCGCAACATTATTTTCTTAAGAAAAATTAAAAATTATAAATTAAACATGAATCATAAATACACACAAACCAAAAAACAAATACCAATGCGTTTAAAAATTAATTTAAGATGAAAAAAAATATTTAATTAACATTAAATAAACACGCATACGTGATTATAAAAATAAAAAAATCATAAACAAACATAACAATTATAAACTTTTAATGCTTAAATCAATAATATATTCGCAAAAATGTACGTGTTTTTTTAATATTTTAAATTATCACTTCAATTTCTTCATTAAATCACGTTATAATAAAAAAAATAAAATAAAAACAATAATTTCTAATAATACTTTTTATTTCCTATATTTTGCCAAAAATAATGCAAAAAAAAAAAATTTATATTTTTAGTTCTTCCTGTCTGATTGTGCTCCGAAAAAAGCGAATATAATAAATATAAAGGACAGGTGAATATTATTATAAATGTATGTGTGTGTGTGTGTGTGTGTATCAAAGGGCAATAATATTTTATTATATTCATGCGAAAATAAAAAAAGAGCCGAGGAAGTGACTTTTATTCCATTCAGCAATACCGGATAAAGTTTTACGCGGTTTGAGCAGACGACGCCTTTTATTAACCATGTGATAATAATAATAATAAATAGATGTGCAATTATAATTGATACGACACGCAAAAAATAGAATTTCTTTTTTGTTAATTTAATTTGACGTTGTTTTTTATTGTTGAAGAGTTTTTACTTTGAAGTGCAAATTATTATCAATTTTTGTACTTTTTGTCTATTTTATTACTATTAGATTTTTTACCTTTATGGGCTTAAAAACTGGTTAATTTTTGCAAATAAATGACAAATATAAAGAAATTAAGGTTTCTAGAATTTCTCATCATTTTCAGAAATACAGGCGAACATTTAAATAAGTATAATCATCTGACGTTACTAATTTTTGCCCCTTTTTTTGGTTCCCTGAATTTTTTCGAGTAAAAAGTTTTTGCAGCATTTATGAAAAAATCTTACAAGTTGAAATTTTCAGGGTATTATTTTTTGGGTAAAAGGATACTTTTAGGATCCAAATTGGTAAAAAAACTGAAATTTTCATTTTCAAATGGCACAAGGTTCTAAAAATTAAATCCGTGGTCTGTAACAAAACAATTAAATTCGGAAACCTTCAACTCTTAGTGCCATTTTTGAATGAAATTGATTTTTTAACCTCGATTATAAACTTAAATAGTACCATAAGTAACTGCCATAAAAAATAACATGAATTTTCAAAAAAATTTTGAAAAATATTACAGTTACCATCTAAAATTCGTAAAACCTCAAAAAAAATAAGAATCTAAAATAAAAACTTTTTAACATATACTCACTAAAAAATATTTATTTTTCAAAAAAATTAACACATATGATAATAAAAATCACTTTCACAACAACAGCAAAAAAGAAAAAATAGATGAAATTATAACCATTCACTCTCGCGTATCATTACAAACTAAAATATAAATATATAAAATTTTTTAGTTATACACTACAACCATATCTTTTGTGTAATAATATTTATTATACATCCATCAAATACACACATACACATTAATGTACACCTGAATATATAAATTTACTTCCTTTTTTTTGAATAGATAATTTTTCAAATCAAATTCGTTTTTTTTTTTTTGAGGAAATATTAAAAAGTGGGGAGTTTTTGTTATTTATGGTGGGGTTAATTATATTTTTTTGTTTTTTTGTGCTCGTAAAATTATTTCGTAATGATTTATTATAAGTGCTAATGCATTATTTACCAAAATTGTAGTTGAGTATATGAGCTAATCTACTGGTGTTTTATTAACCAGAGACTTAGGGGCTCTTTTATATTAAAAGAAGGCCCAAAATTTTTTAAGTTAGTAAAAATTGTTAAATTCAGTCACTGTGTATTTGAAAATTATAAGCCTAGAAAATTTTCAATAGTGGCAGAGATTTTAAAATTTAAAAACCAGATTGATAGTTTGCGAAATTTCAAAGAAAACTTAAAATTTAGATTTTGAAAAGCCAATTCTTCTCAACAAAATTTTGGCAACCATTTTTTCAAATGATAAATCTAATAGCTGCTTTAAATACGTAATTTCATTGGTACATAAAACAATATCAGATTTACTCATATACACCAACGAGGTGTTACATTAAAATTAAGTAATTTAAAACAAAGTTTAAAAAAAAGAAAAAATAATATTTATAAATATTTTGCAATAAAATATTTCATCAATCATTTAAATTAATTTATTGATAAATGATATTCGATAAAATTTAATATTGAAATATCAAATGATATTTATAGTAGTTTTATAGTACACGTAAGTGTCCCAGGTGTTGAAAACTTTTAGCTTATATTTATACTCTTTTTTTCTAGCAAGTGTAGAAACAAAACTTTTTTTTAAATGAAAGTATTTTCTTTTCAAAAAGGATACTTTTTGTACCCTGTTTTAAAAAGTTTTGCTTAAATGTTAAAAAAGTTTAAGTTTATTTTGCACTTTCAGCTTCTTTATTAAATTTTTGTTAAATATTTCTGTAGAGTTAGCTATTTAGTTTTTTTTTAGCTATATATACAGTCAAAAGTTAAGAAATTTCAGCTAAAAATATTTTAAATTACTGGTATCAATTACACCAAGAAAAAAGTGAATTTTTCAAGCTAATATACAAACAAATCCAGAATAAAAAAGAATCAGCGTTTAAAAAAATATAATATTCGTCACCCAGTGACCCAGTCTAACCAACCCCAATAAAAAAAAAGTCATCAGAAGAATAAAAAACCATTTAAATTTCAATTGTTTTATAATGAATTCAAGATAATTCACGAATTTCAGTCCTCTTTGTGTTTTATTAAATTTCACAACTTTTTTATTCATTCATATAACACACAATAGTCTCTTTGTAAATTTCTATTACTCTCTACATAACCATCCCATTTTTTAATTTCCTTCCGTTTCATGACACAAAAAAAAAACAAGTTTTTTATTCAAAAAATTATATTTTTTAACTATTTAGTATGTCAAGGTTAGAATTATCTCAAGCATAACAAACCCTCTCTTAAAAAATTGAATTAGAAAATCTGTGTAGATATTTTTTTTAACTTGACCTTATCAAATACAAGTCGACCGTATAAGATTTACGTGTTTAGATTAATATTTTACCGGAAACAAGATTATTACTTATGATTATTTAATTTTTATACTAAAATCAACGTACAAAAAAAATTGTTTACTTATATTTTTTTTTCGTGGCCTTTTAAAATCTTTTTGGTTCATGTGTTTTTTGTATGAAAAAGTTTTTTAAATGTGTTTTGTATCTTATCATTATTTATCTGGTATTGTATAAAAGTTTTTTTGTGGAAATAAATCTATTATTGTTTTTTTTGGCTTTTTTGGGTTATAAGTTTTGTGTACGTCAGTAAAATATAAGTTTTTATGAGTTGTATCGTAATATTTTAGTTTTTAGGATAAATGATAATTTAACAATGTAGTTTTTTATTGCTGTTTCGTCCTTGCCCAAAAAGTACTTAATAATCAATCTTATTTGGATTGAAATACCCAAATGTATTTCGTATGTAACATTTTTCCTGTGCAACTGTGATAGTAAATGGTATTTTTTTGCTCTACACAGAAGCTCAGAATTAGCAGATTTATTAGCCAAAAGTTGTAGTACCACTTAAACTGGGTAAAAAAAAAATTGACATTAACATCCCATCAAAACATATTATTTATACAGTACAGAAAAAATTTCATAAAATTTTATTAGAGCAACTCTATATAAAGAAAATTCAACAAGCATCATAATTTTCTATTAATATCATGATCGAATCTTTTCTCTTAATTCATGATCAACGATTCGCAACTAATTCCTTTAGTTTTTTTTTTAAACTTACATCACGCAAAATGAACATTATGGGATGAAAGTGCTTTAAAAATACTTTACGATAAAAAAAATTCTATTTTTAACAAATTAATAATAATAAAAATAAAAATTTCTTTATGTTAATTTTTTAGTGTAAAAAGAAAATAATTATTTTCTATTAATTCTTTTTTTATAAAATTTTAAGTGTGTATATATGGGTGATTTTCATAGAAACGGTATATTTTTCTATGACTTAAGGCACAACACTTATTTTCAAAATTTTTTTTAATTCTCTATTTTTTTAGGTCCAAATACCTAAAAATAAACTTTACGTTTTATTATAATGGGATTTTTTATTTATGCAGAGGTTTTTGACATGTACGTTTTTGACATTTTTATTTTGTATGAGCGTTTTAAAAATGTAAAATTGAAAATTTTCGTTGATAAATTTTTTATTATCAAAATTTTAGAACACATAAGATCAAAAAAAATTTTTTTGTAAACTTCCCAATATATGCGCAGTTTATTTAGACTTTGAAAAAATATTATTTTTTAATTTTTTAAAATAAAAATAAGTGCAAAGAAGCTTTCGTTTCGGATATAAGGGGGGCACTATTCATACCGCTTCTGTGAAAAGCAGCCACATGTAATTAAATTTTTCGTAAATTAAATTTTTTGATTTTATACAGTGCTGCAAATTTATTTTTTATATAAAAAGCTTTCAATTTTGTTTTTTTTTTCGTTGAGAAATTTATACCACAAAATAGCATACTATTTATCTAGGATAAGACTTTAAAGATCAAGAGTATTATGTGATTTTGTGACAGTAGTGTAGATAACACGTTGATTTACGATTACCATGCATAAAGAGGTTGTATTGATCAAATAAGATAAGATTCCGGTAAAGTTCATTAACAAACACGGATTCCTAAAGCTTGGTAAACTTTATAAAGTCTCTCAGCTTGTAAGATTTCAAAAGTGGGCGGATAGTGTGGATAAAGCCTAAAATAGTCATATACTAACTAAAGATTTCCGGATTATGATATGAAATCGGGATCAGGCACCTAAGACCCCTGCATGATGGTGCTCGTATACCTTAAATATTGTCCATAACTGGCCGCTGGTTCACTGGGGGGTGGAGTCTGAGAGAAAATTCATTTGTCTTCTGTTTCTACATTATTGGAAATCTAAAAGGACAAAATTGCAAAAATACCGCTTCCAAATTCTCGGAAGAAAGAATATCTCGTGACCAAGCTTTGCAAAAATATAATAATTAGACTTCCTGAAAGAAAAACTAGCTTAAAACTTGTCAAGGAATTTTCTGAACTCGTTTTACGCCTAGGTAGACGAAAAATATCGTAAGCACCATGGGCGAAAAACTTTAGGCACTAGCGTCAACGCATATCACTTGTCCCCGGCTTCGCGAAACACCTGTCCTAGTGCTCACATTAGCAATAAAATTTTACGCCCTTGGTATTTAATATACTATTTTAAAACGAAAGAATAAAATTTTTTTTAAATTTTCTTTACATTTTGAGTTTTTTTTTTTTTTTTTTTTTTTTTTTTATTTAAGCTTTTAGAACTTACATTATATAGAAGTTATTAAGCTAACAGATTAAATTATAAAAGTATTTGAACAGAGTATAGTAAATTTACATGAAGAATTTAGAAGCAAGAAAAAAAAATTCCACTAGCCGGCAAACGGATTTTTTTTTCAGTATACTTTGAGAAATCTGGAGTACTGCTGAAAAAAAAAAAGTAATATATTGATTTTCTAGACAGGTGTTTTTCTCAATGTAATTATACTTTTAAAAAACGCCTATCTACAAAAACCGGATAGTGCTCATTTTCAGCCGTCAGAAATGATTTCAGGGACCATCATGGGGACCTAATATAAATTTCAGGGCACCCAATACACCGTCTGTCAGAACAATCGCAAAATTGCGCAAAAAGTATAATATTCATTACTTACAAACAACCTAAAAAATTTAAGCAAAATTCTTCCAAGCGAATCATTTATTAAACGACAAAAAAAAGTAATAACTAAGTTAAGAAGCCTCGTTCACATTAATGACATAATTATAGACCACTTACATAAAAATTATTTATCTCTTAAATATCTAATTACACACACTTCAGCTATTTCACGTATATATTTAAAGAAAGTTAATAAAAATTTACAATTAAAAAAATAAATAAATTACGCTATAAAAAAATAAAAAAAATCCGCAATTATTTTATAAAAAAAAAAATCTCATTTTATAAAAATTTAATTAAACGTAATTTCTCGCAAGGACTTTTTAAGTTTATATCAAATAAGCTTGTGTTTTATTAATTAATTACAAGAGTCATAAATTTAATTAGACCGTATCAGTTAAAAAATGTATTATTTTTAAAGTCAAACAATCTTCGTTATCTCTAAAAGAAAAAAATATTTTTTTAAAAAAATTATTTTATTTATTAATGAATTTTTAATAATTTTTTGTTTGTTATTTACAGGAAAAAGAAAAAAAAGATTTATTAGAACAAATAATATTATCAACGATCAAAAGAGTATGTAAAACATGATAAATGAATGCAGTGATTTTTTTTTACCCCCCCTTTTTTACCTGAATAATCGATAAAGACTTTTCATTCCATAAATAAAAACAAAAAATAAATTCCAGCATGTCATGAAATAAATTTTTACGTTCCAATTTTTTTTTATTTTCTTCAAAAAAAAACGTAGTGAATTCATGTCATGCGTGAAAATTTAACCCTCCAGCTGAGTTCCCTAACTTTATTTTTCCTTTTAAAGAAATAGAAAATCCAAATACTGAAATTTTCTAACATTCGATTACCTCTGACGTCTTCTTTTCTTTTGTTTATCAAACATGAGTCTTTCAGATACTTTAGTCAAAGAAAAAAAAAACCACTAACTTAAACCTAATTTACTAACACATATTCACATATATTTAAAAAAAAGAAAAATAAATCCTTGATATCTGACATACACCTTGAACGTTAAAGAAATGACTAAATTTTTTGCATTTCACATAAAGTCGTTCGCACGAAATATTTTTCTATCCCAAATCTTTATTGTCGAGTTAAAAGAAAGAAAAAAAAAATTATGTATTTATTATTAACATGCAAGAAATTTAACTAAAAAATAAAATTTATAAGGTCATCTAAAATTTCTATACTTTTAAAACCAACAGATTCAACCCGAATGTGCGTGCACGCGGCAAAAATTCTTTATGATTGTAGTTCATTTCGTGTTTATAATGCGTGTGCTCTTTTTATTCTTGTTTTATTTCCCAATTCCTTTTTTGTGTGTGTTTTTATAAATAAAAAAATGTTATGCAAATATTTTTTTCCGGAAACAATATTTTCAAGAAATATTTGATATTTTAAACGGTAAATATTATCATGTAATTAATTACATACGAATTTTTTAAGGCAATGAAGTAGATCTTGTTATATGTCTTTAAAAAATAGATAGCTGACCCTTTTTTCAAATCAAAACTGTTCAATTTTTCTGAAAGTACTTTAATACTTTTTTTTTAATATCCAAAAAAATCATGTAATTTTGACTAATCATTATTTCTTTTAAGCTGCATTAATTTTTTGTCATTATATTATATATAGAAAGTAAGTCCTTTATTAAGTGGTTAAAAGTAAGTCATTTTGTAATAGTTATTATCCTTAATTTATCCCAAAAAAATTCTTTTATTTAGATTCGTTAATTTTGTTAACTTGAGGCCCTAATTTTTTTGCTAAGTTTATAGCCAGAGGCATATTCTCCAATTAACGTGAAAACATATTAGGGCTAAGATTAAAAAAATTATTGTAAATAATGAAATATCGTTTAAAATAGCATAAAACACATTTTAAAATTTATGTGGGGCAGGTGTGCCTATTTTAATTTTAATTTCTACTAAAATTTGACCCCCTATAAGAGTGTTTTATTTTTGGAAATTGGCGTATATAATTTTCATTACTTATATCGCATTCCTTGTTTTGAAACTTTCAATTATAAAATTTCCGGGAAGTTAATGCATACACTGAAAAAAAAATCTGTTTGCGGCAAGCGGAATTTTTTTCATATGCCCAAACGATTGCAAAGGTTCTAAAACGTAATTAAAAAAAAAAATCCGCTAATTTGCGAGCAGCGGTTTGATAAGCCAAAAAAAAATTCTTAAAAAGAAAGAAAAAACGTTTTTTTCAATAACGTTTCAAGTCATTTACAAACGTTTAAGCAAGAAAAAAATCCGTTAGCCACAAACGGAATTCCACTATTCGCAAGCGGGATTCCGCTATCCCAAGCAGATTAATTCCGCTTGCGGGTGACTGAATTTATTTTCAAAGAAGATATATTTGCACAAATATTCAACCGTATGCTACTTCATTATTAATTTTCTTACCCGACAAATAATTAAGTTTTTGAAATTAAAGTATCATGGTTTGAAATCATCAATTCTTCATTTTCTATTTACTATTTCGGAAATACCTTATTATCACAATAGTTTCTAATTTTTATGCTTCCTTATTTTAGAAAACTATAACCGAATCTGATATCAAAAATTTATGGCCTCATATAGAGCAGATAAAATACTGCTATGTAATCTTTAATTTCAATATACAAAATTTGATTTCATCAACAGCAAAATCTAAAATTAACAAAAACTCATGCATATTAAAGAACATAATTATACACTCAATAATTTAGTTATTTATCAATTGAAAATTTAGAAGCAATAGATTCCAAGAATAATTTATATTTAGAACGAGAATCAAGCATATAATATTTTAGCCTAAACCAGTTTATATAGAAATAAAGAACATAAATATTCTAAAATTTTACACGTTTATATAGCATTCGAAAGTCATTTCATTTGCGAGAAAAATATGAACTCACTATATAATATTAAAATTTTTATCATAATTTCGATTTTAAATAAATTCCCTTATTTGAGCCTAACAATAGATAATATGATTTAACAATTTGTTTACTCCATAAAATTTAATTTAAGGAAATTGACAGCATAAATTCTACCACTATTCACTAACATCGGCTTTAGAATGTCAAAATATTCAATATATATAAACCTTTTATAATATACCACAACAATGCAACCCTGAAAATGACTTTAACTGAAAACAATATATTGTCCTAAGACAATAGTTTATCAAATTGTTTTCATATTCAAATTTTAATATCGAAATTATTGATTTTAGTACAATTTACTAATAACTTTTTGCATAAACTTA
Organism: Anagrus nilaparvatae; assembly: GCA_022575985.1. Lineage (NCBI taxonomy): Eukaryota > Metazoa > Arthropoda > Insecta > Hymenoptera > Mymaridae > Anagrus > Anagrus nilaparvatae. Next base: position 6,976,268 of record JAKSXM010000238.1, on the reverse strand, counting down.
GAAAAACTAAATGTATATCAATTTACGTTCTCTATTTTATTCATAAACACGTATGGTCTAGAATATTTAGATAATACTAAACATGCTTTCGCACTATTATTAATTACTATTAAACTTGCTCATACCGTAAATATGAGAATATTGACCACATTTAATGGATATTCGATATTTTATAACAAACACCCTGAGTGTATAAATTTTAGATTAGATTTTTATAATTAAAAAAATGAAAATTTAATGTTAAATTCAGTGATGCATTAGATTAATAAAAAAATTTTTTTTTTTAATAATAAGTGAAATTTTTTTTTGTAAAAAAAATAAAATCCTTTTTTTTAACAATAGAAATAGTTTGTAATTATATATTTATTATTTGTGGTCATTTTCGTGTTTAACGAGATATACCATCTATTTTTTTATATTTTTTATCTTAGATTTATTATCTAAATTTATACTACTTTAATACCATGTAATCTAAAAAAAATTTTTTATATTTAATTTTCAGAGGAAAAATAGAATTTTTAATATTGAAGAAAATATTTTTTTTATTTAATTTTTTTATAATTAACTTATGAACGAATCCTAGTGGATTGTAAGTAGATAATTGTAAAAAAATTTTCATATTTTTGCCAGTGGCACATGTTTTGATTTGGGGTATTTTTTAATTTTTTGGCCATAGGTCGTAATTTTTAATTTTTACAATAAATGAAAATGAATATACTGGCATAATTTAGTGAATGCGAAAATAATTCTGGTATCGCAAAAATTAGTAAGTTCATATACACTGTAAAAAGCAACTTTCTTAGATTTACAAAAAAAATAGGATTTTTTCAAAAAATTAGCGAATTTTCAAAAAATTTTGCAAATATTCGATGAAAATTGTAAATTCACTAAATTTAGTATATTCTCGAAAAATTTGAGAATCCTCGATTTTTTTTGTGATTTTACGAAAAAAGTTGAAAATTCACAACTATATTTCGGAAATTTACAAACATTTTTTGTAAATTTTCGAAAAAAAATTGTAAATTATCAATTTTTCTTGCGAATTCACAAAAAAAAATCGAGAATTCTCAAATTTTTCGAAAATATACTAAATTTAGTAATTATACGATTTGTATCGAATATTTACAAAATTTTTTGAAAATTTAATAATTTTTCGAAAAAATTCTATTTTTTTTGTAAATTTAAGAAAGTTACTTTTTACAGTGTATATATAATGCATTTTTCGCCGGTTCGGGGTCTCAGGACTGTTAATTTTGCCAGAGGCGAAGTCGATTGAATGTGATTTCATTTGTTAGATTTAAAGTCAATACAAATAGGAAAAAATTTTTAAATGGCCTGAAGTGAGTCGAAATATCTGTGACCTATAGTCCTGTCCGTAACTTTATTAGGGTTTATTTGTCAAAAAAAATAAAAATTTTTTTAATAATAATGAAAATTCTATAAAACTAAAATAAAGCTTTATTTCTCTTACTAAACTCCAATAAAACCTTTTGGAGTGAAAATATTAAGTAATAAAATTTGCTAACAAATTTGCGCCGAATCAAATAAAAACATTATACTTGCTATGAGCTTAATATTTTTGAACTTAACTTTTTTGTCAGTGGCCAAGAATTACATATTTTCTGGCCGTTATTTTCCTAGCAAGGACTTATTTTCTTACCAGTGTAGAAGAAAAATCGTTCACAACCCTTGAACATAAAAAAAACTTTAAACCGGTTTATGAACTCAGAAACAACGAACAAGGAACATGTTTAAATTTATATTTTGAATCTTGGAACCTCCTAAGATCCCTATTATTCTATTCCCCTAAATCGAAATTATTTTAAGTCCCTAAACGCAAATTTTTTTAAAATCCCTAAATCAAAATTATTATCAGTCCATTTGATCCCTCTCCTCTCCAAAATGACATTCTTGAAATACCTCCCTTACCTATAAACATGTTCCATATTAATTATAGTTTTTCGAGTGCTTTAGGCCATTTGTTATCAAATACTTTTTGCACCTTTTTCACATAGCTGCAAAGTACACTATTTTAGATCCTAGAACGTTATCCTACAATTCACAATAAATTTAAAAAGTAATAACGCTTGAGGATTCGTGAATATAAAATTCAAAATATTAAATTCAATATATACTTTATCACATGGGGATTCTAATATTTAATAAAACTATAAAATATAAGAAAAAAGAATCAAGAGAGAATATTCTGCACAGAATAAAATTTAAATTATAAATGGCATAAAATTTTCATACACTGAAAATCAATACATGAAAAAGCTTTTTTATTCATGAAATTCTTTACCTTTTATCATTAATTTCATCTTCGAATTCAACAGTAAATTGATAATAAACAACTTTTATCGAAAACATAACTCATAATTATCATTAAAAAACACAAAATCAAAAAAACGAACACATTTTTACAATAAACTCAGCACATATCAGGACGACAACTGAAATCATTACAATTTTTTTGATTCTCATATATGTAAAGTAAAAAATTATTGTTTTGTACACACAATAACAGACCATTTTATGGTTTTTTATTATAAATTTTTCATATATGTGTGAAATGAAGCTTACATGTATTTGTGTGATTTCATTGTTTACATATTATTTATATGTCGTGATAGTATGTGTATATGCTTGGGTTTCATGCATGAAAAATTATGTTGTTTTATTGTAACTTACAATGCATGTATGGGAGTAAAAAAAATTTTTTTTTAGTAGGAATTTTATTTTTTTTATCAAATTATCTCGCAAATTATATAGAAAGCAATATTGGATTTTTATCTTGGTTTTTATCGTGAGTTTCTGAATTTATCTTTAAGGATTAAATTTTATCATTTTTGAAAGTGTAAACGATGTGCATTTGCCATTTTCATCGATTTAATGGATAATGAAAATTTTTATTGTGCGGAAAATGAGCTAGAAAATTAAAAAATTTCTTAAGAATGTAGATTTTATTGTAGATTAAAATTTTTTTATGATAATTATGAGAGTTAAAAGTCTCTTAAAGAATTTTCAACTCTTTTTTGGGGAAATCCAATTACGAAAATAAATAAAATCATCAAATTCTTAAGTTACTGTTCTTTTCGCACCCAAAAACCCTAAAAATAAACATGTTGTTTAAATAACTGTTAATCTAAAACCACAGTAACGACTTAATTAAAAAAAATGTCATTTATTATAAATTAGCTACTAATAATAATAATAATTACATAAAATATAATTACAAGCTGATGATAAGAGATTATAAGATTGTAAAGTATAAGTTTAAGTTAACCTTTAATGTACTTTATGCTCTACGCAATAAAGTAAACGGGAGTTACTACCGTATCCTACCATACCATTTCATTAAGGAAGTAAGTAGGTTAGTAAGGATATATTACTGTACAAATACGTTTTATTGTAAAATTTAGTAGTAGTCGTTTGTTTTCAAGGACGTTTGTATTAGATAAGACTTTATTTCCTTATTTTTTGAAATTATTAAAATATGAATTTTTTTGTCATTTTTTGTATTTAAGGTAATCTGAAAAGTCCACTTGAAAATTTAATATATCAAATTTTATTTAGCAAAAATACAATTTTCAAGAGTAAAAGTATTAATGGAATTTATGACAGGTGCATTCGTCCAGCTATGTATAAAAAAAAAAAGACATTTAATCGTCAAAGAGGAATAAAGTGTAAATGGCATATAAACCCGCACACTCGTACCTGTAAAACGGATGTCCTGTGTTCCGCTATTTACTTGCTTTTTTTTTCTCTCTATTATACCTTTTTATATTTTTCATAAATAGAAAATATTTTTTTTTATTTTTAATATTTGAAATGTGTATTTCTTAAAATATCATCCTTGACATTTTTAAAAATTTTTGTTGGCTGAATATTTTTAAAACGCAGTTTTTAACAGTAAATTTAAATATGTAAGTGAATTTCTTTTTTTTGGCTGTGGTAATGATAATAATAAATATTTGAATTAATGGTATTTTATAAATAAATATAGATAATTTATGCTTGTTTTATTTTGGAAAGGAAATGGCATCAATAATTCTTAATTTAGGATATCCTGTATACTCTATAGTCAATATATACGGTTTAGGGTGTCAAGTTTCCAGCCAACACCAGATTTGGTCTACTAGAAATTTCTTGGATCACTGAAATTGAATTTCGGGGTATTTTCTATGAGAAATTTGCGGAACACCCTTAAATTTTTAAAAACTAACCTTAAAAAAGGGTAGTTTTGATCATTCGAACTTTAAGTGTCCAGATTTGGTTCATGTAAGTTTTTAAATCGCTGATAACGAATTTCGGGGTCCTGCCTACTAAAAATTGGCGCTTCGACCATAAATTAGCAAAAACTATTTAATGTATTTATTCATGTACTAAGGTGAAGTGCCAATTTTTAATATAAAGGACCCTAAAATTTGTGAATAGCAACCCAAAAAACCCATGTGGACCTAATCTGGAAACAGAAAACGCCAAAATAGCAAAAACTAGCCCTTTTTGGGGTAGTTTTTGCAAATTTAAGGGTGATCCGCTCATTTTTCATGGAAAACATACCGAAATACATGATCAGCGATCCAAGAAATCTATAGTAGACCGAATCTGTTGGCTCAACGAAAAACTACCGATGAAATCGTATATTGACTGGAGTATAAATACAAATAAATCTAATTGAGGTTAAAAAAATTTCAATTTAAGCAAAAAGCGCAAGGTGTTTGATTTTTATATTTATGGCCCGAAAAATAACATGAATGTTTTTTCAATTTCCAATTCTATTAATGTTTTAAATACAATTTAAATATTTAAAAAAAAACATATTCCGCCGTTTACCCACGCCTTTTATCGCCTTTTTATTAATTATATTTGGACTGATGAAAAAAATTCATATTAGCAGTCTAATGTTCACATTTTACATCATAAATATACCCTTTAAATAAATTTTACTGTTATTTAATATTCTTATGCAAAAACAATAAACTATCAATTTTTCCACTTACAAAAACCAAACAAAATCTATATTCCAAATTAAAATATAACAGAGCAAAATTTATTCTTTAGTAAAAAAAATAACTGTCAATAATATTTAATTATTTATCTGCACAGAATATGCACTAAAAAATATAATTAAAAAGAAAACAATAACTCTTTAATTATGAAAAATATTAAAGCGAATAAAGAATTGAAAAATAAAATTTTATATTTTGCTTGATATTTTCATACACAATAAATCATGTTCTAATTAATAAATAAAACTATACGTACATGATTTTATTTTCACTCTTTTTATTGTTATTCAAACTTTAATTATTGGTTTTGTGCATGTAATGTTGTGTATGTAAATTAATTTTCTAGTACATAAAAAAATAAATAATTTACATTTTATTAGTTTTTTGTTTATTTTTTATATGTAAATTTATTTTTTAATTTTAAAGTATAAAAAATATTTTCTGATTTTATTTATTTAATTTTAGCAAACATTAGAAGTAACGCCTGTGAATATGCAAAAAATATACTTGCGAAACTCTGATTTTTTTTTAGTCGATTTGCTAAAAAAATTATAAATTCATAATTTTCGTTCACAAATTAGCCAAAAATAGTTAAAAGTTGTGAATCCGCAAAAAGTTTTTTTAAAATAGTATATTTAAGGCTCGTGCCCAGAAAAGTAAAGAATGGTCCAAATTACCCATAAATTACTCTCTGATTTGGGGAATTCATTACTTACGTACAAGGGCCATATAAAATTTTTCTGTTTCAGTGATGGCGTGGAGACACATCTTAGCCGGACGCGTAGAGGCCGGAAAATACGTGCTTTCGAGCCGCTGACCAGAAATTTTACAAAAAATCCTTTATTTGACCCCGAAAACCACATCTCAATTTTTTCTCAGCATATAAAATTTTTCAAAAATATTTCATCTAACTTAAAATACCAAAAACTTATAATAATATTCAAACAAAACCACAAAAAAAAAATGTAAATTTTATTCAAAAGAAAATTTACTTATCAAAGTTAATATACAGAAAGAGATAAAAGATAAATCGATAGATTATTATCACAGCTGGTCTAGTTTCAAACTAAAATAAAAAAAGAAAAGAATTTATGTATAGGAAATGAAAGCAATCGGAAGTTATCCAGTTAAAATGTAAAATAGCTAATTTTTATTTTAATAAAATCTTTTTTTATGGATAATACCATCCAAAAAAAGGGTTAATTTTGATATCTAGATTTTCTATTTTGCAAAAAAATGAACACACTTAAAAAAATAAAAAGTAGACTATTACATTTATTTTTTCTGAAACACGCGACTCTCATCATATTATAGTCTCGTCAAAATAATAATAATAATAAAGTTTTACAATTAGACCACGACTATGGTGTTAATAAGCATTGCCTGACTATTATTTCTAAGTTTTTAGTCTATGTATTTGCGCCAATTAAGTATTGTGCGTGTATGTTAGATTTTCTATTTTTTTTTAAATACAAATAATATATAATAATAATTATTATTATTATTTTACATAACCACACTACACATACGCTTATATATGTATGTAGTGTATAGAAGGAATTTTAAAGCGGTTGAGCAAACATTTGGATTAAATCTGGAAATTCTCGCTTGTATAATGTATTTGCTTTTTTGCATAAAAGAAATATAAAATTAATTTTGCTTGAATTGTTAGAAATACCAAAATATAGAAAATTTTTATGCATATGAGACATTTTGAATACTGAAGCCGCTGGTTATTAAGTTCCTTATATGTTTATTGCATTTTGCATGGGCTTGTTCGAGCCCAAAATACCAAAAATTGCAAAAAAAAATTTTTTTTTACCAAAACAACAAGAGTAGAAAATCATTACTCTTACTCTACTTAAATTATCTTCAAGGGTTACAAACTTTCATCGAAAGTCAGTTAGAATCTTAACATAAAACAAGTTTTATTTACAAAGGGCCAAAATCCTAAAAATCTGAAAGCCATATTATTTTTGATTTATTACACCAAAGCCATAAAATATTAACAAAACCAAAAGGATTAACCTACATCAAACAATGCGGTTTTGGCTCAGAAGCACTCATATACTTAAAAAATCCTTTTTTATAAAATAAGGTAAAAAGTTTAAGCTTGATTAAATAAAGTACTTTTTTTTGTTTCCATTTTTCAAAGCCAGAAATATAAAGTTTTTTTTGAGCTGAGCTTTCATGATATCGAATTTTTTCTAATGTAATAATAAATTAAAAGTTTGCAAAATATATATATACAACTACTTTTTCAGCTAAGGATAAAGACTGGCTGTACGACTATAAATATAAATTATGTTAACGTTTTTTTTTCTTCTTTTTTAAACTTTATCTTCCATAATTAAGATAATTGTAATTAAGATAATTAAAAAAACGGGTCATTCATTTTTATTCATTTAAATAAAAAAAGAATTTATCAAAAAAAGATAATTTAAACTTACTTTTGAAATTTTTGTTTTATTTTTTCTTGAGTCCATAACGAATCTCCAAAATTTTGTGTTCCACTTTGAACTCCTCCCATTATATTTCTTCAAGGAGTGTGAACCTGTATGTAAAATAAATAATTTTCTAATAATAAATTCAGTCATATAAAAAAATTTTAAATAAACTAATTTGAATTTCCCGCCACGAATTTAAAAATTGTCTAGTTCTTATAACTGACATAGGTGGCGTACGATTAAAAAGGGTGAAACGCAAATAAAATGGAATAAAAACATTATAAGGGCTGAGAAAATGCAAGAATTAAGTATGCTCGTTTCGAGCAGAGTATGAATAGTTGTTCTTACGTTAATTTTCTCGAGAAAGGGTCTTATCCGCAAGGATTCGACCCAAAAATTTAATACCAAAAATAATTTGATTAACATATAATAAATATTTGCCAAAAATATTCCTGTATTTATACTATATTTAAATAATTAAAATATGTAATAATAATTTCTTCGCCTAAATGAATAATAGGGAATATTTTCTCGTAAACGAAAAGATTACTGTATGGTATATATAAGACTAGAAATATAATATCCACAATGTATACATATTTCTATTTACCTACTTTTGATTAATATTATTATATCATGAAACCATATTGTTTTAGCTTTACTACTTAAAATTATTTATTAATTTGGTGACATGATTTGATTTATTAGATTGTTCTATGTAATGCATTGATTACTTGAAGCTAAGTATTATATACTACAATATAAAGTCACAAATTTTGGCTATATTATGGGGTATATCTTCATCCTCTCTGCACCAGGGCCCGAATGCTCTATTCATTTCACATCTTTATCAAGCGTGAAAAGCTTAATGAAGTCCAATGTTTTTAGGAATGTAGTATTTATACAATTTAAAAAAGTGCATTAATTAAGCAATGATACTTTAACAATGCCATAAGGTGTTTTATAACCTTTATTGCACGTCTAATTCAAGTTTTCAATTATCGTTTTTATCAAACGAAAAGAATAGAGAATTAAGGCCCAGATAAGATTACATTTCTATGCATTTTAAATCGAAACATAATCATAAAATAAAATTATATCGTCTGGGGCTGGATGCTAAAGTCGTTGTATAGTCTATAGCTTAAACGTGTAACCTAATAACTGATTTTTATAATATTATTAATGACCTATACACTTAACCTATGTTATTTCTATACGAAAACTAAAAAACGCGTATACGACATAAGCCAATGCAAATGGTATCTGTATTGCATTCTGTGTACATATACTATACAACTTCAATATGATCTATATTTTTCTATACAGATAGTTGAACAAGTATGTATAGGACTATATTTAATTTTTATACACCTGCTATAGACCATACAACGACTTTAGCATCTAGTCCCTGGTGTAGAAAGGGCCTAAACTTTATGTCCAAATGGAAACAAATACGTAACGTATCTTATTCTATTGAATTCCTGTATCTTAAGTACTGATGAGTAGATTATATAGTACAATAATTATAAAGTATGTAAATAAATACGAACAAATACTTGAATTTCAATGAATCAGAGTGCAATATTTAGACTTGATTTTTAAAAGTTACCACCACAAAAATATATTATCAAGTATAATAGATGTTATGAATTTAAAAAACAAACTTCTCTTAATTTAATCTTAATTTAAATGATTCTATTCAACAAGCCATATATTTAAGAAATTAAATTTTACCAACAAAAGTTATACCATAAGGGTTTATTATTTTGCCCTTAGAGTAGTTTTATTACGCTCGAATAAATAAGGCAAATGAATTTCACATAGTAAAATTTATTAAAAGTTTTTAGAAAAATTAAAAATATTGTTATTCCGGACCAAATTCTATACATAACATAGATTAATTTTAGTATAAATTTCACACCTAAAATGACAGTATTATTTTTCTCACAAAAGAAAAGTTTTTTTTGTAGTATAAATATGACTCGAAATTCATAAATTTTTATCTATTCTTTTATTTAATTTTTTTCTATATAATTGTTACTATTAATTTTAATATTAAATTTTTTGGATTAAACTTATTTACAAAAGTTTTTATTAAATTATTATCAATATAGCAAATAATTAAAATTATTGAGTATTTTTACATGATTTTATGGTATTCAAATCAACTCACAAGGGGAGTTCAATACATTTGGAACACCGAATTACACCAAATGGTTATGGATGAGTTTTTTATGTTGAAAAAACATGCTGACTACCCTCCGTTCTTTCCAATGGGCCTTCTGGGCCTAGAAACGCAGGGCTCAATGTTATAAAATAGGATTTTTTGGTAATTTTCAAAGAAACGCCAAAACCTCGCAAGTTAACCAAAACTCTTCTGGATGGTCTCATTTTTTTGGTTTAAGTATCACCTTTCATACGCCGTAAACCGAAACTTATTATCACTAATTCTCTCATCACTATAGCCAATTAACCAAACAGTCATTTTTAGCTAAAAATGACCAATTTTTAAAATGCTGCCAAATTTGTAATTTCTGACGAAAATGGGTTTTATAGGTCTGAAAAAATTTGTACAAGCTTCAAATTTCCAAAACTTCTTGACTTTACCTTTTGCGATTATTTGTTAACCAGATATGATAATTAGAAGTCACAGTCCCAATTTTACGATTTTTTAAAAAAGCTCATTTTTAATGCTAACTTTGAAGAGCCATTTCTTAAAAACGAATCAAGGAAATGAGGCGAGCAAAAAATTTTTGAAAACTTGAAGCTTGTACAAATTTTTTTAGACCTTTAAAACCCATTTTTGTCAGAAATTACAAATTTGGCAGCATTTTAAAAATTGGTCATTTTTAGCTAAAAATGACCGTTTGGTTAATTGGCTATAGTGATGAGAGAATTAGTGATAATAAGTTTCGGTTTACGGCGTATGAAAGGTGATACTTAAACCAAAAAAATGAGACCATCCAGAAGAGTTTTGGTTAACTTGCGAGGTTTTGGCGTTTTTTTGAAAATTACCAAAAAATCCTATTTTATAACATTGAGCCCTGCATTTGTAGGCTCAGAAGGCCCATTGGAAGGAACGGAGGGTAGTCGGCATGTTTTTTCAACATAACAAACTCATCCATAACCATTTGGTGTAATTCGGTGTTCCAAATGTATTGAACTCCCCTTGTCAGTTAGAATAATGTATTCTTATTGAGTTCCTTGGTTTGATTAAATTCACTGCAAATGCAGGTATATCTCATATCCTACCAAAAAATATCTATTATATAAATATTTTTTAAAACCACATTTCGAAAACTGTTCATTTTTTCAAAAAAGGGGTTTAATTCCTCATTAATGTATATTTTTCGTGCGTATATTTCTTTAAAAAATAAAATTATGTTAAAATTCAATTTGAATTATAACCCATAATTTCAAGATTAATATAGAACTTCATACATGGTAAACTCTTTTGCAATACTAAGAGACTTGCAGAATGAAAATATAATGCCCTATATTTTTCCCCTGGCTCAACTCATGAATATGAATACAAAAACAAACGAAAAATAATCTCTGCAGTAAAATGAAAAATAATATTCTTTCCTAAAGATATACTTGATAAACCAGAAAAAAAAACTCAATTTTAGCTAAATTTCTAAAAATTATTAAAACAAATGGTTTAAAATAAACTTATTATCAAATTAAAAAATTGTAATTACCTTAAAAATATCTGATTTCCGACACATTCTTATGCATAAACTTTTTTTTTCTTATTCATTAGTCTTCAAAAAAAATACAAAAATAACCAAAAAAAAAAAACTAACAAAAACTTCACTAAATATCCACTTATTTCATACTAAATAATTTTTTGTTTGTTAATTCAAAAAAAATTTCAAATACAAAAATAAAAATTTATTATTTTCAATACTAAAAAAATAAAACATCATTTATTTTTTCATCAAATATTTTCTCGATAACACAGAAAAAATGATTTTTCCGGATTTCACTGTCGAGAAAACTGAGAAAAAATATTTATTTTTCACATCAAAAAAAAAAATTAAGCCGTCACTTATTAATTGAACATAAAGCTGCGTAAGACTAACAACTATAAACACTCCTCTCTTTTTTTACGCCGGAAAAATCTCTTTTTTACTGTATGAAACAAACAACACGCCCTCACTTCTTTTTATTATTTATAAAGAGAATGCGCTTTTTTTTTGTAAATTACAAAAATTATTATTTATTGAATATCACGTTTATTTTTGTTTAATAAATAAAAATTTTCAAAAATTTCATCAAATAATTTAATTAAATTGGAATTGGAAATATTTGTTTATCAATAGGAAGTATAATTTAATTGTTGGAATTTATTTGATTGATACTCAAAAAGTACATTTTTATTGAATTTTATAAAAGCATAAAATGCAAGAAATTTATTTTATTGAGAATTGTTTAAATTAAATTGCTTATCTCGAATTTCGCTTTCGAATTTGGATAATTTTGTATGATTTGCAATTCTGTGCAATTAACTTTTATGGTCGTGTCCAAAATAGACCCCCTTTTAGGGTCGATTTCGTGGAGCACACTCTTTCTAGGACACTAGTGTACACTAGTCAGAAATCCAGCAGAATCTTCTAAGAGGGGATCTATCCAGAAGCAGGATTCCGCTATATTTCTGGCATTAATAACCAAAGTTCAATTATTTGAACCTTAGTGTCCCTAGATACCTAATGAAACTCTGCTCCCCGACATCACCCCTTTTGTCCAATTAAACTTGAATGAAATTCTCAAAAATTGCCTTGTTTGCCTAACTCCAAAATAAAATGTTAATATGCAACAATAAATAAAAAAATAAATAAAATTTTAATTTTAATAAGCATAACTCGTGATAAATAATTTTAATAGGTGTTCTATAACGCTTTCTAAACACGCGTTATATTTTTATTCATCAAACTGTTAGATTTGTTTACTTTAAGAAAAACTCATATTAATAATTTTTTTTAATAATATGACGTCTTTATTAACAATTAAAAATTTGTATTACAAATTACATTTTAACCAAAAAAAAAAAAAATATTCAAGTCACTATTAAAAAAATGTTACATAATTTTTTTTTATAATCTTAACAAAGCACAGAGTTCCGGTAAATCTGTTAATCAGATATAATTTCCTATTGTTTAGTTTATTTAATGTGCAACAAAAAAATGCAATAATTAGTCATATATTTACGTATTTGACATTTTTATGCAATTTTTAATTTAAAAAAAATTTTTAATATTCACATTTTTCAAGAGCATATAAAATAATTAATGCAAAAAAAACAGATTTTATTTTAATAAATTTTTATACACACACACACACACACAAATAAAGTAACATGTTAAAAAAAGATATTCCGCAAGGATTATTCTATTTAGTTCCGTCCTGCTTAACTTGATATAATAGTGCATCTTATGCCTTTATATTTTTTTTCTTGTTTTATTTTTTGTTCTGAATTTTTATATAATATTTATGAATGATTATTTTGAATTAAATTATTATTATATTAGATTACGAGTTACTTTCCACACTCTGATACCATTTTACTTACATTTTGATAAATTGGGTTATATATGCTCTTTTCTTTGTTGTTGTTCACTTGTAATTTTTCTTATGTGATTCTAGGTTGTAAGAATTTAGTAAAGAAATTTAGTAGAAATATGGAGAATACTTGCTAAAAATATATTATCTCCAAATTTACTGAGCCTATAATTTGTGTTATTTTGGTTGTTAGGTGCCGAGTATAAAATTTCCCATATTTTTAGATCATGGTTTAGATTAAACAAGATTATTTGTTTAAGAGGAATGCAATTTCTTTTAATTATGGCATTCTACATTCTCATAAGGCACCCCTTTCTCAGGCAAGTAACCAGGTAGGGTGCTCGAGAGGCTTTAGCCCCCCCCCCCACTCCGATTTTTTTTGTAATATATTTTTTTTTTGAAACGGGGGAAAATGCAGTTTGGAGGAAGAAATTTTATTTTTACCCCCTTTCCCCTATCAGAAGCCCTTTCTGAACAAAATCCTAGCTACATACCTGTCTTCTGTTTTTTCAATTAGAAATAAACTGTAAAAAGTAACTTTCTTAAATTAACAAAAAAATTAGAACATTTTCGAAAAATGAGTAAATTTTCAAAAAATTTTGTAAACATTCGAAAAAAATCGTATATTTATTAAATTTAGAATATTAACAAAAAATTCGAGTATTTTCGATTCTTTTTTGTGAATTCGCAAGAAAAATTGATAATTTACAATTTTTTTTCGACAATTTACAAAAAATAGTTGTCAATTTCCGAAAAATAATTGTGAATTTACAACAACAAAAAAATCGAGAATTCTCAAATTTTTCGAGAATATACTAAATCTAGTAATTTTTTTTGTAAATCTAAGAAACTTACTTTTTACAGTGTACATAACTTTTCTAATTTTACAAAATTTCAATAAGGACTGAATGAATGAAAATAGACCTTTTCCAGACAAAACAAATTTAATTTATTTAAAATCCAATATATATTCACCTCTTCAGGAATCTACAATTATTCAAGAGCTCTATAAATAGTTTTTCAATCATCTTTCTGATCTTATAAATACAAAATTACAAGCTATAAATATATAAAACCAAAATTTTGGACTCTTTTAAAAAAAATATCTTTATTTTCTTACTCTGCAAAATCTCAAAATGACCCCATCACCCAAAAACCAAAAATTAATGATATTAAAGAAATTCCATCCAATAAATAAATGATAAAAACCACTATAATAAAATTACATACATATTTAATTATTCAATACTTACACCTAGTTAACACGTATTACAATTTAATTATTAATATGAAATTATAAAAATTTTAATAATATAATCTCAAACTAAATAAATTAATTGCTCGACTACTGTACGTACTCTATAATTATTATAAATTAACTTTTTTTTTTAAACTCGAGAAAGTTTTTTATAAAAAAATGATCTAGTTTATATTTTTTTAATGAAAAACTGACACAGTATAAAATCTATATATTTTTTTACGGCTTTTTTATGTTATAGATTTTCTGTATTATTGATATTTATTACCTTTAACGTACTTAAAAACTTTTATTCTGTTTACACTGGGTACCATTTTTATTTACATTTTTTAATGACATATTTTTTAAATTAAATATTTCGTTCTTGTATGTAAAATTTGATATTGTATAATACGTTACATTGTAATTTTTATATGCGTAATAATTTATCGGAATACGTGTCAATAAAATTGAATTTTTTTTATATAGGAGCAAATCTACTTAATTTTTTATTTTTATGGAATTATACTCCTCTTGAATCACGGTTTACGGTTATTTTTGGCAACTAAGGTGGTATAGGATCTAGTAAGGGTTCTTTGGGTCTCTGATTCTGAAAGAAGCAGGTGAATATTTGGCGAAATCTGTCCTAGTTAGGATTGGATTTAGATTTTTAGGAAGTGGGACTTTTTTGGTTACAAAAAACGTACCGATATCCGTTTTTTATTTTCTGTCAGAAAAACCTTAAAAAATTGCAATGTTTCCATTAAAATTTAATATAAATGTTATTTAAATGGGACATATTTTGGCCAATATCCTACTTTTTTTGTAACTAAAAAAGCACCATTTCTTGGGAACTTGAAGTCAATCGTAACTAGAGCAGATTTTACCAAATATTCACCGCCTCCTTAATAAAATATACTAAAATTCGCAAAAACGCCTTTTTAGAAGTTTTAGCATCCAATTTATTTTTTGATCTGCAGATCTCAAATTTCGGGGTCCTTAACGTGAAAAGTTCTTGAAATACCCTTAAATTAGTAAATATTAAAGGCGTTTGACTCATTTTCAGGACCCTAAATTCATACTTGGCAGCTTCATAGAAAACTAAATTCCCTTACAGTTTGTGAGTATTACGAAAGAATCCCTAAAAAAGATCGTCTTTTGTAATTTAAGAATGTTAGAGAAATTTGGAGCCTCGTTTTTTGAAATCAGATTAAGGTGAAGTAATTTTTTCTCCGATAAAAATCCAGTGCTAAAAAATTCAGATTTTCTCATATACTATAAATTTGTATAAAAAAGAATTTATTTTATAACATGATATTAAAAATATTTTTCATAAAAATACACATTTTTCTGAAATACTTTTTCTAATTCTTCCTAAGGGTACACGCATTTTCATACACACAGAAAATAAAATATTTCATTATTTCAAAGCTTTTTTGTTTTTGCATATCTTTTATATACTCACATTTGGAAAAAAAATATAAAAATATATAAAATGCAAAAAAATAAAATAATAATTTGAAGAGAAAAATGGATTTTACCCAGAATATATTTTACTACATACCTAATAGGTATTACTTTTTGAGTGTGGTAATAAAAAATCTAATATGAAAAAATATTTTTTTTGTTATAACTTTTTCTCCTAGTTTTAATAAAAAACAATTTTTATTGTATATTCGTCACACCTGGTGCCTTATATAATCTTTTTTTTAATTTTTTTTTTACACAAAAATAATAGTTATTTTTCTAACAAGGGTGTAGAGTGAGTATTTTTTCGGTAATAGAAGTACCTTACTTTGACAATAATTTTTTTAGGGTAAAAAAGACCCATTTTTATACCTTTTATTAATTTTTCTAACTAGTCAAATCAAGGATACGAAAAGTCTAGTACAAGTTTTTTAGGTCACTAATTACGAAAATTATGGTTTCGCTCGAGGATTAGTCAAGGTTAGAGAAAATTAAAAAATGAACCCTAAAATAAATTAGCAGCTCAAAAAGATTAGGTATTGTACAGTAGGCTAAATCTCATTATGGCTTAACTCAATTTTCTTAATTACTGACTCTATATAATTTTTCTATTTGTTTTAATAAAATTACCACGAAACCTTGTTTGGCCTGGAGTCGGAAATAGGCATAATTGAAGACTAAATTTACACTTGTGAGATCTTACAAACGTGTTCGCAGAAAAATAATCCAAACTGTATGGCGTATCATGAAGCAATAATAAATTGCCTAATTTTACAAACCCAAATCAATTTGTCTAACACTTTAAATAATAAATTTTTACCCAATAATACCTAACAAAATAAAAATTCCCAAAAATTCAAATAAACTTAATATTATCAATAAAAAAACTTTTTTGATTTCAGATATTAAAATCTTATACGACAGAGGGCTTCCAAGGTTCATACTTCCATTACCAAGTAAACAACAAAATTGTATATTCACATTAAAACCAATAACAAACACAGTTGGAGATTTTTTAAATATGATTCAAAAAGAGGATGTTGCTGTAACTGAAGTTAACATACTTACACTAGGTAAATACGATAAAAAAATTGTTTTTATGAATTATTTAACATATTTTTAAACTGATTGCAAAATTTTCATAATTATACAAAATTATGATAAAATTTTTTCTGTACAAACATGTAATTATTTTTTGAATTTTTTAAAAACTTATAAATATGCATATTTTTAGATTATTTAAAAAATTATTAAGTTACTGTAACTAAATTTAATATTTTTACAAAAATATGCTTGGTATATTTGCTTTTTTATTACACGATCTTTTATCTTCGCGTAATTTAATATCTAGAAGTCAGTTGAGCATAAAATCAAATTTATAATATCAAAAATGTTCAAGGAATACCTACCTTGAATTCTAAAATACTTTATTTTTTTATTTTTACTTCCCATATGCAGGATAAAAGATTTAGCATTACAGTCTGTGATTTTTTGAACTTGTACAAACATTTTAATTAAATTGGAATTGTGAACTTGTAACTCATGGCAAATTCCCTCCAGACTATAACTTTCTCCTCCTTGGACGATTGCCATAACGAATACAAAAATCGATTTCAGGACGAAATCCCCTCGAGACCTAATATATTTTATAAGAGTGGGTGCTAGTGCATCCTTCTAGAAGTAAATAAATTTTGACTTTTTTATTGCGGGAGCTTTACCTCAGAACCCCCACGTGGTTGGCTTCGAGTGCACATAATTGCGTTTTTATAATTGCTGAAGTTTCTTCGGATTCTCGGAAGAGATTTTCCACAGAGTTAGGGTATTAATTTTTTTTTCAAATAAAAACTTGTTTATTAAATTACAAAATTTACTAAAAAAGGAGAAATTTTTCGGTTTATTTATACAACTTACGGAATATTTTATGGAAACTATTTTAATTTTAAACGCGTTCGTAGATAATTTATTTTAAACAGCGAGGCAAGCTGTCATTGCCCAAGGGAGTAATTAGTAGAATGCCCACACCTATAATACAACTTAAATTGTCATTACTCTGAATAATTTTTGGCTAAAAAATATAATACCTTAAAACTACTAAGTCTGCCCTTTTAAAAAAGCCTCGACAAAAGCTCAGCAGTCAAAGTTCAAGGAAATAAAATCGAATTTTTATTATAAGTAATTTAATATAAAAAATATTTTTTTTAAAGTATAAAATATATCAAAGAGATTTTATCTGATGACTTTTATTCCATTTTATATATATAAAATTTGATATTTCATTTTTCTTCTGTAAACTTCAATTACTGCAATTCAAAGCTTTCAAATATAAAATTACATTTATAAACTTTTTCATTTTTTATGCTTCTATACTAACTTTTTATTTGCTATTAAAAAAGTCCATTTATTTTAATAAAATATAATTTTTTTTTTCTGTTTCTTTTTGTTTCAGATGGTATAAAAATAAGTACATGCACCTCAATAGAAGAATTATTATATAATAATTTTAAATTAATAATAAATGATAAGAATTACATGGTAATACCGCCGCCACCAATTGACAAACCACAGGTATATAATGATATAAAAACTTTTTGTGATGAATTGCTAAATTATTAGCATCGATTTTCGATTGAAATTAATAATGTAAATTTAATTTACTTTATCGAATCAAAGGGAATTGAAATTCAATTGTTTTGAGTGAATACCATAATAGACTAAATTTTAAATTTAACTTTATGAATTTAATTTGGCCCCGGGAGTTTATTTTCGCCCATGTTGAAATTATTTAAAATTCATATTTGGAGTTTTATTCTAAAAAGCCATTTATACTGCAGTGTTTTCTTTTTCTCCCTAAGGTCCCCATATTTCCCTATTAAAGTTCAAATTCATATTTGTCTATCAAAAGGCTATTTCCAGATAAGTGTTGTGATTTGACTACCTCACATAAGTAGAAGCATCCAAAAAGTTATCAAAAATGTCACGGATTAGAGTTGGAATTAGACCTCTAGGCCTAGACTTCCAAAAACCTAAAAAAAATGTTTTTTTTTGGGTTTTTCAGATTTTATTTAATGTCACCGATCCATAAATAGATAATACTCTGCTCACAGACTAAAAAACTTAACATTCCGCCATTTAAAAAATTTTTTTGGTCCTTTAGGGCCCCTTTAAGACCTCGAAATAAATTTTGAATTTTTCGAACATTGGTTTTTTGAGCATAAAAAAAATATGCATCCATAAATTTATTTTATAGCCCATATTTTTTAATTTTTTAGAAATTCTCCTGGAGAGGGATCCACTTTCTAATACCCAAAAACACAAAATCATCTACCGCCGTTTACCCGCGCATTTTTAACTGCAAAAAATTTTTTATTCTAAACAGTTTATTATTGTGCAAAAATATAAAGGCATATAGTTATTAACCTGATTTGTATCAATAACTATCATTCTGCAGTCCCTATTATCATATCTTGTTAGCATTGTTAAAAAGCTCGGGTAAACGGCGTTGGAAGATTTTGAATTTTTGAGTATTAGAAATTGGTTTCCTATCCATTTCCTATCCAGGCTATAAAAATAATTTAATGACGGTATATTTTTTTATGTTCTAAAAACGGGTTTTAGAAAAATTCAAAATTATATTTCAAAGTTTTAAGAGGCCCTAATGACCCAAAAAATTTTTTTCTGAAAAGTGATAAAATTTTAAGTTTCCCAGCCTATGAACAGAGTATTATCTGTTTATGGGTCGAAAAAGATAAATAAAATATAAAAATACCCCCAAAAATTTATTTTTTTTACGTTTTTAGTGACCTATTGAAGCCTAGAGGTCTAATTTCGACGATACTTAGTGAGTTTTTGGATAAGTTTTCGAATTCTACACTGTTAAAAATACCCTATGGTAAATATACGAAATAGTTGTAAAATTTCGTATATTTACCATAGGGTATTTTTAACAGTGCACTACTTAGGTTAGCTTTTGTTTCAAGGGCTAAATCACTATACTTATCCTAAAATAGCCTTTATCTACGCCCTATTTGGTTACTTTTACTTAAAAATTTATCTATTTTAGCTGTCAGCAAATATTTGAAAATTCACCTCACGAATAAATTGACTCCCATTTGTGTTGACGCGGTTCATACTTGAATAATTCTAAAGATCCTTATTTCCAAATATTTGAATCGACCAGCGTAATAAAACTTCAAAAATTATTTAAAATAAAATTTTATGAAACCCTTTTCAAAGCTGCATCTAAATCACTGTAATCAATATTGCAGTCAGAATCACGATAATAAAACTATCCAATACTCCATTCGCCATTCCCAAAGGTATAGAAAAGTAATATAATAAATTTACTCAGATATAGTAAATTTTTCACAGCTTAAGTTCTAAAAAATATATATTTCCTTTCATTTTTAGAGATAAGTTCAGCACAGTAATTTAGTTCGTAAGAGTCGATTAAATAAATTAAATTTATTTTATTCAAAACTTTTAAATATTTTATTTTAATTACATTTTAATTTATTCTTTTGAGAAGCATCTAGATAAAATAACATTAAATTTTCATTCGATACTTTATAATAATAAAATTTTTATACTCGCACAAAGAAAAGCTTTGAATATTATGATTATAAAGTAAATTTCAATTAAGCACATTTTTTAATTAAAAAATTAAACAAAACAAAGTAAATAATTAACTTTTTAAAATATTTACTTACTTTTTTATTATTTCAAATATAGGAAAATATACAAAAACTTTCCGAAGTACAAGCATTAGTTTGTCAACTTTACGATGCATTTAATGCACGTGAACATCAAATAACAATGGAAAAAGAAATAATGATGCAATTAGAAGATGTTAAATTGGAATTAGAACCACTTGAACAGGTAAAATTTTAATTAAAATTGTAACATATATTTTTTTTAATGAGTAAAGTAATTAAAAATAAATTTTTTATTTTTTTTCAAGTTACGAGTTGAGCTTGAAAACATAGCTGAAAAAAAATCATACATTTCATCATGGATTGGTTTAGTATTAATGTCAGCACAATTTGGTATGTTAGCAAGATTAACTTGGTGGGAGTATTCATGGGATATTATGGAACCAATAACATATTTTGTAACTTATGGTACTGTTATTACGATGTATATTTATTACTTAATGACAAGACAGGTAAATAAATTAAACTTTACTTGTTTTTAACTCTGTTGGTTAAAGTCAAGATTTCACTCTAGTCAATGTACGGTGGGAGGGTATTTTATTTCCGGTCATCACCAGATTGGTCTACTATAGCTTTTTAAGTCGCTGATCACGAATTTTGGGGTCTTTTCTATGAGAAATTGGGGTTTCATCCTTAAATTTTCAAAAACTACCTCTAAAAAGGTTGAATTTTTAGTTGCCAGATTTGTTTCATTGGGTTTTTTGGGTCGCTGATCAAGAATTTTGGGAACTTTTTTATGAAAAGTTAATTTCTCACCCCTAAATTAGCAAAAACTATTCCTAAAAAGGATTTTATTGCTATTTTCGCACTTTGAGCTAATTTAAGGGTGAAATGTTAATTTTATCGAAAAAATCACTGAAATTCTCGATCAGCGACCCAAAAAACCTATCTAGTAGATCAAATCTGCTGGTGGCAGGAAACAAAGCAGGCAAAACAATATATTGACTGGAGTATTTACGCCCCAGATTTGCAGGGTAACGAAGTATTTTAACATGGAACATGTTCATTGGATGGGATATTTGAAAAAGTTTGATTCGGCAGGGGGGAGTGAAATATTGACGTTCTTAGGAGGGGGTGAAAAATTGACGTTTTTGGGGGTGGGGTGAAAAATTAACGTTTTTAAAGGGGGAGGGCTTAGAATATTTTCAATTTAGGGATTTAAAATAATTTGAGGTGGGAGTGATCAGGCCCTGGTAAGTACAAGAACTTCGAATTCTTTAAGTTTATGGATTTAGGATAATTTATATTTCAGGATTTATTTTAATTTCGGTTTTTGGATTTATTACTGTTATGAGTGAAAATGTTCCATGCTTGTTGGTTGTGTAGTTACACAAACCGGTTATAAATTTTTTCCTTTGAAATAACGTGAAAATTAAAAAATGACAGCTTAACTTTAACTGACATCGTTAAAATTTAAATTTTGAAAAATTAATCTAAACGCAGATCTTGAAATTTACAGAAAAAGTAAATAAACAAAGCTCTAAGCCCTTAAACACTTTTTCTGAAACTTTCAAAAAGCTCATTTTTGATTTCTGTTTCAAAATACTCTATTTAATTAATCAATTAATTTGGATAGATCTGTATGAAATACTCAATGAATTGATATGACTAAATAAAAGTATTTTATTAGAAATAAAAAAAAATAAATCCAAATAAACTTTATTCATTTTAGTCATTGCAAATCTCGGGGTTTTCAGATGAATCTAATAAAATTTTATTTCAAATTCTAATTTAAAATTTTCTTATTCTAGGAATACATGTTACCTGACGTATTTCAACGTAAATTTTTACAATATTTTCACAAAACTGCACGTAAAAAACATTTTGATCTTGAACGTTATAACTATTTGAAAGATGAAGCGTATCATTTGGAAACAATGTTAAGAATAATACGGGGTCCATTACACACACATAAATGTTTTATCGAACAAAAACGTAAAGAACGCATGCAAGCTTATCATTCATCGTCGTCATCTTCGTCGTCATCTTCAAGGTCACCAAGTTCATCTCCTAGTCCATCTCCAAGCCCAGAAAGAAATGTTAATAAAAATAAAAATTCTGAACAATCAACTGTGATTAATAGATAGAAAATAATATAAATTAATTTGTTTTTTTTGTTAAGTTTTGAATATACGTGTATTAGGATTCAAAAATTTCGTTATTTTTCTCTTGTTACAGTTAATTTTGGCTCAAAATACTAAATATCTGTTTTCTGAAACTTTTAGTTCCAAAAAACCCATTGATAAAAAATAATAACTGAAAAAATAATGACAGGCTGACTTCAGCGTAATAAATTTTGAATTCAGTCCCAGTTCAGCCTGACTGCGGGCCAACTGTTACAGCATATCATATCCCTTGTCATTAAACATCGTAGTTCTTATATTATAACATAGTGGTCCTGAAAATAATGGTAACTATTTAAAAAAAGAATAGGCCGTCATTCAGAATGGGGCACGCATTTATGGAATACTAAAATTCTACAAATTTTTGCAAAATTTAGAGCGCCTCCTACAGATTAGATTAACGCCAAATTCCTTTTAAATTGGAGTCCGAAATCAACAAACACTTTGGGCCAAATTTTCAATAAAGTTGGCTAATAGTTTATTCTGCCCCGGATTTTACTTTTTGCAGTAATTAAAATTGATCTTTTGAGCTAAAATTTAGATAATTTCATTATTTTGGAAAATTTGAAGTTCTAAAAAAAGTTGAGACTTAACGATATTTTTTGAAAAAAAATCCTAATATTTAAAAACATTTTTTTTTGAACACACAAAAATGTTATTCATATGCACAAATTTTATGTATATGATTATAATTTTTTCCTATAAATATATTTGTTATAATTAATTTTTAAGTATATATAAATATCTGTAAAATATGTAATTTATATGTAAATCTTAAATATTTAAAAAATACCAAGTACTTAAATTTAAGGAAAATAAAAATAGTCCAAAAGATATTACTACTGGACGTAATTGGACTTGATTTTTCGAACAAAAATAAAAACTAGAAAAATATGTTATATATCAATAAATTGTTATATTATTATACTTCAGTCAAATCGCAGAGGGGGAGGGGGGGGGGATAGTTGTTATTGGCAATAAAGATGAGAAAAAATACTAAGAGTTTTTTGGGTTCCTGATTCCAAAAATTACGGTTTTACTCGTAAAAAATATGTCTAATACCCTTAAATTAGCAAAAAGCACCCCTTTTTAATATTCAAATTTTTGAGAATTTTTCACTTTCCATTATCTGTGCACAAAACCTTCAAATCTCCTAAAACCTACATAAATGGCTATATCTCGTGACGTTTTGTGAATATTGAAAAATCCTAAAAAGGTTATTTTTTGAAAATTTAAGCGTGTTACGCAAATTTTGCACTAGCAAAACCTCGATTTTCAAAATAACTGACCAAAAAAATTCTTAGTAGACTTTTTCTCATCTTGTTTACCAAAAGCAACTACAATTTTGACTGGAGTATTATAAATATTTTTATCTGCGTTTCATTTTATGAAAATATTAAAATATTGTAAAAATTAATTAAAAAATAATACGTAAAATCTTATTTGTAATAAATAATTTCTGTACATAAATTTAATTATAGGTAGTAATGATATAATACGTTTATTTAATTATTTATTGATAGGTATGAAAAAAATGTTCAATAAATATAAGAAATTATTTATTTTTTAGTTTTTGTTATAAATAATATTTCTTATTAGCAATATTAAATCTGAAAAAAATAAGATTCTGAAATAGTAGTTTTCGGAACAAGAGTCTAAAGTGTCTATTTTTGAAATTATCAGAAGTTAGTAAATAAAGATCGGGGGTCCGCAACTCCAGATTTTTCTTTTTTTTTACTTCTTCTGATAGTTTCAATAATAGACTCGAGTTTTGAAATTTATTTTTATCAGTGCATATAATGTTTAGTCTTCACGATCCTTTAGGATTTACAAACGAGGTCTAAATAAATAGAAAATTTAGCTCGTAACTTTGAAGCGTGAAAACTGACTTTAAACGTCATAATCATAAAAAATTATCAACATTTTAGTCACTTTGAAATATATAACAAGAAGCTTTGACTTATTCAAATATTTGAAATTATGTTAAAACATTCAGAATCTTATTTCTTAATTCAAATCTCTTTGCCTGTTTGAAGCAATTAATTTGAATAATAGCCAAAATAATTAATTAAATTTTGTTAAATAATTTAATTTAAATATAATGGTGTGATATAATATAAATATTTATAATGTAAGGATAACATGACTGCTAATTTTACTTTAGTTAAAAAATTTGCCATAAATTATAAGTATAGATATTAAAAAAGTAAATGCATTACAGGGTGTTTAAAATAAATAACTTGTAAGATATAAAATCGTATGAAAATTCTTTTTTTTTTCTTCAAAAAGAATTAAATAATTTAAAATACAATTTAAATCACAGTCAATTTATACTCAAATTTATAATAATTTCTCAAAAGACCTAGAAAAGGCACAGCGAACCTAAATGAAATGTAATTTATTTACAAATAATATTTTAATAATTTTTAATAAATTTAATAAGCACAAAAAATATTGTTTGCGACTGATTTTACGAACGTACAATTTAATTTTTAAATAAATTATATTTTTTATTATAAAATTAAAATTATTTGAAAAATGTATAGCTTTTTTACTCAAATAATTGTAAAATTTTAAAATCATTTATAAATAATATTGTCAATTTTATCAAATAAAATAACTTTTACTATTATTGTCACTAGATGGCGTTATTTCTTAAACGCAAGTAAAATAGCGTTTTGTTCTTATATATACGGTTAAGTTTCTTTGCTAATAATTTCATTTTATGAAATTTAAAATATTCTTATCATATTGATGGTAATTTGTTATTATATTTATTGCGAGATGTTCCTTAATTAAAAATATTAAAAAATACAATCTCTACTTTTTAAATCTACTAAATAATACTTCTACTATTTTTAAAAATAATTTTATAATAGTTAAACTAGAAACTGCCTTTTGAACTCTATATTTAAATAAACTACTAATTAATTTTTTTGAATTTGAAATTTGTTTGTGAAAATTGATCAAAGTAAGGCCAGAGCACATTATACGAATTATTAAATGACTTCATATTTTTAAGACAAAAATTGCGATAAAATGCGAGAAATGGTCAAAAATTTCTGCGCATTTCGTTAAATTAAATTGTTTACAATTAAATTCTTCGATGTATCGTTCTAGTCTAATGTTGAAAAGGACCACTCAGCTAAACTTTGAGCAAAGAATAGCTAAGAAATGTTTCGTGAAAAAGTTTTTCAATTATAAAAAATTATATTTTTCAAATATGAATCCATTCAATGGTTTGAATATCATAAGGTTAAGTTGCTTTGCATGAAATTTCAAACTTGATTGAAATATCAAGCAAATTGCTTGAATATTCAAGCACAATGCTTGAACTTCTTGATATTTTAAACAATTCAAGCAGCCACTTGAAATTTCAAGCACAGCAACCTAACAGCGTATAGTAATCTCTTTTTGTTAAACTGTTCTATGCACAAAATTTCAAATGGCTTATACTTACATTTTTAAAACCATAAAATTTTTCCAAACCACAAATCATGTTTCATCTGAGAACCTATTAAATTTTCAAAATTCTAAGTTTTCTATAGATCATTTAAATTGTAAAGTGTTCTATAAATTGAATATGCACAAATAATTTTCTTTTTTAAACGTTTAAAATGGTAAAAATAACCAACTGTGACAAAAATTATTTTATTCCAAAAAAATTGAAAATAAGCCATATATCATTACGTTCTTTAAATAAAAATCATGATAAAAAAAAAATCAAAAAATCTTAAAATATTTATTCATATAGTTCAAAATACCTTTTAAAAAATTTAATAATAGAAAAATTCTATATCTCTAAGTACCTTTCTAACTTTATAAAATCTATATAAAGCACCAAAATTTAATTAGGTAGAGAAAAAATTTAGCATTGGCTTCTAATTCTTCAGCCTTGCAAAAAATCTAATTAAATTTATATAATTAATATTTTAAAAATTCACAATGCTATTTGCACGCCTTGCTAGAAAAAAATAAATATATTCTATTAAAAAAACTTTTACTATTTCTTAGAAATCTTTCATATTGTATGAAAATAATTTAATCTATAACTCACATAGAAACCTCTAATAAAAAATTTTTGCAAATTAATTAAAAAAAGCACAAAAATTAATTAAGATTTAGAAATATAAAAAACAAAATATTTTTACCTAGGAAAAAAAAATTGTAAAATAAAAAATTTATAGTAATTAATTTTTTAGGCAAAAATTGAAAATAGTTTATAATAAAATTTTTTATCCTGCAACCTAGAGAAGCTTAAAAAATTGTGTACCAAAAAATTTTATAATTATAAAATAGAGCATTTTTGAACGCCTATTTAAAATAGTTAGTAAAAATTTACAAGTTTATAAATTAGTGCCAATTTTATCTAAATTTTTAAAATAATTATGGCACTATTAATTAATGAAAGTTACAAAAAATATAGATTTAATCTGTCAGGTTGCTCTACTAGAACTTAAGTAAAATTCAATAAGAGTAATCTGACAGTGTATTGTATGAAAAAAAGTTACAAATCTTTAAAAATCAATTAATAAAAATTACTCCAAAATACTTCTTGACCCCTTCATTATCTATTTTTTAAAAGTTTAATGGTTAAAACTGTTTAAAATATTAAAATTACAAATGTTTACCCTCAGTTGCCTACATTTGTGTAAAAATTAAATGTAAAAATTAAGTGTATAAAAATAATTAATTATAATTGTAAACAATGTAAAAATACAGTTTCCCCCTTCGTTAATCTTTAAAATTTGTTAGCTTATTATTATAATTTATGTAAATGTATAAATTTTATATTATTTAAAATTTTATTTCATTGTATCAATAAATTGAAATAAAAATTAAATAAATATTATTATTGTTTTTATCTTATTTCACACCTTGAATTAAAATTATTTTTTTATTTAAATAATAATGTTAATAAGGTAAGGTAGAAAACTTTCTTTATTTTATTTGAATTTTCGCTCCAATAAAACAACTCTTGTGATTGGTTCTTATAAATTTTGGAGCGTATTTTATTATGTAATATTATTATTATAACTCACGTGTATTTATTTTCTTATATTTCTGCATGCAACAATGCAATTTACATAGTTATTTTTTCATAAAATATAAATATTTTAATTTATAAATAAGTTTCTGAATTCTGCTAATTTAGTGAAAAATTTTAGCTCCTTTTTATCACATGTCATTGTCAATTTATGTCAGCACTCAATATAAGTTGTATACATAATTTTAATCTTTTAATTGATATGATTTTTGTTAAAGTTTAATTAAATTTTTATGAAAACTTGGTTATTATTAAAAAAAATAATGACTTCATTATCTTTAAATAATTTAAAAAGAAGAGCAGCAGGAGAATCTATTGAAAAATCACCAAAAAAGTCCAACAGATTTAATGGTTTATCAGAAAATGAAGTGCAAAAAAACTTTTTAAAAGATTATTTGGAACCTGATTTAAATTTAGTTTTTATTGGCATAAATCCTAGTTTAATGGCAGCTCATACTGGAAGATATTATGCTGGACCTGGTAACCACTTTTATAAATTACTTACCGAATCCAAATTAGTACCAGAACCAGTTAGTTGGGAAGACGATGAAAAATTATTGCAGTATAAAATTGGATTAACAAACATTGTTGCTAGAGCAACTCGTTCATCTGCAGATCTCAAAAGAACAGAACTTAAAGAAGGAGCTATGCTTGTCAAAAAAAAATTAGAATTATTCAAGCCAAAAATTGCTGTCTTTAATGGTAAATGTATTTATGAAGAATTTGATGATAAATATGATAAAAAATCCTTTCATTTTGGTCTTCAACCAGTTCGTTGTGGAGATACTGCTCTTTGGGTTGTTCCATCAAGCAGTGCTCGTTGTGCCAATTTTCCTAGAATGCAAGATAAATTACATTTCTACACAGCAATGAAAAAGTATTTAGCTTATTTAAATGGTGAAATTAAAGAAGTTAATGTAAAAGATTTTATTTTTGAAGGTAAATGTAAACAAGCAATTCCAAGTACTTCTAAAATGTGGAGGCGTCAAGGACTATCAGCTTTTGCTAAAGGAGGAAAAATTGTTAATAAAAATACTGTTTGTATGGATACATCAGATGAAAATGTTTGTGAAGTTCCTTCATCTAATGAATTTATTATAAAAGAAGTTAAGAAAACTGATGAAGAAAAACAAAATTCAGGTGATGATTTAACAACAAGTGATTCTGGATTAGGAGCAGATATTTCTGAAAGTATGTCACAAAATGATAAAATCAAAAGTTCAATAAAAGCAAAAGATAATTTAATTTCAAAGAATGAAACAAAAACTACTAAAAAAATTTCAGGACCAAGAATGATTACTAGGAGCACTTCAAAAATTATTCCTAAAGAGAGGAATAGTTCAATAGATTTCTTAAGTTTAATAAAACAAAAAGTGAGTGAAAAAGAAGAGGAAGAAGCAAATGAAGATAATTGTGATAATGAAAGTGGTGACAAAAAAGATGTAAAAAAACTTAATTTATCTAAACTAAAGAAGAAAAAAGTTAAGGCATGATACAGATAATATAAAAATATATCACTTGTAATAATTATTCAAATTTGCAACAATTAATAATTTTCAAAAGCAATTATTAATAACGTAAAATCTTAAATGTGTTATTGTTTTCAAAAAAATATTGTGTTTTTATATTTATAAATATTACCTAAGGTGAAATAAATTATATTTTTTATTAATTTTAAAATGAATTTTGTTAAAGTATACCTTCGTTTGCTTAAAAAAAAAAGTAAATTAAAATACAAGTAATAAAAATTATTTTATACTTCTTATTAGATTAGATTTATTATTTACTTCTTTATTATATACTTGTAAATAATTTATATTTTGACATTGAACTTGAATTTCATAAAAAAATTTATTACTACTCGGATGCATAAAATAGTTAATAATCATTAAAATAATGCTAATTAAAAAAATGATGATCCTGTTAACAAAAAATTTATTTATTATTTGTGCAAATTTATATGTAAATTTATCATGCGGTTTAAAAAATTTTTTTTAAATCTCTTTTAAAAACCACAAAATAAAAATAAATTTAAACTTTTTTATTGTTTGTCATGTAAAAATAAATATACAGATTCGCGAAAATAAAAATTACACGTTTTACCTATTTTTCGTATTTCTTTTTGCAAAACTTTTTGTAAAATTTGTTTAAATATTTTCATTTGATAAAAATAATAATAGGTAATTAATAAAAATTAATATTTTAATCTTAAAATCTCAGCTTATAAGATTTACAAAAAAAATTTTGAAAAAAATAAGAAAATTTTCCGATTTTAAACGAAGAAACCCGACAGTACCCGATCTTTAAATACAATACAATACCTTGATACAAACGTATTCATTCAAAAAATGCGGACTCTGAATCAGTATACCATGCTGCATTGTGTTGTGTGTTATGTTATTTAATAACAAAGAATAATGCACGTGTTTTAAATAAGAAAATAGTGTACACAAAATATAAAAAAAAAAATTTGTAATAATAATTTTTTAAAGTAAGTGATAGTTTTAGTGTTTTCGTAAATTTGAAGAAAACTTCTTCCATGCAGTCAATACAGTTAAATAAATTTATTTTATTTTTAATTAATAAATAAAAGATACATAGGGGTACATATTAACTACTTAAATATTTATGTGTTCAAAAAGTTAAGTTTAGTAGGTAAAATATTCCAGATAATAAAAAATAAGATGATGTAATAACAACGAGGGATAAAATATCTTATTAATTCCGTAAAAGTTTTAGTATAAATAGAGTTTTGAAACTTTCACTTAAAAAACTACGAAATAGAAATATAATTTGTACATGTGATTAAAATAGTTTAAAATAATTTGGTTAATCTATTAGATTAAAAATTAACAATAAGGGAGCAAAAATTTCAAGGTTGAGGTTATATTATTTGATATCCCCCTGCGTTTTCAAAAAAATCCTTGTAATTTGAAAGAGAAAGGTACGTATAGTGTATGGAATAGATAAATATTCATAAAGAAAGGAATTAATTAAAAAATTTAAGTGGAACGTCGAAACATCTTAAAATTTATTATTGAGTTTAAAACAACCTTGCTAAACAATTGATAAGAAGAAATTCAAAATCTTCTCTCTTGTCAATATTTAAATCCTTTCTCAATCTGAAAACCTCCTTCAGAACTTTTTACTTATTTGAAGAAAAATTTTTTTAAATAATAAAAATAATTTCTTATAAGTATATATTTTCTATCAAAATAAATAAACTAATATATATAATATTGAAATAACGAAATAATATACTAAAAATGTCATGCCATTTGAAAATTACACACATGACAATTTTTATAAATATTTTTTAAAAATAATCTAGAAAATAATTATACATTGCAACATAGTATCATAATTTCTAATCGTTTTTATCAATTTTAAATTAATAAACATGATGAATAATATTATAATATTTTTATTTACCTAATTTTTTCTATATAATTATGATGATTATAATAATAATCGTCATTAAAACCACGTGTACGTAATTATTATTTGTGTATCTAAATCAGTCTACGTGTTTGTTTATTATTATGTTATAATTTAACTTTTTGATATAGAGGTGTGTTCTTATATTACTAAGATAAATGATAAGAAACAAATAGGTATAAAATATTTTTTTTGAAGATAACTTTAAAAATAGGAAGTTACATAAATTTTGTACTACATTACTCATTTTTATTAGGTATTTTTAATTAAATAAATATATGAATCAATGATATATAACTTTCTCTTAGTAAGCAAAATAACGTATAATTTTATTTTTTTTTTCTTATCATTATTTTTTAGAAAAAAAATATTTTTTGGCTTTGATAAAAAATATTGTAATTATAATTTTTTGGGTGTGATTAGAAGCTTTTTATATTGTATTAATAATATTAATTAGCTCCTACTTGTTATAAAAAATGTATTGCATAATGAAAATTATTACAAATATTAATAAACAATAGATTTCTTAGATTTTGTTTCTGGAAACGGCAAGGCTGAGTTTCTGTGAAATATATGCATTTTTATAACTATGTGGGATGATCTAGATATTTTCATTAGACTCATTGAAAAATTTTGTTTTTTTATTGGCCAGTTTTAGATTTTAGATTTGTATTTCTTCAAATTATATGGTAGAGGCTTTAGTTTTACTCAAACTAATTAAATTTCAAAATCTAAATTATCCCAAAATCAACGCTGATTAACATTTGTATATTATAGGTATATGTATAAGAAGATTAAAGTACACTAATTAAGTTTAAATTTTTCAAATTGATCATTAATTTAATTCACTAATGTTAAATTTCCTCAAATTAAATTAATTTGATGATTAAAAAAATTACTTATGTCTTTTAAACCGATAATCAATTAGGTAACTATTAAAATTTAGGAATAATAAGCTCCAAAAAAAATTTTATCTCTAATAAATTATCTGGATCAGTCCATATAATACAAATATTTTTTCAAAAAAAGAAAAATCTCAAAAGAAAACGCTATTATATAAAAGACACTATTTATTAATAATAATAAAATAAATAATAACTATTAATTGTTTATCTTTCTCTTTGAAATATTAAATTTTCATTATCAAATCAATATCATTGTTTAAACATAAGTACGTATGCACCAAGGAATATTAATGTGTCACTAAAGCCCTTTCTAGACCTATTCAATTTTTTTTAATTCCATGTTCTTTTACTATACAAAAGAGTATATAATCAAAGCACACAAGATTTAAAAAAAATAATCACATCTAGAAAGGGCTTTAGTGCATATGTACTAAGGGCTTAAGATACAAGTCCTATAAAAATAATCTTGAAAATAATATATATAATTTTTTTTATCATAAGCTAAAATTTCTAAAAATCTAAATTTTTATTTTAACAATTTTACAAAATAAAATATTATTTTCTGTGTAAAGAATAAATATAAAATATTTAATTAACTTTATAATTAAAATTTTTTTTTCAAAAACTTAAAAATATTAAATTCTATATTAGAAATTACAAAAAATTGTGCATATTGATAAAATGCGATACATATCAAAATCAATATAATTGATTAATTTATTTATAAACTTATTTAAAATACTTTATTATATTTAAAAAAAAAGAAACTAATTATCAAATCAATTTCCTTACTTACTTAATTTTTAATCAATAAATCAATTATTTTAAAAATAGATAATAATTATTATTAAATTATAATTATAAACATTTAATTGAATAATAAATATACATGTCATTTAATCTATAAAAAAAATTTATGAATATAAAATTCATAGTTAACAAATAGTACCATTGTTGTCTTTGATCAACTTAACATTAAAGAATATTATTTTTATTTCAGAATGATCTGTGGTTTTGGAGTATTTCCTGGTGTATTTCTTGTTATACTGCTGATGAGTATTTGTGCATTAAGCGAAGTAGCAAGATACAGAGCTAAATTTATAATATTTGCTGTATTATGTGCTGTAGCGGCAACATGGAGTATACCAATAATGTTTTTAAGAATTGGAAATTGGAAAAATGGCTTAATACCAGCATGGGGTGCAAGACAAACAGCAAAATTATTAGGTATCAAGTACGTTATAAGAGGCAAAGAAAATATTGTAAAAGATAGAGGAACTGTTGTGTTAATAAATCATCAAAGTTCGCTTGACCTCTGCGGTGAGTATCAGGTATAAATTATTATAAACCACTTGAAGATGTTTCATTTTCTTTATAATGACAAATTTTTTAACGTATAGTTTTAGCAGAATTATGGCCTGTACTTGATAGATGTACAGTGATAGCAAAAAAAGTAGTCATGTATTTTGGTACATTTGGTCTTGCCGCATGGTTATGGGGTACAATATTTATCAATAGATCAAAAGCTAAAGAAGCACAAGAATCTATTAATTCAACATCTAAAATTATAAAAGAAAGAAAAGCTAGATTATTAATGTTTCCAGAAGGTAAAAGATATAATGGTTCAGAATTAATGCCATTTAAAAAAGGTGGATTTCATGTTGCAATAGCATCACAGTTACCTATACAACCTATTGTTATTTCAAGATATTACTTTATTAATTCAAAGTTAAAAAGATTTAATTCAGGTAATCAATCAGTTTTCAAGGACGATTTATCAATAAGATAATTTTTATAATTTAAAAGGTTATTGACATAAAATAATTTTTATTTTTTGTCATTCTGTTAAGTCACAAAGCCATACGAAGCCATATAAATTTTTATTTAATAAAAAACGTTACGTCATTAAACTCTATTTACATGGAATGATGATGTCATAAATTATACCTATAGTAACTTTTTTAAATAATGCCTATTATTATTCATATTTAAAAAGCAAATGTTTGATTTTTTTTAAATTGATTAGTGTTGTATTACTATTATGTATTGCTAAAAAAAAATCGATAAGGAAACATTTTTAGCAATTGATTTATTATTTAAATTACATTTTTTCATTGCTCAATAAAGTATACCTATATTCTAGGAATAAAAATAACTAAAAAAAAATAAATTTTTTATTAAATTTTAATTAGGTCATTAAAAAAAAAAATTTTTTTATTTTCAGGTACATGTTTTATAACAATACTTCCTCCAATAGAAACAAAAGATATGACAAAAGAAAATCTTCAAGAACTTATAGATCACACACATGATGTAATGAATAAAGAATTCCAAGAATCAACTCAAGAAGTATTAACAGCACATATAAAAACTTTAAAATCAGAATAAATAAAATAATAATGTACAAAAAAAAATGTAAATAATGTATAAAAAATAATGACCAGATATTTCTTTGCATAATTATATATCGTACGAATGTTAAAAGTGTATATGTACAATTTTTTGTTAAAAAAAAGAGTTTAATTTTTGTATGATGAAAAAATAGTTTAGTCGATGTTTTTTATGTAATAGCAAAATGTGCCTAAGAATTTTGTAAATTTTTTTTAAAAATAATTAATTTTGTTATTAAATAATTTATATTTTTTTATTGAAATTATCATTGATTGATAATATTTACATAAAATAGCATATAATGAACCAATTACTTTCATATGAACAAATATTTTATTGTAGCGATTCCAATTTTATATTTTTTTTTAGATAATTTTACTTTAGATAATATTGTTAAATTTTTAATATTTATAAAATATATTTTTATAGATGAATGTTCAACAATGTCAAGAGTAAATATTTTACTTATAAATTTTAAAAAAATTATGAAATAAAGTTTTATATTTAAGGTAATCAATGTATAATAAAAAATTGGAATTTTTCAAAATAAAGGAGCTAAAAATATAATAAATGAGTAATTTCATAATTAGATTTTTTTTTATTTATTAATAACTCTTTAATTTTTAACATGGAACATGTTCATTGGATGGGGTATTTGAAAAAGTTGCAAAATTGGCCAATAATTTGTTAATAACAAAAAATTGACCACGAAATTCGTAAAATGGATCCCGGATTCGTGTTCAGCGGGTCAAAAAACATAAATACCACCTATTTTTATCCTCGGAAAAAGAAATTTAATTTTTTAATTTTTGGGCGTGATTTGTATGGCTGGCGCCTAGACTACAACAAAAAAATCGTATATTATCCTATAATAAATGCAAAAAATTGAAACTTTTTTAATATAAAAAAATTGAAATTCAATTTAATATGTATACATTTGTTAAGGGGTTGTATATAAACTTGAAAAAAATATTTATGAACTTTCTAACAATTGAGCAAATTTTCTTTAATATTTATTTAAATATCATCGATAATTATTGATTTCGCTTAAAAAATTGTTGCAAAAAAATCCTATTTTCTACCCCAATGAGAAATCTTTTTTCCCCTTATATGCAAAACTATATGTTTTAAATTTTAAATTAATTATCTTATTTTATATGGCGTTAACTATATTAAAATTATATTTTTATTTTAATCTATATTGGAATAAATAAATATATTATTAACATTATTATCACTATATCTCGTTCGCTATGCTCACTCGTATATATAACTGCCTGCAAAGTCAATACCAATATTCTGTCCCTTGTTTAAGAAATAGCAATTTTCATTAAAAGCTTAAGATATAAACTAAAATATTCCAAAAGTGCATTTTTTTATTACTTTACCTATCTTTTTAATAAAACATTAAAAAAAGCAATATATATTTCGACGCCTCCTAAGAGAAAAGCCCTTATTCAGCGCGACGAGATAGACTATACACCATCTCGTAAACTTTATAATATGAGATTTTGGGGTTTTCAAGGCCTTTTTGAATAAGGGCTTTTCTATTTGGAAGCGTCAATTTAAAGATTGTTCAGTTTTCTACTAAATACTCCAGTCGAAATGCGATATAAATATGGTCTGAAATCGGGTACCAGGTAGGGAAAAGGTCTACTATATTGGGACGCTGAACCCAAATTATCAGGGTCAAAAGTGGCTGGAAATTGGATGAACACCCTTAAATGAGCAAAAACTACCTCTTTTTAAAGGTTTTTCGGCAACACTTTGGAACAAGTAAGTTGTAGAGTAAGCAAATAAATGCTAATTTTTTAGAGTTATTAACAAAATATAGAGTTAAGCAAATATTGTACCAAAATTGGGCTATTAGGGCTAATTAGAGGGGGTAAAAACTACTTTTATTTGCTTTTCTCAAAAATGAACAAAAAACACTTCACAAACAACTTCTGGTATATTTCTATTAAAAAAAATAAAAATCTTTTTAGTATTAAAAATTATTTATTTTATTAATTTTTGTCTTATAATTAATTTCACAAGGAAAATATAATTAAAAAATTCATTTATAATTTATTTTGCATAAAAACATGTGCTTATTTTTACCAAATTGCAATAATATGTACAATAACTGATAAAAAAAAAAAAAACTTAATATTACTTTTAACAGTTCAGAGTGCATTTAAATTATATTTATATATTTGGCACAAGAAACATCTAATCACATTACGATAACTTTTATTTACAAAAATGTTTAATAAAAAAAATTTTTTTAAAGTATTTCATTATTTCTTTAAAATTTCACTATATCACTTTATGTTTTGAAAATACAGCATACATACTCTTTCAGTTTGGAATTTTAATTTTTTGAAATAAAAAAAATGGATTAACTATTTAAATATATATGATTCAATGCTTCCATTAGCATATTTTGTGCTGTTTCATAATGCCAATAAAATGACTAAATATGCTGCAAAATAATCGTGCTAGATTAAATGGCTAGATTTATAAGTTTTAACCTGCTTTTGAGGTAGTGTATGTTTTTATTTTAATGCAAAAACATTTTTTAAATAACTAATCATTCAACCTTTGCAATGGTCACAAAAAAAAGTTTCTTAAATTTTATTATATAATACTGACTAAAAAAATATGATTTTTTAATTAACAAAATACAAATACAACTTGTATAAATTTAAAAATCATAAAAATATTTTTTATATACAAATTATAAAACACAAATTTTTTAAGATTCTCTTAAAATAATCAATAAAAACTTGTCAAAAAAAAAATCCTTCGGTTGCTTATTTATTTTTTCATTATCAGAAATTTGAATTTTTTTTTTACACAATATGAAAAATTATTCAGTCGACTTTTTTTTTTTTCTTTAAAATATGCAAAATTAACTGTTTGCTGAAAAAACTACTGCCTCACTTTAAATTCTTATAAAAATTAACCAACTTAACAGTAAAATTATTTTCACTTGAATATTATACACTTAAGAAAACACACTAACAAATTTTTCACAGTCTATTCAAAATTTGAATTTATTGAGTCTTGGATTTTATATTAATTTGTTCTTTAATTCAATCGTCCTGGTGCTGGTCGTTCTGGTATTCGAGGGGGAACATTAGGTACAATACGTCTAAAAGAAAAATTAAATAAACTTTAATATTACTATTAACTAATTAATACGAATAAACAGATAGAGTGAGTAAAAATAAAGATTCATTTACAAATAAATAAAAATAAGAATTTCTATTTTCTTTCTATAAAACAAAAGAAATAAGTCAATGTAAGATTAAAAAATAAACTACCTACTAAAAAAACAATGAGATACATTAATTATTAAGTTAATTTGTTTACTCACTTTTAATATCAGCTTAATGATAGATTAAATTTTGCATTTTTTTAAAAATAAAATTAAAAATAATAATTGAACCAAAGTATAATTAAAAATTCATTTTATGAATAATTATTGTTTTCAAAATAAAAAAGTCAATTATAATAAAGATAAAAATAAAAGCAAATATTAATTTAATAAAATTATTAGTCAGAAAAATCATAACAAATAACAAAATAAAATTCATGTCTTAAAAAAAAATCAAGGATTTATCTGAATGATGGATAAGCACAGTAATCATTAAGGAGCGAATAAAAATACAGAAATCGGTTAAACTTTTCACAGTAAATATTAAAATTTTAAATTATGTGAAATGAGTAACCACAAAAAAGTTTAATTTTTTTGCCAACCATATTTTAATTTTATATTATCTTACTCTATAATAACATTATATACTGCCTATATTTTATATACATTTAAATTTGCGATAAACAATGTTTGCATTTTATGTGTTAAGTGTATTTTTAAAATTTTTATGTTATTCACGAGAATATATTATCATGGCATATAAAACCTGACATTTTTAACTATTTTTTAAACCGTGCGGAAATTATTATTTTCTTTTTTTTGTTTTTTTTCTTCAAAATAAATATTTTATGAGATTTAACAACTATAATTTAAATAAAAATCATGATTTTAATAGTTGCTAAAACACAAGAGTTAAAAACTTTATACACTTTTTAGCTGCGGTAGTAAAAAACTACATTAATTTTTTTTTGTAGTTAAAAGCATGAGTTAATTTACAATTAATGCAAAACAAAAGTGAATTATTTAACTCATGTTGCAGCGATAATTGTGTCAAGAGATTATTATGATAATTATTACAGATATGTATTTTCATTTAGCAAATCATAATAAATTAGCATCCCTGATAATAAGAATCAATAATGTGTTCCAGCACAATATCTTATATATTTATATATAATAGCAAACTTAGTTAATCGCTTCAACACTTTTTTAACCCACTCGTTAAAAGCTTAAAATAAAACACAAACATTCAACTTCTTTTTTATGTTAATAATATTATATATGGTCGATTTGTCACTTATTCAACAGGTGTAAATATACATAAGATGTATAATTATTTTTCCTTAACTAAGGCTATTTATGTTACAGATGGAAGCATGTAAGTAAATGCTTTATTTTGCATGTTCAATTTTTGCAAAATTTTAAGTGCTCTTTATGAATATTTAAATCATTTTTTGTGCAAAATTTTTATATTTATTTATATTTACTGCACAAAAATTCTTTATTGTTTGTATATATATGTTTTCTTTTGTTTTATGTATTTTATGAACGTATCAGATAATGTTTATATATTTAATAAAATTATACAAAAAATTATTATTTAAAATTAAATTTTTTTCTAAATAAACGCGAAATATATTTTCTATAAACCCCTTACCGTAAAATGATAAATTACAAGACAAATAGTGTTAATGGGAATGAAATCATATTATTATATCATAATCATAATATTATATCATAATAAATGCAAAAAACATTTACAATTATAAAGCACATACCACTTTTATCATATTAACAGCATGACATTTTTTTTTATTGCAATCTCTAAATTTTTCTATAATATAAGGTAATTTATTAAATGCACTTTGTCTTAACATTGCATCGATTAAAATGCAAGATAAATTTATATTGTTTCTTTGAGAGCAAAGAATAATTAATCACATAAGAATCGACTAATAAAATGATGTACTTAAAGTAATCAAATATTTGTTTAAATAATTGAATATTAACTTTTGATACAATAAGATTTCATTTTTATTAAATGCTTAGAAGCACATAGTTTTTTAATTGCTCTATTTTTTATTAAATATAAATTTTTATGTGTTATACTTTTCTAATAACAAGCTTTTTATTGCGATGTTTCAATAATTATAACATTTTATTTATTTTCTAATTAAACATTGTATTTGTTTATTAACATTTAGAAAGATAAGATTTTTAATTGATATATTACTGGTTATACCTTCCAATTAAATATTCATCACTTTGTAATATACATTGGATCCAAAAAAGTTATCTATTTTTTTGATAAAATTTTGTTTAGTAATTATCTTTTATATAACTTTTCTCATTGCAAAAGACAATTTTAAAAATATTTTATGAAGCCGGAATTTCAAATTAATTTAAGGAAAAATAATATAATTTTTGGGCATATGTAATTGACATTGTTAATTTAAATGTTAAAAAGAAAATAAATTCAAAAAGTTTGCATTCGTTGCTATAAATCATGCTTAAGAAAGAATTTATAGTAAAGAAGTAAATTACAAATTATTTTCCTTACAACCTGTAAAACGTAGTTATAAAATAAAAAAGTTAATTAACGTATTAGTTACACATTAATACTTGAACTAAAGTCTACCTTTTTTTTTTAAAAAAAAAAAAGAAAAAAAAAGTAAAAGTTAATTATACTCTGGTTTATTAGTAGATTATTTAAGTTATAGTAAATATTGAGCCTATTTACTTCATCCTGAAAGCATCCATTAACTCGTTAACAGCAGCGTTAGCTGCAGCCTGTGTTGCAGCTTGAGTAACTCTTTGTTGAAGGCCTGCTGCTCGACTAAACACACATATAATGCCACATGCCAGAGTTTTTTTTTATATATTTTAAATTAAATTATATAAAAAACTTAAAATAATTTATCAGTAATCGACTCAAGTGAAAATAATATATAATTTGTAGTTTTTTATATATTGTATTCAAATTATCATTACAAAAAATATTTTGTAATTTTTTTCAATTTTTTAAAAATAATTATTGACATCTAAAAATGTAGGTTAATTAAGAGTCCTACACCTGCGCTATAAATTATAAATTCTTTTTGTATCTCTTTTTTATTTTTTTTTCATCTTATTAGAGTACTCTTGCATTCTTTATTCAATTTAGAAAATTTTGGCATAAATCCTTTTTAATTTAATCAAAAATAAGGACATGAGTTGATCAGAAAAATTTTTTGTAGAAAATTTTTATTAAATTAAAGAAAAAGCTTTACTCAAAATTTTTCTGACCAACTCATGTCCTTATATATTTTTGATTAATTTAAAAAAGCGTTCATGCCAAAATTTTCTAAATTGAATATAGAAAGCGAGACTATACTTTGATAAGATCAAAAAAAAATGTCTAATTTAATAAAAAAACGAAAAAGAAATAAAAATTTAAAAAAAAAAAATGGCGTGAGTGCAGGACTCTTAAAATAAAACTTAAACTTTTTATAATATAAAATTTTATAAAAGTAAAAAAACTGGGAAAGAAGTAATATTTTATAAAAATAACAAAAATTTTAAACAAAATAGTCATACTTTTATATTTTCAACTAAAAATGTGCAGGCACCGACAATAGTCTCTAATAACTTAATAGTCTGAATAAAGCATAAAAAAATAATGAATTGATGATAAAATGATAAAAGAAATGAAAAAGATTTGTAAAATTAAATGACTAAAAAAAATTGTTTATATTTTTAAAAAATTGATTAGCTTCATAGCTACGTTTATAAAAAAAAATTTTTTTCAAACAGTAAGTCTTATTATGTTTAGGATGAGATAGTAATCACCTATTTATTTTATTAAAAATATATTTTTCGAAAAATCAATATTAAAATTGTATCTAAATTTACACAAAATGTCATGCTGTTAAAAAGACTTTTTTTGAAAATTTATATGTACAAATTACTCTTCATTATTTTTAACGTACATATATGCTTATTTAGATTTAGATTCTATGTATATATAACAACTTGTACTATTTTAACCAATAAAGATGTGATTAATTTTTTTAAATATTAAAATAATATAAAGAAAAATTACATTATTTCTTTTATTCTTAAGAACACAATGATTTAATTTTAATAAAATTTAAATTAATAAAATTTTTAAGAATATCTTTTAATAATTTAAAAAAAGTTATTAAAATTGTTAAAGGAATTTCGCAATGGAAATAAAATGAAGAGTTATTAACATAACAAAACTATTAGTAATATCAAACACAAAATTAAATTCATAGAACTGCATACTCTTATTAAATAGATTAATGAATTTAATGAAATTGCATTTTTAATATAAATAAAAATTCACACCACTTTTTAATTAATGTGATAATAATTTTATATAATCATTTTTTTTTAAATCATCTAGATGCAACGGATTATATATATTAGTAGCAATTAGGTGTGTTAGTGCGTAGACTTATTGTCGGCGCCTGCAATAAAAATTAAAGTTAGATAACCACAACACCCATTTTAAATAATTAAAAATCCTACTAAAGTATATCCTGAGATTTTAGGTATTATAGGTTATTTTAATTAATTTTGGGGAACTTTTTTTAACAATATTTTTCAAAAAGTATATTGCTTATTGTTAAGATAAATTGGAAAAAATTAGTAAAAAAAAAAAAAAAGAAAATACTTACGAAGGTATTAATGGAGGAGGGAGACCTGGGTTTCCACGATTTGGCGGAGGAGCACCTGGTCCAGGCCTATTAGGAATAGCTGGTGCTGGTCTTCCACCTGCTGGAACTGGTGGTGG
The DNA here is from genome assembly GCA_022575985.1 of Anagrus nilaparvatae. Taxonomy (NCBI): domain Eukaryota; kingdom Metazoa; phylum Arthropoda; class Insecta; order Hymenoptera; family Mymaridae; genus Anagrus; species Anagrus nilaparvatae. The sequence goes on along the minus strand of JAKSXM010000238.1, from coordinate 6,933,990 downwards.
AGCCCTTGAACTTGCTGTTGGCTGTTGCTGAGGTCTGGGTCTACTTCCAGGACCACCAGGCGAAGGAGGAGAAAATCTTTAATTAATTAAATTATAACATTTATGATTTAAATTAAGTTAAATTTTTAAATTTCTGTTACTTTTCTGACACTCTAAAAAACTTAAACTGTTGCATGTATTTTACTTACATACCATATGCAAGGTAGTTTTTGATTACTGGTTACTTTCATTATTTATAAAGCTGTATGTTTAGCTAATAAATTAAGTAAAACTCAACGAATTTCGCAGTTCTTATATAAATATGAAACTTATTTCCTTCAGTTTTCAAACTCAAATTTTAAAAGATTGATCGAACTTTTTAAACATAGAAAATAGTTGAGTATGGCCTAATTTTAATAATTTGAATTGGTTTTTTAACAAATAAAGCATAACATTTTAGTAAATAATAAATTAATTCAAATTGATCGAAATTTGATTTGATCAAAAACTTTCTTCTATATGGTACATGATTCTAATTTTTCCTACAGCAGAAACAATAATTTTCATTTAAAATATTTTACAAAATTTCATCTATACTTTTATTACTTAAAAATAAACGACATAAATAAAAATACTAATAATAAAAATATTATTTATTTAAAAATACTACAGATAAATAAATAAATTTTCTTACCCGCTACTGTATTTTTATGTTTGTCCAGAGATTGAACAGAAAACAAAAATATACAGTACATTAATATCAAATTTTTCATTTGTAAAAATTTGTAAAGTCAATCGTTTTGAGTTATTAAAACAAATATTACCTTGGAGTTTCAGCAGTTGCTAACCAATCATTTTTAACAGGTGGAGGTACAGGTGTTGTTACGGTAGCCATTGATACATCTCCAATAATACGGAGAGACTCTTTGCAAGCATGGTACATTCTAAGCATTTCTTCACGTTTTTGAGCTTCTTCGGGAGATTCCTCCATCATAGATGACTAAATAAACCAAAAAATTTTAATTTTAAAATGATTAAAGGCAAAATTTTGTTTAAAATTTATACCTGATCTCCACTAGCGTACAAATGAGCTAAGAGTTCTCCATTGATAAAATCTTTGGCATTGTTAATAATTAAATGCATTATTGTTTTTGGAACTAAATCTCGCGTTGTTTTGGTTACAATTTTCATGTAAGAGTCAACTAAATTTCTGATAGTCTCAACTTGTCTTTCTAATTGTGGATCCATTGAAGATTGTGGTTCACTAGTGGTCTATAATTGTAAGTATGATTTTTAGTAATTAAAAATAAATTAACCAAATTTTTAAAGATCAAAACACAGTCAATTATTAAAAAATTCAAAAATGACATTTAAATAGATGTTTGATGAATTTTTTAAAATTTTTATAAAAAATTTAAATGCACATTGATATCATTAGCAGTAATAAATGATTTTGAGCATTGATTTCTATTGGTATGAAAATTTTTAAATATCAAATGTAAATAAATGCATCGTCTCAAATAATTGTAGAAAATCTGGGTACTGTGTATAATGACTAATACATATAGAAATATTGAGGTGTATGGACCAAACATGTGCCAAAAATATTTTTGAAACTAAAAATTTTTATTATATGTATTACGGGTACGAACCTCATAACCGTCCTTTAAAGATGATAAAATTTTTTTTCAGGACAAAAAAATTGCTTATTAAAATTTTTGTCAAATTTTTTCAAAAAATTATTTGTTATATTTACTTATATATATCAATCAATATTTTTCATCAACATTTTTTTAATCAAGTCATTTTTTTCTTATGGAAGTTTTTAATAAAAATATTTTTGATTGAATGTTTAATTTTATGCAAAATACTCTTTTTCATTATGCATTTTCTTTATTTAAAATAGGACTATTTATAACAAATAATTATATGTAAAAAAATAACGTAAGCTTACTTCTCCATCAGCATTGGCTTGCTCAACCTGTTTCTCTGGATAAACACCAGCTCGAAGGAAAGATGCTTTCCAGGAATCAACATCATCTTGGGTTTCGCAACTCAATTCAAGTTGTTTGTAATCTTTATAAACATTTCTTCCTTCTGGATTAAATAATGCAAATAAATGACGTCGAGACATAAAACCTTGTTCAAGATCACGCAATTTTAATCCATCTAATGGTAGCATGTATTTCTTTTCTCTTTCCTGAACAAATATTTTAATAATTAGAAAGAAATTAAAATAAATATACAAATTTTTTTTTTACCTCTTCATCTTTAAACCATGAAATACTTTCAGATGTTAAAACAAACCAATAATCTTTAGAACCACCTTTCATTATACCAAGATTATGTATATTCATGTAACCTTTACGAATAACTTGATTTCCAAGAGTGTGACGTCCTGCTTTAGTTGAATTTTCAGATGATTGTTGAGCGCTAAAACATAAAGAATGTTATTTTATAAAATATTGTGACTTTTTTTTTTGAAGGCAATAATTTAAGCATAGCATGAATAATACTGCTCTATGTATATACATAAATATACATATATATATACATTTAAATATATAAAAACATATTTAAAACAAATATATATATTTATATATATATATATATATATAACCGCCTAGATGTTATTAGAAAAAGTTTTTTAAAAAATTTAATTGGATTCTTGATTTTCAGATGAAGCTTTTAAAAGCCATTAAACAATGAAATAAGATTCATAAAATTAGTTAACTTAGCTAATGAACTAAGAATTTAAGAATCTTAATTTTTATTTAAGAAAAAATTATTTTACCCAATAATCGAGAATCCAGATAACTTTTTAAAATAACTGCTAGACTAGTATGCATGTAAATAAGCCTGATAGTTATTTTAAAAATCTTGATTTTAGATTTTACTAAACAAAATAAGTTATAATTTACCACAAAAAAAATAAGCTTCTTTCAGAAAATCAATTGTGTTTATTGAAATAAAATCTATAAATTTTTAAAAAACTTATAAAAGCAATCCATCGAATTGAGAATTAAAAATTATATTTTTTATTGGTAAATGGCACTTAATTTCACCCAGTATTAAAAAATCAAGGTAAATTTAAAAATGACTGTCAAGCTAATGTATATATATGTATGTATATATACATATATAATTATACTTGTATGTAAAAGAATTCCAGTTATCTGGTAATACAATATATGAGCTGCATACTAGCAAAAAAATAAAAGTAATAAATAAACAATAAATATAATATAAAACGTACATTCTTTTAAAGTTATTATAAAGGCTAAAAAAAAATACTATAATTTTAATTTGTCAATGATTTTTTTTTTTATAATTTATTATTATTTCAAAAATTTTTTTTAAATCTAACAAATTATATATATTAATAATTGTTATTTAATAAAATTGTTAATATTCAAACAATTTTATTTTAATTATTCTTTTTTATTTGAAAATTAAATTTATTAGTATTTAAATTTCTAATGTTAATTAATAAATATATATTTTATTTTTTTTTAAATTGAAATTAGTAATAATAATAAAAAACAAAATTATAAAAGCTAAAAAAAGCGTTTGTGTGTTATTTTTTTGTGGATCTATATAGTAAATAAAATATCTAAAACTACAACAGGAATCGATGATTTCTAAATAACATGCTACATCATGATCGAATATGTTAAAAGCTGTAAATACATTTGAAAAAAAAAGTATTAATTATTTTCATAAATTTTTTAAAATGATATAAATAATTTTTATAAAGAAATTTTTCTTTATCGTTGATACTTTTTACAGCTTTTTCATTTTATTAAATGTTATACACCCATTCAAAATCTATTTCAATCTATAAATATAAGCAGCATTCACACAATGAAAAACACACTTTGCACAATCAGCTATATAAATAAAAAAACTTTGTATTTTTTTAGCTAAAGTATATAGAGTTAAATTAAATAAAGTAGTATTACCAAAGAATATATATTCCGTTACTGTAATATTCTTTGGTATTACTAAAGTTCATAAAAAAAAATCTAATAAAACTAAAAAAAAAAAATAAATAAAGGAAAAAATTAATTAATGAAAATAAGGTATGCATAAATGTTTTAATAAGTAAAAAAAAAAATAAAGAAATCAAGCTGAAATTAATTTTAAAAAAATGATAATAACAATTAATATAGTAGTAGTTAATAAAAAAATGAATTTAAAATGTTAAGTGAGAATATATAAATGTATGTTTTAGCAAGAAATAAAACAAAAAGGGACAGCAATAAAAAATAATCAAATTTTCCGAAATTTTTTTTTTTTGTATTTTTTTGATGCAATGTTAATTTCTCCTCGCACTCTTACCTTGCATTATGGCTACTGGCTGCCGCGCTGTATCCGGTGTATTAAAATCATTTTTGTTTTTATTTGTGAAGTACAACATGGTTCAATGAAAATAGAAAGATTTTTTTATATGATAAAAAATGTGATTATGATTTAGCAAAAGGATGACACTTTTTTAATTAGTTTTTTTTTTTTTAATTAATTTTAAATATTAAGCACAAGAGCAAAGTATAAAGCAAAAATTTTCTTTCTTTCTTTTATTTTTACTTAAAATTTCTTTTTCTTTTTGCTTTTCGTTAAAAATGTATCAACATTGTATGAATGCTGTAATATGATTATTCTTATTTTTTTATTCTTATTTTATTTTTAGCACCCAGTAATATAATAATTAAACTTAATGTACTTATTTAGAGAAATCGCTGTCATGCTTATATTATAAAATTGACTTTAGCGACAGAGGTTTCTCATAATTACTTAAATATTTTAACTTATTCAAAGTTTTTTCTTTAGGATCCAGGAAAAAATGTATTGTATTTTATCAATTCATATGATTAATTAAATAAAATAAGAAAAATCATAAATTAATATTATTAATTTTTCCTGCAACCAAAGAAAAATAATCAAAAGTTAATCATTCAATAATTTTAATCATTTATTCTATACAAAATATTACTCAAAATTTAAAAAAAAATTTTATAATTATATGCTTAAATATTTTAATTATAGGAAATAAAAATTCTATATCAGTCATATGTATATATATATTTAATATTAATCCATTAAAGCAGCACATTAAAAACTGTAATGAATCAAAAAAAACTAATGTAAACATTGAATTAAAAAAAAAGTGCTTCGGTTTTTAAAATTTTTTTTTCGATTTTTATAAAAGGCACTATTAAAATGTGTGCGTTCTAAAAAATAAAATATAATTTCGTTAAACAAAAATCAAAAATTTGAAATAAAAATAAATTATAGTAAGAGGTGATTAATCAAGCAAAATTGATTTTTTTATATAGCATAGTAGGACATGCACTGATGTTTTTTCTTTAAACGAAACAAAAATAAATAAAAAGAAACAAAATAAGTGCAGGATAAGTTGTGTATCGCTTAGTTTTTTTTTTTTTTTTTTGCTTTTTACACAGCGGTTTTTAATGTAAAATGTTAAAATATTTATATTTTTAAATTTTACTTTTCGCTATTAAGCAAGTTGCATTGTTAAAAACTATGTTTAAGAGTGTGCAAATAAAATAATAAATGATTTTAATATTACTTTCATCGAAACTTTAATAATTATTTAAAAAAATATATATATCATGCTGCGAAATTGAAATTAAAATAAAAAAAAAATGCTTTTCTAATTATAAGATTAACTAAATTTTTTTTTTTTAGTTTTTAATGTTTTTTCTTTTTTTTTTATAATTTTCAATAATTTTCAATATTTCTTTCTTTAAGCAAGTACCTTCAAGGAGTAAAAGAGAGAGAGAGAGGTCTTTTCAGACATCTTTCCTTCTCTCGCGAGTTTTGTATAAGAAATTTCAAAATGATTTTGATTACATTTCTGTAAATAAACATCTAGGAGCTCTGAAATTTTTTCTGAGTTTTTATAATAATAAATTATATTTTAACCAAATATTATCAAAATCTGTTCAGTAAATTTTTTTAATAGGTACTTATTAAATTACTTGCATATTCACGTAAGTGATTTTAAGGCTTTCAAAAAAAAAATTACAGAACCGATTTTCATAAAAGTTAGTTAAAATATAATTTATTATTATAAAAACTCATAGAAAAAATTTCAGAGCTCCTAGATGTTTATTTACAGAAATATAAACAAAAACTTTTTGGAATTTCTTATACAAAACTCGCAAGAAAAAGAAAGAGGTCCATAAAGACATCTTTTTTTTTCACTCCAAGAAGGTTCCTTCTTAATCATCAATTTCAAAATCTCAAATTATTATAACATTTTAATAATAAAATTTTTATTTACCTACATTGAATAATAATAATTATAAAAAAAATTTTTTTATTTTTTTCATTAAAAGTTACAAATTATTAGCATGGCAACTCATGAATAAAAAAGTAGTTATTATTAATGGGTATTTTATTTTTTTTTTGCACATGATATTTTATTTTTTTTAAATATCATTAATTTGAAAAAATATTTTAATATAGTATAATATATATTTATTTTATAAAATAGAAAATAGTAAACTCACTTTGCAAAGCCAATAAAATCTTCATGATTAGTATTCATGTATGCAAGCTCGCAATCTACTAATAACACAAGTTGTTCTTTACACATTTGTTCTCTTGTTCTTACATGTGATGTAATAATTCGTTCAGTTTCTTCCCTTAATCTTGGATAACGTGACATCTAAATGAATGGAAAAAATTAATAAAATCAATATCAAACTTATAATTAAAAAAAAATACAATTAATTAAAATCTTACTCTATCTGTACAAATGCGAACGACATTGCAAAGTTCCTGAACAACTAAATCTACACACTTAAGACTAGGTTCCTTAAGCCTGTCAATTTGTTTTTTAACAATGGCTTCAAAAGCCATATCAGGTGTAAATAGACCAACTCGAATACCTAAGAATATAATTATCAAAAATTAATATTTTTTTAATTTTTATATTTAAAAAATAGTTTCATAATAATGACCATGAATATTTCTAATAGCAAAAGCAATTTCACGTCGAAGCTCTTTTTCATCAAATTCCATCTTAACAATTTCAAATGGAAATCTTTCATGAAACAATCTGTTGATTTTTGCACCACCACTTAGTTCCATTGTATTAATTTGTGCAGAACCAGAACCTTCTATTGTTCTTTCAAAATCTGATTGGAGTTGTTGAATCATTCTTTAAGTAATAAAAAATTTATGTTAATTTAAGATCTTAGTTTGCATCAATATTTGAATTTGTTAATTTATAGTATGAATCTTTTGAGCGAATTAAATTTAATCAGGATACTCCTTGAAATTATATGAAAAAGTTACTTTAATTAGGTAGAGACCTGAATATTAGTTTACATTAGTATCAATTTAAATCAACATTATTTTTATTAAAGGATTACTTTGTTAAATTTTTAAGTTCCAACAGTTAGTTAATAATACTCATTCAAAATCGTCACACTGTTAGACTTAAAAAAAATAAAAAAGTAAGATACATACATATACATTAGAATTGATCTGAAAAACAAAAATTTATTTCTAAAACGCTCCACCTTGTTAAAACAATATTTAATTTTTCATCTTTCACACCCACATAAAAATGTAAATATTTAAAAATTAAAAAAATAGAACTTACTGTAACATAGCCTTAGTTTTAATGGAAGGATCATCTGGCCTGAAATGCTTAAATTGTTCTACTTCTTTTTCTAGAGTAAGTAATTGTTTTTGAAGCCTATCTCTTAAAGCTGGCAATGTGTCCCTAATGTGATTAGTTAATTGTTGATTTAGAACCCGTTGTAAATAAGGAGTACCTAATTTGTCAGCAATATGCCGATATGATGGATGACTGAAATAAGAATTAAATGTTTACAGAAATCTTCAATAAGTTAAAAATTAAAAAATTACCTCAAAAAGAATTTTCTTTCTGCTGCTAAAGCATTTTTAATATCTTTTCGACCATCAATATCTCTTTGACTTCTGTTAACGACACCAATATATCCTCTACGCAATGGTAATAACTTATTTTCCAAAATATCTTTTGCATCAGTACCTTCATCCATAAGATCCAATTTAGTAATAACACCAATAGTTCTAACCCCTTGTGGATCAACTTCCTTGGCAAGTTTAAGGGCATCGCTGTTAGCTAAATCTGTATTAGCTGGTGTTACAGCCAATATTAGACAATTTTCTCTTTTTATAAATTGAAATATCATCCCTTTTATTTGTGCTTCTATATCAGCTGGTTGATCACCAATAGGCACCTTTGTTAATCCAGGTAAATCAATTAAGGTCAAGTTAAGAACTAAAGTAAGAAAATTTTATATAATAATGAATTTTTTCTTTGAGGATGATTAATGTGAATTACCATTTGGTGAGTATACACGTAAATTAATTGGTATATTTGATATTCCTTTATTACTACCAGTAATTCTGTCTGTTTCACCTTCAATTTCTCTTCTAACTTCATCAAAATCAACAAATTTTTTACCTTTACAGTGAAGAAATTCTGCATATTCTGTATAAAAATAAAAAATAAATCTAATTTAATAAAAAAAGAAGTGTTGATGATTAATACATATTATTATTATCATGGCAATGAACTCAATTTCCTACTTAACAATTATTCTCTCTTTTGCAGTTGTACCACAGGAAATTTGATAACGCAAAATATAAAAAAATAAATGTTGCAAAAAGATGTAAAAAAAAAGTAACAAATTATCTTATATGCTACACCAAAAATTAAAAAATTATATGAAACAATTAATTATTTAAACGGTCAAAGAACTTTCCATGTAATTTAGGTTTCAAGATTTAAATAATTAAACAATCAGCTAAATTAAATTATAAACACACAATACGTGCCTTATTGTCATAAATAAAATGCAATCATTTATTTTATTTAAATAGTTCTAAAAATAAATAAATTAAAAAAAAAAAAGGAGCAGGTGTTGCATAATTAAACAATTACTTTTTTTTTTATTTAAAGTAAGTCATTTTAGGTTTTAATTTTTTGATTGAAATAAATAAATTATTGTAATTCGAGTTGTAATTTAATGATTCATTAAATATCGAAGAAAAAAATTCGTGTCCTAGTAAAATATCTGAAAAAGAGGTTGAGTTCATAATATACACTATGTACAATACACAAAGAGAGAGCGAGACAGGAATATACACGGTCTGATCTAACTGTATAATATTTTATTGATTTTTTCAAAAAAAGGGTTTTTTTCAGAGGTCAAACTTAATATTTTTTGTAAAATATAATGACAATTTTTTTTTTAATGTAATTTTTTAAGTAATAAAATTAAATAAATTTAAATATAAATAAAAGAAATTTTTTTTATTCATTATTTTATTGTTGACCTACATTTAAACTGAAAACAACAGTGATTTCTAAATAAGATAAATAAATAAACATAAAAATTAATGCATTTTTATTCAGGGAAATAAATTTTTGCATTTGAAGAAAAAATTTTATTTCTGAATAATAATAAAAAAAAAATTGGATTTTACATATTACAGATAGTAACTGGGGGATGTAACTCATGACTAGTAACGTCACATATTCAGATAATAGTCATTTTTTTTTTGCCTTTCTCTGTTATTATACTTGACGCACGTTTTACCTTGAATAATAATAATAATTGTACATACATTAATCAATTATCTATATATAAAAAAATTATTATTTTTTTGAATTAAAAAAAAAAAAATTTAATTGGGTATTTCATATAGTACTTGTAATATCTAATCAGTGTACATACAAAAAATGATTCATTCGCTATCAAAAATTTTCATGTCCAGCAAACAAATCCTTGATATAAAAAAAAAAATTAAAATACAATTCAGAAAATAATTTTATTTAATTATTGATTTTTTCATTTCAATTACAGCTATTTTTATTTTGAAACTAAGCCAGTTTGATTATAAACTTTTATTTTTGTTCTATAAAAAAAAGTGTTGGTACATAAAACAATGGGAAAAACTTAATGTTACAAATACAGGAAGAAATAAAAGACAATAAAAAATAATTTTATTACTTAAATACTGTATTAATTAACTGAATGTGTTACACCGATAAAACCTACCAGATATAAAAAATCAATACTACAAAAAATTTTCTTTGATTTTGATAAACAATAATTAATTTCTAAGAATAAAAAGATTCATCATTTTTATTATTCATAATTGCATGAATAAAAAATTGCAAAGTGCATTTATAATTTTTTTTTATATTTTTTAAGATACAATTGTCTGGGAGTCATGTTGTTGATTATAACATATAAAGCGAGTTATATTCTTTTATTATATAAAAGATATAATCAATAATAATGCCTTTAAGCGAGAAAATATTATAGTGTACAGTTTTTTTTTTTTAATGACAGGTCAATGGGTTAACGTCTTATGTCGCGCCTTATACTATTAAAAAAAACCTCTAGTTTTTCTTTACTCGTACTCCTCAGTTTATTTTAAATTAGAGATGTCTTTTTTTTCTGTCTTATATAAAAAGATTACTTCGCTTTCAATAGATTAGTTGAAGTATACGTTTATATCTTTATTTTAAGATAAAAAAATAGATGCTCTTTTTTTTATGAAGAGATGACAATTGAAATGGAAGGTTGCACTATTGACCTATTAAAAATTTTCCTTTTTTTAAAGTGATTTCTTAAATATTTAAAAAGCTTTAAAATGCTTGGTAAAGTTTTTTATAAACTCTCAATTATTTAATAATTTCAATTTTTTTTTATTTTCATAATATTATGCTTACTTACTTCATTGATCGATTGTTGAAAATTTATAAATATAAACAAATTCGATTAAAATAACATGGAATTGTTTGATTTAAAATCATATAGGAGAAAAAGAAAAATAGGAAAATTCATGACATTATTTTTTTAATATATAAAAGTAAATATTAAATATTCATATTTATATGAAATGTTATTTTATTCATGGTCTACTTTTATCCTGACTTTTTTTATTATTTATTTTAGATTCAGAAATTTAAAATACAGAGTGGTTAATAGTTTAATTAATTTTGATTTTAAAAGAAATAAGGTATGACTATTATGTAACAATAATAAAATAATTGAGTTTAATTTAACATTATCAATAAAAAAAATGATAACAATAAATGACGTTGATGTAGTAGAAATTAATTTTAACGATTCTCAATTTACAACTCCAATATTTAACAATTAAATGTAATAAAAGTTTACTCACCGCTAACACAGTTGATAAGTTGTAAAATAAGTGGTCTCCTGGTTACGATTCCTGAACCTCTAGGTAAGAAATCCCTGGAAAGAGAAAATGTTTATTCATTAATACAATAAAATAAATTTTCTTATTATCATTTTCTTAAATGTTAAAGAATTTTTTTTTAATAATGAAGCATCTTTTAATTTTATATTTAAACAAAGAAAACAAATTTTTTAAAACTCTTTATTTAAACATAACTTATATAGTTCTGGCAATTTAGTTTAAAAAATGTACAACTATAAGCTAATGACATGAAGTCATCGGACTTCAAAAAAATGTCATTACAATTATAATTTGTAACATATGATTTTGGATTTTACATAGTAAATTATACGTTACTATATAAATTATTTTTCATTTTTTAAAGAATTAGTTATTTTTTTTCAAGTACATTCATAACCTTGATATTGAATTAATGATAACTCTCTTACAGCTTACATATAAAGAAACCTTTCACATAATCTAATAATTAGTTTGACGATGCATACATTTTTAAAAAATTAATTAATAGTTTTACATTAAATAATTTATTTAAAACTTAAATTTATAAATAATAACCTTAAAATTAAATCAACTTACTTTCCAACAAAATTTTCAAGGACAGATGATTTTCCTGCACTTTGACCACCAACAACTGCAATCTGGGGCAAATCCAGTTGCATAGTAACCCCAAGTTGGGTAAAGGCATCTTGGAGTTTATTAACTATTGGAATCAATTGCTCCATTCCCGTGTTTCCAGACATTGTTATTGATATTTTATTATTACTATTATCAAAACAAAAAACACACCCACTCTAAACTGTCACTTATACAAACTGTCAATAATAAGACATTTAAAACACTAATTTACAAAAACGTCATATATATACAAATTCACAAATTATATGAACGACGATGATAATAAATAACGAACATCGTCGTCGTCATAAAAAGTATTTGTGTATATATCTAACTAGGTAGTGCTCCGTTCGTTAAAAAAAATTTTTTTTTTGCAACTCCCTTCTCCAGATGTATGGTACACTGCTGCTGCTATGATCGGGAAAACGTGGGTGGACACGCTCCAACAGATTGTAATATAGCTGTATATATCGTCTTTTACAATTAATCTTTGATTGATCTTTCAAATTATTAGAACAAAGTATTGATATACGTATAAATAATAGAATTAAATTAAAAAACTATTGGCGCGTTTTTTTTCCTTGCGAATTTAGTACAACCAGTTAGCAGAGAGGGCAAGATGGCCGTTTTTTTTTCACAACTTATAAATTCCTTAACTTTTTGTATATGTGTGTATATAATATAAATATATGTATGTATATTACGTATAAATATTAAATGTATATTTATCAATAATATATTATTATTATTTGCTCCTCTTCGTTTTGCTCCGTTTTTTTTTGGTGTATTGATGGATTCGCAAATAGTCCAGATATACTTGGAGGAGAGCGCGTCACAACCTCGCCGACGACGATGAGAACGACGTCGACGACGAGGACGCGCTACTCTTTTTTTCCTTTACTTCAACCTTTAAATTAAAATTAAAGGGTGGATAAAAAAAAATTTTATCCAATTTGATAAAAAAAAAAATGTTATGCAGTTTTCTTTTTAATTTTTTTTATTTCCACCTCATTTTTACTATTAACAATTACACTTGTCATTTTCACTTATTCAACACTAATTATAAATGATAATACTATTTATTTTCTTTTAATTTATTGAAGAGCGAATTTATAAAAAATTGATACGCTTCACTCTTTTAAACACCAAGTAACTTCTACACTATAAACTCGCCCTTGCACGCCTCTTGTTACTTCCCTCCCCTCATGCCCCTCTTTTGGAGGAAGGGACGTCTTATTTTTTTATCTTTTTATTCTGTATATACGCGCGCGCATATAATAAATAATTGTAATTTGTTAATAACAATGTTTAAATGAATCGAATGATAATGCAAAAAAATGATTAAGAAAATATTTTTTCTTATTTAACAATTTTTAATACTTTTTGTTTAAACAAATCATCATAACCTCGTAATAATGGAATTTTATATCTGACAATGAAGTATTATTATCCTTTTCTATTGTTAATGATAACTTTTACTTTCTCTCTTGGAAAAAAGCAGAAGTAGGAGAATTATTATCTGCGCGGGAAGGTTTAAAATCGATAAGCAGTCTATGCGCATTTCTGTTTAGGTATTGATAATGCCAAAATGTTTATTCTAAGTTTGTATTAGTTTTTTATTTTATCATATGTACATATGTTGAAAGTGAGATTGTATAGTAGTTTGGCACGTTTAACCCAGTTTTCAAATTAATTCAAATAATGTATTTTCTTTTGAGTTTGCGCGTATACATAGAAAATTTAAAAGGGAAGACTTGAAAATCCATAAAGGATGTATAAACTTAAATGACAGCCAATCGTTATTGTAATTTATGAAAATATATTTTTATTTTATTCCTTGGTATATATCTTACATAATTATATAATTAAAAATATTCATTTTTACTTTATTATTAGCTTCCAAGTCTCATTTTTAAAACTGGCTTAATGAAATATGCTTTGAATAGGATTGTTTAATCGGTGATCCTGAAAATAAAGAAGAGAGAATACCTATCCTACCCTTTACCTAGTTTTATCAATGAATAGGGGATGCTGACGTTTTTTTCTGAATGGACATTTAAATAATCATAATAAAAAATATGCAAATAACCAACTTTATAACATGACTTTTATTTATTCTATAAAATTTTTTGAGTATGATTCTATGAGAATACTAAATTTTTTTTTTATTATTTCAAATTTCCCCTGAGTATACTTTTATAGATACTAATAAATAAATAATAAGGTTTCAGGGAAAATGGTTCATAGTTAGTTCAGTTACTCGATGTTTCACCCTATTTTTTTTTTTTTTATTTGCAATAAAAATTAAAGCTGTAAATTTTAATAAAATAAATCAATAATAAGGTATAACAAAAAAAGAAAAATAATAAAATATTCTTCCTTTAAAGGTATAACATTATTCGTACTTTTATTAAAGTAACCCAAATAGAATCTTAATTATGGGATGATCTGGCCCTGATCTGGGCCAGAGCAGCCCATACTTCGGATTCTATTCGGGTAAGGTATATAGAATTCAGAATATAACCACCTCGGTGGTTCCTATTGGAACCGGGTAAGATTAGCTTAATGATTTTCCGAGTTTTCCTTACAATAAACATTTTTTTCGAGCAAACTAATAATGGTCAAATAATTCGGCAGTAAAGCTAGATAAAATAATTTTATATGAGATGAAAGAATGTTATAAAAGTTTCTCAGTATTGAATTTTCCTGATTTTCTGCAAATTTTCTTTTTTTGACATTTGAAACCCATATTCTGTATGTAACTAGGTAAAACCAGGTGGTTCCTATATGAAATCAGGTAGGATTAGCTTAATGATTTCCCATTTTCGGAGTTTTCACTATACAATAAAAAATGTTTTCTGAGCACACAAGTACTGAAGCTGGATAAAATAATGTTAAAAAGTTTATCAGTACTGAATTTTATTTTCCGGAAATTTGCTTTTTTTAATAACTAAAACACATTGAAACCAGGTGGATTCCAGGTAAAACCAGCCAAACCTGCCGATTTGGTTAGCAAAACTGGCCAGTTATTTTTAATAGGGAAGCTCAAAATAAGGACCGCAAGGACTATTTTCTGAAAATAAGGACTGGTAGACACCCTGATATATGTATTGATTTCCAAATTAACAAAAAATCTAAGTAATTTGAAAATTGCAAGAGAAAATTTTTTTTTTCTTAATTATAAAACTATTAACATTTTTGTTTTTTAAACCTATCAGAAAAAAATAAATAAAAATAAAAAAAAATAAATTGGTCAAACATTAATAAAAAATTAAAATTTTCTTAAGTATATATATTTTTATTAATATATTTTTTTAAAAAATTATTTTTTTACAGGTTTCTTTGTTGCTTTATCTTTTTTTACTGGTGCATCTTTTTTTGCAATCTTTCCTTTTTGTGTTTTTTTCTTCAATTTATAGAAAGCATTTGTTCTTATTAAATTTCTTACTCTTTTAGCTCTTCTTAACTTGAATCTATCGAAATCAGATAGATTTAATCTCTGCAATAAAATAATTAATTAACTTTGTGCTGACGCAAGAATTTAATTTAAATGAAATAAAAAAATATTTTATTTATGAATAAAATATTATTTATTTATTAGTGTATAAAGTAGTGTTTAATATTATAATTTTACGTACTTTTTGTTTAGCTGCCAGTTTTTTTGCCCATACGGTTTCTGCCCATTTTGTGTCGATTTCGTTATCTTTCCAAGCTTTTTTGACAACCTTTGTAGATGCTGTAAACGGAATTGATACCTTTAACTTCGTAAGATGAAGATCACTGATCTTCATAGCCTGGCGAGGGAGAGTCGGTGAGTCTACTAGAACCTGTAAATATATTCAAATATTATTAAATTGTATTACCCATTTGCAGTAAAACATAAAATTTTTAGTATGAATCAGATAAAATATTGGCTTCAGTTATGTATCAGCCGGCAATTCCTATCAAGAATATTTGGTTCATCATAATATCAACAAATTACATTAAAAATTTTAAATGTGGTACAGATTTAATTTGTTAATAAAATTAATTACTTACTCTATTTTGATCTACGACATCGACCATAGTCAACAATTGGCCCTTGTATGGACCATTGGCGACATACGCCACCCTCCCGGTTTCAACGAATCTCTGGAACGGCTAAAATAAAATAATTTTTTTTTTTAAATAAAAATAATTCATTATAATTGTAAAAACTAAATAACTATGGACTATATTTATATAAATTTTATAAAAAAGGAAGCATAAATATTAAAATTTATAACATTATAACTGGACACGTGTTGATCAAATAGGTTATGACAAATTGTTTTGGAAAATTCAAGTTTATTGCACTTATTATTTAAATTTTGCTTATAAAATTCAATGTAAATGTTAAAAAAAATGTAAAATATTTAAAAAATTATTAATTCATTAATTAATTTACAATCTTTAAAATTATATTAATAAAAAAATATTTACCATTGTTCTTTGTGACGCCAAACGTCTAAAAAAGAGAGTCTGAATTCCGAAGACTGTTTATTTCTGCTCACTCTGTTGCGGTGGCGCAAGTGTTCCTGTTACTTTTTAAGCGCTGCTATTCAAAATTCTTATATTTAGTACTTTTTTTTTTATTAGTTTATTTTATTATTTTTATTAACAAACTTTTATCTAATTAAATATTAAAAAAAAATTATAATGATTAAAATTTACGCGTATTATTGCAATTCAAAAAAATTCATAGTTGTAATAGATCTGATGTGATCTGATTTTAGGATGTTTGACTTCGATTTGACTGAATTTTGTGACCTCATTTTAATTAATCTGGACATAGTTGGTAAGGAATCACTTAGATATTTTTGTAAATTATTCAATTATTTCTATTTTAGCATAAAATATTCGTTTTTAACTCTTAATTAAATTAAAGTTTTTGTAAAAAAATCATTTAAATTAACAAAGTTTTTATAATCAAAAATGTTCTTCATTCTACAAACTTAATATGTTCATACACACGGGGTCCCTATTTGCATAAATACCTAGTAACATTTCAGATTTCTCTAGTGGCAATACAGTAAACTCATAAAAAAAATAACTTAAAAAAACTGCACCGGACAGAAATAAAATTATAAAAAAATAATAAACTGGTGTAATATTTTTTAATCTAGTCTTAAATATTTCTTTAGCAAATAATAATCAAAATGTCAGACGTAGATAAATGGATAGAAATTGCAAAAGAATGTAAATATTTACCAGAAAATGACTTAAAGGTAAGATGAGCATACGTTATAACGCAAGTTTTGTAACCAAATTTAAATTATTGAATAATTTTCTACTTCACAATAAAATTTAGGTTATTATAATTATTTGCAATTTTAAGTAATTTAAGTTTTCTTCAATGACAGAACCTTTGTAGTCTAGTCTGTGACATTCTCTTAGAAGAATCAAATATTCAACCAGTTTCTACTCCAGTAACAGTTTGTGGAGATATTCATGGGCAGGTAAAACATTTTTTTTTATTTTGTTCTATTTATAATTAGATTTATAAATCATAACTCCATAATAAATTTTTATTATTTAAAGTTTTATGACCTGGAAGAACTATTTCGTAATGGAGGACAAGTTCCTGATACAAATTACATCTTTATGGGTGATTTTGTAGATAGAGGTTATTATAGTTTAGAAACTTTAACTCGCTTATTAACGTTGAAAGCTAAATATTCTGATAGGATAACGTTATTAAGAGGGAATCATGAATCCAGGCAAATCACACATGTCTATGGTTTTTATGGTAAGCATGAGAATAAATAGTTTAATAAATAACAATTTTAACTACAGTATGCATTTAATTTTTTGTAGATGAATGTTTGAATAAGTATGGAAACGCAAATGCATGGAAATATTGCTGCAGAGTATTTGATTTACTTACAATAGCTGCCGTAAGTTTATTTAGTATTTTATAATTCTGGATTAAAAAAAAAACATATTTTTAAGAATGAAATATTTTGTGTTTAGTTAATAGATGAACAAGTTTTCTGTGTTCATGGAGGATTATCACCTGTTGTTAAAACATTGGATCAAATTAGAACCATTGACAGAAATCAAGAGATTCCTCATAAAGGTATAAATAAAATTTTAATCTTAGCAAATAATATAAATGTTTAGAAACAGTAACTATAAGCAAAATTTTTGTGGTAGGAGCATTTTGTGATTTGGTTTGGTCAGATCCTGAAGATGTACAAAATTGGACAGTAAGTCCGAGAGGAGCAGGCTGGTTATTTGGAAGTGATGTAACCCATTTATTTATGAACATAAATGATTTAAAATTGATATGCAGGGCACATCAATTAGTTCACGAAGGTATTTATTTTTAATTACTTTTATAATAGCCAATCAATCATATAATAAATAAATTTAATTTTTTAAGGTATTAGATACATGTTTGATCAAAAGTTAGTAACAGTATGGTCAGCTCCAAATTATTGTTATCGTTGTGGTAATGTTGCTAGTATTTTACAATTCACATCAGCAGAAGAAAAGAAAGCAGTGATATTTGAAGCAGTGCCAAATTCAGAAAGAGTAATACCTCCTACATTCACGACTCCATACTTTTTGTGATTTATTTTTTAACAATTAGAAGAAAAAAAATTTTTTATCTTTCACAAAACTTTTGTGAGTGTATAACCCAAACAATTTATTTATTATTATTAATGTCTTGTACAAGTAATTAGTTTTTGAAAAAAAAAGTATTCTTATATATTTACATTTAGATGATGAGAAAAAAAAGAAGTTTTATACATGTAAATATTCTAGACACATCGAATGTTTGTAGTTTTTTAGGTGCTTTAAATTTTTTATATGAAAAGGACACTATTCAGTATAAGTTAAACTTGTTTGTATTTTTAACTCGTTACTGTTCACTATAAATACTATTATTTTAATGAAATTATTTATATAGTACTTTTTGGGAAAAATATCGTAACTTTTTTAATTAAAAAAAAATATTTATTTTATTAAAACATTCCAAAAATAATGAAACTTTTGTTAAATATATCATCAATGATGCACAAAATAAATTTAGTTCATAAGATTTTGCCTTCAATAACATTTGTAATAGATTCTTTTTTTTTTAAATATTGAACTCATTGAGCAAAAAAAATTTTTTTATAAAATCTATTTTTGTGTGTTCAATAGCTTATCATAATATAACCAAAGTTTATACTAACATTAATAATGATTTCCTTATATAAGGCTTTATATATTACATACCAACTAATGTAAATTGAATTTTTTTTTTAATTGAAAAATTCTTTAACATTTATTTTGCTTGTTCTTTTTAGGACTATTTTTGTTGTAATAGTTAAATCATTGTGTTTACAGTAAACTATAACTTAATCCAGAATAACTAAAAATTGTAAATATAATTAATCTTTGATACTTTTGCGGTGACTGATAATTTGTTTTAAAATAAATATTAATGTACATTAGTTTCAATTACTGTTTTTATTTATGCTATAATTATCCAAACAAGAATTTTGTAAATATAAATAATGTGTTCTATATTATAAATGTAATTGAAAAAAAAATTAATTATTGTAAATATATATAGGAAATCAATCATTAAAAAAAAAATCCAAGACTATGTATTTTAGCAAAATGTGCCTCTGAATTTTTTAAGTATTTGTGTAATAAAGTTATATATATTTAAAAAAAATGTATGTTTCTCACACTAATAAAGAAGTGATTTTAATCAATGTTGTTATTTTTTGGTTCCTCAAATGAATTCTTTTAGTATTTATAATTTTCTAGTTTTTTTCCGGAATTTCCAATAGTTTCAGTAAAAACTTTATTCATTAAACGATATGAGCAATTATTTTAAAAGTAATACTTAATTTGAGCCTGGAATCGTAAATTTTTTTTTTGAGGGCACATCGATATGACCCGTGTTTTCAGATAGTTTGAACCTTCAGAAAACCGAAAAAAATCGTGAACAAGAAATCGGCGATAGGTGCCAAAAAGATTTTTTCACTTTTATGTCAAAAAACGTGTTTTTCGTATCTGAGCTACCCTAAATTTTTAAAATAACTTTTTAGGTAAAAAAACTTTTTTAAAATAGATAAGAAAATCTGATTGCCAGGGAAAAACCACTCCAGAAGAAAAAAAAACTTATCTTTTTACGATGAAATTTAGAGCCAAGTTATCGTCAATTTAAGATTTTGCTCAAATTCGTCTTAAAAAATATTGAGATTTTATTGAAAAAAGCCTGTTTCTGAACTTTAAACATGCATTACTCGCTTGCTTTTCATCGTAAAATAATAATTTATTTTTAAATTGATTAATTTTTTCCTGGCAATTCATTTCTTTAAGAAAAAAAATCATTTTTATTGACCAAATTTCAATTTTTTTTTGCCCGCCCGAGCGTAAAATGCGGTAAATTACCTTCCGAGGCGAAGCCGAGAATGGTAAACTGTAATTTGAGGCATTCTTTATTTATATGGACAAGGATCGTATAAAATTTTTCTGTGGCAGTAGCGAGAAATTCCGATTTTCTTGGCCACGCGGTGGCCAGGAAATCGTATTTTTGTAGCTACTGTTCAGAAAAATTCTTTATTCTTGCTCAAACTATAGCAAATGGCCTGATAGGTAAAGAAAATTGAAAATAATTATTGTTGGAGAAAGAAATTATACTTTTTAAGACATTTGCATTGGCTTGAGCAAGAAAAAAAAATTCTGCTAGCAACAAGCAGCATTTTGCTGAAAGGGGAATTACACCAACCACAAGCGGAATATTTCCGCTTGGGGCAATAAACGGATTTTTTTCAGTGTAGATATTATTTAAAGGGTATTTTACTGCCGTTTTCAACCATTTATTTGGATTTTTAGCAAAGACCTAAGAATAATAAAGTCTTACAAAGTATAGGAGTTTATCGAACTTCATTGTGAGAAATTCTACAAATTTTTGATAAATTCTTTTTCTTCCTACCGGGCCGAAAACACTTTTTTCGCCCCGCAACGAGATCGAAAAAAACGCGTTTTCACCCCACTGAGAAAGAAAAATTTCGTTTTGTCCATGGGAACAAAAAAAAAATACCCCAGATCGCAGTTTACCAATTGACGTGGGATCTGGGCTATTCTTTATTTTGGCTCCCTTGGTTAAAAATGTACTATTGATCATCCTTGTAACAAGTCAACGGACGTAACAGCAATTACCTAGGTAGTGATGCTGTGTAGTAAAATAAATTAAAATTTCCGTTTAATAGGTATACTTTTTTTTTTTTTTTTTTTTTTTTTTTTTTTTATTAACAAAATTTATAAGCAGTACAATATAGTTTATAATACAAATAAAAATTAAATTTTGCATAAAAAAATTAATCTAATTTTGGAATCAGTGATAAAATATTCATATTATTCAAGAGACAATCATTAAATGATTTATACAAATTAATTCTATTTTTTGTTACACATTTATTTACTACTAAATCTTTAAATTTATCAACTTCGAAATATGACATTTCTGATAAGATCCTAACAGTTTTCATAGAAGCAACTGAAAAGGATTGAAATAATTCACCAACCGCCTAGAAAAAAAGCAAAAATTATTAATTCAAAATATGCTATTAGGAATTTTCGGTACTTATAAACCGAAATTTTATATTTTTCATTAAAATAAATGACATTTTCCCAAAATTGTCTGTTAAATCTATAGTTAATAATATACGTACCAATTCTTGTTCTGATTCGTTCAAAGGCTCGGATTTATAATATAATTTTTCATAAGTTTCAATTCCTGTCAAAACATCATTGATCTTTTTAAGATGATAAATTACTTTATTTTTTTCTGCATTAATACAATTCTCATTATCTTCTATATAGGCCATATCTTTTTCGTTTAGAATATCAGATGTATTTTGTTGTTCCAGTATACTTTTGAATGATTCAGGTACATCTAAAATGTCGATAACTTTCCAAAACATGCAATTGGATATGTTAAGTTTTGCAAGATAACTGTTTTTATTTATTTCCAATTCATTTAAAATTAGTAAACTTTCAGAAATCTATTAGTAAAAGTTAAAAATATTAAAATTATTTAAAAAATAAAATTTATAGAATTAAATAACCTAGGCCTCAGTGATATATTATACGAATTTTTGGATCGTAATTAGGAACCAAAAAAAAATATGATTTTATTAGTATATTACGAGCCCATGTCCAGAAAAGTAAAGAATGGCCCAAATCTCACGTAAATTACCATCCGAGGCAAAGCCGAGGTTGGTTGCGATTTGGGTAATTCTTTATTTGACCGTTCTTTATTTACGGAGAATAGTTGAAAATTCAAAAAATTCCGGCTGCCCGGATTTATTTCAATATATTAAAAATATTATAATACAATTTTATTTGTGAAAAAAGTAGGAAAAACTCAATAATTATCGTTTTATTTTGAGAATTTGTGAAAAAAAGTTTTAAATTATAAATTTTTATTAGTAAATTTACAATTTTTTTTTTAACTTCCAAAATTAATTATACCTATTACAAAAAAAATTTTTTAAAAAGCAATAACTTACATCCTTTGCGAATGAATAAGTCTTATTTTCAAGTTGTAATTCTATGTCTTCAAAACTGTCTACTATTATTTGCATATTATCTCTCAATTTTATAATTATATCCTCCTTATATTCTATCAAACTTGAAAATGATTCTATACCTGCATATTCAAAAACATCCTTATCCCGATAAACACCAGCATTCTGAAAAGAAACATTTATGAGTGATTATAAGGTTTAAAAGTATGGTTCATTATTTACAGAAGAATTTAGATTTAAATTTTCCAATTTCAGAGGCAGATTTTGAAGAAAAAAAAACTAACTTTTATAAAACGTTAAAAATATAAAAATCTTCTAAACTTAGTTTTTCTATCTTAAAATTAGTTTTTTTTTAAATTAAAAATAATATTTACAGAACTTACAGTGTTGCTAATTATCAAGCTAAAAAGAATAGCAATTGCAAACTTCATGATTTTAGAAAATTTTTCTTCAAAGTTTCTGCTGATGATGTCTTGATGAAGCCTTACTGATAAAAATAAATTATTTTATTCAATATTTATACACTAAATAATTTATGCCAAAACTAATTATTATTTGTATTTTATGATAAAAATTAAATTAATATTTTACTAATTAAAATGGAATTCTAATCAATTTATGGGCTAATATTTGTTTTCATATTATTTTTTATAGATAACTGTAAAAAACAACTTATTACTCCTTAGTACTTTTTAACTGATAAAAAAATTGCCATGTAAACTTATTATTGCGTAACATCTACACCGAAAAAAAATCCACTTGCCGCAAGCGGAATAATTCCGCTAGTGGAATTTTTTTTCTTTGCAAACAATTGCAAATGACTTGAAACGTAAAGAAAATTCAAAATAAACATTTTTTCTTTTCTTTTTCAAAAATTTTCTCAAATTTCATCATACCGATATACGCATACCCCAAGTAAGCGGAAAAAATTTGCTTGCCGCAAGCGGATTTTTTTTTCAGTGTAGAGAAACTCATGACTACTTTTTTTCTCATAATAATTTATTTATGAAATTTTTCGCTCCAAATCCTTTTACATGTATTGAAAGGTGGAGATGATTTTACTGAAACCAAATTTTTTTGTAACGATTTTTCCAATTTTACATTGCATATTTTCACAAGAGCTTATGGAAAATTTCACTTTCTCAACAAAAATTTCCTTAACCCCTTTTTTTTATTTTTTAATAATTGATTGGGGAAAAATTTTAGTTTTAATTAGATTTTAAACATTTTTTTATTTGTTCTTGACCATTTTTAATTCAATTTACAGCAGTTTGAATCTTGTAGGATCACATTTTTAAATTTGATTAATAATTAGGCCACAAACTTGATTGCTTTATGAATTTCAGGTTCAGAACACGTTTAGAATTGTTTTTCAAATATTTGCATACAATATAAATTTTTTCAGCCTCCTAAAATTAGCCCTAAATTATAAGAATGCAAGGTTGCCCGAACTTTCGGCTACCCAACCCGAAAGTTCGGTCTTTTTTCGGTTTTGTGGGTAAATCCGGCTCGAAAATTTCCCTGGCTTTATACGGTTCTAGAAAAATATTTTTTGCAATAAATATTTATAGAATCTTAAGGCCAGAGAAATTTTCTATTTAAAACCGTACGCACAGACCTGTTACATTTTTGGTTCACCCAAAGAACCGGCTATATTTTAGAAATAGTGTTATTTGATTTTGAGTTTGAAGGCAAAAGGATAAGTAATTAATTGAATATTTAGGGGAATAGTATTCCAAAGTCTTTTGCAACGGTTTATAAAAGAGAAATAAATATATAGTAATTGCGAGAAAGATGTCAACCATAAGCGTCTAGATTTGCGAAATGAATAGGGAATGTTTCAAAATCTGAATTTATCTCTAATTAGTGGACATATTTGATTAAACCATGCAATATCTTGTGAGTAAAGACCATATCCTGAACCCTATGATACGATTCAATATTATAAATATTAAAACGCACCGAGGATCTGTTAACGCATTAACGGCGGAGAGTTTTGGAAGTGAGCAAAAATAAATATATTCCCTTGTAGATACGTGGCTAAAAAGTTCACCATTAAAAGAAAGTTTCACGCTCTTTCAGAATCTGGCATTAGTTTTCACCTACAACCCTTAAATATACCCTAAAAACGGGGTGAAAATGGTAGGTCAGGAATTATTAAATTTTTTCATTAAATCAATGAAAAAAGTATCCAATTTTATTAGAAAAAGTTTGAGCATATTATTTTTTATGTAAATTTAAGTAAACTTTGCATCCGTTGAGGTCTCATTCATTTTGGCCCTATTTACATCCCTTAAAAAATTTATAACCGGTTTGTGTAACTACACAACCAACGAGCATGGAATATGTTTACTTATAATAGTAATAAATCCAAAGACCGAAATTACAATAAATTCTGAAATATAAATTATGCTAAGTCCATAAACTTAAAGTATTCTAAGTTTTTGTTGTTATCAAGGCCTGACTCCCACTTCAAATTATTCTAAGTTCCTAAATCGAAAATATTCTAAGTCCATTTCACCCCCCCCCCCCCTAAAAACGTCAATTTTTCATTCCCTCCTGCCGAGCCAAACTTTTTCAAATACCCCATCCAATGAACATGTTCCATGTTAAAAGGTGTATATATAGGGGTAGTTTAAAAAAAATTAAATCAAAACTTATTTTTTATAATTAAAATTATATTCTTAAGTGAAATTGGCTGCTAGTTTCAAATTCAACATAAGCTTTTTGCAAAAATTTTACCGCTCCCTCTAAAATAGGGGTTAACGGGGTAAAGCAGCCGTATTAAGGTTATGCTTTATTGCAAATTTGTCAAAGCCATCCCTATTTTAGAGGGTGCGGTAAAATTATTGCAAAAAACTGATGTTGAATTTGGAACTAGCAGCTAATTTTAAATTATAAAAAATAAGTTTTATTTTAATTTTTTTTTAAACTACCCCTATATACACCTTTTAAGGGTTATAAATAAGGAAAAAATTAATCGAGACCTCAATGTATGCAAAGTTTACTTAAATTTACATGAAAAATAATATGTTCAAACATTTTTTAATAAATTAAATAAAATTGGTCTTTTTACGAACACATGATGTTAATAATTTTTACTACTAAACGTGGTATTTTATTTAAATACTCAACGTTGTAAATATCAAACATTTTGTAGAAAATTATTGAAAAATTTTTTATCAATTTTCCAATAATTTTTTACATCTAAATATTGTGCTATGATATTATAAACACAAATAAATTGAAAAAAGTGGTATTAATAAATATTTCTCAAATAATTAATTTAAATAATTAATTAATTTTAATTATCAAAATACCAACGAACGATAAAAAATTAGATTTTAATTTTTTAATAAAATTTGAGACTTTTTTCATTAATTTTTCCAAACATTTCCTAATAATGCCTGAACTACTCCTTTCGCCCCTTTTTAAGGTATATTTAAGGGTTTTAGGTGAAAACTAATGTCAAATTCTGAAAGAGCGTGAAATTTCCTTTCAGTGATGAACTTTTTAGCCACGTATCTACAAGGGAATATATTTATTTTTTCTCACTTGCAAAACTCTCCGCCCCGGCGTTAATGAGTTAATATCGAAATAATTCATCAACATTTTAGATTTTTCACACAAGTATTTAATAAATAGATGCTGTACTTGTTCTATTTTATACGATGGGTTGGATGTATACTGAGACCAGATTCCAGAAGCATACGATAGATGTGGGAAAACATAAGAAAATTTCTCTGGCCTTAAGATTCTATAAATATTTATTGCAAAAAATATTTTTCTAGAACCGTATAAAGCCAGGGAAATTTTCGAACCGGATTTACCCACAAAACCGAAAAAAGACCGAACTTTCGGGTTGGGTAGCCGAAAGTTCGGGCAACCTTGCATTCTTATAATTTAGGACTAATTTTAGGAGGCTGAAAAAATTAATATTGTATGAAAATATTTGAAAAACAATTCTAAACATGTTTTGAACCTGAAATTCATAAAGCAATCAAGTTTGTGGCCTAATTATTAATCAAATTTAAAAATGTGATCCTACAAGATTCAAACTGCTGTAAACTGAATTAAAAATGGTCAAGAACAAATAAAAAAATGTTTAAAATCTAATTAAAACTAAAATTTTTCCCCAATCAATTATTAAAAAATAAAAAAAAGGGGTTAAGGAAATTTTTGTTGAGAAAGTTAAATTTTCCATAAGCTCTTGTAAAATTGGAAAAATCGCTACAAAAAAATTTGGTTTCTGTAAAATCATCTCGACCTTTCAATACATGTAAAAGGATTTGGAGCGAAAAAATTCATAAATAAATTATTATTATGAGAAAAAAAGTATAGTAATGAGTTTCTCTAGATGTTACACAAGTTTACATGGCAATTTTTTTTATCAGTTAAAAAGTACTAAGGAGTAATAAGTTATGTTTTTTACAGTTATCTATAAAAAATAATATGAAAACAAATATTAGCCCATAAATTGATTAGAATTCCATTTTAATTAGTAAAATATTAATTTAATTTTTATCATAAAATACAAATAATAATTAGTTTTGGCATAAATTATTTAGTGTATAAATATTGAATAAAATAATTTATTTTTATCAGTAAGGCTTCATCAAGACATCATCAGCAGAAACTTTGAAGGAAAATTTTCTAAAATCATGAAGTTTGCAATTGCTATTCTTTTTAGTTTGATAATTAACAACATTGTAAGTTCTGTAAATATTATTTTTAATTTAAAAAAAACCAATTTTAAGATAGAAAAACTAAGTTTAGAAGATTTTCATATTTTTAACGTTTCATAAAAGTTAGTTTTTTTTTTCTTTAAAATCTGCCCCTGAAATTGGAAAAGTTAATTTTAAAAATCTCATATTTTTTAAACTTAAATTCTTTTGTACACTGTAAAAAGTAACTTTCTTATATTAACAAAAAAATTAAAAAATTTTCGAAAAATTAGTAAATTTTCGAAAAAATTTGTAAACATTCGAAAAAAATCGTAGAATTACTTTTAGTATATTAACAAAAAATTCGAGTATTCACGATTTTTTTTGTGAATTCACAAGAAAAATTGATAATTTACAATTTTTTCTCGAAAATTTTAAGAAATAGTTGTAAATTTCCGAAAAATAGTTGTGAATTCACAAAAAAAAATCGAGAATTTTCGAATTTTTCGAGAATATACTAAATTTAGTAAATTTACGATTTTTATCGAATATTTACAAAATTTTTTGAAAATTTACTACTTTTTCGAAAAACTTCTATTTTTTTTGTAAATCTAAGAAAGTTACTTTTTACAGTGTACATAATGAAATGTTCAAAACTTTTTGCATACTTATAAACCTTATAATCACTAATAAATTTTTCTTTTCAGAATGCTGGTGTTTATCGAGATAAGGATTCGAATGAATATGATACAGAATCCATTTCAAGCTTGATGGAAAATAAGGAGCTTATAATAGATATGAGAAATAATATGCAAATAATAGTAGACAGTTTTAAAGACATAGAATTAAGTCTTGAGGTTGAGACTGTTACATTCATGAAGAGTGTAAGTATATTAATATAATTATTATTATTATTACTTATTATTATTATTTTTTTCTTTTATAAATAATGAATTTTGTAACTTAAAAAAAAAAATTGTAAATTGTAAAAAACTTTTTTCACAAATAAAATTTTGAAAATATTGAGACAAAAATCCGGTCACCGAAAGACCGTTTTTTTGTTTTTTGTTTGTTTGAATTTTCAACTATTGTCCGTAAATAAAGAATGACCCAAATCGTAATTTACGTGAGATTTGGGCCATTTTTTACTTTTCTGAACATAAACTCGTAATATACTAATAAAAAAATATTTTTTTTTGGTTTCTAAATTACGATCCAAAAATTTGTATAATTACTGAGGCCTGTTATTTAATGCTATAAATTTTATTTTTTAAATACGTTTAATATTTTTAACTTTTACTAATAGACTGTTGAAAACTTACTATTTTTAATTGAATGGCAAAAAAATGACAAAAGTTATAACGGAAAACTTAACATAACCGATTGCATGAATTGGAAACTTACCGGCATTATAGATTTATCTGATGCATACGAAAGTTTACTGGAACAAGTAAATCAATTGGATAGTGTAAACGAAAAAGATACGGCCTTTATGAAGGATAATGAGAATTGTATTAATGCAGAAAAAAATAAAGTAATTTATCATCTTAAAAAGATCAATTTTGTATTGGAATTAATTGAAACTCATCAAAATATATCTGCTAATTTTTCTTCTTTAAATGAATCAAATGTATCATTGGTGCGTATATTATTTACTAAACTTTACAGACAGTTGTAGGAAAAGATCATTTATTTGAAAGTTCCTACTAACATATGTTGCATTAATAATTTTTGTTTTTTTCTAGCTTGTTCAATTTATTCATCCCATTTCAGTTATTTCTATGAAAGCTGTCAGAATCTTAGAAATTTCATATTTCGAATTTGATAAATTTAAATATTCAGTAATAAATAAATGTTTAACAGAAAATAGAATTAATGCGTATAAATTATTAAACGATTGTCTCACGAATAATATTTTATCACTGATTCAAAATTAGAATCAATTTTTGTAATAAGCAAAATTTAATTTTTATTTTTATTTTAAAGTTTTTATTAATAAAAAAAAATGAAATAAAAAATATTAAATATTTATTACTCAACATCACTACCTAATTAAGTCCGTTTACTTATTATAGGAATGATCACAAGAATTCACCGAAAATTTATAGAATGTAGGAATTCTCACAATGAAGTTCGATAGACTCCTAGACTTTATAAGAATTTATTATTTTAAGCTTTTTGCTTAGAATCCAAATAGACACTGAAAAAAAAATCCGTTCGTGGTTGATGGAATTGCCCTTGCAGTGAAATTCTACTTGTTGCTAGCAGAATTTTTTTATACTCAAACCAATGCAAATTGCAAATTACTTCAACAATTTTTTTCTTTAACAAAAAATTTTTTGTTTTTGAGCGTACCGCTGCGCGCATATTCTAAATGAGCAAAAAAAATTATTTTCAATTTTGTTTACCCATCAAGCCATTTGCTATAGTTTGAGCAAGAAGAAAAAATTTCGCTACCCACAAATGGAATTTTGCTAAGTGCAAGCGAATTTTTTTATCAGTATACTAAAATATATCATTGTCTAACCATAGCCATTTTTTGGGTCGCTGATCACGAAAATCGGGGTCTTTTCTGGGAGATGCTTTCGGAACATCCTTAAATTTGCAAAAACTACCCCCAAAGAGAGTTTTTTGGGTCACTGATCAAGAATTTGAGGTAATTTTTTATGAATAATTAATACTTCACCCTTATTAGCAAAAATTACCCCTAAAAGGGGGTGTTTTTGCTATTTTTGAACTTTGTGCGATCAGATTAGGTCCATACGGGTTTTTGGGTCGCTAAATCAAGAATTCGGGAGAATTTTTTATGAATAGTTAATATATCACCCTTAAATAAGCTAAAACAACCTCTAAAAGGGGTGTTTTTGCTATTTTTGCACTTTGAGCTACCAAATTAAGTCCATACGGGTTTTTTGGTTCGCTAATCAAGAATTTGGAGTAATTTTTTGTGAATAATTAATATTTCACCCTTCAATTAGCAAAAATGTCTGCTATAAATGCACCCCTTTTAGGGGTTGTTTTTGTTAACTTAAGAGTGAAATATTAATTATTCATGAAAAATGATCCCAAATTTTTGATCAGCGACCCAAAAAACATATAGTAGAGAAAATCTCATGTTGGCCAGTGAAAATACGCCTTCCTCCGAGGTTTGACTGAAGTATTCTGCAGGTAAAAAATAAATATGAACACTCATGCTCAGTAATCATAAAGGCTCACACACAAACTCATGGGCACGAGCAAAAAAGCATACGAGCACGAGCAATATCGAACAAAGTGGGATTAATATTTTTAATTTCTCCTCTTTAGCCCCTCCATTCTAACTCCCACTATATACTACTTTTGCTCGTGCTCGTGTGCTTTTTGCTCGTGCCCATGAGTTTGTGTGTGAGCCTTAACGGGTAACGGTCTAACCTATAGCTGCCTAGCACGCTCGGGCTATAGCCTAGCAGCTTACGCTGCCTGACTCGCCCGCCTTGGTTCTACATTGTTTGCCAAGCTTGGTCCCTTATCTCGCACGTGGGTGTTCCCACAGCCTCACTCGATTTCTGATCTGGATATACTTTTCAATAGTTTTAAAAATATATAAATTTGAAAAAATTGTAGTCTTATTATGTTAATTTTATAATAATAAATTAGAGTAAAATATATTTTGTTTTAAAACCAACTCCAAATAATAAATTAATTTAGGTACAGTCAATATACATAAAAACAAAGAAAACTTTATTTAAAAAAGAAATATTTATTTTTTAGTTTTTAAAATTTGTTTTTTTTTTTGCAAGTAATTTTATAAAAATACAATGGTATATAGAATTTACAGGTGAGTGTATGGATTTTAACATTAAATAAATATAAAAACAATTATATTTTATTAATGTGCTTAAGTAAGTGTAAAAATGTATTAAAAATATTTAAATGCCTACGCGTTGGACGCGGGTTGATTAAGTATAACATTTATATAAAAGCAACGTGATTGTTCGATTTTTTAATTTATATTATTATTTAATTTAATCTCATGTTAAATTTAGCCTTTTAATGAAGATAAACCTGCTCTCATTATTTCATCAACAAGAAGAAGATTGCTTGCAATAATTGTACTAAAAAAAAAATTTTTTAATTTATTATCTATTAATAATATTTTAATTATGATTAATACTAACCATGAATTTATAATTTGTTTCTTAACGCAGTAGTTGTCATAAATGCCAACATCTTGGGGTACTAAAGCTTCGCCATTTGAAATATTTAATCCAACAGGTTGGCCTAAATTTCCATATTCCTCTTGTAACTTGACAATTGTACTTTGAGAATCAAAGCCACTATTAACAGCTGCCAAAATTAAATATTATTTATTAAAAATTATATGAAATTAAAATTAATTATTTGAATTTTATTTACCTAAAGTTTTTGGGATTATGAGCATTGCTTCTGCAAATGCTTGAACTCCAAGACGAGCCATTCCTTTTACTTCATTTTTATATTGTAAGAGTTTTTGGTTAACAGCTATTTCAAATGCACCAGCTCCAGGGATTAGTGCACTATCGTCAATAGCATTCTTAACAGCTCTTAAGCCATCATAAACTGCTTCTTTTAATTGGACTAAAGTATATTTATTTGGCCCCTTAAATTACAAGAAATTAATATTTTGCTAAAATAAAATACTTACAAATTTTAATTATTTTGATAATATACCTTTAATAAAATTGTTACTGAATTTGGATCTTTGCAGTCTTCAACAAAAGTGTATTTATTTTCACCCTGAAAATTAATAAAATTAATTTAGAAAAGAATATAATAAATCTTATTTCAAATATTTACCAAAACATGTTCATAGACAGTGCCAGCCCATCCAAGACATTCCTCTGTTAACTCATCAACCGAGTTCATTGCAGTTCCTCCGCATGCTAAAGTTAATCTTTCCATATTTCTGCGCTTAGCTCTTCTTAATGCTATTATATTTTCCTTTGCTAACATATCAAGAGATTGTGGGTCAATGCCTTTTTGATTAAGAATAACAAAGTTTTTGTCAGTCCCAGAACAGACTTTTCTCTTAAATTCAATAATTTTCTTAACCCGATTATCAATAAATTCTCGTTCTGCGGAAACTAATTTTTCTCTTTCTTCAGCAGATTTATAAAAGAAACCGCTATTTACTTCGCTTTTTTCATATTCCAAACTAACGTTACAAGTTAAAATATATGCATTTTCAAGTCTTTTAGGCATATCTGGATGTCTAGAACCATGATCCATAACAATTCCTTTAACAAGAGTAGTATCAGAAGCTGTTCTATGCTGCATTTCCATTATTTCAACCATATGTAAATCTATCTGTTTATCTTTTTGCCAAATTGTTAATACAGCATCAACACAAATTTCTGTAAGTTGATCAGCTAATTTAGGATGAATTTTAGTTCTGAGTGACGTTTTGCAAATATCAATTAACGATTCTCTGTTAATTTCAATTGGAATTTTTAAAGATTCCAAGATTTCTAAAGTTTTTGTCTTGGCTTTATCAAAACCTTCTGTAACTAGTCTGGGATGAAGTCCTTCAGATATATAAACATCAGCTTGCTTTAACAATTCACCAATTAATAAGACGGTACTAGTTGTTCCATCGCCTGTCATATCATTTTGAGCTGTTGAAGCTCTTGCAATAAGAGATGCAGTTGGATGTTGAATTTGCATTTCATGAAGAAGTACATTTCCATCTTTAGTAATTTTTATATCACCAGAACCAGAAACCAACCTGGAAATATTTATTAAATGCTGGTTAAAGTTAGTGTTTACTGAGTACTTATAAAATAAATGTGTACATTTTAATGCCATGACCATATAAGGAGTGATCTGATTTATATATAAAAAAATTATTTTTGACTAAATTATAACTTAAGTACTAAGAAAAAATTTAATTTTGGAAAAATATTGATAATAAAATAAGTTAAAATCATGGTTTATAATAAAAATAAAAATTTATAGCCTCACATTTTCATTGTGCCTTTAGGTCCAAGATTAGTTTTCATGACATCCTGAATACCTTTTGCAGCTGAAATGTTTATTGCTAACGCTTGAGCTGCTCGAGCAGTTTCTGCCTTTGGATTAAGTAAACTTATAGCCGA
Organism: Anagrus nilaparvatae; assembly: GCA_022575985.1. Taxonomy (NCBI): domain Eukaryota; kingdom Metazoa; phylum Arthropoda; class Insecta; order Hymenoptera; family Mymaridae; genus Anagrus; species Anagrus nilaparvatae. The sequence continues at coordinate 6,900,801 of JAKSXM010000238.1, read as the reverse complement.
CATTATTTATTTATTAATAACTTTTAAAATAATTAATTAATTAATCGTTAAAAAGCACGTTTGAGGCACACGATTTTTTGTATACCGGGAGTATAAAAATTATCTAGATAGATGGCATGACATTATTTTTTACATGCGGTCAGAGTGTTGTGCATATGTGGATACATGTGTGTATATTTTGTTTTCAAATTTTAGGGGCTTGATATTTTTATTGTTTTCAAAAAACATTAATTAACAATAATTGTTTGTAAAATTTTAGTTACACATTTATTTCAAACATAAAGTAAAAATTAAAAACTGGTTACTGAAAAAATTAATATTCTAAAATAAAATTAATTTAATAAATTATAAAAAGCCTTTATTCATAAAAATATTCTCTCATTACATAATTTTTTCAAACAGTAGTTGAGTATTTTTTATTGTCATTTTTATAATGACAAATTAAGAGTATATATTATTAAAAGTTATTACTATATTAATATATAAGTGTCAAATGAAAATAAATAAAATTAAAATAATATTATATCTACAAACATCAAAATTTCAAAAATGTTAATGAACAAGAATTTTTTAAAATTATAAACTGATCTTTAATTTTTAATTTTAAATTTCTGGATATATTTATTTCTTTTTTGAACGGTTTAGTGAGTTCTATAGTAAGGTTTAGTTCACATACAATTGTTAACTTGTTACTTTTAGATCTTTTAGACGTTTTTATTTGCATATTCAAAAATTTATGAATGCCTTTCTTCAGACTACACTGTAAAAAGTAACTTTCTTATATTAACAAAAAAATTAGAACATTTTTGAAAAATTAGTAAATTTTCGAAAAAATTTGTAAATATTCGAAAAAAATCGTATAATTACTAAATTTGGTATACAATAATTATCCGACTTACGAACATTCGAGTTACGAACAATCCGGACTTACGAACGACGCCTCGAAAGTACTCGAACGAAAATTTTTTAAAAAATAAAATGCTTTCTGAAAGAACGCTTTCCTTTTTATATACCAATTACTAATCTGATTTTAAATTTATATTGGGACCACCTTAATCTGTTTCATTGAACTTTTTCACGAAAAAAAAAATTTTTATCCATTAATATTTACTATTTAATGCGTACTTTTTATATTTTTATCTTTATAAGAGTATCTTATTTATTAAAGATAAAGAAATTATAATCCTGTTTGTCGAAAAATCTGATCTGTATTAATCATAGATACAGTCCTTTCTTGTATCTATGTTATTAATGAAAAATCTTGTAAAACTATTTTTTTTTTAAATTATTTTTTCATCATTTTCTGAGTAGAAGATTAAATTCTAAACAATACAAAGCATTAAATACACACTGGGCGTGTATTTAATGCTTTGTGTTTTTTAAAATTTATAATACTTATAGTATTTTCTACGAACAATATAAATATCCGACTTACGAACAAATCCGGGTTACGAACATTGTTTTGGGACACATTATGTTCGTAACTCGGATAATTAATGTATTAATAAAAAATTCGAGTATTCTCGATTTTTTTTCTGAATTCGCAAGAAAAATTGATAATTTACAAATTTTTTTCGAAAATTTTCAAAAAATAGTTATTACTTTACGAAAAATAGTTGTGAATTTACAATTAACTATCGCAAGTTAGCCAAAACCAATTTTTAAATTGCTCTCAAAATTGCAATTTTCGATGAAAAAAAGTTTTATATACAAAAATTTTGAACAGATTCCAAATTTCAAAAATTCTTTATTCGTTTGATTTCCATGAATTGCTTTTGAGATATGGCTCTACAAAGATAGTGATAAAACGACATTTTTTAAAAAATCTAAAATTTAGAGGCTGATTTTGAATTATCTTATCTCGCAAACAAATAACTGAAAAGGGGCGAGTAAAGAATTTTCGAAAACTGGCAGGTTTTGGAAAATTTTGTAGACATATAAAATCCATTTTTATCGAAAATTTCAATTTTGGCAGTAATTTAAAAATTGATTATTTTGAGCCGCAAATTGGTTTATTGTCTCTAATAGTAAAAAAATTATTGATAAAAGATTGTTGTTTACGGGGCTTCAAAGGTGAGGCTTACACCAAAAAGCTGAGACCAACTAGAAATATTTTGGTTAACTTGGGAGGTTGCAGCGTTAAATTGAAAATTACCAAAAGGCCCAAAATTCGACCCAAATGGAAGCAAAAAACCCGAAATTTCGGGTAACCTTAAATCCCTAAAATTTATAATTAATTAATTTCCGAAAATTAAAAGCAAAATTTTCTGAACTTACGAAATTCGAATACTATGAAAATTGTTCTGGAATTTCTAACATAAGCCTTCATAGAGAAAATTTCTTCCCAACTGAAGATAAGTGTTACATCTAAATTTAAAAGTAAACATTTTTAAAAAAATGCTTTGAAAAATGAGGAAAAATTATATGCTGCTGGCCTTTCAAAACTTAATTTTTTTCCAAAGAAAAGGAAGTCAATAGATTTATAAAATATTTAAAAAAATTTTTAATGAAGAATAGAAGTAACTAAAAATACATGTAAAATTCTTTAAAAATATTATGCATTTAAAACTAATTTGGGATTTTCTGAAACTTTCGTGGAATTTTTCAAAAATTTATATTCATGGTAATTTTAAAAGATTTTTTTTAATTTTTTAATTATTCTATATTGAAATAGGAGATTTAGACCTCTGACACGTAGATAAAAATCTTAATTAAAAAATCTTAGTTCATACTATAGATTGTATTTATTACTTTAGCTTGAAATTCTGATTTCCAAAAATTTGCTTGCATATTCAAGTGATTTGCTCGAGAATTCAAGCTGAGCAATCTGACAGTGTACAATACAAAAGTAAAAGATAATAACTGTGGATCAAAATGAATAAAAAAAAATTAAAACCGGTATGTGCGAACTCACGAAAAACGAACATGGAACATGTTTAAAATATGTTTTCAACCTTTATAATTTAAGTCCTTGAACCAAAAAGAAATAATTTTAAGCCCCTAAAATTCTTATTATTCTATAACCCAATATCGTAATTACCTTAAGTCCAATTGACCCTCCCCCCCCAAATGAAATGCTTAATATACCCCCTTTGCCTATAAACATGTTCCATGTTAACCCATTACCGCTCAGGCAGCCAACACGTACCACTTGATTAATACCGGCTTAGATTTTCATTAAAAATTAAATTTTAAAATTGTTTAATACTAGAAACTCATAAGGAATTCAATTTTTAATTTTTTTTTTACCAACAAACCCTCAGAAAATGTCTACAAGGGGCAGAAACTTAAAAAACAAAAGATTTTAGCGCTGTTTTGCGACCAAAACGTGCTACTTTGACGTAAGTCTTTACAATTCGTAAAAAATTTTATATTTCTTTCTCTTTTTATTAGTACCCGGGAATTTTCGAGGTTGCTGATATTTTCAAATATGAACTCAAAAAAATCATAAAGCTTCATCTCGGGGTGGAAAACTGTGGTGAAAAGGGGTGAAAAACCGATTTTTATAAATCACTTTATTTTTATTTGTAAAATTTTATTCGGGGGTTTTCGAGGTTGCTATATTTCATCTAGGGGTGGAAAATTACAGTGAAAAACGGTGAAAATCAAAAAATAAAAATCAAATCAAAAACTCCCTGGTATAGTTTTTCAAGTAAAAAAAAAGCCTTTTATAAAAATTGATTTTTCACCCTTTTTCGCCACAGTTTTCCACCCCTAAAGGAAGTTTTAGTATTTTTCGGAGTTCATATTTTGAAATCAGTAACCTCGAAAACCCCGGGATAAAGTTTTTCAAGTAAAAATAAATTGTTTTATAAAAATCGGTTTTCACCCCAGTTTTCCACCCCGAGGTGAAGTTTTATGATTTTTTTGATTTCATATTTGAAAATATTAGCAACCTAATTAGAAGAAAAAGAAATATAAAATTTTACGAATAATAAAGACTTACATCAAAGTAGAACATTTTGGCCGCAAACAGGGTTAAAATCGCTTTTTTTTAAGTTTCCGCCCCTTGTAGACATTTTCTGAGGATTTGATGGTAAAAATTTTAAGGTTTCTATTGCAAACTTAATATTGTAAAATTTAGTGTAAAAATGTTTAAAAATTATCTAAAAAAAAAAAGCAGTTAAAAATTGATATTTGGGTTTAAAAAGAACTAAAATTTGGCGAAAAAACTTATTTTTAGTTGCTAATTAAGGAAAAACTACGTATTTTTGTTCAAATTCAAAGAAATTTTTTAGTCTTAGATTTGCAGCTGTATTATAGTATAAGGTAAAATAAAAAAACTTGAATAAATTAATTGTTAATCAGTTTATTTAATAGTAATAATATTATATTCGTCATGTATATAAGTCTATATTTATTTACTATTTTATGTATATATATATATAACATTTATATTATAAATATATTTATATATGCATATATATATATATATAAATATTTTAAAATACATATATATAAATGTTATATATAATTATTTGTTTTTATAATAATAATAATAATAATAATAATATGTAGCATATTTATGTATAATATATTATCTACATTTATAAACCCTATTAAAGGCATCTCCAACCAGACTTTTCATAATTTTCATTTTTTTTTTTTTTTATTATTTTATTTTTTTTTACTTTTTTATATGTATATTTTAAAATATTTTTTTCATAAAAAATACAAAGGGCTTGTTGCTGTTTTTTGTGTGTTGATTTTTAGTTTAACCAATAACGAAATATTTTTTTTCGTTAAAGGCTAAAATCTCATTAAATAAAAAGGAATAAAGTCGAAGAATTTTATTATATTAAAACGAAGTTATAATTATAATTATAATTAATTAATAAAAAGTACTTTTTCTAATTAAAAAAAAAAAAAAAAACGTATATTTAATTACAGAAATTGGTAACTTTTTTGACTCACTCTCTTGATAATATTCAAAAGTTTATAAAAAATCACATTTTTTTTTTTCAATTTATAGCTAGTCGTTTCTGGGTTGATATATATTTTATTAGTTTTTTCTTTTAAATATACGAATTTATAGAATTTTTTTCATTTTATAAAATCGAAATTTTTAAAATTTCGATTTTATTTTATTTTCACTGGGCACTGGTATATTTACAATTAAATTTTTCAATTTTTAAAAAAATCATGCTAAAAATTAATTCAAAAAAATTTGTCTTATTATATATATCCAACGTTTTTTTTTATATATATCACAAAAATTCAGCATTATATATAACGCTTAATTATATTTTATACACCGGATTAAAATTTTCTTACATAATTTATACACACAATGAAAAAAAATTGAATAATAGAGACTAGTACTTTCAACATATTCATATATATATATATATATAAATCAATTATATTTTTTATGCATATATATAAATTCGTTATATATATCACTTAAAAATTTATATATATTTACAATAATAAAACCCAGAAACGAGAAGCAAAAATATTAATTTTAAATAAAAAAAATGTGCATCGAATACAAACTTTAGTTCGAACAATCAAATATTAATCATTCGGTTTAATTATTAAAAAGGTTGGGCACGATAATACTCTTAATGGTATTAATTATTAATGCCCTAAGTCTTGATGATCATATTTAAATATCTCTTTTTATCAATTCGGTCTTTCTATATTCTCAGACATTTTTTATTTTATTTACAATTTTTTTTTTAAACTACATGCTTTTTTAGACAGTTTTTTTTTATTTTGACTGTTTTTTTATTAACTAATTGTATAGAAAGATCTTATAAAAATATTATGTATACAATAGCAGTCACACATAAATTATGACAGTTATTTAATAATAATAATTTTTGTACATTATATATAAATGCCAAAGCTTTTTAACGAGAGCTTTTTATCATTGTTACTCGAATGAATAAAAAAGAAAAATTAGTTTTAAATAAATGTTTGAGAATATACAGAGATCCTTATTATTATATCGTGCACTCATACATATATAAATTCATAGAGTAAGTTCTTTTTTTTTAAGTCTTATAATTGTGGACATTTTCTTTTTTTTATAAATCTATATTATAAATGACTTTCTTGATTTATAATATTAAAGCTTTTTTTCTTCACAATTCTATTTATTAATTTAAGCTCTTTAGAAAATAAAAAATGCTATTGCATGAATTTTTAATATTTACATTATAAATGCAATTTGGATTAATGTGTATTTATGTGTGAACATGCAAAAATTAATGAATTTTTTTGAGCTTTTTTTTTCTTTATTTAAAAGCCATTAAAGAGTATTTTATTAAATTGTCCAAGTTTTTAAAATTGAGCGTTTTTTTTTTAATTATTTTTTTACATAATTTCAGGCAAGATTTAAATATGAAAAAAATTTGAAGACATTTTTTTATATATTAATAATCACTGGTATTGAAAAATTTATTTTAAAAAATTTGTCAAATTTATATATATAAAAAAAATTTCTTGTAAACTAAAATAATCTATTTGATAAATGCACATTTTAATAAATAGGAAGGTTTTTTTTTGTCCAAATATATAATCTTTTGTTCTATATATATAATTAAAAGAGACTGTTGTTATATATATATATATATATAATATATATATAATAAAAGCATGGCATTAATTATTAATTAAATTATGGTAACTTGATTCATGTTGGTTTTTTTGTTTATTAAACACTAAATGCTAAATACTAAGATTTTTAAATTATTTTTTTTTGAAAAAAAAAAAAATATGAGCTTATTTTTTAAGTGTATAAAAAATATTTTCTTTAATAACAATTTTTCATAAATGAATTTTTTAATATATATAAGCTCAATTATATATAATTCATATATATATAAAAGATCGAACAAATTGGCAGTATACATAAAAATTTGAGTGCAGTCATATATATATATATATATATGTTATTCTCATACAGTACTAATCTAAATCAAAAAAATTAAAAAAAAGCCCTTTTTTTCATAGTACGTTCATCGATAAATTAAATTTTGGCAGTATACATATATATATATATATATATATATATTTATAATGGCGTTAATAAATTTTCAATATATATATAATAATAATAACAATAACAATTTAAGTATATATACAATTCGTGAAATAAAAAAACATGCTAATTTTATAACGATGAAACGTTTTTTTTTTGGGCAAAATTAAAGGAATGATTTTACATTTAATTTTATTATTATTATTATTACTATTATTATCATATTTAAAAAAAATTATATATATATATATAAATATATATACTAAATCCTACTTTTATATATATATTAGTAATTAATTAAATATATATATTATTTAATATAATTTGAAAGAAAAAAAAAAAAAGAAAAATGGCGGTTATATATAAAAAAAGATGTATTTTATGTATAATAAAGCACACATGATTTAAAAAAGAAAAAGTCTTAAATATTTTTTATTTACATTTTTTTTATATATATCCAAACATTAATTAATTATTGTGCTATATTATAGTTTTTTTTTTATATTAAATAATATATAAATAGTCTTTTAGTTTCAATATTATACAAAAAAAAAAACAGTTTTTTTTTTAAATTATTTTCAGTCCTCTTAATATTTTTTTTTCTTAATATATATATATATATATTTAAAAATTCCGCCTTAAATATTAAACTTAATATTAAATCTGATTATTTATACAACGTATATTTAATTATATTTATAATATTTACAAAAAAAAAAAAATGTTGATGCTGATTTTTTTTTATGAGAGAGATAACTAATTAACTTTTTTTTAGTGCACAATTATCGTCCCATCCTTTTTTTTTATTCATGCTTATTTTTAATAATTAATAAATTCTTTATGTAATAATAATTAATAATTAATAATAATAATAATAATAATGTATATATATATGTGTGTATATATATATATGTATATATATATATATATTTATAAGTATAGTCAATCTTCTGGCTTATTTATACTATCTTTGAATTGCAGAGTTCAATAGGAAAGGAACGTAGAACATTTTACTTTCAAGTAGTAAAGATGCTGCCATTTGTACCTGAAACATTCAAATTTATTTTTATTAGTCTTACTTAGTTTAATTTAAATATTAGTATATTGTTATAATGTTCTAAAAGGGAAAAAAATGCAAGATTTTTGGCTTAAAAAGCTATTCAATTTTAGCCCCTGTGGTAAATACAGTTTTGTTTTTTATTTCTAGGGAAAGCAGTAAGTCTTTTTATAAAAAATTAGTAATAAAATTTTTCTCGCAAGCGAAATGACTTCTCTAGGTTATATAACCAGATGGGAATTTAGATTTTCCAATAGTAGAGGGGAGGACCCGTTATTTAGAATCGTAACCAAAACCTAAGTGCGAAAAATGTTCGGTGAATTCTAGTATCTACTGGGCGAATTTTCGGCTATCAATATATGCGAATTAGGAATTTACTCTAGTCAATATATGGGGGAGGGATGTCAAGTTTTCGGCCACCACCAGATTTTTTGTATTTCAGGTTTTTCGGGTCGCTAATCACGAATTTTGGGGTCTTTTTATGAGAAATGTTCAGAACACACTTCAATTTGCAAAAACTATCCCTAAAAGGGAATTGTTGATATATTCGAACTTTACTTGTCCAGATTTGGTTCATATGGGTTATTCCTCGGATTTTTCGGGTCACTGATCACGAATTTTTCGTGCCTACTAAAAATTGGCGCTGCATCCTTAAATTAGCAAAAACTACCCCTAAAATGGATATTTTTGATGTATTATACGTTATATTATACGTTTTTGCAAATTTAAGGGTGAAGTGCCAATTTTTTAGACAGGGACCTAAAATTTGTGATCAGCGGGACCCAAAAAATCCAAGTGGACCAAATTTGTTCACTGTACCCGCGAAAATAGCAAAAATAGTAGTTTTTGCTAATTTAAGGGTGAAATATTAATTTTTATAAAAATAGTTCCCAAAATTCATAATCAGTGATCCAAAAAAACCCATATAGACCAAATCTGGAGACTTCAAAAATATAAAAAATACCCATTTTTAGGGGTAGTTTTTGCAAATTTAAGGGTGTTTCGTATATTTCTCATAGATAAATCCCCAAAATTCGTAATCAGCGATTCAAAAAACCTATGGTAGAACAAATTTAATGGTGTCCCGAAACTTGACAACCTAAACCGTACATTGACTGAAATAATTTATAATTGACAATACATTTAGAATTTGTTTTCCCTGATCATTTTTCTTCGTTTTTATTTAGAGGAACAACGAAGAAAGTATTTGCTCTTAGAAAGAAGATAATACCTCTCTGCTTCATAGGGTGTTTTCTGTGCGAATTAAGAAGATTTCAAGAGGACAGATAAGTTTTCTTATAATTTTTCCCGAAAATAGTAAAAATGAAATACTCACTTCAGGCAAACCAACAAGTAGATCATGAAATCTATTTGGTTGTTGTGGTGCACTGTGTTCAACAAAATTCTTCAAACAGCTCATATAACGTTCTTGTATTTGTTCTAGTTCCACAATACCACCTCTTGCTACAATCAAAAAAAATAATTTTCATTAGATAAATTTTATTTAAAACAAATATTTTAATTATAAAACTTACATTTCGCGTCTGCCAAATTAGTCAGCAGTCACAAAAATATAATAAGATATAATTAGTTATGGTTATTTAAAAATTGGTTAGATTTAAAATAAAATTCTCTTTACCTTGTGATAGCATTGTGATAACTTTAAGACAAACGTATTCTTCCATTCTGAGTTTAACTCTTCTGAACATTAATGTGACATATGTTATTTTTTCAACCATTGGACCAACATCCTGTCTCAATTGATCCATAGTTATTTGACGTCCCATCATATTCGTTAAACACGTTTGCAACGTATACATATTATTAGCTACCTCTTGTAAATATTCCGATTGCGAACCATCGTTTGACGAATTAGTGACTTTATGTTGACCATGCATTGCTTGATATGCTGATGTCGTTAATACTAAAAGTTCATGCCACTTGTGCGTTAGTAGCCTTGTATGAACTTCAACTGGTAATTCTAAATAAAATGGTAACCTTTTGGTCCACTGTACCAATTTATAAACGATACTGTCACCAATTTGACATAATTTATCACTTAAATCAGATTTATGGTCCATTAAATCATCTAAATTTTGTAACGTTGCTATATCTTGAAATTCGTCGCAATCAATTAATGTTTGAATCATAGCGAGGTTTGCATCGTATGGAAATGTTCGATCCCGCGAACTACTTACTGCATTATCTAGCCTTTGTCTTAAATGCACCACCTTAAAAAAAAATAAAAAATTAAACTTATTTTTCCTTCCGTCATAAAAATATTAAATTACTCATTGTTAAAACTAAGTGAGAGTTTTTTAAAACAATGTCACTTTCCATTTTTTTAAACACTTCCTATTTAATAATCTCATCATTATTTTATTATATTAATAATTTAAACAATAGAGCCAGTGAATTTTATTGCGTTGGTGTGTTAAAAATAGTTTATTATATTTAATGTGAAAGTTTTTTTTTTTCTCCTTAAATAGAATAAAATATTTTTTAACATGTCAAGTGCAAAAAAAAGGGTTTTTATGTATATTCGAGAAGATGAAAGGATCATGATTGCAATATAAGAGAGTTTTTTAGAGTTCAATCACCTTTTTAAATATTGCACTTTCACAAAATTAAGTTACGAAACTTTTTTAACAGACGTTTTATATATGCGTCGTCGTCCTTGGATAAATTGGTATTTTTTTATATATTTTATTTCTTGAATTTTTCTTGTAAATTTAAAGAAGATTCACGAAAAAAAATATTTTTATGTAAGGTACAGAGTGAATATAATTACAATTTTTTTTAAATGACGTCAGATTATGGTATAGAAAGTGCGAATATAAAATATAAAAAACCGGTATTCACAATAATTTTTAAAGCAGGTAAACTACGTACTTAAAAATTTCACTTTTGGCAATGGCCTCTACATTAGCATAAATAAACTTTTTATTGAAATTTATTTTTTTGGGTCCGAAAAGTGTGTATAACAAAACGGTATTAATTTATTGTTTTGAAATTTTTTAAACAGGAAATATATATTCGCTCTATAAATAATGTAACAGTAGTAGTTGTTGTATATTTTGTTCCATAATGATGATTTTGATAGCGAAAATAACGAAAATGAAAGTTTTTTTTTTGTGAGTTATAACGGAAGTTCATATTTTATTTGCTAATATTTTTAATAACTTAATCTTACATTTATTTTTAATGGTAATTTTGTTATGTAACGTTATTTTAATTATTTGTGGCGTGTTGACTGGGTATTAATTTCATTATCATTTTTGATTTTTATAGAAGTTCAATATTATATGAAATTTTAAAAATAGACTTTTTCGGGATTAAGAGCGATTTTATATTAGTATATCGGCCAAATTTTTGGGATTTACGTTTTTTTAAAAAAAGATTAATAAGAAATTTAGATTTGTTTAAAAAATGTAATAAATTCGTTAATGGGAGATTAGAAAAATGTTTTAAAAATATTCAAATATTTTATTTTAGATTTTTGGTTTTGAATTTAAAAAAAAAAGGTCTATAAGCTGGCGTGATTTAAAAAAAATAATCATGAAATTAGCTAGTTTTCGGTTTTTGGCGTAAAAATGAGTTAAAAAATCAGTAGGTATGCTTGATATTAAAATTTATAAAATTTACTGGATTTAAGGTGAGGATACTAGTCAAATATGGGCGCATAAATTTTACGAATGGTAGGCACGAAACACTGAAAATACAAATTTTTTCGCCTATATTCAACTATAATATGCTCAAGTGGCGTGAAAACGCGTCTTTCTCGGCCGCGCAGTCTGTTTTCAAACAAAATTTCCAGCCTATAGTATAAAATCCCTAGTTACGAATTCCTATAAAAAATAATATAATTTTGGCAGATTTGTTCATATATTCTCTATGATGTTAATTTCGTAACGTAAATACACGTATGGGAAACCTTGACAAGTATTATAGTAGCAAATATATGTATTGCGTAAGCACATATATATAAAAACATTCAATGATCTCGTGCTGAGAGAAAGCTTGCATTTATTTATAAAAATATTATAGACATATTATTTTTAATTCAAATTCATTAATATAAAATAACTAAAGATTTATTTAGTTTTTTAATTTTTATATTTTTGGCACACATAAATTTAAAAAAAAAGAGAGAGATTTTATTTGGTAAAACTTACTTCTGAAGGATTAGTAAGAGCTGTTTTAAGAATAGTTCCATTAACTAAATGTCCAGTATGTACAGAATGACCAGTTGTTGATTGTGAATTAATATTATCAGGTGAAATTTTGTTTTGATGTATAAAACTACCAGTTATTTGTGTATGCTGTTGTTGTTGTTGATGATGTTGTTGTTGCTGCTGCTGCTGTTGTTGTTGTTGTTGCTGATGCTGTTGTTGTTGTTGTTGTTGATGTTGCTGATTATGATGAACACCAGCGTTCATATGTTTACCAGTAACTAAGGAACCTGAGCCATTAACACCACCAACATTACCAGGATTCATGGCACTCATACCACCAGTTGCTCCTGTGTTTTTGCTGGTTTTCTTGTGCTTTTTATATTTTACCTAGATTTAAATTTTAATTTAATATAAAAAAACAGCTAATTAAAACTTTCACTTCCTTAAAAATAATTACCAACCTTGTAAAGATTATAAACTGCCCCAGAATTCCTTCCACCAGGCATTCTATCTTCTCTAACAGCTTGAAGTACCATACCTTGTTCGATACATTTTTTAAACCGACAATATTGACACCTGTTTCTCTGTGCTTTTGTTATTTCACAGCCACCTTCTGCTACGCAGGTGTATACTCGCCTGTTTTGTACTGTTCTTTTGAAAAAACCTTTACAGCTGCATATTAAAAAAATAAATAAATAAATTATATGCAATTTTTAATAATTTAAATTTAAAATCTTTTAAAAAATGCAAATTTTAAACCTTGATATAAACTTATTATGAAAAAAAGAGAAAACTAACAATTTTAATTAAATATTATTGTAAACTGTTATGACTTTGACTATTGTTTCAAGTTATTGAATGTAATAATAAAACAAATATAAACTAACGTTATAAATATTATCTTTTTTATTCAGAGTCACGGTCAATTGAAAAAAAAAAATATATATATTTTATAGTCATGATAACTTTAGTTATTAAAAAAAAAATTGCAATAAAAAATATAAGGAAAATCAGTTAATTTTCAATCAAGAATAATATCAATGTAATCAACGTTCAAGAGCACCTGCTTTGGTTTTAATAGCAGGTGTTAAGAATATTTTATTTTCAATACAAAAAATTCACATATTGCGAATAAAAGTTTTAAAATAATTTTAGATTTAAAGAAAAAAAACTTACCCTTCACAGGTTATGATTCCATAATGTAAACCAGTAGCCTTATCTTCGCAAATCATGCAAATCATAGGCGTTTCATCTTCTTCATGTTCCTGTGGAGGTGGTGGTGCTTGTGGTGGTGCAACTTGCACCGATTGTGCAGAATTTTCAGACTTAACTAATCCACCATTTCTCATCCAAGGTTGTGAGGCACCACTGGCAGTAAGATTTAATGCTTGCATTTGTTGAGCTGCTGGTAATTGACTTAAATCACCAGCCCACAGTCTTTCCATATTTAATGGAGGTGTTTGATTATATGAGGTATTAAAATTTTGTTGTGTTTTACCCCTAGATTCTTGACCTAAATTTAATAATAATTGAGCTGCTGTTGTTTCTTCGGTTGAAGAACACGAAGCTGTCGACGTCCAAGACGTGGCTGTCGGCGGAGGTGTTGGTTCTAATGGAGGTGCAGACCATATCATTGTGCGTACTCCACCTACTTCACCCATTATTACTGTTGGGGGAGGACGAGGAGGAGCTGGAACTGCTCTTTGAGCTGGGGGCTTCATACTGTCAGCTAGAAAATTACAAAATTAATATTACAAATGAGTTCTATTTTAACTCAAATTTTAACTCAATTACATTATCATGTTTCAAACTTACCTCCATTATTTGCACTATTGTTATTGGGTCCATTATTTCCATTGTTCCCACTAATATTAACACAAATGTTACCACCACCCGCCGCTGCTCCATTGTTACCAGTAACATAACTAACGGCATTACTAATAACACCATTAAGTAAATGCCTTTGTGATGCAGAAAAATTTTGTACATTTGGATTCTGTGACCAAAATTGATGATGTGTTAATAAATGCGATGGTACCGTTGGAGCTCTTGGCCTTGGCGATGTTTGTTGTTGTTGTTGCTGATGTTGAACAGGACTAGGGTTTGAATTTGTTTGAACATATTGTGACGATGGATTATTTTTCTGAATAGTATTTTGTGAACAATTTGAATTTGACTCTGTTTGTCTCATAGAATTGTTATTAGATGTTCCATTTCCAATACATCCGCCGCCATCAAATACTGAATTATCTGTTTCATCTTTTGACTGAGCTGATGTTAAGTTACTACATCGATCAGATGATTTATTTTGATTATTTACTTGGGATTCTTGTGATACTGGTATTGATGGCGAACTTGATATTGTAACTGACGGCGATTGTGACGATCTAAAAGATGAGCAAAAAATTAGTTAAAAAATAGAATAATCATTCAAGTCATAAATTATAATATCATTACCTTGGCGATGGAGCAGGCGTACATGACCTTTGTTGATGATGATGATAATGTTGTTGATGTTGTGTCTGTTGATTTTGATGTTGATGATGATAATGATGATCTTCATTAGTGGCAGTTACCGAATTATTCGAATTGGCATTATTAATTCTTGAATTCTGCATATCCGAAAAAACAGAATCCGGCGATGCTCTATCATGAGAATTATTATGTTGTTGATTATTTCCATTACTATTACTATTATTATTATTGTTATTATTTGATGATGTTGGTGTATTTCTCGTATTAAAACAAGAATTATTAGAATCCCTGTTATTAGGATTATTTTGTTGTGGATTTGGACTCGTTCTAAGATATTCATTTTTAACTCTAGATGATAAATTTGATGAAGTTGAAGATGTGGATGATGAAGATGACGATTGTTGCTGTTGGCAGCCCGGAGAGCTTGGCATATTGTTTGTTATTATATCTGGTGATGATAAAGCTGACGTATCAGCTGCACTTTCACCTAATGGTGGTGGAAAATTAACTGGAGATGGTGATGCTTCTTTTGGTTGTATCTCCAGTGGTGAGCCTGCTGATCCGAGGGATACAGGGGAGTCTAAATAATTTAGTAATTTTTCAATTAATTTTTTTACCTTTATTAGGTCTGAATTATGCATTTCATAGTTCAATGTACGAGTTTGATAAATGGTTTTTTATGATTATTCATTGATTTTTAAAATCAGATAAAAAAAACTTTGTATAATAATTCAATTAATCATTTTTAATTAATCAATGCAAAAAAAAATTATGACCATGAAAAAAAATAAATTAAATTAATTATTTTTTTGTTTACTATCATTTTATTCGTCATGAATATATCATGATTATGATTCCGACATTGAATAAATTAAAAATGATAATATACGCATAATATGATAAAAATCGTGCATTCGATATGAATTTAAAACCGTATTGAAAAAGTCCCTAAAGTAAATTAAATAATTTCAAGTGATATCAGTCAATAAAAAATCAGACGAAAAAAAATTTTTGTGTCTAAAAAATCTGAAAAAAAAAATTTTTAAAGAAAAAAGGATAAAAATATTTAAAAGTAAAATGTAGAGTATAATATTCGTGTAGGTCAAGGAAGGAATGCTCTTCTAGTGTATGTGTATTATATATATATAAATTAAAGCGACATACAAGGCCGAGGTAGTAGATTTGATGATCGAGTTTAAAAAAGCAAGAGAAAAAAAAATCTTGTAAATATTATTGAGCATGCGCATAATTAAATGATATTGACTTTAAAATTTTCTGAAGTGGTGTTAGTGATATAGATTAACTATGTATGTGTATTGAATGTCCAGGCTAATACTTTGTTATTTATTATTATTGAGGATTATAAAATGCATAATATATTTGTAGCGAGGTCAGTGATCATTGCCAGACATTTTTTTTATAATTATTATTATAATATTATTAAATTGCGTATAATTAAAAAGATAATTTTTTTATCGCGGCTGATTAATTATTGATTAGTACTACTTTTAAGTAGATAAATCAATGTTATGTCAGACTGCGTTTTATTTTTTGACTTACCGTCGCTACTACATCGAGAGTCGACCTTTCTCCTTTTCAACTTGAGATCTTGAAACAAGCTCATGTTGTCTAGCTCACACGGGCTGCTCGTAAGGGTCATAATTCCTGGAACAAAAAATTAAGGATTTCATTAGTTTTTTTCTTTTATTATTTTTACAGTTATTATTTTATTTTAGTTTTTTTGGTAATTATTTGAGTGATATGGATATTGTTTGATTAATGATATACTTTGGATAATAAAATTTAGCAAGTTTATAATTAAAGGCTATTAATTTATGTAAATTTTTGAAAATTGTATAAATTTTGACTGATTTGCGATTTTTGACTTAAATTTTATTGGATACTTATTGTTATAGTTTAGATTATATCATAAATTCATTCCAATCATTTCTGTGGATAGTAAATTTTTTGGATTGCTAAATATTAACTAAGAAATTTTCAGTTGGGAGGCCGGAGGGTATATATTTTTTTACCGCTGACGAAGAAAAATCGTGAAAAAAATGCTTTAGACCGCATTTTCGATTTCATTTCTGGTGGTAATTTACCTTCGCTTTTGACGATTCTTTATTTTTTTTTTCCATAGGGTCATAATATACTATTTATTTGTTTATTATTTACTATTTGGGAATTTAATTTTTTGGGACTAGTTGATTTTCTAAAATTCTGACTGCAGTTTTTCGAAGTACTTCGAAAATAATGTACTTAAACACAAAATCAGTAAATCATATTATTTTTTAGTCACAGATCGCTTGATCATGTTAACTGAATTCAGAAAATTTAAATTTTGAGTTAAACTTATCCTTAATTTCGTTTCATACTGTGTAAATTTGAAATACTGAACCTAGAATTTTTTTAACTTGAAATTTATTGGTAAAAATAAAGGAATAATTAAATTGGAGGAAATATTATGAATTAATAGATTAATACATGTAGTTTTTGAAAGGGATTTTATTATCACTTATTACAAAAATAAGACAGTTTCATGTTGCCAAGATTTGGTTTATCTATAAATTTATTTCGCTTACGAAACTATTACACCAGAATGTTTATCTGAGCATCAATATTTGTGCGTAATTTTAAGCTTTTAGGGTCGCATTTTTGCATTTAAATCTGAAATACGAAATTGAAAAGGTGAAAATTAATATAACGCTCTTTTAACCTCAAAATTTGTATTCTCACCAATTCAATTTGTATTTTTGAATTTAATCAAAATAAATTTAAATTTTGAAAAATGCATTCCTATTATCGAAATTTCAAATTACTCCATTAAGTAATTGAATTTACTTGGTAAATAAAATAAGTTTATGCAGTCGTAAATTTAAATTTGGATCCATACGGGAAAAAAGAAAATTCAATTGAAAAAACCACAAAGCCTTAATCTCCAATTTAAATATTACGAAAATTCTGACTTTTTGACTGACTTTGGCTTTTTTCTGAATCTGACTTTTTTCAAATTGTGGAAATTTTTACATCGCTTATTTAAAATTTAAATTTAGAATACACAAAAATATCATGCTGGTATTTAAGCATTGGACACTTTGGTTTTTGCAAAAAGAAGTTTTGCAAGAATAAGTTCATAATTACCTATGGTTTTATAATATATGCAGTATTTTAATAATTTTTGTTCTGTTTTTCACTTTAAAATATGTGTTAAAATTGTTTTGTTAATTTTTTTCAATTGAAAAATTTTATATTCTACTTTCTGCAGTAGAAAACTGTTTTTTCGAAAAATTCAATCCAGTTTATCTTATTAGTATGAAAATTATAGAATTATAGAACGAAATTTAACACTTAAGGATTTGACTTTTCGCTTCTTAAAATAAGGAATTCAGAAAACAAGGATCTGCACTGCAATTTACAATAGGTCTATTCATATTCCCAAGCTTTATTTTTATAATACTTAAAAAAGAATAATAATAGTTTTATCAGGCAAAAACTCGCGATGGAAAATTTTTATAAAAATTAGATTTCTATTTTGGCCGGATAGCCAAAACAAACTCTGTGATCGTTATATGCAGAATATATATTATTAGATTTTTCAATTTGGAAATTTTAGCTGGATTTAAAAAAATTTTTTCTAGGTTTAACAGACCATACGTCAAAATTTAGTGAATTATAAAAATTCGAATAATTTGGACTAACATAAGTTTCAGAAATTGAATAAGGTTTTTCAATAAATCATATTTATATTGAGATACCCCAAGTTTCAGCCCTAGTAGATACATAATTTACTATTAACTAAAGTGTTTTTTTGTAAATTATCATGGTTTTTTTATAAATTATTTTAATTATTCAAACGCAACTCATTAAAAACAAAGTAAATATTATAAAACAGTCATTCTAGCTAAAAAAAAAATTTAAATAAAAAGAAGAAAAAAAAACTGGAAAAATAAAAGTAAAATTGAAATAGTCATTTTGTTAAAATAGAAAATCAATATGTAAATTTATGAAAAATAAATATTACAATACAAAAAACTGCGTCGTAAAAATTTTTTAATAAAAAATTCAAAATTTTACCAGCACATAAAATTCATAATTACAAAAAATCCCAGACAAAAAAAAAGAAGAAATTTCGTAACAAAATAAAAAATTTCTCATGTATCAATTTTCCTTTTATGTAACAACAGGTAGATAAAATAAATTTTTTTATTCGCCTTAAGCAATATTTTTTTTGCGTGTACATAATAAAAAAAAAAAAATTGTGAGGTCAAGGTAGGTCAAGTGTGTGTGTTAAACACAAGAGAAAAACCAAAGACGAAAAATATTTCGAAAGTGAATTATTTATAACTCGTGTATATATTTTTATTAATAAATATTTTACACATGTAACTGTGTGTGTGTAATGGAATTTTTTTTATAAGATGACATGAATCATAATATTCTTTTTGTTCGAAAAAAATTTTTTTAGAGAGCGGATTTACTGTAAATTAAATTTTTGACATATGTGTGAAAGTTAAAAAAATAACAATTTTTTTTGCAAAAAATGATACAAAATTCGCTAAATTTCCCCTCTCCAAGTGTACAAAAATAATAGTTAGCGAAGATAGGTAATATATATATGCTTTATAATAATAAAACAAGTTATATATATACATATATATTATGCGCACGCCTCGAACTCTCAGCGGTCCTTGCTCTCTGGCCGCAATGTAGGTCAGCAGTCTCACACACGCTATAGGCGCTCTTTTATACAATTTTTTTTTTTTGCTTATATACTTTACTTGCTTGCTTGCGTAACCAATACATGTTAGGTATATTTTTCATTTTTTTTTTATATTATGCAAAAAAAAATAAATTATTAATAAAAAAAATTGTTTTTTTCAATATTTTTTTTGGAATTATACACCTTGAATTTTATATTTTAAGGTCAGAGTGAAAGTTTATTTTATTCGATTAAAATTTTGTATTTAAAAACTTGCTAATAAAGATTTTAATTGATCATCCATAAAGAATTTCTAATCTTTTGATTGACCTTGTAGAATTGGTAAAAAAAAAAATAAATTAAACGTAGATGAATAATCAAAATTTTATCTTATTTAAAAATCTTTATTCAAAAAAATTACCAACTAATCGGCACTAAACGTCCTAAATAATAAAAACCTCGTAATCTACAAAAAAATAACTGTTAATTAGAAATTTTTTAAAAATATACTTAAAAATTTTTGCGTTTTTGTTAGCATAATAATAGTACCGCTAAACTGTAAATTACAAGCGAACTTGAAGAGTTTATATAAAGGAACGGTGAAAGTGAGTCTCCCACGCCACATAATATAATATAACACATCCTCCTACAGATCTAAATAATAATATTCTTTTTTTTTTTTATAATAAATTTATTTTGCTATTTTTGTATTAGAGAGAGTGAGAGAGAGAGGAAGAGTTACGTTATAACATAGGTTTTATAGTTAATTATTATTATTATTATTATTATTATGTGAAAATAAAATTTAAGAGAAAGTTTTTTTTGTTTATTTTAAGATTTTTTTGGCATTTTTGAATATTTTATTTTTTAGAAAATTTTGTAGGTTTTGCAGTTTTTGATGTTTACGGTAAGATTTGTTTTCTTGAATTTTCAAAGGAAATTTAAATTTTGGTTTAATTTATAAGAATCTACTGTAATACATACAAAATTTTTTAATTTTTTGATTTTTTGATTCTCTGTAATCTCCATAAAACTAAATTATTGAATTTGTTCATTTGTTCATTTCAAAAAAGCAAATTACTGCAATTAATCCAGAGAAAAAATGCACTATTTTATTAAAAAAAGGTTGCAGGTTGATTGTATTTTAATTAAATTAGTATTATTACCTATTATTTTTTTTTTAAAAGATAAATTATTTACTGCTATCGAGAATAAAAAAAATTTTATCCTAAAAAACATTCAGAATTTAGAATTACCGTAAATTTTAAAATGAAGTTTAGTTTTACTCTCATAGTTTTGTTCAAGATTCACTTTTTTAAGATAAAAAGAATAGACCCATGCGATCAATTACATAATGCCAGTGTAAAACCTAAAAGTCAATTCCAAAATGAAGCGTTAAAATCTAGTTCTCTTAACATCCTCAACAATGATATACCTAGCTAGGCCTATAGGTACTGTAAGTAAAGCAGTCAGTCCTAAATTTAAATTCGCTTAAAAAATTAGAGTATGTTTGAATTCTAAAAAAGAATTAATTAGTTAATTTTTTTTATTTCACTTTACGTATTACTTTATTTCAAAATTATGCCAAAAGTCACTTGTATTTATAGTATCGCAAAGTCATTTCACTTGCGAGAAAAATTTTTATTTTTCTCTTTCTATTATTTCTGAAAATATGCGTATGATTTATTCATCACAATATTATTTTTCGGAAAGATTTTTATTTTATTTTGATTTATAAGAGTAAGTTCATATTTTTATATTTCTCAACCGCTACTAAATTCGCCTTCGATGCTAATTTACGTTTGGGTAATTTTTGACTTTTCTGCCCATGGGTTGTA
Organism: Anagrus nilaparvatae; assembly: GCA_022575985.1. Classification (NCBI taxonomy): domain Eukaryota; kingdom Metazoa; phylum Arthropoda; class Insecta; order Hymenoptera; family Mymaridae; genus Anagrus; species Anagrus nilaparvatae. Next base: position 6,879,566 of record JAKSXM010000238.1, on the reverse strand, counting down.
ATTTGTATTTATTCAATCGTAAAATGGCTTACTAGAAATTTAGATACACAAGATATTTGATAGAAAAAATTGAAGACTTAAACGCAACTACTACTTCGAGCGAACTGGTAACTGAAATTTTGAGTGCAAATTTTGAATTTGGTCAATTTCTCTATTGTGCAAGAATCCATTACCACCATATAAATATCATCAACAAAATATTCTGAAAAACCCTTTTTTACAAAAAAAAAAATCTCAAAAACAAAATGAAAAACAGTGCATAACAAAAAATTTTCTTACATAAAACCAAAACAAGAGTTTAACGAACTTTAAATATTACAAAACCACTAAAAAAAATTGGCAAAGGTTACAATTATATATTATACAACAAGTTTATCAAAACGTTTATATTACATTGCATTGACAAGAAAAATTTCCAACTTTCATTTTTCAAACAAGCTGCACAGATATAGCGTTTATTGGCAAATGTATAAGAATGACGCTATAGACCTTGGGGTATTTAAAAAAGTGCATAATTTTTTTATTTTAAATTCAAAGGATTTTCTTATATTTGAGTAAGTACGAAATTGCATCCATTTTTTGGATTTTCCTTAAATTATTAATGGAAAATTTAAAAAAATAAATTTTTTTTACGTAATGACGAAATAAATAGGTATTAATCCTTCAATTTTATTTGTTATAGTTAAAAAATTTTACGTAAGAACACATAAATTATGTTATATATGATTTATTTAACAATTGTACGAGATTCTCATGATTAAACATAAAAATAAAAATTCTGAATTATATAAGTAAGCATAAATAAGAAAATCCTTTTGTAAATTAATTTTTTAAATTATCTTCAGTTTTTCCTGTTTTATTTGAATTCAGTTAAAATTATGTGCGAAAAATGATGGTTTATTCACACAATTTATTTTTATTACTCACATGTGCCTTAATTAATCAAGAAAAATCTAAATTTAATCTACACCCAAACTTCTCCTACAAAAAAACCCCTTAAAAAAATCTAATTTTAATTACATAATCAAAATAAAATCAGCAAAAAAAAAAAAATATTTTTAGAAATTTATCTTTAACACAAAAAGGAAATAGAAAGGAATTAATAATCCAAAAAGTGAAAGAAACAGAAGAAAAATTTAATAATAAAGAAAAGAGAGTAAAGTATTATAAATAAAAGTATGTTAAAAGAGATTGAAATTTTTTTTTATAAAATTAAGTACATTGAACTCTTGTACATTTTGCCAGCAGAGAAAGTTTTTTTTTTCATATATACCCACACACATAAACTTATTTTAGCAATAATTTTATGTGTGATTATATAAAAAAATTATAATTTAATTAAAATTAATTATTTGTATTCAAGTTCATTTAATTTAAAAAAAAAAATCTTACATAATTAAAAGTTGCAAAAAAATATAAAAAATTAATACTAAATAATTGTGAAACATTTTTATTAAAATGTTATTGACCTGAAGGACGAATTTATAACTAATTCAATATATTTATAATTATTAATTTATATAGTGTCATTAGCCTTTTTAACATATTTTTTTTATTTTTTTATTTTAATCCTTGAAAAAATAAAAAATGAGATAAATTTTTAATGTACAGATTAGACTAGAAATTGATTTTAAAAATTTTTGTGTGATTTTTAGGTATAAAGTAAAGTTTTTTCGAAAAATGTGGTTTTTTTAATTTTTAGTTCGTGTGGGTGTTTCTAAATAGTACGAAGTCCTACTAATAAGTCCAAATGAAAAAATTAAGTACAAGTAATTTTTTGATCTATTTGGGCATTTTTGAGTTAATAAAATTAAATTATCTCACTGTAATCTAAATGAGTTTGTTTTGTTAGCAATCAGAAAGATCTTGTTTTTCAGCCACAGCAGTGACAAACTCCAGAATATTCTACATCGCATTTTCGTGTACGTTTTCGATACGATCCACCTGAGTCATTCATTGAGTCGCAAGTATTTGAAATTGCTTATAATCAGGGAAAATTTTCATCAGGATATTAATGAACCCTTTGTTAACGTTTAATTTTTTGATTGATGATTAAAAATTGTTTTATGTTAAAGATTATCCGAAAAAATTAGGCGTAATTTGCAAAAAAAATAAAATTAAAAAAAAAGATTTTCAATTTCGCATTTAGCTACGCAGCCACGCAGCCAATTCAAACGCAAAAAGCTTATCAATAAAAGCTCATCCTCAAAATCAGAAAAATATAATTTTCAATAACCCAAAATTGCCATACCACCTTTTAAAAATAGTACCCAAAAATCTCAAAAACGCCCAAATTTTTAAAACTAACAGCCTGACTAATATACCCAATAAAAATATCTATACAGGATATTTATTTTTTAGAAATTCTAAGGACGATAGATTTTATAATATTTTTTGTAACCATGAAATTGGTCATTGACTGTTCAAAAACTAGCCTTGAACCCCCTTTTTAACTATTTTTAAGATGACTAATTTTTTTCTAAAAAATATTTATTTCGTACCTATATGGCGACCTTGTAATAAACTCATCTTGGTACACATTATAAATGCTATTTTATTTTTCAATAGACGAAAATAAAATTATTTATTTATTTGTTTTTTTAAAATTTTATTTATTGATAAATCACATGATCAAAAATTCACATTTTTTGTTCACTTCGTATACAGCACATTACAAGTCACAGTTTTTAAAATTAAATTTAAAATTAACACAAAAAAATATATTTACACTTAATATCACAATTAATTAAAATTAAAAAGTTTAAAAAAAAAACACTAAATTAAAAAAAAATTAACCAAAAAAAATGTACGAACTCATCATTTAAAAAAAATAGCGTATATCAACGACACGACTTGCCGGTAAGAAATGATCTTTGGTTCTGTTTTAAAAAGTGTTTCTGTTAAAAGCCGAAAGTCAAAAATTTTTGGTTTAAATAAAACACATTTAAAATTTGTGAATAAAAAAAAAAAATTTTTTTCGTATAAAATAAGTGGTGGTAAAAGTACTTTATTTTAAGTGGTAGTAGTGGTACCACTGACCTCAATTTTTCGATATTTTTTAACAACACCGGTACGAAATAACGCTTTTTTATTTAATATTCTTCTTCTTTCTTCCTATACAGCCAAAAAAATAACTCTTAAATGTAATAATACCCTCTCTCTTCTTCGCTTTTTTTTTCGCAAATAAAAAATATAGCGGAACTTTCACTCTTGTTATTTCAGTGTGTTATTTAAGAAGTAGAAGAACATGTTATAAATTTTGCACGTTTTTAAATATTCCTTTCTTTATCTACACAAGAGGACAAATCTTAACAGTTCATGGCCATTAATTTAAAAAAAAAGTTAATCCGCATATTTAATTAATTTTTCACTTTCATATACACTCAAAAAAAAATTTTTTTTACTAACTAAAAAAGTAACAGAATGTAATCGGGGGGAGCGCCCGATACAAACTAAAAGTCCTGCAGTAGTATAAGCTGCGAGATAGTCATAAGTACATTTTTTATTTTTGCAAAAAAAAGTAGTAGTAGTAGTTAATATATTTAAATAAAAAAAATTTATTTTATCTTTGTCTATCATAGAAGTTGAATAATAATAAAACGTAGGTTTTTTTTTTCTTCTAGTATATTTTATTGTGTACGTGTTAGCGGACGGCCATGGCACACTTGCTAATGTCAATCACACCAAGTTATAACTATAATACTACTACTAATATTACTATTTATTTATTTTAAAATAATAATAATAATCTTGAATTTATAACAATGATGATGATAAATAATTGAAAATTTATAAATTTATAGCGCCTTTTTTTTTATATAAAAATGTGGGTAATGAACGCCCTTAACCCTTTAATTTTTTTTTTTTTTTTAATTTATGGTAATTTTATATTATCTTGTTTTATTATTGTTACGTGTTTGTTGTATCACATTTATCACATGTTTATAAATGTGTTTTGTTTTATTTTGAGTAAATAAGTTATGAATATTCAAAGACTTTTTTTTTTTAGGTTATGTAATTTGTTTATGGGTTATTTTTTAAGGGTATTTTTGTATTATTTTAAAAGTTTCAGATCCTATAAGGACCTACTGTAAATAATTTCATGAATTGATTTTTATTCCGGGTTTCGGCACCAATTTTTTTTCAAACCTCATATTCATTTTTTTAAGAAAAGTAAAATTCTGTAATCATTAAAAATTTTAATTGGGCCGCAATTATTTTACAATGCACTCAGACTTAGGGTATAAAACTTCAATAAATATTGTTGCCTTTTTTCATCTTATTAGTTAAAAATAAATAGCATTATGAATATAATTATGATATAAAAGTAAAGAGTCACGAATCAAGGTACTGTTTAACTTTAAAAGATAAAAATATGAAGAATTTTTTTATGAAACATGAAAAGTCTGTTCTCGATGAAATAGTACATTTTTATCCTAGGCAACAAAAATAAAGAATGGCCCAGTATTTTCGAATCGCGCCACGTCCCAAAAGTACATGCTTTCTAGCCGCTGACAAGAAAATTTTATTCTCGCAAGTGAAATGATTTAATATATTAAAATTAGCTAGTTTGTTTTCATAAAACGAGGTATACATCTGTGTACATACATACATCTGTGCAATGTGGTTCATTATATATCATACAATATGGGAAATTGATTTAAACTAGGGGTGCACAGAAAAAGGTTTGAGTGACTAAAGACGGTAATAGTAGGAACCGAATATTACTCTTATTATAAGAACTGAAAATGTTTATGCTAGAACCGAGATTCAGGGTTCTAAAAATTCTCTCTTAAATAATTATTATTTTTTTTTAATTCTTTTCAAAATCAAAATTAGATATAAAAATATTTTTTAAGTTTCTTTTATGAATCGCGTACATTAAATTAAAAAATATGAATGTAACTAATTTTGATTTAAAAAAAAAAGAATCATTTTTTAAAAGAAGATTTTTAGAACTCTGAATCTTTTTTCTAGCATAAGCATTTTGAGTTCTTATGGTAAGAGAATATTTGGTTTGGTAATTTCGAGTTTCTTGCTTCGAATTTGGAAGCTTTTGATTCAAAACTACCGCTGCAGACCTTTTTCGGAAAGTTTCGGGCTTCACACAAAATCTGACCTGCAAAATTCTGACAAAAAAGGCTGAAATTTCGGGTACTGATCCGACTTTCGGGTAACGACACATCTCTAATTTAAACATAAAGTATACTCAAGCAAACTTATATAACCCTTAGAAGTCTTTTCACTTGCGAGAAAAATTTTATTAAAAAAACTGTACTTTTTTATACAAATAACTTAAATTAAATAATTTTAAAAAAATATAATAAACTTAAAATAACAAAAATAAAAAATAATTTTTATTTATACATAAAGATAAAAAAAAAAATTAAATTGCATTTATACGATCGGAAAAACCCATTGAAGGTCTTAATTTTTTATTAAAAAATAAACTCGACATCCGTTCGATGCGTATCATACATACATAAGTTTATTATTACAAACTTTGTTAATAAATGACTTCATATATGAAAAAAAAATTTTATTAACTATATATTTGCGTGACTTTGTAAATTTTTAATATAAAATTTATTATTTATCAAACTTATGTACAATTTTTTTCATAAACCAAATGATTATGTAATCAAATAATTTATTTGAAAAAAAATTATTCATATAACAATAAAAAAAAAATTGTATTTTTTATAAAAATAGATAATATAAAACAATGATGTTATATTTAGAAGTTTATGTACACATTGGCATAGGTCATGTAAGCTCATTAGCTTTTTTATGTGTGTGTGTGTGTGTCGTATGTCCTCTTCTATCTTTGTTATTAATGTATAAATAATTTATTTATTGTGAAAAAAAAGACTTCATTTTAATATGATAATAAATTATTTTATTGTTATATTTACAATAGTTTGATGAATTTTCACTTTGTTATGTAAATTAAGAAAAATAAAAAAATTTTTTTTTCTAATCAAACACTTTTGTTTTATTTATGAAGTGCATTCTAATGATAGTTTATATTTAAACATGAGGTAATGCAAGTGTTCTTTCAGAGTGAGTGAAAGCTGATAGTGTAATATTGTCAGTTTATTTTTACTGTACTTTGATGAAATGTCTCTATGGTTGGTGGCAACGTTAGTAGAATCTTGATTTATATGAATCCTTGTAAAACTATTAAAAATTACAATATTGATTTATGTAATTCAGGTTTTTTTAAGTAGAATAGACTTTTAAGATTTTATAGGATTTTTAGACTTCTGAGGGTAGGGATAAGATTTTGAAAAAAATGAAAATTTTCTTTCCGTTCTAAAATTTGGTATGTTTTTCCGACTATCCTGAATTTGTTATTGCTGAAAAGGCTTCAGAAAGTAAGAGACAAAATTTAAATTTCTATGAATTTTAGGTTAATTTTGGTGAAACTTTGTTGGTAAAATTAGGAGCAGGATTCGAAAGTAAAGGTATGAGGTTACCTGAAATATCTGGTACCTGACTCGAAAAATTTGAGATTTATCTTGGATTTTTCAGATTTTTAGCCAGAGAAATTTTCAGTTCACTTTTAACCTGCAGTATTTTTCGAAAAATTTAGGGCTCTGCTCGAATCTTTAAAAGGCGAATAATAAATTATTTTTAAATAATTTTATCAATATATATTTTTACCGGGTTTCGGCACCAATTTGTTTCCTAACCTTATTTTCATTCATTTAAAAAAGGTGAAATGATTCGACCTAATCCTATCTGAAAAAAGTTCCAAAATTCAGTACCTGTTCCGAAATTTGGATAACTGCATGTGAAACATTTAACTATAAGATAAGCATAATCTCAGTAATACTCATGAAACATAACAATAAAAGATTTATTAACATAGATCAACCAGTCAAATTCGATCTTTACGTCTAGCAGACAAATAATTTTAGAATCTCAATATAATCAACCCAATAAATTCAAATTTATCACTGAACTTCTACACAAAAAATTATTTAAACATTACATGAACGCAAAAAAAAATGTAGATCCTGTTTTATTTGATAATCTTACATAAAAAGTTTATTATATAAGTGGCTTAGAGAACAAGATTTTATTATATACAGCAGTAGGTACATAAAAAAAATTAAAAGTAAAAATTACACATTTTCCTGTTAAATAACCATCTATACTAGTTAAAATGAATGGTATATAATTTTTACCTTATTTTTTATATTTTCTATCTTTCTCACAATAATTACGTAATTTTATATTATTTAAAATCCAAAATTTATTTATTTTAAAAAATTTATAATTCTAAATACTAATTTTAATATTTTTTTTATCATTTTATTTATTTTTTAATCATATTTTTTTCTTTCATTGATAAAAATAATTATAACAAAAGATTGGATTTAATACGCTTGCGTACATTTTTATTATTGTGTGTGTGTGTGTGAAATGTTAAAAATTCACGTAATTTCCGTAGATATTTATGCATGCATAGAAAAAATTCAAGCTCATGTTATATTATGTACGTAATCGAATGTTATATGAATATATGTTTGTACCAGACCTGCCTCAACTGATTCGTTAGAGAGAATAGCAGAAATAAAGAAAAATTTTTTGCTGATAAATTTTTTATGCTAGAAAAAAATATAATCTTGAGATATTACAATTTTTTTATTACACAGAGTTAAATGGAGTATTGACCTTTTGTTTGTGTATAGGTTAATATGGGGGTTTTTTGGATTGTTTTGGAGAAAATATTAATTTTAGGTTCGAGGGACCTGTTGATGTTTGGGTTTTGAAGGGTTTTGATAATTTTGTTTTAAAAATTTATGATGAGAAGCTTTTTTTGATCATAAAAGGCAAAGATACAAAATTTAATCAAAAGTTATAGCTTGTTTTACACTGTTGAAATATAAATTTGGTGCTAAGTTAAGAAAAATACGTTTATTTGCAAATATTTTTAACCCTAGTAGATTTATGGAATCTAGGATTGAAACAATTGAACTGAAGTAAATATTACTAGAAATCTAGTTAAATTTTGCTCCACGAAATCGACAGTTTTGGTTGGTCTCATTTTTTTGATGTAAGCATAAGATTTTAAGACCTACAGACCACGATTTTTTATCACTAATTCTCGGATAACTATATCCAATTTACCTAATGGTAATTTTTTATTCAAAAATGACCAATTTTTTAATTGCTGCCAAAATTGCAATTTTCAATGAAAGAATGGTTTTGTAGATCTCAAAAATTTTATACAAGCTTAAAGTTTCCAAAAATTCTTTACTTCTATTACCAAAAGACCTCGCTAAAAAACATTGAACCCAACGTTTCTAGGCACAGGCCTATTGGCATTAACGGCGAGTGATCGGCATGTATTTTTCAACATAATAAACGCATTCATAATCATTTGGTGTCATTTAATGTTCTAAACTAAGTAAACTCCACTTGTTAGCCTTTTTCCTAGTAATTTACTAAATTAAATGCTTTTAATATGCTACAGTACCAAAGAAAAAATTCGTTTTTCATTTTTGCTTGAACTCTGAAGCCAAACATTTTTTGAAGTTTAACATAATCAAATATAACACTAATAACCCAATCCAGCAAGAAATTTTAAATCCAGTTACTTTTTTCCAAAATAATCCCAAAAATTCATATTTCCACCCATATAACTGCATATAATTAGTCTGGATATTACGTGTATAGAAAAAATGAATTGTTTTTTTTTTTTATAAGAATATTAGCATTGCAGTTTTATGTACACGAAGGTCTTCAAGCAATATCTTCTAGTTTTTTATAAGAACTTGTATTTTAATGATAATATAAAATTATATGCGTATGAATTGTCATTGCGATAATTTTTTTTTTTTTAATGCATTTATGAATATTTATAGAATTGAAAATTTTTTTATTTTTCTTTTACGTTGAGTATTATTTTTTAAGGTGGAAATTGTTAGGGTCAAAATGCTTAGTTATTGAAAGTAAGAGTTAGGTCTTTTTTTTAGTTTTCAAAGGAAGTTTAGTAAAAAATTCTAATTATTTTGAGAACTTCTAGATAATTGAAATTGAGCTTAAATATTTCGTCCCATTTAAGATTTAAGTAAAATAGCCTAAAATTATGTACAGAGTATTAATATAAAATTTTAATTTTTGTGACTAAGAATCTTAAAAACTAACTTTTTTATCAAATGTTCCATATACATTTTTATTAGAATGCATAAATTATTATTTAATCAAACTAATAATTTCGATAACAAAAATTTAAAATTCAATAAATTGAAAAAATCAAATTTTCTGAAAATGCTCCATATACATTTTAAAATTTTAAAATAGTAAAATTGAAATAAAATGTCTGCAAAAATATCACAAAAACAAAAATTATTGTCTTTTTACTTAACTTATCATTAAAACAAATATTTTTTAATAAATTAACACTAGAACTTTCTTTAAAATATATATGGGTAATTCCATTAAAAAAGTAAAAAAATTTACCTTGCATAATGAGCAACAAGCTCACATTATCTTCATACAATAATCCAAAAAAAAAACTTTATTTCTAATTATTAAAGAAAATTTTAAATTTTCTAAAAGTTTTTCCTCACATTTTTAAAAAGTTTTTATCACTAAAACTTAAGTTTTAATCACATTGTGGTTATAACTTTGGTAAAAAATTTAGTCATTTTTATTATCACATCTTAATTAATAAACACTTTGAAGAGAGTTTAAAGTTTGTAATTTTATTACAACGAGGTTAATAAATAAACAAGCCTCTATATTTTCATTTACCAATCACACATAAAACCTCTCTGTAAAGAAAATTCACTTTTTAATTAATCCACAAAAACACTTTGACAAAAAATTCATATTCTTTATTAAAATTAAATAATTTTTTTATTCAGCGCCTCGGCATTGGCAGTGCATTTTTAAAAAACTTATTTTTGAGATCAAGGAAAATAAATTTTTCTATTTACTTAAAAGAAACTTGAAAATTAAATAAACAATTTACACCTACACATAAATCAAACAATGACTTCTAAAAAAGTTTCTATTTTTTTTTTCTTCATTTAAAAAAAATGACAGTATATTATAATCAATTTGCGAATGTGTCAACGAACTTAAAAAAAATAGATACAAAAACGTCATTTTGATTCACGTTTAATAGGCGAATTAAAAATTATTTAATTAATAAAGAATAATTTTGTTTGATAAAAATTTAATTCACCTTTGATTTATTTTGTTTAAAAATAAAAATTTATTATTTTTTGTTAAAATATTATTATTGGCTTTGACTAGTATTAAAGTAGGGCAACGACTGGGAAGACACTGCACGAGGTTGCGCACAACCGCGCGAAAAATTTTCAATCCTACACTACGACACACACACATATATACACAGGCAGATAGAAACTATAGAATATTTCTATCTTTTTCTATTTAACTTTTTTATTGCAATAATAATAAATTCTCAATTATTTAAAATGCAAAAATTTTTAATTTTTTCGGCGAAAAATTCAATTTTCTAGCCGAAAGCTCTTTAGTACAACAAATTTATAGTAGCTCTTAGAGCGTTAGAAAAGTATATGTGGGCTAGTTCAACGCTTTAGAGAGTGCAAGTGCATATAATATCGTAACAGTTTTTTATTTTACATTCAATCCTTTTTTCAATGTATATGTGCATGTGCATGTTTATAGTGGGAAAAATTATTATTATAGACAAGAAAGTCGGGCACGCGCGCACCAATGAAAGCAAACTAGATAATTTAAAAAAAAAACTTCAAGTTAGAAAAGGACAGTAAATTTGTTATATTTAATATTAAATGGAGTACCTGGAGAACATATTTTTATGTACGTAATTTTTAACTTTTTTTTTTCACCAATACATAGCGTAATACAAGTGCATTTTCTGCACTTATATCATAATGTGGTTTTTTTATATGGGAAAAAGTTTATTATTTATTTTGCAATCTAACAATTTTCTTTTATGTATTAGAGGAAAATTATTATATGCTACGTTTTGTTTGAGCTGAAGTATTTAATGTAATAAGTAATTAATAAAAAAGAAATTTTTTTTTTTTTTTTACAGAATGGAATTTTTATTATATATTAATGATGTAAATTATAATTAAACAATTATTTATGGTTATATAAGATAAATCACACTAAAAAAACGTGTATTTTTATTAGAAATAATGGTGAGTTTTTATACGTAATTTTTTTGAAAAAATTTAAGAATTATTTATACGGATTTTTTGAATTTAAAGTTTTAATAACAAGTGTAAGAGTATACTTGATTTTACAGCTAAGGAGCTTATTTCTCTGTAGAGCACGTAAATTTTATTTTAATGATACTACATATTTTCTGAAATAAGAGTTACGAATGTATCTTCTTAAGAATGAAAAATGGGTGTATGAGCTTTGGAGAATGGAATTGTACTTTATAAAAGGGGCGTAAGGTTGTCTGAACGACAGTTCAAGTAACTGAAGATCTTTTACGAGAAATTTCGGGCTTTACACAAAATCTGACCTAACAAAAAGGCCGAAATTTTTGGTCAGGTATTCGGCCAACATTTAGGTAACCGCATACACCTACTTTTTAAGACCTTGCAAGGTAGTTTAAGGAAAATGCAAGTTTGAGTAGAATGTATGCATACCTGGTTTATTACGGTTTCTGATGAAATCAAGTCAAGAAAAGTTTGATCCACTGACGGAAAAAATTTCAAAAAAAACTGCATCTTTGGGAATTATTTTACTTGCAAATATTCTTTTATGAAATCATATTTAAATTGCTCTGCTTATTTACTTGTATAATCAGCCAATTAGTACAAATCTTCAAACATTGATATGGTAAAAATTACAAATTGGACTAAAAGCATAAAATTTGGGAGAAAGGTTTTTTTACCAAAAAATAAGGCCCTTGAAATTTCAGAACTTTTGCCTACTCTAAGGAAGGTTTCTGAAACCTTTTACCTAATCTGAGAGGGGTTCCTGAAACCCTCCGGTTTAGAAACCTCCTTGGAGAAGGTCAAAAGTTCTGTTTTAACGCAGCTTGCTTAACATTTTTATCAACCTGAGTAGAAATTAAATTTTAAAAAGTTCTAGGCAAGACACGAACATTCTCAGCTGGTATCTGGCCCTGATTTCATCTGCAGCTTTATAAAACTTTTTTTGACTCGCAACTGATTGAACTGATTTTAAGCAGATTCTTAAATTTTCAAGCAAAATTTAAGCTGAGCAACCTGGCTGTTAACTGGGGTAGGGGTGGGAATTTTGGTTATCATAATACTTTTCTTTTCATAAATTTATAACATATGGATCTGAAGATAGGAGTAAACTTGGAAAGACTTATCAAACTTTTATGAATTTACCAAAATTTACTTTACAATTATTAATGTTTGTTGAAAACAGTTTACAAACAACTGCTAATATGAAAACATAACATTACCACACGCACGAAAAATACATTAACACAAATGAATGTAATTTTTATATTTTTTGGAAAGCTAAATTTTTGGAAAAAAAACGTTATTATAATAATAAATTTTTAAGTTATTACATTTATTCAAAAGAAATTTCGATTGAGTATTAAAATTTTGTGTAACATACAATAAAATTCCATAAAAAAATTTTGTTTATTAACTTCAAACAACAATTACGTAACCAAAAGTGATAAAAATCGAATGAAAGAAAAAAAAGAAGTTATACCATATAAAATTTCGCTTTGTGAAACAAAAATTACGTATTAAAAATTCGTATACATAAAAAAGAATTACCTCGATGTCAATGACCTCTTCTAAAGGTAACTGAACAAGTTATATATATATTGTAAACTAAAAATTTTAACCAAGGATAATACAATCTCTAGAAACAGTGCAACTATCCATGACTTTTGCATCATCTACTAATACAAGCTACTTGTTTTATAGAAAAAACTCCTTGAATCATAATGTTTGTCCTTAACCAAACTATAGATACATGTAATTTAATGTATTAAAAGTTGCTTTTTTTTTTAGTGTCCTCGTGACTATATAAATATTTCTTAAAGTATTATGTAAAAAAAATAAAATACCAAGTTCCAATAATTTAAACTTGTTTTACTGGTGTTTTTAATGAAACTTTGTGTACATGGGTTATTTTAAATTGAATTTATATAATTGGGCAGATTTTTAATTTTTGTATTTCTAATAGCCATAAAAATCCAACATAATTAAGCCCATTTTTAAATTATGTAGATTATTAGAATTAAAGAAACGGATAATTTTTGAAATAGTTGGCACACATGAATTCCTAAATCACTTAATTGCTTTGCAAGCTCATATACTTTTTAAATTTTTCTAAAGCAACAGAAAAACTCAAAAAAAAGCTTCATGTAATAATAAAATTTTTAAAGGTTTTGTTTACTGATAAGACAGAACAGGTTAACAAACATTAAATATGGTTACGAGACACACTCGAAGCATATAATTTGTATGGTAAATGCAAATTTTATTATTTATTGAAATATTCCACGCGGTGGAATTTAGCGCTATACCAAAATTTTTAAGAGAATATTTTTATTCAGTTTCCAACTCGATTTGTTACTTCTAAGTAATCAAATATAGATTGGATGCTTGCCAAACAATGATCCTGAATAAGTTTATTAGTAATTTACAGATATCAGCATTTACATTAACTTTTTGAGTCTTCCAAAAGTACATGAAAAATAAAAGTACATGTTCAAGCAAATCTTTATAGTTTATTTTTATAATTATTAAATGACATATTTAATAAATAATATTGAATTATAATTGGATTATTTAAAAATTTTAAATATTAATTGCACAATTGATTTATGTGAGGATTTATATAATTTTAAGATTCCATTTCTCTTTCGAGAAAAGCGCCATCTACTGATTTTATTACGAGAACTATTTTTACTTTTAGGTATAAGAGTATTAAATGATGTAATACTTAAATTTTTCATTAATGGCAAATTAGAACTGAATTTATCCAAATTTAATTAAAACCTTAAAAAAAACTTTTTTCTCCAAAAAAATTAAAAATAACCTAAAACAACCCATATATATAGCAAAATTTTAAGCATTAAAAATAAAAAGCTTTCTAAAAAGTACTACACACAAACACATAACTATTTTGATCCTACATTCATAAATACATTGCATTATAAAGTTTAAAAAGTGAAAGTTACTCTACAAATATTCCCGTTGCCTAGCTTCTGCTTTTGTATAAAATAGAACCGTTAATATTAAAAAACAAAAAAAATTATTGTGCTTGAACTTTGTAAAAATAATTTTTCTAATTTATTATAAACAATAACTTGATAATTGTCTAGACAAAAAACAAAAAATTAACTTTCACTGCAATATTTCATTTAAAAAATAGCCTATCCTTTTAGTTTATTACTCATTGTTAACTCTAAGTACAGTGAAAGCTTTAATTTGCAAAAATTATTTTAAACTAAAATACTTTGTATAAATTTTTATTAAATAAAAAAAAAAAAATTAATATTTAACTTAATTTACAAGAAAAAAAAAATCTAGTTAATATATAATCTTAGAAGGTCAAAGGATCGAGGCTCAATGCACGTCATTGCCCTGACCTCAAAAGAGGCCGGTTCGACGTTTTAATTATTTTATTAAAAACATACAAGCTATAGAAAAATATTATAGGCTTTTTTTTTATTTAATTTTATATTTTTTATTAAATTTTATATCATGCGACCAGGAGTAAATATATATTTTTAATGGTATGTAGTAATTATAATGCTAGAGTGTAATATTTATTATTATTATTTTTTTATATAATGAAAAAAAAGGAAAAGTCATATTCTATTAATTGTTAGGTTATTTATTGTATCTTGAGTGTGTAGGTAATAAGGATCTTCATTTTTTTAAAAGAGGTTATGTAATCAATTTATTGTAGGATCATTTTTTTATGTTTGAGGTTATGTATACTCTAGTCGTTATTAATAAAGTAAGTTGATATTCATGATTTTGTATGTTAGATATTCATGAATACGCCAACTCGAGTTCATCCATTTTCATTTATGCCTATCCATATTATTATGTAACGTGTTCGAGAATATTAATCTTGGTTACTTATGTCGATATGTTTCAAATTTATGCTTGTTTATGTGAGTTTTAGAAGCTTGGCACAGGTAGAATTGGTTTAGAGATACTAAAATCTTAAATTGAGTGCGTTTTGTATGAATTTTAACTTGATATGCTATGTTTTCAAGCACACAAGCTTCTGAATGGCTCGGGTAAATTTCGGGTTTCATTAATAAATATAGCGCCAAAAAGTTAGAATTTTTGGATCAGGTTTCAATAAGGTCGGGTTTCATTTATGGAAAAAAGGACAATCTTGTAAGTTCAACGAAAATGAATTTTTTTACTTGATACCTATAGTGAAATCTTTTCATGAGGACCTCAGGAAAAAAGGGCCCTAAAAAAATTGCTGCAATTGAAATGGGGTGAAAAACAAACACGTTTTCTTATAAACCAATTTTTTTTATTTTTAAGAGAATGGTAGGTACTTTGGGCCACAAAAAATGATTTTTAATAAAAGGTGAAAGGGTAAAAAATAGGGTAAAACACCCCTTTAGTTTAATATTTGACGTTACATTCAGTTTCAGTACCCCAAAATACCTACTATAGATTCCTTCAAAATTGCAAAAATTGTTATTTTAAGCTTTTTGGGTTCATTGGGGGAGGGGGTTTCACTCCATATCATTTGCAATTTTCAGATTGCAACTGAAAAAATTCATTTTCGAGACTCTTTTAACTCAAAAGTAAAGGAGACCTGACTAAAATTTGGCACGTTAATGTTACAGAAGTACTTTGAAAAAAAATTCTGTAACCGTTACCAAATTTCCGGATGTGGCAGCTAGAACTTTCTTTTAAAACCCGAAGAAAATAGTTTAAAAAAAATTTTTTTTAAGCCCCACCACTCCGCGGTGTTTGCATGTTAAATGAGTAAAATCTGATCTTTTAAAATTTATTTTTACGTTTAAAGACGTTTGCAATCTTTTAAAACAAAAAAAATAGTTCTGGTTGCAACAACCGAATTTTTTTTCAGTGTAATTTTCATCTACTAATATCATTTAGTTGGCCAAATTTATTCCATGACTCAATTTTTAAGTATACTAACTTGAAGTTTTTTCGCAGTAAGTAACTGTTACGATGACGATTTCGCATTCACAAATTTAGCATTTCTTTTAACTTTAAACCATTAAAAAATTTTGTGTTTAGCACCAGACGCTATTAAAATTTGCATAAGATTTCATTGCTACAGCTCTAATTAACATAATAAAATCACATCTTCATTTTACTTATTTTTACAAGGTAATTATGCTTAATTAAATTCTAAACATAAAGTATGAAATTTGATCACCTATAATAAAAACATAATCTTTTAAAAATCATAATTACCCAAGATGATACCTACTTCTAAACTATCAAAATATCATCAATAAAATTTAGAATTAATGACACATAAACACACACATTAATAAATAAAATTCTAAAAATAAAATCTCTGAAGTACACAACCTTCATTAAAAACTTAAAATTTATCTAAAATTTAAGATTTTTTAGTTAAAAAAAAAAAAACATTAAAATTATATATTTATGCATTTATTTTCCAGGTCACTTTTAAAAATAATAATAATAAAAAGATTTTCTAAGAAAATAAAATATTTTAATTTTCTTAAATTATATTTTACACACGGAAGTTAAAGCATATAATTTAAGAAGATATGGTTTTTGCAATTTTATTTTATAAAATTTAGAAATAAATTGTTTTTTTTTTTAGATTTATTGTAGGCTTGACTTCAGTATTATCTATTTATAAAACTTCGTTTTAAACTTCGACTATTTGAAATATATTAAGCTTTTTTTTGATACGTGTAATTAAAGTTTATAGTTCTAAAATTAAATTTTTTATAAATATATTTTAAGCAAAGACATCAGATTTATTACTTTATATGTTCATGAGGAATTCGCATTTCTAGGACTTGGATTATTTGATAGTTTTTAAAAGATATCAGAATTTAAAAGTTCATGGCAAAAATACATGCACTATTTTGAATAATAATAACAATAATACACTATATTGAATCATAAAATGTATATGCATGAAAAGTTTCGAATGCGGGAATATTGATAACTTAACCCGAAGACTCCAAACTAAATTAGTCGAATCAGTTAAGAATATTAATAGAACAAAATTATTCCAATAATAATTATTAGAACATAAAAATGGCGACGAAAAATTTTTCTCACAAATGAAATAACTTTTCAATATTATATAAACAGATTAGATTTTAGCATTGGTTAATGATGGAGGGGGGAATCCTGGGTTCCAAACGTATTCAATACTCTGGTATTGCAAAACGATTTTTGTAGCGGGTGTTATATACCCAGCAAATTTATTGCCCAGAATCCCAAAAATTTGGTTTGCAATAAAGAGAACCACTGAAATTTTATGTTCTTTAGGTTTACAAATTACTCCAGTCAAAATACGGATTTGGGTGTACTTATACTGGCAACCACCAGATTTGCTCTGGCATAGAAATTTTGGGCTACTGATCACGAATTTTTTTGATTTGTTTTGGTAAAATTACCCCTAAAATGTGTATGACCCAAAAAAACTGTATAAAAAACCTATACTAGACCAAATCTGTTGTTTGCCAGTTTAAGTACAGCCCCTCACCCCGTATTTTGTCTGCGGAGTAAATAAAAATTTGAGTTCCGTTTCGAAATTTACTATTTTGGAAAACTGGGCAATTCGGAGTAAGTACGGGTATCATATTACTTGTTCATTGGTCCTGAAAACTTAAAAACAGATTTAAGTTAAGGAAAAACCGAAAAAAATAGCTTTAAATTCACGATTATTTTCAAGCGAACCAACCTCGATGGAAGCAAATATCATATTCGCGTAGCTACATTCTTGAAAACTTGTTAGAAAATTCTTAGGACCTATCAAGAATAAGAATCCGTGAAATAAAAATTTTATTTAATTATTTTTTCTCTCTTTTTAACTTTCTGTGTCTGTCTTTATTTATTTTATTGGGAAAATTGAGAAAGAAAAAAATTTAGATATTTTGAGGCTATATTGGTAGGGCTTAAAAATGTCATACTTTCAGAAAAATCTCGAAGCACTTTTCCCAGACTCTTCCCATAAACATGTTCCATAAAATACAAAAATCATTGCAAAAAAATATACCTCAATACCTCAATCTCCCCTACAAAACTATAAATTTATATTTTTTATAATTATTACTTATTTTTTTACCATTTTTTTTAAATACACATAAACACACACATACGTGTATATCTTGTAAATAACATACTTATATAACATGTATAAATTACAACGCGATGTATATATATGTATGTGTATATATATAATACTATAATTATGTTATATGACCATAAAAGTCCTACTAACTCAGTAAAAAAAAATATTTTTTTTACTTTTTTTTTTAATATTTATATAATAACAATAATAATAGTTAATAACAATTTGTTTATAATGCATGTCTATAAAAAAATCATGTATGCATTGCAGACACGAATATCCAGAATTGAAAACGTCTGATGGTACCACATAAAGCCTATATAACGGTAAATTTATATATATTTTTTATACGTTCACTTTCTTTATGTTAAAAATGCACATTTGTTTGTTTGTTTTGTTATAATATTCTTCCTTTCTTTTCATTGACTTTTCTGGTATTGTTAAAGAATTTAAAAGAGTTGGAGGTAAATAAGGATGTGATATTTTTTATGTATCATCAGGTCTAAATAAATTTTGTTTGATTGTAATTAAGATTTCATGGACTCTGAAAATTATTATTGGGACAGGTGCAAATATTTGTTGAACCTTGAATTGTACGAGCCAAAAGAAACTTGAGACTCTCTTTTTATGCTGTCTTTATTATTAATTACAAATATTTTAAACATATTTATTATGAGATTTTTTATTAATAAAAGGGACTTTCCATTTTTTTAGTTGAAAAATAATTCATTAAATTTTATTGTTATAGTTTATAAAAATATGCGTATATTCGAGTGTTTCAGATTCTAAGATTCAGTTCGAAAATCGATTAATTTAAAAAATAATTTCAGTTTTGGAATTCTTTTAGAGTAGTACCATTAACAAGACTATTAAAATTGGTAAATGAAAATTTTTGCTGCTAAAACTAGTACAAACCTAAAAACCAGCCAGATTTCGAAAGTAAGAAACACTCTAATATACACACATGTATAAGCCACACATCTGTTTTTTTTTTAAATAAGAATAAAAATTCGAGCGGTCGTTGAACATGACCGCGAAAAAGAAAGTCACATATACATTATTGGCCAATATATTATATTGTAACATATATATGTAACCTTTTTGTAAAAGCCAGATGATGAATTTATATGAATTTATATGTGTAAATTTTAAAAGTTTTTTTCTTTATAGAAGTTTTCAAGCATGTAACAGTAAAAATTTCAGAGAGAGTTTCTTTTTTTTTGTTAGAGAGGATGCTTTTATTTACAAGGTTGGTTTTTTAGGCAGTAAAGTATTTTTTTTGCTTTAAAGGGTTAAATGTATTTTATGTGTACTAATTTTTTTTTGAAAAAAAAAAGTTGACATGTGGGATACGTGGTAGTGTTTTATGGTGTATACTTTTTTTTTGAAAATAATTTTTAACTGATAGCTAAGAAGATAAATTTAATTTTTTATAGGTTTAATCTACTTATGAAAGTACTGTTTCTGAAATTTCTTAATTGGGACAAATACTTAAATTAATATTCAAAAATTAAATTAAAAAAAAAATTTCAGTTAATTAAATAAATAAATAATTATTGAAATTTTTACCAGTTTAAAAATGAGCATTAAATTTATGTAAATTCAAAAAATAATCTTCTTTGAATTTATTATAATATATCAACTTCAAAAAAAAATGAAGTTACAATAAAAAAGTGAAGTAATAAATAACAGTATTAAAATGATAAAAAAAAAAAAAATTTTGAAAGTTTTTATTAATTTATTTTGAATACATAATTAAATAAAAAAAATGACAATTTTTTTTTTTAAGTAGGCAGTAAAAATTTTGATTACAAAAAAAATAAGTGTTATTAAAATTTATTATGATATTTTAAATCATTATTTAATTATCCTCGTTTAAATAACGAGGGGATACTTAAAATGCACATATAAAATTTTTTTAAAGAAAGAAATAAAAACATAAAGTACATTATATTAATAAATGGCTTAATTTAAAATGCAATATTTGACAAATTAACAAAAATTTATAGTGAAAGTTTTTGGTTAAATTTTAATAAAATGGGAGTTTAAGTGATTTTTATATGGGTTAGTCAAGAAATTTTTGGATTTTTTAATAGTTAGGCATTTTTTTTATTTACCTAATTAGAGATTTGGTTCTAATTTTAGCTTATATCAGGGATTTTGCTAATAACTAAAAAAATATCTAATGCTGAGGCAAAACTTTTTATTTTTATCACGAAATCAATTAGAAATCAAACTAATAATTTTTCAGATTTTTTCATTTTTGCGGTTTAAAATGTCATTGTATAGAATTTTATTGCTATCGATCATGTGTAAGTTCAATTTTTTAAATCCGAAATCAAATATAAAGATTTAAGTTAACATTGATTTAGAATAATAAGTAGTAAAAAAAAATTTCTTAGTTAATTTATTTATTTAAACGCATTTTTGTATTTGCCATTTCAAATTAAAAATTTTTAACTTTGAATTCTAATAATCAGCTATTTCAGAAATCTTCAGTTTCAAGAATTTTATGTCCATGGAATAAGTAATTGAGTAATTAACGATAATTCGCCCAAAATCAGCAAAAATTGCAAAAAATACAATTTTTCTAAACATATTGCTGATCAAGCCAACTTATTGTATATTATTCAATTTTTCGGGGTAATTGATCCTAAAATGGTTGGTTCCAAAACTTGATTTTAAAAACACGAAATGGCGGAAAAAAGCGACAGATTTCCAGCGGGAATTTGCAATTTTATTTTTTCAAGCATTCAATGGTAAATTTTCAATTTTACTTTGATTGAATCAAAAATCTGATTTCAGAATCGTGATCAACGTTTCCAAAAACAAGAGAGTGCAATACTTAGCTCAATCAGAAAAGTTTTTTGCTTAATAGGGGCAAAATATTGTTAATTACTCAAAATTGGTCACCAAAAAATAGATGAAACTTCCGTTTATCACGAACGTTTTCAGGGACTGGAAATGCACAGAATCTACTGAATTGGATCCATTTTCCCAATTGAAAAATTTTAGATGCGTTTAACTTTGCTGGCGCCTTGACTATTGATCCGACATGTTCTATCCACCATTTTAAATTTTGATCTTGCATTCATGATTATTAATCTCAAAAACTTGTTGACAGCGATTTCAAAAAGAGTAATACAAGTTTCATGAATACCGAAAAACTCGCTGAAAAAATTCGATATTTGAAACCATATCAAATTTTCAGAGATTTTGACGTTTTGACCTCAGACAAGTGATCGCTAAGTTCAAAAACCTATATCATCACTGAATAAAATCATGCAACAAAAAAAAACAAAATGCATTAAAATTACAATTTTAAACTCACCAATCCAAAATTTACCCTAGAATGACCCATATACAAAAACAAGAATGTAATGCCCAGGCAAAGACTTAAATACACATAAGAAAAGCTGACCAAGAGATAGAATAAAAGAAGACCTAGTTTTCTTTTTAAAACTTAAATTCAAAATCAATCAACAAGTTTACATTTAAAACGTAAAATTTTATTTCACATCAAAACTAAAAAAAGCTTATTAAAACCGAAGGACACATTACTGTCTTGTGAGCTTGAACTTTGGCTGACTATATTATTTCTTAATTTATTTAAGAAAATTCACTATTTTTTTTTCTAATTAAATTATTATTACTTTTCTTACATAATAAAAAAAAAATGCAAAATAACCGTAAAATTTTTTTTTCCTTTCATCTATTACTTTTACTGTCTAGCGCATAAAAAATACTATTGCATAATCGCGTAATCATCATCATCAAGTTTGAAAAAAAACTTTCTAACCGTTAAGTTACGTTGTATGATTTTTTTTTTAAATATTCTAATAAAAAAATTTATTTATTTTATTTCACAATAATAATTTTTTAATATAAATAATTAAACTTTACGGCTACTTTACGGAAAATCTATGTATCGTTTTGTATATATTATATATCTTAACTTTTATGTAAATACTCTGTAAGTAATTATGGTCTAAATAAATAAATAAATAAATAAATAAATAAATCAGATATTTGTGAAAGTTTTTATTTTTTGGAATATTTTTGGTTTTGTTGCTGAACACATGGTTAAAAACCGTAGCATCCTTTCTGATTTTTTTATAATAATAAAAAAGGAAATTCATTGGATAAAAAAAGTGTTTTTTTTCTAAGAATTATTTTTACATTGTTTGTTGCGCATTTTAACACAATTAACAGATTTTCAATGTTTTAAGGATTCATTTTAAAATGCAAAATAGTTGCATTGACTTTTTCTTTATTTTTTAGCCTTGACTTTTTTTTAGTAAAGTAGATTAAAATCAACACTTTTTTTGTTTGTACTTATTTAAATGCGTAAAATTTCGAGCTTTATTAAATTGTGTCAAGATTCGCACTTAAAAGAATTCATAGAAAATTTTTATTTTATTTTAAGTTTCTGATTCGAGATTTAAACAAAGGCTTGATTAATTTTTTTGAAATTTATTTATTTAATTGAAAAATACGGTATTTTTGGCACGTAGTGGCTGAACTTCTAGAAGGTTATAAAAGAAAGGAATTATTTAGTTTTTCCCCGGGGAAAAATATTTTGGGTTTGGTCGGATCTGATCATTTTGAATACACAGTAAGATCCTATCTAAATTTCGGTGCAAAGTTTATAGAATCAGCTAATTTAGCTTTAACTATCATGACGAAAATTACAATTAACAATATGAAATCATATTCTCATAAAAAAATAGTTAAAAAAAAATCATAAAAGTTGAATGAACTTTTTTAATGCAACTTGTTATTCTTTAAATTTCAAAAGCAAAAACATAATGATTACATTATATTCCAATTCTATTTGTTAAATAAAATCCCAAAGGCGGTTATTTTTTATTAGATAAATTGCACTCTGTATTAAAACAATGGAGAAAGTTTTTTTTTACGGAAGAGACACACAAAAGAACAAAAAAAAAAAAATCTTCCTGATTATTCTTTTTCAAGACTTTAAATGATAAAATGTTAGATTTTTAATTTAGATAAATTTTAATTACAATAATTTTTTGTGTTAAAAATTTGATTTTTAAGATTAAAAAAAATTTTTTTTTTATATTGGCAAAAAAAATATATAAAACTACCTACACTGGAAAGGTCAAGGACTTGAAAAATCATTTAAAATAAAGAAGAAGTAGAACTTTCACTTGAAAGTTAAAAGTTTAATACCTTTTTCTGTTGCTGTTGAAGATGAGAAAGTTGGCTTCTTATCAGACGTTTGTAAGTAAAAGGTTTTATTATTATTTTTAAAAAAATTGTATTTTATTTTTTTAAAAGATAAGAATAAATCAATCATGTGTGAGTTTTTATTTTTGAAATAAAAAAATTTTTTTTTAATTACGTAAAATTTCTGTGGAATACGTTCACCTTTTTTTGATTTAACCTTGTTAATTTTTTATTTTTTTAAAAATATGCTGTTGGGTAATCTGGGATTGAATTTTTGAGAAATGGTATGTTTTTTTTAAAGATTTTTTTATTTGGGGATCATTATTAAAATTACTGTCTTAATTTTGGGCAAAAAAGCTACTTTATTCTATTGAATATTAAAGCTAAATGCTGAAAAAATGGTACTTTTTACCAGTAATAAAAATTAGATTCTTATATTTTATGACCAAAATAGTATTTTGGAACAATTAATTTAAAAAAAACTCATAATTTATTGAAGTTATCTCAATAATTGATAATTAGCACTTTTGGCCCCAGTAACCAGTAATCACGACCAAAAGTAATTTAAAAAAAACTCCTAAAAACTACAACTTTAATATTTTCCCAACAAAAAAACAGATAAAATATTTTTTTTTATTTTAGGTCGTTGCATACTCAATAAATCAAGCAGTGTGCATTATAATTTATAAAGCGTTATTTTTTTTGCAAGGTCGATACATAGGTACATTTTTAGCTTTCTCTTCTCTCCATACTACCTCCAAACGTACATACAATCTTCCTTTAACACCTGTCTCAGCACAATTTTTTTTTTTAAATTATAAACAAAATTTTGTTCAATAAATAAATAATCTAAACCGTTATAAAAATCGAAAAAAAAATCCTCCCTACTCCTAAGAATTTCCCCTACCACTGAAGGGATACCCTTAAAGTGACGTCACGCAAGCTGCAGAAAAATCGTATTAAACCCTATAGAACAGCAGTAGAGTAGGGATAAATAACACTATAAATATAAGGGGGTGTAAACGAATACAAAAAAAGCTCTTTGAAAAAAGAGGGGTTAAAAACTAAAATAGGTTGTGTTATTGCTACTTAGGGAGGGAGAAAAAAAAGAAAGGCTGACTTTTATAACGTAAGGTGAATGACCGACCTAGACTCGAACAAGTTTATGTTATTGGATGTATGTCTGTTTTTTTATATTTTATGCAACCCTCTGTATTATTATTGTTATTCTTATTTATGGAAAAAAGGGCTTGAATTTTTTTTTTTTTTTAAGACGCAATTTTTGACTGCAGTGGAAATTTTTTTTGATTTTTATTGAGAAAAAAAATTTTTTGAAATTTATTTTTAGACATTTTGAGATTGCTTAATTAAAATTAATTTTAAAAATATATATAAAATTATAAATAACTTGGACTTGAACTTATGTAAAATTGTGAAATTTGAGAATTTAAAAAAAATATTTTTTTTTAACCAAAAATTTCGCAATTTTTATTTCTTTACCCAACATTATGAAATTAAAAAAAAATTTCAATACGTAATAAAAAATTAAGTATTTTTTTGAACTTAACACTAACACAAGTTTAACATACCACGTGGTATAATATTGATCCATACACAAACACACACACAAAGAGAGCAAAAAAAAAGTTATTATTATTATTATAGAAAAGAGGGGTTGTATTTTATATCCATCTTTATCCAGCACGTAAAAGCATATGAAAGGTCATTCACCCTGTTTTAGTACAGCCAAGTTTATAAAACGTGTATTTTTTTTACCCTGTATATACAAACTTTGGGATGGAATAAAATACAAAAAATTTTTTGATCAAACTGTACTTGACCCCGAGGATCAAAGGTTTCTATCTTTTTCTAACTTATTGAAGTTCAAAACGTTGAGATTTTATTTTTTCAGATTTGGGGGATGAATATCATCGAATTGCGTGTTTATTTTTATGGGAGAAGAACCAGAAAAAGAAATTCTTAATTTTTTTTTATTGTATTTCGTTTTTTTGTTTTGCATGTAAGTTTTATTTTTTCTTACAAAAGAATTGTAATATTAAGGAAGTTCAAATTTTTTTGTTGTATTTTTAAGGAACAATGGGGTGATATTTTTTTTTTTTATAATAGGATTATATTTTTTATGTGGGTTTATTAAATTTTATTTTATTAACCGAGATTTTTTTACAAGGTTATTAAACTTATGAGTTAGTTTCAAGAAAAAATAACCCTGAATCATAAATTTTACAAATCCATATACACTCAATTATTACCTGTTAGAAATTGTTTTGGAAATTCTTAACATGTTAGTAATGTAAAAAAAAAAATGAAATTCCTGACATGTTCAAAACTATTGAACCATATTCGATACACAGATAAACTAATTTTAAAGATAAAAAAAAGATTTATTAAAATTCCAAAGTTATTTTTGAAATTATCAACATGCCTGGGAATCCTAAAAGAAAATTTAAAATTCTGGTACATGTTTAAGAATTACGAAAAATTTTCAATAGGATTTAAAATTAATTTTTTTGATTTAAATTAACATTTAAAAATTCTGGACATGTTACTGAATTCCTAGACATGTTTTTTAAAAACTATAATGTTATTTTAAGTTTATGAACATGGTTCCAAAACCAGTTGAGATTGTCAGTATATTTTCCGAATATTTTCAAAATCTTTACATATTTTTTATCTTGAAATTTAATTTGAAATATTCTAACGGATTTAAGAATTTCCGGACATGTTTTTAAAAATTCCTAATTTTATGAAAATTTCAAAAATTTTAGCATTAAATGTAATAAATGTGTTATAATTGTTATAAATATAATTTCAAAAAAGAAAAGTAGAATAATTTTTGCAAATTTTAGGAATTCTGTACATGTTTATGAAATTATTATAAAATCTTTAACATGCCTTAAAATGTTTAAAATTCTGTAAGTATGATGCAGGCTCTAAAACATGTTTCAAGAATCAAATATAAGAATTCCTACACGTTTGAAAAATTTTTGGAACATGTTTAATGTTCGTAAAAAAATTCATATTTAAAATTTTCAAAGTTCAAATATTTGAACCATAAAAATTAATTTTTAAGTACTAAACATGTTTTAGAAATATTTAATGATTCAGGAATCAGATATAAGAATTCCTAAAATGTTTGAAATATTCTTGAACATGTTTAATGTTAGTAAAAAAAATTTCAACTTTCAAATATTTGAACCGTAAAAACTAATTTTTAATTACTAAACATGTTTTAGAAATACTATTTCATGTTTCAGAAAAATAGCTTTGAAATTTTAAACCAAATAATTTCTACAAAAGTTAATGAATAATTTTAATGATTAGTATACCTATTGATACTGGTAATCAACAATAGATAAAAAAAAAATTCATTTTTTATAGTACATACTATTATCATGAATGTCCTTGTTACTGCTTACCTGAAACATACAAAAAAAATTCAAGATAAGTAAAAAAAAAATGTAAATTTTTATTTCAAATAAAAATTTTTGTTTCTCATTATAATAATGGAGTAAATAAAATGGCATACCATTAAGTAAGAAAATAAAAAAAAAAAAATTATTCTCTTCTTATTTATAAACCCTTATGTTCTTCTGTGTAGAAGCTACGTACCCTTTTTTTTTATATAATATTGGGAGAAAGAAACGTAATGATGATAGCCAAATAATAGAAAAGAAAGAAAAAGTTTGTAAAATCCCCTTATAGGGTAGAGTGAGAGTGTGTACTTATAACAGGAAGGATTCTTTCGACGAAAGGAAAAATTTTTTTTATTTTCAAGGATCTCGTTTGTGTTATAGAAGAAAAGGTCAAAGAACTCTCGTACAGGCTTAGTTTTTTTTTTTTAGTTTACTGTTTAGATAAATGAAATATATTACAGACAAATTTATCATTTTTTATGACTCTTTTATTTTGGAATTTATTAATAGCAGGAAGTGTACTGTTAGGTTGCTCTGTTTGAATTTTGATCAAATTTTAATCTCAGAATTATAATAATAATTTTTAAAGTTTGAAATATAATTCCAAATAGTTTTTTTTTTTTTGGTATCTTTTTTGGGCTTTTTTGGCCAGTTTTTAAATTTAAGAAAATTTTATACATTTTTATTTTGACGCTACTAGCCAAAAAATTGCTGTTTTTCTTGGTTTTTTTTTTGTTACTACCGATTAGATTAAGTTCTAATCTTATTGTTTTTTTAATCTGTGTGTGCTCTAAAAATAATTTTATGCCAAAACGAACTAAGATCCTGAATATTTTAGCTCTTATTAAACCATTTATTCAAATTTCATTCCTTTCAAATTAAATTTGGCTATTTTGGGGCTAAAATTTTTGGTAGCCTTGCTTGAAAATTCACCAAACCGTATAGAAAACCTAAAAATTTTATGATTTTATATATTTGTCCAAATAGTCATGTCCTTACTATAACCTCTAACTCAATCAAACAAATCTAACAGTAAACCAAACAAAAAAAAAAATTTATCATTTTTATTTATCTTTCAAAAAATTTTGAAATTTCAATGTCAATATTCTATTAACCAAATAAACACACACACACACAAAAAATATTTCACAGACTCAAAAAAAATTTTTTTTCTAACGTATATTCTTTTTCAATATCTAGACCCCACAAAAATTCTGTCTATATAAAATCTAAACAAAAAAAAAAATAGAAAAAAAAAATATGTACATGTCTAACCATAGATCCGATTATATAAAAAAAAAAGTTCATCGACCTTTTAAAAAAAAAGCAGATGACACTTCTTCTTTCTCCCTGTTACAATATTATATTTCTTTCTCTTCCTGATTCTTTTATTATGTTTATTAAACACACTCACATATACATGAGTGTATTGGTAACACCTGTACTAATTACATTTGTAATTTACATCTAAAATAACACCTTTTATTTTAATAGATTATCTGTAACTAACGGTTTTTTATTTTATTTTTTTTTACAGTATTTTTAATTGTTTTTGATCAAGGGCAAGGGCGTGATAATTATTATCTAATATTTGCATTTCCGGTTTATTTTATGTACCGTTAATTTGTTATTAGATTTTTTACCTTTGTATATCGAGACACCCAACATTATTGAATTTTTGGTTAATTTCACCAAATTTCAGAAAAAATCATAAACAAATTTTTTAATATTCATGATTTTTTCTCACTTTGATTGTTTATTAACAATTTTTATCTTCCCACACATACACTTAAGCACACAGACACTCTTTTGTTTATTAATTTTCACTTTATCAATCGACGAAAAAAAAAACTGCAAAAACACTTTTTGGGAAGAACAGACGTCGTGTTAGTTCGATCACCTTTTTCTTTATGTCTCATCGTCATCATCGTACGTTCTTCTATATACCACCATAATAATAACAATCGTTCACGAAAATTTCACATACACAAAAAAAATAAGGGGAATAAAATATATATATATATATATGAGCCACCCTATAAATAGAAATAAAAAAGGACAGAAATATGAAGTCAACGAACGAATAATAATATTTCAAATTGGGTCTGGGTTCGTTTAGGACACCCTATAATAAGAAATTAAAGTGAGAAAGAGAGAGGGATAAACTTTCCGGGTTTTCATATATATATATATATATATATAAAATTGAGCGAGGCAATGCCAAGGGCAAGGGCGCTCTTCTAGACTTTCTGTCCTTTCCCCTATTTTATCATACACTGCACAAACACCATCAACCAAAAAATATACAAAACTACCATATTATATTTCTCTCTCTTCCGGCTTATACACTTACACGCATATACATACTTTGTGAACTTGAATATTTTGTTACGGGGAAAATTTTATAAAAAAAAAACCTCCCTACCTTTTTTTTTTAATACTCTATGGTGTTTTGATAAAGCGCAAGCGTCGAAAATTTCTTCCTTTTTTTTTTGGTGATATTTTTTACAGACGTTATTTACTTTTTTAAGGATAAAAAGGTTTTATGTAACTTTACTACCCCTACAATTTTTTTTTGTAGGGTGAAGGTTTCCCTGTTTTTTTTGTATTGTGTGTGTTTGATGTTATGTTGAGTAAGGGCAATGAACTCTAACTTTTTTTTGAACTCGGATTTAAAATATGTAATTTTTTATTTGATAAAAAAATAAGGGCTTTTTTGAAGGTTAAGGTTGGATTCTATGCATTTTTTGATAAGGAAATTTTATATAGACTTTTTAATTAACAAGGTTTAAAAAGTTACATAAAGTACCTTGAAAAAAAAAATTTAATTAAAATTGTAAAAAATTAAAATAAAACTAAACAAGGATTTCAAAAAATAATTTACTTTCAAGGTCTCTCCTCATTTCATACTTTTTGCAACAAAAAAAAAATTTTAACTTTTATGAGTGAAAGTTTAATTCATGAAAAAAAAATTTTTATTCTGTCTTTGTGTGTGTGAGAATGAAATTATTTAATATTTTTTAATATAATTAATTAATAAATAAATTATGATAATTTTATTACATTAAAATAATAGAATTTAACACACCCAAATGACTTTATTAAAACTTTCACTTTCATTGTGTTGTTTAATTTTTCATTTTTTCTAATTGTAATAATTTGCAAAATTTATGTATTTAATTTGATTAATTTGTTTTGAAAAGAGAGCTAATTTTTTTGGATTATTTTCTTGGGTATACTGTAAGGAGTTAGGTTTGTTTTTTATCATGTGATGTTTTTTTGCTTGTAGAGATTCAGATTGATCAACAGTTACCTTGGACTAATAAGTTTTATAACACGCACTGAGATTTAGTTATTTAGGTGAGGGAATCATGATTTTGATTGGCCAATTTTGTTTGAGAGTTAAGGAATAGCTAATCAAAACACTAGTTTCCTTAACTAACTTACTAAAACTTGGGTCATTTAAACGTAGTCATTTCTATCACTGTTGAAAGTACCTTTCCCTTAAAATTGTGAAAAATTAGTAAATTTTCGGTAATTTACAAAATTTCAATTGTTTAATGTTTTTGAAAACTCACCGAAAAATTGTGAATTAACATTTCTGGCGAATTTTCAAGAACAAATTTGAGATTTTTCGATATTTTAGGGCATTCAGGTACGGAAATTTTGTTAATTTATTATTTTATAAGATTTCGGAGAGCAAAATTATTTAATTTCTAAAAGTAAATTCGAAATTCTTTAGCCCAAATAAATACCCACAACCAAAAAAGTTCAAATCGTTAAAACCCAGCAAATATTCTGCATTATCGAATCTTCATTAAATTAAAATGATTATAAAACTTAAAAAAGAGGACATGTAATTATAGGTTAATAGCCTCATATTAATAAAAAAAAAAAGAAATCATTTATTATGCAATGTAAGAAAAAAATTTTATTTTTTATGTACATGATACAACATTAACGGATATTAATCTTATTTTTAACAATCTTACAAAATATCGTATCAATTTTTTTAATTTAGTCACACTGTAATATATTTTAGTATAGTGAGGAGAGTTAATAAAATTTTAATTAAAAAAATAAAAATACATATATTGAATTTAATAAGAGATTTTATAGGTTATATATATTGAAGGTTTAATTCAATGTTGTATTAGCTAGAGGAGGTCATGATTTGACCCTTGCTGAATTATAGGCTTTCTAAAACCAAATTGACTAGTCTTGATACATATTAAAAGCAGGTATTCAGAGGAAGGATCCAATTCT
The DNA here is from genome assembly GCA_022575985.1 of Anagrus nilaparvatae. Taxonomy (NCBI): domain Eukaryota; kingdom Metazoa; phylum Arthropoda; class Insecta; order Hymenoptera; family Mymaridae; genus Anagrus; species Anagrus nilaparvatae. The sequence continues at coordinate 6,848,394 of JAKSXM010000238.1, read as the reverse complement.
GAGCATGCCCCCGCCCCATAGAAATGAAAATAGTTTAAGGACGCATCGTTCTTTGGAACCAATGACGCAAAAAAATGTAACTGTTCCTTTAACTCAACATGTGATATTTGGCGCCTATTTTCATTTCGGGATTCTGGCCCTCCTCCGAAAGAAATTTCTGGATATGTGCTTGTGTTATACAAAGTATTTTGCAACTAAATTGCATGGAATATCTTTACTGAATACCTATATATTACGAAAATCCGAACTTCCTAAAGTTCCGTAAATTAACATCAGTCCTTAAATCTGGATTATTATAATTCCCTTTTAACGCCCCAACCCCCTCTTAATTTTCAGGTCTTCTGGGGTACCTTTCTCTTTAAAAATATTCCATGTCAATAACAAGATTCACAATGGATCATCGAGGTACAAAATTTTTGAACAAACAATTATATTCTAGTTATATTTCATTGGCTAGTTGATGATAAACTATTGATCCTTGATTATACTTAACCATATCTAGCTAACAAAACAAGTTTAATAAATATTTATGGTATTTTTAAATTAATAAAAAATGATAGCATGATGAATACCAGAAGAAGTAAAAGTGAGCCTGAAACCTGATTCAGCATTCATATAACAGTGATAAACAACCGTACCATCCACAATATGTGGTTCTGCGCATGCGCAAACAAATGTTTCTAGAAATGGTAGTACTTTTTTTGTTTTTCACGTGATATGTTATAGATGATATAAATGCAGAATCTAGCCTCTAAAAACTACCAAAAGCCCAAATTAAACTCGCTAATTACAATTATATTTATTAATATCTGATTAACATAAGATTATTTACGTACTGAAGGAAAATGGTGAATATAATTATAATTTCAATATATTAAAGTTTAGCTATATTTCTTATATAGCCTTAAGAACTCATTTTACTTTCGAGAAAAAATTTTATACAAAAAATTTTTATGAAAGATTTAGCAGCTTCTAAATCTTGATAGTTTTAATTTCATATAATTTTAAAGCTCTTTCTAGAGTAGCTTGCAGTAAAAAATTTTGGTTATAAATAGCCGAATTTTTAATTGCTGCTTAAATTACATTTAAAGAGACAATCCATATATCTCTAACTTGGAACTGCAATTGAGATACAGCATACACATTTGAAATCCAACTTCAGTACACTATTGAAATAGATAATTGATATAGAATATATACTTTATGTGTATTATATAAATTGCAGTATATACAAGTGCAATAATTAGGCTTCTTTAAAAAAGAAAAAAAAATTGCATTCATTCAATTTTGTATATAATATTAAATGCACAAGAGAAAGTTTATATATATATATATATGTCTATAATGCATACATGGTGGAGGTTAATAAACTCGAAAGAAACTTACTATCACAATCTCATAAAAAAAAACGATGTTTTCTTTTTTATTTACGTTACGTAAAAAAAATTATAACGTAATCAATTAAATATATATATATATATATATATATATATATATAGGATCAAGTCGTATATTTCATGTGTATATGTAAACTATTTTTATTATTTATTATGTGTATGTTTGTGTTGGTGGATTTTAATTGTTTATTTTAATAATTTTTTTTATTTTATTGTGTTTGAATTACAAAATTTTGAAAAATTATAATAATAATAATAAATGTCTTTATTTATTGACAGTATGTATGCAATGTAATTATAAATGATGTATTGCTATTGTAATAAAGTTGAAATTTTTTTTACTTAATCATATTATTTGATTTATTTATTGTTCTTTTAATAAAGAAGTAATAAATAGTAGATTTTAAAGAAGTTAATTTTGCTTTGGGTATAACTAGTTTTTAGTTGTTTTGAGATGTGTTCAGAAATTTTACATTAAAAATTTCATAAGGGTTATATGTTTAAATTTAAAGATACTTTAAAGATATTTTGAATGTAATAATATCTTTTGCTTCTAAGTGACCATAATCTGACCTGTCAATGACAATCTGCAATGATAATCAGAGAATGATTTTTAAAATTAATTCATAATACTTATAATATTAAATAAAATATCAAAATAGGCTTATTAAATTAAAAATTTTTGAGAACAGCTTATATATTATATACTATTAAAAAGTCAATTCTCTTGCGAGAAAATTTTTACCTAAATTACATTCAACAGTATACTTTAAAATATTTCACGAAAACAAGTGGCAATTAAATCAATAAGAAAATTTGTATTTCAATTTTAGGCAATTAATTTAGGCAGTTTTTTGACGTTACTTAGGCTTGAATGGAATTGAATATTTTACTATGTACCAATTTCAATTACTGTCAATTACATATGAAACATATTAATTATTGAACCCAATTTTTCGAGGATTTTTTTACGCATTGCGGTGGTCTAATTTCTAGTTACACTTATCAAAAATAAAAAGAATTCAAAAAAACCTGAATAACACTAACAAATCAATTATCAAGAATCCATAAAAAAATTCTAATTAAACGACAAAAAAAATATCAAACGTATTAATTACCAACAAACGACCATAAACTAGTATTTTAAAAATAACAAACTTGCCCTTTCATTAAATAAACCAGCAAATCATAAGAAAGGATTATTATTCAAGTTATAAGTAAATGCTGCACTTACAAGGAAAAAGGAAGTAAATATGAGAACCACTGATTTATAATGATATCAAATTGAGAGAAAGTAATATTTTGTCGACCGACATATTTTATTCTCGCTATAACAGCTTAGTATATTATTATTATTATTATGTATTATATCAAACTATAGCTATCAAAAAAAAGTAAACTTTTTTACATGTTGAAAATGAAAGCATATAAAAAAATGTAATATAGAAATCAAATTTAATTATATATAATTTGTATATGTTAGAGGTTAATCTTTTATGTGTGTGTTTTTATTTTAAGTATATGTAATTTATATTATCAATTAATTAAATTCTTTAATATTTTTTTTTTGTATATAAAAAAAATTTATTTCTTAATTATGTAATTTAATAAAAATTTGTATAATTTTTTATTTGTCACGTGGTAATTAAATGTATAGGCGATAAAAAAAGGATTTAATGCAGATGTGTAAAAAATTTTTTTTATGATTTTTTTTTTTTTGAATTGGGAGACAAGGTTATGTAACGAATAAGAAGTCTTTGAAATATTTGCTTGGATTGAATTTCAATAATTTTGTTTGAAACAGAGCCCCAATTTAATTCAAAAATTATAAAATTAGAATTATTCCGAATTGGGGCTTCCTGTATCCTGATTGTTGGTAAATTATAATGAGATCGAATAAAATTTTTATAAAACAATTTTGGTAAAAAATGAAAATTTTAGCAATAATTAAAAAAATAATCATTCATAGCCAAAAATATGCTATTTGACTTATAGAATATCAAGGTAAGATGGTATAGAGCAACCGAAAATTAGCAGCGTTACTTGTTCCATTATTAGAAAATTTGTCATCAAAGGTGTAAGTAATGTGCGGTTACCCTAAATGTTTGCTAGCTACTTCAAAAATTCGAGCTTTCTGATCAAAGGCCAGAAAACCCTTAATTCCCTGTCGCTGTGTATTTTTACGAGTTTTTTCGCTAATGGCACAGGGAAATCGTATACAGTCCTAGACCATATAAAAATTCCCAAATCGCATGGGTTATTCTGTGATTATCTAGTCATTATCTAGGGTCGTTTTATCCTATTTGTTGGATTTTGAGAATGGGAAAGTTTCCTTTTACTCTGTATACCTGTAAAACTTTTTTGAAAATTTTTAGGCTTAACCCGAAACTTGATCTGACCCCTGACCCGATCTGAAAAAAATTTTCGAAATTTCGGATTGGCCACACCTCTACATATAGTATAATTATCAGGAATATTTTTGTGAACTATAATACTCACCCAGAAAGTTTGAAGCTGTTTGAGGATACAAGAACCTTAAACTCTCCTTGTCGAATTTCTTCGGAGAATTTAATTTTTCAAGGATTTAAATTAAATATTTAAGAAAATTTTCTGCTATAAAATTAAATTCTAAGCCAAGGACAAAAATTCAACAAAAAAAATAAAAAAATTGTAATTAATAATTAAGAAACCTAAATTTCAATAAATAAAATTTTTCATATTTATTTCTAATTTTTATTTTATTTAATAATTTTGGTTACAAAATGAACTTAAAATTAATAATTAAAAAAATTTTTAAATTATCATAAATCTTAAATTTCTTAAAATCACCAAAGATTCAAAGTAACTTAACAAACATTCATCAAAATCAGCTGCCATAGCACAATCTGACGATTTAGATTTAGCTAAAAATTAAAAATTTTCTTTTAATTGGCTTAAATATTTTTTAATATTTTTTTTACCTTTATTAAAGCATTCATTCATTTTTGCAATTGATTCTTTATAATCTTTATACCATTTTTCTTCAATTAGGTTAGAATCTAATTCACCATTTTTGTTATGCTAAAATATTAAATACCAATTTTAATTTTTAGTTTAAACATTTTACAAACACGTAAGAAATATACCCATCCTTCTTTTTTATGCAAACATTTACGAAAACACATTGATTTTTCACCTTTATCTTTCATTAATTCCATTGCTTCTTCTAAAAAATTACAATTATTCACTGTAATTATTCAATTAATTTCGAAAATTTATAAATTACCATAATTTTTTAATCTATGCTCAGCTAAACAATCCACAGGTAATTCAGAGGCGTTATCAGTTGAATAAGTAGCACAATTTGAATAGGCCTTTAAAAATATTTTATTTCAACAAGTTTTTAAATATTCATAGAACCAAATATTCTTTTGTGAAAATAAAAATACTTACAACTATTAAAAAAACACTCAAAACAGTTATGAATTTCATTTTTAAATATTTCTATAAATAACAAAAAAATTATTTTAAAAATTCGATATTTTGTCCAGTAACATCATACCTTAAAGGCAAAAGTCAAACACTTAATGGAACCAAAATAAATGCTTGCAATCAAAGATGTGTTTATAAATTATACTTCCTTTTTACCATTAATTCATGCATACAATAACCCTATTGATAAGTACAAAAGATAGTTTGATTAGATGCCACCAGCTTAATTTGCAAAACTCGGTAATACAATTTTAATACTTTTACTTACAAGGGGAGAATACTATCTTTGAGACATCGAATTACGCCATATATTTATGGATCAGTTTATTACGTCAAAAAACATATCCTATACCTTTAGTTTATTAGGTGCCAGATCCAAAAAAATGGAATAAAAACGGTATTTCTAAAACTGGTACTTCCATAGAAAAAATTTTGGTACTATCTCGAAAAGGGGAAAATATGGAGCTTTGTTTTTTCTTTTTATTGAAAAAAATGTTAAGAAAAAATTTTTATTCAAATTAGATACCAGATCCATAAAAATGACTAAAAACGGTATTTCTAAAACTATACTACTTTCATAGAAAAAATTACGGTACTATCTCGAAAAGGGAAAAAATTAAAAAATTTAGAGAACAAAATTTTCAAATAACAAGGTATCGAATCCAAAAAAACGTCAAAAATCGGTATTTCTAAAATTAGTACTTCCATAACAAAAAAAATGGAGCTTTTTTGATGCAAAAAATTTTGAGAAAAAAAAATTAGGTACCAGATCCAAAAAATCGTCTAAAAACGGTATTTAAATTAATAATTCAGATAATCTTCAAAATAATGCGGATAATATTTTTGCCAAACTCGTACAAGCCAAGGGGATTAAAATTTGCCGATCTCGTAGATTTTTCAATCTGATTTGCCGAATCGGAATATACCGGGTACATCGACGTTTGGAATGTTACGCAAGAATCACTATTTTTAATACAGAGGCCTAATAATAGACCAACCCCAAAAAACCCACCCTTTCAAAAAAATAGCGAATATTTTTTTTCAAAATAATAAACTAATTTCTACATATTTGATGCTATTTTAGTAAATTTAGTAATTTTTAAAATATCAAAAATGTCAAAAACATTAAATCCCAAAACAAAAAAAATAAATTTTTCTTCAACAAACTACTTTTCAATAAAGTCCTTTACAACTAATAATAAAATAATACTTTAATTAATAAACTCTTTGTTTTATTTATATTTACAGAGTCATTTTAATTAGGTCATCTTTTTAAACTTGAATTTATATCATTTAATATCAAGTATACATTACTATGTATATTAAAAAACAAATAAAATAAATGAAATAAAAAATTAATAAATATAAATAAATATACTTTTGAGAAAAATAACGTTCTAGATTTATTTTAATAAATTATACCTTGATAAAATATAAATTCACGTTGATATACACATGTGACGTTGATAAAAAAAATAAATAAATTTACTATGCACAGTCTTTTCTCTTTTTATTATCATCTTTTTTACTTTAACTAAAAAAATTAGAACTATTTACTGTGTGTCTGTGTATGTGTTTTTTTCAAAATGCGCTTCTCTATGTATGTTTAATAGAGCACGCACCAATAAACGTGATGAAAGGCTTTTTTTTATTAGTAATTGCATGTGTATTCTTATTTTAATTATGGGATATTTTTTTTATAGTAGGCTTGGTATTTATTTTATTTTTTTATAATATAGGTCATTTTATTATATTATTTATCCTTGTAAATATTATCAGACTACTATTTTTATAATTTAGTTAAACATTGTTGTTATGAGCATTGAAAATTATTTAAGCGTACGCAAAAAACATACTTTTGTTTTTCATAAAAAGATTTCAATTTCTGTTGTTTTAGTGGTTTTAAATTTATAATTTACTGTTTTTTATTTATTTTTTATTGAGAATTTAAAGGTATTTTTTAGGTTATGCATTTTACATTCCAATTACCATAAATGGCAGTCTTGAGCCACCCAGACAATTGCCACTCTGAATATCTAAGCAAATTAAGTAAATTCGACAAGGTTAGGTGAGTACACCATTAGGGGGTAACCAGAGCAACGAATGCTTTTATTGCAGGGGGTTTATCCCTAAACCTCCATGTGGGGGCAGTGATTCCTCGATTCCCTTCGATCTGAGTTAACGTAGAGGTAATTGTAAGTATACCATTAGGGAGTAAGTGGAGTATCTGAGTTTCTATTGCGAGGGATTTTATCCCAAAATCCACGGGGGGCTGCCCTCCTCGACCCCCGTTGGTCTTGCTTAGCGTAGGGGAAGGCGCGAGTACACCGTAATATTATTATTTTCATTAAAACTTTATTTTAAGTATTCAACTCTTAATACTTTATTAATTAAATATTTTATCCACAAAGTGGAGCATTTTCTAGGGGGTTAACCACTAAGAGGGTGATTCTCTAGTGGGGGAATTATCCAAAAAGTGTCCTCCATAGGGGGGCAATGGTTTAGGGAGGCACTGGGCCCTACACCAATTACCCTCACTGCTAACAAATATTAACATTTTCCACCCTTCTTTATTTTAAGTTCATCAAAATTATTACTAATAAAAGAATGTCAAAATCTTAACTACTTCAGTCGGTAAAGTAGAAAATTTTAAAAATAAATTTAATATTGATGCCCCTTAAATAATCTTTGCTACTTAGTAAACTTGCATAGATTCATTTTTATAATTTCATAAATCATACCTATTTTTCTCAAACACTTTAATAAATTATTTCTGTCCTTGATAAAAATTTAATAACTTAATAAATTAACAAATCAAAAAAAAACTCGTAAATACCTATTTTTATTTTAAAAATCTATTGAAAAATTTACAATCAAAAATCACGATCTTAATAAAAATCATAAAATTATATAATCATTAGATTTTTATCAATAAATATATAAATAAATAATTTCTCACATAAAGAAATATTATTTTAAAAAAAATTCTAACACCCGCAGTTATAAAATATTTTATTAGTATTCACGCCTGTTTATTATAATAAATAATAAAAATATTAACAATGAAAATATAAGAAAAATATTGTAATGGTGTGTGTGTACCTATGCACACAGTGAAAGTTATAAATTATTGCATCATTAAAAATTTTATTTACATTTAAACAAATTTATCCTATAATAATAAAAACATGTTTGTATGTGTGTGTGTTTAAAAAAATTTTTTTTATTACTATTAAACTATTTTTCTTCTTTTATAAATAATAATAATAATCTTTGTAAGCAATGTAATATAAAGCTATTTTATTATTATCAATAAATAGAATTAAATTTATGTATATTAGGCTGGACTTTGTTGTGGATAGGATTTAATCAAGCCAATAATAACTGTATTTAGGGTAGAAACAATTTTAATAAAATTAGACTCTAGTATCTCAGTTTTAAAATGTCTCAGGAATCTACCAAAAAATATCCCATTATAATGTTTCAGGTTAAAATTTTGTTTTTTTTAATTTTTTCGCGAATAAAGTAGTTTAGTGGATGGCACCGTTGTTCTATTACTCGCGGGATCCACGTTACGATTCACTGTTATAGGCTAAATTTAAAAAGACAAAAAAATTAGTTACACAGGGTGAATCATTTCAACTGGAACAACTTAAATATCTCGAAAACAAAGCAAAATAACTAAAATAAAAATTAGGTCTGTAGGACCCAAAATCTCAAACAATCACTAGTTTTCAACAGTTTTCCACCTCAACAAACTTAGAATAAAAATGGTAATACCGTCAAAAAATATCTTTATTTTTCATTTTGAGATTTAAAAAAAGCCAAATTGGGCCCATTAAGGTCCGTAGGACCCAAAATCTCAGATAATCATAAAAAGTCTTCCGATACGAAAAATTTAAAATAAAAATGATAGTACCAACCAAAAATATCTTTTTTAATTTGAGCTTTAAAAAAAGCCCCATCGGGCCCATAAAGGTCTGTAGGTCCCAGAATATGAAATAATAACTAACAGTCTTCACAACAAACTTAGAATAAAAATGGTGGTCCTACAAAAAAAACTTTTTTTTCATTTTGAGCTTTAAAAAAAGCCAAATTGGGCCCATTAAGGTCCGTAGGACCCAAAATCTCAAATAATCATCAAAAGTCTTCCGATACAAAAAATTTAAAATAAAAATGGTAACACCAACCAAAAATATCTTTTTTATTCAATTTGAGCTTTAAAAAAAGCCCAATCGGGCCCATAAAGGTCTGTAAGTCCCAGAATATGAAATAATAACTAACAGTCTTCACAACAAACTTAGAATAAAAATAGTGGTCCTACAAAAAAAACTTTTTTTTCATTTTGAGCTTTAAAAAAAGGCAAATTAGGCCCATTAAGGTCTGTAGGACCTAAAATCTCAAATAATCACTAACAGTCTTCCACCACCACAAACATACAATAAAAATGGTAGTAACTACCAAAAATATCTTTTTTTTCATTTTGAGCCGTATAAAAGCTTTTTTGGATCTAAAAAATGGGTCTTGTATTTCTTTTTTTAGCCGAAATCGTATCTGGATATAAAATTTGCTTATTTAAAATTCCTAACTTAGATCCTACTGGACCCGATCAGATGGTCCTCTCCAACCCTAACAACTTTTATATGAAACATTTTTCGTTACTTAGCTTCGTTTTCGAAATATTTGAGTGTATCGTTTAAAATGTCTCACGCTGTAGTACGACGCCTGGCTTGTTTTCAGCATATAATTTAATTGGAAAGAAATTAGGTAATACAAGAAGGTTAGGATGTAAGAAGTATAAGACTGATCCTGATAGTAAATTTTAACTTTCAATTAAAAATCCCATCTAGATTTTACCTACGTAGAGATTTCTCTTGAATATTGATGTCAATAGATTCAAGCAGTTTTCACATCCTGTATCCTTCAATATCACGATAAAGTTTAAAAGCAATTCCATAATATGACGGGAATAATATAATATAAAATTTATGCATAATATACTCAATACCTTCAAGTCAAGGCAAAGACGTTTCAATTAGGGGGATACTCAAAAAAGAGCATAAATTTTTATGATTACTTCTATTCATCAGGTAAGAACAAAATTACACGCAAAAAAAAGAGTAGTAAAATTAACCTCAACGAATTTAGTTAACCCATATTAATAAATGTTGGTAAATATAATTAAAAAATTAGTAAATTTTACTAAAAGTTTATAGTGACTTTTAACCACAGTGCACTTAGTAAACAAAATCGTTATTTTGGTTATATTTACTAATTTTTTATATGCGTGTATTTTCACCCATAAAATGAGTTTAATTAAACGTTATAAAAATTTATCTAAAACTACAGTAAATCGAATGTAGAATTTTTCTGATTTGCCTGGCTCCAACTTTTCTAACTAATTTAGTTAGTGGATGCTGCCGTTCTCTCAGGTGTAAAAAACAATGAAAATTTGTTATTTTCTGATAATTATCGATAAAAATTAACCATTTTATGGTACTTAATCAAAATTTTAATTATTTTGTTAAATAATTACATTTTTTGCAAAAATAAATTTTTAAAAATAACAAGCAATCTAATATATAAAAAATACACCTGCATTTATACATAACAAATATAAAAAACAAAAAATAAATTGTGTTAGTTCATATACTGCAAGTAATAAAAAAATATATATACTTTGTTATCGCTCTGATATTTCTTTATCGATTCAAGTTCACTGACTGCAATTGTTATATATATGTATAAGTATGTTCCTTGATATTAATATCACAATAAAATTATAAATAAATACCTGTAATAGTAAATTTTTGGGAGCAAAAAAGATTGGCCCAGATCGCACATTAAACTGCAATCCAAGGTATTATTTTTTTGCTACCATGAGCATCTACCTCCAATTAAAAAATCAGTAATTTTATTTTTCTGATATGCATTTAAAAACTTCTTTAGAGAAATATATATATTTACATTAAAAATGGGACCGGAAGTGATAACAAAATATATATAGTCAAGTGGGTCTTTCTTGATAAACTGTAGTTTTGACCTCGTATGTCACCCATAAATTACAAAATTTTCTATTATTATTATTAATCAAATACTATAATAGAATTTAAATAATTTTTAATTAAATTTTTTATTATTATTTAAATTAATTATTTAAAAAAAAATTGTTTAAATTATTATTCATGCGCACATACATACAGAGTATATATAGATTGAATAGACGAAAGGGTCAAAAACACCGAGTAACACGGTTTTCTAGGCCATCCGCTATATATATAACTGCATGCTATCTATAATAGAAAACCCGCAAAACTGCACCCTCTTCCTCCTACACTTCATTTTTTTTAACTCATACAAATGCATGTAGCAATAAATATACACACATGCATTTAACGATACTATATTTGTCTACATTTGTATACTTGCTAGTAAAAATTTTTAGATGAACTTTTAAATATATAATTGTGAGTAAAAATAAATTTGATTTTTTTTTTGCCATTAAGTGTTTTTTAATTATTAATTAATTGTTTTATTTTTGTAAATATAATCGTTAGTGTTTTATTGTTTTTATAGATTTATTATGTAAGGTTATGTAATCTTAACCTCAAAATATTTTATGCATGGTAGTTTGTTGATAGAAAGATAGGAGTAATTATTAATGAATTTAAATTTATAAATGAAATTTTCTAATTTTTTTTCTGAATTTTATTTATTTAAAATTTTTATTTTTATGTGCTGTACAGCAATAGAATTTAGATTACGGATTTTTATGAATAATTAATAACTGTTTTTTATTGATACCCCGCTTCGCGCAAAGACCAGGTGCTTGTTCCAATATTACATTGGATTTGATAGACCAAGCATTATAAGTTTTGTTTTAAAAATACATGGCAATTTGTTTATAAATTTTATGGCATTTCTTACTTTTTTTATAAATAATTAGCTGTAACTCATTACTGAAGAGGTTTAGCGAAAAATTTCCTACGATACCTCCCACCTAGAATTGATTTATCTTCAATATGAGCTAAGCACAATTTTGATCCAAGTTTCCCAGATCCAGAATCTTAGGCTTTTATGACCCAAAAATTTCTAAAATTTAACATGTATTTGTTTAAACAAACAAACATTTTCAATTTTTTTTTAATATTCTTGTGCCAATTACTGATAAGCATTGATTATTTCATTAAAAAATTATTATAAATAAATGTATGGTTAAAATATTTCAGTTACAAATATGTTGCGAAAAAACACCCAGTGGCGGATAGAACGACCTTAATTCAAAACTTTTTAAAAAAACCTATTTTCTACCCTAGGGAGAAGGCTTATCGCCCATTATATATAAAAGTATGTTTTAAATCACGGGACAAAATATGAGCTTCGAAATTCATTTTAATTACTATAACTAAAATTTTGACATTCCCTTAAATTTTCAAACCAATCCCAATAGATAAAATTCATCCTTAAATCAATAAAATATTATTTTCAACATATTTAAAAAATTACAATGCAAAAAAGATTTATTTAAATATATAATCTAGAGCATATAACTATATTTTTTAAACGTATACAAATAAATATTTATAATATTTGCCTATTATATATAGAAAAAATATATATAATTTATTTACGTAATTTTTATATTGTATACGAATTCTTATATAAATTAAATTATTTTTTCATTTTATCTTAAAATTATAATTATATGATCGATTCGTATATGATTAAAAGTATTATGTACAGTTCAATTATAATTCATGTGAAAGTATGTTTTTGTGTTAGTTTCTTGAAGGAAAATTCAAATAAATAAATTAAATAAGTTTTTAACAACGAGATTCACTAGTTAATTAAATTTTCTGATTTTGGACTATTCTTTCGGATTATTGCGAGGGGCTACCGTCTTGGAAATCGCGAATTTGATTTTAAAAAATTTTTGTTGATTTTTTCCTGATTTTGCCTTATTTGTACCTCAATCATGAATCGTTACTAGTTGAGATGGTTTATTTCCGTCTTTTAATGATTTTTTGTGATTTTTAGTGATTTTTTTCGTGATTTTTCGCGATTTTTTGCGTTCTTTAGCCTAATAATTCAACCTAGACCTCAAAATTCTATTTTTTACTATTCAATATAATATTTAGCGATGTTTACCAAAAAAAATCACAAAAAATCATGAAAAATCAAAAAAAAATCAAAAAAAATCAAATTTGTGATTTCCAAGACGATAGCCCCTCGGATTATTGCGAGCCTCCAATTTCAAATTATTATAAGTCCCTAAATCGCTCGCTAAGTTGAAACTCTTCTAAGTCCATTTGTCTATTTGACCCCCTTAGCACCTTTTTCAAATGCTCTCTTTATGAACATGATCCAGCGGTTGTATTGTGACAGGCAAAAAATTATGTCAACATCATAGGTGAGAAACCTTTATGGCCCAAAATAATCTTAATTGTAAAAATAAGTCAAAAATATAATTTCCCATAAAAAAATGCATTAAAATACTTTAGCGGTTTTTCGATCATTATTCTTCAATTCCACAAAAAAAATAATTGTATCCCTTTTTTTATTAAATATTATAAAATAAAATTAATATCATGAAACTTTATTTCCTTTCCTTATATTTCATTTAAAACTCAAAATGACAATGCAGTACATAATGTCCTTATAATAAAGAAAACGCTTTCTCTTATAATTTTTAAAGACTTCCGGACTTCAAAATACGGAAGTTACTTTTTTTTTTGCTATATTATTTGATCTACACAGTAATAATTTTATGATTTTAATATTAAACAAAATTATATAAAAATTTTTTTTTTTAAATAATTATAATTATACGATAAATTATTTAATTTAATTAATTAGTGTACAAGAAAGTTTTTTTTTTGGTTAAGAAAAAAAATCTATTCGGTAATATGATAATAAAAAACTTTCGTGTTATTTAATTTTTTTTAAATTTTAATTACTTTTTATTGTAGAAAAATTAGGATCATAAAATTATTACAACAAATTACCTCTAGCTTTTTCAAATATTTTCTTTATATTTATTATGTAAAAATTAATGATGAAGAAAAAATTTACTTTCTAAGTGTGTTAATTGTTTATAAAGAAATATTTTTCTTTTGTATTTTATATAACCCGGGTAGAAATTTAAATCAGGAATTAATTTGGGCCAAGGTAGGTCCATAGCGTTTTTAATGGTTGGTATTATGTTGGTCTTAAGGCCGTTTTAGTATTTCTGCCGTTGTTGGACTCACATTTAAACCTAAAAAATGTGCATCTCTACATCCAAAAGGTCATGGAGACAATGCGGTGCTACCAACGGTATTTACCATCGAAGGACAGTGTATCCAGACGTTACAATCGGGTGACCCTTACCAACATTTAGGCGTCTCTACTGAGTATAAAGTGCATCAAACTCCTGTGTCATCCATCGAAGATGTCAGGCAGAAACTTGCTAGAATCAATAACTCCTTGTTGGCGCCTTATCAAAAGCTTGACGCTATGTCTACTTTTATATTACAACGGTTAGATTTTTTACTCTAGGGTGCCTACGTGGAGATAAAACCTCTTATAGATGCCGATAAAGTAATTAAAAAGATGGCGAAAAATTGGATGAGCCTTCCTCAGAGAGCTAGTGCGGAGGACGTCTTTCTCCCCTCGAACAGGGGTGGAGGAGGCCTACTTCCTCTAGCCGACACGGTCGATTTGCTTACCGTTGCACATTGGTTGCACATATATTCAAAATTTTAAGCTGCAAAGATTCGACTGTAAGTAAATTGGCCATGTCATTACTAAGAGAGGCCACCTCTATTAGGATGAAAAAGCGGCTTCTGAGGTTGATTGCGTAAGGTTTCTGTCAGGCAGCCTTGATGATGACATGATGGTGGGAACACAAAAAGATTCATTCTGGTCCAAGAAATGCTGCCCGTAGGCAAATTACTCGACTTGCACTGGAGTGTGCACTGCCATGAATACTCATTAGAGTGTAATACAACAGGAGACAGGACAGTAGTTGTGCTTCCACAGTCCATATCACAGATAATACGTAGGATGCTAGCAGCTCTTACCGGTCATTACTTAAAATCACTGCTCACTAAAAAGGACCAGGGTAAGGATTTTAAAATAACAAGCAAGTGCAAGTTTGTGAATCATTATTAGTGATCTGAAACCTTCACTCGATTTTGTGACTGGCACTTTATTCATCGAGCTAGACTCAAATGTCTACCACTAAATTCGGCTAGACATTAGGAAAGGCAAGGTGACAAACATTGTCGTAAACCCGCAAGAAACCTTGCCCCAGGTGATCGGGTACTGTGGAGTACACTCAGACGCGATCCAAAGACGACACAATAATATACAGTACCGCCTGATTAAATCACTGAAGACCTGTAGGACAGTGACAAGGAACCGAACTGTACTCCGAAAAATCAGGATTTCAAAAAATGCCTCCACAACAAAAAATGTTGATTAATTACTATAAAATCCTAAAAATGATATTAAAATATCTAATAAAAATCATAAATTACATAATTTACTACGCTCAATTTCAAATACTTTCAAATAAATTATAAATTAAGAAAGATCCAAGCATATATATAAGACAGAAAATTCACATAAATAAATTAACTAGAAGGCAAACACAGTATAAGAAACTTTTTCTTGGCAAAGAAAATATACATAAAGTGAAAAGAAAATTTTCTTTCGGGAAAAAAGATATCATTTTACAAAATGTCTTTTTTCTATGAATTTTCTTCATCGTCATCATCATCGTCGCGTCTATAATTATAAACTATATTATTCTCAATGGGTCTGCTAAAAACTTTCTTAATGCTAAACGAGAATAAGTTAAAAAAGCACGTGTTATGTTACTATAAATGAAGAAAAGAAGCTTTATATATATGATATAGATTTTTTTCTATGTATATGTTAAGAAAAATACTAATACTAATGAAAGGGTCAGTTGCGGTCGTTGTTACGGAAAACTTTGGCAATAAACTTAGAAAATTTTTAAGTGCGAGTGAAATAGAAAATAAAAAAAGGAAAATTTTCACTTTAAATGATCGTATATAATTTTTCTTATATAATTTTTACTTGGAATTATAAATTTTCTTGATAAATAGCTTAATACTATTTATATTTTCTATAGTCAATGGCATGACTTTAATATAATTTTTCTTTAGTTTCTTTATTAAGTTCATGTTGAATTTTATTTTAAATATCATGTTACAAACTGCAACAAAAAGGTCAATATGATAGTTTACAATTTTTTACTTGTTTAACAAAATAATTAAATAAATTTTATTCGAGTACATAAAAAAAGTTATTTTATATTTGCATGAAAATTGGAATTTAGACTAAAAATTTATAATTTTTGGAATTTAGGTCGTCCTATTTTTATATCTGTAAATAATAATAATCAAAGTCTTATTATGTGTGTGTGTGAGTAGAACTGTTTATCAAATTGATATTGTAATAAATTTTAAATTTAGAAATGATATTAAACAAATCTTTAGGTAAATAAATAGAATTTATTTTTAGTTTTAACATTTTTTTAGTTTATGCCTGACCATTGCTAATCTAATTCTACTTGTATTTTTTATTTATTAAATTTTTTTGAAAATCAGAATTATTTTTAAACTTTTAGAATTAAGTTATTACTTTTCATTATCATTTTTAAATGGGTTTTAAAGATTTATCCTGCTCGAAGGACCAAAATGTAAAATAAATGAATTCTAGGAATAAAATTGAATATTAGTAAGATATGGAATGGCAAGATTTTACTTTGCTTTAAAACATATTAAGATGGTTATTTTTGTTTAAGGTACAAATTTAGAATTTTGCAGTAGTAACCAAAATTTCGCCAGTCTGTAAAATTTCCTTCGAATTTCGTATACACACCCTCAATGTTGAATAGTTGCTTCTAAGTGAAAGAAAATGAATAACGGTGAATCTTTGACTCCATTTCCGTAATTTTGGGATACTACATAAATAAAACTTGGATCATCGAGAACAAGATCGACATCTTGTTTAAAGCAGAAATGTGAAATATTCTTGAACTATGATTGAGAGAACAATGAAATAACCAGGGCTCAACAGTAAAATTTTCAATAAAGACTTTCAGTAATAAGAACTAACATGCTTATTCATAATTTTGACTGTTAAATAAAAATAAGTACTATTGATTGTTTCTACCAGATTTGGTCTTCTATAGGTATTTTTGAAAACTAGCCCTAAAAAGCAGTACTTTTACAGTACAGATTTGTCTATTATAGATTTTTTAGGACGCTGTTCACAAATTTGTAAATCCTGTCTATAATAAATTTACCCTTGCAAAAACTATCCTTGAAAAAGGGTATTTTTGAGGTATTCACTATTTGAGTGTCCAGATTTGGTGCATACAGGTTTTTGGGCCGCTGGTTTAGGGATTCTGTCTACAAAAAATTGGCGCTTCACCCTTAAATTTGCAACAACATAAAATACATAAAAAATACCCCTTTTAGGAGTACGTTTTCGGCAAATTTAAGGGTGAAATACCAATTTTTGAAGACAGGGCTCCGAAATTCGTTACCAGCTAAAAAATTTAATATAGTAGACTAAATCAGGTGACGGTTAATAATTAATCACCCCCACCCAGCTTTCCGTATAATGACTGAAGTAAACGTGTAAATAGATAATACTTTTGATAAAATCCACTAAAATTTATTTCCAACAGAAAATATTAATTTTACCGACGTTCGGTAATGTGGTCGGTAAAACAGCAAACAAAATTTAAAAGTTTGTCTTCTTTTAAAGCTATTAATTATTAATTTATTATAAATTTAAAATAAAATAAATGCATAAAGTCTCCATGAAGTTACTTTAGTATTAAATATTACATAACCAATAAGATTACCGGTAAAATATCAACAAAACTTAAAAATTACCAATTACTTTATTAAATTTAAAAAATAAATAATACAAATATCTAAAAAAAATTTCTAAACTACAAAAACCAATTAAAAAAATCCTTATACAGAATAAAAACCAGAAAAAAATCATAATAATTTCTCTTACATAACCTATAAAGAGTAAAACTTTTTTAATAAGTATATTTTGATTGATTTAATATATGTGTATACTTTTTTTTTTACTTTGAAAGAAAAAAAAAATCAATTTAACAATTTTTGACTGATATATTAGATAATTATGCACATAAATATATAAATCTTACTCTACATATACGTTCGATCGATCATTTCCGTCATGTATGTAATAATAATTTACTTTTTTTTTCATTCCATATACACTCTATATTTTATCAAAATAGATCAATTTTCTTATATATTTTTTACTTTCATATACGTAAAGTCATAAAAAAATTGTATACAACATTCATATATGATTTATTTTTTAATTGAAAATTGTAGTTTTAACACTTTTTTTATAATTTATGTAGGTATATTAGCTTGGAAATTATTTTTAAAAGTTATTTGGATCATGAATTTCCGTGAAGTGTCATATAATATTGGGCACCATTTACAGAAAAATTAATTATTTTTAAGGCACAGGTTTCTGCTTCTTAATCTGTGAATAAATATTTTGGTATATGAAGAAAGCAAAACACATATATCAATTTTTAACAGACTATTATATCAGAAACGTGTGTGCCTGTGTCTTCGAAATAATCTAGTCTGCCCACTAAAATTATATTATTTAAAATTATATTACTGGCCAAAATTTCAAAATTGTGTATTCTATAAAGAGTTTACTATTGAAGGAGCTTATCCATAACTCAACAACCCATTTCCACCTGTACAAACACAACAACCAAATTAACAAAACAGCGTTCAAGCCAATATACAAAAAATATTTTTTATCAAACGTAATATTTCACATTATGCATATTACACCTGTTTGCAATAAATAATAAAAACTTTCTATGTATAATAAAATAAATTATTTTACAATAAATAATATTGTTCATTATACTGATAGATAATAAAACAATGAAAACTAATAATAACAATAATATTTATATTGTTTTTATTTTTTATTAGATTAATTTTTTATTGCAATATGGGAATCACGATTTATTAGAGATTTAATAATATATAGACTGATTTTATTTCATTGTTTTATGTATACCTAGTAGTTGCACAAAAGTTTTGATATTATAAGTTCATGATTCAAAGTCGATGAAGTTTATTGTAAAAAGTTTTTGTTTGTATATGAAGTAGAGGATATTTAGTATTATGGTATGTTAGAAAATTATAATCGATGGTACTCTGGAGTGGATTTTATGTGGGGCTAGGGGTGGGGGTTTGCAGGTTTTTGGTGTTTTTAGAGAAGGTAATTTTTTTGAAATAGAAAGCTGATTACGTTGCGTAGAATTAATCTTTCAGGTTGCTCAGCTTGAAGTGCTTAAATATCGAGTTGAATACTCAAGCAATTCAAGCAAAATTCAATCGGAGTAACCTTACTCTGTATGATAAACCAAAGTTTACTAGTTCTGTCTTCTTCTTATTTCAGAAAATTTTAATTTTTAATCTTTTAATTATATTTCTGTCACAAATTTTCTAATAGAAATGAGAAATTCCATAATTTTCTGGTTCTATCAGCAGACTGAATTAACACTAACACAGAATTTCTTTTTAAGTCACAGTTTTCTAGTTTACATTTTTATTTTCTAGGCGGAAATTCTCTTTAAAGTCACTGGAAACACATAATCATCCATTACCATAAAATTTACTTTAGAGCTACCAATGATAATCTGCAAAAGTAATAAAAACTAAAACTACCACCTGGTAAATGGAACTTTGGACCATAAACCTGTGTTTTTAACATAAAATTCTTAAATAAATCAATTCATTCCTCGTGCTAATTATACCAAAAAAAAACTGCAATTTTGTATTGTGAATCGTACTCAGCTCAAAAAACAGTACTTAAAAAATATTTAACACCTAAATCCGATACGAAATATCCCATATACACAGTAACACATAATATTTTTTCTTCTATTCATTATTATTTGGAGGTTAAGTCCTTCAAAAACACAAGAGTTTAATGTACGATATATTTATACACATATATACCTATTGACATAAGTTTTATTTAATAATTTATTTAATAGTTTAACATACATACAATATATTTAAATAAATATATATTAAATGCTAAAATATTATCTAATATTTTTATATAACACAGTAATTATGCATTTTTTCATAAAAAATTTATACTCTATAGAATATATTCATCTCTAATCACATGTGCAAGCTATTCACTTTATATTATATTATTAATATATATATATATATATACTGCCTTGTGATAGAATTATTATAGAAGGTTACAAAAAAAATTTTTTTTTTTTACGAGGTTAAAAGAAGAAACCTTCTAATAAAATATATATAAAAGATAAGCTTTATGCGAAATATATATATTATTAAATTATTTTATGGATGTTGTTATTAATAAGCATCGTTTCCTTTTTTAATAATTTTATTATACTACTTTTTTTTAATTACTGAAAAAAATGGAGTTTGATGCCACTGGTAGGTTACTAGGCTGGGAGTTTTAAGCGTTTGGATTTGAAAATTTGTTACTTAGGAGTTTAGTTAGGAGGGAGTTATTAATTAGCGAAAATTAAGAAGCTGAATTATCTGCTGCAAGAGTTTTCTGAATTATCAAGTTTTTATTTGCTCTACAGTGCAGTGAGAGTATTAGAGAAAAACTTAATACTTTAAATAAAATAAACTGGGAAAAATTTTTGGTGGCACCTAAAATTTTTTGAAATAATATACGTTGCAAATTTTTAGTTCAAATATAAATTTGGAATAAGTATAGATTAGAAAAGTACTCGTAAATTAATGACTTAAGATCAGCAATTTATTGCCTTTATAAACGTCACATATGGAATTTTGAATCTACAAATAAGGGACCCGCAAGTATTTCAGCCGCCGGCGCAGGAAGATTTTATACGGTTCTTGTCCATAAATAAAGAATGCCCCAAATCGCAGTTTAATTTGGACCATTTTTTACTTTTCTTATCACGAGCTGTAAATATGCCATTGATCGTACGAATGCCTCCTAATATTTTACCAAGCCGCACACACATATGATAAAATGTCAGTATTTTCTTGGATCTGCAGCCATGAATCTTTAAAAAATGTAAACAAAATTTTGGGTTTCATGCTTGATCGTCTATTTTACATTTTCAAAGAATCGAAATTTTTAATTTGCGAAACAATAGAAACGGTTAAATATAAAATAAAAACTTGCACTTCAAGTACTTCAAAGCACTTCATAAAAGGTGTGGGTTGAGGTCTTTTCAAAGAATAGTGACGGTTTTCATTGTTAATTAATACGGTTTACTTTTAATACCAAGGTGACAAATTAATTAATAACTGTTTGTAAAAAAAAACAGTTGAACAAGTAATAAAGTAATTTAACATATACGATTTGTTTAGAAAAAATAAACAAATATACATGAAATTTTTCTGCGGGATTGTATAGAATGAGAACAAGTAAACAAAATTATCTCAGGTAACAATAAAATACCATGGGTTTTAAGAAGAATAAGCAAGGGGAAGGGAATCTTGGTTAAAGTGTAGATGATAATCTATCCGAGCAGAAATGGCATTTTTAAAAAGTTTTGGACATAACCCAGGCCAGTCTGTAACATTTTTTACAGTTGTAAAACCGGCCCATAACCTTTTAAAAATGTTATTTCTGCTTAGGTCAGGTGGGTATTTCATTTTATTCAGAAAATAGAAGTGATTTTTGCTGAATAATCAAACCAACACTACAATAGGAATCAAACCAACTTACTAAAATAATATAGGTATTTAGTGCCAGATTCAGTGATTTTTTCTGAAAACAAAATCAGTTTTGGCATTTTAACATGGAACATGTTCATTAGATGGGGTATTTAAAAAAGTCTGGCTTGTTAGGGGGGGGGGTGAAAAAGTGACGTTTTTAGGGGGGGTGAAATGGACTTAGAATATTTTCGATTTAGGACCTGATCAGGCCCTGATAACAACAAAAACTTAGAATACTTTAAGTTTATGGACATAGGATAATTTATATTTCAGGATTTATTGTAATTTCGGTTTTTGGATTAATTACTATTATGAGTAAACATGTTCCATGCTCGTTGGTTGTGTAGTTACACAAACCGGTTATAAATTTTTTTAAACCCTAAAATCTATAGCCTCCATGACTCAAATAAATTAAACGACTTTTCGTTATTTAAAACTAAAAAGTACTTCATCAAGAAAAATTATAAATTTTTAAATAGAAAAAAAAAAACTAAAATAAAAAGGCTTCTTTTATATCAAGGATATTTTTAAACAAGAAAAACAAAATCATTGAGAACAAAAAAAAAATTTATATTGTTAAAACCTCAGTCGATAATACAGTAAAAAAAAAGAAAAATAAAATTATGTAATAAATTCAATGACAATTACATTTATTTAAATTTATATCTACGTAATAAATACGTTACATTACAAAATTTAAATAATAATAATTATTGTTGCAAGCAAGCAAAAAATAATTTTCTTTTTAACATAATAAAAGTGTCTGAAAATAATAATAATAATAATAAAACATTAGTTTAAAAATATTCTTTAGAAAGAAAAATGTAAAAAAAAGCATTTTGTGCGATTCACCTCAAGTGGCCTAAATAAACAACCGAGAATACATCGACCTATTCGTATATTATTAAAAAAGCCCAGCTCATTTTCCCTCTCTTTGGCTCTTCTGCATTGTAAATTTTCTTTGTCATTTTATTATCAGTTATTTTTTTAAACTTTATTGTAATATCTTTTATAAATAAATTATTTTTATTATTAATTTTTTTTAATTAATTAAATATTTGTTTACGTAATTTATTAATTTACATTCATACTGTTTACATAGACATTTTATCGTAATTATTTTTTTTTTTCATAGAAATTTTATTTTTTTTTTTTTTATTATTATAAAATTATCACATGCGAATGTATACATTATATTTTTTCGCCTAGTTCAATTTGCTCTACTTTTTAAAGTGTAGGGGAGATTTGGGGATTTTGGTGCAATTTTATTAAAAAGGTTTACAAAATTAGTCTTATAGATATTTAAAATTTTTCTTGTAAAATTGAAAGGTACGCTTTCTTGCTTTGGTCAAATTTTGCTTGAATTGCTTGAACTGCTTGAATTTCTTGAATTTTACTAGAATTGCTTATAGACCAGAAGCTGTATATGTCAGATGTATGTAAACTTATTTTTTAATTTTTAGGTCCTGATCCCGAATAATTAACCCTAATACCGAAAACAGGCTCTAAATGAAAAATAAGATGTTTTTGGTAGTAGCTACCATTTTTATTGTATTTTTGTTGTGGGTGAAGACTTTTGGTGATTATTTAAGATTTTGGGTCCTACAAACCTTAATGGACCAAATTTTGCTTTTTTCAAAGCTGAAAATGAAGAGATATTTTTGGTAGGCACATTATTTTTAATTTAAAGTTTGTTGTGGTGGAAGACTGTTAGTTATCATTTCATATTTTGTGTCCTACAGACCTATTCTGTATCTTTTAGCATTACCTAGAAAAAATGGCCCCAAGAGGCCCATTTAGGTCTGTAGGACCCAAAATCTCAAAAAATCGCCAAGAATCTTACCCCACAACAAACATACAATAAAAGTGTTAGTAATAATTACCAATCCTGGTAACTACCAAAAACATCTTCTTTTTTCATTTAGAACCGTAGAAAAGCTTTTTGGGGTCTAAAATGGGCCTTGTATTTTTTTCCTTAAAATCGTATCTGGACCTAAAATTTACTCCAGAATCTGAATTTGAAATAGAAAAGTATAAGCTTTATTTAAAATTCCTAAGTTGGGTCCTGCTGTGCTCGTTGGGGTCCTAAGGCCCAAATCGAATGCCCCCAATCAGATGGCTCTTACCAACAACTTTTATATGAAAAATTTTTCGTTATTTTGCATTGTTTTTGAGATATTTAAGTGTATCGTTTAAAATGATTCACCCTGTATAAC
The DNA here is from genome assembly GCA_022575985.1 of Anagrus nilaparvatae. NCBI lineage: Eukaryota > Metazoa > Arthropoda > Insecta > Hymenoptera > Mymaridae > Anagrus > Anagrus nilaparvatae. Next base: position 6,824,517 of record JAKSXM010000238.1, on the reverse strand, counting down.
AAAATTTCCGAATTCGCACCAAATAATCAAGTCCTCCCCTAAAAATCTAAACTCCCATGTTATCAGAGGACCTATAACTTAAACCTCTGATAAAATAAAAATAAAAAAATATTCATATTAGAAAAAAAAAATATTTTAATAAATAAATTAAAACATAAATGTGTTCTTCGCCTTCACTTAAAATTACCTCATTATTCTAAATAATCATAATAATATTTAAATAAGAATTTATTATTATATATATATTTAATTCGTCATTGAGACTATGTTCAAGATCTAGTGCACATCAAGAGTTTCTTAGTTTTATTATATTTGTATTAGAGAAAAAAAAATATTAAATAAAATTACATGATTATTATTAAAAACATATATTCTTTTGCGTGATCTATAATTTTTAACGAAGGTTTTAATAATATCCAATTATAAATTTATCGATTAATATTTGATGATAAAAATAGGTTACATTTATATATTATTTTAGTAAATTAATATTTTATTTAAGTTTTTTGGTTCACTTTGGTTATCGTTTATCTCTGAATATTTGAATAATGTAAAGTATACCACGTTTAAGTTGTATACTAAGCCAAATAAGTTGAACAATTTTTTTTGCTTTTTTTTAGGTTGATTTAAAAAATTAAAATATAGTCACGCAAAGAATATTATCATATTGCAGGTAATATAATGATAATAATAGTAAATTTTGGTTATTAAATTTAAACTTTTTTTGATAACAAGTTTAATTTATAATTTGACCTAAAATTTTAGCATTTCTTACAATAATATTTATTTGAAATACTTTTTATTATTGGTTTTATGACTATTTTTTTAAATATTTTTGAGTGTTTTAAAGAATTATTTATGTTTATTTATGTTAAATATAAAAATATAATTATTCAGTTACAAATTCACCATAGTTTAATTAAGCATAAGCACCATGGAAATTGCAATATTTTAAAGATCTTCAAAAATTTTTTAAATTATCATATAATATTTATAAATCTTTAAACAAAGTTTCATAACTATTTGAAGATGTTTCAGCAATCTTCGAGGCAATCTTCAACCTCCTTTAACATGTTAAAAAAATTATGAACATTTTAAAAAATATTTTACTTATATTTAAAACTTTGTAAACATGTTTACATATTCTGAAGATCATAAACATTTTTTGTAAACATAATGGCATAAATATGGAATTTTTAGAATTCTTCAAACATGTTAAGCATGATTGAAGATCTTAAGCAAAACATGTTTATAAACTCTTCGTAATTTTTAAATATGCTTGGCATAAATATAAGGTTTTCAGAATTCTAAAAACATGCCAAACATGTTTAAAAATTATGAAGAATTTTTAGACATGTTTTGCTTACGATCTTCGAACATGTTAAACATGTTTACAAAATCTTGCTTGTAGAATCCAGATAATCGTAAATTATGCCAAGCATGTTTACAAATTCTGAAAATTTTGTAAACACATTAAACATGTTTGAAGATAATTTGCAAAACATGTAAAAACATGATTATAAAAATAATCTCCATAACCTTAGCGTGCTTGTGAAAACTTGATTATTATTCAGAGAATTAGATATTTTCAAGTATCTTCAATATTCTTTATAGATTTTAATTTAATCTTCAAAAATCTTTAATATTTCAACACGTTTTTAAAATCTTTTAAGGCTGTGAAAAACTATAAGTTTTGTCGTGTTTTGAGGAACTTTTAGTTTTTCAAGCATGACAGGAAGTAGAGTTTTTAGAATTCTTCAAACATGATAGACATTTTTTTTTAATCATAAAATCTCCTTAAACCTTCACGAATCTTTAAACAGTTAATCCTTACACTTTATAATTATTTATACACTCTAGAGATTTACTGGATTTCGTAATGTCTGATCTCGAATCTTCAAGACTCTTCAAACATTTTTGTGAAATCTTCAATAATTTGAAAAATTTCAGAAAATTTCCAGGCTTTAAAAATTTAAACACGTTCAATAAATAAATTTCAGTCTTCAAAAGTCATAACAATTCAAGCATAAAAATTTCAAAATTCTAAAAATTTTCTATTTAAACATTATAAAATTTAATTTGAAATAACCTTGTCTCATAAAAAAATTTATTTAAGAAAAATGATAAGTAAGTAAAATTACTAAAAGCATAAAATATATACGCAAATAAAATACAAAGTATATCATAGCAAAAAAATTTTTTTTTTAATTTTTCATATTTTTCCTCATCATATAAATAAATTACATCCTCGTTCTCTTTTCATTTTTATACATATTTTTCTAAAAAAAAAAATAATTTTTTTTTCGCTTTCTGGCATCTTCTCTAATACATTCGTAGTAGTATATATATTTATTATTATGAAGAAAAGAATCTTCAAGGATTTGAAAATATACTACTTGACCCAGATCTTGGTAGTTTTATAACTATTAAAATGATATTTTCTTATAATATATAACGCCTTAGGCGACAAACAATTGTTTAATAATTATAATAGATTACGTACAAATGATAATATAAAAAAATAAATTATAATTTTTTATATAATAAATTAAAAATTCAATTACGTATTTAAAAGAAAATTTTTTTTTTCTTTACTCAAATCGGAACTTTATAAACGAGAGGAAAAGCGACTTTGAGCCTTCCAGTAGTGGTCACGGACAAAAGAGACAAAATGAGAGCGAAAGATACATAGATTTAAATTGATATAAGATAAAAAGAGATAAAAATATAATTGCAAAAATTTTTCATCTTTATCTCTCTTGTTTTTTAGCTACAAACTGCAGTATCGGTCATTACCTCCGACTTTTGTTAAACTAGGTCAGTCGTCACACGAACTTATACTAATACATGTAACTCTTTTTTTTTTTAAGAATTATATTTATTATTTTCTATATAATTATCTATACTTATTGTAAAAAATATTTAAAAATCCTTGATAAAAAAAAATATTATTGATTTTATTGTAATTTTTATACGCATAAATAATAAATTGTTATAGTTATTATTGTATATGAAAGATCCTTTATATTGTCATATTTTTTATTAACTAATAATATTGTCTTTTTACTGTCAATGATTTATTAAAATGAAGGTCGGTTTTAAGATTTTTTTTTCTTTGTACAATGGATCTATTACTTATTTTTAAATTGTCGTGGGATATTTTGAAATGTAAAGGTTAGATGAAAAATGAGGAAAATTAGCATGTGAAAGTTTTGTTTTACTTGAAGTTTTCAAAAGAAAAAATAAAAGTCTAATGAGAAGTTGGATGTTTAGAGGGCGAAAATTGAAATTCAAGTGTGATTACAGTGTAGTTTAATTTATACAATTTTAGTAATTGTTTAAATCCTCAAATTATAAATAGTACTAACTATACTGGGAGTGTCTCGTAACCCGATTTTTCGGATGAGGACAGTCTTGACGAGCATCGGGTAAATTAAAAATGTTTCAAAAACTTGCAAGTATTCTTTTGAATCAGAAATATTTCTGGTTTTATGATTTTATGAATATATTTAAAAAAATGACTTCACCTAAAAAAACGAACTTTCAGGTTGGGCATTCGAAAATTGGGGTAACCGTACACCCCTAGTAACTACACCGTAGGAAATCATTTATCGGTTAATTTACAAAAAAATATGCAATCTAATGAAATATATCTGCTTACATCTTACTTAAAGATAAATTTTAAAATATTTTTTGCGGAATTTCATGGTAGACAAAGCAGATTGTAGGAGGGCGGGGGAAGAATTATAAAATTTTATATAATATTTAAGGAAATCCAAAAATATTGGGAGCAAATATTCCACCCTTTCCTGCTTCCCTCTGAAATCCTGGCTATATAAATTTTTTGTAATTTAAATTTGGAATTTTCCTTCATAGGGTTTTTAAATCCCACTATTAGAACTTTTCATTAGGCGTTCAAGTTGCTTATGGAAAAGGCTTCTTACATCGAGTCTTACATGCAATAGCCTTCCGTACTGAAAAATCAAAAACTTCCACCAGATATTCTGGAATAGTAAATTTTTGTGATTTTATTTTGGAACTATGCTCCAATAAAGTTTTTGAAAAATCGGAATTTTAAAAAATTTTTCTGCAAAATAGAACAATTTCTTTTTGCGTTTGGGCAAAGGAAAATGAAAGTCAATTTTTCTTGAAAATCTTAAAGTATTATAGAAGAAAATGTCATTCCCATACTCTTTTTTAATACCTCTTATGTTTAGCAGCATAAAACATCTCTAAAAAATGTCACATAATGTTTCAGAGTTCAAAAAATAATTACCATAAAAACTATAAGTTAAGTATACACACAAGCAAAAACTAAAATTACCTCATTACGTAATAACATCAAGTCATAATATTAGCAATTATAAGCATATAGCGGAAGACTGCAGTTATATTATATCTAGTGAAATGAATTTGATAGTAATATAAAATTACATGTAATGTGAAGAAAGTGGTACGCGAGTAATGGTTAAATACTTAAAACGCTGTTAATTATTTTGATTTTATGGAAATTTTAATTTTATGGCTTTTTTACATTGATATTATCAGTTATGAAAACCTGAATAGTAATAAAAAATAATAGACCAGTAGCGGATTCAGAAACTTAATATATAAAATAAATAAAAATTTGCGATTATTTATGAAACAGAAAAATTATGCAAAAGGTCCATGTTAAAAACATGTACATATTTGCTTCTAAGCAGGGGACAATTAATTAAGGCGACGTACTGTTGAAGACCAAGAAATTGTTCCACTTCCTCTCGTATATGCACTTTTATCGACAAAGAAAACTATGCAGTACATATCTGTATTACGAGCAGTGAAAGAAGCAGCCCAAGGGTATAAAACCCAAAATTTTAAACCTAAGAAAATTATGACTGATTTTGAGAAGGGAGTTATAAATACGTGTGAGGAAGTTTACCCAGGAGTTCCTGTTTCGTGCAGGTTCTGGTTGACAAATCTCATCAAGATTTATATACATTGATAACCGAGTTACAAAAGAAACAAGCACATTCAGAAAGTATTGTTGCGGAATTAAGTGCTGGAAATAAGGTGAAAGCTTCACCACAAAAAAAGTGGCTAGATGCACAAAAACGAATGCGAAGAATCGTGGAGACATATGAAAAACATGTGGAAGATAAAACTGAAATGAAGTACCTACAAAATCTGTCACAAAATATTTATTTATTATGTAAATTGCCAAAATTTTTATGAGTATTTTGAATAAAATATGTTTTTTGATAAAAAAAATGGGTTTTCATAAAAATTTTATAAATTTAGATTTTTTTTGGAATATCATAGACACAATAATTTCTGTGTATTATACGAAAACAATTTAAATATCTCAGATGCGTATATTTTGAAAGCAGTTCCGATTCCTTGACTGAGAAACAGAAATCTAAAATATCTTCAAATAAACCAATCATTAAAAATGTTAAAACCGTAACTGAAGAAAGACATCTCCTAATAGCTAAATCTGTTAATAAAAGAGGTAGAACAAAGAAGGCATCCGACCTAAACCCTTCATTAACTAGTATTCAGAAAACACCTAGAGATAGACCTAAACAAGTTGCACCTATAATCCCTCCTTTAAAGCCTAAATACCCTGGCGTGTACTACAAACCACCACCGATGTCACCTTGCCCTTCAAAAACATCCACTCTTCAACCTAAATATCCAGAGTCAGATAACTCTGATATGGATATACCAAATTGTGCAACCGATTCAGATAATGAAAAATTTATGAAAAGTATACGAAATATAAAATTCTGTCTAATTAAAAACACTATTTCTAATAAAAATATCGAAATTGATTCACAAAAGTGCAAATCAATAATTAATAAGCCACAATCCAAAACAAATGCAGTTGCTATTGAAAACAATCCAAATACCATTAATAATAGTAAAGGGAAGATTTTATTTGAAGGATCTCTTGACGTAAAAGTTATAGATAAAGGCCCAGAAATCAGAATATACACAAAGAAAATTTATATAAAGACTAAAGATAAAAAAAACCACCAAGAGTTTAGATTAAATACTCCAACAATCAGTAAAACATAGCATCGAAATCATGAAAGTTGACGATGAAAATGATGAAACTAACAACGCTTTGATATTTGCTCTTAACAAAATCAAAAATGACACGTATAAACAAATTATAGACTATCAATCACTATGTCTCAATAGACAAGTGCGCCGAAATCCACAAACAATTTTTTAGTTATGTAGATGTAAGTATCGATGGTCACTGCCTATTTCACAGTCTAACAATTTTATTACAAAGTAATATGAGTATAAAAGAATTAAAAAATAGATTAAAATTAAACAAATATAAAAAATTCTGAAAATACAGTCACCACCTTCCATATTTTAAAGAAGGATAAAGAATGGAGAGATAGTGATTGCGCATATCTATTCGCCAAAGACTTTAATAACAATATATGTGTCTATTATGGTGACAGCAAAACTCAATTCGACTACTATTATGCTGGCGAAAATTGCGAAGCTTTTCATTTACATCTAAGTTCCAACCAAGACACAACACTGATTAAGTTCAATAAGAATTCAAATATTCCAGAAATCTCCTTACAACAGATAAGCAAGCCTACTCTAATAATAACGTGGTATCAAAATCAACCGATAACCTAAATTAATAATCAATTCATAACCTAACTATATGTCAATGATTCAAAACCATCCTTTTAATTAGGTTCCTTTAAACACCACTAGGGAGCGCTAGTTTTTAACTTACCGCGGCAATATTTAAATACTTAAAATTTTAGTGCATACCCTACTCTACATGAATTTTTCCAATTTGGTAGAATTAAAATATTTTTTAATTTAATATTTCCATGATTAATTTTCAAGAATTTTAATTAAATTTATTTAATAAATGGTACATAAAAATTTACTTTCTAATTGTTTAAATTTACATAACTTAATTTAATTTTTAATTAAATAATTAAAATAAACAAAAATTTAAATCAAGGCTAAAAACAAAATTCAAAATTTAACTTTTTCAATTACAATTTTCTTTAATTTCATTAAAAAAATCTTATTTACATAATTAAAGCAAAAAAAGACAACAAAAGTTAATAATTTTTATTTTTAATAACGCCGAAAAGAATTTGAACGAAAAAAAAAACCGCAAAAAAATAAATTACAAATGCGAGAACAATAATTAAAATGATAAAAACAAATAAAAAATTGAATAATTTTCTATTCTGTAATATAAATTTTATAATATTTGCATATAAGAGCGAATAAAGCAGCAAAAAATAAAAAAATAACTTTTTTACACGCTAGAAATGTCTCATATTATAATAAAACATTCTGGGGCAAAGGTTGAAGAACGCAGTTGTACGCGTTCTTTTTCCCTCCCTTATTATATTATTTTAAACCAAACCCCTTTTTTTATTATAAATTTTTTCCCTCTTTCAAATTTTTTTCTTTTCATCCCCATTCGCAACTTTAAAATATCCCTACTTTTTATAATTTTATCTTTATCTTATACGACCTATCCTAACTTTTTCCTCCTTTATTTTAATTTTACATAATTCCCAACCCCCTCAAGCAAGTCTTGCATTTCAACTCAGCTTTTTTTTTTAATCGAATTTGACTGTTGCTCCTTTTTTTAAAAAAAAAGTATAAAAATTCAGATAGAAAGAGTAGGAGAATTTGTATTATATCTTTTACTACCCTTTCGTCCTCGACCTCTATAGAGTACTTTCATCTTTTACCCTCAGTACGCTGTCCTATGTCACGATCCAGGTGAGGTCACGTTTATTTTATTTTTTTTTATATACGTAAAAAAAAAATTGTTTTTATATAATAATGTTTTTTTTGCAGGATATTGTGTAAACAAAAAATAATATTGACGAGGATTATATAAAACATGTGTAATTTACTTTATTTTTTTATAATGAAAAATAATTTAGTTTTTTTTTATGGAGAAATAATTATTAACGTAAATTTGTTTCTGATTTTTTTTTTTAATAGAGAAATACTGTAACGTGAAAAAAAGTCAATAGTCAAAAAATAGATCTCTCTAAAATTAGTCTGAAACAGGGTCGTATTTAGACACAAGCTAACGAAGAAATTACTTCAGGTGGGAAATATTATTGTAGCATCAAATTTCAGCCCCCTGGAATGGACTTCCTGTGATTTTATCTCTCCTCCCCCTACCCCCATTATTTTGCCCCATGAATTAGGCTTCAAAAATTTTTTAAACTAAAAGTCCACAGATGTTCAAAAAAGGCAAAATCCCTTTTAGTAATTAAAATTTTATTAAGTAATATATGGTGGCCAATATTTTGGGTCCGAGGAGCGAAAATATAAGGTTTTTACCTTGGGGAACCTAATTTTCGGCAGAATAAGGAGGTTCACATCAGTCAAAATTTTTATTTTTAATAAAACAAAGAATTTTAGGGAAAATCTCCGAAACCCCAATTTCAGCAAGGGGGGTGCAAGTTTATACAAATAAGCAACCATTTAAAAAAATGTTTAATTAATAAAAATTTCTGAATTTATCCTATTTTTTTACTTTAATACTTTATAAAATTCTAAATTTGGGACTGCATTCTTTCGCAGCATCTGTTTTTGAAAAATCAAGATTTGAAGTTTCGGAGAACTGAATCAGCTGGGCAACAACAGTAATAATCAGTAAATTGAGCCTAAAAGTTTTAGTAAAAAAATGATAGCAAATTAAATTTTGTAGGTAAAAAAGAATGAAAATCACAATTTTCAAGAAACTAGTCAATAACTGTGATGCATACTTACAACTTTTAAAATATTTTTCATTCATCAAGAAATCAACCAAATCATTGAACTTACCTAAAACAAACAAAAAAAACATAAAAATTATTAAAAGCTCAAAACAAAAAATACATTTTCAACAACAGAATATTTATTACAGCTTAAAATACGAGCTTGCAGTTAAATTAAATAGAACATAATTTCCAAAGCTTAATTCTTACGAATTTAATATGATTTATGAAAATTCACAATCGACAAAAAAAAGTGCTCATAAATCAAAATGCTAAAAAATGGCAATAAAAACTAATAAATAAAGTGATTTAAAAAATATCTCAAAAAATAAATCAATTAAAGTTACATTTATTATCTTAAATAACCCAACGGATTAATTTTAAATCTCTAAGGTAAAACCTGATATTTATTCATGTGTATTTACGCCTACTCTAATTACTTAAAATATTAATTTTGATTAATTAAAAACAAAAATATCAGATACTTCACTAACTGTCTAGAGGTCACTAGTTACCAACACCAGAGAGCTTTTTTAAAAGAAAATCCCATATTTAAATAATTCGTTTTAACTAAAACCACCAAAATTAATTAAAAACTAGAAAAAGATAAAAAAATATCGATAATCAATTTTTTATCAAACTAATCAATTAATAAATAAATATGGGGATTAAAAAAAGCAATATTTATTCAAAAAATGATTATTAAGTCATTCAAGTATATAATAAATGATGCGTTAAATAGTTAATAATAATTTTTTTTTATCTATTATCTCTGTCTATTACAAACATAATAAAAGAGGGTCGAGACTTTCATAGTCAATGTATGTGTGTGTGTGTTATGTTTGAATAATAATACATACTAGTATACTTTATATACGTTGACCCATATACGGGTCGTTGCTATTTCATCCATCCTTTCCATAGAGGAAGGTCGTATTTTATATTTTTTTATTATTTTTTTATATACTTTGTTTATATGTGTTAGTAATTTTTTTTTTTTAGTTGTTGAAGCACCCGCGCGCATAAAAAAAAATTTTTTTTATTTTTTTATAATAATATATTATCGAGGTGAACTTTGTATTTATTTTTTTGTTACGTAAAAGTTTGACTTGTTTTTTTTTATGTATTTGACAGATTTTTTATTAAAATTTAATTTTTATTATTTGTATTTTAATTTATTTAATTATTTACTGAGAAATAATTAATATTTATTATCAACTTCTAGGATGGAATTTTTAATGGTTGTTTTGAATTTTTGCAAGTTGGTATTGGCGTATATGGAGCAGTCGGTAAAAACAATTCGAAAACATAACCTTAAAATTTGAAAAATAGGTCATTTTCTCACTCAATTTTTTCCCCTCAACTTAAGTATCTCAATTTTTTTTTTTTAAATGTACCTGTGTAAAATTTACAGTATGTCAAAATATTTGAAGCTCCCCGTAACCCTCTTTTTGGTAACGTACTTGACAAGCTTTTTAAAGTTTTTGGATAGTTGATAAATCGTAAATTACATTAACTTCGCAAATTTTTAGCAACTTTCTGACATTTCAATTTTTGAAATGCGGAGACCGAGGAATGACTATTTATTTCAATCGCTGTGTTACATTTTTGTGTCATTGATCTTTAAAATCCTGTTTTTGTCCAATGACAACAAAAAGTGTCTGAATGTTTGATGATGTAATTTGCAGAAATCATCAATTCACTTTCAAGAATAATTTTATTATAAATTATCATAAAAAAGCACGATTTTACATTACGCCATCTATGAAAAGAAATTATTTTATTTTTAGTTCAAATTACAAGCCATTATAAATTAAAATATACCTCATCTGACCCATGAATTTACTAAATAATTTGCTAAAACTATTTTTTGCTACAAACTATTTATAGATTTCGGGTAAAGTCCAAAATTTTTTCAAAAAGAAGTCGTGGTTCGGAGTGAATTGAAAACGACTTGACTAACGATTAGTAAAATCCCAAAATAAAGCATTTTTTATATCGGGTACCATTTATTTCGGTCAACCACACATCCCTAGTTTTTATGAAAATTGGAAGTTTCAAAATTAATTTTATTACAAGATAATTTAATTTTTATATAATTTATGACCCTGGATACAAAAAATAAATAAAAACTAGATTTTTCTTATATGTTCACCTTCCTGGACAGATTGTTGATTAGGTTCCGGTTAATCAAGTTTGTCTTAAAATAATGAGTATGCTGTTGACCGCTATGACCAATTTATAAGCGAAAATCGCATTTTTTGTCGTTTTCTATGGAGAATAAATTCTTATTGATTTACATTTAGTCACATCTCGGGTCACATCCACATCTGATAATGTAACATTCTACTTTTAAAAGGAATAGGTTGTTCAGTTTTCAGAAGGAGACAATATGTAAAAACGGAAATCCATTTAAGAAAAAAACAAAATCTACTAAACAAACGAAAATAATTTTTTCTTGGGGCCCACTGATAGAAAAATTTTATACAGCACTTGTTCATTTTACATGCGATTTGGCCTATTACTTACTTTTCTGAATATGAGCCCTAAATATACTATTTTAGTGCCATACATTGAACCATCGTGACCAAACAAACTTTAAATTATAAATTAAATGGTCAAATCTTTTTTAGGGAGTTAAAATATAAAATTAAAACATTATTTATTAAATTTTTTAATTATTTAAGGTTATTTTAGCCTTGAATTTTAACATTTTTCATTGGATGGGGTATTTGAAAATGTTTGGCTCGGCAGGGGGGGGGGGGTGAAAATTTGACGTTTTCAGGGGGGTCGAGAAAGTGAAGTTTTTAGAGGGGGGGGGGTGAAATGGACTTAGAATATTTTCGATTTAGGGACTTAGAATAATTTGAAGTGGGAGTCAGGACCTGATCAGGCCCTGATAACAACAACAACTTAGAATACTTTAAGTTTATGGACATAGGATAATTTATATTTCAGGATTTATTGTAATTTCGGTTTTTGGATTTATTACTGTTTTGAGTGAACATGTTCCATGCTCGTTGGTTGTATAGTTACACAAACCGGTTATTTTATATTCATATTCCATCACAGCGTTTATAATAGTGGGTTAATTAAAGTCATTATTCTGTTAGATCTGAATTAATCAGATGCACCAAGTTTAATTTCTCAAAATTGAGAGCAAAAATACTGATTAACATTTTTTCGAATAAAAAATTACTCTGGCCAATTTAATAAGTTTTTAAGGTTATGTTTATTTAACATTTTAAGGTTATGTTTACTTCAAATACCCTTTGGCAGTCCTGCCAACCTCAAAAAGTTTGTTTTAATTTGTTGTTTTAATAAAAATTAAACAATTTTTAACTAAAAAAGTTTATTTATATATTTAACAAATAAACAAACAAAAAAAAGTATTAAAATTAAAAAAAAAAATAAATTCTAATTTTTCATGACCAAAGTCATATAACACTATAAAATTTCAAATAAAATAAATTTCATGTAACATCAGCGCCAACAAGTTTATATAGTATGTTAGTCTGACCTCGATGGATTTGAACTACTTAAAAAATTCTCTATTTTTCATTTTTGAAAATAATTTAATTTGATCATTTTGTCAGATTGTATAAAATATTTGCTCATTGTACCGTAAAAAATTTTAATAAATTTTCATTTTTTTGTCATTATTCATTTATTTATATAACTTTCACTACTAAACTATGCGTTTGACATTTTATATTTTAAATTGTTGAAAATGAAATAAAATACAGCATATAAAAAGTGAAATTAAACTACACAGTTATCATAAATAAATTGAATGATCGATACGAACATTAAAAATTTACTATGAAAAGTGTAATTACGTAATAGGAAATTGGATTATGTAATTTTTTGTCAATCATAAAATACCTGTTAGAGTTCATCAAAAATAATTTATTAGTGCCTGTAAATTTTATTTTACTAAGAAAAAAAAATGCATAATAATTTAGTATTTGGTATAATTAGGAGGAAAATTCTCGTTTAAATTACGTAATAAATTCGTAAGATATTTTCATCTCTGAAATTTTCTTAGCTCACTTTCTCTTTCCTCTAAACATTCCAATTACGAATTCATTATTCTCTACTTGAAAAATTATTTAAATTTAAAAAAAAAAGTTACATAACCTGCAAAAAAAAATTTTTTTTTTATTTAGAGGATCTTTACCATGACTTTCTCTCTAGTTATATAAAACAAACTGTACGTATGACTTCGACCGAGGCCTCGGTAAATTCGCTCATGAACGAGAATCATGAAAAAAAAAATAATAATAATAGAGTAGGGGAGTAGGAAAAACTTTTTTACCCCCAGAAAAAAAGTTTTCTTTTACCTCCCACTACTAAACTCGCAATTTTTTTGAGTGTATTAGTTTAATCGATTATTTTATAGAATTTTTTTATTTTTTACTTTGTAACCCCCTACTTTTATTTATGTGTATTTGTAATAAAATCCCCACTACTTAAATAAAAAAAATTTTGTTTGTATGTATAGGAAAATATTTAGAGTTTGCGCAGTTTAATAGTTAACTATGATTCGTTGAAAATTACAATTTAAGCTCCACCTTTTAATACCACTTCTTTATTAGTGTTTGTTAACTAAAATTATTTTCCCCTCTTAGATTTTTTTGTATCCTTTAATGATCATGATCTTTATTTTATGCACTTCAGATTTGCTTATTTTCTTTCTTACTTAATTAAAATTAGATAAGTTTTAAGGATTTTACTTTGAATGAGAGAATGAGATTCTTTAATGATAATGAAATTGGTACTGAGATTTTGGATTAAAATTATATTTGCCACTTTTTTTTTTGGTTTCAGATTTTAATTAATGATTGGATTTCATTTGCTAATTGAATTAGTTTATTTATTTATCAAATGTTTAAACTACAAAATGGTAGCTGAAGCTTATACCATTTACCTTAATTAATATTTTTAAGGTACAGGAGGGACCAAGGTCAGTGGTAAACATTTCAGTTATTATTTCTTGGTACCATAAGTACCTACCTAGTAATCCATAGTAATCCTAGTAATCCTAGTATCCATATTAATATTAATAATTTATGGGTTATTTAAAAAATTATCTAAAAATTTTTTATTTTTACAAAACTCAATATTTTCAATGAAATTATTATTAATTACACTGTAAAAAGTAACTTTCTTATATTAACAAAAAAATTAGAACATTTTCGAAAAATTAGTAAATTTTCAAAAAAATTTGTAAATATTCGAAAAAAATCGTAAATTTACTAAATTTAGTGTATTAACAAAAAATTCGAGTATTCTCAATTTTTTTTTGTGAATTCACAAGAAAAATTAATAATTAACAATTTTTTTTCGAAAATTTTCAAAAAATAGTTGTAAATTTCCGAAAAATAGTTGGAAATTTACAACTTTTTTCGTAAAATCACAAAAAAAAATCGAGAATTCTCGAATTTTTCGATAATTTACTAAATTTAGTAAATTTACGATTTTTATCGCATATTTACAAAATTTTTTGAAAATTCACTAAATTTTCGAAAAAATTCAATTTATTTTGTAAATCTAAGAAAGTTACTTTTTACGGTGTATTTTTAATGATTTTAAGCTTGTACTGAACTTTTAAGTTAGGAATAATAAATTAAGCAATTTTAAGCAAAAAAATTATTCACCTCTATAAAAAAACGTTTTTAAAAATTTATTTTTTTAATGCAAAAACCAAGTTAATTTACAAACAAATTTTAGTGTATAAATTTCCATTATTATTTTAATGCGTTGTTTTATAACTTTAGAACGAACTTCTTAAAGCAGCATATTTTGATAATCCATTGTTTACTTAAATGATTCTGTTGTACCATTGATAAGATTATTACAGAAATTATCTTATACTCTAAATCTACTGTTAGAAAATTTTAACTTTGGATTTTGAGCTTTGAAATAAATTTACTATATTTATGGAATTATTAAATTTTTGTAAAGAAAATGAAATTTTTGACTTTTTTCGAATTTCTTTAAAAGAATTTAAAAGTTTTTTAGTGAAATTTTTCGTTTAGAAGCTACAGGTATCTTGAGAACGTTAGGTTTTTAAAATATTCAGACTTTTGTGAATGAATACAAACTGTTAAATTATTCTTTATGAACTGAAAATCTTTTTGGTTTTCTGATCATTTGGATAGTAGCTCAAAGCCCCAAATACTTAGCTTGCTTCACTCAGATTTTTCGGGGCATACAGCCCTAAATTTGAGAATTCTGTAACACGAAATTAGGTTCAAATACACCTATTCTAGTAAATTACATATTTAAAATATAATTTTAACCAGGGGGGGGGGTATACTAACTAGGGGAGTTCAATACATTTGGAACACCGAATTACACCAAATGCTTATGGATGGGTTTGTTATGTTGAAAAAACTACCTTCCGTTGCTTCCAATGGGCCTTCTGAGCCTAGAAATGCAGGGCTCAATGTTATAAAATAGGATTTTTTGGTAATTTTCAAAGAAACGCCAAAACCTCGCAAGTTAACCAAAACTCTTCTGGTTGGTCTCATTTTTTTGGTTTAAGTATCACCTTTCATACGCCGTAAACCGCAATTTATTATCACTAATTCTCTTATCACTATAGCCAATTAACCAAACGGTCATTTTTAGCTAAAAATGACCAATTTTTAAAATGCTGCCAAATTTGTAATTTCTGACGAAAATGGGTTTTATAGGCCTGAAAAAATTTGTACAAGCTTCAAATTTCCAAAAATTTTTTGCTCGTCTCATTTCCTTGATTCGTTTTTAAGAAATGTCTCTTCAAAGTTAGCATTAAAAATGAGCTTTTTTAAAAAATCGTAAAATTGGGACTGTGACTTCAAATTATCATATCTGGTTAACAATTAATTGCAAAAGGTAAAGTCAAGAAGTTTTGGAAACTTGAAGCTTGTACAAATTTTTTCAGACCTATAAAACCCATTTTCGTCAGAAATTACAAATTTGGCAGCATTTTAAAAATTGGTCATTTTTAGCTAAAAATGACCGTTTGGTTAATTGGCTATAGTGATGAGAGAATTAACGATAATAAATTGCGGTTTACGGCGTATGAAAGGTGATACTTAAACCAAAAAAATGAGACCATCAAGAAGAGTTTTGGTTAACTTGCGAGGTTTTGGCGTTTCTTTGAAAATTACCAAAAAATCCTATTTTATAACATTGAGCCCTGCGTTTCTAGGCCCAGAAGGCCCATTGGAAGGAACGGAGGGTAGTCGGCATGTTTTTTCAACATAACAAACTCATCCATAACCATTTGGTGTAATTCGGTGTTCCAAATGTATTGAACTCCCCTTGTAAGGGGGAAACGGTCCAGACACCAATTAGACAATACAGTTTTTTTATTTTTTATTATTTATGTATATCATCGTCAATAACTGTGGCAACTTGTTGAATTTATTAATTTTAAATTATGCTTTTTTGAGTTGCTGGTTCTAAATTTGTTACAGAGAATTTGCGACAATGAAATATAAAAATATTTGTTGGATATTTTATGTTAAAAATTTGGTTTTTTATTTAAATAAACAGTATATTATGAGCCAAAACTGCAGAGAAGGAAAAAATGGTCCAATTCGATTTATAAGCCGTTATTATCCGAGGCTAATCATAAGTCGACGATAACAAGCTGCGATTTAGGGTATTCTTTTTTTATGGACAATGGCTGCATACGACTTTGACAGTGGCAAGGAAACACGTTTTTTTCAGCCGCGCTGCGGCCACAAATACATACTCTCTGGACGCTGACAAGAAAAAGTGATTTTTGTTCATGTTAAAGTTTTTTTCGCAGTACCCAGAAAGTGCTTATTTGCCGGACGCTGCAGTCGGAAAAATCACATAAAATATACGGTTCTTGCAAGCTCTGAAAACTTACTTATAACTTATTGAATATTCATCTTAAATTATTATTGAATAGTATAAACTTAAGAATAATGCTGAAACAAATGTAAATACATCTTAAAACTGAAAAATTTTAATTTTCCTAAGTAGTTTTTGAAAGGATTTCAAGGTAATTATGGACAAAAGCCAAATAAATAGCCAGTGTTCCTTACAATTAGCGAAAATAAAAAAAAAAACAAAAAAAAACTTTTTTTGTCGACTTCGCTTTATTATAAATAAAAAAAGGAAAATCCACCCACAGCGTACCCTTAAAAAAATTTTCATTCGCATAAAATAAAATTCTTTATCAGCACACAAACAAAAATTTAGCATTTGTATTGTTCGCTCCTTCGACAAAAAAAACTCCCACTTTCAATGTAACAACCCCTTCAAGTTCACGTACACGAATTGTGGTCATAAAGAGAGGGAAATAGCAATAAAAAAACAGGAAAAAGGAGGGTTAAAACACGATATAAACAGAAAACAAGTAGAAAATAAAAAAAAGTATGCAATTTTCCCGCGCACATGCGCAAAAAATCTATTGTTGAATACTATTTATACACTGCGCAATATAGTTTAACTTGCGAAAGGTCCGGGGATGAAAACGCATAAATGCATAATATATATATAAAAAGCACATGACCTAAGACGCTTGCGCAATTATTATGGTAAGGTTAGTTACGCGCATACTCTTTACATTGTATAAAATTATGTAATTCTATGTATATATATAAAAGGATTAGATATATATATATATATATATTGCATTTCGTATAATAAAGCTCGATAACGGAAACCCCGGGTTCAATGTACACCCTGTGTGTGAAATTGACGCCATTTCTATGCAATAAACGTTTTTTTTATTAATAAAAAAGAAATTAAATTTCAATTGTTATGAAAAAAATTGAATATTACGTAAAATCGTAACCCGAGCTTTTATTGAATTTTCCTAATGAAAAAATAAAATTCATATCTTTTTTAATAACAAAAAAATCAATTTTTCCAAAATTAATAACAATCAATTATTTAGTAAACAATTTTTCCAATTAAATAACTGCAGTATCGAAATTAGTCCATATTTGAATAGCGTAATAACAGAACGATGTAATTTAGGGGATAAAAGGGCAATATATATAATATACAGGGAAACAATTTAATAATACACACACACACATACAAACACATAGAAAATAGAATTTGACCTTGTTAAATCTTGTAATACATACATATTAGGGGGTTTTAAGTACATTATAACAGTTAAATTTAAGCCCCTTTTTTTAGACTTTCTGTTTATTGATAGATGTCAAGGTGAAATATTTCTAATTTATTGATTTTCTTCAATATTTACATGATTTTATTTTTTTTTGATTGATATAGTTATTTTAGTAATAATGGACTATAAGTTATATTTGTTTTTATTGGTAATTTATAGAGTAAAACTTTTTTTTATTGTTTTTTCTTTTGCTTTAGCTACAAGAAAAGTTAGTCAATAAAAATTATTTACGATTTGTAAGCTGATTAAGTTAGTTTAATAATTTATTGCTGTTTGGAAAATTTTTTAGTTAGGGTATCTGAAAAATTTGAAGAGGTAAGTTTTTTTCTAGTTTATTTGGGGGGGGGGGGGGTTAAAGGAATGAGTTTTTACTTGAGTAAAATTAATTTTTATATTATGATAATTTTCTGGATGTATTTAGTGAATAACTCAGTTGAAGTTATTCCAAATTGGCCTCTTAAGATTTAAATTGACCCTTGACTTGCATAAGTATAGAAAAAGCTTGAATTATTTTAGGAGATTTTTATTCATTTTATTGAAAATGAGCTTAAATTAGAAAACTCAACAAATTTCCTAAAATTCAATAATATTAGTTTTAATAATTTTTACAAAATTAGGGTCCAAATTCTTCAGACAGTAAATCATAAAAAATAACTGCACAAAATGACATTGAAATTTATTATCTAATCCTACATATACAATTACAAAAATAACAATAATAATTAATAAGTTTCTAATTTCTTCTTCATTCATAATTATTCACAAAACACACACATTGAAGTAAATTAATAAAGAGAAAATTGATTATTTTATATTTTGTAATTAGAGTATACTATAAAGAATGGATTATATTTTCATAATTATAGTATACCACACACGTTTTATTTATTATATATGGGGATTTCCATGTTAAAATTAAAAAATTTTTCTCGCAAGTGAAATGACTTTAAGATTTGTATGATGTAAAATTTATTTTAGGTTTTTAAAATATTACATGAGGTAATTATTTCCAAAATGCCTGAAATTTTAATCTTGCTATATTGCTGGCAGATATGTACCCAGAAATTTTTGCAGAGAGGGCCAAAAAATTTCAGGAGTGGAGAGGGCTAGAACCTAATAATACTAATAATTATGATATAAATTTATAGTAAGAATTAAAATTTTATCGTTTCTTATTTTAAATTGTTTAGAAGTTATATTTGTTAATAAACAAGTATATTATGCCCCCTTCCCCCTATGGATACGTCCCTGATCCCAGGTGACCATTATTATCCTGGGTGAGCACCATACCCTTTGCCATATCTAGAAAATCAATGTTTGGATGCCAGAACTGGTAAACTGGGAAGGAGTAAAATGTTTACACTATTTTCATAGTTCGTTCCCTTCCTGAATTCAAATGCTATTATTCGCTACTCTTTGAACTTTCTTTACAATTCTCTAAGTAAGGCTTTTGATTTATATAGTTTTAGATAAATATAATTTATGATCTCATTTGTGAACTATTTTCAAATGATAAATAAAAATTTTTTTTTTAAATTGTGCCTAACATTTTTTAACCGGATCAATCCATGTATGAGTAAAAAATACATATAAATGTTATATAGAAAGGTCTTATCGATGTAAATAATATTTTCTTATCAAATTTAACAGTCAAGTAACCGTACCGTTCATGAACGTTTAATTAGTTGTTTGCAATATATATATAATATATATAAATATTATAACAGGTTAAAGACCTTGCCCGTGTGATAAGCTGATAATAGTTTATTTGTATATGGGAGATTTCGTGTCAATTTGGTACCTTCAAATTTGGATTTTCTTTCAGGGAAAAATAATTTACACTTTTGGGTTGGTTTTGGGTTTTTTTTCAGGAGTGGGCACTTTGCTTCAAAATTGTTAGCTTGTAAAACTCGACATTTTCCTTTCCATTTTGGTTTGATTTTGCAAAAATACGAATTTTAGAAATATTGAAACACTGAAAATTTTCATTTTAAATAACAGTCAGCCAAAAAAATAAGAAGCACATAATTTATGAATGACAATTTTCAATGTTTCTTTTTTTTCGTTTCAGTTTATCATATACTAATTTGCCAATTATCAAAATTACAATAAAAATATCTGGTCCAAATAAGGTTTTTCGATAATTCGCAAGTTAACAGTCTGAAAACTAAATCACAGATTTTTAAAAAAAAGTACCAGATTTTTATCAAGGTGGTACCAAAAAAATCAAATTTATCACCCCCACCGAGCTTGCAAGACCTCACAAAAGAAAAAAGCTGAATTGACATGAAATCTCGCGTGTATATACCCCGGTTAAAGGCGACTTCGATTTTATACAATGACTTTATAAGAATTTAATTTACAATATACTAAAATTATAGATTAATTGATAAAAAAGTTATTAAATTAATTAAAAATATTTCTTAATACCTGTTCCCTGGTAAAAATAATATAAAAGCAACAGGATTTCTGATATCTGGGCTGATTTTGCATAGAATTTCTAGGATCCGGTTTTCTGCCACCCAAAACTGAATTTTCGGATTCCTCGGTAATTTTTACTAACGACTTGTTAGGCAAGATACGAGTCAAGATACAAAAAACTTAACATTAAAGACAAAAAAAACAAAAAATTTCTCATATTATGTCAGAAAACACAAGATATAAAATTATCTTTCGAATAATCTTGAATCTCAAAATCTCAAAAATTTCTTAAATGACAAAAAAACACACTAAGCAAGCAGTAAGCAGCCTCTCATAAACATTCTTTACAATTAAGTTTAAATCATACATAATACAATAAAAGCAAGTTAAATACATGATGATGTAAACAAAGTATTTTGACGTTAAATATAATAATAATACCTAAGTCCCCAGATATGCACAATAACATTTGTTAAAAAAAATAAAATAAAAAGAATAGTTTGTCGGCTTTATACTATATATATAGTGTAACCCGGTGAGGTCATTGACCTCTAGAGAACTTTATATATATATATATCATAGTAGATATATAATGGAGATCAGCGAAAGAGAGCGAGAGAGAGGAGAGGATAAAGGGGTAGAGAAACGCGGAAATGCCAGGGTGAAGAGGGTGCAAAGAAATAAGAAAATCTTGGATATTATTCAAATAAATATATATATATATATAGATTTATCCTATATATATGTGAAAAATAATTAGTATTTTTTTCCAGAAAGGATTAATTATTTATTATTTTAGCATAAAGCAACCACCGATTGTTTGCTCAAAAATAGAAATTTATGCACTCTTTATTAAAAATACCATTCACTAGAAATCAATTTCTATGTATGTGTCTTTGTCTGTGTATAAACGTCTGTATGTACCTGGATCTTATACAACTACATATATATATCAAATCATAGTTACATTTACCCCCAACCTTCTTGCATAAAACAGGAAATTGATATAGCCCAGGATTCTAGTTTCCAACGAACTAGAAAGTTCATCACTGAACGTGACCCTCAAAATGAAAGCTTTTCTAGTTGTATATGTTCAAAGTTTAAGCTTTACCATTACCACATGCACACTTTCATGTAGCTTTCTCTAGTCCTTTCTCTGCCTCTTTCTATTTTCTAAGGTAAATTCATCTCTGCTTTATATATGCTGTAGCTTAAAGGTATGATAGTTTGTATGTGTGGGTATTAGGGCTTTTCTGTGTGTTTTAGAAGAGACGTAGATATTAATTTCAAATGTTTGCAATTAATAAATTTAATCGATCGTTAATATATTTACAAATTAAATTGATCCTTTGTTTGTCATTCTAACCCCATTTAAGCCTAAGGTTGATTAGAGATGGGCTTTTGAGATACTGTAAATTTTAACTAATACTCAAAATATATACATTTTATGCAACGATACGTTGTTCTAAACGACCAAAGATATTTGGAATATCATTTCAGTTGCTAGAAGAAATTATGTCCTAGAGGACTATACGAAACCTGGTTTTGAAAAGCTTCTAAAAGTGTTAACGAAAATTCCAAAGTATTCGAGTAATTTAAAATCCACATTTTTGGCGGATTTATTGCATAAATATTCCTTAACAAAACCGAATAGAAGAAATAAAAGGGATTATGTTAAGTTAAGTATGAAATACAAGATTATTTTCACACGTTTTTTTTCTTTTTCATTCTATTGTTTAATTTATTTCTATACGTTTCAATAGAGATTTATTATTCCTGATTTGATATTATATGTGGGTTTATTGTTCTTCTATAAAGTACTATTATTATTATTTTTTTTTAAATTATGAATAATGAAAATATATTTATTTTATGTTTTACCTGCATCTGTAAATGCGATTGCAAGTATTTTCTAAAGTTATTTTTGCAGTTTTTTTGTTTCATCTTGTTGTGCAATTAAAAAATAAATCAATTTTTTTTGGTACCAAGATTGAGCCGAAATCAAAACCTCTTGGCCATTAAATTTATTAATTTAACTTTTGTTAATTATTTGATTAAACTATTAAATAGTAACAATAAAATGTATTTTATATTGGCTCGAAGGACCAAAATGAAGGATTCAATTTTATAGATTTTCTTGCACGCAAGTAAACCGATAGTTTTTCCTGCTGTAAGTTTTAAAATTTGTCTGTGTGTTTCTACTGAAGTCTTTGAAAGTTTCAGTTTGAGTAGTTCTTTCTTTTTTTTGAAAACATAAGGAATATAAGGCTAAATAATTAATCAAAATATTTTTAAAATATAGAAATTTTGAAAAATTTGATGGAATTTGGAAGAGCATTTTACTTTGCTTCGAAGGACCAATTCAACCACCGTTAATCAGCGCTTTGCGCATATTTTTATTTTTTAAGGCTCCATCTACAAATGCCGTAAAAGGGGGTCGCAACAGATAGCGTAGTTTATAAATGTTTTTAAATTTTCGGGTATTAGAAAGTGGTTCCCGGTCCAGGAGATTTTCTAATAAATTAAAAAATTTTGTTTTTCACCCCACCAGGACTATAAAAAATACCCTGCCAACTAGCTGGCACTAAGGTTCCTCAAACAATGAGCTTAATACTTCAATATGCCACAGGTATCACCGATTACAAGCATGCAATCACACATACATTTCTATTAACTTTTAAAAGTTTTTTTATTGATTAAAAAATTTTGGAACAAATTTTCAAAAAAATTAATTATGAGATTCGAGATATCGAGTAAAAACCATATTTTCAAATATAAGTACTTCCATGGAACTGTATGAAGTATTACATACAGAAACAAAAAAAAATATTGCAGTTTTTAAAATGTTGTTTTTTTAATTATGAGAAAAACTTTTGCATTAATTCGGTATCAGATCCAAAAAATTACTATAAACGAACTTTCTAAAACTAGTACTCTCATAGAAATAAATTAGGTACAACGTCCAAAGAGAAAAAAAATTTAGTGTTTTTTGTATTTTTTTATGACGAAAATTTTGGAAAAAAAATTTTCAAAAAATTAATTATTAAATTCGAGATATCGAGTAAAATTCGTACTTTCAAATATAAGTACTTTCGTGGAAATAAATGAGGTATTACATCCAAATTAAAAAAAAAAAAATGTACCTAGAGCTTTTTTGGTAAAAAAATTAAAAAAAAAAAAATTAGGTCTTAATTTTATAACGGTTGTGAAACATCACCGGTTGCAATATTTTCAGATATTAGTACTTTCATGTCATTAAATGAGGTATTACATCAAAAAAAAAAAAATATTGCAAGTTTTTTAATTTTTTTGTTTTTTTAATTTTGAGAAAAAAATTTTAAAAAAATTCGGTATTAAATCCAAATAAATGACTATAAACAAACTTTCTAAAACTAGTACTTTCATAGAAATAAATTAGGTACTACGTCCAAAAAGAAAAAAAAAATTGTTGTTTTTTGTATTTTTTCGTGAAAAAAATTTTGGGAAAAAAATTTTCAAACAATTAAGTATCAGTTTCGAGACATAGAGTAAAAACCATACTTTCAAATATAAGTACTTTCGTGGAAATAAATGAGGTATTACATCCAAATTAAAAAAAAGTACCTCGAGCTTTTTTGGTGAAAAAATTTTTGAAAAAAAAATTAGGTCTTAACTCCAGAATGTTTGTGAAATATCACCAATTACATAAATACACACACACACACACACACACACACACACACACACATACATACTTTTTTTAAAAACCGGTTTTTTAGCTTCCTGGGGTCTCAAAACGTGCTTATATGCCAAAATATTAAAAATCGAAATTTGACATATAACATTTCAAAAATTTAATGGTGGTATATATTTTAATGCTCAAAAAACCAATTTTTGAAAACTTCTAGATTATATTTCAGGGTCTTAAAAAGGCCCTAAATGCCCACAAAAAAAATTTTCTGGAAATGTGGTGAAATGTTAAGTTTTCCAGCTTTTGAGCAGTGTATTCTTTCTTAATGACTCGGGAATTAAAGAAAATATTTTAAAAAAACGGTTTTTTTAAGTTTTCGGGGGCCTGTTGTGGCCTAGAGGTCTGATCCCAATGGAAATCAGTGAGATTTTTGATAAATTTTTAGTTGCTACACTGTAAAAAGTAACTTTCTTAGATTTACAAAAAAAAATAGAATTTTTTCGAAAAATTAGTGAATTTTCAAAAAATTTTGTAAATATTCGAAAAAAGTCGTAAATTTACTAAATTTAGTATATTAACAAAAAATTCGAGTATTCTCGATTTTTTTTTGTGATTTTACGAAAAAAGTTGTAAATTCACAACTATTTTTCGGAAATTTACAACTATTTTTTGTAAATTTTCGAAAAAAAAATTGTAAATTAACAATTTTTCTTGCGAATTCACAAAAAAAAATCGAGAATTTTTCGATAATGTACTAAATTTAGTAAATATACGATTTTTTTCGAATATTTACAAATTTTTTCAAAAATTTACTATTTTTTCGAAAATGTTCTAATTTTTTTGTTAATATAAGAAAGTTACTTTTTACAGTGTACTACTGGATTACTCCAATCAAATTGCGAGAGGGGGGGGGGGTGTATTTTCACTGGCCAACATGAGATTTGCTCTACTACATGTTTATTGGGTCGCTGATTATGAAAACCGGGGTCTTTTCCAGGGTATATTTTCGGAACAGCCTTAAATTTGCAAAAACTACCCCCAAAAAGGGTTTTTTTGATATATTAGCAAACTGAGTTTCTAGATTTAGCCAAGAATTGGTCTAAGAAGGTTTTTTGAAACACTGATCAAGAATTTCAGGTAATTTTTTAAGAATAATTAATATTTCACCCTTAAATTAGGAAAAATTACCCCTAAAAAGGGTGTTTTTGCTATTTTTGCATTTTGAGCGACCAAATTATGTCCATACTGGCTTTTCGTTCGCTTATCAAGAATTTGGGGGAATTTTTTGTGAATTATTAACATTTCACCCTTAAATTAGCTAAGCAAACCCCTAAAAGGGATGCAATTGCAATTTTTATTCTTTGAGCGACCAAATTAGGTCCATACGGGTTTTTTGGGTCTCTAATCAAGAATTTAGAGAAATTTTTTAGGAGCAATTAATATTTCACACATATATTACTAAAATTCTCTCAAACAATGAGAGTTTTTGTATATTTATGCATTTTTTACTTTTTGTAAACTTCTGTTAAGTACATTTTGGATACTTAACTGTAACTTAAGTATGATAATTACTATTAAAGGGAATGGTGAAATATTAATTATTCATTAAAAAATCCCTCAAATTCCTGATCAGCAACCCTAAAAACCCGTAAGGACCTAATCTGGTCGCTCAAAGTGCGAAACTAGCAGACACTTCTTTTAGGGGTTTTTTTTTGCTAATTTAAGGGCGAAATATTAATTATTCTTTAAAAATTCCCCCAAATTCTTAATTAGCGACCCAAAAAACCCTCTTATAACAATTCTTGGCTAAATCTAAAAACTTTATTTGCTAATATATAAAAAAAAAACCTTTTTGGGGGTAGTTTTTCCAAATTTAAGGGTGTTCCGAAAAATCTCCCGGAAAAGACACCGATTTTCGTGATCAGCGACCCAATAAACATATAATAGAGCAAATTTCATGTTGTCCAGTGAAAATACACCCTAAACCGCGATTTGGCTGGAGTAGATGTTCTAGGGGCCAAATTACTATACTTATCCGACAATAGCCTTTCATAGAATTTTCTTTAAAAGTGATTCTTTTCTGTATAATTTAAATTGTTTAGCAATTGATCTGCCAAATATTGGATTTTTGTGTTTTTTATTCAAATTTCGTTATATTTATTACGTTTGTGAATAAATAAACATCTGCGGGCTGCCAGCTTTGAAAATTTCGGAAGCTAGATTAGTTACATGTTTGGGATTTCTATTACTTGCAACAGCAAAATCTAACCGTTACCTGAGAAATCAATAAATTTAATTCTTAGTTTGGTTCTTCTAAAATATATTTTTAAAGCTTGAAGCTCCTAAATTGATTGATATTTTTAAAGCAACAATTCACTCATTGCTACTTTTTGAAAAAATTACTTTAAAAATTAAAATTATAAATAACACAACTACACTGGTAAAAACTCTTGTCCGGGTAACTACTATCTGGTAAGAAAATTTACTATTCTTGTATTAAATTTGTAGTAAATTTACTATTCTGATAGTAATTATCTGGACAAGAATTTTTACAGTGCGATGACAGTGTAAATCTCAAAAATAGTTCGTCCAAACGAGCTCAAATTCATAGCAGATCCTTACTACAACTAAATAAACATTAAAATAAGAAAATAGAGAAAATTTAATTTACGTATGAAAATTCTGTTTCGATATCTGCTTCATCTGTTTCGATATCTGAAATTCAATCAAAAGTTCAAGTTTAAATTTTAACATAACTTTCCAAGTATAATTTAAGCGTATATTCAAGACAAGCGTTTAGCTGCAAATTGCTTAAAAACTTTAGTAAATTGTATCAACAAACGTTAGAAGTTTAAAATAAATTTTCTAAATAACAAAAAATTCGAGAAAAAAAATCAATTATTTACTCGATCATTCGCATCAGCAACCAGAATTTTTTTCAGTGTAAAGTGAAACTTTATCCTTTTGCAAAAAGAGCAAATTTTTAAAACAGTATTTAATTTTTCATTCAAACATTACCTTCATTGAATAAAAGTATCTCCGGGCTCATTTCTGTATACAGAAAGTTCGTATAAAATTTCCAGCTTACAAATGTTTTTGAAACAATTTAACTTTCCAAACTCTGCACTCAAACAAAAAAATTTTTTAATTACAAACTTTTTATCAAATTAAAAATAAATAAACATAACTTTTAAGTCAAAAAGACATTAAAAAAATAATCGTATTATAAATTAACATATTATCACTTAAAATACAGAACCCTAAAAAAACACACATCATCATCACTTAAAACATCATAATTTAAATAATAAGACTTTGAAAAAAAGAAAAATATTTTTTTTTGAAAAAATAAACAAGAGATCAAACTTTTATGCATTGAAGTTCACGTTCAACTTTTCGAACCAAAACGAAAACATTAGTGTAGCAAAAGCGCGACGACGATATCTTCTTCTTATACATGTAATATTATATATCTTTTTTAACGAAGGTCAATGACCTCGTGTCATCAGAGAAGTAGTAATAAATATATATATAAAAAGCTTTTTTTTTTATACATTTATTTATGTATCAAATTGAAGATCTTTAAGTAAAAATATGTATAATTTATTTGAGATTATTTAAAAAAAGGGGTTTCAAAATATTTTTCGTCTCTAAAGACACATTTTAGGTTGATTTGACTTTTGGAAAAAAAATTTTTTTGCATTCAATATCGATTTTAACAATTTTTTTATATTGTTAAATAATAACAATTTGTTATACATTTTATGTGTTAGGGTAGGTCAATGTACGTTATGTCGCTTGGCAACGTTAACCAGGCCATATATATATATATAACTATTATAATAGTAGTACCCACCCTTAAAAAAAAAAAATAATTCTGATTGTATAATTTTTTTTATAATAAAAACGTGTATATGCATTTATTTAATGTAAAAAAAATTTCGTATTGTAAATCAGGGGACAGAAACGTCCCTTGGTTTTATGAAATATTTTTATATTGTTTTTTATATTTATTTTTTGTGTTAAATAATGAAAGAACTGTTGCTGATGGTGTTTGCTGTGTGAATTAATAAAGGTTATATGGGTTGGAAGTGAATTAAGTGGTAGGGTGAGGAAAATCGTTGTTAGGGATTATGGACTGGAGGAAAAAAGGTAGAGTTTTAATTGGGATTGTGATTATTTTATTAGGTTAAAATAGGATTCAAAATTAGGGTTTTAAGCTGCGTTGTTGGGGAAAGTATAAGTGGGTTTCTTAAGTGAATTTGGTTACAGGGATGAAAATGAATTTTTATGGGTTAAATGAATCTCTGGAGTTAAAATAAAATTTTTAGTTCATCAAGATAAAATTAGAACTTCAAAATACATAGTCTCCAGGTTTTACATGATTTTACTCTGAAAACTCATTTTTAGTTTCAAAAATCTATTTTTTCTAATTTTCCCCCAACATTTAACTCAAAAAACCATTTTTAATCTTAAAAACCCAGCATCAAAAATTAACTTTTACCCAAAAAAATAAATTTCACTTTTTTGAAATCCCACCCTTTCAGACCAAGTACTTTTTAAAAATTTAGTGAGCATAAGCTTTATCGAATTTAAAATATCGAATGGTGAATTTTTTGACCTACATAATTATTATATAATTTTCCAACATAATAAGTTTGCGTGATTCAAAAAAAAAAAAAGTTTTATTTTAACTTACAATAATTATTATACATTAGTATTTCAGATGTTATAAGAACAAACAGTAATTACGTGAATAATATCATATATTTCAAATATTTTTAACCTACTTATTTATTAATATTTCTAAGAAATACATTAATTTTTTATTTTTTAATAAACTTAAAATATTGTAAATTTTTTAAGAATAATTCTCTTTTTTATTAAGTAATTTCTGGTAATTTTTTCAGAATTTATAGTTCATAATTAAAAAATTAGTTTACCTTCAGAAGCCAATTGTAAAAAAGGGTACAAAATAAAAAAAAAATTAAATTTGCTTATTTTTAGAAGAAGTTCTAAAAGAAAGAGAAACAGCCAATTAATTTTCTCCATATAAATTAGACTTTCATCAAATAATTCAATATACTTTCTTTTAAATTTTTGTTTTAAAATTTTTCTCACAAGTGAAATGACTTTTGATTTCTATAAAATGGCGTATTGCGTATTATTAGACATTTTACCATTAATCGCCAAGCAAACCTGCTATTCAGATTCGTGATAAAGCTCTTTCGGGTAACACTACAGTCAAATCACGAGGTCGGGAATTGAATTTGGAAATCAATGGGGCTGATTGGGGCTGATTCAATTTTTGGGTCGATCAGTCCAAAATTCATATTATACCAAAAATCGAGCTTTCCCTCCTGCGAAATTTGTCTAAAATCTTTAAAATAGTAAAAATACCTCTTCTGAGGGATGATTTTTCAAAGTTCGCAGGTTTTAATCATTTTTTTAATGCAGGACCCCGAAAAGTCGTAACCACACTGTAAAAAGTAACTTTCTTATATTAACAAAAAAATTAGAAAATTAGTAAATTTTCGAAAAAATTTGTAAATATTCGAAAACAATCGTAAAAAAATTTACTAAATTTAGTATATTAACAAAAAATTCGAGTATTCTTGATTTTTTTTTTTTGTGAATTCACAAGAAAAATTGATAATTTACAATTTTTTTTCGAAAATTTTCAAAAAATAGTTGTAAATTTCCGAAAAATAGTTGTGAATTTACAACTTTTTTCGTAAAATCACAAAAAAAAATCGAGAATTCTCGAATTTTTCGATAATATACTAAATTTAGTAAATTTACGATTTTTATCGAATATTTATAAATATTTTTGAAAATTTAATAATTTTTCAAAAAAATTCTGTTTTTTACAGTGCAGTGACCCAAAAACTGTACTAGAGGCAAAATTTCGTTTTATTTTGGGACATAAAAAAATAACCCCTAATAAGGATTATTAACATGGAACATGTTCATAGGGAAGGGTACCCAGACAAGTCTCTTGCACTAGAGAGCTGGTGAAAAAGTGATGTTTTTAGGAGGGGGGGGGGTCAAATGGACTTAGAATAATTTGCTTGAAGGAACTTAAAATAATTTTGATTTTGGGGACTTAAAATAATTACGGAGTATATGTTAAAACTGTTATAAGTGAACATATCTCATGCTTGTTTGTTGTGTGAACACAAAAACCAGTCATAAATTTTTTTTTTGAATTTAAGGGTGTTTTTGATGTGATTTTATGCATGGAGCCTTCAAATTCATAATTCGCAATGGTTTGTGAATATTACTATGATCTAAATCTGGCTATGGTTTAATTTAAGGGTGTAGTGGAATTTACCTCAGAGGAACCTTGATTTCTGAAATCAGCAGCCTAAAAAACCCTTGAATCCTTAAATTATCCTCTAATTTTCTTGAAAGCAGAAATTATTTCCATATCAAATAATGACTACCCTAAAACTATACCTTCAAAAATTGGGACCAAATAACCTTAAAACATAAAATTTTGTGTACAAAAAAATTATTTTTAACCAATAAAATTTATTTAACTGATAAAAAAATTAATAACCTCCAAAATCACAGCTCTTTAAAATTTTTATCACCTTAAAAAAAGATTAAAAGATAAAATTAAAAAAAAAACCCAATAACAAAAAAAAAATAATATTTTTTAAACGTTAAAAAAAGCTTAAGATTTTATCAATAAAACAAATAAATCATTATCAGATTTTCTTGACCCTGAAATTTCCTCCTCTTTCATACATAAACACACAAAACTAATAGAATAAAAAAAAATTAACCTTCAAATACAGTAAATCTAAGTCTAAAATATACATAAACAATTAAATTAAATTCAACAGTAATATCTTTGACTTCAAAAAAAAAAAATAAAAATAAAACGATATTAAATAAGATAAAAATTGAAGGACACACACACACACACATCCAGAAATATATATATATTTCAAGTATGTATGAGTTTTAAGCAGCAAACTGAGGTGAATGAACTCTGTATATAAACTAACACAGATAAAAAATAAAGCTTTTCATCTGTGTGTGTGTGTGTGTGCTCTCGTTATTCTCTATCTCAGTTTTATCGACATAATGAGAGAGAAATAAATAGAGTTACTAGCCTAGACACTGTGCTTGATTCGCTCTTTTGCTGACTAGAAGGTCGATTGAGCTTTTTTTCGGGTCTTTTTTAGAATATTTCTAAATAGATTTTTTTTTTATTATTAATGAGTTTAACGACCTTTATTTTAAAATATTAGATAATACAAAAAAAATTGTATTTTTCAATATGTGAGAAAAAACGCATCTTTAAAAGGAATTTAAAATGAGACATGTCACACGTCATAAATTCAAAAAATGCAACAAGACTATGTATTTTTTGTTTAAAAAAAAAAAACTAAATAAAGCATAAAAAAGACAAAGATAATAATAATGTAAGACAAAATACACACATCTTAAATACACATGTACATTAAAAGCTCAACATAACTGCAAGCAAGCAAAAGAGAGGAGGGTTCAGAATAGCAGTTTTCACGGTCAAGAATATTGATTTTATCCCTACCCCTTTTTAAAATACGTTATAAAAGCATAAGAACGAAGAAAAACGTAAAGAAAGTAAGCAACAATGTTGTTATCGTTTTTTGGGATATTTAAGAGAGACGGAGAGTGGGGGATAGAAAACGGAAGGAAGAAGAGAAAAAAAGCTCGGTTATAAAAAAAAAAAAAGAAATTTTATATTAGAAGGAAAAAGATAGATATATTATGTATGTCGATGTCTTGGAGTGCATCCAAAGGTCGTTGAACCCTGTATTTTTATTTTGCAGGCTCCAGGGCGCCAAACACTTCTTGTTCGTGATTACGGTTCTTTAATTTGATAATTTTTAAGTGTTTTTGGGTGTTTTTTTGCAGATTTGATGATTTTTAAAACGATTTTTTATTTGGTTTAGGAATTTTTCAGGTAATTGGTTGATTTACTGAGATTTTAAGGGGTAGTTTTTGAGAAAGCTAGTTGATTTTTAGCAGTTTAGCTGAATAAAGCTTGAATTTTATTGAACTTATTCTGCAAAATTTTTCTATTATTACACAATTTTTTTGCAGCTAATAGCACATAAAATAAAATATATGACATTTTTTATAATAGAGTCAATTTTTTTTATCCACGAGAAAGAATAAAATTGAATTTTATACTTTTATACCACACCCATTTGAGATAAAAAGAAATTTTAATGAATAACTGATAAATCAAAAAAATTGAGCTTTTTTCAAAGCTTTTTTGTGGAGAATTGATAAAAAAATTTACAAAGCAACTTCAAAAGCTGCTTTAAATATTACAAAAAATTAGTGATTTTGACCTCAATTCCAAGTTTTATACTAAGCTCAATCACAAAAACCCCCAACCTGTTAATAAACCTCAAAATTTTCATAAAACCATTAATTAAATAAAATAAAAAAATGAATTAAAAACAACATCGGAATTTTCTGGGTTTGCCCTAGCGCAAGCGCCTTGAAAATTTAACAATATATGTTTTTCTCTCTGTTTCTCAATTCCTTAGGTCGTGTGTAAGGACGGGCATTGACCTCGAACGCGCATTGCATGGCTGCTGTTGCTTGTGTGTGCTTTAAAAGCTGCACCAAAATATGTAACATGACATAGGTCGGATTTATTAACATTTTTGCTTTTTTACTTTTTGCACATGCGCTATAAAAATTTTACTCAAAAATCCGCCTATTTTTTTTGGGATTATTTATTAATTTTTCGTACTTACAGAATTGAACCAAGCTCTAAAATCACAAAATTTGAACTTACCTGAAACAAAAAATAATTTAATTTAATTAAAAATCAGATAAAATCTTGTATGTATGAATAATTAATTTTTTATTGTTACTAATCAAACGAAACGAATAAATGAATGTTATAATTCAAGGCAAAGATCAAGCACATAATTTA
This sequence comes from Anagrus nilaparvatae, assembly GCA_022575985.1. Lineage (NCBI taxonomy): Eukaryota > Metazoa > Arthropoda > Insecta > Hymenoptera > Mymaridae > Anagrus > Anagrus nilaparvatae. Next base: position 6,791,542 of record JAKSXM010000238.1, on the reverse strand, counting down.
TAAACATCAGTTTTTATAAATAAATCAAATAAAAAAAATTTTTTTTATTAAATGAAGAGTATATTAAATTAAAATCAATTAAAATTCTTATATTTATAAATTATGATTAATTTTTATTATTATTTTTTACTGTGAAAAATATTTTAATTTTTTGAAAAAAAAAATAAGTTAGAAAAAAGCTCAAAAAGTAGAATTGAAAAACTTTTTGTTATTGCTTTATATATGATGTCATTGCCCTTATATGTGACTTTTTCTGCATATGTTAAAGAGAGAGAAAGAGAGTGTGAGTTAAAGTTGAAACCAACAAACTGCATTTATTGACTGCAATTTTTTTTTTCTGTAAATTGTATTTGTATTTTTACACTTTTTTTCCAATTTTCGTGTATTAAAGTTTGAATTTGATTTTTTTTAGAAAACTAGTGAAATGAGAGTTGAGAAAATGAGGTTTATTAGATTTTGCTTAATAGCTCAAGGATATACTTGTTCTTTTAAAAGAAATTTAAGATATCAAAAGTCATTTTCAAAAACTTTTGTAATTAAATTTCTAACCATACACGTAAAAGGTCTTTTTTGTTAAAAGAAAATTATGATAATAAAATGTAAAACTAAAGGTAGTAAAATTTATTTTTGCATTAGGGTATAATGCCCCCCTTTGGACGATTCCCCTACTAGACACTTGCCCCCCTAGCAATTGAATAATTGCTCCTCTGTGTGTAAAAAATATCTAATTAGGTAAAGCTCCCGCAATAAAAAACCAGATTAAACATATTTATTAAAAATAACTGCCCACTCCCACAAGGAGAGGGTAAAAATTTACATTTTATTGGAGGAATTGCGGGGCCTCCAGTCCCCTCTATTAAAAACATTCTTGCTTAATCTAACATGTGAAAAAATATAAATTTTTTGACAATAAACAATATAAATTTGCAACCAAGAGAGCCGACGACAAAGGCATCCACTTCAACAGTGTAAGCCTTTCCTCTTAGACTCTAGGCTAGAAGATGGTAATGATCAACTTTACGTTGTCTAGCTTCATCGAAAGCGACCATACAGTTCTCAAATGGAACGGTTACGTCGATGATAATTATCTTACGCTTGACATCATCACGTATAACAATGTCAGGACGTAGTAGGGCCAAATCGCTAACTTCTCCTGGTACAGTCCGGTTAGTTTTCACTGTCCCGCAGGTTTTTAGTTCTTTAATCAGACGGTCCTGTATATTATCTATTTTTGGATCGTGTCTAAGTATACTCCACATTGCCAGATCACATGGGGCAGGGTTTCTTGCGGGTAGCCGTATTTACGACAACGTTTGTCACCTTGCCTTTCCCAATGTCTAGTCGCATTTAGTGGTAGACGATTTAGTCTATCTCGATGGACAAAGCGCCAGTTACAAAAGCGAGTGAAGCTTCCAGATCGCGAATACTGATTTGAAAACTTGCACTTGCTTGTTATTTCAAAAACCTTACCCTGGTCCTTTTTAGCGAGCAGTGATTTTAAGTAATGACCGGTAAGAGCTGCTCGTATCCTACGTATTATCTGTGATATGGACTGTGGAAGCACAACTGCTGTTCTATCTCCTGTTTTATTGCACTCTAATGAGTATTCGCGACGGTGTACACTCCAGTGCCATTTCAATCCAAGTCTCAGGATTCAGATCCTAATGTCACCAATAATAATTTTAAGATTTTTTCTGAAAGGATTCTTAAAATTATTTCCAACACGTTCTAGGATGTGTTTTTCAACATAGTATAAAAAGAAAAAAATGCTCTATGAGGAAAAACACAGTTTGCTATTCAGCAGGTTTTCTGCAGTTTTCCTTCTGGCTCGTTCAAATGTCATAGCAAGTGCCCAAAAGTGAAGTCGGGTACTGCTGCATCTGGTCCCACATCGAATTACAAACTATCCTGCCCATGCTAATCCTACAGTTGCAAAAAGTGCAATCCCATCCCTCAAAAAACCCATTTTGAATATTTTAAACATAAATCGAGACATAAATAAAAGTTTCAAAAGGAATTCGTTATATATCTGTATACAGAATTGATATATAGCGGTTCCTTAAGAAATAAATTGAAAATAGTGCAGTGGTGTGGCTGCAGTTGTAATTGTTGGTGAGCTCTATAGCAGGTTTCAATTGTTATTGCTATTTTTTTCAATAGACAGTAATTTAGTTGTCAGTATAATATAAGTACAAGGTTTGAGTATCAAGTTGTACCATAAAATAAACATCGAAGTAACTCTTCTTTGGAAATCATGTAATGAAGTATTTTAAGCTTGAATAAAGTCATTAACAAACTAATTTTAACTTAAGCTTTGCCATTCGTCGAGGCAAAGTACATCAAATTAAGGATGCACATGTAACTTTCACATCATTTGCAATAAACTATGAATAACTTTTGGATACTTCAAAACTGGTCAACCATTTAAATGCATCATCAGAAGTCACGAAATTGAGATTAATTAAAGTTTAAAAGACCCAACAATAAATCTCACATTAATTATGGGGTCAAATAAAGTTTAATACTTCAGTGTTAAGAAGAAAAACTATAAGCAAACAGCGAATGACAAAACTTAATTTTCAGAAACTTAAATTCGGTAAACTCCTATAAACTTTCTATGCATTTTCCTTTATAAATAAGAAATCAAAGCCAATATAAATTTATAACTGTTTACTTGTATTAATCGCTAGATAGCCACACATAAAAATTTGTTATCAAACAATTTTATGTGTTTTTAAGATTAAAATGAAAAATTTTATGAGGTGTTTTATATTAATGCATGTATTTTTATCGTATTTTAGGTGATATAAATTTCGCAATATCGTGTAATGAAAATTTTCCGAATATTGATGCTTATCTTAACGATTTGAAATATATTTTAAAGACCACTAAGGTATTTTGCAATTAGAAAATAGACTGTTGACCAATTTTCCAGGGGGGCAGCATCCTATTTTGAATTATTTTGACTGTTAAATGGGATTTATGAGCTTTTTTGCTGGATCAATCAATTGACCCAAAAATCAACGGAAAAGAGTTTTGAATAGAGAACACTGAACCGTTTCCTTTCGGACTTTGGTCTAAAAAAAATCGGTTTTTAAAATATTGATACCAAAATTTCCGCAAAAATTATGAAATAAATTTTTTTAAGCTCTTATCTTCTCCCTTATTTCCTATAAACGACCAATTTGTCAATTCAATAACCTATAAATTGACTTTCATCGACGAATTTTCTTAATTCTCATTTTCCTCAAATTCTCACATACTTTAAATCCAGCCTCTCTCAATTAAGAATTTAATGTAAATAAGATATCAATTTCCTGAAAATCCAAATAAATACCTAACTAAATATGGTACTCTACATAACCTCACTTTTTTTATATATTCTATATAGGGCACTTCGAACAGTAAATAATATTTAAACTCATTTTTTTTTCTTTCAGCAAACAAGTTTTAGCAATTTAAAAGTTTTTTTTTTAACTACCTAGTTTTAATTTAAATTTATATGCTTTTATTACAAATTAATTAAATATTTAAATTTAATTTACCAAATTATTACAATCATAAAATTATTTTAATGTAAGAAGGTTAATAGGTACTTTCAAAAAGCAATTAATTAAAATAATATTGAAAGTATATGAAAAAAATGAGGAAGCAAGGATTACATGATTAATAATTAACCTGAAAATCGAGTCATTGGACTAATAAAATACTTTGCTTATATAAAAAAGAAAAAAAAATTCTTTGATACTTTTCTGTTTTTCTTTTCTAACAAATATGGACTTTTTGTGTCTTCTACACACATTTTTCATTTACCTCAATTTTTCTTTAAATTTTCATACATTACAAGTCAAACACAGCTCAATTAAAACCTTCTCTCTGTCTAAGATTTCCTTAAACTTTCACTAGAGTATATAAAAATTGTATAACTTGAGAAAAAAGATTATCCAACTTTTATTTTACTTGAACTCTATTGGTATGAGTAAGTAATAGTTGTAAAGAGAATTTTTTTTTATATTAGTGGGGAAAATATGTAAATATTTTTTTTTTACATGGTCAAACTCTCTTTCTCTTTCTATGGTTTAATTAGTGTTTATGCAATCAAATAAATTATTCATTTTTTTGAGCTAAATTTTACGTAGTTACGTTATTTTTTACCTTGCCCTTTTAATTTATTTTGAAGTGTTTTAATTATTGGTTTTAAGAGTTTATTTAATAAACCCTTTCTCGAACCCTTTAAAATAGAATATTTAGGCTCTAACGTTCATGCTCGAAAAAATGCAACTATTCGCCAGACCGACCGAATTTGGCCCAAACTAGTTTCTGATCCTACAGGGCAGTACTCGGAGCAGTATAAACTTCTTCAAAAAATATTAAATTCTAGTAATTAAACGCAAACTATTTCCCTCTCAGTTTGCTCTGTTTTGCTTGAATTTGTAATTTCAAAGATTTTGCTTGAATCCCAAATTGATACTAAAAAAAAAATTCACGCAGAGCAACTTGACAGTTAATTTTTGCCATATAGACATTTCTTGAATATAATATTTTTTGATTGCTTGTGCATTTACATGAACTTGTATGTTAGACTACTAAAAATAAAAATGTTTGCAAGTAAATCATTTCCTTATTTCAGGGTATCAGGTTAACAAGAATATAAATCAACTTTCAGGCCAAGTTTGAAATCCGAGTAAAAACCTGTTTTTTTTATAGCTCCCAGTGATTATCGCAAGTAAAAGTAACTATAAACCGTGTTAAATTATTCTAAAAAAATTTTTTGAACTTTTTTTTGATTAACAATTTATCTTTAACTTATTTTTAATGCGATTCAAGTACATGAGAAAGTATCTCCTTAAAGTAATTGTAGGTGTTTAAGTTTAGGTACGAAAGAAATGTTATTAGCGAATGTAAAATGTCAGATAAATCACAGTTTTTCAAGGTAGCAATTTTTGGACGGTCTTTGATCTTGTAACTGCATGCTTCACAATTTTTTTGGAATTAGAAGCTCAAAAAAAATTTTTTACTTGGTGTTTCAGAACCAGGAGGATAAAAGTTGACATTATGCACAAAAATACTTGATTTTTGAGCTAACAATTTTTTCCTTTATTTATGCAATGAATTGCCCACGTTTCGAAGACTTTCAGTCTTCATTATCAAGGCTAAACAATTTTACAAGAATTTTTTTAGGTTATTTTATTTAAAATTAATTTTGCAAAATCGATTAAAAATTAAGAATTTAAATAAGACAATTTAAACAAACTGATTTTAAAATTTCCAGAAGCAGACTCCAACATTTTTATTTTCTGAGTCTAGCAACTCCAAAGAATATTAATTGTTCGAAAAAATGACAATTAAAATTGGAAATATTTTTATAATTCTTGTAGCGATTCCAATAATAAAAAAACTATTTTTATTGTAAAATCTTGAGACTCAACTAATAGCTATTTAAGTATGTTGCCAAAACATTTTTTTCACATTAAAAAAAATTTATACCCAAAAAGTGTAAAATTTATTTTAATACCCTAACAATATATCAATGGTTAATTATTTCCGTTTTTTCCCCTTACACAAAAAAAATCACAAATAAACGCAATTCAAAGCAATTTTAAAAAAATTTATAACCTCAAAGCCCGATAAAAAATAAATAAAAGAGAAGGTGATAAAGTTCAAGAAAATAAAGATTTTATAAAATGTCTAATATGTGATGTTAGGCATGTATTACGTGTTCAAAGATGATGAAGAGTTTAAAAAATAAAGATCATTGACTTCTGAATCTTTTACACTCTGTTACTCGTGCATTTATTATTATTGATAAATATTTTATTTTTACTTTTTTATTTACGCAATGATTCGCTACTTTTTTTTCCTTATGCATTTATCTTCGCTTTTAGTATACTTTTACTTTATTTAATTAATAATGCATTTGTGAAATTTGCTGAGACGGACTTTGAGCGATTAAATTTTTTGATGGGTTTTGAAGATTGTATTTTTTATTAAAATAATTTATGGTCAGTGACAGATTATGAGGTTTGAAGGGGTTCGCATTTATGTAAGGCCTCGTGTAAGGTTTTAGTTGATTTTGCTGAATTTTAGGTTTTTCCTAGGGTTTTTGTGATCATATTTAAAATTTAGTCCGTTTTGAAACTTTTTGTGCTACTTATAGCATTCTTAGTTAGTTGAGTATTTGGAGGGAAGGGGGCTATTTATAAAATATTCTACAAAAAGGTGCCATAAATCAGATTCAGTAATGAAAGAATACACTGAAAAAAAATCCGATTACCTTAATGCCGGTTGTGATTTTTTACGTTTCAAGCCATTATTTGCAATCGCTTAAAACCAAAAAAAAAATTCCGGCTGCCAAAATCGGATTTCCGCAGATTTCCGGTAGTGGGAATCGGAACTTTTTTTCAGTGTACCTTTTCTACTCGCTTTTCTATATAAAAGTATCAAAAAATTTGTGACTCTTACTCATAAATCACTAATAAAATTTGGGAAACACCCTAGCTAAAAATCGTCTAGAAAAAAAATACAAAAATAGCTTAATTTTGTCAAAATAAAAAAAAGAAAAAAAATTATCAAATAAATTTGTTAAATCTAAAAATACACAGATAAAAAATATTTTAAGTATAGCAAGTTCATTGACCTTGATAATTAATTTATCTTATTTGTCAGACACAAGACAATTTTTTTTTTATCTTAATCTCTAAAATTTTTCATAACTTTTTTTCAAAATTTTACAATTCTCCAGATTAAGAAACATTTTATCAACGTCTGTGGATTTTTTCAATTCAACTGATATAACTGTAAAATTAAAAAAAAGTTACTTAAATATAAATAATGATAAAAAAATAATATTTTTATTATTCATGCACCGAAAAAAATGACTCAAGTTCGCTAAGAACCTCCTCTTACAGCATGCACACACCTGAAGAGTCAAAAACAAAATAAATAAATAATAAAAATATTATTAATAAAATAAAGTTCAAGTATTCCTTCAATAAAAATAGAGTTTAATGACTGATAAGAAACAAGCGAAGAAAAAACAACTAATCATTGTTAATTTTTTTAAGGCTTGTAAAAAAATTTATTACAGACAAAAAATAATCTATAATAATTTAATATTTTACAATTTTATGCATGACTGATTATTTTCTGTTTATTTTATTTTTATAATCGAGATTTTTTAAGACTGAATTATTTAAGTATTTTTTAATAGGTAATTTCAATGTTTTTATTTTCTAGTGTTAAATAAAAGCTTGTATTCTAGTTTAATAATGACCAAGAAAATCTAATTACCGTTGAGAATGTTTTTTAAAAAAATTATATACTAAGCTTCATAAAATCAATTTTCGTATTCCAAACTGCCTTCGAGCGTTATATTTGTCTGTTATCTCAAAAGATCTTGAAACGAAGGTACTTTATGGTTGTATATTTAAAAGCTCAGAAATTTTATTTCTATTTTAAGCTAGAAAAATTTTTTTTCGAAATTCTCTGGAACAACGTTAACTTCTTGAATAAGAAAATAAAATTTTTACTGCATTCAGTTTTATGACATTTTTGTTATTTTCTCGCAAACGAAATGATTTCTAAGTACCATTACCGGAACTATAACCGTTCTTTGTAATAAAATTTTGAATTTTTCTACTTTTTATTTACTTCACTGAGAAGGCTAAAGAACAAGACGTGAAAAAAATTTTTGCCATATGGGGAATCGAACCTTGAACCCCGTGATTACATGGCAACTGAGCTAATTCTTAGACGGCGACCAGCTGTTTAAATATTGTAAAATATCAATGTTTCTTATACCCTTGTGGCAAAATTAAACAGAAAACAGGCAGAAACCAACTAGATTTTCTGTAAGCGAGAAAATGACCAGATTTTATTACCAGAAAATGAATGCAAATAATGTGGTTGATGCCTTGATGTATCAGATGCTGCCGTTAAACCGCGCATGCGTATATTAGCAATACCAGCTATCTCTGGGCCCGTCACATCCCACCAAGTACGTGATCAGATAAAGTGTTTGATTATGCCCAGATTCTGGCTGGTGACCAGAAAAGATGTCCATTTTGCCACAAGGGAATTTAGCTTTTAAAATTCAATTCACAAATTTAAATACAAAATCAAGTACAGCATCCTAAAAAAATTCAATTTAATCCCCTAACGCCTGATCAATCATTCTTGGACAGATAAATATTTCGGAATTAACCTAAGTTGATGCTGCCTTTTCTAATGGTTAAAACTACTTTTAGAAATGGAAACAGTGACCCTAAAAGCCTACTGGGATTCCTTTTAAGGCCAAAATATTCATTTTTTTTCATAGAAATGCCTCTATTCAAGAATAGACTATTAGGCCCTAAAGAAATTTGTTGCAACAATTAATTTTAAAGTTTTAATAAGTTAAATCCTCTAAAAGAACCAAGAACCTTAACAGTACTGTAATCTCAAATTTCATATAAAAATAAAAATTTTGAAAAAATTCAACAAATGACCATAAACCCTAAAACAAAAAATGTAAAAGTCAAATAAAACTTATAATTTAGTACTCCAAACTCCCAATAAACATTAAAAATCAAACCTCAAGAATAAAAAATCAAAGATCAAATAAACCCATCAGACCGAGTATATAAATAAAAGATACAAGATAATAATAAAACGAGATAGAAGAAAAAGTGCATCGTCCTCGACAAGAGAAAGTGAGTTTTTTTTTTTTGCAATAAAAACCGTTTTGCCGGTTATATTATAAATATTCATTTTACTTTTTCCTTGTTGTCTATAGACATTAAAATACCTGTTTTTTTTATTCACACACACACATACATGAAAGTAGGCAAATGCTATTATAAAGTCGTGTCTTGATTCAATCAGTTTTTCCTCATTTTTTTTTTTCTTTCTTTTTTTTTTTTTAATGAGTTTTTAAAAATTATTATTGGATAGTCTTATGTAACTAAATTTTTTTTTATGTGTAAGGAAAAAAAATACATTTTTTTATTATTTTTTTGTCATAATTTTTAACAGAAATTAATTAATTACTCATTGTTTAGTAGTTTTTAATTTCAGTGAACGTGATTTACTTTACGTAATTAAAAGAATTCCATAAGTCAAATAATAAAAAAATATTTTTTTGACACTTGAAAAAAAAAAGAAAAAAATGATAAGCCTAAAAAAAAGGTAACATAAAATTAAAATTTTAAAATCGCATCTCTTTTGTGTAACACCAAAAAGAAAATGAAAGAAACGTGAATTTGCACATTGAAGTGAAAGTTGCTTCCCGTAAATAATAATAATAATCCTATACATGTAAAAGTATTAACAAAAAAAAAAAAAAAACCGTCTTCAATAAATCGAGGAATAAATTTTTATTTTTTCAAAGAGAACAAAAACATGTATGCAAAAAAAATAAAGGAGGATGAGCTTTCTCTTGTCAGTTAAAAAATATTTATGTATGCATGCATTTATTATCTGAGTGTATGAACTTGTATAAATTATAAATTATTATTATTATTATTTTTAATGTTATTAACAAAAGGTTTTTTTTTTAAGAGTGGATTTTGAGAAAAATTTATGGTAATTTTGGTACTTTTATGGAGATTGGTCCATATATAGTAAAAGAGTTTTCAAGTATTAAGTGGTCTCAAAGTTTGTAAATTAATGTGTTTTCTAGATTTATATTATTTTTGTTCGAACTTTATAGATATTAATATTTTTCATCTTCTCGCTGTAAGGTGCTCTGCTTGAATACTCCTTTGGCAGCCAAAATGAGGAAAAGTCTACTAAAGGATTTTTTGGTTACTGATTCCAAAAATCGACATTTGGCTCGTGCGAAACTTGTCTATCAATCTTAAATTAGAAAAAAAAATGTATTACTGATTTGTATGTTCACCCAACTAAAGATCATGGAACATGTTCCTTTGTAACAGTTTTAACTTATTCTCTTTTAAATCCTGGAACCAAAATTGTAAGTCCTAAACATAAATTATTTTAAGACCATATAAATCTAAAGTATTTGTTAAGTTCATTATAAGTTCCTTATATATACGTCCTTGTTATTCTCAGCTCCTAGTGAGGCCCTGCCTCCCATTTCGAATTATTATAAATCCACTTGACCTCCCCCCTTACCCCTGTTGCAAGGTACTTTTCCGGGTACCCCTCTATATGAACAAATTCCATGTTAAAAAACTCCCTTTTAGGGTTAATTCTCGGGTTAATTTATCAATATTTTTACATTATGAGAATTTTTCATATCCAGAACTCCGAAATTAGAAATCAGCGCTTAAAAAAATGTACGGGAGGCAAAATTTTGTTATGATTTGCGAATACAGAAAAATCAACCCTATAGTGGGTTGCTTTTTCCTAATTTATGGGTGTTTGAATCATTTTTTATGCATGGAACCTTCAAATTTTTTATTAGTACACTGTAAAAAGTAACTTCCTGATATTAACAAAAAAATTAGAAAATTTTCGAAAAATTAGTAAATTTTCAAAAAAATTTGTAAATATTCGAAAAAAATCGTAAATTTACTAAATTTAGTATATTATCGAAAAATTCGAGAATTCTCGATTTTTTTTTGTGCTTTTACGAAAAAAATTGCAAATTCACAATTATTTTTCGTAAATTTACGACTATTTTTTGTGAATTTTCGAGAATACTCAAATTTTTTGTTAATATATTAAATTTAGTAAATTTACGATTTTTTTCGAATATTTACAATTTTTTTTTAAAATTTACTAATTTTTTTTGTAAAATAACATGGGCTAAATCGCGTTACAAATTTCAAATATTACAAAAAACCCCTTGAAAACAGTTATTTTTTAACTTTGTCTATAAAATTTACACGAGTGAAAACTCTTCCAAGCCAGTGACCTAAAAACCCTTGGTAAACCTTTTCCCATCTTGGTTGTCAAAAGTAACTGCAAAAGCATGATTTAACTGAAGTAAACATTTTTTGCTTCCTTTCCTAAGACATTCAGTTTTTCATTTTCAAGGCTAGAGTTGTTTATCTATTTCAGCACCTTACTTTTAAAAAATATTCTGATACCTGGATAACCCCATATATAAAAAAATTTTTTGCCTTTATCTTGTAATTGTATATTAAGTTATCCTTCTTATCATTTCTTGGAAAAATTTTATATTTTTTATGAGTCACAAAATTTTTATTAAAATTACCAAATATTTCTGAAATAATCGTTACGTACAACAATTTTTTCATTTGGATCAAATCCAAAAAAAAAAAATCAAGTGCAAAATAATATTTTCATAACGTGTTATTAGATTATATATTTGTTTTTTTTATTATTGAAAAATCTCGTGAAAAATACATTTAAAAATTTTTGATTTAAAATAATTTTTATGGAATTTATATACCAAAACTATTAATAACAATAATAAAAAAATTTAAATAAATAAAAAACAGGAAATTAAAAAAAAAACCAACTTTACGCGGTGTTCCCAAGCGGTCACCCATCCAAGTACTGACCGCGCTCAAATTTGCTTAACTTCTGGGATCGGACGAGACCAGGTGCATTCAAATTGATATGAAAGTTGGACGATTACTTTTATTCTAAAAATAGTATACTACTTAAAATTTTTTTTAATAATCTTTAATATTCGCTTCAAAATTCAGATTTTTTACCAAATAACTATACTAAGCCGAGACTTAAGAAAATGTTTTTGAAAAATTATGTACTAAAATAATTCTCGCAAGTGAAATGAGTTCTAAAAGCTAAAAAAGAATTTTAAGTAGTATAAATCGATGTATGTTGCTTCAAAAAAGGTCTTTCTCTGTTTGATGGATCACTGACGTAATTGCGCCATTAAACATTTTTAAATGTCTTTTTATCAAAAACTATAATGAAACAGTTTGAATCAGTTGACTATGATCAATGATTAAAGAAAAAGTAACCAAAAAAAACCCGCATTCCAAATTAATTGATAAAAAAAAAATTCAACACTTGGGTACTAAAACTGAAGTGGCTTAAAATTCATAATATACGAAGATTGGACAGCAATTTTCATGTACATCAATTTTCACGAGCTTCACGTGAGCTTTTTTTAAGTTCTCAACATAGCAGTCCTCTTATGGCAATATTTGAAGAGAATTGACAAGAAAAAATATTCAGCCGCGGCTTTATAAATTTCTTGAAAGAGAAATAATTAAAATGATACGATTAATTCACCGTCTAGTGCTCTTACACAGAAGAACAACACAACCTTAAACCTGAAGTATATGAAGATAAGAACTTTAAAAAAAAATCAAAAAAATCGTTATTCAAATTAAAAAATTTTTTTTTTTCATAAACAAACATTATATCAGACACTCCGAGTGAATATCAATGATCACGTAATCGTTAATTCCCATTGCATAAGATTTGAAAAAAATATGTATTTGAGCTTTTTAAAAATTCAATTGAAATATCATAGAATCTGCAAATATAAATCTGCGCACGCGCATAAACTTAAATATACAAAAATAATAACGTTATCAATAATAAATAAAAAAAAAAAAAAAAAAAAACAAATAACGATAAAAATAACAATAATAATAGTAGTTAGTATAGTAGAGGGTTAAATATAAATGTATAAGTAAAAGCGCACCGTTTCATGTGTTCGGTGTCATTGCCTTGGCGCTCAGGGCGGCCAGTGACTCCATCGCACTGACCTAGTGCCGAGTATGAAAAACCGAGTTATTACGGAATTAAACGAACGACTTATACTCTTTTATATAGCAAAGGACAATGACCTCTCTCATATTATATAGCCGCAAAAGACGAGAACGCATCGAGCGATCGCGCGCGCTGTTACTACTACTACTACACTACGCTTTACGCGATGATGAAAATTATTATTGTTGTTTTTCTTTCTATTATTGATTTTTTTTTTTTTTTTAATATTTTTTTTTTTCATTTTAGAATATTTTTTTTAATTATTTAATTTTTAATACTTTTTTGAGGTTAGGTTCTTTTTATTTGGTTGTTACGAATGTTTTTAGTAGCAAAAATTATACTTTAAATTTTTTATGTTAGATAATTTAAGAATTTAATTTAGATTATATCATGCGTGGTAATAATGATACGAAGAATTTAATATACCGTGTAATAATAAATTATGTTTCATTTTTAAGTCAAATATTTAACGGAAAAAATAATAATTTTTTTAAAAATTTAGGTACTTTTTAGATTCAATTTCAGGCAAATTTAAAAACTTATTAGATTTTGGTAAGAAAATTAGAACGCGAGCTTGCATGAGAACTAGCAAGCTTTTAAGTTTATACTCGAATTTTTCGGTTTTACGCAAAATTTTCAAACAAATAAAATGAAAATTTTTTTTTGAATCTGAAAAAACTCATAAAAATAATGTCCAAAAACCGATGCTATTTCGGAGAATTTTTTCCCATGATAACGAAATCCTGTTTCTCCATTAAATAACATTCGAATAAAAAACTTGAACAAAAAAATTTAACTACAATTAAAGTGCTCACCTGGAATTCTTACAAAACCCAAGCAGCTTGCTACAATAAAGGCCAAAGACCCTAGCACAAAAAAAATGGGAGTGTCTTTATAATAGAAATTTAAACGCTTAAATAAAGAGATAAATCAAATATTAAAAAAAAATAAATAAATATTTGTCATTTTGCTAATAATTAATAACTTCCGGATTCTCTATTACATTATTGCATGCTGCACATCCATAAATGAAGTTATTATTATTGGAGAGACAGTAAAGAAAAAGTGAAATTCGATATTAAATACAAGAGTTAGCGCTATCTGAACATGAATTTTATATTTTTTATTTGTCTGTCTGTGTGTGTTTGTAATATAAAAACACTTGTCTATTTTATAAAAGATGTGTTTTTTAGCTTCCTTTATTTTTTAATAACAAAACAATCGCTTCTTGTTACTTTGCTTATCTGATCTCTTTCGCTGAATTTAATAACCGCAAAAAACAATATTTTTTTAATCAAAAAATTACTCACATTTTTGTTTTGTCGTAGATCTGCCATCAAGGTTAACTCCACTGCTCGCAAACAAATTTATGATTTCTTGAATTCTACGACGAAAATTTGATTGTTTTTGTCCTTTTTTTGGGGGTGCTATTTTTCACAATGTTTTATTTAATCACACTTTTTATCAAACACCACTAAAACTTTTAACACATCCACAGTAATTTTTATATATACTTGAGTGATTATAAAACTTCACTCGCGAACGTCACATATTATCCAACTTTTTTATATATAAAAAACAATCACAATCAATTTTATTTTAAAATCTTGCCCCTCCCCCTCCCACGGTAAATAAAAATATTTAATTAATTCTTGATTTTTCGCAAAAAGTTTCAGTTCCTTTTTGGTTTAATCCTTACCACAGATTAGAAACTAAAAAAAAATTTGTTAAATAATTAAGTCAATGAACCTTGAGAAATCCCGAATTTTCAAAATCCTGCATTTCTTTAGGGCCATTTCTACTCGAGATAATGAAAGTAACCAAACTAAAAACCAGCCGAAATTATTCGCGAACCTAAAAAAATTTGCGAAATTAAAAAAAAAACTAACCTAACCTAAAAAGAAATAAATAAAAACAATAAATCAAAAAGATTTAAAGTTCACTAACAAGTATTTATCCGTTCGAAAAAAAAACACTTTCACGATGACAGTGTAGGGATCAGCGACCTAAGCGCACTTGCACTTCCATTATATAGCGGTATATACGAGTTTTCACTTTTAAAATTCCTCTTCGGAGTCTTCGACTACTAAGTTTACTCTATACCCCGTTAATAAATTTAAAAAATGAACGTGTACTGGAATATTAGGTCGCAAATTTTATTATTTTTTTGCATTAAAAAAAAACAGTAGCAATTTTTTTTCGCATAAAATAGAAATGAATTTTTCTCAGAAAAAATACAAATGAATTTTTAAAATGATTTTTCAATCGCTAATAGTTTTAAATATCTTGCATAGGAGAGAGAGTGTAACTCTATAATTTTAAAACGTCAAGAATATCGCTTTCCCAAGTTCGCCTTCCGGGTCACGTGATTTTAATGCATTTAAAAAAAAAATCAGTTACGTCATAAAAAAAAAAGACTTTTCTCTCTCTAATAATAATTTTCACTTACAAAAAACAAAAACTGCTAAAAATTTTTTTTAATTGCGTATTATAAAACCATTAATTTTAAACTAAATTAAAAAATTATATAATTTTTTCATTATCTTCGGTTCTTCTATATGTTTTCACAAATATAATAACAATAATAATACTGATAACGATAAGAATTATAGTGGTTTTAATATATATAAATTTTTTTTAAATTAAATTAATTTTTTTGCAAAACACATTTTTGTCAAAAAAATATTATTTTAGGTATGACTGTATTGAAATACCAAGAAATTTCAAAAAATTAACTGATTACACTCGGCTAAAATTTTAAAACCGTTATTTTTTATTAGAATTTTAAACAAAAAGTTAATTTATTATTCAAGCAATAAAAAAATAGTTTAAAAAATGATAAAAATTTAAGCGGAAAATACATTTTTTTTGTCGCTTAAACTTTCACAAGGAAATGCGTTTATGATACCCGGCTGTGTGTATAATATTTCTGTACGAAGAGAAGCACATAATGAAAAAATTAGCAAATTAAAAAAAAAAAAATTAATTAATTTTTGAGGTTTTGTTTTTTTAATTATTTAAGGTAAATTTAGATGCTCATCTCACACTCTATTTAGCCTAAAAATTACAATAAAAGGGTAATACTATATCTTTTTTTACACTGGATTAAAATTTTGAAAAACAGGCGGTTAGACACTAAAATTATCAGTTTTAATTCATCACTTTTTGACAGATTAAAAAAAGTATCAGTTTAAAAAAAACAGTCTCAAAAAAAAGGTTCTTCTTCCGCACTCATCAAAAGCCACTAACCGATAATAACACTTTAACACAAGCGCTCGTCTCTTTTTTCTAGACCATAGACAACTATATAATACATAAAAGTATCTCCTAAAACATTATAGCTCGGGTTATACTATGAGCGCAAAAAATAAAAAAATTTTTTTTTTATATTTCTGTCTCTTTTTAATATAACAAACTCTCTTTTTCAATATGTAACGTAACGCAGAGAAAGAAAAATCAAAGGAAAAGCCCTTTCTCTCGAAAATTTATCCCCGCCATTTTTTTCTTTCACTGATATTTTAAAATTTTTTAGTACCTAAACACATATTCACACTTTATTTAATTAACGAATTCGGACACTCGAGCGAAAAATTTTAGAAAAAATAAAAGAAAGCGTGTCCCACGACCTCCCTCAAAATAACAAATGAACTTTTAGATGCAAGGTCGCGTTCACCTTCTCTTATTAGAAAAATTTTTAATACTTTTTAATTGTCTTCACTGCCTTGTATTACAGAGAAAATTGAAAGTAGTGGAGGAAAATTTCGCTTTAAAAGTTATCCGTTATAATATCCAACTAGTACCTAGCATTAGATTAATATTATAAAAGAGAATGACTTTCCTTTCCCTCTTTAGCATTAAAAAAACAAACAAAAAAAATCCACTTCCCGTTTTCTCTATTTTTAAGGTAATAATTCTGCACTTTTATTTTCTTTTAACTTCATTTTACGGACTATTTATTTTACAACCCCCTATTGGTTACTTTCATTATATAAATATTCCAATTTTTTTTACCTTTTATTAATTTTACTTCAACAAAAATAATTATTACATAAAAAGAAAACGTCCTTTCGCACCACGTTGTTTACGATGAATACGATCGCAGTCATTCATTATTTTTAAAAATTCAAAATTTTTAAACTTCATTTTATTTATTTAAACATTTTTTTTTTGTTTTTCACTTAACTTTTGTATTTAATAAAAATTCATAAATTTTAACTGTCATTTTAATATAATTTTTAATTATTAAAAAAATTTTTTAAAAATTATTCATTTATTTATTAATTTTATTGTTTAGAAATAATTATTCACTAAACAGCAGCACTAAAAACAATTTTTCAGTCTTTTATTAAATTTATTTTTTATAAAAAAAATTGACAATAATAAACAGTTAAAGTATAAGTAATAAATACTTAAGTCACTGATAATTTTAAGATAATAAACAACTGACAATCCTTAATAAAAAATTTTTGTATGTTCTTCTAAAAAAGCTAACTTTTTTATTAAATTCGAAAAATTCTAATTTATCACATTAAAGATTAGACGTATAAATGTGTATGTAGACATTAAACAATATTATTATATAAACACCGAAAGAAGTAAAAAAAGAGCCTAAGCATAAGCTCTCTCTAGAGCATCCGGCACAACACAGCCGCAAGACCTCGCGCTCTCTCGGAGGTCAATGACCTCCACAAGTGCGATCTGACTCGATTTTGCCGGCGGCGCGGCGCGCGCTACTCTCTCGTTCCTACGTCGTCCTCGTCGTTTGTCGTCGACGTTGTCGTATTATATCGTCATCGTAGATTATATTTTCTATGTGTGTATTAGTTTTTAAGGTAGTTTTCGTTACGTTTTTCCATAAGCTCGTATTATAATAGTATTAGTAAATACGTACATGTGTATATCAACTTTATGGTATTATTTACCCCTCCAATGCTTCCCACCTCCCTCTCTTTTACTACTATACTGATAATTATTTGCTACTGTATTAAATATAATAATAGATGATAAAATTTATACCTACCAGTGGGAAAGAGGAGAAAATTTTCCCCTATTTTTTATGTATCCACACGTGCATTATAGCGTATTAGACATATGGGTGTTATTACCGTTAGAAATGAGATTTTTGAGATTTTCCATGAGAGTTAGAGAAAGACGAAAAGTTTTCTAAATCATTGGTTGGAGGGGTTGTTATTATGGAGGGTTATAAAATTACACATGTAGTAGTAAAAACCCATTGGTATTGGAGGGGATGAAGTATACTATGCACATATATGTATAATATGTTTATATGTAATAGTAGGCGGGTTCACTGGTACACTGTACCCTAGAAAACATGAGAGCGAGCTTTATAATTCTCTTCCTGATTCTTACTCTTTCTAACTTTTCAATGCATTTATATAGGTAAAGCGCTTTTAATATGTGTGTATAGAATTTGATGCATATATATATATGTAATATGTTCCGTGAAATATATATATTTATAGTGGACGGGTCAGTTTTTTTTGCATTTTATTTTTACATACTTGTACGTATAAATAAGTTCCTTTATTATTTTTTTTTTTTTTTTTTTTTTAATTCATTGAATTCAGCTATAGGTTTGTGATTCTTAGAAGCTATTATAATTAAAAGCTTTCAAAGCTTTTTTATAAGAATTAAAGTAGATAAAAATTTTTTTCTTTTTAGCAGAGATTTCAATAGAATTTTAGTAATTAAATGTGCATTTCGTTTAAAAAATATTTTTAGTTTTATAAGAAAAGCTCTTTTAGTATTAGAGCTTTTTTTAAGTCTTTTTTTGAATTTAGTTGATAGTAATTTTAAAATAGTAGCAAATTTTAAATTATTTAGTTTACTTAATTATCGATATTTTATTTTTAAACTCATAGAGCTTGCAAGCTCAAGGGAAAAAGGTACGTGTATTGTACAGAAAGGCATTTGTTATGTGCTAAATCGCTATTTATTAAATTTTCGCCAGCTAAATCAAAGTCATCTAACGTAACAAGCATTTTTTGAACCTAACTAAATTTATTGCAAAAATAAAAAAAAAATTTTTGCCTCAAAAATCGAGTATTTTTATTTAATAATAATAAACCAGATTTTTTTGAATATAGTACTTTATGAGCACGTGATCAGAAAAGTGAAGAATGACCCAAATCGCATGTAAATTTCCTATTACCTTCCGAGTTGAAGCTATGAGGATGGTAAACTGGGATTTGAAGATATTTTTTTTTTATGGACAAGAGTCATGTACGATTTTTTTTAGCTGACGGCAAGACTTTTCCGGATCTTTTTTCAGTATTTTCCGAAAACCTAGCGGCTGGGAAAAACCTGCCTTCGACCTGCCTTCTAGCCGCTGGGAAGAAAATTTGTAAAATATACCATTTACGTCCGACATTGATACATTTATACCACTTGAATATTTTAACATGGGATATTTTGGGAGAGGTACCTCATTAGGAATGTTAATCGAAGGGATGGGGGGGTTAAATAGGAACATTCAGAAGAGAAAAAATTTAAGTCTCTAAACCTTAATTATTCTAAGTCCCTTAATCGATATTATTATTATATAATTAGTCCCTAAGCCCAGATTTTTCAAACTCCCTAAATTGAAATTATTCTAAGTCTCATTTGACCCCCCCCCCCTAAACTGGACAAATTTGACCTTCCCCCTCCTTATTTTTCAAATTCTTAGTTATTCCCTCTCTATAATATGTCCCATGTTAAAACGCTGCCAAGTAATTGGCATTATGGTTCCTAATTAACAATAACAAAATGTTCTTAATGGTCTGTTTTACCTAGAAATAACGATAATTCTAGATATTAGTACTTTCATAGAAAATAATTAAGTACTACGTCCAAAAATAAAAAAAATAATAGCATTTTTTTTATTTTTTTATGCGAAATATTTTGCGAAAAAAATTTTCAAAATATTCAGTACCAGATTCGAAATGAGTAAAAACCATATTTTCTGATATTATTAGTTTTATAGAAATAAATCAGGTACTACTTTCAATAAGAAAAAATATTGCTATTATTTTTAATTTTTTATGTAAAAAATTTTATAAAAAAAAAATTTTCAAAAAATTAAGTTTCAAATCCAAAAAATTGACTTGTACTCCTACAGAAAAATACGAGGTACTATACTTTCAAAAAGGAAAAAAAAATTTTGTTTGAAGAAAAATATTTTTAATACAAAATAATTAAAAAAAAAAAAAATGTAATAAAAAAAAACCAACTTTACGCGGTGTTCCCAAGCGGTCACCCATCCAAGTACTAACCGCGCTCAAATTTGCTTAACTTCTGGGATCGGACGAGACCAGGTGCACTCAAATTGATATGAAAGTTGGACGAAAACGTATGAACTATAAATGGTAGTAGTTTTAAGTTTAATTAATAATTTATTACTGGTATTCCAAATTTAATTTTTTTTTATTTTCTTTTAATTTTCTGTTTCAGTTTTTTATTTTAATAGTATAATCTCGAACAAAAACAACATAATGATTTATCATCTGATTTATCATATGATTTACCTTATGATTTACCATAAGGTATATTATTATCTCAAAATAATTTCTGTTATCTCCTGTAAAATCTTCAGGATGAAAATGAACCCTCCCAGGAAAAGCTGAAAGATATACTGGAGGTATAATTTTTATTTTTTAAACCCAACGTATTTTCCGGTTTTCCAAAATGGAAAAATATGAAAAAAAGAAATATTACATTACTTGGGGGTTTTAGAGGTTGAGAAAATCGTTTTTATGAAGGAAAATTTTTATCTTCTTACTCCAGCATATTTTCCAATTTTCCAAGATGTCGAACCAGAAAAAATGAAAAAAGAACTTTCTAAGTTACCAGGGAGATTTTGAGATTGAGAAAAACGTTTTCATGAATCAAAATATTCATTTTTTCACCCCAACATGTTTTCCGATTTTCCAAGATGGCGGATCAGAAAACATTGTCAAAAGAACTTTCTACGTTATCTGGGGGATTTAGAGGTTGAGAAAAACGTTTTTATGAATGAAAATTTTCATTTTTTCACCCCAACATGTTTTCCGATTTTCCAATATGGCGGATCAGAAAACGTTGTCAAAAAAACTTTCTACGTTACCTGGGGGTTGTAGAGGTTGAGAAAAACGTTTTTATAAAGAAAATTTTCATTTTCTGACCCTAGCATATTTTCCAATTTTCCAAGATGTTGGACCAGAAAATATGAAAAAAGAACTCTCTTAGTTACCAGGGAGATTTTGAGGTTGAGAAAAACGTTTTTATGAATCAAAATATTCATTTTTTCACCCCAACATGTTTTCTTCTGTCAACTGTCAACTTGAGTTGCATTATATATCGTTACATTACATATAATGTAACTTAAGTTACATTATTATATCGATGTAAAATTAAAAGTAAAACTAATTCTAAATACTATTGTTCTTTGATACTATAAAGATTGGTCTATACATTAAGAATTTTTTTTGAATGCTTAGGGGTCAGTAATAGCAACAAGTAGAAAATTTTATATCAATTAAAGAGATTAAAAAAGAAAACCAAAAGGCCCATTTTTATCAGTAACAATAATTTTTAACAAAAATATAGTACCTAAAAAAAATTTGCGGGAGGGAGAGGGTCAAATGTATCCAATTTTAGTGGAAAAGCAGCACAGGCTCCAGTAGAAATCCACTTGGAATACCATATATTATATATGTATACGTAAAAAAGGGTATCCTATAAAGGAGTTCAGGTTCCCGACTTTGAAGATCCCAGATTAGCACATACGAAATTTCTTGAAAATCCTAAATTTGCACAAAATCATTCGGTTTTAAGGATATTTTGACAATGCTCATATACCTTAAAGAGATCAAGCTAGCTTATGTATATACTTTTGAAGATGTTGATTACGAAATTTAAAGATCCTGTGCATGGAACATGAGTTAAACACCCTCCAATAGAGATAAAATACCTCTAATTACGGGTAATTTTCTACATTTATAAATGATAAGAAAATTTTGCTTATTTTAGTGAAAATTAGAAAATTTTTAAAACTTGCAAATATTGAAAAAGTACTCCTAAAAAAGGTACTTTTTGCAAATTTCAGGAAGTTTGGGTCATTTTCCACAAGAGGGGGTGGTGGCTCACAATTTCATAATTAGCAGCTCCAAAAACCTATGTTATTGGCTAAATCTAATTAGAGTTGCAGAAATACCCTTAAAACGGGTGTTTTTTTGCTAATTTAAAGGTGGAAGCCAAATTCTGCACGAGCAAAACTTTAATTTTCTGAATCAGTGCACCCAAAAACCCTTATAGTTAATCTTTCCTCTAAATGGTTGCTAAAAGTACCCCCCTCCCCTCACTTTTTTTGGAGCGTAGGTATTAAATCATAATATAAACTTTATTATGTCTCCATAGTCTATGGTATCGATCTATGATATTAAACAATAATATTATATTCCCTGAAAATTAAGTGGTTCAAAATAAGCCATATCGCAGTTCGGAAATTCTTTTTTTACAACAAATGGCCAAGTAGTATAGTGGATCATACACGATTTGTTAAAATTTTTAAATTACCTTAAATTATATTTTTATAATCTGTGACTTGGACACCAATTAAACATAATGTTTTTTAAAACGGTTTTTTTTAATCAATGTCATGAAACGCGTCTTTGTCAGCTGTTTGTGTGACTATGATAAAATAAATTTATAAAAATTCATTTTAAAAAAACTCTTGAATGCCTTTTTGCTAATATGCAATTATCATCAAAAGAACAAGTCTCTGGTGCAAGGTATAAATAAGCTAAATTTTGTCAATCTCCAGAATACGTACGAATTAAATTAATTAATAAATAGATTCAAAAAATTTTATTATGGTAAATAATGTAAGTTTAAAATATTGCCCGAGTGAAGCTTCCCACAGGAATCATTGCATTTGAAATAATATTCCAAAAGACCAAAACTAGTTTTATTTTTAAATGTCACAAAATTTTGTCAATGAAAATTTGCTTCAAGTAGATCAAATACTATTTTTTTGTTTTATTTTAATGAAATTAAGTATCTCTTATAGTTTTTCCTAAAAGAAATATCTAAAGGAGGCAATTCCTTCATCCCTCTTTTGCAAATAAATTTAGTATCAAGGTAATCATTATACAGGGTTAGTCATTTTAAACATTGCACTTAAATATCTAAAAAACAAAGCAAAATATCGAAAAATGTTTCATATAAAAGTTGTTAGGGCTGGAGGGGACCATCTAATGGGGGGAAATAGATTTGGGTCTTAGGGCCCCAACGGGTACAGCTGGACCAAACTTAGGAATTTTAAATAGAAAGAATACATTTTTATTTTAAATTCTCATTTTTCGCAGCAAATTTTAAATCCATGTACGATTTAGGCTAAAAAAAATACAAGGCCCATTTTTATACGGCTCTAAATTAAAAAAAAGAAAGTTTTGGTAGTTACTACAATTCTTATTGTATGTTTGTTGTGGGGAAGACTTTTGTGGTGATTATTTGATATTTTGAGTCCTGCTGACCTTAAAGGGTCTAATTTGGCTTTTTTAAAGCTCTCTCCATGTAAAAGCTTTTTTGGGTTTAAAAAATGGACCTTGTATTTATTTTAGCCAAAATCGTATTTACACCTAGCATTTGCTACAGAATCTGAATGTGAAATAAAAAATTATACTTTCTTTTTACAATTCCTAAGCTAAGTCCTGATAGGCCCAATGGGGCCCACAGGCGTTAATCTAATGTTCCCTATCAGATGGCTCCCTGCAAACCTAAAAACTTTTATATAAAATATTTTTCGTAATTTTGCTTTGTTTTCGAAATATTTAAGTGTATCATTTTAAATGACTAATTCTGTACAGCAACAAAATATTTAAAAATTATCATGAAATAGATTTTTGGGTGATATTTTACATATACAGGCGAGCCCTTGCAATTAGATAAGAGAGTATACAACCAAATAATTTGGTTTTGTTTTCAATTGCATTAATTTTATAATTTTGACGTCTATCAATTCTCTGGGTCATTAAAAAAATTTTCAGAAAATACTTTTTTTCGGTAAAAAAATGATTGGAAATATTTGATTTTATATAATTCTTGGAGGATCTGATTTAAATTTTTTGAGAATTTTTTCTTATTTAGTTAATTTTAAATATTAAAGCATATCAGTATAAAACTGAGAAATAATTTTAATCTAAATACTTATTTTTATCTACACTAAAAACTGCCTGACTAAAAAAAATAAATTATTCTTTAAATTCACTAATTATTTATATTTATATACCTAATAAATTACTAATACTGAAGTTGCTTATACATTTTTTTCTATTGACATATTTATGTGAAATTGCAATAAAAAGTATTTTTATGTTTTATGAAAAATAATATTAGTAATACAACCATGTAATAAATAATAATGTAACAACCGCTCTAAAATTTTTCATCGTACAATTCGTTATTATGTACTCTACTTGATGATAAATTTAGTTTTAACAAGAGAAATAAATTTTATTATGAGATTTATATACTTAAATAAGTTAAGTGAAATTTCTTAAAATGGAAATTTTTTACAGTTTTAAAAGTAGGGGAGAACAAGGCGAAATTGATATAATTGAAATGGTCTTTTTTTGGTTTTATTCAAATATATTAACGTTGAAATTTATACGGTTTGTTCTTTTTCAGATAAAGCATTTTTGAGTTATTTTAATTTATGTATATTTTGAAAATTTGAATGTAATTTATTTTAAAATTAAGAGTGATTATTCATTAATATTATTTTCGTATCTCTAGTTAAAACAAACATAAAAGCAATAGAATTTTTAGGATCTGGGCAAATTCATGGCAGAATTTTTGAAACCCAATTTTCTGTTAATGGATAAAATTTTGGGAAAATTCAGACTTGATTTTTGGATTCAACGGGAAATTTTACTAGAGTGCCCTATTCCAGACAAATTTGAGATATTTATGATTTTATTTTTTTTAAACTATTTTTATTTAATGAATAAATATATTTTTTTTTTTGCATAGTGATTGCATTTAAACTCTAATTATTATACTTTTAAATTTATTTTCAATCATTATGTAGCTAAATATATATTTTTTGGTTCCTCATAGAGGAACCATTGTGATCGGTCAAAATTTTTTTTCTGATTTTTTGGTATATAAGCACGTTTTGAGACCTCAGGATGTACTGATATCTAGAAGTATCGTTTTTACTCTATATCTCGAATATTATAATTTATTTTTTGAAAATTTTTTCTCAAAATAAAAAATACAAAAAATACCAATTTTTTTTTTCTTTTTGGACGCAATACTTAATTTATTTCTGTGGAAGTACTAGTTTTAGAAATATCGTTTATAGTAATTTTTTGGATCTGATACGTAATTTTTTCAAAATTTTTTTCTTAATATTTTTCTCGCCAAAAAATACAAAAAACGCCCAAATTTTTTTTATTTTAGGACGCAGTACTTAATTTCTTCCTATGAAAGTAAGAATATCTAGAATTATCCTTTGTGAAGGATTTCTCCATGGGTAGATTTAAATGAAGTGAGGGCGATTTGTATGGTCGGGTCTTCAAAACTGCCCCAAAGTGTTTTTTTCTGAAAGTACTACCAAAAATAAGTCACCAGCCCAATTTTTAGCCTCCCAGAGCAAAATCTCGATTTTTGGCAGCCATTTTTGTGTTTTGGATTTTTGTAAAAAAAGTAAGAAAAATGAGTCATAATTTTTTTTATTATTGCTGTAAAAAACTTACATGAAAAATTTTTAACTCTCAGGTCCGGATAGGAAATTTCCCTGGCTATCCGATCCCGGGGTCACCAATTTTTTTTGAGTAGCGCATGCGCGAGGAATCGCTAAGATAGGCTGTTTTTTTCAAAAGTCGATTCCTCAAATGCCTATTAGTGAAAAATCTTTTAAATTTTGCTTAAACCTTATATTTTTTGGCAAAAAAAAAATTTCGATGGGACACTGCTTTTTGGGAGCTCTAGATAAAAAAATAGCAGCTTTTAAAAGATCATTTTTACAAATTTAAAATTTCCCGCCAAGTCACGTGACCAATCAAAAATCTGACCAACATTTTGGATTCTGCGGGAAATTTTACATAAGGATATATCTTTTTATGTCTTATGCGCTACTCAAAAAAAAATTTTTGACCCCGGAATCGGATAGCCAGGGAAATTTCCTATCCGGACCTGTAAGGAAAAAATTTTTTATGCTAATATAAGTTTTTTACAGCAATAATAAAAAAAATTATGGCTCATTTTTTTTACTTTTTTTACAAAAGTCCAAAACACAAAAATGGCTGCCAAAAATCGAGATTTTGCTCTGGGATGCTAAAAATTGGGCTTGTCACTTATTTTTGGTAGTACTTTCAGAAAAAAACACTTTGGGGCAGTTTTGAAGACCCGACCATAAAAATCGCCTTCACTTCATTTAAATCTACCCCCATCTAATACGTAATTTTTCGAAATTTTTTTTTTCAAAATTTTTTGCATAAAATAATTAAAAAAACACCATAATTTTTTTTTTTTGGACGTAGTACCTCATTTTTTTCCATGAAAGTACTAATATGTAGAATTATCGTTTTTACTCGTTATCTCCAATCCGATACCTAACTTTTCAAAAAAAATTTTTTTCTAAATTTTTTACATAAAAAAATTAGAAAAAAACAATTATTTTTTTTCTTTTTGGACGTAGAACTTAATTTTTTTCTATGAAAGTATACTAATATCTAGAATTATCGTTTTTGCTAGGTATAATAGACCATTAAAAATGTTTTGTTATTGTTAATGAGGAACCATAGTGCCAATTACTTGCGGCAGCGTTTTTTTAACTCAATGTCGACAATGGAAAGTTTAATAAATTAAAAAATATTTCATAAAGGATATTTAAAGGATATTTTATTGAAAATATTTTCAATAAAAAATAATTAAAGAAAAAAAAATGTAATAAAAAAAAACCAACTTTACGCGGTGTTCCCAAGCGGTCACCCATCCAAGTACTAACCGCGCTCAAATTTGCTTAACTTCTGGGATCGGACGAGACCAGGTGCATTCAAATTGATATGAAAGTTGGACGAAAACGAATAAACTACAAATGGCAGTAGTTTTAAGTTTTATTAATAATTTATTACTGATAATTTTTTTTTTAATTTTCCGTTCATTTTTTTTTACAGTATATTATTTTAAAATTGTAATAATTTATTTACTGTTCTGCTATATAACGAATGAATTAATAATTTAAACATATGTTCAATTAATTGATAAAAATAAAAAAATATTAAATAAAAATAATAAATAAACATCCGTTGAAAGAAAAATATACAAAAAAAAAAACTTTAAAAATAAATATTTTCATTCAAGATATTTATAAGTACTTATCATTACTAAATACATAAAATAAAAAAACTTGTTGGCTTTTTTTAGCATCATAATATCTTCAAGTTCATTTTACCCTTCCCAGCTGAATGTGTAAATGCTGTATGGTATGTCTCCGAAATTTAAACATATGTTGATATATAAGAAAAAAAAAGAGAATTATTAGGCCATCGACCTTTATGTACCACGTGCGATGAGATAAATTGATATCCAAATGGGAATTAAAAAAAACGGCCTTAGTACATCAAAAAAATTTCATGTTTTTTTTTGGGTAATTTGATATTTATGTGAATTTTTAAATTTAATTTCCTGATCAATTCTATAAATTATTTTCAAGGACAAAAATTTTGCAGCCTTGAAAATAAAATAAAAAAATCTTTCATATTAGATAATTCTGCTATTCAACTATACATGGCCAGGCTGCTTTGCTTGAAAATTAAAGCAATTTTCTTGAATTGTTTGAAATTTCAAGCAACTTTCTTTAATTTTCAAGCAGCTTGCTTTAATTTTCAAGCAGTTTCCTTGAAAAATCAAGCAACAAATAAATTTCAAGAAAAGCAGCCTGGCCGTATATTTTCACAAATTTAGCGACAATCTAAAATGTAACAGAGAGCTAATCTCAAGCATAAGGGTGCCTTAATTATAATAAAACAAATTGGAATAATTTTTTATATCATTAATTTTATAGGTTCTAATAAAAGAGTTTTCAAAAAGCTGTATGGAGTCATGATGGAGTCAGCCAAATATACATATAGAGTTCTTTCGGTGATTTTTAAAAATTGACGAATCTTTGATTTCCTAAACTCATAAGAATTTAAAATTTTTTTGGTCAGGGCATTGTTAAAACTAAAATAATATATTAATATTTAAGTAAAACTGCATCTTTTTTGAAGGAATTAATTATTTTTTTACCTTTGATATTTTAATTAAAAACTTTAATTAAAATCGTACAATACCTATACTTATGCAATTAAAATTCGCGGTTTTAATGTGGTCAGTTGATAATAATGAAAACGACTGTACCTACCTATTTTGTAACTCCGCAGCTGGCTGCACTGTATATGCTGCACTGCCAAATTAAAAAAAAAAAATTACTCCGTTTTTTTGCAATTTATTTATTAAGTTACATTTAGCAGAATATAATTTTTTTTTAACCAAGTAAGTTTGACATATAAATAAAAATTATTTATTTTGCCTTAAAATTCTTTTTTAAAATTAGGTTTAACTTTAAAATTTATATGATAAAATTTAAAAAAGTTATTAACAATTAGAATAAGTACATTTTTTAAAATAAGATAGACATTTGTTTTTTAAATTTATTGGTTATTGGACCTATATAGTTTAAAAATTTAATAAACATAAAAAAAATATTTAATTATTTTCTTCATTTGTCTAATAAATTAAATAATATTATATTAGAAAAAATCCTGGTTAAAAATTAAAAATTCTTACATCATGCTTTTTTAGTTTATTGACATTTAAAGTGTAACACATGGTACAACAGGTTAATTTTTTAAAACAATAATAAAGTTCGTAAAGTTTTAAAAAAGTTTAATATTTTAAAAAAAATCAGATCCTTCATAAATGAGAATCACATCATTTATAAATATTTTAATTTATTTTTACAAATTTAAATATCATGCAATAATTTGAGATAGGTTTTTGATCATTCAGCTAAAGCTAACAACTTATAATATTTTCATATCCTAATTTTCAGATGGCTCCTAATAAAGAAAAAGAAGATGAGGACATTTCGGTAGAAGAAATTGGTTTTATCGAAAAAGTATGGTCTAATAAACCATATCCTCTTTTAAAAAATCAATCTCATCCAATGTAAATATTTTCTAACTATTTCTAGTATTTATTACTATAATTTCAAATTCTGTAAATTTACCTTCATTTTCAGATTACCTAAAAAAGATGAAAAAAATATCTTGATAACTTCAGCTCTTCCTTATGTGAATAATGTCCCGCATTTAGGTAACATAATTGGTTGTGTCCTTTCAGCTGATGTTTTTGCAAGATACTGTCGTCAAAGAAATTATAATACACTTTATATAAGGTTAGTTTTAGTTTTATTAAATTTTATGGGTTTTTAATTTTCATTAAAATATTTTTTCGATAATTCTAGTGGTACTGACGAATATGGTACAGCAACTGAAGCCAAAGCATTAGAAGAAAACTTAACTCCACAAGAAATTTGTGATAAATATAATAAAATTCATAACGAAATTTATAAATGGTTTAATATTGAATTTGATTATTTTGGACGAACAACTACTCCAGAACAAACAGAGTAATTAATAAATTTTTATTTATTTTTAATTACTTTTATGTCCTTGAACTTACAATTTCTTGTTATTTAGAATAGTGCAATCAATGTTTTTAAAAGTCAAAGAAAATAATTATATAATTACAAATGACGTGGATCAATTTCTTTGTGAAAAATGTGATCGATTTTTAGCAGATAGATTTGTTGAAGGTAATTGTCCACATTGTTCTGCTGAAGGCGCTAGAGGAGATCAGTGTGATGCATGTAGTCATCTTATAAATGCTACAGAATTAATCAACCCAAAATGTAAAGCTTGCGGTACAACACCAGTGATCAAAATATCTTCTCAGTTTTTCTTAGACCTACCAAAGGTAATTTATATAAATGTAAAACATTTTTATATCTTTTTTTAAAATATAAATATTCTGCAGCTTCAAGAAAAATTAGAAAAATGGACAGAAACAGTTGAAAAAGGTTGGTCACAAGCTGCAAAAGTAGTTGCAAAACCTTGGTTAAGGGATGGATTAAAACCTCGATGTATTTCTAGAGATTTAAAATGGGGTGTTCCAGTTCCATTAGATGGATACAGAGATAAAGTATTCTATGTTTGGTTTGATGCTCCTCTCGGCTATATAAGTATGACAAAAAGGTACACGGAAGATTATGAAAAATGGTGGAAATCTAAAGATACTGAAGTAAAATTGTTTCAATTTATGGCTAAAGATAACGTGCCTTTCCATTCAATAATGTTTCCAGCTACATTAATGGCTGCTAATCAAGATTATATACTAGTTAATCATCTAATGGCAATAGGTAATACATTTTAATTTAATTTAGTTTTAAGTTTTTTCATTAGGTTTTTATAATACTTGCGCAATATAACAACAAAATTAAAAATTCTTAACACTTAAATTTCAAAAAGTATTGATAAAAACCTTTTTTTTCAGAATACTTAAATTACGAAGATGCTAAATTTTCTAAATCTAGAGGTATTGGTGTATTTGGTACAGATGCTAAAGAAACCGGTATACCAGCTGATGTTTGGCGGTTTTATCTTATTTATGTAAGACCAGAAAGTCAAGACTCAAATTTTAATTGGGAAGATTTAGCTACTAAGAATAATAGTGAATTATTAAATAATTTAGGCAATTTTGTAAACAGGTTTGTAAAATTATTATATATAATTATTTTATTTAAATTTTATTTTAACTAGTTACATTTTTTTCCAGGGCTTTAACTTTTGCTGAGAAATTTTTCAAAAGTATTGTTCCAGATATGCATTTGACAGAAGATGATTTAAACGTTTTAGCTTTAGTTCAAAGAGAACTAACTCAATACATTACTCTATTAGAACAAGCAAAATTAAGAGACAGTTTAAGGTTCATTCTTGCTATTTCCAAACATGGAAATCAGTATATGCAATCTCAACAACCATGGGCTAAGCTCAAAGGAAGTGATGAAGAAAAGTAAATAACTTTATAAAATATTAAATTATTTTTATAATAATGAAATTTGAATTCATAAATTATTTTTTTTGCATATTTAAAGAAAAAGAGCAGGGACAGTTATTGGTGTTAGCTGTAACTTAGCGTGCCTTCTCTCTGCGCTTATTGGTCCTTTTATGCCAAATACTGCTCTAGAATTGAGAAACCAATTAGGTTTACCTGGGAAAAATCATGGTTACATACCTGAAGTTGTTTCGATAATGCTTCCTTCTGGTCACGTTATTGGTAAACCTAAACCTTTGTTTTCAAAGATAGATGACAAACAAGTTAGCGTTTTAAGAAAAACATATGCAGGAAAACAAAGTACATCAAACAATGTGGAATCATTAGACAACCTTGATCAGGAGGCTCTAGTAAATAAAATAGCAGAGCAGGTAATTATTGTAGAGCAATGATAATAATTTTCAAAAAAGGAAAAAAAGGACATAAAATAATTATTAGTAAGATAAACTCATTTAAACTTAAGGATGGACTATTTTTCTTTCCATAGACTATAATGATCTTTTTATTTTAAGAAATGTTACCTATAACTATACATTTATTATTTTATCCTTATGCAATTAATTTAAATTTCAATACGATTTAGTCTTAGTGAAAAACGTGTAAAAATAATATGAAAATAATATATTTTATGTATTTTTTTTTTTTTTTTTTTTTTTTTTTTTTAACTGAAAATGAGCTAAAAAATATTTATATTTTATTTTTTTATTTAGGCTAATTTAGTCCGAGAGTTAAAAGCTAAAGGCGATAAAAGCGTTTGGCAACCAGAAGTTAAAATTCTTTTGGATTTAAAAGAAAAGTTAAAGAAACTTGAAAAATTAAAATCAACTCAAACAACAGAAACTGATAAATCTTTAGAAAACGTTGATAAAGAAAGTTTAGAAGCTGAAATAGCAAAACAGGTAATTTTTAAGTTTCAATCATATCTCTATTATAGGTAGATTCAATAAAAAATTAAAGCATCTAATCAAATTTTTGTATTGTATTAGGCTCAAATAGTTAGGGAGCTTAAAGCTAAAGGAGATAAAAGTGTTTGGCAACCTGAAGTTAAGATTCTTTTAGACTTGAAAAAAAAGCTAGAGAAACTTCAAATTAACCAATCAGTAAGCAATGATAAAACAGATTTAAGTAACGGAAAGGGCTAGAAGTGACAAAAACCAATTTTATATTAATTGAAATAAATAATTGTAAATTTTTTACAGATTTAAATAGTATTTACTGTTTTTTTTATTTTATACACAGTTTAATAATTTTTTTTAAATGGAAAAAGAATTTATATTTATAAACAGCACTATTATGTAATAAAAAGATGATTAGTTTCTTAGCAAAATAACTAAATTATTTGTATAGTGATGTAATAATAGATATTTAAACTTTTATTGTATTATAAAAACAAATCAATGATCAGAAAATTAATTTTTTTTTAATTGTAATCCAACTTTTTATTTCAGTTGTATTGATTATTTATTTAGTTTAATTTTATGTAGCTTATTGCTTTTTTATTACTGAAGTATTACTAATTATCTATGAATAAATTAAATTTGAAATACATTTTTGAAATATATATTATTTTAAATGAATTTTATTTGTCCACAAAATTATTTACTTTTTTATACTAAATATTGGATTTTATCGTAAATACTTAGACTGTTAATATTACTTTTTAACTTTTTTGAGAGTATACTGTAAAAAATTATATAATCAATTTCAAAATACAGAGCTTAGTAATGAATTCAAAGATTTACCTTTAAAAATTAAAAAGATTTAATAAATCCAATAAAAGGGATATAGTATTCATTAAAGAACAAATTATTTTTTTATTTACAATGAGATTAATTTATTGAATATTTAAACAAAAATTTAACTAAAGAACTAAAAATGTATGATTGTTTATGAGCATTAATTTTCAATGACTTATGATATCTAAGGATTCTTATACATAAGAGTTAAATTTTTATTTTAACCAATACTCATTTAGAACCTAATCCTATAACGATCAATTTACATTTTATCACACTAATGTTAAAAAAAATGATTTACAACATAAATCAAGATTTTAGAAACTTTATATTTCTATGTATAAATATAAAAAAAAATTTATGATGTTTACATTTGGAGTTTATAATCTACTATAAACATTAATTACATATTTTTTCTTCAATTAAAAAACTATAAAATGAAAAATAATTTTCAAAACATGTTGTCCTTTATATAGTAAACGAAAAGTAATGGATTTTGTGAGAAGTTCATCAGGATTACATCACTCTAATGATAGATCAAATATTTACAAGTCTTCGATTTAACCAAATAGAAACTCAAATAAATAAAACCTCAGTTCTCCTTTTTTTCAGATAATCAAAAGTCTCAGAATTTCACCTCTTTTGTGGCTTGATTAAAATTTCTATAAGTAATATATAAAAATTTTTAATTTAATTTTTTTTATAAACTACTTCATTATCTATTAATTTCTTACAAAAAAAAATCTGAATTATCTACTTTAGTTTAAAATTTTTTTTAGAATCTAGCGTTCATAAAAAAATTTTCAACAATTATTTACATTTTAAAGCTAATTTAAAGTAAAAAAAAAATAATTCATTAACTACTTCAATACAATGTAAAAAAAATTACTCACTATGTATTTAATAAATTTCATTCGGCAATTATAAAATCTTTAAAACTAATTCTGATATCTAAATCCTAATAAACTTAATCCCTCGAAAACTGGAACTCAGTATTTCTTTGGAAATTACATTATTTATTATAAAGAATAAAAATCTAATAATCCCCCATTTATAAAACCCCCTTTTTGTTGAACTTAAAGCATATTTTGAGATTTGAGATATCTAGCCATCAAAATCTGAGCTTCTGGTGCTAATGAAGCTAAGAGTTGAAGTTGCCTAGTTAATTCACTTCCTGGTTCTTCTGGTTTATCACCTTTGACTGAATTCATTAAAGACATAAGTTCGTTAACGTTTGTAGGATTAGGTCTCATAGAAGAATCCATATTCGGACCTGAGCCTTGTGAAAATCTATCCTGATGCATATTTGATGAATCATTATCATTAAAAGTTCTATCTCTAGGGGGAAGCGGATCACGGCTAAAAGGTCCCCAATCTCCTCGCGACGGATTGAGATTAGGTCCCTGTCTATCTTGCATTCCAAAATTATTATTACCAAACGCAAATCTATCATTAGGAGACATTGCGTGTGTGCGGGAAGGACCCCAATTTCCATCTACATCATTAGAGTTAAATCTATCTGTTGGAGGCCCATCTGGATTAAGCCAATCTCGAGAAGAATTAGAACGCGGAGGTGGAAACCGATCATCATTAAATTGAGATCTATTAATATCAAAACCGTCATTTTCTCGATTCTTTTTATCCCAAAAAAGTTGATCATCCTCTCTTGTTCGATCACGAAAATCTAACCCATTTGTATCATTTTGCGGTCGGTTTCCCATAGATGGGCGTTCCCAATTAGGCATACGATCATTACCAGTATCATTAGGAAACCAATCACTACGAGGAGGAATATGATTTGGTTGTTCCCAACGATTATCATTTCCACGTGCCATTGAGTCATTTCCGTTAAGTGGATTTCGTTGAGTACGGTCTTGTGAACGATGGTCATTAAAAAATGGACGATTATTTATATTATCATCTCTGTGCATCTGCATACGTTCATCAGGTCTCATACCTGGATGATCATCATTGAACGATCTATTTCTCATTAAATGCATTGAATCATCCCTGTTAGAGCCTCCGTCAAAGAAATTTCTATTTTGATTATCTCTACTTTGTCCATCATTGTAAAATCCTCGATTATTAGGTTGATTTAATTCATCTATATTGGAATTGTCATTAAAGAATGGCCTGTTTGGATTTAAATCATTCCTAAAACGATCTTCTTGGGACATAGGACCATCATTAAAGAAGCCTCTATTAAGAATCGGATCATCTCGTGGGCTAGGTCCTGAACCTTGTTCAGGACGATCTCTTCTCTCATTGTCTTCACTTGGCATTGGTCCAAGTCCTTGAAAGAATTTTTCCCAACGAGAATTTATATCTGTATCAGAAATTGAACGTTCATAATTTTGTTGATCTCTTGGAAACGGCTCATTTTCACGCATGAAACGATCAGGTACATTAAAGTTTTCTCTATTTGCAATAAACTGGTTATCTTGATATGGCATTCTATTTATAGGACTCGGATCTCTAGATCTATTCCTAGAAAGACCACGTTGATCAAATGAACGATCCCTTGGCCAATTATTAAATCGATTTGCTGATCGGGAACGATTTCTTGAGCGATTTCCAGAACGCGATCTATTAGGGCGAGAGCGAGATCGATTACGAGGAGATTCACGGCGTAACCTACGATTCCTGGATAATGATCTACCTCGAGAACGAATGTTAGGAGATCTATTACGTCGAATTGGAGACTTAGTACGAGATCTGCCTCTAGCGAAACGTTTACCGGGCTTACTATCACGCCATTTTACATAAGCAACACTACAACGAGGACAATTAATTACTTCTATGTCTTTGCGACCACAATTAAAGCAAAATGTTTTTGTTGGGTAGGGACATTTATTTCTTAAATGGGAACGGCTCCAACAATTAAAACAAGAATGAGTAGGTGGATCAATTTCCGGATCTCTAGGGATTAATTTAATACCTCCAAACAACATTCCTCTACTCCAGGCATGATTTACAAAATTGGTTCTGCCACCACCATCACGTCCACGACCACTGCTTCTACGACGACGGCGTCTACTACGACTTCCTCTATCCTCATTTTTATCTTTTTTGTCATCCGTTAAACTTTTTGCTGAGGCAGAATCGTTTCTTTTATCTTTATTATCATCAGCGTTTTTATCTATTGCTTCATCTGTGTGCTGAGGAGTTGGAGATTTCCAAGCACGTCTACGCTGCCCCTCTGCTTCATTTTCAGAATGCTCTTCGTTGTTCATGATCTAAAAATAATTTTTATATTAAATATTTCAATATAAAGTATTAATTTTTAAAATTTTGCAGATGCACATCATGCTTAGGCCAATGTGTCTAACATTTAACAATTTTTAATCTCAGATAATAAAAAGAACTTTGAATATCTTGGAGTTTAAGTGTGTAATGCATTTTAAATTCAAATGTATTACTTTTACTCTTATTCAGGAAGCTGATAAAATGTGCAACTTCTAGAAACTCTAACCACTTAGAAGTTTTGATATAAGTGTTTCACATTATTTTCAACAAACAAAAATATGTTAAACAAATTTGGAAATTGAATTCGCCATAATGAAAAATAGTTGTTGTCTACACCAAAAAAAATTAATCAAACAAATTTTTCAACTTTACGACAGAACCAAATCTATAAAATACATGAAAAAGGAAAAAATAATACAATATTTAAAATAATGTTCTTTTAAAAGAAAAAAAAAAGTCAATTTAAAATTTAAATATCACTTTAAATAAATTTAACCTATTTAGAATCACAAACAAAAAAATTTCATTTGCAGAAGAATTACATCTGAAAATACTCCTATCATTTTTCTCATTACTCAATCGAGCTAAAAATTTTCACTATATTTTTAATAGTGATTCTCAGAACAATTTTGTGACTCTCTCGAACTAACTTACCAATACTCATTACACTCAATTTTCTTCAAAGTTGATGCTCTAATGGATTACTCAAATTTTGATATTTTGGTATTTTCATTTAATTTATAAAAAAAATCATATGAAAATTAAATATTTGGCTCAACCAAAAAATATATAAGTTTTGTAAGTTTTTTATACGATCCTAAAATTAATTTTGTAAAATTAAACAATCTTGCTATACATACAAAAATGTTTAATTGAAAATAAATAAAAGGCATCAAAAATCTATAAAGCAAAGCTGTAATTATATTCAGCAGAACATTTTTAATTTAATAAGAAATTATATGCTAAAGCACTAGGTGCTAAAGTCTTTTCTCCATCTGATCTTAATCGATTAAATAAAAATAAATACTCATATTATGTACTTCGACTATATACCAAATGTCACAATCAAAGTACATGTGTATTGAATTTATTTAGAAAGGGCTTCAGTATATTCAATTAGTATTCCAATGAAATTCTTTTAATAATAAAAAAAAGTTCCATTCACAAAAAATTAATACTTTAATGATGCATTTATATAAACTTATATATTTCTTAGTTAATTAAATCAATTATTTTTTATAAATACAAGTTTAAAAATTTATTTTTTAATTTAATTTTTTTAAAGAAAGAAGAAAAAAAATTATTAACTGAAATTTTAATTTATTTGTTTATACTTTAAATTTTTAAAAAATTAAAGTATAATTAAAATTTTTACAAAATACTTACTAACTTTGCCAAACTTCAATAACCCTTTTCTTTAATTATACATCACAGGTTCTTAGATAACTTAAAATTGATTAAAAATTATAAAATTTACATGAATATTATTATTTTTAAAACATTAAGTAAATTATTAAAAGCTCCAAGCAAATTATTAAAAGCTCCAAAACCTCGCTTGATCTCAAGATTCTCAAGAAACAGCCAGAAAATGGCGGTAAGATGTCTCGAGAGACTCGCCGAGAGTCCATCAGTCCAAGCACCACGCGCATGTCCGTTTTTGGAAAAAAAAAAGCGGAATTTTAGAATGAACAGAAATTATTTTTTATAGATAATATTCAAAGAGTAAATAGTTCTTTAAAAGTACTAATTATTTATTAATTTAGTGTAATACATACGGGTACTTATTTTTGAAAAAGTTTTTTTTATAATTTAAATTTTACTGAAATAAATGCTTGAAACATTAACTTTTCTTTTATAAAAAACAATGAATTATTTAATTAATTCTTTAAATACTAGGTAATTCATACGCGTGATATTCACTGAAAACCAACTTTTCTTTTATCTTATTTATGGCCGTACCGTATCAATTAAAAATTAATTTTTAATGAATGAAATAAAAGTGGATGGTATTTTAACATTTCTATTTATTAATATTTATTTAAATAGC
The DNA here is from genome assembly GCA_022575985.1 of Anagrus nilaparvatae. NCBI lineage: Eukaryota > Metazoa > Arthropoda > Insecta > Hymenoptera > Mymaridae > Anagrus > Anagrus nilaparvatae. The sequence goes on along the minus strand of JAKSXM010000238.1, from coordinate 6,753,712 downwards.
AATTGTTTCTTCTTAAAAACTAACTCAGCTTTTTACAGCTCGACTAGAAATTAAATTTTATCAAACGAAAATTTGTGCACTAGAACTCATAGATATTATTTAATTTTGTTGAATAATTTTTCGATTTTTTTCCGGATGTAATCTGCAGAATACGCTAATCTGAAAGCTTCCGATAACCATTTTTAAAAATTTTTTATTATTACGCCAATTTACGTGACCAAATGAAAAGCTGTCCATTAATCAGGAAATTTTACCAGTTTTTAATAAAAATTCGTAAAATGCCCTCACACATTTACAAAAAATTGAATTTTTTTTAGACACTCAAGTGCAATGTAGGATCAGCCAAGAGTAATATAGATGCTATAAAAAATAATTTTAATAATGCACACTGAAAATCACAGGAAAATGTTAAATTCAAATAAATGTATTAATTTTTACAAAAAATAATTTATTTTACTTATTATTGCAGTATAAATTCTTATAAACTGATAATGATAAAATGAATGTAATTAATGATTTATAAATAACAGGCATTTTGATATAATAAGGACTAGTAAAAAAAATGATTTTTGAGATGAAATAAGAAATATATAGCTTATTTAAACTTTAATCTGCAGCAAAAGGTGGAGGAAATTTAGTCACTAAATAAAACTTCCCTCTTAAGCTGTTAAAAATATAAACAGTTACTTAATTATTATACTGAAAATTTCAACAATTATATTGAATATTTGGAACTTACGATGTCGATGTATATTCTCCCATTAAAACTACTGGACTGTCATCACAAAGACCACTTTTGTATTTTTCCCAATTTTCGCATTTTTTTGATTTAAAACCAGATGTGCTACCAATACTTTCTGTCATCAAATGATACGCTCGTGTAATACTGCAATATGCTTAAATTGAAAAAAATTAATTGGTTAATATTTTTGAAATTTTTAAGAAAGAAAACTAAATGACAAAATATGAAACATACTATTTGTAGGAGCAAAATCACAACCAGGTTGAGGAAATTTTCCACTATTAGGATAAAAATCAGCATGTCCAATTGGAGCCAGGAACCCAAAAGCTGTACCACTTGTATGGATAACATCAACAAATTGGGCGTCGGTTGAATCTAAACGAAAATCTGGATCAATAATTCCTGCATTGGTTTCAAACAAAGGACTGGCTGGATCTAAACCTAAATATTTGATGACGTAAAATTTGATTTAGTTTTTATTAATTTTGTGCATATACCTGTTATTCTACCAATTCTACCATCTAAATAAGCACCAGCATAACCAGCAACATGTGATCCTAAACTATGTCCACAAATGTGAACATCTTTGTATTCCAAATTTGATTCTCTGTTAAGGAATTCTAAAAATACGCCTAAATATTCGCCTACGCGACTTGTATTATTCGCTGCAATTGGATATAAATCTGATGCAAGTTGGCCCCAACCAACAACAATAACATTAACATCTTGATATTGAAGATAAACTATATAAAAATATTTATAAATTATTAATGAAAAATATAGTTTTTTTTAATTTGTAAATTTTACATACCTTGAATTAAATTCCTGATCCAAGCCTCTTTGCCAGTATCGCTAAATCCATGTACGATGAATTTTGTTGGTCGACTTTCATTAAAATGGGATGCATAAAGTATTTCCGTATTATTTACAATAAGTTGACCTTCTCCTGCAGGATTTTCTCTGTAAAAATATAAATAAATTATTAAGTGAAATTGGTTTGCTGATTATTATAATCAGTAGAAATAGGATAGTATTAGTCAGACATGATCTTATAATATGGATTTTTAATTTCTATTGCGAAAACTCGCTGTTAGTTGTGTCACCATATGCAGTTTTTGTGGATAAAAGTGGGTAAATTTTGTGTTTTTTGGGCTCCTAAAACTGAATCTGGGGTACATTTTTACATAAAAGTGGTAGTTTTGTTGTTATTAACAAATTTTTGAAAAAGTGGTCATAACTTATGGGGTAAAACTAATAATTTTCATTTTTCGAAAAATAAAGTAGAAATTTGACATTCACAGGTCGAAAAACATGTGCCAATATGTATTACATATGAATTTGAATTTTTTTATTTGAATAATTCATAAACAGATATACATTGTTTAAACTATTAACCCGATTACTCCAAAAATAAAAAATTGGGAATTTTTAGAACAAATTACATAACAAAAATGTTTAGGTCTCTACCAAAATTTAGAAAATTGTGAGTTTCACTTCATAAATTATGGCCAATTTTTCAAAAATTTGCTGATAACAACAAAACAACCAGTTTTATGTAAAAATGGACCCCAGATTCGGTTTTAGGAGGCCAAAAAACATAAGGTTTACCCACTTTTATTCACGCAGGACCACGAAAACTGCTTTCAGTGGCGCAACTATTTGCTTATTTCGCATTGTGTATTTCAAAATTAATAAGAAAAAAGCAAAAGTCCAGAATACATGCGTATTTTATATAGGTATTTGCATCAAGAAAAGGATTTTTATTTTTAAATTTATTATTTGGGTCGAATTCTTGCGAATAAGACCCTTTCTAGAGAAAATTAACGTAAGAACAACTATTCATACAGTGCTCTAAAAGAGCATGCCCTATTCCTCCATTCTGATTGCCCTTATAGTATTTTAATTCCATTTTATTTGCGATCATCCTTTTTTCCTTATACACCACCTATTTTTCTTTATTCGAACTAATAATTTAAAAAACAAATACTTGGCGCCAAAAAAATTTTGGTTTTTCTGTATATTCTTTCCAACGCATTTTCTAATTCAATCATAATCCTATTATTATAGCAGCTGAATAATTTTTTAAAATACATATATTTTTGAACGTAGTTCAAATATTTAGACTCATTTAATTATCTGTAATAATTTAAAAGGCGCCGTATTTATTTTTATAATCATCAAATATTTAATTATAAATAAAATATTTATTTGGTATATTTTTAGCATTCGCATAATCAGTTAAATAATGGAATGCAGACAAAAAAATAATAATAATAATTATAAAAATTTATTTAATGAGGAATTTTAATATATATTTTTGTCTCCATATTAATTAGTATATACCAAAAGGCTATCATCAAAAATTATCAATTTTTTTAAAATTAATTTTTCATTAAAATAATATAATCAAAGTTTAGATTACACATTTTTGGACAGTTAATTAATGTCTTGATTAGTTTTTTTTTTAATTTCTTAACGATTTTTTTACTGTAAAAATCTTTTTTTTTGGGTTTCACTAGATATAAATAAAATAATTTGACATTATCAAATCATTAATTTTAACTAAATTCTATGTACAATGCATATGGCTTATTTGCAATTTTTAAGATTTATTCAGAAAATTTTTTCAAAAAAAAAATTAGTTTTTTTTTTTTAAATCAAAGCGTTCTAGTTAGGGTTCAAAGAAAAAAGTTAGACTACATTTAAAAATTTTTGGAAAAAACTGTGTCAGAGTACCTACTCTGCTTAAATTTTGTTTAATTATTTGAAATTTCAAGTATATTAGTTGAATTTCTACTTGAAATTGAAGTATATTTAACTTTACAATACAAACAAAAACAAATTATCTAAAAATTTAAGCAAAGTAACCTGACGGAGAATTTATGTACGAATTCTTTCGGATTCTGTTATGGCCAAAAAATTAACAAATCTTATCATCAGCGTTGAGAAAATATGTTAATTAAGAAAACTGCCATAAATAAATAAAAAAAACAGCTAATTTAAGTAAAACTGTAGCTATGCTGACATTGAAAATTAATTTTTTTAGTGTAAATTTATGCTAAATCATTCACTGAATATTTTCCTCTTAGATTAATATTAAAATCCAATAGTACATTATCATTTTAGAAAAATCTTGATAAAATCATACCTAAAAATATACAATCATTTTAACGAGGCTGTTAATAACTGAATCCTCAATTTTTTAGCTAAAAACCAGTCAATTGAGTCTAATTTTAGCCTAATTTTCACAAAATAATTGATTTTTCAATAAAAATTTTTGCAAATAACCCATATAAATGAACTTACAAAAAGAAACATATCATTATTAAGAAAAAAAAAACGTCAGTGCTAAGAATAAAACGTGTATTACTTATAATGATAAAAATAATTATGATGGGGCCTTAAATTATATATTGCGCTTTTATCGCTCATCAGTTAGGCGCCACATAATAAAAAATATATAATATTTCCTGCAATATTTATAAATAAAATTTACCGGTTTTTTTTTAAAATACAAGAAAATTTATTTATAAACTAATAACATGACGTTTTGATGAATGAATTAACTATGTAATTTAAAAATCTATTTTTTTTTTCATAGTAATTGCGTGGTTTTATTTATATTAATGATTTATGCAATTTTATGTGTAAGAAATTTTTTTTAAATTTTCCAACTGATGTAATATGTTTCAATGTTATAATAATATTTTGATTTTCAATTTTTTTTTTTTGAAGATTTTTTTTGCACGTGCGAGAAAATTTTTTACCTTGTGTATAGTTTGAATGTTGCTGGTTCCTGAATTAATTTTAATGCGTTGGATATCATGCTTTCTACTTCGTTCAGAAGTGAAGTTTGGGATGATATGTCATTTGTATTTGCGTGGACTAGTACACCTGAAAAAAAGTTTTTTTATTTATGTGTTTTGCAAAAGATTTTATGAATTAGGTTTCTGATGATTTTTTTCATTCATGAATTTTCCGAGTAAAAAAAAAATATTTAAGCAAAAGATTTTCTGTGATCTGAATAGATTCTGACCCAAATTTCGGGGACCTCGCTTTTAATGAAAATACTGACTCAGGAAATTTTTCTAGCTTTTTTCTATTTTGACAAATTAAAAAAAATTTTTTTTAAATATTTCTTAAATTTATCATTGTTTTAAAACAAATTGACATTTTTTTTTACTCTGTACTTTTCGAAAATATTTAAAATTTGCCTGGAAAAGGGGACTTAATTAAAATTTTTCAAGAAATCAGGCTTTCTTTTATGTGAATATTTTACTATGTGCTTTATTGGTATTTTTTAATTTTTAGGGAAAAAGTTTAGCTTTACTAAACACTAAAAATTTTTTACTATATAATAGATTTTAATTAATAAAAATTGAAATAAAAAAAATTAAAAAATAGATAATTTTTATACCAGCAAAAAATTTTTTTTTTGGTAAATTTTAAATTTGTTAATTTTAAAAAATTGAAGGAAAATAATTCAATTACTTATAATTAAAGAAAAAATTTTTTTAATACCTGTAATTGCTTGTAAAATCAAAATTAAAACAAAATTCAACTTTATCATATTTAAAACCAACAAAAAAAAGAACCAAAATTTATATACACACAAACAAATTTAAAAGAAAAAAAGTGCAAATAATTTTCAGTGTCAATTAATTATTTAATAAAATTAAATAAGACTTTCTCATCAGATTTAAAAAAAAAAAAACGTCTGAAGCCTCACGAGGCAAAACTTATAATAAAATGACGTTTAACATTATTCTCTGTGTCTACAGAGTATACTAAACTATATATTTATAAAAAAGTTTTATAATATTTGCAATGTTAAAACGTTTGATATAAATTGATCAAGAAAAAAAAAATAATTATGAATTAAAAACAATTAATTAATCTTGTTTATTTTTAATTACAATTGATTTTTTTCTCTGTCTCATTTTCTCTTATAATTAAATTTATCTTAAAATAAAAATTTAAAAAAACAAAAATATTTAAAAATTTAATTTATTTTGTATAAATTTTATAGAATATAATAATTGTTACATTAAAAAATATATATTTTATTTTTTTTATAATTAATTTAAAATTTTTAAATTTTAAAAATTGTTATAAAATCAAAATCATACATTTTATTTATATATAAATCATATTTTGTTCGATTCAATGAGTTTTAAAACACTGTCAGATTGATCAACCAGAATTTTGAATCAGTTTTGTTTGAATTTTCATTTAAAGAAGAAGCAACCTGACAGTGAATTTAAAAGTCTAGAGTACAGTTTATTTACTTTAAAGTTAATTTAATTGTTATAGTAAGCGTATTTTTCATGATGAAACAGTTGAAATATTATAAAAATTCCTTTCTTATACTAATAATTCATCCAATATAAAAAAATTTATTTAAACTAGCTATATTTATTTACAATAAAATTTAAAAGTATTTTAAGATTAATTTCAATTATTTAACATTTTAATTTCTTCCTGATTTTTTCAATTAAAAACTTACAACCTATTTTTTATTTAAGTGTTTTTTAAGTTTATTAATTACCCTGAGAATTAATTTTAAAAGCTGGTTGGAAATTTTTGATTACTGGCTGATATTAATTAGATGCAATTTACCAAATTTATCCAATTTACTAAAATCCCAAAAACTATAGCTGATTAGACTGCTTCTAAGAATCATCAACAATAATCATGCCCCTTAAAAGTAGTTTAAGTTATATAATTTTGAAAATTTTATTTTTTTGACCAATAGCCAATAATACTATCTAGTAATCAAAAACCCAAACAATTTTTTAAAATAAAGCACAGAATATTATATATATTTCTATATATTAACAAATCTGAAAATAATCCAGTAGCATGAAATCACATTTATTACAATTAATTTTCATATCTATAGAGTGAGCTTATCTGCAGTAAAAATAAAGGTTATTATATAATCAATAAAATTACTTTTACTGTTTACTTAATGCATTTTGTGAATAAGAACACTTTTTGATTGTTTTTGATTCATTGAAAATTATTTTATAAAATTTTGAGTAAATATAAGACTTATCTCTTTACGTTATATAAAATTTACAATTCTTTTCTCATTTTTTCCATTATGGCTTAACATATGATTAAAAAAATATACTTTGATTTATAATTATCATGCACTAAAAAGTATAGTTCACCAAAATAAAAATAACAATTTTTTTAATTTTAGTCTTAATTAACAATTTTTAAATTCTGAAATTAGTTACATAAATCTTACAAAAGAAATATTTGTTCATTTTTCAATCTCAGAAAATTTGAATTTTCAGAATTTAAAGTTTTTATTATTAGCTAAAATTTACAGAATTTTGTTTTTTTGTATAACTCTAAACCAAAGTAACTTTTTAAAATACATAAAATATAAATATGTTGTTGAAAAATATACATATACATCAGCAATTCAACTTAATTGCTATTTAACTAATATATTTTAAATAATAAACAACTTTAAAATGGCAAAACAAATATTTTTTTTTTTTACTATTATTACATAAATTCCAGTATTAGTAGCAAAAAAATTTAAATATATACATTATTTGTACACAAAATTGCATAATTATTATTTTTAACTACATTTCAATTATTTATAATTTAAAAAACTGAAAAATTAAATAAACAGTTTTCTTACAAAGTTTTATAAAAACAAGTAAAAATAAAAATTGGCATTTCAAGTATCTGAGTTATTTTGTTCAAAAGGAGATTTAAAAATAATAGAAGTAACTTTATGATCTAGTCTTTTACAACCAGATGTAGAGTATAAATAATAATCTTGAGGTCCATATATAATATTAGAAATTGCTTCTTTTACCATTTCTGGAGTTGGATCAACACCCCAGTGTTTAAAAATATCTTTTATACATTGTTCAACATGAACTTTTTCTAACGGTAAGAAAGGTATATGGTGATCTATTAATTTTGATTCAATAGTATCGCTTCTATAAAACCCTCCTTCTTCGTTAAATGCTCCTAGCGTTATTAACATTTCAAAATCTTGTAATGAGATATCTTCTCTTTTAAAACCTTTTTGCCATAATGTTAACATTTGATTAACTATTGCTTCACTGCCAGTATTTGATAAAAATATAAAAATTGCTTTATTTTTATTTTCATTTCTCCATTTAGAGTAGTCAAAAAATGGTACTAGAACATCTAATAATCCATGCGGCATTTTATCAACTTCATCAAATACAAAAACTGATCTTTCACATTTTTTTAATGCTGTTGTTATTTTTTCCTTTAGTTGAGCCTTAATTTATAATGTGAAATATTATTTAATATAAATTTTTATTATGAAATTTGAGAATTATAAAATGCTCTTACCTTATACTGAGAAAGAGAATGTTCATATGGGTATTCACCTCGACCATTAAAAAAATAAAAATGTTCACTCTTTTCCCCTTTTTTAAACAAAGCATTTGCAATCATAGATGCTACATAATTTTTTCCAGTTCCTGGTAACCCATGAAAACTTAAAACTAATGGTTTTCTTGGATTATCATGATTAACATGACTATGAATTGACGAATAAACTAATTTTGTTGCTATATGCTGACCATAAAGCTTTTCTTTTAAAGCTCGACGTAATGCTAAGCATAAGAATAATCAAATTTATATTGATATTTGAAATTTTTATATGTATTAAAATTACCTTGAGTGTCTAGTGGTATATTCTCTTCAGTACAACATTCGTTAAGTTTACAATGTAATATTTTGTTATATCCAAGCCATGAAGCTAAACCTGCTACACCAACATATGCAATTGTAGCAGTTTCAATAAATACACCCACTGTTGTTCCAAAATTTAAGTAAACAAATAAAATGTATAAAAAAAAATGATTTAAATGTCTCATTTTGAATAAGTATATTTCTTTAAATAAATTTTTTTATAATTTTGGAGTTGATTATGCACATTTATAAAAACTATTTTTATTTAACGTTTAATTTATTTTGAAAGATAATTACACCCGGCTTTCTTGCATCTTTCTTTTTTAATTATAAACTAATTTTGAGGTTAGGTTCGAAAACTAAATCCTTTTTGTAGACTTCAGCAACAATAATAATTTTAAAAAAATGTATATTGAAACTTAAAATTAATTAAAAAAACAAAAAAAAATATTTAAAACAACTTTGATTAACTAAAATTTATTGTTAAATATTAAAAGTCTCTTTAAACAAACAATAAATTACGTACGTTGGCACTTGGCATTTGTGCACTATTTGGAGATTGCGAATTTTAACCAATGGCAGCACTGCTTGGTCTAAATTTTGTTTACGAAATTTAAATTTTTTGGAGTCAAAAAAATTTTGTGCTGTCTCAGCAAATATTATTTAGGTAAATAAATATATTTTCAGTAAATAATTTAATATATTTATCTTATTTTAAAAATAATTGGTACCTATATTATTATAATTTAAAAATTTGATTACAATAAGTTTACCAAACCAGTTTTAAAACTATACTATAATATGTATACGTATATTCAAAATTTTTAGTTTGCGATTTTTTTTTTATCTAGGTACCAGCCCAGTAGTGTATTATTTTTGATAGATCGACTTAAAAACGTTTTTAAACGTATAGTTTTTTCATTTTAGTAAAAATATTTTCATAAAGTATTTAAAATGTAATAAATAAGTTGCCGAAAATATTTTCAAGAAGGGACAATTCATAAAGAAGGGTCTGGAACTTTAAAGGACGCATAGTATATTATAAATATAGAATATATATAGTTTTTTCAAAGGTTTAGTACGACACTTAAAACGTTTGTGTGTTTGGATTAAAAAATCTCGCAAATATTTTATAAAGATTGATATTTATCTGTTCTTATTTAATATTTCAAATAAAAAATCTTAATAATGAGATTCAGAGTACCACATAGAATGGTGGTTCCGAGGGGGGTTCAAAATTTTGGGATGGGCAGTTTAAGACCTGAAAATTGCTGGCGAAATGAAAATCGCATTTTTGATGATAGAAGATTTCAATCAATTTATTCTAGACCATGGGCTGATATGTTGAATGAAGATAGTGGATATTATTCAGTTATCAAACCAAATAAAGACAATTTTAATGTATCTTTAGATGTTCAAAAATTCAAACCTGAAGAAATTAACGTTAAAGTCGTTGATAATTATGTAGTTGTCGAGGGTAAGTTTTAAATTTTAATGAATTTATTGAATATAAAATTTTTTTTATTAAAAAATATATTATATATCATATACACCCAGTTTTGAGTCAATTATTTGTATGGGCAGAGTTATATATATATACTAGAGTGGACCTAATCTTGGATTTTGTAGAAAATCTTTGCTCCCCGGGTTTTTTTGTAAACTTTTGGTCATAAAAAGGTCCAGCTCCAAGGATTTTGCTTTTGCTTTTTATGACCAAAAATTTACATAAAAACCCAAATCCAAAATTAGGTCTACTCTAATATATACATCGGTAGTTCTTAGCTATTTTTACCCAAGTCTTAGATATGTAGATGGTAAAATATGGTTACTGGCCAATTTTTAAGTCTCTAGGTGGCTTTGTTGCAATTTGGCAGCTGTATTTTCAATTTTTATTTTTTTCGAATTCTCAGCCACCCATTTGTTTTATATTTTCTGGACGCCCTAAATAAGCCTAAAAAATATTTTCTTCATAAAGGTAGGTAGTAAAATTTCCCGCCAAATCCGAATCTGACCATATTTTTTCGGAAAACCCTGAGAAATAGCCGGAAAATTAGAAAAACTAATTAAACATAATTAAACTTTATTAAATTTTGCTATTTTTTTATTCTGTTTATTTGTTTCATTTTAGCATTTTTTTTTTTTTTTTTTTTTTTTTTTATAGCATCGCAAAAGCTTCTAAAATTTTACTTAGTAGGGTTTTCAGGGTAAAATTTTCGGAGGAACCCGAAAATCAAGTCAGAATTTTTATTTTTGGCCAGGAAAAGTGAGAAAATCGGAAAAATTCAGAAAATGCAAAATTTTCAAATTCTATTTTTTGAGCTTGAAATAGGTTTTTAAGTACTTAATAGGCAAATGTAACAAAAAAGGCGTTTACCACCATGAAGAGTATGATAAAACACATAAAAATAAAAATTTTAAATTAAAAAAAAAGTGACGTTTTTCCAATTTTCCGACTTTTCCTGAGGGTTTTCCGAAAAAATATGGTCAGATTCGGATTGGGCGAGAAATTTTAATACCTACTCGTATGAAGAAAATATTTTTTAGGCTTATTTAGGGCGTCCAGAAAATAAAAAGCAAACGGGTGGCTGAGGATTCGAAAAAAATCAAAATTGGAAAAACAGCTGCCAAATCGCAACCAAGCCATCTAGAGCCTTAAAAATTGGCCAGTAACAATATTTTTACGTACGAAACACAGTGCAATTGGTATTTTTTAATTCAAGACAGACTTGGGTAAAAATAGCTAAGAACTACCGACTATACTACCGACGTATATAATATTCATTATTTAATATTGTGAATATATTATCCAATCTATGGTAATCTATAATTAAATAATTTTTATTTTTGTAAATTTTCTTCTCGTAACTTTCTGTATTTCTATGTAAGTCTTGTAACAATTATTTATATGATTTGACAAGAATAAACTACTACTAACTACTAATTAAATAATTTTTATTTGCTTTTCAGGAAAGCACGAAGAAAAGCCAGATGATTATGGTAGTATATCCAGACATTTCATTCGAAAGTATATGATTCCAGACAAATGGGATCCTGAAAAAGTATCAACTACACTCTCATCTGATGGAATATTATCAATTGCAGCTCCTTTGAAACCAGGAGCTTTAAACAGCAGAAGAGAAAAAGTACTTGAAATTGAACTTGATTAATATCAAGTAATATAATATTAATATATAAGTCAGGTTCATTTTTTTAAAGCTTTAATAATTAAAAAAAAATATTGTATGAATTAACATTTTTTTCACTTGTCTTGTAAAAAATAATTTTTTAAATAAAGATAATAGTTTTGCTTGTTTTCAATTTTAGTTTATTATATAGTACCAGTATATATAGTTTTTTTTTTAACATTATAACTTTTGCATTAAAATTAAAAATAATTTAATTAATAGTTTGAAACATAAGTGATATGAAGTTATAATAAGCCAAACGCGAAGGCTTACAAGGCCCGAGGTGCGTAGCACCGAGGGACTGTGATCGCATTTGGTAAAATATACATTTATATCACAAGTTCCATACATAATTTTATAGAAAATTTTGATTAAATATTTAGGTATTTCTTTTAAATTGAATTTGTTTTTAGTTAAATTTTTTTTTTTATTAGTATTAAAAACTAAAATCATTTATTCGATAAAGGTATTTATGGAAAAATTAAAAAACATCAATAAAGAAAGAAAATTTTTATAGTTTAAAAATTTTTTATTTTTACATTTTTTTACATATTTACAAAATTATAATAATAATCATACAAAATGCAAAAACAAAACTTACAAAAACTAAATTGTATGTTAATTGTTATACAAGTAACAAAAGGAACAATTACTTTTCTTTTTCATAAAGATAATTAAATTAAAATGAAATAAATAAAAAATATAATACAAAAATGAAAATTTACATTATTTTACAAATGGAATACTATTTTTTATCTTTCTTGTCACTCTTTTTTTCTTTTTTGTCATCATCTTTCAAAGCTGGAGCTCCAGTCATTTCAATTTTAACATTCTTTTCATTCTTGATCTTTGGTTGTTCTTTTCTTGGTACAGTAATGGATAAAACACCATCGGATGACAATTTGGATTCGACTTTATCCAAATCACATTGTTCTGGTATTAAATATTTTCTGGTGAATTGTCTTGATACATAGCCATGTTCATCTTGTTTCTCTTCATGTTTACCAGTAACCACAACACAATTGTCAATACATTTAACTTCAATTTCTTCGGGCTTAAATTGCTGTACATCTAAAGTACATTGAAATTTATCTTTGTCAGCTTGGATAACCGAAGCAGCTCTATCATCTGATCTTAAGAGTTCAGCCCATGGTCTATAATAATTTCTACTGATTTGTGGTCTTGGAACAATATAGTATTTTTCAATTTGTTGTGGTGTTAAAAAATCTCCAAAGTTTTGATCCAAAATAGCGTGTGGTCTATCAAGACCTTCCCACCAGTTTGAAAAAATTAATGGAACTAATGACATGTTGACACTTTAACTGAGTTAAAACTTTTTTTTGAAACTTGAATTTCAATACTTTTATATTTAATTAATGATGTTTTTAAGTCAACTAAAGATCTTTTTGCTAAGTAGAGTAAGTTTATAGAGCTTTATAGAACACTTCGAATACTTGTATTAGCTTCGATTGCTTTTTGTATACTGAATAATGCCGGGCGCTTACCGACTTTTATATAGATGGCGTGGAAGTTTCTAGAAGTATCCGGAATATACGTTTTTATGTGTATTTTTTAAATGCGTATTTCATAAAATATATAGAAATTTATATACGTTTTAATGCGTATTTCATAAAATACTTTAGTAAAAATTTTAAATTAATAAAAATTTTTATATTATTTTATGAAATACGCATTAAAACGTATATAATACCAGATACTTCTTTCAACTTTCAACCTATTTTATTTGATATTTGATGTCGAATACCTATAAATATAGATGCGATTCTCATTTCTTCTAAAAACATCCATTGGTCAAAAAATAAAAAAATATTGCAAAATAAATATAAGATATGGGTTTATTCTTTAATTAATTTAAACATTCATTTATTATTTCAATAAAATTAACATAATAGTCTAGATGTTTCCGGATTTTTCTTTGCACAAATGTGAATAGGATATTTTATCTATAAATTTATTTAAATTTGCAATATATTTTATGAACTTAATAAAATTATTGTATACTGAATTTTTAAATAAATAATCAAATTCTCTTGTGTATAGTCGAACATGCGTATATAATCACGTATACATATATTCTAGATAATTCTGGACTCACCCTTTGCTTTTGCAAAATCACCCTAAGTATTTTAAATTTGTAATATTTTTTCAACGTAAATAGATTTTTACCATAAATAAAAATGCAAAAATACAATTTTAAATTAAATATATCACTAGTTTCCTTGGAATTTTATGGGTAAAATAAATTTTTTTCCAGAATATTCTTGACAGTTCTATAAATTCTTCCTTTAATTTATTTATTTTTATATTTTAGGTACTACTTAGGTATATATAATAATGCATGGGCTTATTGTTATCACGTTTATTTGTTATACTTTTAGGTGGCATACCCACAGACATACCTGTTGTTCGCATAAAAAATTTTCTAGAAAGATACGTAATTCGTTTCAGTTTATTTATTGTTTACTTTAAATTAATTTTCTTGATGAAAAAAAAAAACGTTTTAAAAATGTTTGGCAAAATTTATATTTAATTAAATCAGATACAGTATTTTATTTTAATAATCAAAATTTTTAATAAGTGGAAAAGAAAATTCATTCTTGTTTTCAAAAATGGTATTTGATGAAGTTTTTTTTATTTTTTAGATATTTCAGATATAATTTAATATAAATTTTTGAAGAAAAAAAAATTTAATGTGATTAACCCTCGTAGGTCACTGTGGGTCAAAATGACCCCAGACTTTTTTTACTTAGGTTAAATAAAAAAGTATTTTTTTAAATACAAAAGGGTTCAAAAATACCAGAATTAATCCCAAAAATTATTAAAAAAAAAAAAAAAAAAAAAAACGGATTGGTTCAAAAAAACCTCATTTGTCTAAAAAGTTGCCTAAATCATGTGACCTTTAAGGGTTAAATTTTTTTTTATTTGAACATTTTTAAATCAATTGAATAAACAACCCTCGAAACAACCATGGTGTTACAATTATGGTGTTTTTCGAGGGAACTGTATATTTTTTTATTGTTTACGGTACAAAACTTATTACCCTTTTTTTCAAATTTTTTTTGTAGTTTCATGTTTTTCAAGGTCCAAATACCTAAAAATTGCAATGCTTATATACTGCTACAAATTTACAAATAAATTAATTTTCTCATATTTTGGGTAGTACCTTATTTTTTCATCAAAACACGTTACTGAACAAGATGCATTAAGTAAAATATTGCATAATTATGCAAAGTTTAAACTTTGAGAAAACAACCTGGACGTTTTTGACATGTTATTTTGTATGAGCATTTTAAAAATTTTTAATTTAAAACTTTCTTTGATAAACCTTTTATTATCAAAATTTTAAGTTTTTAATGGTTCATATTAAGCATTTAAATAGGAAAAAAAAACACGCCAGAGCTTTCAAGTGCATAAATATAGGCTGCGCACTATGAAAATGGTGGAAAGCTTAAAAATATTTAAAATCGAGGGACAAACTTGAATACGACGATACGCTATGAGGATTATATAAGAATTTGTTTCTTTGAAAAAAATGAATTATCGGGACCTAAATTCGTCATTTGCGCCCAATACTCCAGTCAAAATACAGGTTTGGGTGTACTTACGGTTACGAATACAAGATTTGCTCTAGTATAGGTTTTTTGGGTCGCTGAACACGAAAATCGGGGTCTTTTGGTAAAGAAAATGGACTTTACCCTAAAATTTGCAAAAACTACCCCCAAAAGGGGGTATTTTTGATGTATTCGCGTTCTGAGTCGATAGATTAGTCAAAGAATTGGTTTAATTGGCTAATTAAGAATCTCGATGATTTTTTAAGGTAACATTAATATTTCACCCTTAAATTAGCTAAAACTACCCCCCAAAAGAGGTGTTTTCGCTATTTTCGCACTTTTTGCGAGCAGATTAAGTCCATGGGGTTTTTTGGGTCGCTGAAAACGAATTTCATGGATTTTTTTATGAATAATTAATATATCACCCCTAAATTAGCTAAAACTACCCCTAAAATCTACGACCCAAAAACCCTATGGACCTAATCTGCAGGGCGTACAAAATGATGAAATAGCAAAAACGCCCCTTTTAGGGGTAGTTTTAGGTAATTAAGGTATGATATATTAGTTATTCATAAAAAATTCCGTGAAATTCGTTATCTGCTACCCGAAAAACCCTATGGACCTAATCTGAACATACAAAATGCAGAAATAGCAAAATGCAACTTCTAGTTTTTTTAACATGGAACATGTTCATTGGATGGGGTATTTGAAAAAGTCCGGCTCGGCAGGGGGGGGGGGTGAAAAGTGACGTTTTTAGGGGGGGGGGGGTCAAAAATTGACGTTTTTAGGGGGGGGGGGTCAAAAATTGACGCTTTTAGGGGGGGGTCAAAAATTGACGCTTTTAGGGGGGGGTCAAAAATTGACGTTTTTAGGGGGGGGTCAAAAATTGACGCTTTTAGGGGGGGGTCAAAAATTGACGTTTTTAGGGGGGGGGGGGTCAAATGGACTTAGAATATTTTCGATTCAGGGACTTTTGGTGCAGAAGTACCTAGGGACTATTGGTGCAGAAGTCCCTAAAGACCTTTGGTGCAGAAGTACCTAGGAACCTTTGGTGCAGAAGTACCTAGGGAGCATTGGTGCAGAAGTACCTAGGGACTATTGGTGCAGAAGTCCCTAAAGACCTTTGGTGCAGAAGTACCTAGGAACCTTTGGTGCAGAAGTCCCTAAAGACCTTTGGTGCAGAAGTACCTAGGGAGCATTGGTGCAGAAGTACCTAGGGACCTATGGTGCAGAAGTCGCTAAAGACCTTTGGTGCAGAAGTACCTAGGAAGTTTTAGTGCAGAAGTACCTAGGGAGCATTGGTGCAGATGTCCCTAAAGACCTTTGGTGCAGAAGTACCTATGGAGTATTGGTGCAGAAGTACCTAGGGACCATTGGTGCAGAATTTTTAAGAATTCATTATAAAAATTAATAAAAAATAAATTCATATTCATATTATTTAAAAAACTATAATAATTTGAAAATTTAATTAATTTAGTTCATTTTGATGTCTAAGCAGCATGATTTCTATAATAAAAATCTAAATATAAATATTTGCATATAAATATTTATATTATGAACACAATAAATACTTTATTATCAATGTTATAAATGAACATGTTCCATGCTCGTTGGTTGTGTAGTTACACAAACCGGTTATAAATTTTTTATCTATGAAAGGACTAATTTTTTATTCATTTATGATTCATTCAACTTATTTTTCTTTTTTTTGGAATATAAACAACGCTGAGGAATTTGTCAAAGTTTCCGAGTTAACTAATTCTATTTCACCCTTCTTTTTTGATCTTATTTTTCTTCTTTTAGAAGTTAAAATGGGTTGCTGTGACATTTTGCTTTTTCAAAATTATTTGAATCTGTATGTAAATTTAAATTAATAAACAAAATAAAGGTTAAAATTTTGATTTCCTTTATATTGGGATAAAAAAGGTTCGAAAAAAATAGATAATAAAAATTACTTGCTCTGTAACTAGCATCATAATCAACAAAATTTCTTTCGTCACTCAAATTTACTATAATAAAAATACCTTTTACAGATTTTAAAAAGATATTGCAAAAAATTTTTTTTCTAATAAGTACTATTCTTATTTGAAAAATTTTTATTAAATTAAAAATTTTACTTAAGTATACAGAATAATAAATCTTTTGTCTATATAATAATCAGAAACTTCGAGCCCTTTTTTAAATTTTGAATTTATTGTTTTTCATACTGCCACGCGCACTCGCGCACAAAATGTAGCAGAAGAAAAATCAAACAAACACAAACAGTCACGTCAGCAATATGTGTGACTGACCAAGAAAAAAAAGGGGAGCTCAGTTAGTGATTGGATTGAAAGAGACTTTGGAAGTAAAAAAAAAGAAAAAAACTGGATTATTGAAATTGAAATTGACGCCAAGATGATCTGGCTTTTAAATCATGAAAAAATTTGTACTTTTTTGTTAATTTTGTTATTTTTATTGCGAAAACAGTGCATTGCTGACTCCGAAGATATTTTAGGATGTGGAGGGTTTATTAAAAGTAGCACTGATATTGACTTTAGTCAAATCAGCATTAAATTGTGAGTTTTTAATAGGTTAACCTCAATTTTATTATCTATATTTTAATGAATTAATAAATTTAAACTTTTTATTAATTAAATAATTTTTGATAAAAACAAATTTTGTATTAGAGATTAATTATTTTTAACTACTAACGATTGTTTTAATTTATTTTATAATAATTTTATTTGACAATTTTTGAACATTAAACTCTTTTTTATTGCATATTTTTAAATCATATTTAAATCATATTTATTTTAAATTCATAATATTTTTTAGATACACAAAAACTGGTAGTTTAAAAGACCAGACAGAATGTGCTCCAAACACAGGCTATTATTTCTTACCCATTTACGATAATGGAAAATACTTATTGAAAGTTGAGTCTCCTGCGGGTTGGAGTTTTGAACCAAACGAAGTATCGTTAAATATTGATGGATCCAAATCTGATCTATGTAGCCAAGGAAAGGATATAAATTTTATTTTTAAGGGTTTTGGTATTACAGGTAGAGTTACAGCCCTTTCACAGTCTACAAAAAATTTATCTGGTCCTAAAGGAGTTACTGTTACTTTGTATGATAGTAATAACAAAACTGTGATTGATACTACAACAACCAACCAAGGAGGTACTTTTTCATTTTCACCTGTTCAACTTGGAAAATATGTTATTGTTGCAAGTCACCCTGTGTAAGGATATAATTATTGATTCTTGAATTCAAATACTGGTACTGAAAAAAAGTTGTTATGTTTTTTATTTTATTATTTCAGGTGGACTATGGATAAACATTCCACCAGGGTAACTGTACAAGAAGGTAGTACCAATATAAAAGATGGATTATTAAGTGTTTTTGGATTTGATGTTAGTGGCCGTGTTGTTACAACAGATGGTGAACCAGTGGGCAAAGTTTCTTTTCTTCTTTTTGGAGTATAAATCTTTTTTTAATTTAATAATACTTTAGAATTTTTCTTTAAATTAATATTTTTATATTTTAGAATGGCAAAGTAAAAAATTGCATTACAGCACCTGTAGAAGGATTTCAATCTAAGAAACCTCCCTTATGTCATGTAGAATCAGATAAATCAGGTAAATTCATCTTTCCAGCAGTGTCTTCTGGAGATTATGTACTTATTCCATTCTATGCTGGAGTAAGAACAAAATTTGATGTCCAACCATCTGAACTTTCTTTTACTGTTGGTTATGAAAGCTTAATTTTACCACAAGTTTTTAAAGTTACTGGATTTACTGTTAGTGGTACTGTTATGGCATCATTACAACCATTAATACCTTTACCAGGAGTTAAAGTCTTTTTATCAAAAAAGCAGATTGCTCTAACTGATCAAAATGGAGCATATAAAACTGATAATGTAAAAGCAAAACAATATACTTTGCATGCTGATGCAGGTGAGTTTGACAAATTTTTAGTTTTGTTAAAATATTTGAAAACTAAATTTTTGATTAATATTTTATTTTTCATAATCCTTTTTATTTTTTTAGATGACTATATGTTCAAAGAACAGCTAGTTAAAGTATCTCCTAGTAATCCTGAGTTACCTGGAATTGTTCCATATGCTTTTAAAGTTTCAGGAGTAGTTTCATCAACAATAAAATCCAGTTTATTAAATAGAAATATAAAAATAAAAAAAATAGAATCAGGAAATTCAGAAACTAAAGTCACCATTAATTCAGATAATGGCTCTTGGAGTACTTTCTTGCAACCCGGTAAATATGAAATAAGTGTTATGGTTAGTGAAGATGAAAAAACAAAAGGATTACAGTTAGTACCTTATATTTTATGAATCTTATTGTAAGAAATTTGACTAAAAGTTCTATTTTTAAATTATTTGTAGTTTTTACCCATTACATCATATTGCCACTGTTTCATTTAAGCCAGTAACTCAACTCTCTTTTATGCAACTCAAAGTTACATTAAAAGGAACAACTAATTGTTTTCAAGACAAGGATTTATCAAATGAATGTAAAAAATCTCAAGTTACATTAAAAATGCTTGATGGAGATGTAGAACCAAAGACAGTTAATGCAAAAGGTAATCACAACTTATCATGTATATTTTTTTTTATAGTTTTATTCATTATAAATGATTTTATGATATCCAAGTCACCTCAATTAGAATAAATAATATTAAATATTATTTATATATATTTTTTTTTGTATTTATAAAAAGTTTACTAATATTTTTTTATAAATTTAAAACATAGAAGGAGAATATTCTTTTGAAGATGTTTTACCTGGTCAATATGAAGTTTCGGTAGATACCGACACATTTTGTTGGAAAAATCCAGTTCAAAAAATTACTGTTGAAGAAAAAAATCCTCCTAAAATTAGTCCATTTCAACAAACAGGATTTTCAGTTACATTTATGTCATCTCACGATACCACTGTAGAATATTCTTTGCCAAATAAACCAAATAAAAAGATGTCTTTACAACTAACCAAAGGAAATACTAGACATTGTGTTTCTGATCCTGGAAAATATGAATTTTACCCAAGAAGCTGTCATAAATACTCAAAAATGATGTTCCTTTGGAATACAAATGATCGCTCGCCAATTATGATATCATCAAATGAACATTTACACAAAGGTTATATAAAAAGTTTAGTAGCTGCAGATGGAATAAAAATTAAAATTGAAAAAGAGTCTGAGGAGAATAAGCCTTTAATGTAAATATTTGATTCATATTTTATAAATTATTTTTTTTAAGAATTTAAAATTAATAATTTTTTTATTTTTAAATAGTCTTGGGCCTTTAAGACATGTTCGGGAAGGTGATCTTTACAAATATGAGTTTACATTTTATGCTATTTCAGGAGAAAAGTATTCAATTTATCCTTTATCTGAGTCTTTATTATTTGACCCCCCTTCTCAAAAAATTGTTGGTGCCAATGATTGCGAAAATAATGCAGCCAGTTTTCAAGGACAACAAGGAAAAGTAAAATTTTTTTTCGTTTTTATTACTTTTAAAAATATATATTTTGTAGATACTTTATCAACATTTTTTTCCAGATTATTCATGGATCTATTTTACCAAAATTACCTGATGTTATGATTAAAATATTTGGAAAAGATAAAGAGTTACCTGTACATACATTAGTTACACAACAAAGTGGAAATTTCAAAGTTGGACCTCTAGATGGAAAAATTTCATATAGGTAAGTTTTAAAAATATTGATTCAAATAAATAAATATGTAAAAATTAATATTTTTCATTTTTAGCATAACTGCAGAAAAAGAAGGATACGTTTTGACACGCGATCCAAATTCAAAAGATATTGTATTTTTAGCTCGAAAATTAGCTGAAATTAATTTACAAGTTATTGATACCGATGGTGGTGATCCATTACAAGTAAAAAAATAATTTTTTAAAAATATTTTAATTTTATAAAAGATTGCTGCAAATTTTATATTTTTATTAATTTTAAAGGGAGTATTGGTATCTTTGTCTGGTGGAAGTGGAACTCAAAGTTATCGAAAAAATAGTATTACAGGAGAAAATGGACAGCTAACATTCAATTCGTTATCTCCTGGAGAATATTATTTGCGTCCAACTATTAAGGAATACCGATTTGAGCCATCATCCAGAATGATTCGCGTTGAAGAAGGAGCAACTCTTTCAGTAGGATTTGTTGGGAAGAGAGTTGCATTCAGTGCTTACGGTATAGTCACAAGTCTAAATGGCCAACCTGAAGGTTCTATATTCGTAGAAGCTTTAGGTCAAGGAGATTGCTCTGAATTACATGAGGAAGCAGTTACTAAAGAAGATGGAACATGGAGAATCCGAGGACTAGAACCCAGAGTTAGTTGCTAAATACAAAATTATTATTTTGTTAATAAATATTTTTTAATTAAATAACTGTTTTAGTGTTTATATGCTATTAAATTGAAAATTAATGAACAATCAAGTAACAGAGTAAGAAGAGCCATTCCTAGTTCAGTAGCAGTTGTAGCAACTCAAGATATTTTTAATATTAAACTTATTGCATTAGAGCCAATATCTAGAACTGATATTTCAGTTCGAATAATTGCTAGTAAACCAGAATTTTATAAAACTTTAAGGGTAAATATATTATTTTTCGTTTGTTTATTATAAATAAAATAATTGACCTATATACCTTAAAACTTGCAATAAATTTTAGTCAAAAAATTTAATAAACAAATCAAAAAATTTGATGGAAAATAACTTTTAATAATTTTTTATTTATTTTTTGTAGGTAAAACTTTACAGGGAAGATGTGCCTGATTCACCAATACATGTTGCCAAATTTGATAATCATATATTAAGTAAATACGGGAATCCTGGATTATTACATCATTTTCCTTCAATTCAAGCAGACGGTTCAAAGTATTACATTCAAATTGAATCTTCATTATCAAAATCATCCTATAAATATAATGTAATTCCAACATATTTTGAAGCTAATTCTACTTTTAAATTTATTGAATTAAAATTTGATGCTGAAAGAAAACAAGATCAAACTGATGTCATTCAGATGAGTTTTATGCCACTGCCATTAATAATTATGATAACTTTAGCATTTTTCAATAGAGATAGTCTTTCGGTATGGCTGAATAGTACAATTGAAAGTTGGTCAAGAAAATCATTCTCAAATTCAAGAAATTCTCAAGTAAACTCAGCTATCGCTGTACCTATTGATCCAAGAGCTGATGATATTATAGTTGAACAAATCGAAAGTATCAATAGAAAGAATAAAAAGGCCAAGCCTAGAAAAACTTAATTACAGTAGATAGTTTATTTAAAATAAATTAAATTCTTGAAACTGAATAATTAAAAAAAAAATGAGATAAATGAATGTATAAAGTGAATGTCATTTAAAATGTTTATTTATATATTTTTGTTTTATATTGTTGTTTTTTTTTGTTTTTACAATATTAATAGTAATAGAGTAAAAGTGAAGTAATTAAGTAAGTGTATGAATCATGTGTATAAAATATTTGTACATAGTATTTACATTATAAATAAATGAACATTAAAATCAATTTTTATGTACATATACTAAAATATAAATATTTGTATAATTAAGTTTTAAAAGTCAAAAAATTGTTATTAATGTTTTTGATAAAATCAAATTTTGAAATAAATTTTTAGAATTCAATTTAACTAATATAAAATATCGTTATTTGGATTTATAAAAAATAGAGGATCAAATAAGAATTTTTGTATATTAAAATTTTTATATCGATAAAATTATACTTAAATATTAAAATAAAGATTTTTAGAAAAAAAAACTATTTTGTTTTTTTTTTATTTGTAAATTTATACCTTGTACTGTGGTAACATACACGCTGATTCCGAAACAGTAGTAGTTGCGCGCGCATATTAGTAAGCGCGAAATATAATATTAAAAATTTTCACAGTGGGGCCACAAAATTTCAAATAAAATAATAAAATGGTAAAGAAGTTTTGGTAATTACCATCTAAACTTCTTTACCATTTTATTATTTTATTTGAAATGTTGTGGCCCCACTGTGAAAATTTTTAACATTATATTTCGCGCTTACTAATATGCGCGCGCAACTACTACTGTTTCGGAATCAGGGTGTATAAATATTCATGAATGTAACTATAGAGAAGAAGGGGAGATTAAATTTTTAATAAGTTTGTATTTAGTATCAATTATTCTGAAACACACTATAGTTTAATTTATGTTCTAATGGCATTTAGAGTCAAGTGATTGGCATATTAAAATTAAAAAATGTTTAAAACAAATAAAAAAATGTCAATTTTTTTAATTATTTTAATATTTTTTTTTAATTATGGATTTTCAAAAAATATCGTTTTAATTGTTGTTGACGATTTGGACTCAGTTTTAGATGGAATGGTAATTTTTCTTTTTATTACTAAATAATTGATTAAAAAATTAAATGATTTATTTACGCGCAAGAATTTGAATTATTTAAAAAATTTATTAAATGTTTTTTTTTTTAATAGACACCTATGACTAATACTGTAAAACTTATTGGCGAAGAAGGAACGACATTTGATAATTGTGTAAGTTTATTTTTATGAAAATCTAAAAAATAATCTAAAAATTTTTAATTTCGGGAATTTTTAAAATTTGCTTAGTGTCTTAGAATATTCGAAATTAAACAGCAAATAAAAAAATATAGGCACATATACTTTTTTTTTAAACATATTAAAATAAATCAGAAATTAAAAATTCTGAAACTGAGAAATATAAAACCTGTTAATTAACTTGTTATGTAATGAAGTTTTTATAAATTTTGTCTTTAAAAAAAAAGGTATTATTTAAAAAACAAAACAAAAATACTTGATCGTGAATCATTAAAATATTTATATTTATGCATAAAAAATTTGGAAAACGTATGAGGCTATAGCCTTAGTTCTTATAAGAACTAAGAATAAGTTCGAATTTCTATATTGAATAAATATGATATTGTAAAAATATTTTATTTATATGTTTAAATATTTTTGTTATTTTTAATCGTTGTGAAAAATTATAATTAAGAATTCTTTACTTCGTAATCTTTTGACGTTTTGAAGACAATCAATTTTTGTATTTGAAAATTATTTTTTTTACTGCACAAATTTTTATTTTTGGTATTCCATTTTTCCAGACAATATTCTGGTCAAATTTTTATAAATTGTTTAAATTCTTCTTTGCCCCGGTAGCATATTCAATAATAATAAAAAAAACTTTTTATTAAAATAAGAAAATTTTAAAAAAATTTTGCGTGATTCAAATTTCTCTAGAAATAAAAATCAATTTCATTTTTTTAATTCTGATCCCGGAAGTTAAGCAAACTTGAGCGCGGTTAGTATACTTATGGATGGGTGACCGCTTGGGAACACCGCGTGAGGTTGATCTTTTTTTTTTACACGATTTTTTTCGAATATATTTACAAATTTTTTCGAAAATTTACTAATTTTTCAATGTTCTAATTTTTTTATTAATATAAGGAAGTTACTTTTTACAGTGTATATTTTAACATAATCCAATTAAAAAATTTTTTTAAACTTATTTAGTTTGCTGCGGTACCAATCTGTTGCCCAAACCGTGCATCAATATTAACTGGAAGATATCAGCATAATCACCATGTATTGAACAATTCTATATCAGGAAATTGTAACGGCGAAGAGTGGAGGAATAATCACGAAAAAAATACTTTTGCTGCTATTTTAAAAAAGAAAGCTAATTACAAAACTTTTTATGCTGGAAAATATTTAAATAATGTAATTTTTTTATATTTTTAAAATTAGGATTCAAAATTTATGATTATTTTTCACATTTAAATAGTACGGTAATAAAAATGCCGGTGGCTCCCATGTACCTAGTGGATGGGATTCATGGTATGGATTGCATGGTAATTCAAGATATTATGATTATACCTTATCAGAAAATGGCGTTGAAAAAAAATATGGTAATTCATCAACCGAATATCTTACTGATGTTATTGTAAGTTTCAAAAAAAAAAATTTTTTTAATTACAAAATCGAAGAATTATTTTTATTTTTTCATATTTTTTAGAATAATTTTGCAACAACTTTTATCAGTAAACAAAAAAAAGGCAAACCATTTCTAATGGTGCTTGCACCACCTGCACCACATGACCCCTTTACTCCGGCAACCAGACACGCAGGAGCTTTCAGAAACCAAAAAGCTAAAAGAACGAAAAATTTTAACACACCTCATCAAAGTGTGAGTTTCAAATTAATATACTAAATACAAACTGAAAGAAAAATTAAAGCTCTATATTCAAAAAAGCCGAAAAAGCTTTATTAACTACACTCTAAAAAGTAACTTTCTTATACCGTATAGGAGCCGGTTTTCGATCAGAAGTCACTTTCTTATACCTAGCTGTATCTTTATTTATTGAAAAATATTTTTAAAAATTAATGGTTGGTGTTAAATATTGTTGCATTTGTTTAGGGAAACCCTATATTTTGTTTTGCTAATTAAAAAAATGTCAAATTTATTGATGGATAATTAATAATTTACATTTATTACAAGTGTGCAAGGTAAGGTAATTTCGATAATGCAAATTCTTCTTTTGATAATAGTATCATTTTGATCGAATTAATTTTCGATAATTTAAAAATCGCTAAAACTAAGTGAAAATCGTGCGCGTTTTAATAGAATTCTTATAGGTATAACTATACCTATTTCTTAACTCCCTTTTCACTTCTTTTTTCTTGTTTTTTTAATATAAAATACCAATAATAAGAATAAACTATAGTAAACAACAGGGGGTTGATTCTGTAAGCGTTTCGATGTATATCGCGTGATATGGGTGCTTTCTATCATAAATTTAGTGGTAAAGCGCATGCGCGGTCTGATGTTTTTAGGAATGAGAATATGTTTTACGATAAAATAATCATGACCATAACCTTAAAATCAGTTGATACGCCAGCAAAGTAGGATAAGTCTTCGAAATGGCGTGATAAAGCCCCTATCGTAGTTGGGATTTCTTTTCACCTACTAGAAAAAATGTTTTTAAAACTCAAGGAAACAAAATAGGAACGCCTTATGTAAGCAACCAGTCGTGTCAATAACCTATTTCAGTTTTCACGCGGCTTTATTATTAACACACGCGTTTATATATACCTCTCTTTATTTATTTGTGATTTAAAAGTAAAAAAGACATTAATTTTATGAAATAAATGTTAGAATATAATTTTTATACATTTTTAATATTAAAATAAAGATTTTTTCCCAATTTTAAAGTGTTTCTACGTATTTTTTATAAAAATCGAAGCGTTTATTGCAAGTTTATGGTGTTGTAATCAAAGTGATACCTAAGTATATAAATACTTAAAATTGTGTTTTTATGTGAAAATTTAGTAAATATTTTGTCAATTGTTGTAAAATGTAGTATAAAAAATGTAATTATGACAAATATAATGTATTATAATTGAAAAATATCGTTTAAATAAAAAAAATTGTAATATTATTGAAAATATCGAAAACCTGTTTTGTGTAAAAAAGTTAGGAATCGATTATCGATATACCTATTTAAAAAAACTTATAACCGGTTTGTGTAAACACAACCTAAATGCATGGAACATGTTTACTTCCAAATGAGGACTAGATATAATACAAATGTTACTCAACATTACAATACAATTTTCTATTGTTGTAATTTGTAATTATTACCTTACTAGTTGTTAAGATTCTAAACCCAAACTATTTTGATTCCCTAAACCTGAATTATTATAAGTCCCTGAACCTGAATTATTCCAAGTCCCTAGATCGATATTGGTCTAAGTCCTTAAGCCCAGATTTTTCAAAGTCTTTTAATAGTATTTTATTTATTTATATATACTTACCTAATTATTCTAAGTCTTATTTGACCCCCCCCCCCTTAAATAGGACAAATTTGACCCCCCCCTTAAAAAGGACAAATTTGACCCCCCCCCCTTAAATAGGACAAATTTGACCCCCCCCCCTTAAATAGGACAAATTTGACCCCCCCCCCCCTTAAAAAGGACAAATTTGACCCCCTCCCCCCTTAATTTTCAAGTTCTGAAGTACCCCCTCCCTATAAACATGTTCCATGTTAATAAATTTGCAATAATTAAGTGAATATAACCCTTTCCCTTCATTTATTAAAGCTTCACAGCGTAATTAAAAGCATTTTTAGTGTTCGGCATAGAGTAGGTATCCCTAAAACTCGATTTTAATAACACACGAGATTTGGTGAAAACGATGAGAAAAATCTCCTAAGGTTGTACAAGAGAATATTTTTCTTATTTTTTTTATTAATTTAAATTGTTTTTTAACATCGGTAGGGTAGAAATTAGTTCTTTAGGGTTTATAGTTTCATAAGAAAATTCGGTTTTAGATAAATGATGCATGCTTTTTAATATAAACGCTAATTTGTGTGTATTTGATCGAAAACCAATACGTTAGAAAACTGGCTCCTATACGGTATTAACAAAAAAATTAGAACATTTTCGAAAAATTAGTAAATTTTTGAAAAAAATCTTAAATTTACTAAATTTAGTATATTAACAAAAAATTCGAGTATTCTCGATTTTTTTTTGTTAATTTGCAAGAAAAATTGATAATTTACAATTTTTTTCCGAAAATTTACAAAAAATAGTTGTAAATTTCCGAAAAATAGTTGTGAATTTACAACTTTTTTCGTAAAATCACAAAAAAAATTCTATTTTTTTTGTAAATCTAAGAAAGTTGCTTTTTACAGTGTATTATTTTTTAAAGAAAAATTTTATTCAAATCTTATTTAATTAATTAGCCAAATTGTACAAAAAAATTAATACTTTTATAGGATAAACATTGGCTTGTTAGAATGGGCCAATCACCTTTGCCCGATGACGTAATTGAGAAAATTGACTTTGTTTATAGCCGGAGATGGGAATCAATGTTAGCTGTCGACGAAATGGTTCGCGATGTTTACAATAATTTAAAATCAAAAAATTTATTAGATGAAACTTATATTATATTTACGTCAGATAATGGTTACCACGTTGGTAAATTTCAATTATGTATCCAAATTTACAAAAATTTTTCTGTTAACATAAATTAAAAAAATAATTTTTTGATGAAGGTCAATTTAGCATGCCATACGATAAGAGACAACCATACGAAACTGATATTAAAGTACCACTTTTGATTAGAGGACCATTATTTAAAGTAAAAACTCGAATAAACGCTGCTGTAAGCAGTGTTGATTTATTTACTACAATATTGGAACTTGCTGGAATTGAAGAACCATCGGATGGTATTTCGTTATTAAAAACGCAGGATAATGAAGTTGAAGATAGAACGGTTCTAATCGAATACAACGGTGAGAGAAGCGATCATGTACCAAAATCTGGGTGTCCAACTGATTTAGATCCTAATTTATGTGTAAGTTAATTATTAAAACTATACTGTAAAAAGTAACTTTCTTAGATTTACAAAAAAAATAGAATTTTTTTCGAAAAATTAGTGAATTTTCAAAAAATTTTGTAAATATTCGATAAAAATCGTAAATTTACTAAATTTAGTATATTATCGAAAAAAATTCGAAAATTCTCGAAAAAAAGTTGTAAATTCACAACTATTTTTCGGAAATTTATAACTATTTTTTGTAAATTTTCGAAAAAAAATTGTAAATTATCAATTTTTCTTGCAAATTCTCAAAAATAAAATCGAGAATGCTCGAATTTTTTGTTAATATACCAAATTTAGTAATTATACGATTTTTTTCGAATATTTACAAATTTTTTCGAAAATGTAATAATTTTTCGAAAATGTTCTAATTTTTTTGTTAATATAAGAAAGTTACTTTTTACAGTATATAATTATTTTGTTGTAGTTATTGAATAAATTAGTCACAAAAATAAAATCTTTTAAATAAAATGATCTACACTGAGAAAAAAATTTAGTTGTTTCAAGCGAAATTTTTCTGGATACCGCAAATTGAATATAAATTCCTCTGGAGGAAGCGTTACTGTTTGAAAAAATCAGAAAAATTCCGCTAGTTGTGTAGTAATATTTTTATTTCAATGCAGTGAGAAGAGATAATAATTTTAACAATAATTTTTTAACAGCATTGTAGAAAAGATTTAGCCTGTAAATGTCAAGATGTTGCTAATAATACTTTTGCATGTGTTAGAAGAGTTTCAAAAGAATATAATAATATATTTTGTGTCTTTGACGATGATGAGGTAAGTAATAAATTATATGAAAAAATAATATTTTTCCTGAAAATTAATTTATTTAAATAAAGACAAAGGAATCAACTGTTTACTTTATATTTCTGTGGTGATTTAATACAGTTACCCAAGTATTTTACGTAGATTATTGCATTTTTAAATGAAAATGTATAAAATACTTAAAATAATATATTATTATTGAAGTAAAAACGAGAATAAAGTAGTAAATTAAAAATTTTTTTTATCTAAGGCAATAATAATACAGGCGCCAGCCATACTAATCACGCCCAAAAATTAAATTTCTTTTTCCGAGGATAAAAATCGGTGGTATTTATGTTTTTTGACTCGCTGAACACAAATCCAGGTCCGGTTTTGCGAATTTCATGGTCAATTTTTTGTTATTCACAAATTATTGGCCAATTTTGCAATAATTTCTTGATAACAAAAAATTGACAACGAAATTTGCAAAACGGACCCCGAATTCGTGTTCAGCGGGTCGAAAAACATAAATACCACCTGTTTTCATCCTCGGTAAAAGAAATTTAATTTTTTAATTTTTGGGCGTGATTAGTATGGCTGGCGCCTAGACTATAAGACAAAAATGTATTGCATAATTTTGTATATTTTTGTATTATAGTGATTGAAACCAAATCTAATCTAAGTAGTAGTATCCGGAGACCTCTAGGCCACGATAGCCTCCCATAAACATAAAAAAACTAATTTTGTGGATATTTTTAATTTTATTTAATTTCTCCAACCCATTAACAGATAATACTCTGCTCATAGGCTGTAAAACAACATTTAACCACATTTTTACCAAATTTTTTTTTTTTTTTGCTTTTTGGGCACTTTTAAGACTCCGAAATATAACTTTGAATTTTCCAAAAACCGGGTTTTTGAGCATAAAAAAATATTCATCCCTTAAATTTTTGTTGGTATGAAAAATCATATTTTTTAATTTTCCACTTTCTAATACTCGAAAATTCAAAATCTTCTACCGCCGTTTACCCGCGGTTTTTTTAACTACTATGAAATTTTTATTTTAAACAATTTATTATTGTGCCGAAAATGTAAAAGTTCTTAAACTGATTTTTATCAATAGCCACAATTTTGCAGCCCAGGTGCTACTACTCAGGTTGGGTTTGGTTTCAGGGGCCTTATTCGGAAATAGCCTATGCATGGTTAAAAATGTGAATTATTAGAATTTGCAATTAAAATTATAAAATTCAAAAAAAATTAATTATTAATTACTAAAATTTTCTTTTGATATTTTTTAGAAATTCGTCGAATCATACGATTTAAAAGCAGATGAAGATCAATTAATTAATATTGGTCCAAAGATGAAATCAAATAAAAGACGCAGATTCAAAAGTCGACTAGAGAAGATGACAATTTGTAAAGATAAAGCCTGCATTTCTATACCACCTTAAAAACATTTTTATTCACTTTTTTTAAAAACAGCTACAGTTTAGGAGTTACAAATGTCTGCAAAAATATCATTTTTCAAAAATTTTCTTATATTTTTTATTAATAGTATTCTTACAAATCAAATAAGTTCCAAAAGCATTTATTTCATATTCCATTTCAACATTTATGCATCCATAAACGATTACATAAACGCACCTTAAAACTTATCCTGTAATAAATATTGTTTAAATAAAAATTTTTTAAAATATAAGTATTAAATTTTATTCTAATCTCCATAAGGTCACCAGAAATAAGGAACACAGTTTTTAATCTAAACTTTTATTTTCAAGGAAGGGGTATATTATAATACAGTACTTTTTGGCAACCTAGATGGAAAAAGTTCTAACAAAGATTTTTTAAGTCGCTGGTTATGAAACTCAAAGTTTTAACATCCTTCATTTGGTAAAATATGCGCATATTTAAAAGTATTTTTGCAATATTCACAAAATAGCGGATTTTTTTTTCAGTGTACTATATAGCTTTTTGAGACTCTTAATTAGGAATTTTAAGGCCCTGTGTATGAAAGATGCATCAAACACCTTTAGATTTAAAAAACTACCTCTTCTTAGGGGTGAATTTAGGATATTTTTGCAAGATGCATAAATAAAAGAAATATCTGGCCTACTGAGTGTATTTTCAGGTTCAGTTCCTAGGAATTCGAGATCAGAGATCTAAAATTACGTATAGAGGGCTAAATATTTCTATTATATCTTAATATTTTTAAATATATCTCAAATTAAACCCTGATGTTTTTTTCAATTTAAAGGTATTTGATGCACTTTCATGCATAGACCCCTCAAATTCAAAATTAACAGCCCCAAAAACCTGTGCAGTGAGCTAAGTCTTCGAACAACTCGTTAGCAATAATTTAAGGGTGCTAGATAAACTTGACAGGAGTTAAACTTCGATTTTCTTAATCAGTGACCCAAAAAATCTTTAGTAGATCTTTTCTCACTTTTATTGTCAAAAAAACCGAAAACTCGTAATTTGCCTGGAGTAATTTATTGCAAATGGTATTACCAAGCTAATTTCTGAAATAATGTTGCATATAATTTAATTTTTAAAATTAAAAATAAGAACAATTCAATAAAAAAATTTAAAAAAATTTTTATTAAAAAAATCAATATATAATTGAGTAAAGATTTTAAATATTATTTTGAATATAAAAGTATTACATGCATACTTACTTACTACTATATATTTAAAAAAAATATAATATAAAACTTCCCTATTATAATAAAAAGTTTCAATTTCTTCTTTTTTTTTTATACCATCCAATATTTGAATTGTTTTCTTTAAAAATATTTTTATTATACGATACCCAGAGAGAGAGAGGTAGGTATTTAAATTCAATCTGAATAATGATTATAAATATAAAAGCATATTATATTGTGCATTGAAATATATAATATTTGTTTTTATTTTATAAAAAAAAAAAATTTTCATTTTTATTTTAATATAGGTATACATACCTATATCTTCTTTTTCTTTCTCCTATTGTTATTTTATTAGTTTGCATTATGTGCTTTATAATTTTTTGCATTTTTTTTCTGTTTAAATTTTATATAGCTTTAAATTGATTATTTTTAGTTATCCTATTATTTCTTATGGCATTATTTGTGGATTTTAATTGAGGTATCAATTTTCTGAATTTTTTAAATATTTATTTTTAAAATAACATAAAGGTAGGAAACTCAAGAAATTTTTGGCCCTTTAGGCCTTAAACAGCCCGAGTTATGGTCAATCAGTTTCATTGGGCAAAATTGTTTCATTTAAACAAAAAAAAATTATATTACTATTTTCTATGAAAATTAACCGAGTAATGGTCGAAAGTAAAGATAAAGACAAAAATTACCATATTTATACTGATTCCAATTTTAGGGTCTAAAACGACATTATAATTTTAAAAATACACAACTTGCTTAAATTTTATAGTAAAAAGAAAAGTTTTGAATTATTATCGAATATTTTTTCCTTAGCAATTCGCTTATCCAAGAAAAAAATTAGTTTTATAGACGATAAAGTTTTTTTTTGTTAAAAACTAATTTAACTCGTTAAAGGTTGTTTCCGATTATTATAATTTTTTAATCAATAAAATACAATTTTGTTGGTTTTGTGTGAAAATAGTAATGTTTTTTTTTAGGACTAATGTGAAAATATTCTAAAACAGGCTAAAATCGGGCTTAATAGCCGAAACGAAAAATTTTATGTTTATGATTTTTAAGCATTTTTCCGAAAAAGGTAGGCTTCAGAGCTAGTTAAGAGTCGCCTAATGAGTTTGATTGGCCATAACTCGGGCTATTTAAGACCTAAAGGGCCAAAAATTCCTGAAGTTTCCTATCTTTACGTTATAAAAACATAGAAAAAAGTTGGGGCAAATCCGGTGACTCGAGCTGCCCGATATGGCTGTTTTGTCTAAGAAATACTCATTTCAAATAAATATACCCACCACTGATCTAATATAATAATTCATTTTTCGGACTATTCCGGTTAAATTTATGCCAAAAAAGAAGAAATTTGATAAGGGTAAAATACAAGTTTTGAGATATTTAAGTTTCAACATAAGCGGGATTTCAGAAAACTTTCGGGTATAGGCAAAACCAGACTGCGTATTTAAAGTAAGAACGTCTCATTTAAATTATAATTGACCCATCCTATTTTTGCTTATAATAACTTGTTCGTTAAGATTATTTTTTTTTACGTAATTAAAAACATTTTTTATTCTCAAAATACTAATAATTATATACCTATTTATTAACAGAAATTTAGCGAAAAAAAAAATATTCATCTTTTCTCATGGTGTAAAATAAAAAAACAATTTATTTTACAACTCAAATGGTTTGCTATGTGTTTTTAGGTACAAAAAATATGTCTTGTAATTTGACAACTGTTTGTCGCAAATTTTCGATTAAAATTTGCAATTTTTCTACAAAAATCGTAAAATTACAACATAGTTGTAAATTTATGAAAAATTAAATCGTTAATTTACTATTTTTTCGCAAATTTACAAATATTAGTAAATTTCCGATTTTTGTCGAAAAATTGCAAATTTTTTCGAAAATTTACTAAATTTTCATAAATTTACCAATTTCGTCGTAAAATCACCAGAGTTGTTTTTTACAGTGTACCTATGAGCCAATTTTCCGGTGTATGGTGTGTGAATCGTTCGTAGGGAGAGAATCGGGAGGCACTTAGTTGTACACCGTTATTAAAATTTTTAAGTATAAGCAAAAATTTAGCATGCTTGAAAATTCAAGCAGATCAACTCGAGGATCATCCTGACATTGAATATAAGAATATCAAAAATTTAGTAAAAAAAAAATCACATTTAAAAATTCAACCGTGCAATATTTACTCAATATTTACCAAAAACCATCTTTAAAAAAAATCTAATCACGTTAAAAATAAATCCCCAAATAAAGGTACTTACATACCAAATAAAAAAAATTTATCTTTTCGATATAAAAAAAAAGGATATTTACAAACAAAAAAAAAGCTCTTAACTCCTGGTGAGTACCTTAATAAAAAATTTAACAAAAAAATTCAACTTAAATTTTATATCATTCTAAAATATTTTTATAAAAATAAACTATTTATCGAGTTTATATTATTTACTCGCTTGAATTTATTTTGATTGTAACTAAGAGGCCCAATAAAATTCAATAAGTACAGATTACTTTTTTTTTAAATGTTTGTACACACATTATATTATTATTACAAAGACGCGTGTGTTTGACCAGATGCCTATTGTTAATCAAACAGTCAAAAATTTGTATCAATATATTTTTTGGTTTTTTTTTTAGTATATTAACAGTAAATTATTGAGGTTTTATTTAAAATATAGACAAAAAAAAATATTTATTTGAGAGTCAAATTATGTTATTATGTGTTAAAATTTGTTTTTTCATCTTTTCTTTTGTTTGAGTTGTAATGATGTGTTTAATTTTTTTTTAGGTACCTATATATCAATTAGTAAAAATATTGATTTTTTCTATTCATTATTTACACTGAGAGAAACACTATATTGGTAAATTCTACCCCAATATTCTCCTAAATTTCATAGAATAATAAAAAAACTTAAATCTGTGAATTTTGTCGAGAAGATCTTTGTATAAAAGTATAGGATTAAAAGGTTCAATCAATCTATTATATATAAAGAAGGATTAACATCAGTTTTGGTTTTTTTTTATTTACCTCCATAATATTGAAAAAAGCCAAATAAAATCGCGGTTCGTTTACACATCAAGAGTAAGTAATAAACACAAACTTTTGCAATTGATTATTCAAGCGAGTGATCGTCTTTTTTTTAAAAAAAGAAAATACTTACACTCTGCAGTGTGTTTTTCCTTATTTTATTATACCGCAAAATCTATTTTAAATTTAAAGGAGAGAAGATGAGAAATATAAAAATTTTGTTGTATTATTATTATGGAGGAGACCTGCGGGGCTTCTTAGAAAAAAAAGGAATTGAAGATATTATATTAAGGTTAATCGAGTTTTAATCGAGCGAAAATATTGTATTATTATATAGGATGGGCTTGTTGTAAAATTAAAAATTAAATTAAATTTTTTATAATTTTTTATTTTCAAAACATTTTTTATTTTAAAAAAGGGAGCATACTTTTGCAATCATGATAAGATAACATTATTAAGTTAATATAATTATAAATATTTTTGAATTTTGTGCGAGTCAATATAATTTAATTTCTCAAACACAGCTGTACATAGGGTTGCCTATTGCAATTTGCAGAATTGCTGTAAAAAGCACGCGGTCCTGCAATCGCTAACTGATCTGTTTGTTTTGTTAGTGTTTTGTTGAAAAGTGGTAAGATTTTATTAATATATTTATTAAAATGTCTTTCTTGTTTATATTTAAGATACAATTTAATTTTAGCAAAATGAGTTTTTTTGATGATCAATTACCAATAAAAATACCAATAAATAAAATTCATTCTTCAACAGCTTTGTGGAGTAACATGTTAGTAAAGAAAGATGAAGGAAGTTTTATTTTTACCATAAAAAATTACAGTTTACTAGATAAAAAAAATAAAGAACGTATTGCGAGTCCAAAATTTGGTATGGAAAATAATAAAGACATGCAATGGTATTTAGTACTATATCCTGAAGGAGAAGATGAAGATTCTTCAGATTATGTTAGTTTGTTTGTTTTTAAAGAATTTAATGAAACATCAAAAGAAGAAGTAAAAGCAAGCTATCATATATGCATCTTAGATAAAAACAATGACAATCTTGTAGTTAAAAATGTTGGTACTTTTTCAAAATCTGTTGGCTCAAATAAGGGGCCAGGTTGGGGAACATCTAAGTTAATAAAAAAAAAAGATCTTTTTGCCAAAAAAGAAACTTTATTACCTGAAGATACTCTAACGATTATTTGTACAGTGACTGTTGTTACAGATATTATAACAGAATCAAAAATATTGGAAAGAAATAGTTTATCATCTGTTAATGAGAAAATCAAATCAGATTCAAAAAATACAAATAATTTCTATGAAAATTTATATGCAGATGATTTTTTTTCTGATGCTGTTCTAATTGTTGAAGACAAAGTACTAAAAGTTCATAAGTGTTTATTATCAGCAGCAAGTTCAGTATTTGCGTCACATTTTAAAAAAGATTTAAATATAAAAGAAATAATTGTAACAGATATATCATATGAAATAATGCATGAACTTATACGATTTGTTTATACAAAGAAAGTAGAAAATATCCATGATATTGCTCATGAATTGATTATTGCGGCTGATAAATATGCAATCCAGGAGCTCAAGAAAATATGCGAAGAAGCTTTATCTGGAATTATTAGCATAGATAACGTTTTGAAAATAATTGCTATAGCCAATGATAATAATGCAGAGCAGTTGAAAAAAGTAGCTATCGAATTTATAAATAAAAATAAAAAAGTCTTGCGCTCTAAACCTGATTTTGAAGAAGTATTTGATATTCGTCCACATCTTTATAAGCTTATGTATATAATATCTGATTAAAATTTAATGTATATATGTTATTATAACTATATAAATAGAATTTTTTAAGGTAAATATAAACAGCAAGGATATCAATTCATAATTGAAAGACTAATTTTAATAATTTACTATTTGTAAAAATTATTTTATGATTTTGTTAGTATATAAAATAATATTTTGTAACTATTGTAATTGAAAATTTATTATATTTTATGAAGCTTGTACTCTAAAATTGGTATCCTTAATAAAATTTTATAAATACAAAATTTGAATTATTATTAGTAAGTAGTTCTTAGATATATAAAGGAGATTTACAAAAACAAAAAAGAAGAGATTGAGTTAATTGAGTATCAATAAAGCATTGTGTTACATTATTATTTTTAATTGTATAGTATATAGAATACCTATATTTTTGTGAATGTTATAAATTTATGATATTTTAAGTAGGTATTTCTATATATTTTATATAATTTTTTATATTAGAAAACATATTTGTTAAATTATGATTAAGAAAATAGGTAATAAAAAATAAAATTGATGATTAAGTTTATGCATTCAATATAAAAATTAGATTTTAAATTTTTTGGTGCGTAAATTTTTTAACCTATCGGATTATATAAGTTGAGTAGCTCAAGTTGCTCTTCGTTTTTTTTTTGTCGATACAAATTCATTTGAGGCATTTAAGCTAAAATGGACTTCCTCAATGAAAAATTGCCAAAATTACCAACAGATAAAATTTATGGATCAAAAGTTTTTTGGAATAAAATATCAGTTGATACAGACAGTAGAGGTTGTATTATTTTTAAACAATATATACAATCTAGATTAGTGTTAAAAATATGTAGTTGAAAAAATTCTTTTTATAACATCATAACTATAGTTTTACTCTTTTTTATATGCAAAACTGTAAAATAAGTTAAGATTTATAATGAAAAGAATATTAAACCATATATAGATATTATTAAAATTAATAATAAATAGTTTATTTCAAGCAAAAAAAATTTCTTGCTTATGTCTAATAAATATATATATTTTTTTTAAATTCATATATAACTATTATATGCAGAAGAAATATATTAATTAAATTTTAAAGCAAATGCAATATATTTTCATAGTGTAGGTAATTAATAATTTAATAAAATGTTGTATAGTACTAATAATTATAATAAGAAATTAATATTCATTTATTATTAATAATTCACGTTTTTAATGTTAATTAATTAATTATAAAAAACGAAAGAAAAATAATATTTTATAGTTCTCCTTTTATAAATTTTAAATTTGATAAATATTTTAAAATTTTTATGATTATTAGAGCTCGGTAAATAAAATAACATAATAGCAATAAAATTTCTGAGATCTGGAAAGATTCTGAGTTCTGACTAGAGTTTCTTTTTCTTGATACAGTTTAAATTCCGGAAATTTTTTATTCAATTGTCGGATTTATCGGAAAATTTTACTAAAATCACTGAAAATTAGTAAAATTTAGATATTTCTGAAACGCTGTACAATAATAAAAAAAAAAAGTAATCTAAATATTATATATTTAATTTTTTTAAGAAATTATTTTTTTTTAATTTCCTATATCCCAGAAATTCTGGCCAAAATTTGCCCAGATTTCTGAAAGTCTGTTTCTTTTATTTCATTTTTTTTACAAGGGAAATTAAAATAAAATTTTAATTATTCATTGCCATTTGTATTAAAATTATTTAAATAATACACATATTGTACAAAATTTAAATTTGTTTAATGTATATAGCATAAATTTTAAAAGAAAATACAGATATATTTTGATAAATACTAAGATAAACAATAGTGAGATAGGACTAAAATTAAGGTTCATTATAATAAAAATTTTTATGAATATATAGATTGAGAGGTATTATTGCAAAAAAAATTTTCTTTTACGATCTTTTAAAAGAATTGAATGAGTATAGAGTATTTTCATAAACTGATTTCATTAAAAAATAAAAACTTTCATTAGAAATTATATGGAAATCAGTCTTTTTCACTGACCCTTAAAGGATGCATTAAATTTTCTATTACATTGTTTCTCTCAAACCCTAGGTCTGTTCTTTTTTTCCCAAAAAAGTTAACCTGGAGCAAAACTGGGGTAAAACTAAACAGAACGCGCGTTCTTTTTAATGGCGGTAATTCAAAAAGCAAAACGTTTTTTTGGGATAAAATTCTTTTACTAAAAATTAAATGTCAAAACATGTTTAATATAGCCTTTTATCATTTAGCAGTAAATAATCTATTACTTAAAATAAAAAAATTAATAAAAATTTAAATAAAGTACAATCTAACCTACAAAATGTTTGAAATGAGCGCGCATTTTTTTTCTCTGTTTAACTCCAGTTCTACTTTTTTGGGGAAAAAAGAACAGACCTCCTTATTGCCCAAATTTATTTAAAAAAAAATTCGATATCGATATTGGCAAAAAAATATCAGATATCGAATATATCGGATCTTCAAAATATCGAATGATAATTATGTTTCGATATCGGAATAAATACTATAGATATAAAAAATGTCGAATAATATCGAACATTCCTAATCCTGCAGTCTCAATCGCTATATAACTGCATGCGATCTGTTTGTTTTGTTTTTGTTTTATTGAAAAATGGTAAGATTTTATTAATATTTATTTAAATGTCTTCCTTGTTTATATTTAAGATGCAATTTAATTTTAGCAAAATGAGTTTTTTTGATGATCAATTACCAATAAAAATACCAATAGGTAAAATTAATTATTCAAAAGCTTTGTGGAGTAACATGTTAGTAAAGAAAGATGAAGGAAGTTTTATTTTTACCATCAAAAATTACAGTTTATTAGATAAAAAAAATAAAGAATGTGTTTTTAGTCCAAAATTTGGTATGGAAAATAATAAAGACATGAAATGGTATTTAGTATTATATCCTGAAGGGTACACAGAAAATGATTTAGATTATGTGAGTTTGTTTGTTTATAAAGATTTTGAAATATCAAAAGAAGAATTAAAAGCAAACTATCATATGTGCATCTTAGATAAAAATAATGACAATCTTGTAGTTAAAAATGTTGGTACTTTTTCAAAATCTGTTGGCTCAAATAAGGGGCCAGGTTGGGGAACATCTAAGTTAATAAAAAAAAAAAGATCTTTTTGCCAAAAAAGAAACTTTATTACCTGAAGATACTCTAACGATTATTTGTACAGTGACTGTTGTTACAGATATTACAACAAAGTCAAAAATATTGGTAAAAGAAGATTTATCAAAGGATTTACACAAGAAAAAGAAAATAAAGTTAGATTTACAAAAAACAACTGATGTTTATGAAAATTTATATGCAGATGTTTCTTTTGCTGATGTTACTTTAATTGTCGAAGACAAGGAATTAAAAGTTCATAAATGTTTGTTAGCAGCAGCCAGTCCAGTTTTCGCACATCATTTTAAAAAAGAAACAAATTTAATCAGTATAACAGATATTTCTTATGATATAATGCATGAACTTATACGATTTGTTTATACAAAGAAAGTAGAAAATATGCATAACATTGCTCATGAATTGATTGTTGCGGCTGATAAATATGCAATTCAGGAGCTTAAGAATAAATGTGAAGAAACTTTATCTGAAATTATTAGTATTGATAATGTTTTAAAAATAGTTGCCATAGCTAATGATAATAATGCAGAACAGTTGAAAAAAGTAGCTGTTGAATTTATAATTGAAAATAAAGAAATTTTGTGCTTGAAACCTGATTTTGAAGAGACAATTGATGTCCGTCCACACCTTTATAAGCTTATATTATTATCTGAATTAAAATCTAAGGTATTGTAAAACATTTTTTTAATTTGGAATACTTTTATGATAATCAGTTTCTTCAGAATAATTTTATTTTTCAGATAATTTCAAGCGATCAAAAATCATAGATTGCCAAATGGATTAAAATTATTTTATAATTTTTTTTTTAAGAAATTCATATTTATAGTTTTTGTAATGGCTAGATTAGTGTTAAAAATGTAGAGTTGAAAAAATTCTTTTTATAACATCAAAACTATAGTTTTACTCTTTTTTACATAGAAAACTGTAAAAAAGGTAAGTTTTATAATGAACAGAATATTATACCATATAGATCTTATTAAAATTAATAATAGTCTATTTCAAGCAAAAAAATTTTCTTGCATGTTTTTTTTTGCTCTTTAAAAATATATGTCTAATCAAATATATATTTTTTTAAAATTCATATAACTATTATGCAGTAGAAATAGATTGATTAAATTTTAAAGCAAATTCAATATACCTATTTTCATATAATTTAATAAAATGTTGCAGTACTAATAATTAGAAATAAAAAATATTTTTAAATTTGTTAAAGCAAAAAATTAAAGAAAAAAAAAGTTTTGCTTGAAAATTTAATAGAAGTAGTCTAACAGTGTAGTTATATATATACTGTGACTTATTAATTTATTTTTATTTCTTTGATAATAAAGTTTACTCAAAAATTAAAAATATAAAAAGTTGTTTTTATTTATATTGTTTTAATTTTTCTTTCTTTAAATAAAGAAAATAATTAGAAAATTGTATTTATGTTATATTAATTATATTATATGGAAAACAGAAAAAGAGTCTTAACGTAATGAAAAAAGTTGTAACTTATTTAGAATATATAAAATATCTTTCGTTTTCATTTGAATAAATAAATATTTTACAATGTAATTGTTTTTTACTATTTATTTATCTGTAAACTTTTAATAAATATAATAACAAAATTTGCAAATAGAAACTTTGTAATTTTATAAAAATGAATTACAAAAAAAAATAGGTAAATATTTTAATATTGAATAAAAGAAAAATAATCATTATAAATTATCGACATGACTCGGTCCAGTTTTCAGGGCGCCAGTTTTGGTTAAATTAATATATTTTTATTACTTCAAATTGTTGCAAGAAAATATGAAAAATTAAAATTTACAAGTAGGTATATTGGTTTAATAAAATTAAAAGCTTTAGGTATAATTTATAAAAATCTTAAAAACTTAAAAAAAACACGAATGAAAAGTTTTAAAAGATTGCAAAATAATAATAAAATGAACTTATATATTCTATACACAACCAAATTAAATGATGGCAATTAATTTTTATACATTAAAGTAAAAAATAAAAATTTAATATACTTTAGATTATTTTAGCTTGATCGTCATAATACTATTTTCTTATTTTAATCAAACTTTACATATTTTAGGATTTTTTATTTTCAAAAAAATGTATTAATGAGCGTATAAAAAAATCTGATAGATAAAAAAATTTACGATTGATACAATTATATAAACTTAAAACTTCTATATCCCATGTTATATGCATACATTTATGTAAAACTAGATATGTAAAACTTTTTTGCAAATAATTATTGATTTATTGATTACAATTATTAAAATTTTATCTACAGGTAAACCTGCCCTAACAAAAAATAAAAAAGCGACAGCATTACTGAAATCCGTTTTTCTATCATCGGATGAAAGTTCCGGAAAATTCTGACTTTATCTTGAGGAATTTTACTAAAGGCCTTGTTTTCAGACAAATTTTAGATATTCGATTTATAATTTCAGGGAAATAGTTAATAATTTAACAGTTTAAAATCGTGTGTAATATTAAAATTATATGCCAGTTAAATTTCTTATCAAATGGAATTATCAGATATTATTATAAATTTTTTTAAGCCTTTTTTTTTTATTTTCAATAATAAAGTTCATAATCTTTTTCAGAAATATTCAAAATTCAAATAATGCGCGTGTGGGCCGTGGGGGTGACAGCACTGATGTAGGGGGGGTTACGTGTTCTCTGCTTTCTGCTAGTGGTATTATTGTTTATCGGAGCCATTGTTTATAATGTTTATTATTTTTAATTTATAATTCTTAATTTTTTTTATTTATTATTTGTTGCATATTAATATTATTTGAGACAGAATTATTTATTTATTTATTATTCATATACTAATAAGTTATACCTGGTGCAATTTGCTAAAATGAGTTTTTTTGCTGATAGATTACCAAAAACTGCAACAGACACAATTCAAGGGAAAAAATTTTTATGGAGTGAAGCGTTAGTAAATAAAGATGAAGGTAATATTATTTTTACCATCAAAAATTACAGTTTACTGAATAAAAAAAATGGAGAATGTATTTTAAGTCCAAAATTTAGTATGGAAAATAATAAAGACATGAAATGGTACTTAGAGGTTTATCCTGATGGTGCCTCAGAAAATTCTTCAGGTTACTTGAGCTTATATGTCAATAAAGATTTTGAAACGTTAAATGAAGAGGTAAAAGCAAGTTACTGCATCACTATTTTAGATAAGAAGAATCAAAACATAGTGATAAAGGATTCTGATATTTTTTCAGAAACTGATTTTACAGGTTGGGGAAGAACCAAGATAATAAAAACAACTGAACTTTTTAACAGAAAAGATACTTTGTTACCTAATGATACTCTTACAATTACTTGCTCAATTACTGTTGGGGTTGATTATGAAATAAAATCTAAAATTATAGAAAGAGATGATTTATCAAATAGTTTACATGTTAAAAAGAAAATGAAGTTAGAAAAAAAAAATACAATTGATGTTTATCAAAATTTATATGAAGATAATTCCTTCTCTGATGTTGTCTTAATTGCTGAAAACAAGGAATTA
This sequence comes from Anagrus nilaparvatae, assembly GCA_022575985.1. Classification (NCBI taxonomy): domain Eukaryota; kingdom Metazoa; phylum Arthropoda; class Insecta; order Hymenoptera; family Mymaridae; genus Anagrus; species Anagrus nilaparvatae. The sequence goes on along the minus strand of JAKSXM010000238.1, from coordinate 6,710,197 downwards.
AAGGTTCACAAATGCATATTGGCAGCCGCCAGCCCAATTTTTGCATCCCATTTTAAAAAAGATTTAAATTCAAAAGAAATTAGTGTAACAGATACATCATTTGAAATAATGCATGAACTAATACGATTTGTTTATACAAAGAAAATAGAAAATATCCATGATATTGCACATGAATTGATTATTGCGGCTGATAAATATGGAATCCAGGAGCTAAAAAAAAAGTGTGAAGAAGTTTTATGCAAAAATATTAGCATTGATAACGTTTTAAAAATAATTGCTATAGCCGATGATAATAATGCAGAGCAGTTAAAAAAATTAGCTATTAAATTTATAAATGAAAATAAAGAAGTCTTAAGCTTAAAACCTGATTTTGAAGAAACATTTGATGTTCGTCCTCATCTTTATAAGCTTATGTATTTATCTGAATTAAAATCTTAGGTAATTTTAATTATTTTTTATTAGCAATAATTATTATACTTATTTTATGATTGTTGATGTTAAATAGATTCAAATTTTTTTTTATAAATTGATATTTTGTGTAATTATTATAATTTTTATTGGTACATTGCTGTAATTAATTTAAATATATTGATTTTTTTTTGTGCTCTTTACAATCACAACTAGTTTAACAATGTTATAAAAAATGTATAATAGTAAAAATGTATAATAAATAGTTATTTTTATTTCATTTTTTAAAAATTAAAAAGTTGTTTTAATTTCTTAATTTTCTTTTTCTTTACAAAGAATATAAATTCAACTTTAATTAATTTTAATTAATTAAAAAAAAAAATATACATAATTTGTTTATTTTATACTAAGAAAAAAAAAGAATCTTGTAAAGCAATATATAAATAATTAAAGTAAAAAAGACTGTGTAATTTGTATCTTTTTCATTTTTCATTTGAATAAATATTTTACTCGAATAATTATACTTTTGCAACTTACTTATCTGTAAATTTTTAATAATTAATAATAACAATAATTTCAAAAAATTACCTACTTGTAATAAAATTGTAATTAAAAAAATTTACAAATTCACATAAAATAATGAAAAATTAATTGTTAAAAATAAATATGATCTTTTTAAAAATTTGTATGAGTTCATATTACAATTTACACAATAAAGTGCACCTAAAATTTAAGTCAATAAATTTTAATATGAGGGTTCAAAAATTTAACATATATAATATTAAAGAAAGACTATTATACTATTATGATAAACCCCCTAAAAAAAGCTTTAAAGTAATAATAATTTATCCTTGTTGACCTAGTTAATAGCTTCATGTTTGAATTAAACTAAAATAAATAATATAATATTTATATCTTATTTTATAAATAGTGAGAAATTTTTAAATGTTTGTTATTACTGCAGCTAATAATGAAATAAGAGATTTTGAAAAAAATGGTATAAAATAATACATTAAATACGCCTTTTAAATTAATTGGGAGTGGTATAAAATACATAATTTTTTATTTTTTTTGATTTGCGTTTATTTTTAGTTTATTTTTAGTTATTAAATTTTACAATTTATTTTGAAATTTTAGTGTTTTTATATTATGAGTTATGACCGTCAAGTAGACGTCATAATACAAAATGTAGCTTTTTTTGTTTTCCGTTGCGAAAACCGTTAGAGCTTTTATATAATAACCTCGACAAAGGTATCGCTCTACTCTCGCATATGTGCATCCTTTTGTAAATATATAAGAGAAATACTAATTATCAAAGTAAAGATTGAGAAAACAAGATTTGGATAATTATTAAAACAAAAAAGTAAGTGTATTTGCATATTATTATTTTATATTAATACCCTGAAAATAAAATATATAAATATATGGCTATTATTCTACTCAGTGTCTGAAATGAAAGTCGAAATTAGTTACAATGAAAAAAGAACAATAAAAACTAACACCAATCAACTGGTAACAATTGATTCCCTTGATGATGATTGTATATTACATATTTTGAGCTTTTTACCATATTTTGAAAAAATTAAAATTGAAAGACTTAATTCACGCTGGTATAAACTTTCAAGATCAACCTGGAGCCAAGTCAAACTATTAAATTTAGATTTGTTGTCTTGGGGTTTTAAAACTAAAAAATTTAGAACACTATCAGATAATATCATCAATATTCGAGTTCACGCTGCTAAAATTCATTTGTTAGCTTTCATAGGAATCTTACAGAGATGTGGCAATAATCTTGAAGATATTGATTGTAGTCGCATTGAGTTCAATAGAAATGTGATGAAGGTGTATGGTATTACAGATATTTTAAATGAGATTGCTACATTTTGTCCTAATGTAAGAACAATTAAAGCTTGCAACGATGATGTTGTATCAGATGCAGGTATTTCTGCGTTATCTAAAAATTGTAAAAGTATTGTTGAATTAAGCTTGAGCAGTGTAAATCATGATGAATCCAATGAAGTTGATTATTATGAAGAAGAATTATCATCTCTATTTTCTAACAATAATAAACTGCAATTAATACTTTTAAATAGTATGCCAATAAATGGAGAATGTTTATTAAATTTACCATTTGATAATATAGAATCACTTGAGGTAAAAAAGAATTTTTGGCTTGAAAGTAGTAATTTAATAAGTGCTGTTTCTAAATTAAAAAATTTAAAAGTTTTTAAAAGTGATCTCACTGATACAGACTTATCTGATACAGAATTATTAAAATTGATCAAGTCGCTTCAAAATTGCTTGAATTTGGAAGAATTAGAATTAACAGATAATTATGAAGGCCATGAACCAGAAGGATCAGATTTAATTTGGAGTCATAATAGAAATTTTAAAGATGCAGAAAATGTTGATAAAGAGCTTGGAATATTATTCAAAAAAAATAAGAAACTTCGAATAATATTCTTAACCAAATTTTATTTAAAAGGAGATTGCTTTATTTATTTAAATGAAAAAGCAATAGAAGGAATTTCTTTGATTCGTTGTACAATAATAAATTTCAATTGTCTTAATGAATGCCTCCCAAGATTTTCAAAATTAAGTGCATTCGAAATGATTAAGATTTCTGCTGGTAGAGTTGAGAATGAAATATTACGACCAGTTGATAAGTGTTTAAATTTAAAAATTTTAAAATTATTCTTAGCCACAAATTTGAGTAACTTTGATAGTTTATTATCTATTTCGTCATTAGTCAATCTAGAGGTATTAGTTCTTACACTCCCGGCATGCTTTAATATAGATAATGTTTTAATAGCTTCTAAAAATAATTTGAAAAAACTCAAGAATTTATTTATATTTTCTTGTAATATAACTGACATTGGTCTTCAAGCAATAACAAGTTTACCAAATTTAGAAATTTTAAGTATTAAAAATATTAAAAAAATAACTGATAATGGATTTAGTACAATGTTAAATTTAAAATGTTTAATTTGCGTTGCTTGTAATCAGATAAAAATTGATGGATTAAAAAAAATTTTAATTGAATCAAAAAATCTTCAGTACCTTAAAGTAGACAAATGTTCAAATATTATTTTAGAAGATTTATTAAAATTTTCATCAGAAATTACAAAAACTAGAACAAATAACATTATTTTAAAATTTTATTTTGATTTATTTTTTGTAACTGAAGAACAAAGAAATTTAAAGATTGATTCACCATTTTTAGAAATTACTAATAAATAATACAAGATTAATCCATTTGTATAATATTTCTTTTTTTTTTTTATTTAAAGTAAAGGCTAATAAACAAATTTTATTGTTTTCATATCTAAATATTAATTTAAATATTATTTTAAAAAACTGTAAAGCTTTTTTAAAAAATAAAAATTTATAAATAAAAAAAAAAATTATTTGTAGTAGATTAATTTGTAAAATTTACGTTTAACATGATTTTTCGAAAAATAGATATTTTTCGATATTTTTTCATATTTAGACGATTGCAGATGACTTGAAACGTAAAGAAAATTAAAAAAAAATTTTTGTAATTTTTCGCTTATTTAAAATACGCGCGGAGAGGTATGGTGAACCAAAAAAAAAATTTTTTAAAAAAAGATTCATTTTTTTTAGCCGAATATTTCCACTTGTAGCAAATAGATTTTTTTGTATAGACACAATTCAACCTTTATTTTTGGGTTCATGAAATTGAATTATAACCGATCTTTATGTTTTTATGTGGATGATATATATATTTTTGTCAAAAACCACCCACTTACCTGGGGCAATCTTAGGGTTTTCGTTTTCAGCCTTCGTTTAAAATTTTCTTAAAAATTTTTTGATCCAATTCTAAATTTTCTCATTTAATTTTTTTTTAATAACATTAATTTGCTTGTAAAGATAATTTAAAATTTTACATTTCATTTGCCAACAAAAAATTTTCCAGTATATTATATAATATAAAAATTAAATAAATAATATTAAAATTAGTTTATAAAAATATAATTTTAAGTTATATTACTATAGGAGAAATCAGTGTCAATAAAGAGGAATCAGATTATTAAAATTAAAATTCAAGCTTAGAGCCGAATATGATATTGTCAAATTATTTAAATATGGTTGACATTTTTTTAATAATTGCTGTTTTATTTGTTTTTAATAATTTTTATATGCTTTAAATTTTTATACTTAAACTTAATACTTAAATTTTGTCTGGATTGCGTAAGACAATAAATAACATTCGTAATTTATAAATTATTATGTAAAAAAATTTGTTTTAATTTGCAATTAATTTTAATCAAAATTTAAATTTTATGCAGATGTATAAAAACATATATAATCTTGCCCCAGTTTTCACTACAAAATAAGTGTATTTGCTCAAGAATAAAATGCAAAGAAATATAACAAAATATTACCAGAAATAAAAAATTGAAAAAAATATTTGTACTCATTAATATTTTAGTATATAAATATGGTTGAATCAAACTTCTTAACAGTTATTAATTAATAACAATTCTTTGCCTATAGTTAAAAGTATTTAAGCAATAAAGTTAAAAATTAAACAAAAGAATGTTTTCAAAAATAATATTTTTTCTCTTTATTGGAGCAACAATTACTTTGGTAAGTTTTTAAAATTAAATTTTATGAATCAATTTTTGTACAGAACAATTTATTAGCCTATAATTTTTTATCAGCTAAGTCTACCATTAATTGATATTTTAAATAAATCTTAAAGAAAATCTTGTTTCCATTCTTGTCCTCTAAGTGAAAAATATTTTTTTTTCCAATTTATGGTTGTAAAACGCATTTCTTTGCAAATTCGCCTCACTTAATATAGAGCAATGTTTGCAAACTGTGTTTTTTACGAATATTTTGGATTCGCTTGCCTTTCTCCTGACTCAATAATATTTAAAAAATATATTTTATTTTTAATTTAATATTTTAGGCCCTCCCATTGAAAGAAAACCAATTTAAGGATGAAGAAATTCAATTAAGGGTAAGAAAATTATAGTATATTCAGTATCAAGGGCGCAAAAGTTTCGATACTAGCGTGATTACTAACTGATATGCGTTTATGCTAGTAGCTAAGGTTTTTCGCCCATGGTATTCATTTTTTTGCCCACCTAGGCGTAAAACGTGTACAGTAAATTAGTTGCACAAGCTTACGCCCAGGAGGGCAAAAAATATTTTAACCTTACCTATCAGTTACTTTTTTCAAAAATATTTATTTCTTTGAATTTGATTTTTATAATAAAACTTGATTTTTTTTTATAAAAATTGAGCTTGGAATTAGGGCATCTATTTATCGATGTTTGAAAAATGCTGCGTATTCTTTAAAAAAATATCTTTTTACCTAAGGATCTTAAACCGTAACTTAGGGTTAAAATATAATTTCGTTACTTAAAATGTACTAATTTTCTATATTTTTTAAATCAAAAAGGAAGATAAATCGTTAAGTAGTATATTAGCAAGTATAACCGATATAGTAAATGCAGGTAAAGCTATTAGTTCTTCAATACTAATTATAAAAGAACACGTTGATCATTTAAAAGAAGTTGGTAAAAATGTAGCTAGTAAATTTAAACAAGATCATCCAGAAGTTGTACACAACGTTAAAGAATAAATTGGACTTTTAGAAAATAAACGTAATGTATTTGTACAAAATAGCTAAAAGGTTTTACACAAGCACAATTTGAAAAATTTAGTACTAAATATAATGAAATTAAAAATGATGTTGCTAATAAAATTTATAAATTAGTTCATAGAAATAAACTTCAAGACTAATTTTATGTACATTATTATATTTTTCAAATAAAATTTTTATTACATTTTTGGTAAAAACAATATTTGTTTATCATTTTTAATATGTTTATTTAAAATTATTCATGCAAACATCTGTATAATTATTTAGAATTTAATATTTTTGGATTTCAGCATGTACGTAAGTATAAGTAAACTAATAAATAATATTGCAAACAATATATTTGAAAAAAAAAAAGTTTCTTATCATTTAGCACCTAAAAATCAAAGTATATTTTTAGATGGACATGGCAGAATAGATCCAGTTTGACTGATATACTATATATATAAATTCACGTTTTAGACGATTTGTAACATTTTAAAACAAATTTTAAAAAAAAGTTTTGAAAAAATTCAGTCTTAATTTTTTTTTTTTGCATGTATGGACAGGGGAGTGAGAATGCATTACGCACGAACAGAACCCGGTGTTCTGAACAGTGTGGGACTACTCCTTTTCCGGCAGCTACCCTCTAAACTCACTCCCTATTTCGTTTACACTCTAGCAGAGTTCATCAACTGATCTTCTTTGAATCTACTATTCTGCGTTGGACTCCATTGCTAGAAGTATGCCGCTATTTTTCCCGTTGCGGACTTGACAACTTTGTCATGGAAAAGTGTATTCCTTTTGTTAGTAACTTGAAGCTTATAATACTCCATTCTTGTTTACCTGGTTTAATGGACTCTTGAAGTCGTGCTACTGAACCTCCTCCAATTTGTGTGCATTCCTTAAAGCACCATCGTTGTTAATTTTGCCAAGAACTTTTTAGTTAAACCTAAGCTTAAAAGATCTTGACCTTTGACTCTATCCCTATAAGATATCATACAAGAAGTGAATTTGATGCCAGTGATTTTTTTAACGTGCAGTTCTACACAAAAAGTGCAGTTCTGAAAAAATTTGTGCAGTTCTAAAACCTAGTTTGTGCAGTCCTAAAATATAAATTTTTAAAATTTTTTATACAAAATATTTTATTTTCTAAAAAAAATGAATTTTATACTGATATAAAATAGCAAAATACTAAATAACTACAAAATACGACAATGTTATAAAATGGAATTTTTTCGTAATCTTTAATACAAAGGTGCAACCTCGACAGCAAACCAAAATTCTCTCATGTCGATAGTCAATAAACCAAATGCCTATTCTTGGCAGGAAATTTAAAATTTGTGAAAAATGATTTTTTAGAAATCGCTATTTTTCAATTTTAGACTCTAAAAAAAATTTTTGGCTATAAGAAGCTAAAAATTGGGAAATAGTATATTACGGTCCTAGGCCAGAAAAATAAAGAATGGCCCAAATTGCACGTAAATTACCTTCCGAGGCGAAGCCGAGGATGGTAAACTGCGATTTGGGTCATTCTTTGTTTATGGCCGAGGATTGTACCAAATTTTTCTGCGACTGTGGCGAGAAAGCGCGTCTTTGGGAAATACGTACTTTCGGGCCGCAGTACAGAAAAATTATTTTTTTATATATACTTTCGACCAAACATACTTTGGAATACATTCTGAGACTCGAAAATCCAAACTGTATGCACTTCACAAATATTGACCCATTTACATGTTCAATAAATTTAATAAAAAGTAATTTTTGAGGTACATTTTCAAAATTTAAAGAGATAATATTTTGTAAATAAATAATCAAAATTAGTATTCCCCTCTCTTTTTTCCATTTCCCCTCCCCTTTTTGTTATTTGTGCAGTTCTAAAATTTCCTTAAAAAAAACACTGTTTGATGCTATCAGCGATGACCTTACTTTCACACGCTATTGCTATGCGAATCTCGTCCTTCTTATACTTGTTCGCTTTATCTTTCTTTATGTAGTTCATTCAAGGATTTATAGAACCCTACTATTTGCGTGTGAATGACCCAAACCTCGTTTTTCCTTTTACAGATTATATCTGATTTTCTAAGGCCTTCTGATGTAAGTATGCGGTTTTCTTCGCTTATCTTCCAACGTTTTAGCCTTAGTTCCGCAGCTAAGGTTTTGGATATTGCGTCGTGTCGCTTCACTCTGTTTCCATGTGTTTTGAAGCAAACCTGTACAACATATGTTGCTGTCTCTGTAGCATTACAACCAGCACGACATAACATATCTGCTACCTCAGCTCTTCTAAGTCTACTTGTTCTACTCTTAGTAGCAAAAGCGTTAATCCTGACTCGGTGATACTGGATATAATCTCTACCAGGAATATCATTGCCAATCCAGTTATTATTTACTGAAGTTCTGAAGCACTCTTTTAAATCAGCACCGTCAACAGACGAATATAACTTTTTCGCCAATAAGTTTCAGTAGCGCCTTCTATAACTCTATATATTCGCCATCTAGGTATAACCTTCCTTGTGCCCAACTTATTCTCTTTTGTACCCAAATATACACTCCTCATGATTCTTGAACGCGAATGCTTAAGCGATTCCATCCTTGAATAAATGAGGTATGGAATAGTAGTAGCTAAAGATGGTATACCCATGCCACCAACTTCCAACTCGCATGGATATAAGCAATGGGTATATCCATTACTCTTAGCGTTTTAATATTGATCCTTGAAAGCGATATTAGATATTAGGAAGGATCTCAAAAAGTAAAATTATATTAGCCGTTATTTTCACGTTTTAGACGATTTGTAATATTCTGAAACAAATTAAAAAAAAAAAAGTTTTGAAAAAATTCAGTCTTACATTAAGATCAATCCTTTTGTTAGTAACTTAATCTGTAAATTGGGAAAAAGTTATAACCAAATTGGAGTAAATTAGTTATGTGTTTAAGCTATATCTCACTGGTTTGAATGCAAGCTAAAATTTCGGCGTTTTAGGCGATTAAATTTTTATCCGTGTATAATTTAAATATGAGTTAAATGCAAATATTTTAACGATTCAGACCATTTTGAACATTATGAGACATAATTAAAAAAAAATTTTGAACCAATAATTTTGTATCTGGAGGGTCCTCGTCTATAGTTACTCATTATTTATTTTTTAGACAATCATTTGCAAATTTGAGGATTCTGGAAATTCAGTTATTTTTCATACAGCAATTGATAAATAATTAATTTTGGAAAATGAACAGTAAAATTTTTCGACCTATATCTAAATTTACTCGTAAAATATTTATTTGATAAAATTAATTAGGTTGTAAATATAATTTTAATTTTAACAATTGATTTGCATAAAAATAATATGTTTTTTTGGTATATTATATAATATTTCAATTAAAAAATTATTTATAAAAATAACTTTACATAAATATACTTACAAGGGGAAGTAAACTTATTGGTAACCCAATTTTCTTCTAACATTCAGGGCAGGTTTTGGAAGTTGAAAAATCATCCCCTATACCCTCAGTTTACTTTAATGGGTTTCCTGGACCTAGAAATTAGACCCCCTAGCAGGGGTCTATGCTATCGGATATGCTATCGGAGCTACCCTCAAGCCCTCAAATACACTTTGTAAACTTGTTTTGGAAATTTAAATTTTATATACAAATGTTTAAAGGCAATTTTGTCCCGGTTTCTCCTACAAAATAGTGTATTTGCTTAAGAATTAAAATTCGAAGAAATGTCATAACAAAATATTATAAAAAATAACATATTCTAAAAAGATACTTTTTTCATTAATTGCATAAAAATATTAACTTATTTTATTTTTTTATTGTATTTACTCAATTTAGGTGTAATATATACGAGTATATATGAGAAAATCCACCAAAAGATTGCTTGCCCTTAAGTGTTCAACCTTTTGAAAAAAAAAATTTTTTCACGCACACCTTGCTAATACGTTTTTTTGTGTTCTTTAGATCATATATAGTCACGAAAAAGCGATGAACAGAAAAAATGCTGCGTGTACAATAGTTTTTTTTAAGTTGGAAGGCTCAAAATCACGTTTTTTCGATATTTGAAAAAAACCAATTTTTGAAAGTCTTTTTTAATCAACTAAAATCATTATAAACGATAAATTTATATTTTTTCACTTGTATTGTACTCATAAATTATTTTAAAAAAAGCATTTTTCTAAAAAAAAGCATACAAATTTTTAATTATTAGCGTCTTAAGGGGGCTCAAAAGTTAACCCATTAATGCCCAATCGACACATACAAGCCATTTGAATTTTTTTAAATGAAAAAATCGATATTTTGAGCTAAAAATGTTACCTTCTAGGTAATCGGGACTGCTTTTTTCATTTCCGAAGTTCGTTTTAACGTATAATCCCTAGAAAATGTGATATCATCCCCTAAAAGTGGGGTAATTTTTTTATAATTTTTTGACGTCATTAAAATTAATATAATGGGCACAAAAAATATTTCATGGCATTAAAAACTTTATACGGGATTATCAGGAACACAAAAAAAATAAATGAAAATATACCAATTATTTATAAAATATATCAATTTTTTATCTTCAACCCCTTGAATGGGGTAAGGGGTGGATTTGTAGCATAAAAGAAAAAATGAATATTTTGGGCTAAAATTGTCATCCAGTAGGTACTTTTGTCCACTTTTTTCATTTCTGAAGTCAGTTTTTACAAACAACCCCTAGAAAATAAGATATCACCCCTTTTTGCATTGAAAAAATAATTTAATATTTACCTTATCTTTAGGGGGTATACTTTTTTTTTTAAAAAGGTTGAACACTTAAGGGCAATCTTTTGGTCGATTTTTTCATATAAATTATGATGATAGTTTACATAATTATACAAAAAATAAATATATATCATATATAATAATTCCATAGAGACTAAAAGTCTGTACATGGATTTATATTTTCAATTAACAAAAATATAATTAATATAATATTAAAATTTATTAAGATATATAGTAAATATTAATAATTGAATTACATTGTATTAATTAATCAGGTAATTAATTGTTATCGACTGTATCAAATAAACTTAGCAGTTTATGCAATGGCATCATTTTTGGAGATAACATTTTTAAAAACAAATTGCCTATCAGAAATTAACTAAAATTTTTCAAGATAAGTAACTAATCTTACTTTACTTATTGCAAGCCAAATAAGAGTTGAAAAAACAATGATCATGCTAATTTCAAAACTCCTTTTTTAATGCTCTCATAGCATAACAACAATTAAAAGAGAAAAATTTATTTTGGGGTATATTCTGCAAAATTCATAACTTATTCCAATACTATTACATATTAGCATTATGCATAATGCTATTATTACAAAATAGTATATTAAGTATCAAGGGCGTAATAGTTTCGGCACTAGCGTGAGCACTAGCACGAGTGCTCGGCGAAGCCGGGCACGAGTGATTTGTGTTCACGCTCGTGTCTAAAGTATTTCGCCCATGATGCTTACACTTTTTTTTGCCCCCCTAGGCGTAGAACGAGTTCAAAAAATTCCTTACGCACGAGTTTTACGCCCGGGAGGGCAAAAAAATATTTAAAATTTTACGATATACGATTTAATCTTTCATTTATTTATTCAAGTATAACGTTTCGATGAAAATTTAAATATTATATATACAAATGTTCAAAGGCTTGTCATGTTCATAATCTTACCCAGGTGTTCTTTACAAATTAGTCAATTTGCTCAAGAATAAAATGCGGAGAAATATCATAACAAATTATCAATAAAAATTATTTATTCAAAAAAAATATTTGTATTCATTAAAATTTTAGTATATAAATGGTATAATCAAACTTTTAAATTTCATTTATTAATTAAAAACTCTTTCTTTGCCTGTAGTAAAAATAATTTAATTAATAAAGTGAAAAATAAAACAAAACAATGTTTTCAAAAATTATATTTTTTTTCTTTATTGGAGCAACAATTACTTTGGTAAGTTTTTAAAATTATAAATCAACTGTTTGTACAGAACAATTTATTATTTAATTTGCCTCATTTAATATAGAACAGTTTTTGGAAATTCTGTGTTTTTTACAGAAAAAATGTTTTCTCACCTACCCCTGACTCATTAAGGAGACATAGAACCAAAAAAATTTGTAAATCAGTTTTTTTAATTTTCAACAAAATTTATTGATTGAATTAAAAAAAAATGAGTCTCATGCCCTCCGCAATAAAAAAACACATCAAATTAGTCTAAACAAAAATTTTAATATGACCATACCATCCCTTCGAAAATTTTTGTTTAGACTAATTTGATGTGTTTTTTTATTGCGAAGGGCATGAGACTTATTTTTTTTTAAATTTAATCAATAAATTTTGTTGAAAATTAAGAAAACTGATTTACAAATTTTTTTGGTTCTGTGGCCCCTTATTTAAAAAATATATTTTATTTTTAACTTAATATTTCAGGCCCTCCCATTGGAAGAAAACAAATTGGAAAACCAAGAAATTCAATTAAGAGTAAGAAAATTATAGTATATATTGGTATACTTGCATTAAGTATCAAAGCGAAAAAGTTTCGATATTAGCCTGGCGAAGCCGTTTAAAAATGACAAGTGTTCGCTAGTGTTTAAAGTATTTCACACGGTGCTTACAATATTTTTTGCCTATCTTGGCGTAGAACGAGTGCAGTGAATTCCATGCACAACTTTTACGCTCAGGAGGGCAAGATAGCTTTTTTTTTAAACAAGGGACAAAATATTTGTTTTGACTTTGCATGCAGTTGTATGCTCGAATAATTGCAAACAGTATGCAAAAGTCGAACACCGTATTTTGTACCGTGATTTAAAACATATTTTTGCATACAATGAGCAAAAAAGTTGAATTCTAGAGTATATGACACTTTTCCATAAATAAAGTATGACCCAAATCGCAGTTTACCAACTTTGGCAACGTCTTGGATGGTAATTTACGTGCGATTTGGGCCATTTTAACTATTCTTTATTTTTCTAAACACGGGTCGGTAATATACTACTTTACATCATAAAAGGAAATTTCATTATAAAAAGTACTAAATTTCTATATTTTTTAAATCAAAACAGGAACATAAGTCATTAACTAATCTATTATTGAGTATAGTCGATATAATAAATGCAGGAAGAGCTATCAGTTCTTCAATACCAGTTATAAAAGAACAAGTTGAACATTTAAAAGAAGTTGGTAAAAATTTAGCTAATAAATTTAAAAAAGATCATCCAGAAGTTGTACAAAACGTTAAGGAAGAAATGGGACGTTTAGAAAATAAATATAATGAATTTGTACAAAATAGCAAAGATTTTACACAAGCACAATTTGAAAAATTTAAAACTAAATATGATGAAATTAAAAAAGATGTTGCTAATAAAATTGATAAATTAGTTCATAGAATTAAACATAAAGATTAATTTTATGTACATAACTGTTATATTTTTTAAATAAAATTTTTAATTGAGTTTGAAATTTTTATTATATTTCTTTTTAATTTTAGTCACTAAAGCTATCTTTGCGAATCAAATTCTCGAGACAAAATATTTTATTTTGCGCACTGTTCTTCCGTTTGACGCGTGTGGAGATATGCAATATAATTATTATATTATTATTAGCCCCAAATTTCCTTCACTTGAGCCAGTATATATGCAGAGTTGAGCTGGTTTTAATACTTGCGAGAGCAATTTATACCAAGAAGCCACCTAGTTCCCTCAAAATATTAATAACTTATATAGCTCTATCTACATGTAGATAAGTGCGCCAATGTACATCTCGAGATAAAAAATTATATACTTTACAACGGTATTAAATGTGAATCGTTTCACTCGTTGACGAAATTAGGACTTTCAGTAAATAACTGACTCAGGCATCACTCAAGCGATATTCACCTCGCATCCTATCCCCTCAATAATGATTCTTTTTCATCCCTTGTAAAGCAAATGGATATTCTTTTAAATACCTATATACATACATATGTTCGATGAACCTTAAATACAGAATTTTTGACACTTTTTGTTGGACCTTATCCTCCTTGCAGATTAAAAGTAGATCCTTTGCCAAAAAAATAAAATAGAAATATTTTGGTTGACTTGTAAGGTAGTGTTTGGAGGATTACTTAAAAAACATTATCTTGTAACATCGAAGGTAGTTGCGCCCTTAAATTTGCAAAAACTACCCCCAAAAAATATTTTTTTTGATATATTAGCAAACTGAGTTTATAGATTTAGCCAAAAATTGGTCTAAGAGAGTTTTTTGGAACGCTAATCAAGAATTTGAGGTAATTTTTTATGAATAATTAATATTTTACCCTTAAATTAGCAAAAACAACTCCTAATAAGGGTGAATTTTCAATTTTTGACTTTGAGCGACCAAAGTCCCGAAAGGTTTTTTTAGGTCACTGATCAATAATTCGGAGGAATTTTTTGTGAATAATTAATATTTCACCTTTCAATTAGCAAAAACAACCCTTAAAAGGGGTAAATTTGCAGTTTTTGTATTTTGAGCAACTAAATTAGGTCCTTAAGGATTTTTTGGGTCACTGATCAAGAATTCAGGGAAATTTTTCATGAATAATCAATATTTCACCCTTAAATTAGAAAAAAAAACCCTAAAAGGGGTGCATTTATAGCAAATATTCCTTTTAAGGGTTGTTTTTGCTAATTTAAGGATAAAATATTAACTATTCATAAAATATTCCCCCCAATTCTTGATCAGCGACTCAAAATACTTGTATGGACCTAATCTGATAGCACAAAGTGCGAAAATAGCTAAAACACCGCTTTTAGGGTTGTTTTTGCTAATTTAAGGGTGAAATATTAATAATTCATCCCAAAAAACTCTCTTATACCAATTCTTGGCTAACTCTAGAAACTCAGCTTGCTAATATATAAAAAAAAAAACCTTTTTGGGGGTGGTTTTTGCAAATTTAAGGGTGTTCCAAAAGTATCCCCCGGAAAATACCCTGATTTTCGTGATCAGCGACCCAAAAAACATATAGTAGAGAAAATCTCATGTTGGCCAGTGAAAATACACCCTAAACCGTGATTTGACTGGAGTACTAAAAGTATTAGGTGTTTTTTCAACATTAGAAAACGTTCTGCCAAGTTTAACCATGATCTGGTAGATGAAACTCATATACTCTCCTTGTTAATAGAATATCCTCAAATATTTAAAATTAAATTAGAAATAGCATAATAGCCTGAGTTTCATTTTGCAATTTATTGTATACCTTAATGTAAAATAATTCAAAAATAAGCAATATAAATAAATAAATTTATATATAAGTGCATTTATGATTATTCACTTTTTATCAAATTATTTTTTTAAATGGCATTTTTATAATTTTTAACAAAGCCTGAATGAAAGATACGAATTTTTTATGCATTCAATCATTAACCTGACTTATCAAATCGACATTTATCAAATTTCGATAATTATCAAAAATATTTCTACACTTAATACATCTTGTTTACTAAGTATATTAAATGTAAAGAAAAATTGAAATAAATAATCCCTCAGATCGCAATATTCTATTCTCTATATTTCGAATTGTGGGTCGTGCTTTTGTTGTTATTTTTTTGTCATGCGTCGTAAAAGATACTATTGGATAAAAATCAAATGCCTCAAACAAATGGTATCTGTCAAAGGCCTTTATTTCTATAAAATTACTTTTTATGATAATTGTAATCATATATAACTTTAACGCATAATTATATCAGTTGCACTAATTTTTACCCAGATATGATCCTCATAAATGGCGATTTTAATAAGAAAATTATTAAGGGGGGAGGATGGGTCAAAAGTTTCCAATATAAGGGCCTGGGTCAAATGGGTCTAAGAATAGTTACGATTTAGGTACTTATCATACGGGCTTAGGGAATCAGAATAATTTTGGTTTAGAATCTTCTTCTTTGCATTTAGGTTTAATTTACACAAACCGGTTATAAGATTTTGCCATATAAACGCAGAATCTAAGGAGCGTCCTGTAATGTTGATGGGTAAAATTTCGATACTTGTTTTAACTCTGTAAAATTCAAGTGTGTATCCTTCTAGTGTACATTAATGAATCATAAATATATTCACTTAAATACTTTTTTTTTTTTAAACTGATAAGAATTTTTATAAATAAATATTTGAGGATAAAGTTTTTTTTATTAATTAGTACTTTTTAATGAACTGTAACAGAAACATTTATTTTGCGCATAATTAGTAAGTTATTTTTTTTGTATTTAAATTTCAATTTTTTAATAAAAAATAATAAAAAATATAATTGTTTAGTGGATGAAAAGAATTATCAAATTGATTCAAATTTGGTGAATAAGAAAAATTTCCTATTTACAAAATTAAAAAATGATGACAGAAATCAATTGAAAAAAACAATTGAAATTCTTAACGAAGATTGTTTATTAAGTATATTTCAATTTCTGCCCATAATTGATAGAATAAAAATTGAAAAAATTAATAAAAATTGGAATTTTTTGACAAAATCATCATGGAGTAACATTAAATATTTAGATTGTGACGCAACAACCTGGGGCTTCAAGTCATATAATTTTGAACATGGAATCAGAAAAATTCAAATGCACATGTTCATTTCAGTGCTACAAAGATGTGGCAGATTTCTAGAAGGTATCGATGTCAGTTGTATCCAATGCAACAAAGGAAATGTTTTGAATATTATTGCATCGTTTTGTCCAAATATAAAGTCAATCAAAGCTCATGGAGACTACACATTGTCTGCTAAAAGTATCTTGGAATTATCAAAAAAATGTAACAACATCAATGATTTAAGTTTAAGTGATAGTTCTCTTTATGATGAAGCTTACTGTGACGAAGAATTATCCTGTTTATTTTTAAGCAACAAGAATTTGAGATCATTAAGTATCGGTGAAATATCTATAAATGGTGCATGTCTATTGAGCTTACCATTAAGTCGCATTGAAGTATTAGACATAAAATCTTGCCCTTTTATTGAATCTGATTATCTAATAAGTGCAGTTTTAAAATTGAATAATCTGAAAGTATTTAAGATTGATTCAACTTTGGATGTTGAGAATGAATTGATTAAGGCTCTTCAAAATTGCTGTAATTTGGAAGAATTAATTTTACACGGTCACCATACTGACGATTTTCAAGAAACAGACAGAGAACTTGAAATATTATTTGAAAAAAATAAAAATCTTAAAATTTTATCATTAGATTATTTCTTTTTTTTGGGTAAATGTCTATCTAAATTAAATATGGATGTAATTGAAGAGATTCATTTTATTGACTGTGGAGTATTAAATTTTAATTATTTAAATCAATCTTTACCAAAATTAATAAAATTAAAAAAATTTGAATACACTGAAAATTATACAAATAATGCAAATGAAAAATTTATTCAAATAATTTCTAATTGTTTAAATTTAAAAAGTTTAAAAATTCGTTTAAAAAATGATTTAACATATTTTCATAAATTTTATTCAATATCGTTATTAAGTAATCTTGAAGAAATTATTTTAAAATATAATACATCAGTTACTGATAATATTCTCAAGGTCTTTGAAAAATATTCAAAGAAACTTATTCATGTTAATTTAGATTCTTGTGGTATAACTGATATTGGTCTAAAATCAATATCTAATTTACCAAATTTAGAAATTTTAAGTATTTCTGGAAACAGCGAAATAACTGATGAAGGTTTTAATCAAATGTTTAATTTAAAAAAATTAATTTGTTCTCATTGCAGCAGAATTAAAATTGAAGGATTAAAAAAAATTATTAATGAATCGATAAATTTAGAGTACCTTGATTTATCTAGTTGTTTTCTAGAATTAAATGAATTGTTATCATTTGCTAGTGAAGTTACCAAAAAACGTACTAATAATAAAATTTTAAAAATTCGATTATATCCTACTGATTTAAACAGAATTAAAAATTTTGAAATAGAAATTGATTCGCCATTATTGCAAATTACACATAGTTCATCTTATTAACGAACAAATTTAGAAAAATGCAGTTTTCTAATCTAGAATTGTTAAACAAGGTAGAAAATGTATAGATTTTGATTTTTCGGGACAGTGGCCAAGAAAATCGTAATATCTCGCCACTGCCACAGAAAAATCGTATATGACCCTTGGCCATGTAAAAAGAATGCCCCAAATCGCAGCTGACGTCGCAGTTGTATGGCAGGCAATATGGAAAGTTGGAACACATTATATCTTTTCCAGTTACTTAGTATTGTTTTTCAACAAATACAAAAATAATGATCTTCTGAAGATGGGAAACAGATGATTGTTTAAATTGTAAGTGTCCGATGAAAAATATTTTACTATATGTAATTAAAAAATTAATTTTGTCGAATAAGAAAGTTGATGTATAATACCCAAAGGAGAAAGCCTTGCTGTAATCACATTATTGACATAATAAACTTTACATATCTAATGCAAAAAATACCAGGACGAGGCGCATTTTTTGCCTTTTATATGTAAAACTATATGTTTTAAATCGAGAGGATTGAACCCTTTGCATGCTGTCTGTACTCGCTTGTGCATAAAATCGCATGCAAGGACAACAAAGCTTAAGTAACATTTTACATATCTAGGGCAAAAAAAGCCTATTTTCTACCCTAGGGAGACGGCTTTTTTGCCCGTTATATGTAAAACTATATTTTAAATCACGGGACAAAATATGGGGTTAGACTTTTGTACGCTGTCTGAACTCGCTCGCTACGCTCGCTCGTGCATACAATTGCATGCAAAGTCAGAATCAATATTTTGTCCCTTGTTTAAAAAATAGGTATTATTATACATTTATCCGATTTAGTCCAGTGGCCGCCCATAACGCCTGTGTGCATTGGGCCTCCATTCAGTGGTCATTACTGTCTTTGCCCTTTTGTGTTTACGAATCTGTTATTTACGCACCGAAAAATATAATTGTCATTTTTTAGGATTAATCTTTTGGTTACCAGAATTCGAAACGCTAAAAAAAGGCCAAAAATGCCCTAAAGTGGGCTATAGCTGAAAAACTAACCGTTTTTTAGAAAAATTCGTAATACATATACGTATCAAAAAACATAGTTGAAATTGCTTATGATAACTTTTTTTTATTGTTATGGGAGCTCAGAACATTAAAAGAATACCCAAAATGTCCTAATCTGATAAAACTACTAACATTTCCGCGAAATCTAAAAATCCAAGAACATAATGCCCAGTGGTTAGGATAACTTTTTTGTGTTCTGGGTTGAATATAGTGAAAAACGCGAACCTTTTCCGGGAAAAAGATCAAAGAATTCGTAATCAACAAACCGAAAAACTTAAGTATCAAAGATCTCTTCATTTAGAATCCATCATGCACACAGGTCTTTTCAGGCCTTATGGGTAGCCACTGGACTAATTATTGACCTAAAATTTGACTTTCTGAGGAAGAAAAAGTTATCTTTTAAAAAATATTTATCGTTTTAATTAAATTAATATTTGTTAGGTAATTAAGATATATTTATAAAAAATAAATCATTTAGGATAAGAGATTTAAGATATTAAAATATTGTTATAGATAATAAATTATTTTTATTAATTAACTCTTTATATTTAATGTATGTATTAAATAAAATTTATTATAATTTATGTACCATAGGAAAATTTATATCTTATTATGATTAAATATAAATTTTTTAAATTTACGTATATGTAGCTTATTAATTTATGAAATGATTAAAAAAAAATTATTTCTGTTTATGTGAAGTTGAATGAACAATTTTTTTAGTTTGTTGCTTCATTTCTTGTCTTTTTAAAAATTTTTTTTATGTGAATTCTAATTTGAGAAAAGTTGCTATTAGGGGCTCTCCATAAATTACGTAAGGCATTTTTTAGTATTTTTTCCTCTCCCCTTTCCTCTGTGTATGATAAAATAAGATTTTTACCTACTTTCCTACCATTTTTAGTAAGATTTTACTAATATTATGCTGTATTTTTTTTTAACAAACCAGTAAACCAGTAATTTTCCTTCAATCAAATTACTAACCAGACTTTGAACTATTGCTTGGAACTCCTAATATTGGGCACAAGTGTCTCTCCTATTCCCGCTACCTCCTGATACTGGCTACTATAAGTTTTTGTAATTTGAATTTAGAATTAATATTCAATATTTTTATATATCGCCCACAATTATATATGTTATAATATATTAGACTTAAGAAAAATTTACCATTACCTCATTACGTAACAACAGAATATTAGCAATTATAATTATAAACAGCCAAAGAATGCAGTTATATCTCGTGAAATACATTTTACAAACTTAGATAATATTCAATCTGAATAATTTTATTCGATAAATTGAGCTAACAATTGTTTGGATATTTCGCCTCTGGCTAAATAGTGTGAGGCTCGTCAGTACGTACACTATTTAGCCTTTTCGTAGATACCCATTAATAATAATTTTTGTATAAAACAAAAATCAAAAAATTTTTTAAAATAATAAAATATATAAAAATGTAAGAACTTACTTAGATGAAATCACGCGTTAGACTACTATAAACGAAAGGAAATCTAAAAACCCCCACTACTAAAAAAATTTTTTGTTACATCTGCTTATTGTACTATCATTTTAAACCTTGAAAAATATCTATATTTTATAAAATTTCTATTTTTAAAAAAACATCTTAGTTGAATTAGATGAATTTAAACACACTTTTTATATGAACCTAGTACCAATTAAACCAAAATTATATAAACGAAAGACTCGCTTTCTAAGAATTATATACAGTTTTTTTCACATTGGACTGGAACACCAAGTATGAATATTTACAGCATATTTCAATCAAATGCCATTAATAATAATTGTATTTTTTCGCTCATTTGTATATTAAATCTGAATAATTTTATTCGATAAATTGAGCTAACAATTGTTTGGATATTTCGCCTCTGGCTAAATAGTGTGAGGCTCGTCAGTACGTACACTATTTAGCCTTTTCGTAGATACCCATTAATAATAATTTTTGTATAAAACAAAAATCAAAAAATTTTTTTAAATAATAAAATATATATATTATAAGTGAATAAACTTTATCTATTTGTTCAGCAAGGGAAAAAAATAGGAATTGGCTTTCAATGCAGTTGTATGCACGAGTGAAGACAGCATTGAAAGTAAAAATTCCCACATTTTTAATCTTGAAAATTAGGTACTACGTCCAAAATTTAAAAAAATTTGGCATTTTTGTGTTTTTTGGCGGCAAAAATTTTGAGACAAAAATTAAGTATCAGAATGGAGATATTGAGTAAATAGTGTAAAAACGATAATTCTTGATATTAATACTTTCATAGAAAAAAATTAGGTACTACGTCCAAAAAAAAAAAATTGTATTTTTTGGTTTTTGACGTTTGAAATTTCGTTTCATTTTTTGACCTACTAATAAATTTAACTGTAAAATTTTCATTTGTTAAAATTAATTTACTTGTAAAGATAATTTTAATTTTTAAATTTGATTTGCACAAAAATAAATTTGCTTTCCTAGTATATTATATAATATAAAAATTAAATAAATTATTTATTAAAATTAGTTTATAAAAATATAATTAGGAGAAATCGAGGCGATTTTTCAATAATGTGAAATGAGAATAATAAAGATTAGAGCTGAATATGATACAATGTAAGTAACCTAGCGTAAATTAATTAAAGGATTTAAAAATTTGTAAAAACTTTTTGTACATGATTGAAAATTATTTGAATAATTACTGTTTTTTTTTTAATTTTTTTAATTTGGTTACACTATTTAAATTTTGTTTTAATTCCCTAAAACATTACATATAGCATTTGCAATTTATAAAGTATTACAAAGTACAATGTAAAAAATCTGTTCATAAATTTTAAATGAAATGTGATTGAAATGGAATGAATACGATTTAATATTTCATTTATTTATTTAATGATAACGTTTTGATTGAAATTTAAATTTTATACACAACTGTTCAAAAGCATATAAACTTGCCCCGGTTTTCCCTACAAATTAGTGTATTTGCTCAAGAATAAAATGCAAGGAAATATCATAACAAATTAACAAAAATTACATATTCAAAAAAAAAATATTTTTATTAATTACCTAATCTTTTAGTATATAAATGGTATAATCAAACTTTTAAATTTCATTTATTAATTAATAACGCTTTCTTTGCCTGTAATAAAAAGTATTTAATGAACAAAGTTAAAAATTAAACAAAAGAATGTTTTCAAAAATTGTATTTTTTCTCTTTATTGGAGCAACAATTACTTTGGTAAGTTTTTAAAATTAAATTTTATTAATCAATTGTTTGTACAGAACAATTTATTAGCCTTTAATTTTCTATTTACAAAGTCTATCTTAATATTATTTTTTTTTTTTCAATTTATGGTTGTAAAACGCATTTTTTTGCAAATTTGCCTCACTTAATAAAGAGCAATTTTTGAAAATTCTGTGTTTTTTATGTATATTTTGGATTCGTACGCCTTTCCCCTGATTCATTAATATTTAAAATATATTTTTTATTTTTAATTTAATATTCTAGGCTCTCCCATTGGAAGAAAACCAATTGGAGGATGAAGAAATTCAATTAAGGGTAAGAAAATTATAGTATATTCAGTATCAAGGGTACAAAAGTTTCGATACTAGCGTGATTAAAATAACCGCCCACGTAAAAGGATTAAGCTTAATTTTGGTTAAGCTTAATGAATTACGCTTACTGGAGTAAGCTTACTGGATTAAGCTTACTGAAGTAAGCTTACGGACTAACCTAAAAAGGCTTATTTTTTAAAATTAAGCTTACGGACTAACCTAAAAAGGCTTATTTTTTAAAATTAAGCTTACGGACTAACCTAAAAAAGCTTAATTTTAAAAATTACTTCAGTAAGCTTAATCCAGTAAGCTTACTCCAGTAAGCTTAATCCTTTTACGTGGGTGGGCACGAGTGATATGTGTTTATGCTAGTGGCTAAATTTTTCCGCCCATGATGTTCATTTTTTGCCAACCTAGGCGTAAAACGTGTGTAGTAAGTTACGCTCAGGAGGGTAAAAAATATTTTTTTAACCTTCAGTTACTTAGTTTTTAAATATTTATTTCTTTAAATTTGATTTTTATAATAAAACTTGCTTTTTTTATAAAAATTGAGCTTGGAATTGGGGCATCTATTTATCGATGTTTGAAAAATGCTGCGTATTCTTTAAAAAAATATCTTTTGATCTAAGGATTTTAAACCGTAACTGAGGGTTAAATATAATTTTGTTACTTAAAATGTACTAATTTTCTATATTTTTTAAATCAAAACAGGAAGATAAATCATTAACTAGTCTATTAGCAAGTATAACCGATATAGTAAATGCAGGTAAAGATATCAGTTATTCAATAACAGTTATTAAAGAACAAGTTGAACATTTAAAAGAAGTTGGTAAAAATTTAGCTAATAAATTTAAACACGATAATCCAGAAGTTGTACACAACGTTAAACAACAAATTGGACGTTTAGAAAATAAATATAATGAATTTGTACAAAATAGCAAAGATTTTACACAAGCACAATTTGATAAATTTAGAACTAAATATAATGAAATTAAAAATGATGTTGTTAATAAAATTGATAAATTAGTTCATAGAAATAAATATAAAGATTAATTTCATGTACCTAAATTATATATAAATTTTTATTATATTTTCGATGAAAAAAATGTTTGTTTTTCATTTTTAATAAACTTATCTTAAATTGTTAAATAATGTAAATATTTGTATAATTTATTATTTTTGGATTTTAATTAACTTGCGTAAGCAAAGTAATTAATATTATTGCAGATGATATAATTTAAAAAAAAAATAATAATAGTGTCTTATCATTACGTACCTAAAAATTAAATATTTTTCGATGGGCACATTAGAATGGACCCAATTTTGCTGATAAAGTATGCTTTAAATATCAGTATACCATCGGGTTCAGATTAATTTTGTAAATGGCAACAAATAAAATTGTAAATAAATAAATATTCAGACCTATTTTAAGAATTCTTTCAATTTATAAATGCGTATAGATAATTTATCCATCATATATGAATACCTATTAATACCCATAAAGCAATTTTAAAAAAAATTCAAATTTCCCTCGTTTTTTGATATTCACGTGGCACCAATGCGGCTCTTCTGCTAGAGTGTTTATATTTTCTGAATTTTCTCCAGCTTATTGAATTTTGCAAAATTTTTGCTTGTTTTTTCTTTTAAAGTATATTTTTAATTATATAATATACTATTAATTTTATTTCTTATTGAAATGTTATTTACATTAAAAGTATCAGTATGTATTCATGATCATTTTGATGACTAACTCATTTATAAATATTAGTGTATTATAGGTTATAAAAGTAAGTTACTATTATTTATTTTAATAATTTTGCAGATTTATTATTTATAAATAAAAACTTAAAAATAAAACGTACTTTTTTAGTGGCTAAAAAGAAAGAAAATATTAATTTACTGATTCCAAAAATTAATACGCTTACTCAAGATGTTAGTTCAACTGACAATGATGATAAAAAAGAAACAATTGATGATCTTCTAATAGATGATTGTTTAGCTCATATATTTAAATTTTTGCCAGTCACTGAAAGAATCAAAATTGAAAGGGTTAATAAAAGATGGAAACGACTTTCAATGTCATTATGGAGTAGTTTTAGAAAATTAGAATTAGATGCTTTATCTTGGGGTTTTAGGCCTCGAAATCTGAAAATAAAAAAAATAGATAAGCATATGCTGTTGCAAGTGCTAAAAAGATGTGGAAAATTTTTGGATTATATAGATATTTCAGGAATCCATAATAGTAACAGAAGTGCATTAAAATTGGTTTATAAATTTTGTCCAAATGTAAAATCGCTTCATGCTCATACTTATTATGGAATGACTAGTAAAGACATATTAGAATTATCAAAAAAATGTAAAAATATTACTGAATTAGGTTTAAGTGATCATTTGCTTTATGATGGCCCAGATTGTGACATTCAAATGGCTTCTCTTTTTTCTAGCAATCAAAATCTCAAGTCATTAAAAACTTCTGAAATTACACTTAATGGATCCTGTTTATTAAGTTTGCCATTGGATCTCCTAGAAACACTAGATGTTAATCAAAGTTTGTTTATGGAAACATTTCATTTGACTAACGCTGTTTCTAAATTTGGAAATTTAAAAATATTTAAATGTGATATATTTTTAATAAATGCTTTTAAATTAATTAAAGCGCTTCGAAATTGTAGAAAACTTGAAGAATTATTTTTACATGATCTTGAAACAGAAAATTTTTCAGATGTTGATAAAGAGCTTGCTATTTTATTTGAATGCAATCAAAATTTAAGAGTTTTTTCCATAGCTGAATTCAAAATTGAAGGCAAATGTTTATTAAGTTTGAATGATAAAGCAATTAAAGAAATCCATTTAATTGATTGTGATAATTTAGATATTAAATATTTGAATGAATGTTTAACTAGATTTTTGGGTTTAACTAAACTTAAAATTTCTGATAGAAGTATTAAGGCTAATGATAAATTTTTAACTACTATTGCCTGTTGTACTAACTTGCAAAGTTTATATATTTTTGGTAGGTTTTCTTATCTTTTAGAATATACTTATAATTTGCAGCATATTTCTTTTTTATCAAATCTTGAAGAATTAATTCTACGAAACAATAAAACGGTTACTGATAATGATTTAATTATTTTTGGAAAAAAATTAAAAAAATTGATTCATATAAATTTAGATCACTGTAATATAACTGATTTGGGTCTAAAAGAAATAACAAAATTACCAATATTAGAACTTTTAAGCATTCATGGAAATAAAGAAATAACTAATAATGGATTTAATAAAATGTTAAGCATAAAAAAAATTTATTGTGGTGAGTGCAGTAAGATTACAATAGATGGATTAAAAAAAATTATTACAGAATCAGAAAAATTAGAATATCTTGATTTTACTGGTTGTAAAATTAATTTACTTGATTTAGTATTGTTTGCATCTGAAGTTACTAAAAAGCGTACTAATAATAAAATTTTAACAATTACTGCAAATTCGGGTTACGCTACAGATTTTGTTAAAGATGCCTCACCCTATTTGCTTTTAGATGATTATTCAAATTACAATTGGTATTCTCGATATTCATTGTAAAAATATAATTTTGTAGAAAAATAATTTATTCATCTCATAATGCCATAAACAAAGAATTATTAAACGATATTATTTATTTTAAATTAAATTTAAGAAAAAAATCAAATGTTTATATTTTGAACTTTATTTTTGCCTTGTATAGAATTAATTATTTTTGATTTATGTATATAAATATTATTTTTTTAAGAAATCATTGTAATTTAACATTAAATTTTTAATTAATAAATATAATTTTAAAAACAAACTTTCCTATTTTTTATTAAAAAATCAATTATGTTAATTTATTGCTCTAAAGAGCTAATTAAATAAATCAATCATTTGTTTCGAGCGATAAATTCATAAAAAAATAGTTTCCTATTTTTATTCTGAAAATTTTTTCACAATTTATTTATTTATATTTATATCACAGATTTATATGCATTATATAAATATTTACAAACAGAATATATTAGGCTTGATTTAAAAAAGTTTTATTTTTGTGCAAAGAATAATTGTATTATAAATGATATTTTACTTTTCATATTAACTAGAAATATAAAATTTAATTTTATTAATAAAAATAATAAAATATAATTTAAAATAAAAAAATCATACACAATTATAAATAGTAATTTAATATTCGTTAATTGAAATATATCTTTTATTCCATATCTATACAAAATTTAATATTGTTTTCCGTTTCATTTTTAAAGTTTGGCGCTTAAAATCAGCTGTTGTGTGCCATTTGACAAAGCAGACGAACTCGAAAAAATGTATACATAACCTCTAATTTAATTTTCTTTTTTTGTTTATTGTTTATACGTATAGTTCTGTAGTTAGTTGTGGTTAGTTGTGCAGTTTATTAATAATTCTAATTAATATTAGATTTAATTAATTAATTAATTAATTCTAATTAATATTTCTAAATAATATTATTCATTATTAATAATTATTCAGTTTATAGTAGAATTTGGAAATAATAAAAATTGCGAAAAATAAGTTTTTTTATATATGCAAATTACAGTCTTTTTTGATAAATCAATTAAAAACAAGCAACTAAAAAGAGTAAGTTACTTTTAGAGTTAAAACGTTACACATATATAATCGAAAAAATGCTTAAATCTAATATTAATTATTATTTAATTAATTTCTGAACTGATTATAGTGTCCCAAAAGAAAATTAAAACTGATTCAAATATGATGTACTACATTTTAGAAGAACGAAAAAATGAAATAAATAAAAAATTCGAAAAAACAATTGAATCTATTGATGATGATTCTTTAGAATATATTTTTCACCAACTTCCTATTGCTGACAGGGTCAATATCGAAAAAGTCAATAAACGATGGAATCGAGTTTCAAAAACTTCTTGGAGTAATTATGAAAAATTAGATCTGGAGCCATCAACTTGGAGTCTTCAACCCTGGGGTTTCTTACATCTTGTTGATAAAGTTATTATGAAAATGTTTCGTACAGTTTTAAAAAAATGTGGTAGATTCCTTAAAAGTATCAATATTAACGATAATTTATTGGTTCAAAATAATCAAGAATGTGTCTTAAAAACTATTGCAACTTATTGCCCTAATTTGCAATCAATTCATGTTTCTGGTGAAAATTTAATCTCCAAAACAAATATAATAGAGTTATCAAAAAAATGTAAAAATCTTGTAGAAATAAGTTTATGTGACCCTTCTTTATGCGATCTCGATTATTATGATGAAGAACTAACTTTGCGATTTTCTAATAATAAAAATATTAAATCAATACATATTCGTTCAATAAAAGTTAATGGATATTGTTTTTTTGTGTTGCCATTTGATAAAATAGAAAATTTTTGTCTTGAATGTAGTAAATATACTACTACTAATTTAACAATTGCTTTCTCAAAATTAACAAATCTTAAAATTTTTAAAAATTATGGATCGCATAAAGTTGAGACAGTTAAAGTAATTAAAGCTCTTCAAAATTGTTGTAATCTAGAAGAATTATATTTGTATCATTATGATGAGTAAATCATTGCAAATGCAGATACAGAACTTGAAATTCTATTTGAAAGTAATAAAAAACTTAAAGCCTTATTTTTATATAACTTTTTTATTCAAGGAAAATGCTTTTTTAAATTAAATATTGATACATTTGAAGAATTAAAATTTTTGGATTGTTATGGATTGAACTTAAATTATTTGAGACAATGTTTCTCAGAATTTAAAAAATTAAAAGTTTTTGAATTTGGAAGGCTTGAAGTAAATCAAATAATCAATAATGAACTGTTAGAAGCTGTTACTTCTTGTAAAAGTTTAGAAAGATTAGAACTTTTTGGAAAATTTAGTAAACCTTATCCTTCTAAAATTGCTTATATTGGTTATTTAAATAATTTGGAAGAATTACTTCTAAATAGGAGAAATAGTATTGTAACAGATGCTCTTTTGGGGCTATTTGAAAAAACATTGAAAAATCTAATTCATGTTGATTTAGAATCTTGTTATCGAATAACTGATGTTGGACTTAAAGCAATATCTAATTTACCAAAATTAGAAATTTTGAATGTTTCTGATAATAATAATATAACTGATAAAGGATTCAGTCAAATGTTAAATTTAAAAAAACTTATTTGTGAAGATTGTGAAAATATAAGAATTGGAGGAATATTAAAAATTATAGAAGAATCCAAAAACCTAGAATATCTTAATGTATTGCTATGCCCTATAACAGTATTTGACATGATATTTTTAACTTTACCTATTTTAAAAAATCGCGAAAATAAGAAAGTTCTTAAAGTTTGCACTAATAGAGTACAAATTACCAATCATTATATGGAAAATGTATCACCATTTTTAGAAATGGTTTAATTTAAAATTTATAACTTGGTATATTTTCTTAGAATGAGCTGTTTTTTTATAAAAAATATTTATATAGTTTTTTTTGCTCAACTTATATTTATATTTATGCATTATGATTTATGTGTAAACAGTATTTAAAAAATACTTATAATAAATACCTTCATATTTTTAAACAATGTATATTTTTTTCTTGTTTTTTAATTATGAAATAATTATATTAGAACTTCAATTTTAAACTTTTTTATGGCACCATTTAGAATTAATTAAATATATTTATTATAATTTTTAAGGATTAAATTTCATGACCCAAAAAAAATTTTTTGATGGTATTTTTGATTTGAGTCCTGGAATAAAATAAATTTTATTGTATTCATAATATATATATGTATAATTATACATAATTAAAAACTCAAAATAATTTTGTATCATTTTGTATCATTTTAATTATTTTTTATTAAAAAAAAATGTATTACATAAAAAAGTTTTTTAAACTATTATTTTTATTTTTACTTTTAAAAAATATTGTTTAATATCAGTATTTTATGTATACCAGTCAGTAATAAAGAAAAATAAAATAAAAATGAAATATTTAGAGATATTTTTTCTATTTACTGTTTTTAATCTATTTTTCATCAATTTTTCAACATCTGGTAAAGTAACAAAATATTTATAAAATTGTAAATTTTATTATCTAAGCTTTATTTAAATTTTTGTCTAAATTTTTTTATTTAAGCAGCTCAAATAATGGATTTTGATATTGCAAATGATCAAATGCTAAGTTTGCCAAGTATTATTGGCATTGATTTACCATCAGATGAAATATCAGCATCAATAGAAGAGTCAACTGACGAAGGTGATGAATCTATTGAATCATCAGAAAATGAAGATGAATCAGAAAATAAAGGAGCAGAAGATTTAAATAATACAAGTGAAACAGAAGATGATTTAAAAAATGAACTAGAAAATAGCTTTTCAATTACAGAAATTCCACTTCCGGCTGCAGTCACAGAAGAAATGTGGAGACTAGATGACCCAGAAATAGATGAACCTGAAATTAAATTGGAAGAAGATCCAGAACTTATTGAATATTATGACCAAGATTATGTTATACTTGGTTATCTAGAAATAATCAATTTAGGAGCTTCTAAAATACTAAATTTTGTTTTTGAGATACCATCAAAAATTTTTGATCAATAAATGTAATTAACTAAATTAAACATTAATTTAAAATAAATGAAATCTAATTTTTTACAATAATATTTATCATTTCCTATTTACAGTAATTCCAAAATATTACATAACATTTATAATTTACATTTAATCCTGCATGTAACAAAGCTTATAAAATAGAAAATTTTATTTTATATTATATAATAATAAATTTTATTGTAATTATTTTGTAATTATAAAAAATGTTACACAAAAACTATTTTATTTATAAAATATTTGACATTATATGAAATGTCATTTTGTTTTGTTTGTTTTATATTATTATATTTTATAAATTTAATTGACTTTGTAATAAATGGAGTAGAGTAATTTTAAAATTTTAAAATTAGGGGTGATTGAGGTAAAATTACGTATTTTTAGTTAATAAAGTATAATAAATTGGTATTTAATTATATAAAACTTTGTAAAATTATTTCAAATTTTCCAGAAATTAAAAAATTTTTATGTTATATAACTTAGAAAAAATTTATTACAATTATTACAGGATTTTATAAATTTAATTACTTTTTGTCAGAGACATTTTAATTCATCAAATATACAAAAAAATTATTATTTTTTACATTATTATTTAATATGCATTTTATTATAAAATTATTATAAATTAAAATAAATTGCCCGGCTAAAAACGCAGAATAATTTCTATATCGTAACTGAGCATTTTAACTTCTTACTATACAGTACCTAAGCAGTTAAAATGCTCAGTTTACCATTCTAAATGAAACGCTTTTAATGCAGTTCCTGCGCAGTTTCTGCATCAAGAAACTGAGCAGGTTTTCTGTATAGAAACTGTATACAAATGATATAAAAACTGTATACATAATATATTTGTTTTATTTTTAGGTTAGAATGTAAATAAATAAATAAATTTCATTTAAGTTTTTTATTTTATTTATAAAATTTAAACATTTTACTTGTACAAAATTTTTTATAATAAATATTTTAGAGTTTACATTACTTATAAATTAAAATCTATTTTTTTTTTCTTATGTATTTAAACTAAATAAATGTATAAATAAAATTTTTTTAAACTTATATGAGCTATAAGTAAAAAAATATTCTAACCTAATTACATTTTTATTTTAATTTATTTAAAAATAATGAATAATAAACAAATAATTTTAAATTCATGTTTTAGAAAAAAGATAGTAGAAATTAAATAAAATTTAAATATCTGGCATGTAAAAAACTACTTCTTGCCCTGATGATTGATATGGATTTGAATCATCTTCAATATCAATATTTTGTATGTCTATGTTTCCTTGAGAATCATGAATGTTTATATTATTACCAGAGTCAGGATTTTCAAAACTAGATAAATGTTGTTCAAGTGATTTTTTCTTTTGTAATTTTTTAATTGACCCCTTATCTGACTTTCTACCGGAATACCAATCTCTCGAGTTAGATAAATTTTTTCCAAGAATAGAAAGAAAATTTTTCTCATTTGTTGTCATTTGAGCGTCAGATCTGCCTTTATAAACTACGGCTGCAAAAAAATGGCCATTTAAAGAAAAGCTTCTATTTTATTATAAAAATAATATTTAAAACTTGAATAAATATAAATCACCTTTCATACATAAGTAGAATGCAGTTTCGCTCATGACGTACTTATCTTCACTTTGTTTTGAACCCGTGAAATTCATTGCTAATTCTCGGGTTAAAAATCGTTGTAGCATATGTATTATACTTTTAGATATATTATGTTCCTGATGTATATCATATTTTAAAATTTCTTTCTGGAAATAGTCAATCAATATTTTTCTACAGAAAAATTAGGCAAATCATAAATAAATAATCAAGCAGAGTACGTACCACATCTCCAAGGAAATCAGAATCTGTTACTAATTTATCATCAAATAATAAAAAATCTTTATAGTTTTGTATAGGAATTTGTATTTCATATTTTTTTGATAATTCTTCTGTAGATACCATTTTACTCGCAGTACTCGCAGTACTTCCAGATATCAATGCAAGAATTTTTTCTACCGTATTTTTGACTAAATTTATCTCTGATTTCAATGATTTTATTTCAACTTTCATATTTCCAATTTCGGTTGCCATTGCCAGTAATCCTAGATGAAAAAAAATTATATAAATTTGAATTCTATTTATAAACCTTAAATAGCATTACATACCTACTGGAGGATCTTTTGCCTGAGTTAAATTTTTATCATTTATAAAATCTTTTTTTGTAGATGATAAAGGTGTTGTAAATATTTTTGCCTGTGGCTCAAGCGGTGCATCCTATTTTGCTGGAATTAAAATTCATTAAAAAATTAAGTAAAATTGTCAATACGTGTTAAACATGATTTAAAAATTACATCTTTAAATTTACCTTTATTTAAACTTGATGGTATAAGATTTTTAGGGGCAGTTATTAAGAAACCATTACTTGTAGAATTTTCGTATTGTAAGTTTGCAGTTTCCTCGACAGGTTCAGCATCTAAAAAATTTTATTAAATATTTTATAAATTCTATGCCTTTAAAAAAAACTTATAGTAAAGTAATTTTTTTTTCTTCAATTTTTAAAATTTTATAAAATTGTTTAAAATTTCCGTACCTTCATACGTTTTCTGTGATGACAAAGGTGTCTTAAAAGTATTTATTTCTTCAAATTTTTCTTTGTTATTAGATATATTTTTAATTGATTTAAGTCGTTTATTCGCTAGATCAAGTTTCATAGATTCAGAACTTTCAATTAATTTTCTTTTCCTTAACTCAGCTTCCACTTTTTTGTTTATTTCTTCAGAATCAGAACCATTTTCTGAAGAAAAACATTCTGCTTCATTACGCAAATTTTCTAGTTTTTTTAGTGCGCCCTTATAACTTTCTGTAACAAAGAAAAATAAAATAATTATAAATTATGTAACATATATTGAATTTCTTATATAAATATTACTTGATCGCCCGACAATTTTAACTGCATAAGGTTTATACTCTTCCGCGGGTGGTTCTCTCTTTTTTTGTAGTTGGTTTAGCTTTTGTGACGTTGCTTCATCATAAGGTGGCGTCGGAAATTTAGCATAAGATTTATTAGTTTTTAAGTTGATGTCAATCCAAAAATAAGGCACAAAATCAATCCTTGATGCCTTATTTGCAGGTTTTCTACCTGGACAAATGAATTCTATCATAGCATACTTATGGATTTCTGGATTTATTATCTGTGATGAATCATCTGCCATTTTTCTAAAAATTAATTAAATAATAAAATTTGTACAAACTGAAATGGTATTAGTCCCAAAATCTTATTATCAGACCATATTAACATTTAAATAAATTTGTTTAACTCAATTTCAAAATTATAATTCAAATACAAGCATTTAATTTAAAATTTAAATTTTATAATTGAAATCATGCACATGTAATATATTTAATTTTTTAAAAACAATGAGTTTTACCTGTATTTGATGGTTAATATAAACTGATGCAGCAATTTCTTCTTTTTAGTAGATTTAAATTTAATATTATAAAACTTTTGAAAACACTTAGCTTAAACTGTTTGAAAAATGGCCGTTAAAATAAACTTTTTTTCTGTTGTGGCGTGGTAATAATCAGGATTAAAGACGTGGCGTCGTGTCCACGCTGTCAGGTTTTTATATTAAGGGCATGCGTATTCAAAAAGAGACGCCAAAAGGAATGCGCGTTGGTTTATGCCAACAATAAGAGTGAAAAAAGCGTGGGAGAAATATTCCCATCACTACATTTTTATATTTCTCAAAAAAAAGTTTTAAATTATACTAAATTTATATATATTAATTTATTTTTAAAATTTTAAATAATAATAGAAATCTGATAGTTTAATGGGTAAAAAAACTTTAATTAATAGATGATCATAATTATAATATGTTTAATTTTTTTTATTTATTTTACTGAATATTTTACAAGGATGCTTTGAGTTATAATGTAAATAGTAACATAATACATAAAATAAAAAACTAACGAAATATTTTTAAGTTTTTAATGGAATTTTTTTCATATCTAAGAATATTATTTTAAAAATATCTGACCACCCCTTCATTGTTCAAAGATTAATTTTTAAGCTCTATTTAATGCGCAAGCAAATATTTTTATTGGTCCACCAGATTCAAAGTTTAATTCAAATTTTATCATTTTATCCTTTATAATATTCACATTAATATTATATGGTCTGGAAAGATCATTTTTAAGTTTCCAAAATTCTACTTTTTCAGAATCACAGGGATTATTATATGCGAGCTCTTTTACTCGAAATTTTTGCACGGTACAACACAAGTCATTATTATTATTTATATAAATAGCATTAACTTTAACTATATTATTATTTTCTAAAAGCATTATATCATTAGGAGCATTTGGAGATATAATAATTTTTTTAAATTTTAATTTAACAATTTCACCATCTTGGTTTGTTTGTAATATTTTAACACTTGAATCGTAAACAATTTCTTTATTTGAAAACAAGATTTTTTCGTGCTCTCTTCTACAATATTGTGCAATAGTATGATGAGGAGATCTTAAAAATCTATTCATTTTCCCGAGATGAGATTCAAACACATTCGAACTTAAAAGACTTAAATGACACTTCATATTTTGAACATCCTGGGCAGTGTGTCTGATATTGTGCATATTTATTGACATAATTTGACGAGAATACACATTTGGAGCATTTAACGAAAATTCTTTAAGATAATTTTTGGCAAGTTCTGCATTATCATAGTTATATTGTCTTGACAGCAATCTATAGCCAACATGAAGTAATAAAAAATGATTATATCTATCTAAATCTAAAATGTTTTTCAAAACAATTGGACCTGAATTTTTTAGAAAAAATTCTAATTCTGATATTTTATATTTAGAAAAATTTTTTGTGCCACGATTGCGTTTAAACTCATCTGGAAAGCATCTTTTAATCATTTCTGTTCGCCTGTGCAATTCTTTTCTGTCTCTTAAATGTAATTTAAAACCAGGCTTCGTCAACCATAATTCTAGTAATTTTTTCATCACGCCTTCACCAAATAAATGCATTGGATCGATTATGAAATCTTTAATCATATCTATTTTGGGCAATATAAAAGTTAAAGGTGATACATTATTATGGTGATTAGCGTCAATAAAATTCCTAAACTCTTCATCAGTTCGCACTTTACAATTCACATCAAGAAATACCATTGTATCTTCAACTCTCACTCCTTTAGTATAACATTTTTCTGGAGCATCATCAGACGCATGCCCTTTTGTCTGTTTTATATAAGCCCTTGCAGGTGTGTCACAAATAAAATTTTTTATTTTTACCTGAACATTTTTTCCTGCTATGTTGACACCATTTTCAAGAATATGATTTATCTCCGAAATAAATTCTTCAAAATAAGCTAAGCAATTTGAAGGTTTATTAGATCCCGCATACAGAGCAACAGTAAACGGCTGATGTACATAAGTTTCATCGTGAATTTGGCATAATATTGGCCATATAGTTTTATAACTACTTTTATAAGGAGTCATACCATCGATATTAAATTTTAATTCTATCTGATTCCAATTCTGAATTATATGGTAATATTTTGGCTTAGAATACCGTTGCAAACCTTTTTCAATTCCTATATAAGCAAATTCTCCTTTTGAACCATCTAAATCATCCATATTTTTAATTACATACTTAGCTGAATATGTTTCCAAAAAAGTGCTTGCAGTTTTCGGCAATTCAGGTAGTAATCTCCGCCGAAGTATAACTAAAAGTTGGCTACAATGAACTAATGGAACTCGATTATCTACCATCCAAGCCTGCAACTCTTCAATTTCAGGATTTTCTCCCATCAGCTCTCTATAAGGAATTTCATTTCTTCTCTGTTCTATTTCAGCATCTGAATCATCTGATTCATCACTGCTACTTTCAGATTCGTCGCTATCTGATTCCTCAGAACTATTTTCGGAAAATTCGTTATTTTCTTCATTATTATTACCGTTATCAACAAAACGCATATTTTCTACTGGAGCCTGCTCAGCAGGCATTTCATTAAAAGCGTTGTGTAAATTAATAAATTGATTATTTTCATTTACTTCATTATGCATAAAATTTTCAACTTCAATATCTAAATTATTTTCTCTAACTGGAACTCTTAAATTTCCTATTTCCTTAATTCTTTTTTGTCTTTCGCGGTATCTTGCAAGACGTAAGACGCTCATTTTAGATGAATAATTTGTAAAATTTAAAAAAAAAAAGTTTTTACTTAAATTTGGTACACAAAGAGACAAGAAAGATCTTAAAAGACTGACTAAAAAAATGTTAAAACAGAGGAAAAAATGAAAATATAACTTAAAATTCTGACATAAAAGTAATTGTCTATTATAAAATACGCCGCCTTTATAAGTATTAATTATTTTCATAGATTAAAGATGCTTACAACAATTTTAATACTTAATATTCAAACGAGTTTAATACCCTAACAAAAGACCCTTAATCGTTTCAAAATATTAAAGTATTAAAATTTTCAATAAAAGATAAAAATATCCTGTCTAGTGTCTATGCATATATTATGTCTAATATTTTAATTTCTAATATTTTATAAAAACTAAAAATAGTATGATTGTACTATAATGAATAAATAAATAAATATAATTATTATATTTAATTTAAATTTATCGTTAGTCTATGATTTTATGATAAATAATTTATCTGAGTTCTGAGTTGCAACTTAATATTTTTTATTTTTAAATTTTTTACTAATTTTGTTCATACATTATAACTGTTCAGTATTTACCCAGTTCTTACGCAGTCAAATTGCTACTTAATACTCTTTTTTTTTTCATTTCATAGCTTAGTATAGTTGTACAGTTTCTATACAGTAGCGGGAGAGATTATTTTAAGTCAGTAAAACTGTACAGAAACTGTATTTCAATGCAGTTGAACTGGAGATTTTTTTAGCCGGGTGAAAGTTTAAATAAAATGTTTAGTACTATTATATTATTTGTAAAGTAAGCAACAAATAATTTTAATTTAAAAATGAAATATTCAAAAATATATTTTATTGTTATTGTAATATTTTTAATAAATTTAATTAATTCTGGTAATTATAAATAATATTTTATTTAATTTTTAATTATTTAGAGTCAATAATAATTTTAATTGTTATTTTTGATATTATTAAAAATATAGTGGAGAGTCAATCAGATGTTAGTATTGATTCAATTCTAAGTAAAAATGATAATGAATTACAAGGTGGAGTGAATAATTCTAATGGTAATCAAGATGATTTGATACAAGTAATTAAAAAATATTTATCTGATCTTAATATTCCAAAGGAATTAGAAAATTTTTTTATGATTCTAAAGAATATGTTAATGCGGATTTTAATGTATATAAGCAATATTTTTTCATGAAAAATTTTGTTAATTGACAATTAATAAATATAATTGTAAAACAATAAACTGGCTTAGAATATTATTTAAATGAGGACTAGGTTCTTGATTTTTATATTGTGGATTTTTTTTTGGTTTTTTTGGGATATTCAATAAAATAGGACACAGGACAGCCGGGAAATGCCCTTTTTTGACTATATATTTGTTTATAATTCGCATGAAATGGAAAAAAGTTTATTATAGTAGGGGCTAGAAATGTATCGCAGAGTTATAATAAATCCCAGGTTTGTAAATAGTCTTACAGGGTAAAAATTACGTTTCGGGGACAAAATCAGAACTTGTAACTTGAATGAAATTATTCTGCAGAAGTTGATCATTGGGAGAAAAACAGACTCCAACAAATAAAAAAAATATACTAGATGGTTCAAAATTGGTCCCATGTAGGGATATAAAGAATTTTTGCTGCAGAAGTTAATTTTGGGTTGGAAATAGACGATAAGAACACCGAATAAAATACTACTGAATAAGGTAAAAAATTTATTCCAGGACATAGTGGAGAAGTTCTCTGAAACTAGCAAAATAGAGCAAATCATGCCCTTTAGAGTGAACTTTTTTTTTGTGAAAACAAAATAAAAAATTTGTAATCTCGAATAGAAGGCAAAAAAGAGGTCATACAAGATTCTGCGTCAAAAATGTAGCATTTTTCGAAACTTAAGAAATTATTAAATAAACTGCAAAGTTAGCCATGAACTACCGAAACCCG
Source organism: Anagrus nilaparvatae (assembly GCA_022575985.1). NCBI lineage: Eukaryota > Metazoa > Arthropoda > Insecta > Hymenoptera > Mymaridae > Anagrus > Anagrus nilaparvatae. The sequence continues at coordinate 6,671,886 of JAKSXM010000238.1, read as the reverse complement.
AATTTTAGGAATATCCCATAAATAATATTATATTTTAAGTTTTTTAAAAAAGGAAAACTTTTGTTTTATTACTATAATATACATTATTTCATAGATTAATATCTACGTTATAGTTTACATGTATGTACAATAAAACATGAAATAGTTTTATTCTACGTAATTAAAAAAATTATTACGTAAAATGTCATAATAACATATGATTGTAATTTTCATTCAAAAATTTTAGTTAGCAAATTTATTTTGATGTTTATTTTAAAGAACAAAAATGAATTTTCTGATAAAATTATATTTTAGTTTTTTGATTAATTTATGTCTTGTAAATTTAATCAAATGTAGTGGTAAGTAATAACTTTTTTTCGCTAATAAGCTCGGTAATAAGTTGCACTGAAAAGAATCCAATTGTCGCAAGCAAAAATATTCTGTTTGCCGTTTGTGGCTAGTGGAATTTTGTTGTCTTGCGCAAATAATAGCAAATTAATAAAAATATTTTTTTTAAAAAGAATTTCTTTTTGGCTAAGGGGTGCTAAAGTTACATTATAGCGTGATCACTAGCACGAGTGCTTGGTAAAGCCGGGCACAAGTGACATGTGTGCACGCTATAATGTCTAAAATTTTCGCCCATTGTGCTTACGATATTTTTTGCCTGCTTTACTTCAGTCAAATCGCGGGGGGGGGAGTGTATTTTCACTATCCGTCATGAGATTTGGTCTACTATATATTTTTTGGTCGCTAATCACGAAAATCGGGGTTTTATAGCTGAGATATTTTCAGAACACCCTTAAATTTGCAAAAAATACCTGCAAAAAGGGGTATCTTTGATGTATTCGCATTCTGAACGTCTAGATATGGCCAAGAATTGGTCCATATGAGTTTTTTCGGTCGTTAATCAAGAATTTGCTATTTTTGCACTTTGAGTGTCTAAATTTGGACCATACGGGTTTTTTGAGTTGCTGTTCAAGTATTTTGAGGATTTTTAAATAAATATTTATCCCTTAAATTATGAAAAACAACCCCTAAAAGGGGTGTCTGATATTTTTGCACTTTGAGCGACCAGATTAGGTGCATTCATACACTGTAAAAAGTAACTTTCTTATATTAACAAAAAAATGAGAACATTTTCGAAAAATTAGTAAATTTTCGAAAAAAATTGTAAATATTCGAAAAAAATCGTATAATTACTAAATTTAGTAGTAGTAGTAGTAGTAGTAGTAGTAGAAATTTAGTATATTAACAAAAAATTCGAGTATTCTCGATTTTTTTTGTGAATTCGCAAGAAAAATTGATAATTTACAATTTTTTTTCGAAAATTTTCAAAAAATAGTTGTAAATTTATGAAAAATAGTTGTGAATTTACAACTTTTTTCGTAAATTCACAAAAAAAAATCGAGAGTTCTCGAATTTTTTGATAATATACTAAATTTAGTAAATTTACGATTTTTATCGAATATTTACAAAATTTTTTGAAAAAATTCTATTTTTTTTGTAAATCTAAGAAAGTTAATTTTTACAGTGTATTTTTTAAATTTCTGATCAATAATTTAGGCGATTTTTTTATGAATAATTAATATTTTGCCCCTTCTATGGGTTGTTTTTGCTGTGAAATATTTATTAATCACAAAAAAGTACCCCAAATTTTTGATCAGCAACCCAAAAAACTCAAATTGACCAGTTCTTGGCTATATTTAGACGCTGAGAATGCGAATACATTAAAAAAAACCCTTTTTGGGGGTAGTTTTTGAAAGTATCTCAGCTTTATGATCCCGATTTTAGTGATTAGTGACCCAAAAAATATATAGTAGACAAAACCTCATGACGGCTAGTGAAAATACACCCTAAATCGCGATTTGTACTAGGCGAGGAAATATAGTACAGAGAGTTTTGCACATGAGTATTTCGCCCGGTAGAGCAAAAAAATTAAAAAGTCATTTGTAATTTTTTAATTATGAAAAAAAATTACGTTAGCCATAAGTGGAATTACGCTATCGACTAGCTTAAATATACATTTGTGGAAAATGGAAAAATTACGCTTGTCACAAGTGGATTACATTAGTGTATATAAGGCTGTTACCACCAATATTAAACTTAAAGATAAAATGGAAATTTCCTAGTTTCTAATCTTTGAGAAATAAAAACAACTTTTTTTGGCAAATATAGCAATGATCTTATAATATTAGTCGAATATTTTTTTTTATTTTCTAACGATATTTTGAATTTTTAAAGCAGTTAAAGAAGCTGAAGTGATAAAGCCAGATATGGAAAATAGTATCATACCTTATGAGAAATATGAAAAAAATGATGAAGTTACAAATTTATCAACTGAAGAGTTAAAAAATGAAATGATAAACAATTTAGATGAAATAAATGCACAAATTGAAGATCCTATAGAGAGTTCAGAAGATAAAATAATTAATGAAGATTCTTTAATATATGAAAATTATTCAAAAAAAACTTACGAGAAAGAAGGTTTAGATGAAATCGCAGAAAAAGTAGATTATTTGTTGTCAAAAAGTTATGATGATGTAGAAAATCAAATACAAGATGAAAACTTCGACAGTGAAAAAAATACTGAAGATTATGAAGATTTGGAGGCTTCAAATGAAAATATTTCAAAAATTCAAAATCTAGATGATTCAGACGAAATGAATAAAATACTTCACGACAATGCATTAAAGAATGATTATAATATGGAAAATCAGTTAAAAAATGCTAATGAATATTTTGAAAACGAAGTTAGTTCTGAAGATAATTTAGAAAATAATGATCAATTGGAAATTATTTTTAATTATGAAGGAAGTGGTCAAGAGTTAGAAGACGCACGTGAATTTTTCGAATCTTTATTAGACGAAGATATGCTGAAAAATTATGAAAGTTTTGATAACGAACTAATTAATGAACTTCGTGAAAATTCAATAATTAAGCAATATTATGAAGAACGAGGTTTTTTCAGAAGAGTATATGACAGTTATCATAAAACTCTTGAAAAAGTGAAATTTATTATTAGTATTCCATTTGGATTTATCTCAATATTTTAATATGAAATTTGAAGAATATTTTGTAAAACAAATTTTCAAATAAAAATTAATCAAACTCCTATTTTCATTTAATTAAGAATAATTTAAACCGATAAGTATGTCAGTGACCAAATTTATCACCATCAAATTATCTGATTTAATACGTCAAGAGTTTTCTTGTTTAATTTTTTTAAGTGGCAATATGCACACAACCACCCTATCAAATCTGGACCTTTGCAAGTATTTAAGCTGATTTTAAAAAACAGGGGTTCGTTTTATCAAACAGGTTTTTATCTTATGTTTTATTTAAACTGAAGTTTGCTTATTTGTTATATATAAAATATAATTCAGAAACAAAAATTATGTAACAGAATGCAAAGCTCTTTTGATTAACAAAACAATTATAAGTAACAATTATAATTACAAAACATTCACTTTATAATTAAAGACTACACAAATATCCGCATATTTATTTTAACTTAACGACTGTTCTTTCAAATTTAAATACCTTTAATAATTATAACTCTAAATTTACATAAATAAATGTAAAAATAAAAATATGAATATAAACAGAAAATTTAACATTATAAAACATAATAATTTTCCAGTTTTATAAACATTATTGTCACTGAAACGTATAATAAAATTCATCCAAGCAGTAAAATATACTCGAAAAAGCATTTTATTATAATATACCTACTAGCCCTTTATTTTTTCTTCTGTATTTTTTAAAAAAATTTATAAAAAAATATAATAATAATATTGTTATTATATGTTATGACATTTTTAGTTTGTAAATTAAAATGGCTTTTTTGTTTAATTAAATACAGTAAATTTTATTTGAGATTTAATGAAATAAAGCTTTATTTTATTTGATTTTTCATAAATTTAATAACTGTTTTGTGTAAATATTTGTTCGTAAAAAAGCTCATAAGTTATAAAAATAAAAATTTAATCTATTTTTTTTTAAATTCTAGCTAATCAATCAGTAAAATTATTTTTGCAATTTCTTGCTATGAACAAAAATTTAGCGTCAAAGTGTTTATAAATACTTTAAAAAATATTTTCCTCTAATTTATTATCACGATATAATTAGTATAGACATAAATTCACATTCGGTTAATTTTTATTGTAAAATGTAATAACTATTTATTAAACAAGGGATAAAATATTGGTTTTGGCTTTGCATGCAGTTGTATGCATGCAGACAGCATGCAAAATTGATTTTGCCCCGTGTTCTAAAACCTAGTTTTACATATAATGGGCAAAAAAGCCACCACTCTAGGGTAGAAAATAGGCTTTTTTTGCCTTAGATATGTAAATGAACTTTTAACTTTACAAGAGGATTTTTTAGGGCAAATATGAATTTTCGGTGGAAAATATTCAATTTTTAAACCCAAAATATTTTCCGATTTTCCAAGATGGTGGACCGAGAAATTAAAAAAAAAATGAACTTTTACCATCTTGGAAAATCGGAAAATATTTTAGGTTGAAAAATTTATTATTTTCCACCGAAAACTCATTTTTCTTGCCCTAAAAAATCCTCAAAAATGCGTTATTTGAAACAAATAGAATACATTTAGTTTAAATAGATTTCTATTTGATTTAACTAGAAATCAGTCAGACAGATTTTCTATTTGAGACAAATAGATTTTTTTTCTAAGTCGATCGTTTAACTAATTTTATTTTAGGCTTTCCATTTTGAAGATATGTTTTTGCTGATAGTTTAGAGGAATTTTATTTTTTAAGGATACTTTATGTTTTTTGGGTAACTAAACACGATAGAAATATTTATGTTTTTCAAAAATTTACTGCTTATATTTAAGTATACTTCAGGCTATTTTTTACGGACTATTTATAAATTATATGGATTATATTTGTGGAGCCGCTGAATACAAAATATGATGTACTTTGCTCATAAAAGTCTGTCAATAGAAAATGTCGAAAATATCTCAACAAAAAATAATTTGAAGTTGAGTAATGAGGACAAGTAGGCTATTTTTGGTAAAAACGGATATCAATCTAGCGAGGCCATAAAATACATCGTTTAAAATTTCGTTCACTTAGCAGCAATATCAAAAGTCTATGGAATGGGGCTTCATGCCTCAAGCAGCGGTGGATCCAGAAACTTTTTCAGGAGGGGGCAATTCAGAAAAAATTTGCGAGTTCTTATAAAACTTTTAAAAAATGTAAAAAATTTTTGGTTCTCATGAAGAAGTAATTGCTCCCTTGGCCCTCCGCTGGATCTGCTGCAGTCCACAAGATGAATCTAATCTTAAAATTTGGGCCAAAATATTTAGATCAGTGGGAGTATATAAAACTAAAAAAACAAAGGGGGTAAAGAGGGCTAGGATATGAGTCTGGTGCAAAATTGTCCGTAAGAAACAAATAGAATTTAAAATAATTTAGATTTAGAGACTTAAAATTAATCAATTTAGGTAGTAATTATGTTTTATTCTATAATTTTTTTTTATTAATTTAAACAAAATTTAAAATATTTTTATTTCAAGTTCATTTGCATTATTCTTAGCTGCGGTTAAGTTGCATATACTGTAGTCTAAGATTTAATGTAACAGAACAGTTATCTTCAGTAACATGACCGTAAAGCAGTTGTGCCAACGTGAGATAAAACATTCTTCATTTTTTATAGGGACTAAGACCACTCTTCGTAATTTTTATTTTTTAGGCATGATTTAAAATGTGTACCATCAAAATAAAAATGATTTATTTTACAAACTTGTTAAGAAAATTCATTAAATTAAAAAACAGTATAAAAAAAAATACTAAAAAAAGTATAATCAGAGCATTAAAAAAAAATCACAAAAAATTGTAGAGGCACACTGAAGATAAATATAAAAGTCAAATACACTTTAATTCATAAAAGATAATAAATAATCAAAATATCAATGTCATTTTAAACGTACTATCATATAGACTGTAGTTGACAGAATAATTATCTTGTTTCATTTTTGCGGTTACACGCCGACCCTAGATAATATAAAAGACTACTTCAATATAATAGTGTTTTCTTCATCACTTTTATTGTGCTATTATCAATCCCCCTTTTTTTAAATACCATATTTTTTATAATATTAAATTACATAATAAAATCATTTTCATCTTATTGCTTTCATATTATAATAAAACACCTTATTATTTTATAAAAACTTTTTTATTCTCGTTATAAATTTATTTTTTTGAAGTAGGTTTTGTTATATAATTTTTTGCTCTTTTTGTTATTTACTTATACCTAACTACTTGGTGTTAGTGACTTCTTTTTATATTTTAATTTTTATATTGATGTGTATTACTGATTACAGTTTAATTTATTTTATATAATTGGGTTTTAATTCAAGAAAGAAAATTTTGCGATAATAAAATAAAATATTGTAAAGGCATTTGAATGGCTGGGTCTTTAAATTGGTTTTCCTCGAATACAAAAAATAATTTAAAGTCTATTTCCGGATAAGAATAGTGATTTGGCCGGCGAAACCAAACCTAACCTAAGTACAAAAAGTTATCAAAAAACTCACTGATTCCCGTTAAAATTAAACCTCTAGACCACGACAGACCCCCAAAAACCATTTTTTTAGGTATTTTAGATTTTATTTAATTTTTCCTACCTATTAATAGACGATACTCTGCTTATAGGCTAAAAAACTTAAAATTCCACTACTTTACAAAAAAAAATTTTTTTGGGTTTTTAGGGCCCCAAAGTATAATTTTGAATTTTCCGAAAATCGATTTTTTGGAAAAAAAAAATATAACATCCTTAAATTTTTTTTATAGTCCTAATGGGGTGAAAAATCATATTTTTTAATTTTTTAAAAACTCTCCTGATGGAGGGGGAACCACTTTCTAATACCCCCATAAATTCAAAATCATTTACTGCCGTTTACCCGCGCTTTAAAACTGCCACCAACTTTTTATTTGTAATAAAAATGTAAAGGGATAGTTACTAAATTTAATTTTATCATTAGCCATCATTTTTTAGTCCTAATCGTCCTATATGTTATCGCCATTCATCCACGCTTTACGCATACTTTTGCTTTTTTAATACATAAATGGTGGGGCAGATTTAGGATATTTTCTAAAAAATTAAAAAATATGGTTTTTCAGCCCACCAGGATTATACAAAAAATTTAAATATGGTATATTTTTTTTATGTTCATGTGTAAAAAACTCATTTTTGGAAAATTTAAAGTTATATTAAAATTATAAAAGTCTTAAAGGGACCATAAAGGCCCTAAAAAAATTTTTTGCTTCTACTTAGGGTAGATTTGGTTCCGGGGACCTAATTACTATACTTACCAAAAAATAGCCTTTTCTGCTATACTGTTATAATTTATTAATTTCTGATAAATTAGGTTTTAATATTTTTGGAAAAATTGTTTATCTTTTTGAAATTGAGGAAGTTTTTGTAAAAATTGGGGTACCGGAATAAAAATACCGAAAAATTTCAGAAAGCAGATGAATATTGTGCTATAATTTTTCTCTCAGATAAAACAGCTTTAATATAGTATGATCAAAGTAAAAAATTATATTTTTCATCTGCAGTGACCGGAAACTACGCTGTGCTACAGTTAAGGCAAAGTATCAAATGGTAATTATTCTGCCTACAAGCCTATTTTCAGGAATCAGGCACGTATCTAGCGAGGAGCCAAAACCCCCTCCCCCTTCTTTGAAATAATAATTCTTAGTATAGATAGCAATATTTTTTGCCTTGATCCAAAAAAAATCTTTAACATTCAAAAAAGAAGGTAATCTATAATTCTACAATTCTATGATCCAGGCTTTTTTTTCTTTTGTGAGTAGGCAGAGATTTTCCCTGTGTTACCAAGTGTCGATTGCTAAATAACAACTGATTCACCAATTACCAAGATAGTGCTGCTTTGGAGAAAAATACATAAATTATAATTTTTTGAATAAAAAATCACCTCAGGATACCAAAAAAGAAAATCAGTTTTCTAGTTCCTAAGCCAAAATTTGTTAAAATCCAAAATATAGTTATAGACTAAAAAAATTTTTTTTAAATATTCTTTCTCAAAACGAGCTTTATTTTTTTTTTAATTATTTAAAAAAGAGTGAAAAAAAGTTTCTGTTTGATCTTACAATAAATACAAGATAAATGTTATAAGAATATATATACTTATCTATGTACGTGTATTACACAGCAAAACAAAAAAGTCGTTATTTTAATTAAACGATATATATTTAAAAAGACCTAAGGCAACGATTTGTAGAAGCGTAAAAGCTTGCACATAGAAAATAATAAACATAAAATCGTAATAACAAGGATGAGCTTTTATTGTATAATATAAAATTGAGAAAAACAGTGTTGTATTATCCTTATATTTTAAAATATATATATAACACCTGTCAGCTAATCGAGAAAATCAAAGGAACAGCTTTTTATTTTATATATAATAGTAAAGTAAAAGATCATCTATAGGGTGAAAGATTTCTCACTAGTCCATAAAATAAATGACACTAATGGTAATATAATATAAATTTCAAAGCTTTTATTTGAATTAAAGTAGATTTTGTACAACTAAAGTTTTGTGTTTATTCTACTGTGTAATTCACATTAAAATGATGAGACTTAAAATTTTTTTTAATGGTAAATTTAAATAAATTAAAAATACTAATATTTAATTAAAAAATAATTTTTTATTTTAAATTATTTTTTAGTCAAAAGTTAAATTATTATACTTTGTGAAAGTTAAAAGCTAATTTATTGAAGCAGCCCCTTGATGTTTGAGGAATGCGTGCTTTCGTTTGGAAAGATATTTTGAAAATTTGATTATGTAATTATTCTTGGAAAATGATATTATTTTCCGAGAATTTTAATAAAGCTCTTTTGTTAAATTATAATTTAATAAAGTTTTTATTATGTTATTAATATATCATCAATTTACATTAATTTTTAATTATATTTTTATTTTACTATATTAAAGTTATACATCAGGGTGGGTCACAAAATAAAAAGTGCTTCAAAATGCTCTTCCTCAAGTATGTTGAAGTTTAGGCTGCAAAATGCAGATGATGCAATGACCCCACGCTAATTTTCATTGAAAATTACAATTTTAACAGCAGCTTGAATATTGGTCATTTTGGGTAAAAAAATGAACATTTGCTTTATTAACTGTAGTGATGAGGTATTAAAAAATTGCGGTTTACGGGGAACGAAAGGTGGTACTTATACAAAAAAAATGGGACCAAACGTAAGTATTTTGGTTGAAATACAATATGACAGCGTTATTTGGAAAATTGCCTAAAAACCCTATTTTATTACATTGTCGTAGAATTAAGCCCTACGTTTCTAGGCCCAGAAGGCATGTTGGAATAAACGGAGGGTATCTTGGGTGTTTTTTCAACATATTAAAGTTATCTGTAATTGTAGATTGAATTTACGGCCCAAATTTTCCGAATATATACGATTTTCCTTATTTAATACAAAAATTTTTCGTAAAAAGGGGAGTTTTGTGTGCTTTAAGGGTGGTTAAGGCATTTTTGGACTCTGGGATCCTTATTTTCTAGTTTAGCAAAAAACATATCACGAAGTATAAAAAACGTATTTTGAAAAGAATTTTTGTCGTTCGCACCAATTATCGGGGTTACCCAGCCACTTGAGAGCTATCCTGGGTTTTATCTACCCCTAAAACTTTCTCAAATGAGCTGATAATTAGCATGGGGTTATTTTGTAGTCTAAACTTCAACATACTTCAGAAAGATCATTTTTGGAGCACTTTTTTTGTGAACCACCCTATTATGCATATATTATTCATTTAAAAAATATTTTGTTTTATTTTCAATGGAAAAAAAATTAATGTAATGGTCATTTTTATGGCTTGATATTACATTTTTTGAAAATTTTTATTCAGAGTTATATTTATATTTCTTGGAAAATTATATTTTTTACAGTTAACAAAGTCATAATTTTTTTCTGAGAAGAGACCTAATATTAATAATTTTCTATGGAAAACTGGTGAATATTATAAGTTTCATATGTAGCAGCTGCAGAATAAAAGATGCAAAATAAAGAGTATCTACTATTTTAGTGAATCTATAATTTTTATTTTCACAATATAAAATAAAAATTATAGATTCGGGTAAGAATAATATGAGGCCTAAGATTAATATTTACTCAATCCTAATTTAGAGAAATTTAGTAGCAAATTATACTCAGTTTCATGAATTTTTTTTACGTGAAAATAATTTTTTTTACGTGATAAGACAACAATTTTTGAGGCAAGAAATTAATTATGAATATTAGCTGTAGAATTATTTCATAAAGATCATTTAAATTCTTGATTAGTGGATAATGCTTGGCGCCATTTCACGAAAAAATAAGGGTCCCAAGCCGAAAAATATGGTTGCCAATTGAATGGGCGTTTTTTCAAATGACTTGTCAATTTTTTTTTTTTTTTTTTTAAGAGTTTCGGATAATTCATAAAAAGTCTTATATAATAATTCCATTAGGGTACCGATTTCTAAATGATTAGGGAAAATTTAGAGTATTCAATTTTCGAGATCTGTTTATGAAATGTGTCAGATTTTCGAATTAGGCACCGAAAATACCGCGATCCTTTTTTTAGTTTTTTTTAGGTGATTTAAACTAAAAACTTGACAATCAGCACTCATTAACCAAAGATGAGGCCAATCGTGCATTTTCAATTGTTTTGTATGCTATTGGGTACTTCTTTTCAAAAAATTAGGGCAAATAAAATGTACTCATTTTTGGGGGTATTTTTCAAACTGTTTAGGATATTTGGTACTGCCCACAGTGTATTAAAGTTTGTTTTATTCACAGCGACTTTCTTTTTCTTTTTGTCGTTATTCCTTATTTTTAATAATATTTTCTACTATTTGAAGAACCTTAGTGCCAATGGTTTTTGCCGCGTTTTTTTATATTTTTAAATTTTTTATTAAATAAATTTGATTTCGTCATTGTTCGAGAGGGCATAGTGCCAATAATTTAGCAGCATTTTCTTATATGCTGAAGCTCTTTTATAAAAAAATTTAGACCCCCTACCCCCTTTTTGTCTATTCAAATTTAAAAAGGTAGAAAATTAATAGAGGACCCTTAATGAAAACTTAGGTTGTCGTTGTTATATTCAAGTTTTGCCATAAAAAGTGAAGAAGTTATGGATACCGAATTTTATTTATTCCATTGAAATTGCTTCTTCCTCGAGAAGCTGTTTAGACTTTTTTTAGTGTATAGAAGTGGATAGTATAATGAGCCTTAACTTTGGAAATCTTATTTTTTAGAAAATCGAGACTAATAAAATTAATTTTTTATCTCAGGCATAAAAGCATTAGCCACAACCCCTTTCGTAATTTAAAAAATCGAGATTTTCGCTTGATAAAAATTATTTTTATAAAATACCTCTGCTATTATTAAAAAGTATAATAATAATAATAATAATAAATGCATGTCTGAACCCAAGTATTACATAAAAGTAACATCAATAAAAAATTTATTACTTTCAAATCAACGAATCCTTGATTTGTACTTGACATTTATCGGTAAAAAAAAAAGTGAACTGTAAAAGAGCAAAAAAAAAAAAGATGAACAAAAAAAGTAAGAGAAAGAATAAAACATCATATGCCGTTACTATCCCTCAATATAACCCAGTGGAAAAATCCCCTCTACACTAAAAGCTTATAATAGTACTAGTGCAAAAATCTGAAAGGGTAGAGAAAATAATAACAATAGCAAATACAAGAAAGTAAAATACGCATGCGCGTAAATAAGGTACTTTGAATAATACAATGATCTGATTGGTTGTTAAAAAGGAACTACGTAGGCGTGGTTTAATATATAGACTCGTATTTGAAAGATGTCCTATGATATTATACCTATAATCTGTATTTCAAACATCTTGTCTTCGAAAAAATTTTCTTTTTTCTTTTTTTAACTTACAGGTAACATATATATTTTTTATTGGATGCCTTCTTAGCTCTACCCTCTCTCCTGACTTAAATTCTTTCCTTTTACCTTATTCCGTCCTACAAAAAACTCTATAAGCTTTCCTTCCGGATTTAAAGTTATTATAATGTAAGTATATGTTCATGTTTTACTCATACATACGTAGATTTATGAAAAATAGCAAAAGATGGTATATTTTTGAAAGATATCATAATGATAATAGTAATAAAGTAGAATATAATATCTTAAAAGCTAAAAAAGAGAAAAAAAATTTACAAAATTCTTTTGTTATATAATATAATTTAATTTTATATTTTTGTCATTTAAAAAAAAACTAACTTTTGCATTAAATATAAGCTTCCTTTGATATAAAACAATATATTAGACTTTTTGTTATCCCGGGCTTCGGCACCAATTTAGAAAATTTACTTAAATTGAATTTTGAGGTTCTGGCTAAACGAATATTTAATTTTTTGCTTGTTTCGTATTAAAAAATTATTTTTAGCTGATAATTTATGAATTTTTTCTGACTAGAAATTAACTTCAAGCTAATAACATTGAAACTAATTTTCAGCTCTTTAATAAATCTAATTGTGCTAAACTAAATATTTCAATTTTCATAAAATTTAATATTTAACAAAAATAACCTAAAGTCTAATATAAACATAATATAATATTATATAATATATTATTAGCTTTACGCTTGTTAATTTATGTTGACTAATTACGTTATAATAATAACGTACACTGGTATTTCTATTATGAATTTACCCTCATTAACTTTATAAAGCAAAAGAGAAAATATGTGTAGCCTTTTATATATAACATTTATATCACTATAAATTATATACAACATCAAAAATGAAATTCATCTATCCTATGCAAAGGATATAATTCAAAGAGGATGACGAGATGAATATATAAATTAGAGATATGTCATTTATATATGTATATGTGATTTTGTCTCTATTATATCATATATATGCGAAAATTAGATTTAGTCTAGCATGTATAATTGTAATTTTGTGCATAAGATGATTACAATTTGTATAATCAAAGGTATATTATGTTCCATAAAGGTATAATGATATATTAACGTTTTAGATTTTCTTTTTTTCTATGAATTAATTTTAATTATTTAATGATTTTAATTATTGATTATTAATTAATATTATTTTTTTTTTAATTTAATTATTTTATTTTTACTTTTATTCTTAATTCAATGATTGTGAGAGAAAATAAAGTATTTGCGAAAAATTAATAAAATTGAAGCAATTGAGAATTTTCGATTTTTTTGTAAATTTTGGTACTAAAATTAGTAAATTTACGAAACTGTTAATGGCTATTTCTGGATAAGTATAGTGATTTGGCCTCCGAAACTAAACTTAACCTAAGTAATAGCATCCAAAAGGTAATAAAAAAACTTCTTTGAAATTAGACCTCTGGGTCACGACAGGCCCTCAAAAACTTAAAAAAACCATTTTTTAAAGGTTTTTAAAAGATTTTATTTGATTTCTCCAACCCATAAACAAACATTACTCTACTCATAGGCTAGAAAGCTTAATATTCCACCACTTTTATAGAAAAAAATTTTGTGGGTCTTTAGGACCCTTTTAAGACCCAGAAATATAATTTTGTATTTTTTGGAAATCGGTTTTTTGCATAAAAGAAATATACCATACTTAAAGTTTTTTAAAGTCCTGCTCAGGTGAAAAACAATATTTTAAAATTTTTTTTAGAAAATCTGCTGATGGGGAAGCCACTTTCTAATACACGAAAATTAAAAATTTTTTTGAATAGATTATTATTATATGATATTTTTTGGCAGCGATAAAAAAATAAGCCTTTGTCGCCTGCGTAGCTGCTAAAAAATACGTTTTTTCTGACCTATGCCAAGAAAAATTTTTTTTAACTATAAATACACTACAATGGAAGTTACGTCAATAAAAATAAAAATTTCATTTATCTTGAGCCATAATATAATCTTTGGTTTTACTTATTCCTTAAAATTACTGTAATCGTTTAACTCATAAAATAATCAATTATTAATCACTCTTATTTAATATTATTGTTATCCAATTTAGGTAAATCAGATACATAAAATAAATTAAAATTTCTTTATTTTTTATTTATCTACTATCTTTTTATCTATCAATACCTAATTTTTTAAAAAGAAATTTTTTAATGATTCTCGCAATGATTCAGGTAATTCATTACGTTTAATGCGCATTTATGGGAAAATATTTCATAGACACTGGCGTCCATCTAATTTATCTAATCAATGATAAAAAGGCTTTAGAAAATTAAAAATTTTGTAATAAACATTTTTTAAAATAATAAAAAGGAAATAATTTAATCTTATCAAATAAAAAAAAAAAATTTAATCGTATTTAAATAATAAATCTTAATAAAAATTATTCTATTTGTAATAATTTTGAATACGTTTCACAAAACTTACAATGACCTTTTTACCTACCTAAAAATCTACTTAATCTTATCCTATGTTGTAAGAATATTAATAATACTCAAAATAGGTTAGTAATTGTTTGTTATTTTTAAAATTATTTTTTTAATTAATTTTTTTTTTTATTTTAATAAAATGATAAAAAAAAATAATAATATTTCTTTTACTTTTTAGGTTGTATCTTATTACACAGAGGTAGGTAAAATATTAATAATCGTTTAGTTAAAGAATTATGATTTTATCAATAGACGTATACTATATTAGATATTTTTTTCTACTCAAACAAATATTTATTTTTTTAATAAGTGATAAAGAAGTTTTTTAAGAATTTGGTGTTTATTTAAGAAATAAAAAAATTCCTTAATTCAATATTTATATTCAAACGCAATAGTAAAAAAAAAATTACTAATTTTTAATACAGGTAAAATAATATAATTAGAAGCTTGATTTTTATAAATTATTAATACTGGCAGTCAGAATTGGTCTACAATAGGTTTCGTGGGTCAAAGAATTCGTGACAAAGAATTTTGGGGTCTTTTCTATGAAAAATTAGGGTTTTACCCTTAAATTTGCAAAAAACATAAAATACATAATAAAATATTACCCTTTGAAGGGTAGTTTTTGCAAATTTAAGGGTGAATCCCTTTTTTGGGTTGCTGAGCACGAAATTTTTTACCCTTAAATTTTTTACCCCGAAACAATCTTAAATTTTAATAAAAATTCCCTTTTAGAAATGGTTTTTTTAATATCGGAAACTCAAGTACTTTTAAATTTAAAATAAGGGGTATTTTTTACTAATTTAAAGGTGCGTTTCATGAATATTTTACATTGAGGAACCCGAAATTCGTGATCATTGACCCAAAAAATGTATTTAGTAGGCCAAATTTTCCTACACTAAAAAAACTCACTTGCCTCAAGCGGAAATGTTTAGCTTGCGGTCAGAGGAATTCCGCTTGTGGCTAAAAGTAAAGAAAACTGAAAATAAAACGCATTTCCTGATCGCAGCGCTTCCGGCAAGACGCATTTTCTCGTTACTGACTCAGAAAAATCGTATACGACTCTGGGCCATAAAAAAATAATGCCCCAAGTCGCAGTTCATGTGAGATTTGGGCAAATATTTATTTTTCTATCTATGGGGCGTAATATACTGCTTTGTCCCATCGTACCGCTGCACTCATATTTTAAATAAACCAAAAATTTTGAAAAAAAATTCCGACAGCCATCAGCGGAATTTCATTTACCGTTAGCAGATTTTTTTCCAGTGTAGATTTGTGAAAATTAATAAATGATCGTTACAACGGATTATTTCTACCCAATTTAAGGGTATTTTTATCATTTTCTTACCACAGGGCGCCAAAATTTAGTGGTCAGCAAAAAAACTATTGGAAGCCGAATACTGTCAAGATTTATAAATATTGTAAAATTATCCGAAATTCACTCCTAATAAAATTTTTATTTATTAATCGATAAAGGATACTCGCTTTCGAAAAACTTTTCTTGATCCACTACTGATTAATTTTGAATATTTGAATATTAAGGATGATTAAATATTTGATATTATTAAAATTAGAATAATATAATGAATAAAAGTCATTTTCATACTAAAAAGGCAAAATAAAAAAGATAATAAAAAGATCATTATTTGAGAATATAGTAAGTGCTTTATTATAGAGTTTTTATTTTTTGAAGAATATAGTGCAGCTGACGGTTCAATTATATATCCTATTTCAAAAAAAGGCTGCTATATATAAGTTTCTCGCGTGAAAGAATAAACAAGCTTTAGATGTAAAAAAAAAAGAGACAAAAGAAAAATAAAGGGGAAAAAAAGTTGTGAAAAGGAAAGAAAAGGATGTTTTTAGCTCTTGAGAATAAATATATTTTTATTTTGCGTTAAGTACATGTGGTTTTATACAAAGATAGCTCATCTCTTTACTCTTTTGATAAAAAGGATCTCATCTGATGATGATTTATATGTTATATAGAATAATAGAGGTCAATTTCAAAGATAAATATACGTTATGGGGGTTTGAGAAGTCTTAGAAAAGTGAACAATCGTTATTGATATTTTAATCGGTTTCTTATTAAAATTTTTTATCTATTTTTATTTAATTTTAATCTAAATTTAAAATCTCATTTTTATATATGGAAATCAAAATTTTTCTTTAATTATTATTTTTCTAATTTTCAGTTACTAATAAATTTTTTTCATAACTGTAATATAAATGTGCACTTTTTTCACATTTAATTATGCATAACGTATTATAGATATACGTATATTATGTGCACGTGCATAATATTTTATCTCTACGCAAACAATAAATTATTTATTGCACAATTTTTAAAGAATATTTGTATTTACAAAATTGTTCGATCGAAATTTTTAGATTTTGTAACACTTTTTTTGACATTTGCACAATATTATATGATTTACTTATTATTTATTATATGATTTTACTTTGTATGATTCAATAAAAAATAATAATTTTTTATTTCAAGAGATTTTTAAGTAGAGTTTACTTATCTCACTACATATTTTTTGGAATTTAGGCATCGAAGGTTGTGATTCTTGGATTACAGATACTGGAATTTTTTCTCCTCTGCGAAAGCTTTACTGCAGGATCTATAGTTTATTTTGCGATAGCAACCAACTTTACGCTGCTAAAATTGAACCACATCTAAACTACTGCTGACATAGTCCAGTGTCAGTGATTCCTCTCTATTTTTTTGCTCAAAAATAAAAAGGCGATCACATAACCAGAAAGAAACTACAATATAATTCTAAAAATTTATAAGATTTCTTTAAAAAATTAATTAAAATATAAAAATCTTATAGCCTGTGCCTATAATAATGCATAACAATTAATCAAAAGATTATCAGAAAATCTCATTACATTGATTTGATATTATAAGGTCTATTGTCAGATTCTATGGCTATTGTTTCGACACCTGTGTATACACGTATATTGTTATATATCTAATAATAATATACCCTAAGGGAATAAACTTAGAGTGTTATGAGCAGCATTATAAGTACAATATAACATATTACAATATTCATTTCATACTATACTGGCCACAAGGTATAAAGAACTTTGCAACCACTTTGTAATCATATATAACTTTATTAATCATTTATATATTTTACAAATTTACTTAATTGTTGCAACACTATGTATCAGCATACAAAATTTAATTGGTGAAATACAGCAGCAAAATTCAATTTTTTTTAATGAAATAACTGTTGACAAATGTGATCATAAATACTTATGATCACATTATAATAATTTATTATAATAATTTTCAAAGGGGAAACTTTTTCCTCCTCGGGCAATGCGCCCAATAGTCTGCAAGTCTTGTGGTCCATTTTACTCCGAGGTCAAACTTTTACATGCCTCGCCAAGGTTTTATTTTTTATCACTAAGATTGCTACCTCGGAATCAGCTTCTGCAGTAGATTTTCGTTCTAGTTCAGTGGGGGCAATTTTCAAACATTGAGAAGGTTTACTATACTCGTTGGGGGTTCAATATTTACCTAAATAGAAAATATTCTTATAAAATATTTTTATAAAGTTAGGGGTTGTTATAATCCCCCGAGGAGGGGGGGGGGTGAATACTTTTAGGATGGTTGAAATGCCATAAAATAGTTTTAAATGCTTAATTTCACAAATAAAAGTAAAAAAAAAATTTTAACATGATTTTTATTTATTTATAAATTTAGGGGTTTTTTTAACCCCCCCCCTCGGGGGGTGAATACATTTTATGATCGTTAAAATAGCATAAAATATTTTGAAATACTTGACTCCACTAAAAAAAAGTAAAAAAAAACTTTTATTAGTTTTTTGTATTTTTTTAAATTTAGGGGGTAGTTTTTATCCTTTATAATTAGCCCGTATATCCTAATTTTGGTCAGTTATAAAAAATCGCAATATTATCTTAATCCATCATAAAAAAATAAAATATATTTGACCATATTAGCTTTACTTTCGAAATTTTGCAAAAAAAACCTAAAAAGGGGTAGTTTTTGCTGATTTAAGAGTGTTCCCCTATTTTCCAGCCCTCTTGGACACCGGATTCGGATTCAGCGACCCAAAAGACTTATAACAAAGCAAACCTCATCCTGTAAACAGATTTATACCCGCATTTTGACTGGAGTATTAGACAAACTAGAGTTGAAACAATTGACCTCTAGTAATTTACACTGCAAATTTGTTAAAATATTGCTTGGAGTCAATTTCATGGATCCTAATTGAGCAGAATTTTAATAGATTTTAAGTGATAACTAAGTATATCAACTTTAGGGTCCCTAAAATCTAGTAAAAATATGTAACATGAAATTGACCCTCTTAATTAAAATTATTAGACTCATTATTCCAAGTCCCTAAATCGAAATAATTTTAAATTCCATTTGACTCTCCCCCCTTAAAACGGACACATTTGACTCCCTCCCTTGTTTCTTAGATTCTCAGTGTACCTCTCCATAAAATGATTTACATATGTATTTAGGGTAAAAAAAGGTTATTTTCTAACCTGGATGGGACGCCTTTTTTATGTTGTTAGACTATGTTTTAAATCCATGATGTCTATATGTACAACCAAAATGTCACAACCAATATTTTGTCCCTTTCACAAAAAATAGCTATTTCAACCTGATTGAACCTTGACCTTATTTATCAATCATTTAATTTTATCTCTTGTAGAATAAATAGCCATTATTTTAACCATGTAAATATCGAGGTGAATATTGTTTAGGAATAAACACAAATGCACAGCTTAAATCTTATATGTTTTGTTTTTAATTTATTGATTCTTGGTTTAAATATACTATCTTGATTATATTATAAAACCATTTAATTTAACCAGGAAATGTCAATGAAGATTAACGTCTTTATATTTAAAAATAAAATATTTCAAAATAAAAACAATAGGAATTATTAAAATATTATTGAATTTTATATATCATATTTTAATAAATTGAATGCATTAGATTATAATATAATTTTTTTTTGTTTTAATACAAAAGCTAATAATCTTTCAATTATTTTTGTTAATTTCAAAAAATATAATAACATGGCACACGCCAGCTGAATCCTGACCTCTAAAAATTTATATTTTCATTCAATTTTATTATCCACGTGAATTTATATGACACAAAAACCTATCAGAAGAATAAAAGATTAAACATCAAAATATCGTAATTTATCACGTTAAAAAATTTTTCTAACACGTGAAATTTGATGATAACACGTGTATGTTTTTTAAGATCAATGTTAATAAAAATATACTACTAATAAAACAATATATTTATATTATTGAATGAAAAATTTTTTTTTAATGCATAATATTTTTTTTTTGAAATAATTTTTATCCATTGTCATTTTTCATTTTGTTATATAGAATCTATATTTTCAGAATTTGATGAAGGAGATGCAGTAAAAGTTTTTTTTGGACAAAACAAATAATATAATATATTAAAAGTATAAATTATTTTATAAAGAAATATATTTCTATAAATTTCATGCAATATGCGTTTTTTAGAGCATTGTGCAATTTATTATATAAATTATTATCTACGCATCACTAATATATTTTCAAACATATTAGTGGTTTTTATTGAGATTTATCTACTTTTGGGAGTTTAAAAAATTTTTTTAATTTATAAAAAGATATAATAATAACAGGCATGTATCCAGAAAAGGGCCAAAGGGCCATGTCTCCCCCCCTCCGCGGTAATGAAAATTTTTAGCCCTATTTTCAAAAATTTTTTTGTTTATAACAAATATAACGTTTAAACAATATAAAATAAGAAACGATTAAATTTTGATTCTTACTAAAAAAATGTAAACCATAATTATTATTACTAGGTTCTGCTCCCCCTTCCCAAATTAATTAGATTCCTCTTAAAAAAATTTCTCGTTACGTGTCTGCAATAATATCTACAGCTAAGTATCAAGCACTAAATGAAAAACAGAAAATTCAAGAAAAATTTAAGCACAGTAGTTTCATAGCAAGGGTACTCTAAAATCTTCGAAAAAATCTTTGGATATTTTTAGGTACGCACACTGTAAAAAGTAACTTTCTTATACTAACAAAAAAATTAGAACATTTTCGAAAAATTAGTAAATTTTCGAAAAAATTTGTAAGTAATCGAAAAAAATCGTACATTTACGAAATTTAGTATATTAACATTTGTGAATTCGCAAGAAAAATTGATAACTTACAATTTTTTTTCGAAAATTTACAAAAAATAGTTGTGAATTTACAACTTTTTTCGTAAAATCACAAAAAAAAAATCGACAATTCTCGAATTTTTCGATAACATACTAAATTTAGTAAATTTACGATTTTTATCGAATATTTACAAAATTTTTTGAAAATTAACTAATTTTTCGAAAAAATTCTATTTTTTTTGTAAATCTAAGAAAGTTACTTTTTACAGTGCAAGATATTTATTACCTATTAAGTTTTTCGCCTATGTGGGTAACGATATTTTTTGTCTGCTTATAAGACTGCTTAAATGTTATAATTTTAATCAAACAATTATTTATATTTTGTATGCATAGGCTACTAAAATCTATTTAAAGAACAGGTCACAATTTATTAAAAAATTTTATGTATACCTAAAGTAACGTTGACTATTTAGTAAAATTTATGTTTATTCTGGTATAATTAAGTATTTACATAAAATTTTTAAGATAATTTAAAAATTCGAATATACCTATAATAACGAGGGAATTATAGCGATTTCAATTTATTTAACCTAAAACAACAAATTTCATGCAAATCTTGAACATTATGCATATAAATGTATATGTGTAAGTATAATAAATACCCGATCAGAAATTTTTGCAAGATAAATCTAAACCAATGTATTAAACGTAATATAATATATGAAGCTATTTATAATAGCAGAATGTCTAAGCAATGAATTCTTCTCTACCTTTGATTCCAGATTGATGAAGCTCCAATTTTTCTTTTCAACTGGGTCCAAGTTAGGCTAATGGGTCGCAGAAATCGGTATAAAATATTTTTTCCGAAAAATAAGTACTTTCAGCCACTTTTAGCTTTCTAGGTCAAATCCTTGATTTTTAGTAGCCATTTTGCAGCCATTTTTAACTATTTTGGTAAATTGACTCAAAATATTCTTACTTTGGCTGCCAAATATTTATTTTGTGGTGAAAAATATTTTCCTCTAAGGGGCTTATTGGAAATTTTCCACTAAACTCGATTCCGAGGTTTATGTAGGCATATAATTTTTGGTAAGCTTCAAAGGATAAAGGATTTGTATGAAAATGGCGAACTTTTAAACTTAGTAGTCACAATTTTATATGTTTTATGAAAAAATTTTTTTAATGAATTTTCCGAGGAATTCAAATTTTTGGTCAGATTCCGGAAAAATAAAGTTTGGATCTATTTTTGCGACCTTTAAGTCCAATTTGGGCCTAGTTGAGGCGGATCCCTCATTTCATTATTAATTCAAATTTTAATTGAAAATTTAAAGAATACAAAACTAACTCATTAATCTAGGACTCAACCACCACCTATCTTCGATACCATAATGGTACCCAAATTGGACTTTCCTAACATAGAGCTTTAATAATTCCATTTCATATTTCTTATCAGGTCCTAAATCAAGAAATCGAGCAAAATTAAAACAAAGACATATGTATATATAATGTAATAATAACGAGTGGGAAAATCAGAAATCTATCCTTGTATTATTACTATATATATGAAAAAGGGGTTTCTATAATATAGCCTCAGGTTATATCCCCGGAATCAGCTGCCAGATTATTCTATTACCGAGTATCAACATTGAAGCTTTGTTTAGTTTAAATATATATATATATATATATTTAACATTGTTATAATGTACATTTTACTGCCTATTGTTTCAATTGTAATTTAAAAAATTTATGAATGAGATAATTAAAAACTTTCGATCGAGAAAATTTAATATTTATTTAACATTTTTTATTTTCATTTTAAATATTATAATCGAAATAAAAGTTTGATTTTAATTTTTAATAGGTTTTATTTTATTAAAAAAAATATTATATATATATATATATATATATATTTTAAATTTAAATAAATGAAACAAAAACAAAGTCATTCAGTATAACAATAATATAAAAACATTTAATATTAATTTTTGCCATTATATGATAAATTTCAAATTATAAAACTAAATATGTACTGGTATTTGACATAAAAATTATAAGAACTACAAAAACATTTAAATTGTCTCTCTTATGTATGTATTTAATGAGAAAATTGATAATTAAAATAAAATTAATTGAAAATATGTATAGACACTAGCCATATATAAATTGGCAAAACATTAATTATGTTTTTTTAAAATACTTTATATAAACGAGGGAAAGGTAAAATTTTAATAATAGAAATAAAGATAATATATATATTTACGATTATTGATGGTTTCAGGGGGTGGTTATTCTGCGTTACCGCGTATTCATTTAAATTAGCCTCGAGTTATTTATTTTACTTATAATGTATCTCGCCTTTTTCGGTTGCAATTTATTATTTTATTATTTTAGCCTGGAAGTTAATAGAAATTTTTTTATGTTTTTATTAGGTTAATAAAGAAATAATAAGGTTTTTTTTTAAATTTTGAATACTGGAATTCATGTCATTTTTAAATTGGGGTTCTGTGGGTTTCATTTTTGAGTTCTGTTTCAATTAAGAAGAAAATCTTCCAGACTAATGATTTATGATGTAGGAAAATCCCCCAGACTAATTTTATATTAGTTTTTATGACGTAGGAAAATCCCCCAAACTAATTTTATATTAGTTTAAATGACGTAGGAAAATCCCCCAGACTAATTTTGAATTAGTTTTTATGATGTATATAAAATTAGTCTAGGGGATTTTCCTACACCATAAAAACTAATTTAAAATTATTCTGGGGGATTTATGATGTAGGCTAAAATCCCCCAGACTAATTTTGAATCAGTTTTTATGATGTATATAAAATTAGTCTGGGGGATTTTCATACATCATAAAAACTAATTTAAAATTAGTCTGGGGGATTTATGATGTAGGAAAATCACCCAGAATAATTTTAAATTAGTTTTTATGATGTAGGAAAATCCCCCAGACTAATTTTATATTAGTTTTTATGATGTAGGAAAATTAGTCTGGGGGATTTTCCTACACCATAAAAACTAATTTAGAATTATTCTGGGGGATTTATGATGTAGGAAAATCACCCAGAATAATTTTAAATTAGTTTTTATGATGTAGGAAAATCCCCCAGACTAATTTTATATTAGTTTTTATGATGTAGGAAAATTAGTAGACTAATTTTATATTAGTTTTTATGATGTAGGAAAATTAGTCTGGGGGATTTTCCTACATCATAAAAACTAATATAAAATTAGTCTGGGGGATTTTCCTACATCATAAATCCCCCAGATTAATTTTAAATTAGTTTTTATGATCTACATTTTATTACGGTTTTGTCGAAAATTAACGAAAAAATAAATCGTTAATTTATTATTTTTTCGCAAATTTACAAATATTAGTGAATTTCCAATTTTTGTCGAAAATTTACAAATTTTTTCGAAAATTTACTAAATTTTCGTAAATTTAACAATTTTGTCGTAAAATCACCGGAGTTGTTTTTTACAATGAAGGTATCAGCTGCAATTTCAAGCAAGGCAATTAAAAGTCTAACTAAAAAAATTCCGTTTGCATAATCAAAAATCTACTTATTCCCTAGAATATTTTTAAAAACTATTAGCCACAAACAAAAAATATTTATTTGTTTATTTTACAAAGCTTATATAAAAAAAAAATTATTTTTTTTTATTTATTTTAATAAATTTTTTTGATTTTAACTCCAGGAAAAATATTTTTTTTTTAAATAAAACTGCTTTATTATTTATAAAATAAACTCTTTCAAATGTTAAAAAAAAAATTTTAATATCTGATTCGCATAAAAATAAAAATATTTATAAATTAACAATATTGAATTTTCATTTTTCCAAGTATTAATTTAAAAATTTAATTACCAATGTTTTATGCTATTTTATTTATTCCTAGAAATTTATGTAACTTTTTATTAAAATTCAATTACTCCACAATAAGCCCTGCAAGTAAAAAAAAATTTTTGTTTTTATTTTTATCGTAAATGTAATAGATACGAAGTCATACATATTACAAATTCTCACTATTATATTACATAATGCACAATTGACGAATCAAGTAAATATGAAATTTTACATTTTAAATATTGTGTAATGACAAGAAGCATAATATTATAACTTATTTCTTGCTTGATATTGGTTATGGCAAAAAGTCAGCCTTATAGGTCTTATACGTTATGCAAGAATGAAATATGCAGATTTTTGTAAGATTCTTTTTCTACAAATTTTCTGCAAACATTTATATGGTTTTTTACATGAGGTTTTTTTTTTGTCGGTGCCTGGCTCTAGTAATTGTACTATATTGTGAAATTCATTTACATATCTAGGGCAAAAAAAGCCTATTTTCCACCCTAGGGAGATGGCCTTTTTGCCCATTATATGTAAAACTATATTTTAGAACACAGGAAAAAATATTGGGTTCGACTTTTGCATGCTGTCTGCACAGCCAAAACAAATATTTTATCCCTTGTTTAATGAATAGCTATTACTAGGGTGAAAAGGAAGTGTCTTGTAATTTTTTCTGTAAAATACAAGAACCATGGTAAGATGAAATTTAAAATAAAAATTCAAAACCAAAAAAAAATTTTCCTTTTAACTTTTCTTTAATTTTATGTCATTGGCAATCATTTATAAGAAAACAATCGGAATTCCGGTAACAGTAACTTAAATTCTTGCAGCTACAACCAGATTTTTTTCAGTACTATATTATATAAAGGGATTTATTTTTTAGTTATTGCAAAGCAAATGTCTATAAAATAAAACGTACATATAATATAAAATAAAAATTCCAAATTTTTCAAAAATGGAAAATTTAATAAAAATTTGATTTTATAAATTTTTTTTTAACTATAATTGTCTGAAAAGGTTGTATTATTTAATAATCGTGACTTCAAAATTATTTTATACACTGATAAAAAAAATCGGTTGTGCCAAACGGAAAATTCCAGTTACTGGAAACAGAATTTCAGTTGCAGCGAACGAAAATTCTGGTTGTGGCGCGCAGATTTTTTTTAAATTTAAAACGCTGCCAAATTGTTAACATTACGGTTTTTTATTCAATGACAAATATTCATAATGAGTTAAAAATTTTATGTATAATATCAAAAAATTATGTATTGTTACCAAAATGAAAAAAATAGTCTTACTTTTTTAAGTTATTGTTGAAAATTTTTTTTTTAAATTAGGCATCAAATCCAAGAAATCGAGTAAAAACGATATTTCTCAAATTAGTACTTCAAAATAAAAAAAATTTTAGTACGACATCCAAAAAAAAAAAATTATGGCGTTTTTTAAAATTTTTAAATAAAAAAAAAAAATTTTTAAATAGGCATCAGATCCAAAAAATCGAGTAAAAAGATATTTCTAAAACTAGAACTTCAATATAAAATAATTAGGTACTGTGTCTGAAAAGAAAAAAAACGCCAATTCCACCAACGGAGCGTTGGAACGATCCATTATTTCACCTATCTTGATGCATAAATTTAAAATTAAAATGAATATTAAAAATTAGTATATAAATTGATGTTACATTAATAACATAATTAATTATAATTTAACAAAAGAGCTTTATTAAAATTCTCGGAAAATAATATCATTTTCCAAGAATAATTATATAATCAAATTTCTAAAATGTCTTTCCAAATGAAAGCACGCATTCCTTAAACATCAAGGGGCTGCTTCAATAAATTAACTTTTAACTGTCACAAAGTAAAATAATTTAACTTTTGACTGAAAAATAATGTAAAATAAAAAGTTATTTTTTTATTAAATATCAATATTTTTAAATTATTTAAATTTACCATTTGAAAACAATTTTAAGTCCCATCATTAAAATAAACACATAACTTTTGTTGTACACAATCTATACTTTAATTCAAGCTTCTTTTTAGACTTTTCATGCTTTTTTGGGTATTAGCCTAAGTTCCTTTTGCAAAAAAAATAATTTCATGAACCCTATCCTAAATTTTTGACAAATCATGCAATTTCATGCACTCAAACATTTAAAAATGTAAAAAAATTCATCATATACATACAGCCCCCCTGCAAATAAAATTTCTTTTTAATAAAAAAAAAATGAGCTAATAAGGTTTCTTATTTGTATTATTTTCCATACAAAATCTCAGTACTATAATTTTATAAACACTTTGAAAATCTCGCAAATATAAATATAAACAAGTATAAATTATTATTATTATTATTTACATCGGCTTCGGACTTTTTAGATTGCTTTTTCATTCTTCTTTTTTTTTTAAATAAAATAAATTTACCAACTTGTCGATTATAATAAAATATATGGCTTCAAATAAACGGCTGGAAAATAATTAGAAAATCTTAAAAGAGCTTCCATGCAAAAAATAAAAGTTTTTTATTTTATTTTATATACAAAGCTTGAAAATATTATTATTAAATTAAGTTTTGTTTATTTCTTAGATTTACTTCATTTTCTTAATCATAAATTTACATCAGTTTCTTAGAAATTTATGTAATTATTTTATTTATTGGAATTTTAATTTCTTTAGTTATGATTTAATTTCTTAGAATTTTTATTGAAATTTCAAATTTTTGTTTTTTTCTGTTTCAATTATCGATGAGCTTTTATTGAGCTTTTATAAATAATGTATATAACCTAAAAAAATGTAAAAAAATCTAAATTACCAAGTTTTTTGTACAAAAAAAATCCTAAAAAAATTCTAAAAAAAATGTCAGAATACGATGAAGAATATGGTGGTGGCGACGAATACGACGACACCGAAGATAACGATAATAAATTAACAGATAACGAGAATAAAAATACTGATAACAATAGCATTACAATTTCAAACAACAATAATAATAATAATATAAGTGAAAAACGTAATAAGAAGAAAAATTGTAAAAAACGTTATAGAGATACGTGTTCATTGTTAAATTTTAATTGGAAAATTGAAGAAGAAAAAAATTTATGGAGATTGTATATGAAAAAGTTAGTTATAAAAATATTTTTTTATGTAATTATAACCTTAAAAAAAAATTTAATATCACTTTTTTTTATATCTACCTTTCTTTTTTCACATCAAAAGCTTATTTTATAGAGTAGTGCACTTTGAGATAAAAGAAAATCCTGCTCTCTTATTTTTCTATATATTCTTTAATATAAAATTTTTGTATGTATAAAATATGACAAGTTTTTGTATATTTTTATATATAGATATACAGAAATATTAAAAAATCGTAAAAATAAAGATAGTGAAGAAGATGATTTTGTAGATAAAAAAAATTTTTATGACAATTCAAATAGTCAAATGAAAATGTCACCTGTTTTACTCAAAAATGCATTCAATTTAAAAAAAAATTTCAATTTAAATGACAATATTCAAGATATAGATAAATACAATTTATGGAAAAATATGCTGGAAAATTCGAAAATGGTATATATTATATTTTTTCGTATGTTTTATATTAAAAGACGAAAAGCTTCGTACTTTTTAGATATTTATATATGAGTTTTTCTAGTACTATTTTAAAAACTTGCTTGGTTCTGTATTTCTTATTATATTGTTCAAGAGTTAAGTTTTTCAGTGGCAAAATACTAGACAAAAATTAAACTGTATTAATTTTTCTATCAGGCAGTTAAAATTCCCAACATAAATTACTATCCGAGATGCAGATTGTATAGAATGAGTTTTAGAGAAACTTTTTTTTGTCAACCTTAGGGATAAAATTCTTATTTGGCAGGAAAAATGCTGTTTTTGTCCGCTGACAAAAATAATCCATTATAGCTTATCGCCTGAAAAAGAAAAATAAAAAAAATTCTCCTCATGCATTTTGGGGGAATATTTAATGGCCAAGGGTCTTATACGATTTTTCCCACTCAGTTGCCGGGAAATATATGCTTATTGACCGCAGACGAGAAAATTAGTATATTTACGGCTCGTGTACAGAAAAATATGGCCTAATCTGCATAAACGCGTAAAGGCTCCGTAAACCGCAAGCCCAAGTGAAATCGCAAAAAAAAATTTCTGTTTACCTAAATCATTTCTCATACTAACCTAACATGAGTAATTTTTATTCTGCTCTGAATAAAAATTAATTGCAAAGTATGAGAAATGAATTGGTTAAACTGAAAAATTTTTTTCAATTTCACTTGTGCTTGCGGTTTATGCAGCATTTTCGCGGTTATGCCTTAGGCCTTGTCTACATAAGCGCACCGTAAGGCGCAGCCAAATGCTATTGATATAGGCTTGCGTTTGCGGCGTCACGTGACTCTTATACCAAGGCCCCATCTACAGAAACCGTAAAACCGAGGCGCAACGCAGACGCAAGCGCAACGCAATGCGCAGAAGAAGATTTTGTGTATTTCGAGTTGCGTAGAAGACAAAATTGGTTTCTGCGCATTGCGTTGCGCTCATGCTTGCGGTTGCGATCCCCTTTTGCGGCTTCTGTAGATGGGGCCCAATAGACTGATTCAACAAACGCCGTAAATGGGGGACGCAACCGAAAGCGCAGCCGCAGCGCAATGCGCACAAACCTAAATCGTGTTGTGAGCATGCATTTCGGAGCATGCGTGTTGTGTTGTGCGCATTGCGTTACGGCGGTGCTTGTAGTTGAGACCCCCATTTACGACGTTTGTACTGTTTGCAGAACTAGCCTTAGGCAAATTCTACGATCAACCGTTTCACGCGTACGGAGTTGTGCAGTAAGTTATGCGGCGGGGAAATACGTGCCCTTTGGCCGCTGAGTAGAAATAGATATTTTTTAAACAAGGGACACAATATTGATTTTTCGAACCCTTATATTGTTTCCCGTGATTTAAGACATAGTTTTACATATAGCGGGCAAACAAGTCGTCTCCCTAGGTTTAAAAATAGGCTTTTTTTCCTTAAATATGAAAAATTGCGTTTTATCTATGAGAGCAAAAAAAAAAACGACCCAGATTGCAGTTTACCTCGCTAATTAACGTGAGATTTGGACCATTCTTTTTTTTTTGCTCCCATGGTTAAAAATGCACTATTAAAAAAAAGACTACTTTTTTTAGGATAAAAAAATCCTTGGGTGAAAAATAAGTACATGCCATTTTTTTTAAATTACTAGAATGATTCTTATACTTCTTAGTTTTCTTACTTATTTAATAATAAAAAATATGATTAACTTTCTTCTACAATTTTTTAAAAAATTGAATACTTTACTTGAATAAAAAAAATTACTTACTTTAAATTTAGTCTGACAAAGGTTCATTATTAGAATTCGAAAAAAGCTTTGAATGGCCGAAAATATGGCCATGTGCAGAAATTGACATAATAAAAGAACAAAAAATCTTATCCATAAAAGAAAAAATGAAGAAAAATTTAGAATCTCCTTGTGATATTGAAAATTTTAAATATTTTTCAAGTGATGATGAAAATTTAAAAGAACTAGCGAATTTAAAAGAACTTGGACATGCAATAATTCCTGTAACGATGTCAAATAAAAAAAGAAAAGCTGTCATGGTAGATCGTTCGTGTGGTGAGCAACCAGGATTGGTTTATGGTGATTATTCTATTTTTAAGCTGCGTTGGAAAGGAAAAAAAAGAACTTATGTGAATGTAACGCTTCGTGGAACAGAAGGAATGAAAGTAGCAGAATTATCAAAAAAACGCGAAAGATTTAAAACTTGGAAGTTTTGTTTATTTTCTGCTCTTGTGGCTTTATTAGCTAAGACTCAATTAAGGTAAAGTATTTATAATTTCACCTTGATCAATTTAAAGTTTAAAAAATTGTTTAAATTTGTTTAGGTACAAATTCATGTGGAGTGCAAACGTTGATTACATTTATCAACATGCTTGGCTAATATTTCTACACGTTGGTAATCTAAATGTTAAAAAAAATCAAAAATTTGATGATATTTTAGTTTACAATTATAAATACAACGTTGAATTAGAATTAGTTCATGAATTAAAAGACGTTTTAAGAAATGCAAGAGTAAATTGGAATTTTTATGAAAAATCATTGAGAAAAAAATCAATAGTACCAAGACCAGAATTAACATTAACACGTTCAACAGTTGGTGAAGAAACTACAAAAGATGATTATGATAATCCAGTACATAAATGTTCAGAAGTAATAGAAAATTGGTTTGATAAATTAGAAGATAGATTTAAAAATTGTATTTTACGTACATCAAGATTTTCATTATCATTTTGGCAAGATGGACAATTTTGGTATTTATATAATCCGTATTGTTGTGATGAATATGGTTTTTGGAATGATAATGGTTCAGCAGCAATAACAAAATTTTGTTCTAAAGATTCATTAAAAAGAAATATTGTTATACTAATTTCTCGTGCATATGCCAATAACGAAGATTCAGTTGATTGTAATTTTATCAGAAGATTAAAAAATAAGCAAGGTCTTTGTTGTAATCAAGACCCAAATGATAAATTTGATATTCAAATATTTCAACTGATTTATCATTCATGTGAAATACATAATTTTAAATTGTATCTTCGTCAACCAAGAAAACCTAAAACTATTTTAGTAAAACAAGAAAATGAAGATCAATGTAAACTTGATACATTAAATTGGCTACCACCAGAAGACCAGTGTAATTTAGAAAACTCTAATACCATTGATAAAGTAGAAAAACGTAATTGGCTAAATGAAAATTGCATAAATTGGACATCAAAATCAATATCAGAAAATAAATGCATTGAATATTGGCACAATTTTATTATCATCGAGCCAAGAATCTTATACATTTTATTTGGTGAATATCACATAAACAATGAAATCTTCAAATTAGAAAATCGTGGTAAACAAAGTTTAGAATGTTACACAGTATGTGCTGGAATGTCGATGATAAACGCGCCAGAATACTGGAATGATAAAATACTAAACGCCATATTGATAACTGGTGATAAATTGTATTCTGATAAATTAAAAAATCCAAAAATTGATACTTTCAAAATTGATAATATCCAAATTCAATGTAATTTAGAAACTAACCAAACTTATAATGGCAAACTCTATTCAAATTATGATAACTTATGGAAAATTACAGAAAATTTTTTTCAAAATTACAGTTACGGTGTATTTAAATGTGAAAATGTTAATATTTGCATATTTAAAAATTATGGTACTTATTACATATTTGATGTCAATTCATATGGACCACCAATGTTTAATTTAGAAAATGGCTCATCTTCTTATTTATTACGTTCGACGTATTTAAAAAAATTTTTAAGTAATTTAATTTTGTTAATTGGTTCGAAAGAATGTTTAAGTTTTATTATTATGCCTATCGTAGTACGTAATATCGTTGATTTAAATCTAAATAATGATAATAAATTAATTCTAAATAAACATGATAAAATAATTAAAAAAAATGGTAATAAAAATGAAAAAATATTTAATGAAGTGACTTGTAAACTAGACAAAAGTATTGGATTTAATAATTAAAAAGTCTTAAAAAAAATTGTGTGTCATTGTTTTCTTTCTATAAAAATTTTTGACACCTCGTCAATTTTTTAAAAAAGAAAAATAATATGATTAACCGAGAGTACATAATCGACTTAAGTATTTACCAAAAAAATAGCTTCTATAGTTTCTTTTACTTCTTAAAAAAGTACACCTGATTAAAATCTTTTATTTGACATAATAAAAAAATATTTAAAAAAAGGCTAACGGAAATATTTATTATTTTTTGAATCTTTTATTTTTCGCCGGCACGTGCGCGGCTTTTTAAGATATTTACATGATTAAAATTTATATTACAAGAGAATATTATATTTTTGACCTAATAATAATAAGAACTTTATTTTATTGTGTACTTTTTAAAGATATTATAATGTAAAATCCCATGAGATCACTTTCTGAAATCTCCCTTTGTTAGAAATTTCTCATGAATGTAATTTAACTTTGTCATTTTCTTTGGTTCAAAGTTTTAGTTACTTTGTGTCTATAAAACATTAATAAAATGTCTTTAAATATTTTAAGGTTTTCTTATAAACTTGGGGTTTGATGATAATTGTTTATTTATTGTTATTATTATATAGAATTTAATATTTCTTGCTAGGTTTATTATTATTGAGGTATATTTTTTAAATTATATATTCTGTTTTAAGAGAGTAAAGTTTTTTATGTTGATTACCTGTAAATTTTACTAAATTTCATGCTGCTCAGATGGATAAATTTACTTTTTTGACAGGATATTTTAATTTTTGACCTTAATTTAGTATGCAGCCAGTGAGATTGGTCAATAATTTTAAAATTAAAAGCTACTAAAAAAATATTATTTGAGTAAACGCCACAAAGCCTGAGGAAAATTTTTAATGGCAAATTAATATTTTTAGTTTTACTCAGATGTTTATCCGGTGGAAATAATATATTACAAGACAGAGTCAAAAAAATAAAAAATGGTTTAAATCACAAGTAAACTACGGTTTGGAGCATTCTTTTTTATGGCCAAGGGTATAATAACTTTTTTTTTGTCAGGGCTAGAATAAATGATTTGCGATGGGCCTGTCATGTTCTTGGAGGACAATTTAGCTCCTGTACTAGAAATTTAATGCAGGCCTAATAGCTCTCAGAGGGTAGTTTTAATAAGACAGAGCCATTTCCATGAGTATAGTATCTATTTTGTACCTCCTGGTCTATTTTAACTCCTGGGAATCAACTTTTACATTAGGACCAAGGTTTTCTTTCTTTAATATTTAATTGACCTTATATAAAATCTTTATATGGCCTTCCATTTTTATTATGTAGATTTTGTACCCCCTCAACTTTTACTTTGGGCAATCAATTTAGGTCCAAGGGGCCCATATTGCCCTTATAGAGATAATTTGCAAAAATTAGGGTCTTTTTTATGGTGCAGAATTCATTTTATACACTAGAGACCAGATTTATCATCGAGGTACAACTTGTACATCAAAATTTCTTTTTTCAATTTGTCCTCTTCGAGAAATTAAATCATGGGTTATATTTTGCACCCTCAAGGGCTTATTTTTTAAATGCTGATTAATATCTTTCCTGAAAACAATATTTTCCAATATTATTTTTGTGTACAATTTCTGTATTGCCGAAAAATCTGTATTTAATGACTTTGGGAAGGTGGATCTTAAAAAATATTTCGAAAAAGTTAAAAATACCTCAAATAAAATAATTTTTGAGTTGTAATTACACTATTGTTTAAAAATTATACGAATCTAACCAATAGCAAACAAAAATTTTTTAAAAAATTTACTTTGATAAACTATAAAAATTAAAACTTATTGGATTTATCCATATATAACCAAATAAAATCAAAATTTTTTAATTATTATATTTTTTTATATAAAATAACCAATTCTATAACTCTAAAATATCTTGTTAATTATCTTAAATCTGTAATATTATAATTTCCTGATTGATCTCAATTAGCGTGAATTTTAAAAAATGATCAAAATTACAAAAGTAAAAAATTTTCTAAAATACTAAGAAAATATGCATTTATTTAAAGAAAATGGAAATTAAAAATTCAATTTAATTAATGATTCAAATAATTAAAACAAAATTAAAAAAGTACATACTTACCTATTTAAAAATAGATAATTAAATTCTGGAGCCTTAAAATCTTGTAAAAATATTTGCTATTTGATAAATTCTAAGATAAGTCCGTGCAAGCCTTACTAATTTAAGGTAGACTATCTTATATTTAAATAAATATAATGTAATTAAAAAAACTAAAATTTAGGCGTGAGAAAAAATTTCTAAGAATTTTAAATATATAGAAATACCAAATAAATATTTAAATATCATCTCTTATCAATATTTCTTTTGTTTATAAATAAATTTAAAGTAAAATTCATAATGATAATAATACAAGGATGTTTATTGGATATGATAAACAGGTTACAAATAAAAACACAAAAATTTTTTATAAATATTCAAAAAAAATCACAATAATTTGAGTAAATTTATTAATAAAAAAAAAATCAATAATTTTTTTGGTCAAATAAATCAATGATAATTAACATGACATGATAATATTAAGAACATTCTTATGTAAAACTTCAATAAATAATTTTGGATTATTATTATTTAATAGTTCAAATTCTTGTGCTTTGAATGTATTAAAATTTAATATAATAACATCCATTGATC
This sequence comes from Anagrus nilaparvatae, assembly GCA_022575985.1. Lineage (NCBI taxonomy): Eukaryota > Metazoa > Arthropoda > Insecta > Hymenoptera > Mymaridae > Anagrus > Anagrus nilaparvatae. The sequence goes on along the minus strand of JAKSXM010000238.1, from coordinate 6,637,216 downwards.
TTTCCTTCAAATAATTAGCTTGATTATTATGTGAAAATATTAAATAATCAATACAATTACTTCTATCAATTAATCTAATTAAAAATTCTTCGCACAAATTTTTTAAACGTTCTATTTTATATTTATCTGATAAACTTATCAATTTTTTCGTATCATCGATATTTAATGTATTTAGTACTCTTTCGGTATAAATGTAACGTAAAAATAATTCAAATATATGTTTATCAACATTATCAATTGATAATTCTTTTATCCTTAAATTTTTAGTAAATTTCAAATAAAATATTGGACTACGTGCTGCTAATATAAATTTATGCGAATAAAATTTATCTTTACCATTGATAATAAATGTTACATCAGATAATGATTCACAATTATAAAATTTATCAAAATCAGTTTGAAATAGAAATTTATCTTTTATATTAAATTCTTCGCCATCGCTTTCTTCTGTACTACTATTAAATCCTTTGTTAACGTTGCCATTTTTATTCATATTTGTTTTTATCATTGATTTAACTTTATCAATCGATTGTGATAATAACGATTTTGTTAATGTTGGTGCTGATAATGATGAATAATTAACATTATTGAATTTAACATTGATGATACTTAATATGATAATATTTGTTGTTTCTGAATCTTTGAACAATTTATTAGATTTTAATTTGACATTTGCATCTGTTAGTACTAATATTGGATTATTAGGTAAAACATGAAATTCACAATTTGATAATTTTGTTATTATGCATGATTCTTTAAAATCATAGGAACAATTTTTGGTTATCATTTCAACATATAAATTAAAATCATAATTGTTTGATTTAAATTTACGTTTAAATACATATAAATGAAATTTAAATTTTAAAAAACTATTCTCACATGCTGATAATTCTTCTGATATTATTTCTTGTGTATCGAATAAAAAATCTTTGACATTCCATTTACAACCAATATTGTATGATAAATCTTCTCTTTTCTCCCATGATAATTGTGAACCATTTGGTGTATTAATAACATTTTCTCTTCTGAATTTTTCTTCTTCTTTATTAATATTAATATCATCTATTTTTTTAGGATTTAAATCATCTTCTTTTACAGCATTATCATCTTCTCTTTTTCTAATTACTCGTTTTGTTGTTGTTTGAACTATAATTCGCTTTTTTTTACCTCTACCCATTTTTATTTTTAATGTCAACTATTCAACACCAAGGCGAGAACTAAACTAAAATTTTTCACTTTCACTTTTGATGATGCTTCTGTTTTAAATTATTATTGTTATTAAATTTAAATTTAATCTCTTAAGGAATTTTAGAGAGAATTTATTATATTTTGTAAATAAACATTTAAAATTTAACTGAAATATTTATTCAAAATTATAATATTTTAAAATTATTTTTTATTTTTTCTCCTGTTTTTGATATTATGGGTCCATGAGTTTCTGTATTTGTCTGGAATTGTTGTTTTAGATGAATTGGTATCATCTTTATTTAAATTATCTTCTTTATCTTTTATCTTATTATCTGATTTATCATCTGAAGATTTTTCAGTTGAAGATCCAGCTGCAATTTCATTTTTTATATCATTTTTTTCAACATTTTCAATCGCTGTTTTTTTCTTTAAACTATCAACAATTTCTAACCCTTTATCAATATTTTTTTCAGCTTGATAATTTTTCACTTCACTATCACTAGGATTTTTTTCATCTAAATATTTTTTTTTATCTTCAGAATCTTCACTTTTAACAGAAACAATATTATCATCATTATCAATCACTTTAATTTTAACTAAATTATCATCAAGACTTGAAGATTTTTTAACATTATCTTCAACTTTTTTACATTCTTCCTCGCATTTTTCAATTTTAGGAATCACTTTTTTATCTTCAAATTCTCTAAATCTTTCTTCTTCAAAACTCGTAGATGAAAATTTAATCAAACTTTTTTTAACATCATCTTTTTCATTCAACTCACTTTCAATCATAAAATCATTTTGAGGAATTAATTCAATTCGATTAACAAATCTTTTAACACAAACTTTATAACTTATAATTTTATTACCATCGTAATCATCATTATCATCATTTTTTAATTCACTACAATCATAATAAAATTCAGATCTAAATAATTTATTTAATTTGCAATTTTCAGCATTTTTATAAAATTCTAATTTTAATGGATTGATATCTAAATTAACACAACAAACTATCACAAAAAAATAATCATCTGGTTTAGTTAATAATTTACGAAATTTAAATTCTGGATTCTCAAAATAATAATTATTATTAAAAACAACAAAATTTTGATCTTTTAATTTTTCACATGTTGGTATGTAAGCTTTTGTTATGCAATACGAATAATCTTCAATATTTAAAAATTTACATTTTAATTTAAATATTTTTTCTTTGTACGAATTTAATTCAATTTTTAAATTTAATTGTAAATTAAAATTAATATCATTATCGTTGAATGTAAATTTTGGTGATATTGAGTTTGATAAATGTTGAATTTTAAAATTTTTAATTATCCATTTTAATGTAAACGAATATGATGATTTATTTAATTTTAAACATTTTATTAAATTATCGTTTGATGATAATTCTTCATTTGTAAAATCACTCATTTTTTGTTTTTTATATTAGAATTTTTATTTTATTGTAACTGTGTCTGTTTTGATCAGCAAAACAGATTTATTTACACTGGCGCAGAAAGTATATTTATAAAATAAAGGCATTTTATGTTTTTGTAGGGGGAACATTTTGAAAAGGTAAACATAAATAAATTTTAATCTATAAATTGAAAATAATAAGTAAAATTCTTATATTTTTGAATATTTTAAATTTATTATTGAAAATTGTTATGTAATTTAATTTTATACTGATAAATTATGATGTTTGAATTTTTAAGTCATGCTAGAGAGTATATATACAAAAATATTGTTAGGCCCAAAAACTGCCTAGCCAGAATGGAAAGCTTATTGCTAAATAAGTATAGTGATTTGGCCTCCACAACCGAACTTAGCCTGATTAATGCCATTAAAAAATTTGTCAAAAATCGTACTTTCTTAATTTCTTTTAATAGACCTAATGACATCTAAAAAAAATATGATTAAATTTTTTGGGAAAATTTTATGCCACCGTTTATCCGCCATTTTTAATGCACAAAAAATAATTTATTAGAAAGTTGGTCCACATTTTATAGAGTATCCGAAAATTTAAATCATTTTTTTCTGCATTTCACCATTTTTTTCTCAAAAAACTGATTTTCACTAATTAAAAATTGTATTTTGGAGCCAGAAACAGGTTCTGCAGTTCGAAAAACTTTTTTTCTTTTCTTTTTTTCAGGATTTGTTGATAAATTGGTCAAATTAAATGAACCGTAAATCCTGGGTACGTGACTTGACCTGGACGTCTAATTTCAATGGGAATCAGTGAGTTTTTTAACAATTTTTTGGATGCTACTAATTAGGCTTAGATTAGTTATCTGCCAAATCACTGCTTTAAAGATTAAAAAATTAACCCTTTTTTAATTTTTTAGTACTTATTATTGAATATCTGCTTCAATTTATCGTAGTATTTTTTATAAATTAATAACCAACATTTCATTAAAAACTTATTTTTCATACTACTAAATTAAAATTTATTTTACATTAATTATTTAAAAAATATTATCTAGGCCATTTATAATATTTATCGTTCATTTTGATAAAAATTTTTTAAATTATTCATAAATATTATAATTTATTTATCTAATTTACTTAATTATTTATGTTTTTGTAAAAATTTTAGTCAGTTATTTACTTTAATTAATTTTAATTTTTAAAAAATTAATTAATTTGATAAATGAGAGGAAATTTAATTGATGTGTTTGAACAAAAAGTAAATACTAAAAGTGGAATACACACTTGATAAAATATAAAATTTATTATTACGAAATTTATAAGAATACAATATAATTGATAAAAAAATTATTGAATTTTAGTAGGACAAATTTTTTCTTTTTAACTATTAGTAATCAAAATTCACTGTAAAAAATTTAGTTATCTAAAGTTTTAATTTTAATTAAATTAGGGTCAAGCTATTTTAGGGCTTATAAGATCACCAGTTACAATAAATTAGTCTAAATCACTGTTCTGACTGTTTCAGATATTCAATTAAATTTATATTTTCAGCAAAATATCCAATATCCATCGTGATAATTTTAAGTCCTAAAAAACCACCTGAGTATTTAGCACCTCTGTGAAATAAACCAGCTCCTGATAATGGTACATGTGGAAAAAGCTCAACTTTTTGAGTGTCTATGAAGGGAATGGTACTTTGGCCAATATCCTCGATCATATCAGATTGCTGAAATCGTAAGTATTGTTTAGGATTGGATGAAATCCCAGTTTTTATTTTTACTTGTGTGGGTAATTTTTTGCCATTTAATTTTAGTTCTTTTCTAAAATCAAAAAAAAAGTTTGATTAATTGAATGATAGTTTTAGTAGGCTGCTACTGAATTTTTAAAGGGTTTAGAATGTAATTTTAATGACAATTTTAATTAATAATCAGTGATTAGCGAGAAAATTATTGCATACAAAATGTTGTCAGATTCATTCTAGAATTCAAACTGAAATTAGTTTTTCCATTTCATTTTGACTTGCAAATATCTGATATCCTTTGTTGATAAAAACTTTACTGGGATGATAGTATATAAAAACAATATTTCTGCCAAATTAGTTAATACCTTTCAATTGTAGGTACATCATTAAAAATCCATTCACTGGAATTCAAGAATAACTGACCAGTTTTTTTATCAAATCTAGTGACTTGAATTCCTAATCTCAAAGCACCTTTACTTTCAAATATTGATAAATCAAACTTTAATCCAGTCAAAATACATCCAGGACCAGCTTCAATATTATCCAAGTGAACTTCATCTTTCAAATCATTAATTTTGTATGAATAAAACTTCTCAGAATTTTCTGCAAGGTATTCATAACTAACATTTTTCCATTCAACAGTAGATTCATTAATATAACCACCAGGTCCCAAAAAACCTTGCTGAATTTTTATACTCAATGCATTATTTTCTACAACTAATTGTGCTCCAGTAACAACTCTAAATTAGATAAATCTTATAAATAAAAATTTGATAATAATTAAATAAATTATCTAATTACCTATTATTATGAATATCTGAAACAGCTTTTGCCAAATTAACCAATGTGTCATTTTTACTACCAATACAAGTGCATAAACAGTTATAACAATAAAAATTACTTTTTATTGGTTGCTTATAAAATAAACCAAGAAATATTTCTTTAACTATACGCATTGAAGTTTTAATCAATTTTACATTCTTAATTAATGGTTCGTCACATTTTTTCTTTCCATACATGCAAACTTTAGTTTTTATTGAATTGTATCTTTTAAATACTGACTAAAAATTTATCTAATTATTGATTATTTTGTAAAAAAATGTTATGTTAAAAAAATATTTACATTCTGATTTGATTCGCAAACTTCAATTTCTTTGTCTTTTAAAAATAAACAATGACTTATTCTGCCACCGTAACATTCATTGTAAGGTGACTGTGAAAGTTTATCAATGTTGCATCTGTTATTATTTGAACATTTTCCTTTAAACAATTCTTTTTCGTTCATTATGAATACTTGAAAAGTTTGAAGTTCAGAATAATTATCTGTAAATAATTAGACAGTAAAAATAAAATAATTAAGATTCTGTATACATATTGCATGACGCATTTTTTGGGATTTTCATTTTTCATCATTTTTCTCCTAAGGGGCTGCTAACACGCAACTTTTACTATCGAAAGGTTCCTAAAAATTTCATGAGAGTTTATCCTTTGAACTCTTTATTTAAAATATTAAATAAAAATATTTGATTTCTGAGCTAACAATAATTTGCTTTATTTTTCCAATAAATTGTCCACGTTTCGAAGACCTTCAGTCTTTATTATCAAGGCTAAAAATTTTACAATATTTTACAATTTAAAATCCAAAAAATTTATAACCGTTTTGTGTAACTACACAACCAACGAGCATGGGACATGTTCACTTATAACATTGATAATAAAGTATCTATTGTGTTTATAATATAAATATTTATATGCAAATATTTATATTTAGATTTTTATTATAGAAATCATGCTGCTTAGACATCAAAGTGAAAAAAATTAATTAAATTTTCAAATTATTATAGTTTTAATATGAATTTATTTTTTATTAATTTTTACAATGAAATGTTAAGGGTCGATTTCATGGAGCGTATTCTTACTAGATTCTAGGGGCACTAAAGTAGAAATAATTAATTATGACTCAAAATTTATTATTATTCTGCTTGAGTAGGATCCAGGAAACTACCTTCAAGAAGAATTTTAATAAATTTTTAGTAATACTTACTGAAGTTCAATCGTTTCAACTCTAGTGTCCCCAGATTCTAGTAAGAATACGCTCCATGAAATCGACCCTTTAAAAATTCTGCACCAAAGGTCTTTAGGGACTTCTGGACCAATGCTCCCTAGGTACTTCTGCACCAAAGGTTCCTAGGTACTTCTGCACCAAAAGTCTTTAGGGACCTCTGCACCAAAGGTTCCTAGGTACTTCTGCACCAAAGGTTCCTAGGTACTTCTGCACCAAAAGTCTTTAGGGACCTCTGCACCAAAGGTTCCTAGGTACTTCTGCACCAAAGGTCTTTAGGGACTTCTGGACCAATGCTCCCTAGGTACTTCTGCACCAAAGGTTCCTAGGTACTTCTGCACCAAAAGTCTTTAGGGACCTCTGCACCAAAGGTTCCTAGGTACTTCTGCAATAAAGGTCTTTAGGGACTTCTGCACCAATAGTCCCTAGGTACTTCTGCACTAAAGGTCTTTAGGGACTTCTGCACCAATAATCCTTAGGTACTTCTGCACCATAGGTCTTTAGGGACTTCTACACCATAGGTCCCTAGGTACTTTTGCACCAATGCTCCCTAGGTACTTCTGCACCAAAAGTCTTTAGGGACTTCTGCACCAAAGATCTTTAGGGACTTCTGCACCAATAGTCCCTAGGTACTTCTGCACCAAAGGTCCCTAGGTACTTCTGCACCAATGCAACTTAGGTACTTCTGCACCAAAAGTCCCTGAATCGAAAATATTCTAAGTAAAGTATAAGTCCATTTCAACCCCCCCCCCCCCCTAAAAAAGTCACTTTTTCACCCTCCCTAAAACCGCCACTTTTTCACCCCCCTCCTGTCGAGCCGGACTTTTTCAAATACCCCATCCAATAAACATGTTCCATGTTAATAGTGGAGCAATAATTAGTTAGAAATGTACAAGAGGATTACATAATAACATATTTTCTGCATATTTAGTAGTCCACATCCTTTAATAAATTTTTAGCAAAAAGTTTCAACATGAACTCTTTGGGAACTTTTTATAAACTCCCTTGAGCTCCTTTGTAAGAGTTTCGAGTCATTGGCCCCTTTTTTTCTTTTATTATAAAAATGTTCCTTGTTTTAAACCCAGCAAATGAAATTCTTCCCCTTTATTTTGCGTCATACAATTTTTGAGTAACCCTAAATTAAATAATAAAATTTAAATACAAATAATAAAAAATTTAGACCTATGTGAAATTCATTTGGATCACATTTCCAAAATTCACGAGATAAAGATTTCGTTGCTTTTAACAAATTAGTAAAAATTTCATTACTTCTTGTTTGAAAATCTTCTTTGAACCCATTTAATTTAATTAATAGTTCAAAATCTGTGTTAAAAAATTAAAATTAATAATTTAAATATAAATAAATTAGGGGTCTGCCCAACTGAGCCCAAGTTGAACTGAAGGATCACAGAAATTGGCTTAAACTATTTTTTTTCAAAATTACAACTAAAAATAAATAATCTCAGCAAATTTTAGCTTTGTAGGTCAATTCCTTAATTTTTAACCTACTTTGGTGAATTGACTTAAAATATTTATATTTTTGTTGGCATATGCTTGTTTTGTAAAAGTATTTTCCTCTTTGCAGCTTAGAGCAAGTTTTCCGCAGAATTCGCTTCTGGGGTTTAAAACTTGATTTAGAAAAAATCAAGGATTGACCCTTTAATTAAAATTGGGCTCATTTGTAATGGAGTCCCTCAATTTTAAAATACTATTGCATTTACCAGAAGTTTTTAAATTATCTAAAATTATCTTAAAACGTACTTGAATTATAAGTAGCTAAAAACTCGTAAGAAAAATTTGCCAGCAAAAAATATTTCTGTTGAGTATTGTAAACATCTTTATACATATTTGCAATTAATAGTTGTGGCGATTGCTTAGCTTCACATAAAAATTCCATTTCCTAAAAAAAATATTTTTTGTTAAAATTTTGAATAGTCCAAATAATTTTTAGACAGTTTAATTTTTACCTTTATTTCAGATGCAAGATTCACCAAATACTGGTGATAAATTCTATGTAATTTTTTCATTTTAAAATATAACGAATTAGCTTTCATCGATGTTATATCCTGTGCCCATTCATAAATCTGTTCATTAGTAAATTTTTTTGATAGCCCATCATTTTTATAATACTCTAAAATATCAGAAAATTGGTCATCAACAATTCCCATAATTTTATTTAATTTTCTAATATCATCTTGTACTGATTTAATTTTAGGTATCTTATAACTTAAAGCTGCTTCAGCTTCTTCAACTCTGTTTTCAATATCATTTTTAATAACAGTTATGTTATTACTTATTAAATCAACTTTTTCTTTTAAAACTGGTATATTTGTATTTGGAAGTAAAAAATTAATTACTTTACTTTGCAATATTGATTTTATAGTTCCTTCGATAAAACCAAGACCCATAAGAACAACAATTACTGAATCTCCTTTATTTATAGTTAATGTAAATAACGATAGTATAATGACACACTTGACTAAACAAACCATATTAAAATATGCAAATAAAAAGTCTTGAATTTTTTAAAAATTAAATACTCAAATAAAAAATTATTACTCAAAAATTGTAAATAATAATTTATAAAAAATTTTAATTATTACATCACTTTTCAAGACATTTTATTATAAAACTGAAAAATTGAATAAAAAAATAAATTTTTTGCTGTTAGTATCTAATCTATTAAATATTTTGACAGAAATTCAAAGAATTCATTTGATTAAGCATATGATGCTCTATTATTTAAACTCATTTATTAAAAGTACTATCGTACTACGCATTATTTGAATTTATTTCCAGTTAATTTATTTTTTAAAACTAGGTTTTTTCAATATTTGATAAAATAAAAGATACATTTTTTCGCTTTAAGATTTTATTTTATTTGCTTTTATTGCTTTTATTTTAATTTCTTTTATTATTTTAATAAATTTAACTTTGGATATCTTTATTAATAATTTTAATTTCCTCTAAAAAAGTAAAAAGTTCAACTTTTTGAGTATCAATAAAAGGAATCGTGCTTTGACTAACATCTTCTATTAAATCTAATAATTGAAACCGAGTGTATCTATTTTTTTTGAGGTTATTCTAGTTTTTACATTTATTTCAGTTGGTAAATTTTTAGTATTCGGTTGTAGTTTCTTGCTACGGTTAAAAAAGTTTTACATAATAATTGATTTTATTACAGATGAGCCTGGTGCGGATGCCTGATTCTTACTAGACACTTTTTGAACTTTATGAAACATTGGAATTTTTCTCCGATTATTTATGATACTGATTTTTGATACTGAGTAAATTCACCGTTATCAGTAAAAACGGATTTCCTATTTGTATGCAAAGTGTTTAAATAGTGCAAAAAAACACTTAATTAAATTTGCCTATTTTGAGAAACGGCTCATTCTTTGTATATTGATTAGAATGATTAGATTGTTTATTTGTAGAGTTACAAAATCGTTAAAATTTTTATTTTTTTTTTACAAAAATAAAAAATTATTACTTTTTTTTTAAAAATTATGACTTTAAAATATTGTTTGTTTTATTAAGCTTAAATTTTTATTATTATCACGATGTACGAATCGATATCACGAAGGCTTACACGTATAAAATCTATTTACATACTTGAAAATTCATTTTATTTTTATGAATTATACATTGAGAAAATGTTACAATTGTCGTAATGATATTATATTTGTACTATCATATGCATAACCATCATGGTGATATTACACTAAATCCAGAATTTTTTTTTTCTATTCTATATAATTGTGACTATGAATTTATTGTATTAGTTTCACTTAGTTTATAAAAAAAAATTAACACTTTAAAATTTATGATTATAATCTTGAGCATACAGTATTTTTTTTCCAAATATGCGGTTAGACGTAATTAGGGTTTGATAATTGATAAGGAAGTATTTGTGAGGCGAAAATTAATTAGAGTCAAAGTTAAGAAAAATAAAACAGTTGAAATCGTTAATAGACCTCCAAAAAAATAAGTGAAATATATTATAATTAAGCAACTCCGCCGGGTCTAACAATTCCACAAATTTAACATTTTGAAAGAAAAAAAAAATATTGACGAAAAACAAAGTTATTGCAATTATAATATCATTAAAGTGATTATATATACACTGTAAAAAGTAACTTCCTTAGATTAACAAAAAGAAAAAGAACGTTTTCGAAAAATTAGTAAAATTTCAATTAAGTTTGTAAATCTTCGATAAAAATTGTAAATTTACTAAATTTAGTATATTATCGAAAAATTCAAGAATTCTCGATTTTTTTTGGCGGACTTATGAAAAAAGTTGTAAATTCACAATTATTTTTCGTAAATTTACAATTATTTTTTGTAAATTTTTGAAAAAATATTGTAAGTTATCAATTTTTCTTGCAAATCAACAAAAAAAAATCGAGATTGTTCAATTTTTCGATAATATACTAAATTTAGTAAATTTACGCTTTTTTTCGAATATTTACAAATTTTTTCGAAAATTTACTAATTTTTCGAAAATTTTCTAATTTTTTTGCTAATATAAGGAAGTTACTTTTTACAGAGTATATAATCGTAAAAATTTGATAAAAACGCATCATTGAGACAAATAAAAATGCCTTAGATAGCAAAATACAGGACTAAATTTTCTTAAAAATGGTAGTTTTCTTTTTCATATAAAATTATCGTACATAAAAAAAGTAAGGTATACCAAATAATAATAAAAAAAAATTAAATTTTAAATTATTTATTTTTATTATCAGATAAATGATAATTCAAAGAAATAAAAAAATATAGAATTTTTAATAAATAAAAATTTGTTGGTTCAAAGGTTCTATAAATTAAGATAAATTATTTTTTCTGGTCAGTGGCCCAAAAGTTCTAGGCCACTGCGTGTCTGGTAAAGACGGGTTTGCTCGTCCCTGACGCAAAATAATTGTATGCGACCCCTGTCCATAAATAAAGAATGCCCCATCGTAAACTTGCAATTTAGGCCATTCATTACTTTTCTGGACATGAGCCGTAAATATATTATTTAATTTTGTTATGAACTTGTTAATTGCTCAATTAAATTAATATCTGCACCAAATAAACCAACATCTAACGTAATCATTTTAAGTCCCAAAAATCCACCCGAGTATTTAGCACCTCTGTGATATAAACCAGCACCAATTAGTGGAAAATGTGGAAACGGCTCAACTTTTTGAGTATCGATGAATGGAATGGTACTTTGGCCAATATCCTCTATTAAATCAGATTGTTGAAATCTTAGGTATTGATTTTGGCCTGAAGAAATACCAGTTTTTACATTCACATGGGTTGGCAGTTTTTTGCCATTTAATTTTAGCTCTTTTCTGAAAGTTAGTTGAGTTAAATTATCAATTTTAAAATTTCATTAACTATTTACCTATTAACAGTTGGAATGTTATTAAAAAACCATTTACTTGAATTTTTTAATAACTTTCCAGTTTGTTCATCAAAAACAGTTCCTTGGATTCCTAATCTTAAAGCGCCTTTTTCTTTGAAAATCGATAAATCGAATTTTAGACCAGTCAAAATATATCCAGGGTGAGCTTCGATATTATCCAAATGAACCTCGTCTTTTAAATCATTTACTTTGAAAGAGAAAAATGAATCCGATTTTTCAAATATGTATTTGTAGTAAACTGGTTTCCAGACCACTGTTGTTTCATTTATAGAACCATCTGATTGTAATAAACCTTCTTGAATTTTAATACTCAGCGCATTATTTTCTATAACTAATTGTGCACCAGTTACAACTCTATAATTAACAATTGACATAATTTATAAATTAAAAATTTTCTATATTTAATTACATTGAAAAAATGTTACTTACCTATTATTGTCAATATCTGACACAGCATCTCCTAAATTTATTAAAGTATCAACTTTACTACCAACGCAAGTGCACAAACAATTGTAACAACGAAAATTATCTTTTACGGATAAATTTATCATATTTTTAAACAAGTCTTTATTCATTTTAATGGGAGCTTTGCTTGTATGAATTTTTTTAATTGCAGGTTCATCACAGTTTTGTTGGCCATACAGATAATCTTTTGATTTTATAAAATTGTATTTTTTAAAAGGTTGCTGTAAAAAAATCAATTTATCCTTAAGGCAGAAAATTAAGTACTAATCTGGACTACGCTTTTACAAATTATAGTTGTCGGGAATTTTATTAGATTATTATTTTTTCACGTTTTTTATTCTTAAATACTGCATTCTAGTGAATTTTCGATTACTTTCAACAGTTTTTAGACATTTTATAAAACGTAGGCCCAGTTTTTAATTATTGATGATTGTAACTTCCCGAAAGCTCGATATTTTTTTAGGTCGAGTAGGGTTTTGGGTAAATCCGAAATGTTTCAGAAATTGGAAAGTACGGAGTCGGAAATTTTCCTGGCTTTACGATTCTATAAATATTTTTTTTTCTTAGTTTTCCGTTTACTCTTAAAAAAGAGGAGAAAAAGGCATAGATATATTAAAAAATTAATAATAATTACTTATATTGGAAAGCCAGGGAAATTTCTGATTCAAAACCATACCTGCAGGCCTCTGAAAAATGCTCAAAAAAATCCGAGACCGACTTAATACATTCAATTATAAAAATAATAATTACATTAGCATTTAATTCGCAAACTTCAATCTCTTTGTTTTCTAAAAAAAGGCAGTTTTTTATTTTTCCTCCGCTGCATACATTTTCTGGAATATTTTTAGCATTACTGATTTGGCATCTAGTACTGTTTGTACATTTTTTCCCAAACAATTCTTTTTCATTTATTATGAATACTTGAAAATTGTTGAGTTCAGAGTAATTATCTGTAAAATTTAAACAAACAAACATAATTTTTTTCTATTGATCTATTGTCCATTACATTTTCCAACGAGTTTTTATATTTTTTTGGTAGCTGAATATGAACATTGAATCTATTTTTACCGAAAGTGGTCCAGTTGCCTATAACACGAAAGAAAATATCTATGAAACCACAAAAAAATAACCTGAAACGTTAAGCGACCCAACAAAAAATATTTAATTAATAAAAGTCTTGAAGAACTTGCATAACCTATTCTAAAAATTCCTATTGTGGGAAACTGGCTCATTTTCAGTAAAAATGGATTTTTTTGTTGGTATTCAGTAACCCAAAAAACATAAAATCGCTTTGGAAAATATTATGGACCTCAAATAAAAAAAATTGATTATAAAATAAGGTTATTTCTAAACATACAGGGTGAGTAATTTTAAAGCAAATTAACAAAAATGTTTTTTCTTCCTAGTGGGGCATAAACACTTTTTTCGACCCGCAACAAGATCGAAAAAAACGCGTTTTCTCCCAACTGAGAAAAAAAAATTTCGTTTTCTCCATAGAAGCAAAAAAAGAATACCCCAGATCGCAGTTTACCATCCGAGGCTTCGCCTTGTATGCTAATTAACGTGCCATCTGGGCCATTCTTTTATTTCGCTTCCTTGATTAAAAATGTACTATATTTAAAAGTTGTTAGGTTTGGAGGGGGCATCTGATAGGGTGAATTATATTTGGGTCTTAGTGCCCCATCGGACCCTGCAAGACCGAACTTTAAATAGAAAGTATACTTTTTTATTTCAATTTCAGTTTCAGCAGAAAATTTTAGGTCCAGATAAGATTTTGGATAAAAAAAATTACAAGGCCATTTTAGATCCAAAAAAGGTTTTATACGGCTCTAAATGAAAAAAAAAAGATGTTTTTTGTAGTTACTACTACCATTTTAATTATGTTTTTGTTGTGGGGGAAGAATTTTGGTGATTATTTGAGAGCAGATCTTAATGGTCCCAATTTGTCTTTTTTAAAACTCAAAACGAGCTAAAAAGATATTTTTGGTAGGTACTACCATTTTTATTTTAAGTTTGTCGTGTTGGAAGACTGTTAGTGATTATTTGAGATTTCGGGTCCTACAGACCTTAATGGTTCTCTTAGGGCCCAATCATACTTTCGAGAAGCTTAATACGAACAAATAAATTTTCAAAAATCTCAAATAATCATTAACAGTCTTTCACCACAACAAATTTAGAATAAAAAATTTATAACCGATTTTTGTAACTACACAACCAACGAGCATGGAACATGTTCACTTATAACACTGATAATAAAGTATCTATTGTGTTCATAATATCAATATTTATATCCAAATATTTATATTTGAATTTTTATTATAGAAATCATGCAGCTTAGACATCAAAGTAAACAAAATTAATTATATTTTCAAATTATTATTGTTTTTTAAATAATATGAATTTATTTTTTATTTATTTTTACAATAAAGTCTTTAAAAATTCTGCAACAATAGTCCCTATTTACTTTTGCACCAAAGGTCCCTAGGGTCTTCTGCATCAAAGGTCCCTACGTACTTCTGCACCAAAGGTTTTTAGGGACTTCTGCACCAAAGGTCCCTAATCGAAAATATTCTCTGAGTCCATTTCACCCCTCCCCCCCTACCAAGCCAGATTTTTTGAGATACCCCATCCAATGAACATGTTTCATGTTAAAATGATAGAAACTACCTAAAATATCTTTTTATTCATTTTGAGCTTTAAAAAAAGCCAAATTTGACCCATTAAGGTATGTGGGACCCAAAATCTCAAATATTCGCTAACAGCGTTCCACCACTTAGAATAAAAATGGTGGTCCTACCAAAAATATCTTTTTTTTCATTTAGCTTTAAAAAAGCCAATATGGGCCCATTAAGGTCTGTAGGATCCAAAATCTCAAATAATCACCAATTCTTCCCCCACAATAAAAATACAATAAAAATGGTAGTAGTAACTACCAGTAACATCTTTTTTTTTCATTAAGAGCCGTATAAAAGCTTTTCTGGGTCTAAAAATGGGCCATGTATTTTTTTTAGCCAAAATCGTATTAGATCCAAAATTTGCTGCAGAACCTAAATTTGAAATATAAAAGTATACTTTCTATTTATTCCTAATTTAGGTCTTGCTCGACTGAATATGGGGCCCTAATACCCAAATCTATTGCTCCCCATCAGATGGCCCCTTTCAAACCGAACAATTTTTATACGTAACATTTTTCGCTTTTTTGCTTTGTTTTTGAGATATTTGAGGTATCGTTTAAAATGACTCACCCTGTAGAATTATATAAGTCGCCATAACCAAAACGCAGGCCACAAAACAAGCAGCAAAATTGTCTACTGCGTATCGCCGAAACCATCCTCAAAAAAATATCGAATAATTGTAGGAAGCGTTTAAAATGAGCTTTGATTTTTATTGCTTTGCGTGGAAAACTTGGAACTGCAGAATTGACCGAAGAAAAGCAAATGTAAATCGAAGAATCTCAAAAATTGTATTTCCTTGAAGCTTATGCTTATATTCCGTAAAAAAGGCATTTACCCAATCAATTATCCAACACCTTTAAACTTAAAGCGCAAAGTAATACAACTAATATGAACTTGCGATTTAGGTTTGCACTGATCTAATTGATTTTTTGGTTCAGTAGAGTTAGCCATAAGCAGTTAACTCAACTGGACATTTTACTCGTTGAATTCGTTCGCTGTGGTAATGAGTAGTCAAGATCGCGTAATTAAAAATTTATTGGCTGAATTATGATCCTCTCAAGTTCAGGCAGACAAGTCCTTGTACTGATTTTTTCTATTAACAAACTTGGAATTTCTACTTACCTAATAATTGGAATTCATTAGGATCACATCTCCAAAGTTCACGAGATAATGATTTCGTTGATTTCTTCATGTTTATAAATATTTCATTTAATCTTTGTTTTAAATCGTCTTTCAAAAATTTTACTTGAGTCAATAAATTGGGGTCTATGAATAAAAAATATTTTTATTAAAAAAAATATTTTTATTTTATTAAATATTCTTTATTATTTAGCAAAACTAAAACATACTTGATTCGTGAGATGCTAAAAATCCATAAGAATAATTGGACATTAGAAAAAATTTGATTTGAGTATAGGCAATATTTTTATAAAAATTTGCTATTAATAATTGTGGTGGTTGTTTAGCTTTACATGAAAATGCCATTTCCTGAAAATTAAATGATTAATAAATTATTTAACAAACAAACATTTTCTATTTTCTTTTCGAATTTTATGATTTCACTATGGTCAAATTACGGTTTTGAAGTTTATTTTTGAGAACCAAAATGAGAAACAGTCTACTAAAGGTTTCTCGGATTACTGATTTCATTCATGAAAAACGAGTCTAATTGAAAAAAAAAGACTTCTTATTAGAGGTGATTTTTCCATATGTGCAAATCATAACAAATGTTTGTCTCGAGTACGTGGTTTGGGTCACTGATCTCGAATCACAGGGTCTGCATGTGAAAAATTCTTAAAACTTTTAAAGACGGCAAGGGCTGCGTTTTGCTAATTAAAGGGTGTTATACTTAAATGTTTATTTCATAAAAAGTAAAACCAAAATTTTTGGATTTAGTGAGCAAAGAACCTTTAGAAGACCCTTACTCATCTTGGCTGTAAAAACAAACCCTTCACCCCTTTCCGAAATTTGGCTGAAGTATTTTATATATTAAGAATTTTCTACGATACCTTTATTTCTGAAGCAACGTTTATTAATTTTTCGTTATATATTCTGTGCAATTCTGCCATGTTCATATACAATGATTCTTTTGTGATCGATGTTATGTCTTGTGTCCATTCATAAATTTTATCGGAAATAAATTTATTTTCATATTCATGATTTTGAAAAAATTTTACAAATAGATTAAAATGATCGTCAACTATTCCAATAATTTTCTCTAAGTAACTTATATCATCTTCAACTTGAATTATCCTCGGTATTTTATATATTAATTTGTCCCCCATTATACCAATTGAATTTTCAACATCCTCTTTTAATATATCAATTTTTTTATTAATTAAATCGCATTTTTCATTTAAAATTGTCATTATTTCATTTGGTAATATTAAATTAGATATTTTACTTGCTAACATAGACTGGATAGTACCTTGTGCAATATTTAATAATAAAAATGATGCATTTATTTCGTATGACACAATGGTAAACCAAAAATACATCCAGTTTATAAAGTTTACCATTTTGAAATTTATTGAAATAAATAATTATATGCTTTTAGCTATACTCTTTTAATAAAAAATGTTTAAACTATTTATCTTTATTAGCTTACATTGCATGTTTGCTATGTTATATTATCAACAACTGTTTAATTTTATTTTACTTTTAGTTTAAAAGCCGATAAAAAAATTTTTAATAGTTTTTTATTATTTATTATTTAGCAAACGTGTTTAAAAGTCAGGAAGTCAAATGATAAATCAGGAAGTAATAAATGATTTAAACTTCTATTGAAGTAAATTTTGAAAATTTTGACCCCGGAGTCGTATAGCCAGGGAAATTTCCTATCTGGATCTAAGAGGAAAAAATTATTTATGTTAATGAGAATTTTTAACAGAAAAAATAAAAAAAAATATTTTTCATTTTTCTTACTTTTTTTATAAGTGTCCAAAACACAAAAATGGCTGCAAAAAATCGAGATTTCGCTCTGGGAGGCTAAAAATTGGCCTGGTGACTTATTTTTGGTACTGCTTTCAGAAAAAAGTACTCTGGGGCAGTTTTGAAGACCCGACCATACAGTTCATACAAAATAAATCGTTTATAAAAAATCGTTAGAATTTTTATTTTTTTCTACAAAACTATACAATTATTATCTTCATTTTAAAAATTATAACTTTAAAATTATGTTTTTTTTATTAAGCTTGAATTTTTATTATTATCATGATGCACGAATCGATATCACGAAGGCTTACACGTGTACAATCTATTTACATACTTGAAAATTCATTTTATTTTTATGAATTATAAATTGAGAAAATGTTATAATTGTCGTAATGATATTATATTTGTACTATTATATGTATAACCAACATGATGATATTACACTGAAAAAAAATCCGGAATCCCGTATCGGCAACCGGAATTTTTTTTCATTGTATATAACCGTGACGATGATATTATTGTAATAGTTTCGACTTACAAGGGGAGACCGGAACCTTTGGGTCGCCAAATTACAATCTATAGTTGTGGATGACTTTAATATGTTGAAAATACACCAAAGATACCCTCCGTTTATTCCAACGCGCCTTCTGGGCTTAGAAACGAAGGGCTCAATGTTATAAAATAGGATTTTTTCGAAATCTTCCATATAACGCTGTAACATCGCAAATTTACCAAAATACTTCCCGTTGGTCTCATTTTTTCCGCATAAGTACTATCTTTTAATTCCCGTCAGCTGCAATGCTCCATTACCTATTCTCTCATCGCTATTGTCAATAAACCAAATGCCCATTTTTGGTCCAAAATTACCAATTTTTAAATTTCTGCCAAAATTGCAATTTTTAATAAAAATAGGTCTTGTAGGTCTCAAAAATTTTTAATTAACTCTAAATTTCGAAAAATGCTTTACTTGTTTCTTTTTGATTACTCATTTAGCAGATATGATAATTTAAAGACAGAGTCTCAATTTAAAGTTTTTTAAAAAAAATCAAATTTCATCACTAACTTTGTGGACTCATATCTTGGAAACATCTAAAGCTAAAAGAACGAGTAAGAAATTTTTAGTTAATAGTTAAATAAACATCTTTTTAATGTCATAATGATTGAAGTAACTGTCCGCGGAAAAAAATGTTATAGTAAAATGAAAATCTTTCATACAGTATATAAAACGTAAATAAATAGTCATTTAAATATAAAAATAGTATTCGTTTGACGTTAAAAATTATTCGGATTTTAGTAAAATTTTTTGTCAGCGATGGTTATAAAGATAGTCAAATGAACATATTTTTAATGTCATAATGATAGAACTATTTGTCCATGAAATTTATATAGAGAGAGGACGTTCGGTGAACTGACTCGGAAAACATTCGCCTTCGGCTCATGCATCCTCGTCAGTTTACCTCTCGTCCAATCCCGTCAACTCGTCAGATATAATTCTCTTTCCCCCCTTGCAAAGCAAATAAATATTTCTTGCCCCAAAAAAAGCCCCTTATAATATTAAAAGTTCATTTTTTTAAGTTTTCGGTCCGCCATCTTGGAAACACAGAAAATATTTTGGGTTGAAAAATTTAATATTTTCCACCGAAAATTCATTTTGTTTGTCGTAAGAAACCCCCTTGTAAAGCTAAAAGTTCAGTTTTTTAAGTTTTTCGGTCCGCCATCTTGGAAAATTCGGAAAATATTTTGGATTGAAAAATTAAATGTTTTCCACCGCAACGTCATTTCTCTTGCCCTAAAAAACCCCTTTGTAAAGCTAAAAGTTTATTTTTTAAAATTTTTTGGTCTGCCATCTTGGAAAATATGAAAATATTTTGGGTTGAAAAATTGAATATTTTCCACCGGAAATTCATTTTTCTTGCCCTGAAAACCCCCTTGTAAAGCTAAAAGTTTATTTTTTTGGTTTTTCGGTTCAAAATCTTGGAAAATTGGAAAATCTTTTGTGTTGAAAAATTCAATATTTTCCACCGAAAATTCACTTTTCTTGCCCTAAAAAATCCCCTTGTACAGTTAAAAGTTCATTTTTTTAAATTTTTTGGTCCACCATCTTGGAAAATCGGAATATATGTTAAATTGAAAAATCGAATATTTTCCACCGAAAATTCATTTTTCTTGTCCTATAAAACCACCTTGTATAGTTAAAAGTTCATTTTTTTAAAGTTTTTTAGTCAGCCATCTTGCAAAATAGGAAAATATGTAGAATTGAAAAATCGAATATTTTCCACCGAAAATTCATTTTTCTTGCCCTAAAAAACCCACTTGTAAAGCCAAGAGTTCATTTTTTTAGTTTTATGGTCTGCCAACTTGGAAAATTGGGAAATATTTTGGGTTGAAAAATTAAAAATTATACCCCCAGTGTATCCGCTTCTACCTAGAAGGCTTATTTTCATCCTGAGGGTCTTACATTAACCTTTTTATTTCCTTAAAATACCTTGTGGTTAACCATCTGGTAAACCAGATGGTAAACTGTCATGGTTTTTTTGCATGAGGTATAAAATACCTTTGATTACTTGCTATTTGACTGTTATTAGTATAATATTATTTTTCAATTTTTATCAATCTGACAATCATTAAAACATTTAAAATTGGTTGCTTACGACTAAAAAATTATAGTCGCTTGAATATATTTTATATGTATAAAATACTGTAAGGTACTTGCTATTTCACTGTTTTGCTATAATTTTTTTTTTATTTTTCTGTTTAAAAATAGTATTTCGAAAATTCAAAATGCATTGACTTTGACAAAAAAATAATCGTTGTTTAAACATATTTTTAACATCTAAATAACTGTCTAATATTGGTCAATTGACAATCAGAAAAAATATTTTTTATATGTTCTTAAAAACCGTAAAATTGACTGTTTTTTGTTGAAATTATACATTTAATCAATATATTTTTGACTAATAATACGACCGTCGATAGTCGGAGAAATATATATTTTATATGTATTTCCGACTATATTTTCGTCACCGGATCCGGGTCTAAAAATTCAACAAATTTAATATTTTGAAAGAAAAAAAAATATTGAAAAAAAATAAAATTGTTGCAATTATATCATCAAAGGGATTATATAAATAAACGTACAAATTTGATAAAACCACATCCTTGTGAAAATTATTATCAAGTGCCTTAGATAGTAGAATACAGGACTAAATTTTCTTTAAAGTTTTTCTTTTTCATATAACATTATCCTACATAAAAAAAGAAGGTACTAGGTAATAATAAAAAAAATTTTTAATTATTTATGTTTATTATCAGATATTTATTCTACTTGACAATTTATTTATTTATATTTGACAATTACTATTCAAAAAATAAAAAAATACAGAAGTTTTAATAAATAAAAATTTTTTGCTTATCAGGTTCTATAAATTAGGATAAATTATTTTTTCTGGTCAGCGGCTCAGAAGTACACATTTCCAGGTCACTGCGTATCCGGCAAAGACGGGTATTCTCGCCCCTGACGCAGATTAATTTTATGTGGCCCTTGTCCATAAATAAAGAATGCCCCAAATAGCAGCTTACGTGCAATTTGGGCCGTTCATTACTTTTCTGGACATGAGCCGTAAATATATTTGTTTATTTATTTTATTTATTTATTTATTCCAGCATAATACAATTATTATTAAGTAATACATATATATGTTACACCCCATCCGTGTAATTGACCAATTCATGAAATGGTCAACTTTTTGACCAATTCATGAAATGGTCAAGCCCCTTGCCCAATTCATGAATTGGTCAAAAAATAGTAAAAAATTTGACCAATTCATGAACTGGTCAGAAATATTCAATTTTTTTACACTAGTTGGTCAATATTTAAAATTGAATAATTATAATATTTTAGCATGCATATAAATTATAGGTATAACATAAAACATTTTAAATGTAACTTATTTATCAGTTTATAATTTTTATTTTACTCTCTAAACACTATTCTGTAAATATATGTCCAAAATTACAGAATAACAGTCTATGGTCGGTAATACTTATTTTTGCAGTCTATGCTATGTAAATTTCTGAATTACAGAATAGACGATATATTTTTATATCGAGGGGTAGTTAACTTTTAGTACAATTTACTATTTTTTAAAAAAGTAAAAAATTATTTTTATATATAATTACGGGGGTTTTTGGGTACGCTGAGCTCAAATTCGGTTACAAAATTCAAAAATTCCGAATAATGGACCCCGAAACTGCAAAATTTAGTAAAAAAAATATTTATTTTAAAACTTAATAAATTATTCTTGACTGCAACACTTGGGGTTTAAAGACACGCTGATCCCGAATTCTTTATATTTTATTCCAAATAATGGACCCAAATACCGCAAAATTCGGTAACAAATAATGTTTTTTCATGTTTTAAATGAATTTTTGATCTTTCTTTATAATGTTATTTAGCCAATAAAAACAGTTGACTATTAGAAAAAATTTATAACCGGTTTGTGTAACTATACACAACCAACGAGCATGGAACATGTTCATTTATAACATTGATAATAAAGTATCTATTGTGTTCATAATAAAAATATTTATATGCAAATATTTATATTTAGATTTTTATTATAGAAATCATGCTGCTTAGACATCAAAATGAACCAAATTAATTAAATTTTCAAATTATTATAGTTTTTTAAATAATATGAATTTATTTTTTATTAATTTTTACAATAAATTCTTAAAAATTCTGCACCAATGGTCCCTAGCTACTTCTGCACCAAAGGTCTTTAGCGATTTCTGCACCAATCCTCCCTAGGTACTTCTGCACCAAAGGTCTTTAGGAACTTCTGCACCATAGGTCCCTAGGTACTTCTGCACCAATGCTCCCTAGGTACTTTTGCACCAAAGGTCTTTAGGGACTTCTGCACCATAGTCCCTAGGTACTTCTGAACCAAAGGTCCCTAGGTACTTCTGCACCATAGGTCCCTAGGTACTTCTGCACCAAAAGTCCCTGAATCGAAAATTTTCTAAGTCCATTTGACCCCCCCCCCTAAAAACGTCAATTTTTACCCCCCCCCCCTAAAAGCGTCAATTTTTTATCCCCCCCCCCCCTAAAAGCGTCACTTTTTCACCCCCCCCCCTGCCGAGCCGGACTTTTTCAAATACCCCATCCAATGAACATGTTCCATGTTAAAATTATTGCTAGAAATTTTAAAAACCTCAGAAAATAAAAGAAAAATATTGTTAACTGTTTTACCCCATGGGGGGGGGTACATTATGGGGGCGTGGGGGATGTACTATAATAATCAACTGTTTTTATTAGCTAAATAACATTATAAAGAAAGTTCAAAAATTCATTTAAAACATACCCCACTTTGGGGGTTAATATCGCATCCCCGAGGTACGTGAAAACGAAATTCAGATTCGGAAAGAGCAGTCCTAAATACCTACTAGGTACCATTTTTGGCCCAAAATTTCAATTTTTTCATATAAAAATATGCGAGTGTCCAGGAATTGCCGGTTGGGCGTTAATGGGTTAAATGAGAATATACTGAGAAATATTAATTTTCTAACTATATATTTTTATTAGAAATTTTTTACTTAAAAATTATTTTTAACTTAGACTTGTAATATATTTTTTATTAATATGTATTTTTAATTATTAAAATTATTAAAATTAAAAAATATAATAATGACTCCTGTGTACATAAATGTTATTTTTATTCATTCCAAAATTATTGACCAACTAGTGTAAAAAAATTGAATATTTTTGACCAATTCATGAAATGGTCAAAATTTTGACCAATTCATGAATTGGGCAAGGGGCTTGACCATTTCATGAATTGGTCAAAAAGTTGACCATTTCATGAATTGGTCAATTACACGGATGGGGTGTAACATATACATAAGTTTAATGTACCACATAATACCCAACGAGATCGTAGATCTGCGATCTGTGATCGTAGATATTATTTAATTTTTTTATGAACTTGTTAATTGCTCAATTAAATTAATATCTGTATTAAACAAACCAACATCTAACGTAATCATTTTAAGTCCCAAAAATCCACCCGAGTACTTAGCACCTCTGTGATATAAACCAGCACCAATTAGTGGAAAATGTGGAAATGGTTCAACTTTTTGAGTATCAATGAATGGAATGGTACTTTGGCCGATATCCTCTATTAAATCAGATTGTTGAAATCTTAGGTATTGATTTTGGCCTGATGAAATACCAGTTTTTACATTCACATGGGTTGGTAGTTTTTTGCCATTTAATTTTAGCTCTTTTCTGAAAGTTAGTTGAGTTAAATTATCAATTATAAAATTTCATTAACTATTTACCTATCAACGGTTGGAATGTTATTAAAAAACCATTTACTCGAATTTTTTAATAATTTTCCAGTTTGCTCGTCAAAAACAGTCCCTTGGATTCCTAATCTAAGAGCGCCTTTTTCTTCGAAAATCGATAAATCGAATTTTAGACCAGTCAAAATATATCCAGGGTGAGCTTCGATACTATCCAAATGAACCTCGTCTTTTAAATCATTTACTTTGAAAGAGAAAAATGAATCCGATTTTTCAAATATGTATTTGTAGTAAACTGGTTTCCAGACCACTGTTGATTCATCTATAGAACCATCTGATTGTAATAAACCTTCTTGAATTTTAATACTCAGTGCATTATTTTCTATAACTAATTGTGCACCAGTTACAACTCTATAATTAATAATTGACATAATTTATAAATTAAAAATTTTCTATATTTAATTACATTGAAAAAATGTTACTTACCTATTATTGTCAATATCTGACACAGCATCTCCTAAATTTATTAGTGTACCAACTTTACTACCAACGCAAGTACACAAGCAATTGTAACAACGGAAATTATCTTTTACAGATAAATTTAATATATTTTTAAACAAATCTTTATTCATTTGAATGGGAGCTTGGCTTGTATCAATTTTTTTAATCGCAGGTTCATCACAGTTTTGATGGCCATACAGATAATCATTAGATTTTATGAAACTGTATTTTTTAAAAGGTTGCTGAAAAAAGAAAAAATCAATTTATCAATAAGGCAGAACATTAAGTACTAATTTGGTCTACCCTTTTTTGTATATTTTAAATTCAATTTATATTTATTATGGGCAGTTTATTAGATTAATATTTTTTGACGTTTATAATTTCTAAATATTGCATTCTAGTGAATTTTCGATTACTTTCAACAGGTTTTATAAATTTTATAAAACGTAGGTCCAGTTTTAAATTATTGATGAGTTCGGTCTTTTTTGGATCTGGTAGGATTTTGGGAATGTTTTGGAAATCCGAAATGTTTCATAAATCTGTAGGTACGGAATCGGAAATTTCCCTGGCTTTATATTTTTTTTCTTTGTTTTCCGCTTACTCTTAAAAAAGAGGAGAGGTAGTTAGGAAAGGTATAGATAATAAATATATTAAAAAATTAATAATAATTAATTATATTGTAAAGCCAGTAAAATTTCTTATTCTAAACCATACCTGCAGGCCTCTGAAAAATGCTAAAAAATTTCGGTTTTAGCCAAAACCCGTCCGGAAGTAAAAAATCCGAGACCGACTTAATACATTCAATTATAAAAATAATAATTACATTAGCATTTAATTCGCAAACTTCTATCTCTTTGTCTTCTAAAAAAAGGCAGCCTTTTATCTTTCCTCCATTGCATACATTTTGTGGAATATTTGTAGCATTACTGATATGGCATCTAGTGCTGTTTGTACATTTTTCCCCAAACAATTCTTTTTCATTTATTATGAATACTTGAAAATTGTTAAGTTCAGAGTAATTATCTGTAAAATTTAAACAAACAAACATAATTTTTTTCTATTGATCTTGCCAATAAAATTTTCCAACGTGTTTTTATATTTTTTTAATAACTGGGTACGAAAATTAAATCTATTTTTACCAAAAGTAGTCCAGTTACCTCTAGTATAGGAACTTTTAGGTTTTTTTTTCAAAAACTTAATCGTTTACTTATATGTAACTGTTTGAACGCGAATATTACATCAGTTTTTATCTAAATTAACCAAGTCGCCCACGAAAGAAAATATCTATGAAACCACGAAAAAATAACCCAAAAAGCATATTGTGAGCAATTTTAGTAATTAAGGTAAAAACTGATATCATACTTGTGTTTAGCAACTCAACAAAAATAAGTAATTAATAAATATCTTGAAGAACCTGCAAAAACTAACCTAAAAATTCCTATTGTAGGAAACTGGCTCATTTTCAGTAAAATGGATTTTATGTTGGTATTCAGTAACCCAAAAAACATAAAATCTCTTTTGAAACTATTATACACCTCGCATAAAAACAATTGATTATAAAATAAGGTTATTTCTAAACATATGCAGGATGGTTCAGATAAGATTATGGCTAAAAAAAATACAATTTTTTTTAGACCCAAAAAAGCATTTATACGCCTCTAAAGGATAAAAAATATGTTACCATTTTTATTGTATTTTTATTGTGGGGGAAAACTTGATGATTATTTGAGATTTTGGGCCCTACAGATCTTAATGGGCCTCTTAGGGCACAATCATGCTTTCGAAAAGCTCAATATGAACAAATAAAATTTTTTAAATATTAAATTATCATTAGCAGTCTTCACTACAACAAACTTAGAATAAAAATGTTAGTAACTAAAAAAAAACATCTTTTTTATTTATTTTGAGCTTTAAAAAAGGCCTAATTAAGCCCATTAAGGTCTGTAGGGCCCAAAATCTCAAATAATTACCAAAAGTTTCCCCCTTCAATAAACACATACAATAAAAATGGTAGTCTACCAACAACATCATTTTTTTTAATGTTGAGCTTTTATAAAAGCCAAATTGGGTCCATTAAGGTCTGTAGGACCCAAATCTCAAATAATCACTAACAGTTTTCCACCACAATAAACATAGGATAAAAATAGTAGTGCCTACCAAAAATATCTTTATTTTCATTTTGAGGTTTAAAAAATGCCAAATTGGGCCCATTAAGGTCTGTAGGACCCAAAATTTCAAATAATCTAACAGTATTTCACCACAACAAATTTTATCAATAAAAGTCTTCCCTCGTGATAAACTTAGAATAAAAATGGTAGTACCCAGCAAAAATATCCTTTATAATTATTTTGAGCTTTAAAAAAGCCCAATAGGGCCCATTAAGGCCTGTAGGACCCTAAATCTCAAATAATCGTTAACAGTCTTCCACCACAATAAATTTAGAATAAAAATAGTAGTAACTACCAAATTTTTTTTTTTTTTTTTTTAGAGCCAAATAAAAGCTTTTTTGGGTCTAAAAAATGGGCCTTATATACTTAAAAGCGCATTTTTGCCAAAATTATACCTGGATCTAAAATTTGCTGCAGAACCTGAATTTGAAATAAAAGCGTATGCTTTCTATTTAAAATTCCTAATTTAGGTCTGAATAATTTTATTCGATAAATTGAGCTAACAATTGTTTGGATATTTCTCCTCTGGCTAAATAGTGTGAGGCTCGTCAGTACGTACACTATTTAGCCTTTTCGTAGATACCCATTAATAATAATTTTTGTATAAAACAATAAAGGTCCTGCTTGACCCGATGGGCCCCTAATATCCAAATCTAATTTTCCCTATCAGATGGCCCCCTCCAAACCTAACAACTTTTATAAATGTTTTTCGTTATTTTGCTTTGCTTTTGAGATATTTGAATGTATCGTTTTATCTCCATAACCCAAACGGAGGCCACAAAACAAGAGAAAAAATATTGTCTACTGCGCATCCCTGAAACCAACCTCAAAAGAATACTGGATAATTGTAGAAAGCGTTTTAAATGAGCTTTAATTTTTATTTGCTTTGCGTGGGAAACTTATGCTTATATTCCGTAAGAAAGTCAATTATCCAATCAGTTTAAACTTAAAACGCAAAGTAATACAATTAATATGAGTTAGCCATAGACAGTGTACTCAACTGGACATTTTACACGTTGAATTCGTTCGCTGTGGTAATGAGTAGTCAAGATCGCGTAATTAAAAATTTATTGGCCGAATTATGATCCTCTCAAGTTCAGACAGACAGGTCCTTGTACTGATTTTTTGTATTAACAATAATTTTGTATTAACTTTGAATTTCTACCTACCTAATAATTGGAATTCATTAGGATCACATCTCCAGAGTTCACGAGATAATGATTTAGTTGATTTCTTCGTGTTTATAAATATTTCATTTAATCTTTCTTTTAAATCATCTTTCAAAATTTTTACTTGAGTCAATAAATTCGGATCTAAGAATTAAAAAAAAAAATTTTATTTTATTAAATATTCTTAAATGTTTAGCAAAATTAAAACATACTTGATTCATAAGATGCTAAAAATCCATAAGAATAATTGGACATTAGAAAAAATTTGATTTGAGTATAGGCAATATTTTTATAAAAATTTGCTATTAATAATTGTGGTGGTTGTTTAGCTTTACATGAAAATGCCATTTCCTGAAAGTTAAATGATTAATAAATTATTTAACAAGTAAACATTTTCAATTTTTTTTCTCGAATTTTATTATTTCACTATGGTCAAATCACGGTTTTGAAGTTTATTTTTGAGAACCAAAATGAGAAACGGTCCACTAAAGGTTTTTTGGATTACTGATTTAATTAATGAAAAATCAGTCAAATTGAAAAAAAAACACTTATTATTAGAGGTGATTTTTCCATATGTGCAAATCATGTAACAAATGTTTATCTCGAGTAAGTGGTTTGGGTCACTGATCTCGAATCACAGTGTCTGCATGTAAAAAATTCTTAAAACTTTTTAATACGGCAAGGGCTATTATTTGTTCATTTAAGGGTCTTATATTTAAATGTTTATTTCACATGAACAACGCCACAATTTTCAGATTTAGTGAGCAAAAATGCCTTATAGAAGACCCTCACTCATCTTGGTTGTAAAAACAAATTAATTTAAATTTCATTTGCATAAAAGTTCAAACCCTTCCCCCCTTTCCGAAATTTGGCTGAAGTATTTTATATATTCACAGTTTTCTACGATACCTTTATTTCTGAAGCAACGTTTATTAATTTTTCGTTATATATTCTGTGCAATTCTGCCATTTTCATATACAATGAATCTCCTTCGATCGATGTTATGTCTTGCGTCCATTCATAAATTTTACCGGAAATAAATTTATTTTCATGATCATGATTTTGAAAAAATTTTACAAAAATATTAAAACGATCATCAACTGTTCCAATAATTTTCTTTAATTCACTTATATCATCTTGAACTTGAATTATCCTCGGTATTTTATATATTAATTTGTCTCCCAATATACCAATTGAATTTTCAACATCCTCTTTTAGTATATCAACTTTTTTATTTATTAAATCGACTTTTTCATTTAAAATTGGTATTAATTCATCATTATCATTTGGGAAAAGTGGAATCAAATCAGATAGTTGATTTTGAAATACACCCTCGATAGTACTTTTTGCAAATTTTAGTAACAAAAATGATGCATTTATTTCGTATGACCCAATGGTGAATAAAAAATATATCCATTTTATAAAGTTTACCATTTTGAAATTTATTCAAATAAATAATTATATGATTTTAGCTACACTCTTTTAATAAACAATTTTTAAACTATTTATCTTTATTAGCTTATATTGCATGTTTCTACGTTATGTTATCAACAATTAATATTTTATTTTTATTTAGTTATTTAGTTTTAAAGTCGATAAGAAAATTTTTTTATTTTTTGATTATTTATTGTTTAGCAAACGTGAGTGTTTAAAAGTCAGGCAGCAAATAAATAATTTAAACTTCTTTTGAACAAAAGTTAATAAAATAGGCTCTAAAAAAACAATAAAAAAAAATATTTATTTATTAAAAAAAAAAAAAAATTTTATAAAAATTACAAAAAAAATTCTGGCTGCCACAAACGGAATTTTTATTTCAGTATAAGAGTCCTGTACTTAGAAAAATCATATTTCATGTTACCCTCGGCGTTTCTAGGGATTTTCTAGGGAAAAATTGGTCTTCACATCGGTTCGCCCTAAGAAGAAATTCCGAATTCAGCGCAAGAATTGAGGTCCGTATAATTCCAATGTATAAGGCATTCGTTTGATCCCTGAATGCTCCGTGAAATAGGACTTTCTTAATTGGACGGATCGACATACTCTACCACTTTGTATAAATTTCCAGTACACCACACCATACGCCATTCTGGCCTATACAGTTAAAGTTGGGCGGGGGTCCCTCCGAGTTAAGAATACACCCCAAAGAAGACCGAGCGTTGGCTTAATTTAACCTAAACTTATATCATTATAGGCCCCCTTCCCACATCAAAATTATTATTAGTCTCATTTGATCCTCAAAAATTTTCAGAATTTCGGGTAAAACTTCGAAAAACACTCCATAAAGACTCACAGAAAAAAGGATATATTCTCGATGAAAGTTTATGATTTATGAATGTTTCAAAATAAAAAAAAATGTTATTATATTATTAATAGATTAAAATTTTATTAAATATACATATTATATTAATTTTCTTTTTTATTTATTTTAAAAATTTTCATTACAACATTATATCTTTTTTTTTTGCTTTCTTCGTCGGCATTAATAAAATAATTAAAAAAAAGTATACATATAAATAACTATATATAATTCATTAATAATAATAATAATAATAGTATAATAATAATAATAATAATATACATTATATAATTTCATAAATATATATAATATCTATATCACTTTTTTTTTCTCTAATTTACTTAATTTATACAAACTATACAGAATATATATTATAGCAAAAATCAAATTATTTACAAAAATTTGATTAAAAAAATTTTTTATATATATTTTTTTTTTATTTTTTGAACCTATTTACAAAAAAAAAAAAAATTACTTACGTTTTTTTTCTTCTTTTTCGTATATAATATCATTATTTACAAATATATATTTAATTAATTAATTATTTAAGTATATTATAAG
Source organism: Anagrus nilaparvatae (assembly GCA_022575985.1). Classification (NCBI taxonomy): domain Eukaryota; kingdom Metazoa; phylum Arthropoda; class Insecta; order Hymenoptera; family Mymaridae; genus Anagrus; species Anagrus nilaparvatae. The sequence continues at coordinate 6,606,315 of JAKSXM010000238.1, read as the reverse complement.
AATTATTCAATACTATTAATAATCGTTGCGCCAAATAAATTAATTATTGTTTTGGATACTGTTTTACTTTTTAAAAAAACCACTGTTTTAATGCTAAATAAAACAGTAAAATAAAACAGTATGCTAGCAGTGTTGTTAATCATAATACTGTGCGTTTCATTCCTTGTATAAAACAGTAATCCGACAGTAATTAGATATTTAAGATTCTTAGTACGCTCAGAATTCCCAAAAATACCGTATGTAACACGTGCATAAATTTCTCAGGCCAATACTATAATCATAGTTATTTCTACATTAATCTTGCACTGTAAAAAGTAACTTTCTTATATTAACAAAAAAATTAGAACATTTTCGAAAAATTAGTACATTTTCGAAAAAATTTGTAAATATTCGACAAAAATCGTATATTTACTAAAGTTAGTTATTAACAAAAAATTTGAGTATTCTCAATTTTTTTTTTGTGAATTCGCAAGAAAAATTGATAATTTACAATTTTTTTACGAAAATTTTCAAAAAGTAACTGTAAATTTCCGAAAAATAGTTGTGAATTTACAACTTTTTTCGTAAATTCACAAAAAAAGAAGAAGGGAATTTTCGAATTTTTCGATAGTATACTAAATTTAGTAAATTTACGATTTTTATCGAATATTTACAAAATTTTTTGAAAATTTACTAATTTTTCAAATAAATTCTATTTTTTTTGTAAATCTAAGAAAGTTACTTTTTACAGTGTGGGCTTAAATATTAAGCACTTATTGCATAAAATACTATTAATTATTTTAATTATTAATTAATTTTTTCTTTTAATTAACTACGCTTATTTATTTTTCATTCTTTATTTATCCTAATAATTAATAAATATATGATAAGTAAAATTATATGATAATATTTATAAAGAGATCATTTTCCATCTTTAAGACATAGAGAGAGAGTGAGAGAGAGATAAAATATAAAAAATTTTTTAAATTAATATTCTCTATTTTTTTCTTCATTTTCATAATTAATAATAAAGCCGAAGAAAAATTTTTTTATACATTTACATAATAAAAAATAAATTAATAAAGCTATGCAACTTCAAGATCTGAACTATCAGATTCTAAATCATGTTGCCTATTTGTCATTAAATGATTATTATTATTAATTCTTAAATCGTTATTACATGTTTGCCTTTGTTCTATTTGTAATTTTCTTATTCTTTCTTGTTCTTCGCGTTTTTGTTTACGCCATTTTGCACGTCGGTTTTTAAACCATACCTGTAACATAAATAAAAAAATTTTTTTAAATATAAATATTAGTAATAACATCAAAAGAAAATTAAGCCGAAATTTTTATTTTTCAAGCTTTATTTTTTTATTACAAATCGTATAAGCGTTAATTTAAACAAACCTAATCGATTTATGTAAACATTATAAGTACAATATAAAATAAAAAAATTAAAATTTGAAGAAAAAAAATATAATTTTTTATTTAAGCAATCCGTTTTTTATTTTTTTTATTTCTTTATTCGTTATGCTTGTCCGAATCAATTTTCTCAATCTCATTGGAGGATCAAAACCCGGCACGAGGCCAAATATAAAGTTTTTTAGCCCCTTTTTTTATATTTTAGCTTTATGTACTACCACTACTACTACTGTTATAAGAATAATAATAATGCTTGGTGTATTTCAACCCTATTATAATATATTATGCATACTTTTTAAATAAAGAAAAAATATTTAGGTATAAGGTCTCACGATGGAAAACTTTGAAATGTATGTACAGAATTTTTCTCTTTTTTAACAATAGGTAAATTATTAAATAGCTTATGTCAAATCAATGATTTGGTTTGAGAGTTTTACGATTTTTATTGGGAAAAATGAAATAAATTATTGATTTTTTTATGAGCTTTCTGTATATTCTAAATTTTTAAGTTCTGATAATAAATTTTTTGTAAAAATATAATTTTTGAATGCATTTCGTAAGTTATTCGACGGAAAGATAAATAAGGAATCAAATAAATTGCAAGTAAAATTGCGATTTGAAGCATTGTTTTATTACGGCCCATGATCAGAAAAAAAGGAAGGCTCAAATTGCACGTAAATTACGATAAATAATGGTAAACTGTGATTTGGGGCATTATTTTTTTTGGCTAAAAGTCGTATATGATTTTTTAGTAGATACTTTTGTAGCCACTTTCCAGTAAACTAATTTTTTTTGTCCTTTATTTAAAGAATAGCTATTCCTCGTTACTGGCAGAATATACGAGATTACTGGTTACAAAATTCGTAAAGCCTTTCCAACTTTAATTAGAATCAACATATAATATTTAAGAATTACATATTTAGTGTGTATTTGGTTGCTTATATACAATACCATATTTAATATAAAAATTCAAAATTTTAATTAACAAAATAATATTTAATCGTACACTTAGTAAATTCATTGGACTCGTAGTCTTTTTATATACTATAGAAGCCATTTTTATTGCGAGAAAAAAAGTTTTTAACACGAATTAACTAAATTAAATATATCAATCTACTTTAATAAAGTAAAATTCAAATTGGGCCTTAGGATATAAACAAAATTTATTATAAAAACCGCAGAAGATAATTATTATTTCGAGTAAAAATTAATTCCTTTTATGTAGTTTATATTAAACAAAAAACAATTCTGTTTTATAAAAAAGGTAGATTTTTTGTATAATAATTAATACGAATTAATAAAGTTCAACTATAACCTATTCTTTGAAGCATATTTATAACCCTATAAAGTCATTTCACTTGCGAGAAAAAATATATTAATTGGTATTAAACATATTTAACTGTAAAATTTACATTTAACGTAAGAATTAAGTACTTTATAGATACACTTTAGTCTTTTTACTGTTTTCTAAATGATCTACCATCATAACGTATTTTACTATAAAAGTTAATTTACTGTAAGTTATTAGGCAGATTATTTGAAAATAATGTTCATTTAACATTTAAATATATTTCATAAAATATTTTGGTAATAATGCCGTCTGGAGATAATTTTTTCAAAGAGTTAAATGATAATCTATAGATATATCACCAGACAGTCAGAAAATATACGTCACTAAAGGGTAAAATTCCAAAAATCCCAAAATCATTAAAAATGGAAAATTGCCTCATCTATGTAGTCAAAAGTGTTAATTTTCATTATAAGAAGATTTAATTCTTTTAATAATAGTACGATTAAAATTTTATTATCAAAATAAAAAAATTATTAATATTTTAATCTCTATTGTCAAAACGTATTTAATTTTATGATTGTACGATTCCCATGCTCATTAAATAAAAATTAAACGTATAACGTAATTCCGGTGTGTATACGTGACTAAAAACAAAAAAATTTAAATTTAAATCGATTATAAAATATTGATAACAAAATTTTTTTGTAATTATTTAATTAAATAAATAGATTTAGTATTTATAATCTAAATACTTTTATTGTTTTTTATTATCACTAAAAAAATTTTTTTTGATAATTATTTTCTCATGGTTTTTGTTTTAAGTACAATTTATTTATAAACAAAAGTAAAAGGATAGATAAAAATTTTAATGAGAAAAGATTTTTGTAATTACGTTACTTTTTATAAAATTTTTTTTATCTAATTTGGTTAAATGTATTTTTAATAGAATACAAATCTTTCTTATCTTAATCTTTATTTTTTCTTATCAGTTTTTCATTGAATTAAAAAATTACACATGTTTTATTAAAAAATAAATAAACAAATCTTTTTGTATATCACAAAAAAGCAGGTGAAGTAAAAAAAAAAAATTAAACTATTTTGAATAAAAAAAAAATAATCTAAAAGTTTGAAAAGAAGAGGATGTGTGCAAACGTAATTCTTTTAGACAGATCTTATAAAAACTGATGGGTGGTCTCTTAAGTCAAAGAATTGCGTATAGTTACAAGACTTTTTTAACACGCCGACATGAAGAAAAAAAAAATCACATTTAATACGCAAGAATAAATTTACGCCTAATAAAAGCTTTTTTTTTCTGATTTTTCCTTAAAATCTATTTTTTTTTTGTGGTAAGAGATTTAATACAGGGTGAGAAGGATTTACTAAGAAATTTTTTTTATGTAAAAAAAGATCATTTTCAAATGATATGTAAAATATAATGTAATTTTTTCTTTAGTGTGTGAGAAAAGTTATTGATTTTTAAGTCGATGATTTTTTTTTTTTTTTGGAAATTTAGTACTTTTTTTCAAATAAATTAATCGACGTTGATAGATTAGGATTTTTTTTTTTTGAGCTGTTATTGTCCAAAAATACAGTGTTATTTATTGGGATTTACGTAATTTTGATATTATGTTTTGTTAGCTTTTAATCGTATTTTTCATTTACGTATTTTGTTAATAAATATTTGTAATTAAAAAATAATACGTCGTATTAAATACTTATAATTTTTAAATACGCAGTTTTAACAGTTACATTGATTTTTAAGAATAAATTAACAAAAAAAAAAACTGAAATTAAATACCCGACTAATAACCAAAAATTTTTGTTAAGTAAACAGAAATTATTTTAATTGACTACTAAATATATTTTCTGTTTACTCAAAAAAAAGGTCTGAAATCTGATACCATTATTTACTTTCTTTTAAAATGTATTATTTGATCAAATATTGGTGATCCATATAAAATAACATCCTTTTTATTCTAACACACAATTTGTCATTGATACACAGATATTTTGACTTTTTGTATTGAATAAAAATTTGAAAAAAAAATTGGGGGTAAATAATAAAAAGATCATTTTTGATAGACGTTTGAAAATAAGTGTTAAAAAGAAAAAAAACATCTGTTAAAACTAACCTCAATTCTTTCTTCTTTCAGATCAACTTGTAATGCTAATTGTTCTCTTAAAAGAACATCAGGGTAATGTGTTTTATCGAATGTTGCTTCTAATTGTTCTAATTGTTCTTCGGTAAATATTGTTCTGTGCCTTCTTTTTCTTTTAGTCATTGAACCAAAATTTGTTAAGGAATTTTGTCCCAACGAGTATGGATGATGTGAATTATTAGCATGATGATAATAATTGTTAACGTTATTACTATGTCCATTATGTAATGATACACCGGCGGCTGCCATTGCTGCCACGTAACTACCAGGATAAAGACCAGGATATGCTGCAGCTGAATAAATATTTATAAAATTAAACTTTTTTTTTCTGACCTAAATTTACTTTTTTTTATTTTGCATTTTAAGAATTCCCAAAACGCTATTAACAACTTTTGATAAAAAAAAATTCTTTTAGTCTACTAAATTCCCAAGGGAATTTTCACTAAAAAAATCTTTCTAAGGGGTCACGTTTACTGAATAAAAGCTACTTAAATCTCTTACATGTACTATTATCATTATTTTATATCTCTTAAAAAAAAAGTAATTTTTCATGCATCAAATAATATTAAATATACACTTTTTTTTTAAAATATTTTTCCGACGGTTTTTTTTATGTGATTATTCGTGCATAAAAAATACGAGAAGAAAACGGATTGAATATTTTAATATTTTTATACAAGAATAATAGAAAGAAAAAAAAATATAGTGCTAAGAGATTATTGATTTTTTTGTGTGGTTATTTAATATGCATAAATTTTTTAACTTTTTAAAAAAATCCTATTACCTAAAAAGTCAGCTGATGTAAAAGCCAATTGATGTAATTGTTGTTGTAATGGATTAAGTACTGATGTATTGTTTCTGTTAACAGCATTTTCAGCATTATGTATCGCAGCTAAACCAGCAAATGCTGCTGCAGCAGCAGCAGCTGTTGCTTGTTGTACGTTTGTAACTGTTGTTGATGTTGTATTATTTGCTGCTTTTTGTGGTGCTAAAATACTGTCAATTGTAAATAGTGACGCTGCATTTGATGATTGTAAGTTATTGTTTGATGAAGATGATGGTGATGGTGATGATTTTATTGTTGAATATTTTGATGACGTTGATAAATTACGCGTTCCTTGTAATATTGAATGATGATTTGTATTTAGGATGTGATCTGCTGAACGACCGTAAATTGTGTTGTACAAATTACGTGGCCTGTGTTGTAATGGACTTGGTGATTCTGATATTGGTGAACGCGATGAATCACCTGCGTATACACTCTCAACCATTTTTACTAAGTTTTTTTCTTTTTGAACAAAAAATTTTTTTTATTTAATTCACTTTTTTGGGCACTAGGTTTCAGTTAATTCATCACTTAAAAGTTTCATTAACACTGAATCGTAACACTGATTGAATTCAAAAAAAATTTTTTTTATTTCATACCTTTATGACCCGTTACCCACAAGAGACACAACACGTTTGATTGAAATAGATATTGGTCTACTAGAGCTAAACAACATAATAAGACGACAAGAGCTCTAAAAATTTATATCGTTTACTCCCCGATTACTATGATACAGTAATAGTACGACTAATATAGTCTAGTTTTACCTTAGTTTAAGCCCACTTTTATTTACTATTAACAATGATATCAATATTATAGGGGAGATAATACAAACTACAATGAATTGTAAGAGATGGAGAATGTAGGCGTGGTTTTAGAATTATAAGATACGCCTACTTTTAGTTTTATGGGGGTAAAATTCAGAACATAAACTATAGTCAATTTTATGCAGTTTCTGCTACTATCTCTTTGCAATGGTTTTTTTTCTTTTTCATCGACATTTTATTTTTGGGAGTGGGGGATTGACGGATGCTGGAAAGGTGAGAATTGGAAGGAAAAATGATATTCGAGTATTATCGCTGATTTATATTCGCCCTGAGGCGAATGGTAGAAGGGATATAAAAAATTCGATCGACGCGCTCGCGGTGGCGTAAATATTAGTCCGCGTTGGGAAATATATGTATGCAAATATATAGATATTATACACAAAATATTTTTTAATTAATTAAAAAATTCTTTAATAACCGTATTTTGTTATAAATAGTGAAAAAATAAGTTCTAAATGTATTTAAATTGATTTTTTTTTATTCTTATAAATTTTTCCGTATACTACACTTCTGAAATAAGTAAATAATGCTCACTCTTACCAATGATCATATGTTTTTTGTGTATATTTTATTGTTTTTGGGTGAAATAATTGAATTTTTTGCAGATTTTTTGTTAAAGAATATTAATTAGCATAAAATACATTCATCCCAACACAAAGAAGTATTTTGTCTTTGTAAAATAACAATAAAAACATTACAATCTTCTGTTTGATGACTCAAAAGTATTGATATTATTTTTCTCTTAGAAAAAAATATCATTATTGCTTGCATTTTCTTAGCGATAACAATTATTAACAGTTTCTATCAATAATTTATCAAATTTAATCAAATTGTAACACAAAAACTAATTTAATATATTTGCATTGAATACCGCACATAACCCTCTTAACATAAATAAAATTAACTTTTATAAAAGTTACAATTATATATTCTTTTTATCTTATAAAATAAAGATACATTTTATTATTACAATTGCTATGCTAAAAAAATTTTATCCAAAATACAGTTTATAATTGTTTAATTTTCAATTTTCAAAATTTTTCCTATGCTTTACGTGTAAAGTTTTCCCAATAAAAAAGGGGAAACCACGTGACTTACTAGAATCCGCCATTACCCTCACGGCGAATTTCATTATCCGACTAAAAAATTTTTTTTTCATATGCTAGGATAAAATTTGTTTGGATTTATTATTAATTAATTTTATGAAATTAATTTTTTATCATAATTTTGAATATTTATTTTTAGGGTTCGTGAATTAAAAAGTTGATTAATGTATTAGTTAATGCTATTTTAATCCGAATTTTCATATTTACGCATAAAATATAAAATTATTAATTACATTAATTTTTTATATAATTAGTTTTTTTTTTATTTTAAACTTTTAATTTTAATAAAATTAATTTATCTTTAAAAATGAAAATTTTTATTTCCGTCGCGTCGGTAATGTTTTTCCATGATTTTTCAAATAATTTATTAAGTTCCAGACGTGATAATTTCCGCTTGGATTATCAGAAATAGAATATATGCATGAAAAGTCTTATGATTCCACGCATGGCGTTTTTCTCCAGATTGCCTGGTTTTAAAATTTTGCTGAATGAAAAAAATAAAAAAATTTTGCATAAATAAAATAGTGCATTACGATTTATGACCAAAAAAGTAAAAAATGGCCCAAATCCCATGTAAATTATCACCCAAGTCGTACTCGAGTTTGGTTGTTTTAACTCTAGTTTCTAGCACTTTTTGCTAAAAATTTATAGTAAAAAACTGCTCCATATTATCGTCCACTCAGGAAAGCATCAAGCATAGAACCATTTTTAGGTATGCTAATTTGACATTTTATTTAATTTTCATAAGCGTTTTATATACGCTCTTTTGGTACTTTCTCTAAAATTTTTATTTTTGGCAGCTATATTTCTTATAATTTTAGCATCATTTCTGAAATTGATCTCAGAAATCAAACTGATTTTGATTTAAAATCTTTAAAATAGTTGGCAATTTTTACTAGCAATATTTTAAATTTAATATAGTAATACAAAGTATCAATAAATTGTAGATTATTTATTTAAGTCGGCAGCCATATTGATTCGTACTACTGTCACAGCAGGTTATCGCACATATAAAGTTGTTTTTCTTATGTACAATCGTATGTTATTTAATTTCTGAAAAGCAAATTTTTAAAATTATTTTGAAGTAAATTACACTTTTCTATTCAAAAATTTTCATTATTTATAATTATACCTTAATACTTTTAAATTAAATTATTTGAAAAAAGTTCAATAAAAGTATTATATATGTAATTGTAAATAATGAAAATTTTTGGAAAAAAAAGTGCTAACACTATTTTATTTAAATTTAAATCTAGAATAATTATCAATTTAATTCTAATAAATATCACATTAAAAACCTATGGCTAGAAAAATAAAGTATAGCCCAGATTGTTTATAAAATAATATATTTAAGACGAGTAGTAATCGTAAACTGCGATCTTGGGCCCTATATTATTGTGGCCTTAGTTTTGTTACAATTTTTTTGCATCAGTGGCCAATTTAATCAAAAAATACTCATTTTACAAATATCTAAAAAAATATACACTCATTTTCGCTTATGCGTTATATATGTAATGTTTCTTAACATTTTTTATTTTGGGCAGAAAACAGTACTCGAAGTAAAAAACTTTTTTATTTAAACAACCATTTTCGTTGCAATTCAATGAAAATTATAAATCTTTAAATATTCAGATCCTAGGTTCCTTGCATTTTAATCTATTAACGCCTAATTTGGTAGGGGTTTAATTAATTCTTTTTTAAGGTAATAACGAACTTCGGAAATGAAAAAAGCGATCTAATTTCCATACTAGGTGATATATATAGCCTTGATATAGCCCTAAACAATCAGTCTTTCATTTAGTTGTAAAACTCACGTCCTTGCTTACTAAAGATACCCCCAGGGAGGATTGTAATCACAAATGGATGAGAATTTGATTTTTTTTCCATCTTTTGGGAGTTCCAAAAATTATTTTCAATGATAATTAAAAACTTTCTTGCTTTTGGGAACATGTTAAGTTTCTTTATGAATTATTTGAATATTTACCCCACTTAATAGGTGATATCTCATTTCGTTGGGGTTGCAAATGAAAATGGACTCCGGAAATAAAAAAAGCAACCGCAATTACCGTGAGAGTGAGTTTTTCAGACTAAAATATACTGTTTTTATTAACGAAAAATTCAATTTTTCAGGAAAGATCTGTTAGGTTAAGATCTCGGTTAAGATATAAACAGCAGGATTTGCAGTCTTTTGCGCAAATTAGCTTTTGCTACCTGAACTTTTTTGAGCTTTTTAGGTATAGTTTTCAAGTCTGATTTTTTGATTCCAGGTAATAATATTGAATATCGTAAAATAAAAAATTTGATGTTTCGAATTTTCTCAAATATGTATGCTCGAAGATGGCTTAACCCAATAAAACTGGGGTGGAAAAAATCTATTACTTTAATTAAAAAAGCTTATCTCTCTAGCGGTACTTCCGAATACCACATTCTTCTTCGTGTTCGCTACTCGGAGGGGCATCCACCATTTTCGAATTGGAGTCCTGAAGGAGTGCTCCCAGGAATGCTACAGTGTCCTGAAAATTGGGATATAGTTGCAGGATACACCCTGTTAATGAAAAAAGAGGAGGGCTTTCTATCGAAAAGAGTATTACAATCTAGTCCACGTTCCTCAAATTGAAGATATATCTGAAAAGGTAGTTCCGGTTTGAGGCATTCAGGCGCCGGTGGATTTCGTGTAATTTAACTGGTAAGAATCTGGCACGTCCTTGTGAACTGAGTTTTGGACGTAGTCTCTGGAGGTTACATGGGCGTATATGATTAACTCCATTATGCACCCATGCAGTCAAAGGCATCCAACGGGCTTTGCGGGGATTTGCGCTTTTCGTTTACGTAACTTGGAGTGCAATACCCATGGAGCTTTCATAGTTGATACAAGTTTTCAAATAATTTTTCGACAAAAAAAATTAAAAAAGCTTATTACTCGAAAATTAGTGATTATTTTTATTTTTACAACAAAAATCAACATAATAAAATTATAAAATTAAACAAAAATGCTAAAAATTGTATAAAAATTTAACATTTTCATCATATTAAAATTTTTATTTTTTAAATATATTTTTATAGGATTTTTAGCCTTTAGATTGCTTATTCTTATCAAAACGTCAAATTTTGTTCGCGAAATAGGGCTAAAATCACTTGTTTTTATATATTTAACCTTTTTAATCTATATTTTCTATACGAATATAGATTAAAATATACTGATAAATTTTTAGTCCTAAAATAATTGTCAGATTCAAAATTCTCTAAAAATTATAATTGTTAAATATCAAGTGGCGCGTTTTGTATGCCCTGACGCTAATGGTTCAATAAAAAGTTATTATTATAAAGAAAAGTTGAAAAAAATTGGAGCTTTATTTGCTAGATCAAGGATACCAGTTTTAGTGAAATTATCGTAAAAAAAAAAACTAAAATAGATAAATGTAACAAAAAATATTGCATGGTCAGCTTCTATGGGAATTTATGTACGATTTGGTCAATTTTTCCGGTCATGGATGGTTCATAAAATATAATTTACTTCATACTCATCTTATTTACTCCCTTGCCATTAAAAAAATTCAAAAAAAAAAAAATTTATTTTTTACCTAAAAAACCAAAAAAAAATAAAAATTGATGGGCGAATCCAATCCCTTTATTATTTAGTTTTCGTTAAATACACACACATACAGTAAATAAAATCTAAAATTTAATACGAATAATAAACTTAAAACTCTTGAAAATTTAAACAGCGTGTGTTTATCCTTCTCAAATAATTCCTTACATACAAACGCTATGATCCTTAATAATAATATGTAAACTTTCAATTATTTCAAGAATAATCATTTGTAACACGCTTCTTCGCACATTTATTATATATTTATACATACATGATTACTCTAATAATATAAAACCGTTTTATATATATATAACCGCCTCCCAGTATGTTTAAGTCCCTCCTTTTAATATCCCTTGATCGTGTGTCCAAAAAATAAAATTTTACACAAAAAATAGGGGGGGTTCACCAAAGTTTTTGGGTTACAAAACACCCTTAGAAAAAAATATCTATGTGAATATTATATACTTATAGGTCATATATACAGGCACACGCCTACGTTACTTTTCCCTAAACTATGAAAGTATACAATAAATTTTCCCACTCTCGTTTTTATTTATTAGGTATAAATATCCTTCATTTATAATAATAACAACAATAAAAAAAAAATCTGTCACAGTATCTTTTTATCCTTGAATTTATTTTTTGTCCTTCTGGTGGTATACGCACACACATACACACATGGTGACATTATATATAAAAGTTTTTATAATAATATATATTATGTATTTAATACAATATAAAAAGATTTAAGAAATACATGCAGAGGGATATAAACTAAACCTTAATCCTAATCCTTGTACGTTAATCGTGGATATAGAAGACTGAAACCAGTTTCATTATTTGCAACTATGAATTTTACTTTTTTTATGTGTTGTAAATTGTCTGTATTTTTTATATTTAATCAATAAATGCTGTTGGCACTTTAAGTTTTGTTACCTTGTACTACCCCCCTTAATTTTTTAAAAAAATTTTAATAGATACGTATTTAAATAATTTAATGCAGAGAATTCAATGTCAATGTTTTATTGTTGCTTTTAATGACCTTATGTTCAGTTTTATTTGGTTTTAATTATATGCAGATGGTCTAGTTTTTTTTATAAGTATTCATGATAGCTGGTGAAATATTGAGATTATTAGGAATTATAAGAAGAAAACTTTATTTTTTTATTAAAAATTATTGTTTGGCCCAATTTTAGTATATTTTATGACTTTATTTAAAAATTTTCAAGTGAGGGTTTAAAATTGACAAACAAATGTTAAAAGAAATGAAATACCTAATTTTTTTGTGCATTTTACTTGACCAATTTGATCAGTAAAAAACAAGTCGAACTTAGAATATACGATCAGTACTTTTAGAGTAGCGTAAAAATGGGTTTTATAGAAACTGGTAATCAACAAGAAAACCTTAATTAAAAATTTTTTCCGAAGAACCAATAATTTTTTTCATTGAGGACTTAAAATATAAATTCAGTTCACTAAATTTTACCTTTCAGACCAATCCTCTCCACAGTACATAAATAATTTCTTATTGCAAATTAATAAATTAGTAAATAATATAGTTATTTATAATACTTTTATTTAAAATAATTAAATTAATAATTTTTTGTCAATTACTTTAATTACGTAATATGCCAAAAATACGCGTGTGTAAAAGATCATGGTTATAATACATTATGTGCAATGGATATACCCCAATGTACATATCAAATGGATTTAGATTATCCTTCATGCAGGATTATCGTAACACGCTATATGTTCAAATCAATGTAAGTAAGTTTATAAAGAATAAAAGATTTATAAATTTATGTGTGTGAGTGTGAGTAGTGTGTTTGTAATCATATGTCGAATAATCGTTATGATAGATTTTTTTTACTCTGTTTTTGGATTAAATTTAATAATTTTAGTGATAAATATCATGTTTATAGGTAGTTTTGTTATTATGCTGGTTTTCTGTACTAATGAATGAAGCTTAATAAATTTTATTCACATATTGTATTCAGTGTAATGCAAAATAAAATTTAAATTGCGTTACTGATTTTATGAAAAATTTTAAAAGACTTTTTGCATCAATCATGAGTTAATACCAAAAAAGAGCTGTGATTACCGTATTCTATTTCTTTTTTTGGTAGAAAGCTCATTTCAGAAATTAAATATTTTTATTTAATAATTTTCTGATTATTCCAATTTTGCTTAAATTAATTTCGAAGCTATTTTCATTTGGGACAAATGCAAAAGTTTTTGATTTAAGTTATGTAGATTTTTTTTAAATAATGTCAATTTATTTTCAAATTCAGCATTCTAAATAAATTGTAAAAAACCAACTATGAAATGATGGTTCTGATAATATAATGACATTTAAATTTCCAGGTATGAAATTATTCTCCTAAATAATAATATCAAAAGTTATTTCTGATATCTTTGCACCCCTAATGGTAAGCATTCATGGTTCCCATCTATAAAATAATAGAATTTTTAGTTTTTATTATTTTTTCAGGAATAATGAAGTATTAAAATAATAAAAATCATTATTTAGTTAGCAACAATCTATAAAAATATAAAGATTGCTCTGATTTGATTCAAGCGTACTAAAAATATGCCTTTTTGCCCTACCAAATTGAAAGGCTAATTATACGCAATCGTTTGATCACAGCAAATTTGGGGCCAATTTTAGAAATCTGAAAAGTATGAATTATATCTCATCGTGAAAAATGCTTTTAAAAATTTATATGAAATAAAAAAAGCAAATTAAAACTATTTTGTTTACACTTTTTTATTTAGGTTTCAACAAATTTTTTAAATTTTATTTACTGAAATTGTTCACAATGCATACAAATTCATAGTGTATGAAATTAAAACTTAAGTTTCTTTATGTTTAAATATTGTAATACACTGTAAAACGTAACTTTCTTAGATTTACAAAAACAATAGAATTTTTTCGAAAAATTAGTGAATTTTCAAAAAATTTTGTAAATATTCGATAAAAATCGTAAATTTACTAAATTTAGTATATTCTCGAAAAATTCGATAATTCTCGATTTTTTTTGTGAATTTACGAAAAAAGTTGTAAATTTACAACTATTTTTTGAAAATTTTCGAAAAAAAAATTGTAAATTATCAATTTCTGTTGCAAATTCACAAAAAAAAATCGAGAATACTCAAATTTTTTGTTAATATACTAAATTTAGTAATTATACGATTTTTTTCGAATATTTACAAATTTTTTCGAAAATTTTCGAATTTTTTTGTTAATATAAGAAAGTTACTTTTTACAGTGTACATTAAAAATAATTTCAATAAACGAAATTACGTGGTAAATTTTGGGGTTTTATACAAAACTTAAATTATGAAAAAAATTATTTATTTTTATTTGAAAATCTCTCAAATAAATTTGCAATATTTCTTTTTTTAAAACTCAAATTACAGGACATCAAAAAAAGTCAACAAAGAAGAAAATAAAGCCTAGCAGAAACGAAGAAAAAAAACACTAAAAAATTCAAGAAAATTTTAATGATACTCTAAACTCCAAGACAAAATATTTAAACCACTTTAAGTAAACACCGACGAAAAACTTTTTTTAAAAACAAATCATCACTGTTAACATTTTTCAACATTCTAGAATCAATAACGTCATTGTATTCAGATGTAAAAAATTAATCAAAAAGTAAATAATAGTTACACAACTGACGCACTCAAACTTTTATTTTATGGAAACCAATTCACATGGTATTCTTTAAAAGAATTTATATCTAATAAAAATACGTAACTAAGAAAATTAAGTAATTAATACGTAATTAATAACTAAATAATGATCTAACATTTTTCATTATTATCTGTATTTTTAAATAAGCAACTTTTTAATAATCACAATACATGTCACAATATAAAAAAGCGCGTAATTAAGATTAACTGATAAAAATACTAGCATTTTCTATATAAATACTCAATCTCCCAAAAAAAAAATCATTATCGTTTCTGGAATTGACAATTTAGAAGCTTTTGAAAAAATGATGTTCGTTACGTTAATTACTGCTGAGTACTTAATTTTCTCCATACCATTGCTAGCGTTTTGTGCCTCTATTAAACATGGTAACTATAGTAGAAATTTTTTCATTTTACACTTTTGTATAATTTTTATTAAAATATTTATTATTTGTGTTTTATATTATTAGAAAATCGGCAAGTCTTAGATAATCCAATGGTACCTCCAAAATCTTTGTCCTTAAAATCGAAATATGGTTTAACATTGGAGCCAAATGTAGAAGATATACTTTTTGATGTTTTTTCGTTAACTTTATCAACTATACCTGAAGTCGGACCAATAATAAATTTTGTGTTTAAATTTTTTTGGAAAGATGTTTTTGCCATTGGTAAAAAAGATGCTTTTGAAGAAATCAAAGAAAAAATTAGCAATTTGATAGATGAAAAAATTGACAACGCAAAATGGCAAGAATTAACTGGAATAACAAATGAGCTTAGATCTCATGTTCGAAGACTTGATTTTTCTATTAATTCAAATATGAGCACAGAAGTTATTCATGAAAACTACATAGGACTTTCTGAATACATGACTGGTAAAGAGAAAATTTTTATACATCTAACAAGCAGTAGGTTTAGACCAGCTTTTGCGCCACTTTTTGCATCCGTGGTTAATTTTATTTCACTAATAAGATTAAGCGCCATCAGAAATTCCGGAAAATTAGGCTTATCAAAGGATGAAGTAAGAATTGAAATTGAAGAGATTAAACAACTATATAAATCATCTATTCCATACATGGACGATATGGAACAAGATTTCAAAGCATATTTTTACAAAACTTTAAATGATATTGCCATTTGGAGACGAACGCATAGAGATATAATTTATCGCGATACTGATAAAATCTTAAAACAAAATATGATGTACCAGAGAGAAGCATTTGGGTATAATCAAATATGGGAATTTTACGCTGAGGACCCATTGAGAACCGATCAATTGTTCATTAAAATTAGTTTTCCCGTATTGATAGCTGGTCAGTTCTATGGTTACAATTATGCAGACCAGATAGTAAAAAATTTGATGTCTACTATAGATTCTGCTCACCCAAATATAGATCAATTCAATCTTGTAGATTTACATAACATTCATACTCCAGACATTACAAGAGTTTGCGGTGTACAATTTAATGCTAGCAGTGCAAATGAAGAAATGCGCAGTTACCATTACGGTTACTTTGGAGGAGAATATCCTTACGATCTTGCCATTAAGTACCACACCCATGATTATAGTAACTCAGCTCCACTAACGTCAGCTAGTATTCATTTTACACAAGGTCATATTTTACTAGATAAGATCACTTTGTACTCTGGCTCTACTGTGACTCAAGAAGCCGGCTCATTGAGTAAATTGGGTACGGCTAATCTAATTATAAACCCTCCATCACCCTCATATATGATAAGTTCAATATTAACGCCAAAAGATTATTGGGCAGATATGGGTACCAAACATCAAACACCAGCTATAGCAATTGCTATGTCTTATTGGAATAAACATTTTGAATCATAATTCATATTTTTGAAACAGTAAGAATTTTAATAATAAAAATAAGTATAATTAATTCTTACTGCCTAAAAATTTATAAACTTAAAATTCAATCAATAATAGTAAAATATATATAATTTAAATATTTTATAATAAAAACAAAGATAGCGTATATAGAGTGGTAAATTGTCCTAATTAAAAGTGCGAAAGTACAAAATAATTATAGTAATATAAATTGTAAATAATAAAAATAGTGTATGTTTGTATATGTAAGCGATAAAATTTAAAAATTTTTTAAATTATAAGTATATATTAAAATTTACATTCAGTAAACTTCCATGTATCAAAGAGATGACACGAAAATAAAAATTTTTATAAATCTTTGAAAATGAGATTACATATCTCAAAACGCCTCAGTTTATAATAATTGACTTTTCACTATTAGACGTAATTAATATAATTAGACTGTGCGAAGCACAGTCTATACCCGCGACAAAATGTCGCTATTGTTCGTACTCGTTAAGGTCACAGTGATCTCCGATTAGGTTCAAAATTTATATATAAGTTAGATATAAGACCAACATGAACTGTATTGATTTTGAGCCAAATCGAAAATATAGTACCGAAATTATTATCAATTTACGGGAATAACAGCGTTAAAAACACAAAATGTCGATTATAAGACATAAAACATGATAAAATAAGCACTTTCAGGATGAAAATAATAATTCCAGGTTGAAGCGGATACCCTGGAGGTATAATTTTTCATTTTCCACACGAATATATTTTCCGATTTTCCAAGATGGCGTCCCGATAAATTTGAAAAAATGAACTTTTAACATTACAAGGAGATTTTTAGGTCAAGAAAAACAAATATTCGGTAGAAAATATTCAATTTTTCAACCCTAAATAATTCCCGATTTTCCAAGATGGCGGACCAAAAAACTTGAAAAAATGAACTTTTAACTTTACAAAGAGGGTTTTTAGAACAAAAAAAACGAATATTCGGTGGAAAATATTCAGTTTTTTAACCTAAAAAATTTTCCGATTTTCCAAGATGAACCAAAAAACTTGAAAAAATGAACTTTTAACTTTACATAGGGGTTTTTTAGGGCAAGAAAAACAAATATTCGGTGGAAAATATCAAATTTTTTGGCCTAAAAAATTTTCCGTTTTGTCAATATAACGAACCGAAAAACTCAAAAAAATAAATTTTTGACATTACAAGGGCGTTAAAAACACAAAATATCGAACATAAAACATCAAACATGATAGAATAAGGACTTTTAAGATGAAAATAATCCATCCAGGTAGAAGCAGATACCCTGGGGGTAAATTTGGGAAATCTGGGAAAATTTCATTTTCCACACAAGTATATTTTCCGATTTTCCAAGATGGCGGCCCGATAAATTTGAAAAAATAAACTTTTTTAACTTTACAAAGGGATTTTTTAGGTCAAGAAAAACAAATATTCGGTAGAAAATATCCAATTTTTGAACCCTAAATATTTCCCGATTTTCCAAGATGGCGCACCAAAAAACTTGAAATAATAAACTTTTTTAACTTTACAAAGGGATTATTTAGAGCAAAAAAAACGAATATTCGACAGAAAATATCCAGTTTTTTAACCTAAAAAATTTTCCGGTTTTCCAATATAACGAACCGAAAAACTCAAAAAAATGAATTTTTAACATTACAAGGGCGTTAAAAACACAAAATGTCGAATATAAAATATAAAACATGATAGAATAAGGACTTTTAAGATTGGGAATTACATGCGTCGGTTTGAGTAGAGTTAAATCAATTAATGATGTAAAATCTTGAAACAACATCAATACCGCAGTTAAAGAATAAAATATTATTTAAAACGCATATCAAAAATATATTTTATTTAATCAAAAAATTAGTTAATTAAATTTATTATTTTTAATATACATCTAATTAATTATTATTATGTAAATATACATGCTTATAATGTAAATATACATATAAAATGTTTTATACATTATATATTATTCTTTATAAATAAATGAATTTGATTATTTATTTCAACTAACATACCCAATTAAAAATATTTTAATTCAGTAATAAACTTCGTGTGTTGGTATGCTTCGCACGGTCTAACATTGTTAGCAATGATCTAGCATATATTGTAACTATAGTTACAATAATTCGGAAAATTTAAGAGAATATGTGAAAATTATAAGGAAATTTATTTGAAAAAATCTAAATAGTTTTACCATATTAAAATCTGTTTTGTTTATTTATTTTTTGAAGCTTTAAAATCTTTTATGGCGAATAAGTATGTAATATAAATAAGTCCATTTAGTACGTATTATAAAAAATTTACAAAACAGATTTTGATGATATTTGGTTAAAATATAATTTATTATTATAAAAACTCATAGAAAAAATTTCAGAGCTCCTAGAAGTTTATTTACAGAAATATAAAGAAAAACATTTTGGAATTTCTATACGATATTCGCGAGAGGAACAAAGAGGTCCGAAAAAAAATATCTCTCATTCACTCCACGCATATACTTCCTTAACACGAAAATAAACAAAACTATTATACATTTCTATTGCATTCTATAGGCTATTGGATTCTGTTGGAAACTGTTCTATTAGATTCCATAGTATTGTTTCAGACTTTGTATTAATGCAGACTTTGAGAAGCCGATTTCCTGAAGTTTTCCTAAAAGTAGGCTTTTAAAGGTGGTGATACATTACACAGGCACAAAAAAAAAAAGTCATGTACCAGAGGGTAGACCCCTTGGTATGGAGGTTTTTGGTGGTGTTAAAACCGAATATGGCCATAGAAATGGAATGCAACTAGCCAATTCGCCCCCAGCGCCCCCAAATTTTTTTTCAAAATTGAAAATTGAACTATACACTCATGTTTTTTGGGACGCTTATACCAAAAATTTATACAAAAAATGTTTTCTACTAATGTTTGGTCCTGTAAACCACCCCATGCCCCCCCCCCTCAAAACGAGATATAAAAATTTTTATTACTAAAACTAAAACTCAATGTTTATTGTTATATTTTTTAAGGCGCTGAAACCAAAGATGAATATAAAAAATGTGTTTAACCAATGCTTGGTCCTCTAGGCCACCCGAGTGCCCCCATTCACCCCCCCCCCTCCCCAAACGAGTTAAAAATATTTTTATTAGGAAAATTAAAAATCAATGTGTATTCTTATGTTTTTTGAAACGCTAAAACTAAAGATGAATATAAACAATGTTTTTAACCAATGGTTGGTCCTCTAGACCACCCCAGTGCCCCCATTCAGCCCCCCCCCCTCCAAGCGAGTTGAGAATTCCCTAAATCGAAAATATTCTAAGTCCATTTCACCCCTCCCCCCCTAAAAACTTCATCTGTAATTAATAGTAATTTTTAAGCTAGAACTAGTAAATATTAAAGTGAAAGTTAGGTATGGTCAGTTCGAATATTTTTACTATCTTTAAAAGTAATTTCTACTCTACATTTATTTTCAGTGTACTTATATATAAAGGATCTAGTCCTTAGTCTTACAAGCAAATTAAATACAATAATTTTACAATAAAAAAAAAATTTATTAAAGTTTTTAACATACAAGACTTGAGTTACAAATTTTTAATTTGATTCCTTCATCATTAATCATGTGTAAGAATTAAAAAAGTGATATGATTTTCATATTTAAAGAGTCCCATTTCTATAATAGTAAAATAGTAAAACGATCAAAAATTTTAAAATCTGATTGATAGTTTCAAATATCTTAAGTTTTCGAAAACTGCTTGAAAACTTTTTAAGTAGTAAAAAATTGTTACTTACTTGCATCATTAGCATTTGCTGAATACACGAAATTCTCATTATAGAAACTGATCAATTTTGACGATTCAAATAAATCTCTAAATATTTTAGTTTTACTTAAACTTACTTCAAAGGTCTCTTGTTTAGGTACGATTGCAAATGTAAAAATTTTTGACTTAATCTTTAAATAATTTTAATTTTTCTGAAACTTCATCATCAGTTAATTCAAGGGAAATTGCAATAGAATAACTAACTAATGTTGGACCTGATAACAAAATAGCATGAAAATATCCTGGTATAAAATATTCTAATGATCTGCTATTGTTTGTAGCACCCTCATAATAGTCGAAAGAATGTTCTAAGATTCTTCCACCCCATACTGTTATTTCTCCTGGAACCCAACTAAATATAAACGTAATTCAGTTATAAAATATACGCATATAATTTTTTGCTTTAAAAATACTGTTAATACAGAAAAGGAAGTAAATTAAAAAAAAAAATATTTAAAAACTTACTTATACCTAAGCTTATTTTCGATCGAATATAAAAAATAATCGTTGTTCAGATCTTGAATTAAGTTGTAACGATAATTATCGTGTTCTGGTGCATGTGTTAAAAGAATCAATGTTTTTTTATATTTTTTTTCACTATTTAAAAAATTCATAAAATTATCAAAAAATTTCATTCTTTGATTATCATAATAAATATCCATTTCAAGCAATGATGAATGTTTATGAAATCTTCCCATTTCTTTTTCGTATTTAATAATTTTAAAATTTATTGCTTGGGTGTTTGGTAAAAAAATTTCTAAGGCTTCATTTTCATTACCATTAATTCGTCGCGAATCTATGCTAATTCCAGATGTTTTAAGAATAGTGTTTGAAATGGTGCACAATTGAAAAGTTTTATAGACTTGAAGTAAATAAAATATTTATTCATATGTTATTTTTTGAGAGATCTGAATTGTGAAAATTTGTTAAAAACTACCTTCGTAAGCATTATGTACGTTACTCAAAAAGTTATCGTCAAAGAATATAAACGCATGCACTGGTTTATTCTGCAATAAATCAATGTGATTTTCGCAATATTCATTATTTACTAAATCAATCCCAATAATAGTTGACTTATTTTTTAATTGGTCTTCTTCGACTTTAATTGGTAAAATTTGTATGCTTCTTTTCAAAAATTCCTTTTGTACTTCTGAATTCCAATAGCTAGATTTATGCATTTTTTTAATTATTAAAAGATTTTTAATTTTTAAAACTAGAATAATGAAAGTACCTGCAAACTTTAGCAATACTGCATAAATCTTTAGAATTCAAATTTGATAAAAATGGATCCATTGCATCACCCAGAACTTCATACAAGTTTGGATCAGAATTATTTTGTCCAAAAGCTGTTAAAAATCTAAAAATCAAGTATTACTTTTAAAATAAAAATTCAATATTCATTTTGAATCCTCAATAATCACCCTTTGTTATGGGTAAAATTTAAATTTTCAATTTTTTGCATAAAGCACGTTTTCTTACTCACAGGTCCTAAAAACTAATAAAATACCCTGCCAATTAGCTGGCACTAAGGTTCCTCAAACAATGAGCTTAATACTTCAATATGCCACAGATATAACCGATTACAAGCATGCAATCATACATACATTTCTATTAACTTTTAAAAGTTTTTTTTATTGATCAAAAATTTTGGAACAAATTTTCAAAAAATTAATTATCAGATTCGAGATATCAATTAAAATTATATTTTCAAATATAAGTAATTTCATGGAACTAAATGAAGTAATAATCATATTAATAATCATATAACGCCAAAAAAAAAAAAAAAAATATTGCAGTTTTTTTAATTTTGTTGTTTTTTTAATTTTGAGAAAAAAATTTTGAAAAAATTCGATATCAGATCCAAAAAATTACTATAAACGAACTTACTAAAACTAGTACTCTCATAGAAATAAATTAGGTACTACGTCCAAAGAGAAAAAAATTTGGTGTTTTTTGTATTTTTTTGTGACAAAAATTTTGGGAAAAAATTTTCAAAAAATTAACATCAGATTCAAGATATCGAGTAAAAATCGTACTTTCAAATATAAGTACTTTAAAAAAAAAAAAAAGTAGTTAGAGATTTTTTGATAAAAAAATTTTTGACAAAAAAGTTAGGTCTTAATTTCATAAAGGTTGTGAAATTTGACCGGTTACATACACACACACACACACTCGCATACAGATTTTTTTTAAAAACCGGTTTTTTAGCTTCCTGAGTGTTAATTTTAATACTCTGGTGCAAGAACTTTGTATGAATATTACGTTAAATTTTGTGGCCCTAAAAAGGGCCGGTTGGCTTTGCTTTGTAAGTTCTCACTCAAAAATTCTCACCTATACTAAAATAAATTTCATTCACTCACATGCACACTCATATACACAAAATACTAAAAAATACCTGGTGACTCTGAAAGTCCTAGTCCTAATGTCTGGCCTGCAACCTGCAGCCAACGACAGCCCCAGCGGCTGAACTGACGCACACTAGGCGTCCAGAGGTCCCAACTATGACCTCGAGCTTGGCCAAGCCCCACAGAAGAACCAAATACCTTCAGTATCTCTTTCGTGCACACACACACAACAGCCTTCCTCGAGAACGGCAACGGCAAAGCAAAAATGAAATCAGGAGCAGCGGCACCAACGGCAGCAAAAATCAGCAAGCGACTCGATGCGATGTGGTCCAAAGCAAAGCCTCTCTCTGAATGACGCGAATTTACTCTAACCCTATATATAAAGACTTCGGCGGGCTAAGTAAAGCGCACCGGAGAACCAATAGAAAAAAGGGCAACGAGAGAGAAAAAGAGAGAAAATAATAACGGTCATTCTCATACCGGTATAATAATTTTATTAAGAAGAGGAAATAGAATTGACGACTTGGTAAGGGAGGATTTTCAATCGGCCCTTTTCAGGGCCATCGATTTTTTTCTGTAAAGTAAAGCATCTTTCCGAAATAACCTTTTTAAGTTTTTTTTTTTTTTTTTTTAATATTGTTTTACCATTAAATAAAGCCTTACCCCCAGGTGTCCGTGTGCGTGAACTAGTTGTCCCCTCAAGTTTTTTCTTAGCTAGAGGAGAATACCAGCTCACGCTTGACCCTGAGTTTTCTTAATTTAAATATCACGATCTCTTTGCCTCTAGTACCCTCTCGTATGGTATAGATAGCCATTTTTAAATTTCTTTCGCTCGTATTGCTCTTTATTATTTGGTATTATTATTTTAAAATCTAACATTCCCCCCCCACGTATGAGCTTCAAGGAAGTTCATACCAACTAGGAAACTTATTATTTTTTTTTTTTTTATTTTAAACCCTTTAGTTGTAAAAGCAAGCGTTATTTTACCAACCGGATCCCATTAGCAAACCCTAATGTTTTTGTTTAAAAGATAATTGACATGAAAATAAATTAATTTATTAAGTTTTTTAAAAAATTCCATTTTTTTGAGAGAATAAAATATACTATAACGTTCTAAGAGCAGCTTTTTATAATTTATTAAAGAAAATCAATTGCCTATAGCGCGCACCAAGAAGCAATGAGTCTGCAGCCACATCACTCCCGGCACGCACCACAAACAAATGAATATAAGTTTTTTACACGAACAAAATTATAGAAGTCGAAAATTTACACGAATTTATTCAATTATTTTTACGAATTTCAACGGATTCTAAATTCAGAAAGTAAAACTTTTATGAGCCAAAATATTTTTATAAGTTTCGAATTATTTTATCAACTTGCACACGAGCTAGTTTAATTATTTTCACTGTTATCGACACAGTGTAACAGAAAGTGGTGTGGTTGGTTGCAGCCACTTTGTTCACACGTTGAACCGTCGCAATTGCGAAAGCTATGAGATTTATCAAAACAAATATAACAACGATGTTCTTTCCGTACCCACGAGAGTCTTTCATTAGGCATTAAATCTAAGAAATTTCTGCAATTCGTAACATCATGCTCCGAATTCAGGCAATAAAAACATCCAGAACTATTTATTACTTGTGCTTTACGACAATCATTATTATCATAGACTTGTCTTCCTGACCCTCTATTTTCTACTTGCTTTACGTAATCTTTACCTCTACCACCTGTCAAGCGTGCAGTTCCGCTTCTCGATCTAAAAAGTTACCCATGGTTACTAAGTTTGAAGTATTTCCTGAGTTCGAAACGTATTCGTTATACCTGTAAATTATTGCGATCGGTAACTTACTTAATAATTCATGAATTAATTCATAATTATTAATAGAACCCATTTTACCGACAGAAACCATTGCATCTACATTATTTTTTACTGTTGAAGCGAAGGAAATTATATCAATTTTACCCGAAGTTAATTTTGGCAATTCGCGAATAGAATTAATTAATTTAAGTTCGACTTCCTCGTCGTTACCAAATCGCCGTTCTAAAGCGCGCATAATCTGTTTTCCACTATTTGACGTCATCATTAAGCTTTCTACTGCATCTCGAGCCTCGCCTTTCAAACATCTGTACAAGCGAAATACATTTTCTTGATCGGTAAATTTACCCAATTCAGTTGATTGATCAAAGGCCCGCTTAAATTGCAACCACTCCAAAATATTACCCGAAAACGATAAATTTTGTTTTTCAACGGATATTCTATTTAATAAAGCCGGCTGACGATCTGTAGGACTTGAGCTTCTGAAATCACGAAACGCTTCAGCAAGCGCATGAGAAACCGATGCGGAAAGATCATTTACATCGGAGGATGTTAAAGCTTGTTCTGTAACTGCACGCGTAGCACTAGCACTAGCTAATTCAAATTCAATCTTTTCACGTTCAGCATTTAATAATCGTAGCTTAGCCTGATTTGTTTCAACTTCAAGATCAAGTTTGCGTTTACGCAAAATAGCATAATTTTCACGAGCATGTTCCCTACCAAGCCCTGAAACAGCTGCGCTGGATAAGTTACTACCCCTAAGGTTTTGAATTTCTACATCCTGATTTTCAAAATTTTTATTCCCGTTAACAACTCCGGGAAAATTATTTTCCAAATTAATATTATTATTCGCGCCAGCAGCCCCTAAAAGATTATTTACTAAACCAAGATTATCAACAGGGCCAGCGCCGCCTTGGTAATCATCATTTTGTTGCAAATCAATATTTGAAGGCGCACGGCCTTGAAGAACGCCGCCGCGGCCTCGGGCTTTCATGATGTTACCTTGGACAAGAACGTTATTGCGCCCGCGAATATTTCCCTGTCCGCGTCCACGACCACGTCCGGCAACAGCATTAAGGTTATTGTTAATAATTGCATCAACTTGCGCAATTTCAGGCTCAATAAAATCATCTCCACCGGTACGAGCACGAACTTCAGCATTCCCCCGTAGGTTATACCTACGTACAATATTATCACCACCAATAGCAAGCTCAACATTAGGTAAAGGTGCACCTGCACCGCGCCTATGACGCCTAGTACGGGGCATTATAATAAATTTTAAGCGAAAAAATAAAGGGAGAAAAAATAGACGCGTGCAAGAGGGAGATACAAAAATAAATTTTAAAATTAAAGGAGAAAATAATTAAATTAGTATTGACTAAAAAAAATAATTTAAAAAATCAAATTAAAAGAAAAAATTTTAGAACTTCACAAAGCGGAGAAAGACAAAAGTTCATGCACCAGGTTATTTCCGGTAATTATTCCCGGGTTTCAGGCACCAATGTTAATTTTAATACTCTGGTGCAAGAACTTTGTATGAATATTACGTTAAATTTTGTGGCCCTAAAAAGGGCCGGTGAATGATAACATGTAAACTTAAAATAAAATTAAAATGCAAAAAATCATTATTTTTTCTGCATAAATAATATAAATATTTAAATAATCGAAGTTAAATTTATTTGAATAATAAAATTAAAAATTTTTAGTTGATATAAATATTAGCTATTGTTTTATATGAAAATTTAATTTGAGCTGTTATCACTTACGATTCACGATTCATTTATTTTTCGCGCAAAATAAATGATTAGAATTCAACCTCTGGGCATAAAATACAAGCGTAAAAATTTTTTTCTAATTTCACCATTTTGACGACCAGGAAAGCACCAAATATCATATGCATCATGGTCATAATACTTTAGGCACTATATAGCGTTAGCACATAACGCTCGTGCCTTCGTACTGTGATCACGCTACTGCTAAAATTTTACGCTCTTGATACACAGAATACAATGAAAAAAAAATTCCGCTTGTAGCTTGAATTTTCTGCCCTCTTTCTATCCTCGACAGGTAAAAAATACCCTGCCAACTAGCTGGCACTGAGGTTCCTCAAACAATGGGCTGTAATCTTAATTTACAAAAAATATTATTAATTACAACCATGCAATTATACATACATTTTTCGTTTTTAGTAGCTGGTAAAGTAGATTATCAAGATCATTTTGTTATTAAAGTGAAAATTCTAGCGTCCATGGATTGGTCGCGCCGGCGTTAATGGATTTTAAATCATTTTTGCATAATTAAAAAGAGAGAAATATAAAAAAAGCTAATTTTATTTTTTTTTATAAAAGAAATGGTTGGTAACGATGCGAAAATTACAAATATTCGCTCAATTATTATAAAAAGATAGGAGTTTTTACCAGAATTTATAATAATTTCTTATAATTTATTTTCTCAGTGTACTTCTTGCATTTCAAGATTTTAACATTATTTATATTATTTCTATTAATCACAAAATAATAAATTATTTAATTCTATAAATTGTTTGATTCTTTAAAAAATGCCAATATAACTTTTAAATCTTAATTTTAAAATGCAAACATAACCATTTAATATTTTTAGGCTGTTTATTATTGTTTATAATTTCATTAAGCTGCATACATAAATAAACATAGCAACGAGCAAAATAATCCAAGGAAGTCAAAAAGAGGCAAGATTTCTATCACTCTTTCTTGTGTGTTATAATTTATATCAAAATAAAAAAAAAAATTGTGATCGGATACAAAAAATTACTATAAACTAAATTTCTAAAACTTGTACTCTCATTAAAATAAATTAGATATGTCAAATACGAAAAATAAATTTGATGTTTTATGTATTTTTTTGTAACGAAGATTTTGGAGAAAAAAATTTTCAAAAAATTAATTATCAGATTCAAGATATCGAGTAAAAACCATACTTTCAAGTATAAGTACTTTCATGGAAATAAATGAGGCATTGCATCCAAATTAAAAAAAAAAAAGTATTTTGAGATTTTTTTAATAAAAAAATTTTTGGAAAAAAAAGTTAGGTATTCGTTCGATAATAAATTGTTTTGGAATATCACTGGTTACAATATTTTAAAATATTAGTACTTTCATAGAATTAAAAGAGGTATTACACCAAAAAAATATTGCAATTTTTTTTATTTTTCTTTTTTTTAAATTTAGATAATAAAAATTTTGAAAAAATTAAGTATCAATTCCAAAAAATTACTGTAAACGAGGTTCTTAAAACTAGTACTTCCATGGAAATAAATTAGGTACTACGTCCAAAAAGAAAAAAAAGTTTCGTATTTTTTGTATTTTTTTGTAAAAAAAATTTTAGGAAAAAAATTTTCAAAAAATTAAGTATCAGATTGGAGATATCAAGTAAAAACCATACTTTCAAGTATAAGTACTTTCATGGAAATAAATGAGGTATTACATCCAAAATAAAAAAAAAGGGGGGGGGTTGAGATTTTTTGATAAAAAAATGTTTGGAAAAAAAATTAGGTCTTAATTCGATAATGGTTTTGAAATATCACTAGTTACAATATTTTCAGATAATTGTACTTTCATAGAATTAAATGAGGTATTACACCAAAAAAAAAAAAAAATATTGCAGTTTTTTTTATTTTTATTTTTTTTTAATTTTGACAAAAAAAAATTTGAAAAAATTAAGTATCAGATCCAAAAAATTACAATAAACAAGGTTCTTAAAAGTACTACTTCCATGAAAATAAATTAGGTACTAAGTCCAAAAAGAAAAAAAAAATTGGTATTTTTTGTATTTTTTTGTGAAAAAAATTTTAGAAAAAAAAATTTTAGAAAATTAAGTATCAGATTCGAGATATAGTGTAAAAACCATACTTTCAAATATAAGTACTTTCATGGAAATAAATGAGGTATTACATCCAAATTAAAAAAAAAAAAGGGGGGGTTTGAGATTTTTTGATAAAAAAATGTTTGAAAAAAAAATTAGGTCTTAATTCGATAATGGTTTTGAAATATCACTAGTTATAATATTTTCATATATTAGTACTTTCATAGAATTAAATGAGGTATTACACCCAAAAAAAAAAAAATATTGCATTTTTTTTAATTTTTCTATTTTTTTAATTTTGACAGAAAAAATTTTGAAAAAATTAAGTATCAGATCCAAAAAATAGCAATAAACAAGGTTCTTAAAACTAGTACTTCCATGGAAATAAATTAGGTACTACGTCCAAAAAGAAAAAAAAAATTGGTATTTTTTGTATTTTTTTGTAAAAAAAATTTTAGAAAAAAAATTTTTAGAAAATTAAGTATCCGATTCGAGATATCATGTAAAAACCATACTTTCAAATATAAGTACTTTCATGGAAATAAATGAGGTATTACATCCAAATCAAAAAAAAAAAAAGTACCTCGAGATTTTTTTGTGAAAAAATTTTTGAAAAAAAAATTAGGTCTTAATTCCATAATATTTGTGAAATATAACCGATTACATACGTACACACACACACACACACACACACACACACACACATACAGACTTTTTTTAAAAACAGGTTTTTTAGCTTCCTGGGGTCCCAAAACGTGCTTATATGCCAAAAAATAGAAAATCAAATTTTGACCTAACACAATGGTTCCTCTTTGAGGAACCAATATTGTAAGCATCATGTGCGATAAACTTTATATACTAGCTTGAACACATATCACTCGTGCCCAGTTTCGCCGAGCACTCATGTCGGAGCTGAGGAGTAAAAAAACGGCCAAACCTCTAAAAAGCACGACGATGATTGAATTCAGATTTGGCCTACCTATGGGAATCTCTTAAGACGATACTAAAGAACAAAGGCTACAACGAATAATTTTGGGGAAATGAAAATTGGGTGAAAACACCCCCAATATCCCCCCCCCCTAAGCCCTAAAATTTAAATTGATCTTTTTTTGCAATTTGAATGACCCCTAGTAGGTATTTTTGGTCGCTGAATCTGAAAATGAAGTCCAAAATTGTTTTTAAGGGGTGTACACCCTTATTTTAACCCTTTTCTACCCTTAAAATAAGCAATTTTTTATATAACGTTTTCATTTTAATTTTTACGGCCCCTAGTAGATATTTTTGGTCGCTGATTCTGAAAATGAAGTCCAAAATTGTTTTTAAGCGGTGTGCACCCTTATTTTAACCATTTTCTACCCTTAAAATAAGCAATTTTTTATGAAACGTTTTTATTTAATTTTTACGGCCTCTAGTAGGTATTTTTGGTCGCTAAAGCTAAATAGGATGTTAAATAAAATATTTTATTTTTAAAAAACTAAAAAAGTTCCCTATTTTCTCCCTTCAAATCCTATTAAATATTTCTTATATTTATTAAGGGAAAGTAAAACTTACGCTCATTTAATCTTTATTTATATTTTTACATATTAAAACTATATTAACACTTCTCAAGAAATATTTAAATGACTATAAATATTTTATTTTCTCTTAAAAATGAATTATTATTTACAATAAAAACAATTACCAGTTATTGTGGTGCTACACCTTTAATATAATTTTAAAAAATTGCTTATTTTGAGGGTGAAAATAAGGGTGTAAGACCCTTTAACTATAATTTTTTACATGAAATTCGAAATTGGTGACCTAAAACACCTACTATAAGGTTTCGACAAAGTATAAGAATACGTTCTAAATAAAATTGCTTATTTTAAGGGTAGAAAAGGGTTAAAATAAGGGTGTACACTCCTTAAAAACCATTTTGGACTTCATTTTCAGAATCAGCGACCAAAAATATCTACTAGGGGCCGTAAAAACAAAATAAAAACGTTTTATAAAAATTTGCTTATTTTAAGGGTAGAAAAGGGTCAAAATAAGGGTGCACACCGCTTAAAAACAATTTTGGACTTCATTTTCAGATTCAGCGACCAAAAATACCTACCAGGGGTCATTCAAATTGCAAAAAAAGATCAATTTAAATTTTAGGGCTCAAGGGGGGGGGGTATGGGGGTGTTTTCACCCAATTTTCATTTCTCCAAAATTATTCGTTGTAGCCATTCCCATAGGTAAAATCTGAATTCAATCATCGTCGTGCTTTTTATTTTTGAATTACGGATTGGACCCGACTGGAAATGAGCAAAAATAAGTATATTCCCTTATAGATCAGTGGCTAAAAATTCATCCTGTAGTAATTTCATGCTCTTTCAGAATCTGACATTAGTTTTCACCTAAAACTCTTAAAAATACCCTAAAAACGGGGGTGAAAGGGGTAGGTCAGGCATTATTAGGAAATGTTTGGAAAAATCAATGAAAAAAGTATCCAATTTTATTGAAAAATGTTTGAAAATAATATTTTTTATGTAAATTTATGTAAACTTCGTATACATTGAGGTCTCATACATTTTGGCCCTATTGATAACCCTTAAAAGGTGGATAGGGGTGGTACTCCAGTCAAAATACGGGTTTGGTTGTATTATCACTTGCGAAAACCAGATTTGCTCTATTATATATTTTTTTGGCAGAGAAATTGGGGCTTCACCCTTAAATTTGCAAAAACTACCCCTAAAAAGGAGTTTTTTATACATATTCGCATTTTGAGCACTCAGATTTGCACCCTACGGGTTTTTTGGGTCGCTGATCAATAATTTCGACTTCTTTTTCATAAATAATTAAAATTTCACCCCTAAATTGGTTAAAACTACCCCCGAAAAGGGGGTGTTTTAGCTATTTTCATACTTTTAGCATCCAGTATATGCCCATACAGGTTATTTGGGTCACCAATCAAGAATTTTGACTCCTTTTTCATAAATAATTAAAATTTCACCCTTAAAATAGCTAGAACTACCCCAAAAAGGGGTGTTTTTGCTATATTTGCACTTTGAGCAACCAAATTTTTATTTATTAAATTTTAAATTATTTACTTTTTTTTGCAACGTACGACTGCGTAAATATTCTAACTGAGTAAAAAAATTTTTTTTATTTATTTTCGTTGCGTTTTAGGTATGTAAACGTAAACGTTTTTTTTAAACCTTTTTTGGTTTTTTCTTACACTGTAATAACGTAATACCTATTTTTTTATGGTAGTTCCAGTTTTAGGTAGTTTATTATTTCTCGATTTCATGGATCTACTACACAAATTCTTTTTTCAAAATATTTGCCTTAAAACTTTGTTCTGATAAATTTTTTTCCATGGGAGTTCTAATTCAAGGAACTATTTTCTATTCTTTGAGAAATCAATTATTTGGCAGTGTTTTTTATATTAAATTACACTTACAGATGGAAAAAACTGATCAGTAATATAATTATAGATTTTATAATTTTCCAATAATTTACAGACATTTTTAAAATCTTCTTTATTTTAATAAATCAAAGCTTTAACTGAAATTACAAAAGATAGTATAATAAATCGTGAAAAATAAAATTTATTTATTACTTCTTTAAACACGATTTTTAAAATAAAAACTGATAAATGTTCAATAAACTAAAAAAAAAATGAAAATAAAGTAATAAAATTAAGTAATAAAAAAATTAATATTTCAATTGACAAATAAAAAAAAAAAATATTGAAAATTGAAATTTTTTTTTTTTGAAAATAATAAAAAATATAGCCGCAAGCTAAATCTATATAGACAGACATTTCGTATGATCACATATTCATATATATCACTGTACTCAAACATATATCGCCAATTAATTTTCTATAATTGGACAAGG
The DNA here is from genome assembly GCA_022575985.1 of Anagrus nilaparvatae. Taxonomy (NCBI): domain Eukaryota; kingdom Metazoa; phylum Arthropoda; class Insecta; order Hymenoptera; family Mymaridae; genus Anagrus; species Anagrus nilaparvatae. The sequence continues at coordinate 6,573,884 of JAKSXM010000238.1, read as the reverse complement.
AATACGCATGGTTTGATTTGATTATTTTGATATTGAAGTGTGTAAATCAATTATAAAGAGAAAAAGTGATTGAGTACCAGAAAATATAAATATTTTTTTTATTATTTTATTCGATACAATCAAAATATACATTTTTTTATTATCTTTTTGTTGTTAAAGTAACAAAATTAAATTCTCTATTGTTTGTGAGTTTTATTTATTTTTAATTTAATGGTTTTATATGCTTGATTTTTTAAATATTTTGTTAAAATATACAAAAAGGCTAAACAAAAAACGTATTTGTTGATTAAATTTTTGTTATTTTTATTTTATTTTAATTATTATAGATTTATGTATTCATAACACTGATTGATATAGTTTTAAATTAAAAAAATAAATTTAATTTTTTAAGTACCAATTAAAGCTTGAGTACTCGTTTTTAATTACTTGAAAATTTTCTTAAAAAATTTTGTTTATGATTTAAAACTCAATTTGGGTAGTTCCCCTCTAAGGCAGAGGCAAAATAGTATGTGAAGTATTAAAAGTTTAAAAGTTAATGTTAACTTGATATCTATAGATTTATGTTTGGGCTGATTTTATGCCCATAAACCTTACAATATTTAGACTAAGAAAGAGTGCAAAAAATAACAGCCCAAATTTAACACCTAAAAGAGTATATTGCAAATTCCAAAATTTTTTTCTCAAGGAAAGATATGTTTGTGAAAATACTCCTTTCGGAATTCAAAAATGTTCAAAAAAATATGCACAAAAAACCCTCTTTGGGAAGGCGAATTTTAAAAAGGCTAGTTTTTGAGTGGCTTGAATTTTCGTCAAACTTAAATCTTTATAAATATATCATTTCTGTATGCCTATACAGAAAATCCATAATATATTGCAGTAAGGAAAAAAATATATCTAATTCTGTATAATTTTCACAATTCCAATATAAATCCAATTTGAACCAGTAAATTTTAACTCGTTATTTTGACTTACAATAAATAATTCATCATAAAATTTATCCATAAATAATAGAAATTAAAGAATCCTGGTTATTTTGATAATAAATTTTTGTTTACCTAAATAATTGCAATACAAATATATAATATCTTAAAATTACACTAAAGCACCTAAAAAAACAAATGATTCATATCTGAGAAGCTTAGAAATATACTTTAAGTAACTTATATATATAGAAGATTTAATCCACATAACGTGACATGAAAAACTCATTGGTTCATTGATATTATATAAGAAGCGTATAAAATCAACATTACTTTTGAATCCTTGTATGTTTTGTCAATAATATAATATATCTTAGTCAGTTAAAAGATTTTTTTTTTTGGTTTGGTTTGTTAGTCTTCTAAGTACATAAAACAACTTAATATCTTTTTTAGAGTAAAATATCTTACACAGATATTATGTTACTTTATCAATTAATAGAAATTTTTCACTTACATAATTAAAGTGTTTAATTTTATAAAATCAAATCGTTTTACTATTTAGTGAAAGATAATATATTATGAGTAAAGAGTATAATGGCTGAAATTAAATATAAAAATAAATTTATACGTCTATATGAATAAATCTGTTAGAATGGATCACAAATTCAAATTTTAAAAGGAGTGTGCCTGAATTTGAGTTTTCATTAGTGAAAAAGCACAGGTCAACTTGAACATACAGACTACATTTAACCCTATAACAGGGAAAAATTATTTATGCTTACTCAAGACCAGGAAAGTATCGTTTACACTATTACTCCAGAAAAAATATATGGAGGGTGGGAGGGTGTCAAGTTTTCGGCTATCATAAGATTTGGTCTACTATAGGTTTTTTGGGTCTCTGATCAAAAATTTCGACAAATGTGCGAAACACTCTTAAATTCCCGAAAACTACCGATGTATTCGAATTTTAAGTCTCCAGATTTGGTCCATGTGGGTTTTTTGGGTCGCTTATCAGGAATTTCAGAATTTTTTTTTTTTTTTAATTAATATTTCACCCTTAAATTAGCAAAAATACCCCATTTAGGGGTAATTTTTGCTATTTTAATGTCCAAATTTGGTCCACGTGAGTTTTTTGGTCGTTGATCATGAATTTCAGGGTCCTGTTTACCATAAATTGCTACTTATAAATTTGCAAAAACGTGAAACCCAAAAAAAAATTTTCCCTTTTTAGAGATAATTTTTGCAAATTTAAGAGTGTTTCGCCCATTTCTCATAGAAACAATCCCGAAATTCTTGATCAGCGACCTAAAAAACCTTTAGTAGAACAAATCTAGTGGTAGACGAAACTTGAAACCCAAAATTGTATATTGACTGGAGTATATTGGACAAAGCTTTTTATTAGAAACAATAGCTATTATAGCTAAATATATTTGTTAAACAAGTAACAAAAAATAGTTACAGTTCTAAAATTTTGCCCTCGCGTAAAAGAGACTATAAATTTTTAGGCTAACTTTAAGAACCCACGACTTTTTTTTATTGTTGGCAGCGAAAAAACATTAAAAAATTGTATCCACGATGGATTTTTTCATATAGATTACAAGTTTTATAGTTAAAGAAATAAGATATTTTATAATATTTACTTTTTTAGGATTAATTTTCTGATCAATATCATATACACCAAGTTGACTTTATTTTTTTTATTAAATTCTCTAAAGAAATTAAAAATGGGTATAAAAAAATCTCATGGGAATTAACGAAAATAAAAGTGTATAAAAATTTTAGGTTTTTTTTTTGTATACGTAGCTTGTAACGATTGACGGTTTGTTTTATAAATAAATATAGTACAGTATAGAGTTGAATTAGGAGTGGAAGTAAATATTTGCGGCGACGGAAAATTGTAATCCTTATTGAAAGATTTAAGAAAACAAAAACCGCAAAGTGTATAGCGTTAAATTTTATATTTGTAGTTACTAAGGGGTTGTAGTAAAATAAATATTAAATAAATTTAATCATATTTTTAGCAACAAAATTATGAATCTAGAAATTGTATTTTTTTATTTTAAATGTATTAAATATTTATAATGAAAGCTTTTCAATAGGCTTAAATTGGACATCCCGAAATAGTTGAGATTTTATTGTACCTTTAACTAGACAAAAAACGTTATTAGTAATCTAATAGGGTAACGTCAGGTACAGAAACAATATAAAAAACGCTGCAAAATCATTGGCACAGGGGTTCCTCAAAAACAGGAAAATATTTCTTTGAATTAAAACTAAAATGGTAAATTATAAGTTATAACATCTGCAAATAAAAAAATTAATGGCATTTTCGAGAAAAAAATTTTCATAAAATTAAATAAAAGATTCGAGAAATTAAGTAAAAACAAATTTCCTATAATTAGTACTTGCATATGAAAAAATTAGGTATTATATCCAAATTAAAAAAAAGTAGTTGTGTATTTTTAGGTAATAAAATTTTTGGTTTGGAGTCTAGAATGGAAGAAAAATTACTCAAGTTATAATACGGGTTTGGTTGTATTATTACTGGCAACCACCAGATTTTATCTAGTATAGGTTTTTTGGGTCGCTGAAGAAGAATTTTTGTGATTTTTTTAGGTAAAATTAATATAAAAGGGGTACTTTTGCTATACTTGATCAATAACACAAGACACCCATATGGACCAAATATGGGTACTCAAAGTGCAAATATATAAAAATTCCCCATTTGGGGGTAGTTTTTGGTGATTTATATTTGCCAATTTCTTTACAAAACCCGTATTAAGACTGGGTAAATAGGTTTTTAAAAATTATTTTTTTGGCATATTGAGGTCATAAAATAGAAAATCAAAATTTTAACCTGTAACAAATGAGTTAATCAATAAATAGGAGCGTTTTTCTTGTACTGATTCTTTCAAAAAAGTTATTTATTTTTAATATATCAAGAAAAAACGTTTATAGACTTTTTCTCAACCACACGTTTTACTATAAAAACGTGAATTAATATTATTGCTTTGTGCATTTTATTTTTTCTTGAATAATACATCTCTATCTCTCTCCTTATTTATGCAATAATAAAAACTACATAATAATATGACCTTAGGCTCATTTTTCTTTATACATTCTATTATAATCCGTATTAATTCTTTCAATAAAAAAAAAAAATTATATAAGAAAAAAAAATAAAATCAAAACATTTATATACCAAATTTTTATAACAAAAATAATTTTAAATGCTCTTTTTTTTTACAACAAAATGTCAGATTTTTTTTTAAAATACAAAGATAGAATTAGATTTTTATATACTTTACTTTTAATACACTCTTTATTCTAATAATATGCTATAACATTACAATTTTATGACTGTGAAAAGACACGTCAAAAGGTAGGATTAGTTAGTGATACGGGTTGTTATTACAATAAATGCAATATGTTTTTATATTGATCTGAATTAATAATGTAACTAAAAGATGTACCTTTTTTTTATACATAAAAATTCAATAAAAATAGATTTAAATAATGAAACTATTTGTAATTTTAAATTTTAAGGATTTATATTTGAATTTAAATACGCTTTTTTATATGTAAAAATTAATATCTTTTTCTCTGGTTGGCTCGTATGTGAAATAGGCTTTTTTGAATGACATGTTTGTAAATTTATCGTTATTCATTGTTGACCAATAATTACGGGAATAATTTATTATACTTGTACGGATTTTTTTCATGTGTCTTGATTTACATTGCTGGATCTGTGATATAAAAAGTTTGCACTATCAATTTTGAAACTGTTTTTATTTCATTTTTGAAAAATACATCGCAAATTAATATTCAGTTTTGATATTTATCTTACCTTTCGTTTCCAATAATGAGCATTATTAAAATTAACGTTATTTTTGTACTTTTTTGGAATCTCAACTGATTCTGTTGATGGATATTTTCTCAATTTTGAATCTTTAGATTCCCATATTTTCAGTGTATTTTGATAAACTTTTTCTTCATTTAAAAAAATAATTTATTTATTTAAAATATACACTGTAAAAAGTAACTTTCTTATATTAACAAAAAAATTAGAAAATTTTCGAAAAATTAGTAAATTTTCGAAAAAATGTGTAAACATTCGAAAAAAATCGTATAATTACTAAATATAGTATATTAACAAAAAATTCGAGTATTCTCGATTTTTTTTGTGAAATCGCAAGAAAAATTGATAATTTACAATTTTTTTTCGAAAATTTTCAAAAAATAGTTGTAAATTTCCGAAAAATACTTGTGAATTTACAACTTTTTTCGTAAATTCACAAAAAAAAATCGAGAATTATCGAATTTTTCGAGAATATACTAAATTTAGTAAATTTACGATTTTTATCGAATATTTACAAAATTTTTTGAAAATTTACTACTTTTTCGAAAAAATTCTATTTTTTTTTGTAAATCTAAGAAAGTTACTTTTTACAGTGTAATAAAATTTTATTTTATTTTATTTGAATTTTACCTTTACTATTGTGATAAAATTTGAGCCCTTTAGCTCTATACTGAATCCAGTGTGAAAGTTGTGGTACTTTATAAAATTCTGGGAGATTCAGGGAAATAAATTCTTCTTTGGATAATTTTTCTAATTCAACCTTCAAATGAAATGTAAAATTTTGAAATTATATGCTTTTAAGTTTAATTTTCAATTTACCTTCATTATTTCCAATAGTTCTAATTCAAGTTTATCAAAATAAGCAGTACTTTTTAAAGTATTTTCTTCAACTTCCAATATAAAATCCCCTTTAGATTTTTCATCATTTTCATTTATATTTTCAGATGAATGGGTTGAAATTTCTTTCAAAGATTGATTATTACTTTTTGTTTTTGAAATTCGTTTGGTATCCTGATTGATATTTTCAATAAGTTTATTTTCTTCAATATTTTTAGTACTGACATTATTTTCAATATTGCTTGTAAAATCAGCTGAAAAATTGTTTGTCAGTATATTCGACGTTTCAGATGTTTCAGGTTCATTCATTCCTGAGAATAAAAATTTATTCGAAATTTCTTTTTGTTGCTCCAAGTCGAATTGAGAATTCATTTTCTCTGATTCTTTAGACACAAATGAATTTTCTTTTATTGAATCATCATAAGTATTGAAAGACATTTCTTTCCCTGAAGATTTCAAACTACCTTGCTTATTCGTCGATTTCTTTTTGCCTTCGCGTTTTTCGACAATTTTTCTTTCATATTTACATTCACAAACAGGCTTTACAACTGTTAATTTTAAATTTTGGATATCAGATTTCCCACATTTTAACCAACATGGTGTACCATCAGGCGTTTTTGTAAAAAAATCTGTTAAAAATTCATTTTTAAATGCACTGTTCCATACTTTATCCCGATCTCTAGCAATATTATTTTTTTGAGTTCTATTAATTTGATTTGATTGTTTTCCACAGCCTATGTAAGGAGAACTACGAAGTTCGTATTCCGGAATATATTCATCACTTTTTCTAATACTTGGTACTGGAGATACTAAAGTTATTCCTTGTATCAAAGGTATATTTTCGCCAGATTTTTCAATTATATTTCCAATATTAGGGGTAGGAAATTTACGATTGTTTCGATTTTCACGACATTTGCAAGGACGTCCACCTGGTCTTACTGGAATTTCTTCAATTGGTTCTATTGGTTCAACAAGATAAGTTAAAGTTTTCACTGGTGGCAGCTGTTCTTCAGATTTGGTTCTGCAGCCATAAGGTCCCCCACCTAAAAATTTTAATACCGTTAATTTATTTATCATTGTTATTGATTAAAAAAATAATATTCTTTACTTTGCTTTATTATTGGTTCAAGTTCCTTATCTTCAATAGAAATTTCTGAAGGAATACTATTATCATCACTTTTATGACTAACAGTTTTTGAAATCACAGAAATATTGTCAGATTTTGATGATTTTGATTCCATTGATAAACTACTTTTTGATATTGAGTCTAATTCATCCATTAATTTTTTTAATTTGTGAATTTTTTTAATCTTTTTGAATGCTTTATTTTTTTTAATGCATTTTGTATTTTTAAAGTTTCTAAGAGAATCTTCTTTAATTAATTTATTTATTGATTGTCCACATTTTTTAAAATTTAAATCAAGATCTAAATATTTTGAAAAATGATGCCAAGAAAGTTTCTTTTCTATTAGTATTGCTTCGACAGTCATTTTTTTGTTCTTTTTCTAAAATAAGTTGTTTTTTTAAACATTAAAACTAAAAACTTAAAATCAGTTTGTGAACTGTTAACTAACGAACATGGAACATGTTTAAATTTATATTTAAGACTTTATAATTTTAAGCACAAAAAAAATAATTTTTAACTCCTAAAATCCTTATAGTTCTTTATCGAAATTATTTGACCCCTCCCCCCAAATTTGGCACATTTAACTTAAGTCCCTAAATCGAAATTATTCTAAGTCTATTTGACCCCCCCCCCCCCAAATGACATGTTTAAAGTACCCCTCCTGTCTATTTTCCATGTTAACAAAGAATTATTCAAAATTTATTTTAATACTTTTTTATGTTTAGGTTTTTGTTTCTTATGATCTGACCTATCGCCTTCGTCTAAATTTGATTTCTTTTCATCACTGACCGATTCATTAGAAATTTCTTTGGGGATATCTGAATCATTTGGTAAATCTTGTATTTCAACAGATTCACTACCAACTTTAGCTTGTTCATCAATATTTTCCACTGGTTTAACTTCACCCTCAGTAACCTCATTTTTAGGCTCTTCAATTTGACAACAAGGAGGGCACAAAATATCATCATCTTTAAAAATTTCATCAGCAATTTTTTTAACATTCATTGCTAAATTATCAGCTTGTTGAATCAAACCATGAAAATCAGCTTCGACATTTAATATGTAAAGCTGCCAATTTATTGATAAATTTTCTTTCCCTGGTGGAAATTTTTTTTTTAATTCATTTTTATCTAAATTTAATTCAGTAAAAAATTCTTCATCCGTTGTTGGATGTGGTTTCTTTTTGAACCTGTTATATCTTGGTATTTGTATCTGCACTATATTGATATTGATTAATTTTTAATAATTGTTTTAAATTAATTAAATATTAATAAACTTACTATTAGTTGTTTCAGGCTCTTTTACAGAATCCTTTGTTTCTGATAATACAGTTCGTGATTTAATTTGGTTAATTTCATTATCAATATTATCAATACTGTGCTTATATTTATTATTCAATAAGAACAATATTTCTGATTTATCTTGTTCATCTAATGATTTCGTTTCAATCATTTTTTGTAAAATATTATCAATGTTGATGATGTTCTCATTATAAAATTCTTCTGATAATTCATTTGATAAATTATGAGCAAATTTTTCACTAAATAATTCTGATTTATCTGGTAAAACTGCAATTGGTTTTGGAGTATTTTTTAGTTGGTTATGCCAATTATTCAATTCATAACGATATAATTTCCAGTTCAGTGGTATTTTAAAGTGATTTTCTGTTAGTGGGCTAATTATTTTTTTCACTTTTTTTGGTAATTTTAATGGTTTTGCTGAAAAGGAAGTAATTTTTTATTTAAAAAAAAAATTTTTTAAACCTTAATTTATAATTTTAAGCTATTTACGTTTAAGGGGTTTTTTCAATTTTATCACTGGTGGTAATAATTCGTGAAGCTTTATAATAATATTTGGTAATTCTAAAAATGTTATTGCTGATAATATTATTCTTTCATTGCACGTGTAAACTTTTTCTACAAAAAATTAAAAAATTAAAAATTTAGCAAAAAATAAAAAATTATTTAATTGTATTTACTGTAAGGTTCATATTGAAAATAATTATTTGATATTATTTTATAAATCTCGTTTAAGAATTTTATTGAATTATGGCTAAATTTTTTGAGTAATTTAGATAAAATTTTTTTATCAACTGTTACGTATTCTGAAATTATGCCTAAGTCAGATAGGGTTTGTAATGTTCTTTTTGTTGTCATTTCCTCGTGATCTTTGAATAGTGAATCTTCTAATTCTTTTAGGTACTTCAGCTTGAATTATAATTTTAGTTAAATATTTGAAAAAAGTTTTTGATACGAAAAATGTTTATAAGTTGATTTATACCTGAGGAAACGAAAAATCAACGTACCACCTCGGTAAATTTCGCGTAGGATCTTCAATTTTCTCTTTCCCTCTTTTTTTAATATTTCTTTCTAAAAAAAACCAACCAATATCAATTTTAAGCAAAAAGCAACTAAAAAATCAATAAATTACTTCGGTCCCCTGCTGCATTTTTCAAAGCATTAACTAATTTTTTTCCTTTCTTTGATTGCTCTAAACCATTTTTAACATCATTAATACTTCCTGTTGAATTATTATGTACGTGCCTTGAACTATTCCTTCTAACAATAAATTCTTGACGAAATTTTAACGCTGGACATTCATTTAATGATCGAATACTTGAAAATGACGATGATTTATTATTATCTTTTAATTTTGGTAAATCTGTTTTTACTGAACAGCAAAAACCATAGGGTTTCCTTAATATTTCTTGTTTTTTTATTTTCATTTTTTTTAATATCTATCAAAAATCCAAAAAAAAATTTCTTAATTTATAACCAAAAATAATTAAAAAATTAACCTATAAATAAAAACTTAATAAACAAAAATTTGAAAATATAAAAAAAATTTTATTCGTAGTAAAAAAATACAATAATATAAAATAAATCTATAAATTTTTTTTAATAAATAATAAAGTATATATCGATTACAAAGTAAAAAAAGTTAGGTATATATTGACAAAACTTAAAAGTAATCTTAAAAGTTAAAATCTTTCGATCTTTTCATCTAAAGTATTACTTTGCTCTTTTTATATTAGAAAAGAAAAAAGTTGATATAAAAAAAAGTTAAAAGCTCATTTTAACTGAAACTACACAATGTTAACCCATTGCCTAAGGGTTAGTAATCGATACTGATGTAATTATCCAAGCGCTTGAATTTTTCATCGTACTGGAAACAATGACGTATTTTATTTTCAAACTAAACAAAAATATATAATATCAAAATAGAAAGAGAAAATTAAGTGTGTATTTTAAAAATCAATGTTTTAGCTCTTTGCTAACTGCCACATTTAGTTAGTCCCCTTATTTATTAGATTTGTTGTTTTAAAGGAGTATTATATGGCTTATTTTGAATAAAAATTTAATTTACTTATAATAATAAGAGAAATATTGCAGATAATGTAGGAAATTTGTTTGTGTTTTAAATATTTATTAATTTTTATGTACTTATTTTATCAGGTTCTGAAAATGAAAATTTTGAAGCTATTAATGTAGTTAATTCCAAAAAAAATACTTGAATTTCGAAAAATCAATTTGGTTTTGTTAGTCTAAATATACCATACAAAAGTATGGTAAATCAGGAAACGATTTATTCATAATTTTAGCCAACTTCAACAGCTATACTGAGTTTCTAGGAGGCTAAATAAAAAATCTGAATTTAGTAGATAAACTGCGATTCGAAGCATTCTTTATTCACAGACACGGGCCTGATAAAATTTTTCTATGTCAGTGGCAAAAAAATAAGTCTTTTTTGGACGCACAGCGATCGAGAAATACGTGCTCTCTAGCCACTGACCAGAAAAGCTAATTTTAACATTAAAAATAAAAATATCAGTTATCACATATGAGTAGCCCTGCACAAAACTTAGAAAAAAAGTGCATGCACATATACGGCTTCTCGACTATAAAATTTTATTCCGGAATATAAATTATAAAATATTACATTTACCATATTTTATAAAAGATATAGGTATATAATAAATTATTATTTTACTTGTGATAGCTAAAAATTTTATTTTTATATTATTTTTAAATTTTCTCGTAAATGAAATGATTTTCTACGTCTATATAACCAAGCATATAGAAATTAAGAAGTATTTCTATTTATTAAAATTATTGCATAAGTATCATATCTTAAAATCTGAGTTTATCAGAACAAATTTTCAGTTTTGAATAAGTTATCTTCTTTTAGTTTGTCTTCTAAGTATAGTTGCTAAATTATCGAACCGCTACCGAAATCGCACACCCAGAGTCGTTAGTTTTTCGCTGCGCAGAGGTGCGCATAAGTGACCTTCCAACGAAGAAAAAAAAGCCTATTTTCTACCCTAGGGAGACGGCTTTTTTGCCCGTTATATGTAAAACAATGATTTAAATCACGGGAAAAAATATGGGATTCGAAAACCAATATTGTGTCCCTTGTTTAAAAAATAGCTATTTCTGACGATTTTTTTAAATTTTAAAATAAGAAAATAAAATAAATTTATTTCTCATTAATATTTCCCAGCTTTTCAAAGATTTTTCAAATTCGGAAATTTTTTCCAACTTTGAAATTTTTTTTTACATTTTTAAAATTCCAAAAGATTTTTCAGTTTTTCAATTTTTCAATCCAGATTTTCCAACATCGAAAAATTTTTCCCAATGTTGGAATTTTTTCTCTTCATAATCAGCATCTTTTGATATTGTTAAAATGAGAAAACTACTTATCAAAGAACATATTTTCCACATTTTTACCAATTTTTCGACATCGAAAAAGTTTATTCCAAGTCAATGTTTTATTGATTGTCAATTTCAAATATTTTTTTAATGATGAAATCGCTTAGCAATCAACAAGATTTTCCGACGACTGAAAACTGTTAAAAACAGGAATAACTTTTGTTTGTTAACGTTGCGCTACTCAGGACTGCGAATCCGTTGAGTGATTAACAAAAAATTGTTTTAAAAAAATAAACTAATAGAAAATAAATAAATAATTTACCATAAACTAAAGAATAATACAAATAATATTATTAAAGTTTGTGCTTTTAGTAATAGTATTATTACGCGCGTCTTATATATTAATGAACAAACAATGTGGCATCCCTTCTGGTAAAACTGCGTTCCTCATATTCGGAAAGTACCAATAAAATCTTTTTAAGCTTTGAAGTTTTAATTTATTGCTATCTCCATTTCGGGAATTTCGCGATTTGGTAGCCAAAATTATTAACTTCCGGATTTTTCCACATAAGACTAATTGTAATACAGCGACTATGAAACCCATACTATTCAATTCCTGATAATTCCCTCAAACTAACTGTATATACTTTTATTCTGAATTTCCCAGGGTAGAACGACCTTATTTAGTTGTCTCATTATAACACCATTAAAAGATGCTGATTTTGAATACAAACTTTCTAAAACGTTTTTTAAACCTTTTTCCTAATTTTTACCGATTTTCATTTGCAAATCGGCACACTACATTAAATTGTATGTAAAAAAATTTTTTTTGAGATTAGTCTTATGACCTGATTTGGACCGGCATTTTTCTCTACGATTAGTTTGGGAAATAAGAAACACTCTAATAAAAAGTATAAAAAATATTTATTGAAGCGGTTTACAAATCTCGGCGTAAATATCGAGTTTAGCAGCTAGTTTTTGGGCAAACTTTTATTTTTATTTTTATACTTTAAGAGGTCGGTCTAAGGGCGAGTCATTGATATTTATTATAAATTGCGAATATAAGCTTTTGCCATTTCATTAATTATTTTTCTTGCTATTTTTCCATTAGGCGTTTTAGGTATTTCATCAACAAATTTAACTCCACCCCAAAGTGTTTTATATTTTCCAAGTTCATCAAAAGTCATTTTAACAAGTTCTTCTTCAGTAACCTATAAATATTTTAACTATTATAGAATACTTAAATATTTATTTCAAATTTTTTCAAATAAATTTGGCACTTGCTTTTGATGCTGGTCTTTTCTTTACAAAAGCCATTGCTCTATTGGTATCAGTTTCATCGGGTACTGGTGCAACAGCGGCTTCTAAAACTTCAGGATGTTTTAATAATAAGTTTTCAATTTCTGTTGGAGAAACTTGATAATTTTGGTACTTAAAAACATCTTTTATTCTATCGACTATTACTATTTCACCATTTTCATCATAATATGCTATATCTCCTGTTTTGAACCAACCTGCGAAAACAAAAAATAATATAAATGCAAAATTTTAAGAAAAATGGACATTATTTAGTAAAAATCATTCAGCAAAGAAAAAATTATCAATTCAAAAAAATCAAGAATTTTTATTTAATTTTAAAAATAATTGCAATAAAGTAAAGTTAGATTGCTGAATCTAATTATGATAATTAGTTATTATTATTATTATTTCCATAATTACCATCATCATTAAATGCTGCCCTCGTTTCGGCAGGATTATTATAGTACCCAAGCATCATAATTGCTTTTTTGATTAACATTTCTCCAGATTCATTAGGTCCTAATGTTTCACCTGTATTAACATCAACGATTTTAAGTTGCACATTTGGTAAAACAAAACCAATTGAATCAGGGATTCTACTTTCTGATGTTTGCGATACTGCAGCACCTCCAAGCTCTGTCATTCCTTTTAATAATGATTTTAAAAAATATTTTAAAAATTTATTATTTATCAATGATGTGCTAAAAATTATAAATTATTATCAAATGATAATTTTTTAATAAAAATCGAAATAAAATATTATTAAAACTTATTATTATGGTTTATGTGTTAACACAAGCAACAATGCCATTATGGCAACAATGCCATAGCGAAAATGCCATTTTTAAGGGTAGTTTTGGCCAATTTAAGGGTGAAGCCCCATTTTCTCATAGAAAAGACCCTGATTTTCGTGATCAGCAACCCAAAAAATCTATACTAGACCAAATCTGATGGTGGCCAGAAATACAGCCCCCCACCCCTATTTTGACTGGATAAGTTATTCTTTTTTTTCAGGCACATTATAGATATTTCTAAAAAGCTGTAAAAAAAATAAAAAAAGGAATGAAATTTTATAAAATTTAAAATTTTAATAAATTTAAAAAAAGTTAGCTTAATTCCATAATTTCATAAAAGCAACAAAAAAGTTTAATCCAAAAAAAAAAAAAAAAAATAATCATAAATTTAGAAAAGAATGGATGACAACTGGTATATTAAACTCGATTATTTATAAAGATTATTTATATAATCTTATTAAAAAAAACAAAAGCAATTCCTACTTAAAAAAACATTATAACAAATTTAATAAGATCCTAAAAAAAGTAATTATAGCTGCAAAAAACTTACACGATTCAATGATTGCAAAAAAAAATTTAAATTCATCTAAAAAAATCTGGAACTTTATTAACAGTAAGTTAGGCAAAAATAACTGTAAAAAAAATACTGATATAAAATTTATTAACCATAATAATAATATTATTGATAACAAAGAGCAAATAGTTTCGCATCTTAACAATTATTATAACAAAGTTGGTACAGAGCTAGCAGCGAGCATCCCTGACTCCAATATAGATCTTAGCACAATTAATAATAATCTAAATTCATTTTTTATTAAAGCCACAAATTACTATGAAATCTCCAACATAATTAAAAACATGGGAGACAAAAGTGGCGGTGTTGATAAAATTAACATAAAAACACTAAAAATCTTATCAACATTTATAGTAAAACCATTAGCATTTATTTTTAATTCTTGTATATCTAGAGGAATTTGGCCAAATGAATTAAAAAAGGCGGATATAATTCCTGTATTTAAAAATGGTGATAAAAGTACTATGAGTAATTATAGACCTATTTCGTTAATATCAAATATTGCCAAGATTTTTGAAAAAATCATTTTTATTAGGTTACACTCTTTTTTAAATAAAAATAAAATTATTTCTGAAAATCAATTTGGCTTCTTGAGTGGCATAGGAACTAAGCAAGGTTTGCATAAAGTATCTGATTTGATTTATAATGGATTAAATGAGAGCAATGCAGTGATTGGGACGTTTCTAGACCTCTCAAAAGCATTCGATACTGTAAACCATCAAATTTTATTACAAAAACTTGAAAAATATGGAGTTAGGGGTACTCCTCTAAATTTGCTCAAAAATTATCTGCTGGATCGTCGGCATGCGGTCAGACTTGGCGATACAATAAGTGAGTATAAGATCATTAATGTGGGTGTACCACAGGGTTCCATTCTAGGACCATATCTGTTCCTCATTTACATTAATGATCTGCTCTGTTTGGTTCCTCATGTCTTTTCGTATGCTGATGATACTGCGGTATTCTCTGTTGAAAAAACTTGGAATTCAGCTAAAAACTCAATGAATGATGCGCTTAACCTTATTAATATTTGGTTTATTAATAACAAACTGACTCTTAATCTTAAAAAAACTATGTTTATTACTTTTGGCAGTTACCAAAACAGCCTCCCTGATGCCAACTTTACTGTTAATATCTCTAATCATAGTTTGAATAGAGTATACTCTTGCAAGTATCTGGGAATCTATTTTGACCAGTTCATGCGATGGGATACTCAAGTAAACTATATAATAAATCGGGTAAAATATCTTCTATTTATCTTTTACAAATTAAAACATATCAATAAACATATTCTAAAAATAATGTACTACTCACTATTTCTTGGAGTAGCATCGTATGCAATCTCTGTATGGGGATGTGCTTATGATAACACTCTAAAACTTTTACAAAGCTTTCAGAATAAAATTATAAAAATTATTCGAATTGATAATTGTACT
The DNA here is from genome assembly GCA_022575985.1 of Anagrus nilaparvatae. Lineage (NCBI taxonomy): Eukaryota > Metazoa > Arthropoda > Insecta > Hymenoptera > Mymaridae > Anagrus > Anagrus nilaparvatae. The sequence goes on along the minus strand of JAKSXM010000238.1, from coordinate 6,558,390 downwards.
TTTCTCAATATAAAGCAGTTATTTAGACTTCATTCCTTAACATACTACTATGATGTTTTAACTTATTTATACCAAAATACTGAATTTAGCATAAGAAAAGATCAAATTAAACTCCCTCCCATACATAAAGAAATTTATAAAAAAAGCCCTTACATAGCGTCTTTAAAATTATATAATTTACTTCCAATAGATGCTAAAAAACTAAACATATCCAACTCTAAAGCCCTAAAAATAAAGTTATTAGAATTCTTACTAAATATTAGTGCATTTACAATAGGCAATTCATAATTTAAAAACTTAAAATTTTATATTGTGATAAATTTTAGTTTAAAAGTTTTTAACTTAAATAAATAATGTTAATTAATTTATTTTTCATATTATATTGTACATATTAATATTTCAAATTATTTTACTGTTAAATTTTTTGTTTTTTTTACACCATCTCCCGCACAGACAGCTTTTAGCTGACTCTGGGATGGTCGACTTTTGCAATTTACTGTACTTTAGAATTATAATGTATATAATATAATGTACTTAATAACTAAGTTGATTTGTATGATGGTTGAATAAATAAATAAATAAATAAATAATAATCTGAAATTCGCTTGAAAAAAGAATTTTAGTACGATTTACGTAGGGCCTTGATCTCGAAAGTTATTTTATATCATTTTTTTTCTAGGATATTTTGCAATATTTTATAATTACCAAACACATTAAATACATTTATTCTGCTAGGTAAACTTTTTTTAAATTCCTGAAAAATCCTGGGTGTCACTTTTTCACCAACAGCTGTAATTGTTTGAATTGACTTTAAGTTATATTGGTTAGTCAATAAAACTTTTGATTTTACCAAATAACTTATCATTGTTGGAGTAAATGAAACAAAATTAACCTTCAAATATTAAAAATAGTAAGATGATATTTAACTTTATATAAGTTACAATTACTTACCCCATATTTATCAATAACTTTTAAAGTTTCATGGACATCAAAATTTTGATGTATGATCCTCGTGTACTCGTACTTGATATTTATTAATAAATATACTATTGCAGTTGACCAAAATGGTGCAGAGTACAATAAACTTTTACAATTAGGTATCGAAAATATATCAACGGCTAAAGTATTTTGTTTAACTGATTCGTAAGATATCATTGCGCCTTTTGGAAATCCACTTGTACCAGAAGAAAAAATTATATAAGCTATGTCTTTTTTTAAATTGTCAATTTTTATTGGCTTAAAATTTTTAATTTCTTCTAATGATTGGTTATTTAATATTTCGTCTAAATTTTGTAGTCCATCGTGTTTATCAAATGTAACAAATATAGTTTTTACATTTTCAATTTCTGCTGCCATTTGTAAATTTTGAACATTGGCTTTTGTACAAAACATAATTTTTGGTTTTATTAATTTCATAAAATTTTGAGCAGCTTCTAAAAGAATAATTAATATTTTGTAAATATAAATTATTTTTTATCAAAAAATAATTTTTTTGTATTTTGTTAAAAATATCTATTTGTCTGAGTAGTTAATTTTTAGCATTTTTGATAAAAAGCCATAGTATTAAAAGGGAAATATTAGGGTTAAACCTTTAAATGATGTCTGGCGCAAAGATAAAGCCTAAAATTTGCCCCTTAGTTAACAAATAGCTATTTTTAAGACATTTATATGCTTCACCTAAAGTAAGTTCATGATGCCATGGGTTATAAATGGTCCCAACATAAAAAGATGCTAATACTGGAATGTAATCGTCCAAACGACTACTTGTACTTATTGCGACAATATCGCCTTTCTTAACATTTTGTTTCCTCAACCAAATAGCACACCTTATACTGCGATCTTTCATTTCAGCAAATGTTGTTTGACCTCCAGTATCAGCGTCAATCTTTGAAATATAAAAGCGTATTAAAAATTTTAAAATAAGTAATGAAATTTAACATATTCATTTTAATTATTTAGGATTACCTGAAAGACATGTTGTGGATTTTTTTCAAAAATATCTAAAAAAATTTGTCCAAATTCAGAGGTAGTTTCAGGATAAGGAAAAGATATTCCTTTTATAATTTTATTTTCAATTACAAAATTAGCTTTTGAATTCATGATTGATTCAACACTTAACTAAAAATTTAAAAATTCTATTTTAATTTTTAATTTAAATAAAAAAATATAGCAGTTTCTCGTGATTTGAAATATAAAGTTATAGTATTTTAATGTATAATGTCATCAATATAAATAATATTTAATTAGCTGATAATAAAAAATTTAATATAAAATATATTTCTTATATTATTTGAAGATAACATAAATATTACAAAAAATATTTATAAAGAATATTTTTAAAATTAAAAACTGTATAAGCACGCAAGTATAAAGTAAAAATTAAATAAGAAATAAAGTTTTTCAATAATGGTTTTCATTGGTAAACGAGAACTTGATAAACTGGAAAACATTATTTTGCTAAAAAAAGTTTTAAAAAAATTCGAAAAGGTTTGATATTTAATTGCAAATTTCAGTATAAATAAATATAATATAAATGTATGTGTATGGAAATTATTTAAAAAGCAGTATAATAATTTATAATTTTAATTTTAAAATTTACTTACTATTAAAAATTTTAAGAATAATATGAATAAAAACATTATGATTTCAAATTTTTAGAGATAGTTTTATGCTAAATTTTATTATAAAATTATTTTTTAAACTCTCTGCTCTTTATATATGTTTTATCTATAGCATAGTTAAGAGGGGGAGCTCCTCCCCACCTTGGTCTGTTCCCGGTATTTCATAAAAATTTTTTTCCATAAATATTCCATAAATTTTCCTATTCTAGTAAAGTTATTACATAAGTACTTATGTTAGTCTATCATTCTTTTATCGATAAATTTTGTTTTATTTTATTTTATTTCTTTATTTTTTTTTTTTTTTTTTATCATATTTTGTTTTGTTTTATTTTATCATAAGTCATAAACTCTATTGTCTAAAATACCTATTTGGTGCAGCAATTAATATAAATTTTACTATTTAGTCAATTGCATAAATTTTGTTTAAAAAAATGTCAATAAACAATTTTTTAAGCTAAATAAAAAAATCTTTAACTTTTACTTTAATTAATATTTATAATTTATTTAATAATTAAAAAATTTTATGCTTATTAATTATATGTCCTTAATGAAAATTTAATTATTTGAACCAATATACTCCAGTCAAAATACGGGTTTGTTTGTATTTTCACTGGCGAACACGAGATTTGCTCTACTATAGGTTTTTTGGGTCGCTGAACACGAAAATCGAGGTCATTTCGTAAAGAAATGGGGGCTTCACCCTTAAATTTGCAAAAACTACCCCCAAAAAAGGTTTTTTATTACATATTCGAACTTTGAGCGCTCAGATTTGCACCATACGGGTTTTTTGGGTCGCTGATCTACAATTTCGACTTATTTTTCATAAATAATCAATATTACACCCTTAAAGTAGCTAACACTATCCCTAAAAGGGGTGCCTTTGCTATTTTCGCACTTTGAGCATCCTGGATATGCCCATATAGGTTATTGGTGTCGCTAATAAAGAATTTCGAATTACTTTTCATAAAAAACTTATAACTGGTTTGTGTAAACACAACCTAAATGCATGGAACATGTTTACTTACAGCTGAAGGCTAGGTATAATACATATGTTACTCAAAATTACAATACAATTTTCTAATTTTATAATTTATAATTATCACCTTTACCAGATGTTAAGATTCTAAACCCAAACTATTTTGATTCCCTGAACCTGAATTATTCCAAGTCCCTTAATCGATATTATTCCAAATCCCTAAACCTGAATTATTTCAAGTCCCTATAAATCAATATTATTCTAAGTCCATAAACCTGTATTATCCTAAGTCCTTAAGCCCAGATTTTTCAAAGACTCCTAATTATTCTAAGTCTCATTTGAGCCCCCTCCCTTAAATAGGACAAATTTTACCCCCCTCCTAAATAGGACAAATTTTACCACCCCCTTTAAATAGGATAAATTTGACCCCCCCCTTAATTTTCAAATTCTGACGTACCCCCTCCCTATAAACATGTTCTATGTTAAAAGTATTGATGCACTCGTGATTGCAATTACCGGTGTAATGTCCTAAATTGATGAGTGAATATTTCAATATTATTAGGGGGTACTTATCGTACATCCAACACCATCAAAAAATAAACAACACTTTAGTGTTGAATTCCAAACTTTCATAAAAATAATTTCAAAGCAGGTACTTAGAATTTAAGAAGTTAAGGTTGAATCAGGTGGATAGAAATAGCATTTTTTGAGTAAAAATTTCTGGAGATCGAAACTTCTGGAATGTTTAATATTTTTAGCCATTGATCATGTTATGTTTCCCTTAAAATTAAAAAAATAATTTTGAAAATTTATTGACTACTGACGGAATTATTAGCGCTTGAAATTTCATTAATTTTTGAGGTACTTAATTAATCAAGACTTTTTTATAAATAATCTGATTTTAAAAATCTTTGAATATAATATTTAAGACATTATTTAGCATCGATTCACTTTTTAAAAAATTTGATTTTCTACGTTTCGCCGCGAATAAATTGATTTTTTGAAAAATTTAGGTTAGGCCAAAAATCAAAAAACTTGAAATATATTTTACATTATTGTTAAAAATTGAGATTTTTTTTAGTGAATCGATGCTAAATAATGTCCTAAATATTATATTCAAAGATTTTTAAAATTAGATTATTTATAAAAAAGTCTTGATTATTTAAGTACCTCAAAAATTAATGAAATTTCAAGCGCTAATAACTCCGTCTGTAGTCAATAAATTTTCAAATTTTTTTTTTAAATTTTAAGGGACACATAACATGATCAATGGCTAAAAATATTAAACACTCCAGAAGTTTCGATTTCCAGAAATTTTTACTCAAAAAATGCTATTTCTATCCACCTGATTCAACCTTAAAGTCTTTCGATAGTTGAAGGAATAATCAGAATTTTTTTTATTTCATTCTAAATTATTAAAGTCTTATTTGACCCCCCCCCCTTCAATAGGACAAATTTGACCCCCCCCCTTAAATAGGACACATTTGACCCACCCCTTAATTTTCAAGTTCTGAAGTACCCCCCTCCCTATAAATATGTTCCATGTTAAAATTAAAATTTTACCCCTAAATTGGCTAAAACTACCCCTGGAAAGGGGGTGTTTTTAATATTTTTTTAGTATTCTTAATTTACCTCAATATTTGTGATCAGCCACCCAAAAAACCTCTATATACCAAATTTCAAAGGGCTAGAGTGAATGTAGCAAAAATGCACTTTTTAGGGGTAGTTTTGGCTACACTGAGAAAAAATGTAGAGGAAAATGTACATTTGCAACTGGAAGATTTTACTATTAATTTTAGTAAAGTTATCCGAAGAATTGAAAATAGTACATTTTACTATAATTAAGGGTAATTTTTCTTGAGTAAGATTTTCTACAAAATATTATTATACTCTCACTCTCTCACATGTGTATAACTTTTATTTTATTTTTTTTTTTTTTTTTATTTATTTATTTATTTATTTATTTTTTTTTTTTTTTCAATTTATTTTTTTTTTAATTTTTTTTTTATAATTTATATTTTATAAATTATATAATTTTCATTCCTTATATAGTATCTGAAATCAAATTTTGTCACTTGCGAGAAAAAATGTGTAAAATAAATTCTACTAAAATTAAGGGTAATTTTTTTTTCCTTTACGGGTAGTTTATAAAATACATGTTGGTAAAAAATAACATAAAACGCCATTTTGACAACTTCAAATTATTTTACTAATCAAAAGGGTAATTTTTACCAATACATTTTTGTGAGTGTACACAGTAAAAAATAATGAACACAATATTACTACCGTTTAGTAATTTTACTACGATTTAGTAATATTGCCAAAAAAATACTAAATTTTCTACTAGCAGTAATTTTACGATTTCGTAGTAATATTACTACAAAAGTAGTAATTTTAGTAAACTTGTAGTAAATTTAAAATTTATTGAGATTTCACCCAGACACACACGGTAGAGCTGCTTTGGTTGAATATTCAACCAAGTGATTAAAAAGCAGCTCTACCGCGGATGTCTGGGTAAATTTACTATTTTTGTAGCAATATTACTAAATCGTAATAAAATTACTAAACGATAGTAATATTGTGTTCATTATTTTTTACTGTGTAATTTAAGGGTGATGCTCCAATTTTTCATAGAAAATACCTCAATATTAGTGATTAGTGACCTAAAAAACTCCCGTATACCAAATTTCAAAGAGCTAGAGTGAATATAGCGAAAATGATATTTTTAGGGGTTGTTTTGGCTAATTTAAGGGTGTAGGTCTAATTTTTCATAAAAAGTACCTCAATATTCGTGATTAGCGACCCAAAAAACCAATACTAGACCTAACCTGGTGGTAGCCAGAAACTATACAATATAATTAAACCCCTATTTTGACTAGAGTATTAGTTACATTTCACCAGGAACGAGAAAATTGAATCAGAATTTTCATTCGATAACCACAAAAACTGGTTCCAGAAATTCAGTTTTTTTTTTTTTTTTTTAAACATGGAACGTGTTAATAGGAAAGGGTATTCAAAAAAGGTCCCAAATTCAGCTGGCGGGATGAAAAATTGACTTTTTTAGGGGGGTGGGGGTCAAACGGACTTGGACTATTTTCGAGTTAGGGACTTAAATTAATTTGGATGTAGGGACTTAGAATAATTTTAATTTAGGGGCTTAGAATACTTTAAATTTATAGACTTAGAAAAATTTCGATTTAGGGATTATGATTTTGGTTCTGGGACTTATAATAATTAAGGAGTATAAATTAAAACCTGTTTTAAGTGAACATGTTCCATGAAAAGAATTTTTAAAAAGTATCAGACCCAACCCAGTGCAGATACTGCTCAAAATTGTTTATGTATAGCCCGGAACTTATTAATAATCCGTTTCTGCTTATCTATTTATATAATTGTCGACATAATTGTATTCAAATAATATTTATGTAATTTCCAGGACGTTGACAAGCTTCTATTGAAATAATGTAAGACATTGCAATAAAAAAAAAGACTAAATAAATTAATTTATTCATTCTTAAGCTTTTCTTCAAAGATATTTTAAGTTGCTAAATCGAATGAGATTTTTTAACTGTTAATAATTTTTACAATTTCATTTTAATTTATACTAAAATAAATACCTTTGAAAACAAGATAAGGCATAATTACGAGAAAGATAACCATTGATCAAAATAATTCGATAATATCTCGGCTAAAAAAATTACCTAGGATCCTACATGAGATCCTACGTGGAAATTTCACCGATATTTCTTACGTAGGAATTATTATATTACGACCCATGGCCAGAAAAATAAAGAATGTCCCAAATCGCACGTAAATTACATTCCGAGGGTGGTAAACTGCGTTTTGGGGCATTATTTTTTTTTATAGCCCAGGATCGTATACAATTTTTTTGCGTCAATGGCGAGAAAATATGTCTTTGCCAGACGCGCAGTGGCCGGGAAATACGTGCTTTCTGGCCGATGATCAGAAAATATTTTTTTCGACATTTTTTTAAAAATTAATATTTCTCTTTATTTAATGATTTAAATGGTTCTTTTAAATTTTAAAAATTTTATTCATTATTTAGGTAAATATAATAATAAAAAGGTCATTAGATTATTTCATATTGATATAATGAATCAAGTGTTATTCAATTAAATTGTGTATTATTTATTAATTAACTTTATCTTATGAATACCCAGGGAAAACCCAAAATTGAATTAATTTGCTTCGTTGAATTGAAGTTAATCAAAAATACAATATAAATACTGTAGGGTAATTCCATGGATAAATAGCTAAAAAAGTCGATCGAGGTCTTGAAAATAAATTTTTATTTTTAATTTTCTTTTTTTTATTAAAACGTGTTGAAAGTAGATGGTTCCCTGCGTCTAAAGGTTTTATATTAATTTTCAAGGGTTTTATGCCACCTTAAAGTTGTTTGGTAAATATTAACCTATCAGTCACCGTTTTCGAAATTTTCTTATAAAATCATTAAATAATTTAAAAAAAAAAAAAAAAAAAAGAAATTGGTTTTCGATGTAAAATTTCATGACGAAATCAAATTTTTAGTCAGGTTTTGACCACTGTGTGTCATTTCGTGGGAAAATTCAAAATTAAAAATTTAAGTAATTGTTATTATAATTGTTATTATTATTTAATTTATGTAATTTTTCAAACCTAAACAGAGATGAGGAAATACTCTACTTTCGGACCGGAGTATGAGTATTCACAATGTATCTTATACGGGCGCGATTAACGTGCGGTCTACTTGTGCCCAGTTCTGACCCTAAAGTTTAAACAGGATTAAAATAAATTAAATTGAGATTAAATTTAATTGATATTTTCGTACTTTTAGCATCCAGGATATGCCCATATAGGTTTTTTGGACGTTAATCAAGAATTTTGACTTCCTTTTCATAAATAATCAATATTTCACCACAAAAAAGGAGTCCAAATTCTTGAATAGCGACCCAAAAAACCTACATGGGCATATCCTGGACGCTCAAAGTGCGAAAATAACAAAAACACCCCTTTTAGGGGCAGTTTAAGGGTGAAATATTGATTATTTATGAAAAAGAAGTCGAAATTGTTGATCATCGACCCAAAAAACCCGTATGGTGTAAATCTGAGCGCTCAAAGTACGAATATGTAAAAAAAACCCTTTTTACCTAACTTATAATAAGTCCCTAAACCTGAATTATTCTAAATCCCAAAATTGAAATTATTCTAAGTCCCGTTTGTCCTCAGCCCTTAAATCGGACAAATTTGATTCCCCCTTGATTTTCTGATTTCCATGTTAATATCTTCCATGTTAACACACCAAATACCCACCGGTTCATGTCAGTGGGTCTTCTGGGTCTAGAAACACAGAGTTTCGTATTCTAAGATTATGGATTATAGGGTATCTTCAAAATATCGCAGTATTCATATCTCTTAACCTATTATTTCCAGTTGGTCTAATTTATTTTTTTTAAGTATATTGCCTTTGAATCCCCGTCAACTGCAATTTTTTATTGATAAATCTGATACCGATATATAGTCAATAAACCCATATCCATTTTTGGCCCAAAATGACTATTTTTTAATTGCTGCTAAAATCACAGTTATTAAGATAAATACATTATTATACGACACTAAAACGAAAGTAATTAAAATAGACTTCTCTTTAAATTATCATATTTTGTTGGGTTATGTAGAATTTCGAGACTCTAAAAGATCATAAGACACCTTTAGAGGCTATTTAAGACCTTTTGGATCGTGCAAAACTGTGCGAGTCTTTGCGAGGCCGGAAGACGCCTTGCAAGACCGTGCTAGGTCCCGGGAGAGACCCTGCGAGACCTTGTGAGCCCATGCGAGGCCAGAAGAGGTCATAAGGTATCGCGAGTGAGCGGCCCCTCGAAAAAATACAACAGTGATTTCAAGTGCATAAATATAGAGTGCGAACCTGTAAAAGATGCAACGCTTAAAAAAAGCTGAAATCGGACTGAAAAGGACTGCATGAAAATTTATTTTGGGACCCAAATACGTTATATGCATCCTACAGAAAAATTTGAGTTCAAATTTTAAACAAAATATTAATATCGAAAGTTTGGCATATTGCAAAAGGACAGTTCACGGTCGCAACATTTTTAACGCATATATCCCACAAAATTTTTTTTAGTTAAATATGTGCAGTAGGTAGTGAATTAAAAAAAATATTATTTAACAACTTTTGAAAAGAAAAAAAAGTGCAAAAGAACATTTGTTTCGGATATAAGTAGGTAGGCGGGAGGGAGAGCACTTTGTATACCGTTTCCTATGAAAAGCACCCATATACCCACACATTACATAACAAAAAAGAAAAAAAAAGGGACCTTCCAACGTAGAAAAATTTTTTTCTGACGATTTTTTTTTAATTTTGAAATAAGAAAATAAAATAAATTCATTTCTCATTAATATTTCCCAGGTTTTTAAAGATTTTTCAACGTCAAAAAATTTTTTTTTACATTTTTAAATTCTAAAAGGTTTTCCAGTTTTTCAATGATTTACCAACATCGAAAAATTTTCCCCAAAGTTGGAATTTTTTCCTTTCATAATCAGCATCTTTTGATATTTTTGAAATGAGAAAACTACTTATCAAAGAACATATTTTCCAGTTTTTTACCAATTTTTCGACATTGAAAAAGTTTATTTCAAGTAAATGTTTTTTTGATTGGCAATTTCAAATATTTTTTCAATGATGAAATCACTTAGCAATCAACAAGATTTTCCGACGTCTGAAAATTGTTAAAAACAGGAATAATTTTTGTTTGTTAACGTTGCGCTACCCAGGACTGCGAATCCGTTGAGTGATTAACAAAAAATTAGTAATTTAAGTTTTAACTATTACATTATGTTAATAATATTTTCTATATATTCATAAAATTAATTTTCCTAATATTGTTAGCAAATTTAATAATAAATATCTTTTGATTTTATTAATTTACATTTTATATATTAGTGTTTAATCGCGTAGTACTTCTGCAGAAAGAATAAATTTAAAGTACAACTTTAAACTAGTATGTGTTTTATTTATTAAATAAAAAGAAATATATTTTATTAAATGATGTTTATGTGTTTATTTATGAAAAGAAAATTTTTTTAAAAAAATAAACTAATAGAAAATAAATAAATAATTTACCTTTGGTAATATTGTATTATTACGCGCGTCTTATATAATAAACAAACAATGTGGCATCCCTTCTGGTAAAACTGCGTTATAAAATTTTCTTCGTTTAATTAAGCGAAATTTTACACGTTTACCTCATATTCGGAAAGTACCAATAAATTCTTTTTAAGCTTTGAACTTTTAATTTAACGCTATCTGCATTGGGAAATTTGCAATTTGGTAGCAAAAATTGTTAACTTCCGGATTTGTCCACATAAGACTAATGTAATATTTGTACCCTTAAATCTCAAAATTTTGCGACTATGAGACCCATACCATTCGATTCCTGAGAATTTCCTCAAACTAACAGTATATACCATTATTCGGAATTTCCCTGGTAGAACGACCTTATTTAGTTGTCTCATTATAACACTATTAAAAGATGCTGATTTTGAATACAAACTTTCTAAAATGTTTTTAAAACCTTTTTCCTAATTTTTACCGATTTTCATTTGCAAATCGGCACACTACATTAAATTGTATGTAAAAAAATTTTTTTTGTGATTAGTCTTATGACCTGATTTGGACCGGCATTTTTCTCTACGATTAGTTTGGGAAATAAGAAACACTCTATTAAGAAGTATAAAAAATATTTATTGAAGCGGTTTACAAATCTAACAAGTTTAGAAGCTAGTTTTTGGACAAATTTTTTATTTTTATACTTTAAGAGGTAGGTCTAAGAGCGAATAATTGATATTTATTATAAATTGCGAATATAAGCTTTTGCCATTTCATTAATTATTTTTCTTGCTATTTTTCCATTAGGCGTTTTAGGTATTTCATCAAGAAACTTAACTCCACCCCAAAGTGTTTTATATTTTCCAAGTCCATCAAAAGTCATTTTAACAAGTTCTTCTTCAGTAACCTATAAATATTTTAACTATTATAGAATACTTAAATATTTATTTCAAATTTTTTCAAATAAATTTGGCACTTGCTTTTGATGCTGGTCTTTTCTTTACAAAAGCCATTGCTCTATTGGTATCAGTTTCATCGGGTACTGGTGCAACAGCGGCTTCTAAAACTTCAGGATGTTTTAATAATAAGTTTTCAATTTCTGTTGGAGAAACTTGATAATTTTGGTACTTAAAAACATCTTTTATTCTATCGACTATTACTATTTCACCATTTTCATCATAATATGCTATATCTCCTGTTTTGAACCAACCTGCGAAAACAAAAAATAACATAAATGCAAAATCTTAATAAATATGCACAATATATAGTAAAAATTATTCAGCAAAGAAAAAATTATCAACTCAAAAAAATCAAGAATTTTTATTTAATTTTAAAAATAATTGCAATAAAGTAAAGTTAGATTGCTGAATCTAATTATGATAATTAGTTATTATTATTATTATTTCCATAATTACCATCATCATTAAATGCTGCCCTCGTTTCGGCAGGATTATTATAGTACCCAAGCATCATAATTGCTTTTTTGATTAACATTTCTCCAGATTCATTAGGTCCTAATGTTTCACCTGTATTAACATCAACGATTTTAAGTTGCACATTTGGTATAACAAAACCAATTGAATCAGGGATTCTACTTTCTGATGTTTGCGATACTGCAACACCTCCAAGCTCTGACATTCCTTTCAATAATGATTTAAAAAAATATTATAAACATTTATGAATTATTAATGATGTGCTAAAAATTATAAATCATTATCAAATGATAATTTTTTAATAAAAATCGAAATAAAATATTATTAAAACTTATTATTATGGTTTATGTGTTAACACAAGCAACGAGCATGAAACATGTTCACTTATAACAGTTTTTAATTTATACTCCTTAATTATTATAAGTCCCAGAACCAAAAGTCTCTAAATTGAAATTTTTCTAAATCCATACATTTAAAGTTTTCTAAGCCCCTAAATTTAAATTATTCCCTACATCCAAATTATTTTAAGCCCCTACATCGAAAATAGTCTAAGTCCGTTTGACCCCCACCCCCCTAAAATTTGCTTGAAAAAAGAATTTTAGTATGATTTCTCGCAGGACCTAGATCTCAGAAGTTATTTTATATCATTTTTTTTCTAGGATATTTTGCATTATTTTATAATTACCAAACACATTCAATACATTTATTCTGCTAGGTAAACTTTTTATAAATTCCTGAAAAATTCTAGGTGTCACTTTTTCGCCAATAGCTGTAATTGTTTGAATTGACTTTAAGTTATATTGGTTAGTCAATAAAACTTTAGATTTTACCAAATTACTTATCATTGTTGGAGAAAATGAAACAAAATTAACCTTCAAATAATAAAAATAGTAAGATGATATTTAACTTTATATAAGTTACAATTACTTACCCCATATTTATCGATAACTTTTAAAGTTTCATGGACATCAAAATTTTGATGTATGATCCTCGTGTACTCGTACTTGATATTTATCAATAAATATACTATTGCAGTTGACCAAAATGGTGCAGAGTACACTAAACTTTTACAATTAGGTATCGAAAATATATCAACTGCTAAAGTGTTTTGTTTAACTGATTCGTAAGATATCATTGCGCCTTTTGGAAATCCACTTGTACCAGAAGAAAAAATTATATAAGCTATGTCTTTTTTTAAATTGTCAATTTTTATTGGCTTAAAATTTTGAATTTCTTCTAATGATTGGTTATTTAATATTTCGTCTAAATTTTGTAGTCCATCGTGTTTATCAAATGTAACAAATGTAGTTTTTATATTTTCAATTTCTGCTGCCATTTGTAAATTTTGAACATTGGCTTTTGTACAAAACATAATTTTTGGTTTTATCTGTTTCATAAAATTTTGAGCAGCTTCTAAAAGAATAATTAATATTTTGTAAATATAAATTATTTTTTATCGAAAAATAATTTTTTTGTATTTTGTTAAAAATATCTATTTGTCTGAGTAGTTAATTTTTAGCATTTTTGATAAAAAGCCATAGTATTAAAAGGGAAATATTAGGGCTAAACCTTTAAATGATGTCTGGCGCAAAGATAAAGCCTAAAATTTGCCCCTTAGTTAACAAATAGCTATTTTTAAGACATTTATATGCTTCACCTAAAGTTAGTTCATGATGCCATGGGTTATAAATGGTTCCAACATAAAAAGATGCTAATACTGGAATATAATCGTCCAAACGACTACTTGTACTTATTGCGACAATATCGCCTTTCTTAACATTTTGTTTCCTCAACCAGAGAGCACACCTTATACTGTGATCTTTCATTTCAGCAAATGTTGTTTGACCTCCAGTATCGGCGTCAATCTTTGAGATATAAAAGTGTATTAAAAATTTTAAAATAAGTAATGAAATTCATAGCATGATCATTTTAATTATTTAGGATTATGTTAAAAAAATATATATTATTTTACCTGAAAGACATGCTGTGGATTTTTTTCAAAAATATCTAGAAAAATTTGTCCAAATTCAGAGGTAGTTTCAGGATAAGGAAAAGATATTCCTTTTATAATTTTATTTTCAATTAGAAAATTAGCTTTTGAATTCATGATTGATTCAACACTTAACTAAAAATTTATAAATTCTATTTTATAAAAAAATAGTGAAAAAAATACTTTCAATTATTTTATAAAAAATCAAATAAACCTTGGTTTCACAATAAAAAATTATCAAGAGAATTCATAGTCACTGTTAATAGATGCAGATCAAACCATTATAGCTTAAATTATTCTTTACATAAAATAAAAGTTGTTGGAAATCCTGCTTGTGAATGTGGATATGAAAACCAAGATATAAATCATATAATATGGCAATGCAATAAATTTGATCAAGAGAGAAAGAATTTAATTAAAAAACTAAGAAAACGAAAGCAATACCTTCCTATAGACATCAACACATTATTAGTGGAACCTGATATCAACAATCTACTTATAATATTTCAATTTCTCAAAAATTGTAAAATCTTACTGTAAATAAAAAAAAAAAAAAAAATCAATTCTTGTATTAAAAATGTATTATATTAAAATTAAAACACTGTAATATTAAAAATGTATTATACTAAAATTAAAGCACTGTAATATTAATGTACAAATAATGTATGCATAATAATCTTTCATTAATAAAGATTCAAAATGCTTAAATAAAAAAAAAAAAAAAAAAAAAAAATGTCATCAATGTAAATAATGCTTAATTAGCTGATAATATAAAATTTAAGATAAAATATATTTCTTATATTATTTCAAGATAACATGAATTGCAAAAAATATTTTAAAAGAATGTATTTATAAAATATTTTTAGTATAAAGTGAAAAATTAAATAAGAAATAAATTTTTTCAATAACAGTTTTCATTGGTATACTAGTACTTGGTAAAATTGGAAAACATTTTCTAAAAAAAAAAAACTCAAAAAAGTTTAATATTAATTGCAAATTTAAGTATAAATAAATATAATATAAATATATGTGTATGATAATTATTAAAAAAGCAGTATAATAATTTATATTTTTAATTTTAAAATTTACTTACTATTAAATATTTTAGATAGTTTTGTATTTGTATTTGTATTTGTATTGTTTACCTTTTTTGCACGTGGGCACACCAAGCCTAATTTTAAGCAAAAATTTATTATAAAATATTTTTTAAACTCTCTGCTTTATATATATATATATTTTATATCTTTCATAGTTAAGAGAAGGGGCTCCACCCCTCCCTGATCTGTTCCCGGTATTCCATAAAAAAACATTTTTCTATTCTAGTAAAGTTATTACATAACCCGAGACATGTAAGCTTTAATTTATTTTCTGAATGTTCAAAATCTACTGCTTTTTTATAATTAGCATTTTCCGCCATTTTGCATGGTACATGCCTTAAAAAAAAAAATAATGTTCTACTGCTAATAAAGCACTTAAACAATCCTGACTATGCAAAATCAATTAATTTTTCTTGTACTTTTCCCAGATTTATATTTTGCCTGCAAAAAAAAAAATTGAAAAAAAAAATAATAAAAATTTGTTGTCTTCGAAAAAGCTAGTAATCCATTTTAACCTATATAATAAGACAAATTTCATCTAACTAAAATAATTTTCAAGACCTTTATTTTTATTAAGATTGTTATTCTTCATAGAGAAACCATTGTTTTAGGTGAAATTTTTATTTCTGATTTTTTGGCATATCAGCACGTTTTGTAGATTTTTAGAATTACTAAATAATAATTATTATTAATTAAATAATAATTATTCATTATTAATTAATAAATAATACAGAATTTAACTGAATAACACTTGATTAATTTTATCAATATGTAATAATCTGATGACTTTTTTATTATTACTAGATTCAACTACGCTTTGCGCACAGATTGATGATTTGAGTTATGAAATGTTTGTAATTTATGAAAACCAAAAATTTATGATTATTCAGAGTTAAAATTTAGGGTCAATTGCAAAAATTTTAAATAATATAATCTACATTTCATTCACCTATAAGCTTAAAGTTTGTATTATAATATGAATTTAAATATAATTTTTAAAAGAAATAAAATATAATTTTTTGTTAAGTTAATTTTAAAAAAAATGTTGGAAAAAATATTTATTTTCTAGCCATCAGCCAGAAAGCATGTATTTCCAAAGATTTTCTCGCCACTGAAACAGAAAAATCGAATACGATCCTGGGCTATAAAAAAATAATGCCCCAAAGCGCAGTTTGCCACTCTCGGCTTCGCCTCGGAAGTTAATTTACGTGCGATTCGGGCTATTCTTTATTTTTCTGGTCATAGGCCGTAATATACTAATTCCCACGTAGGTAATATTGGTGAAATTCCTACGTAGAATCTCGTGTAGGATCCTACTTAAATTTCTTAGCCTTGATATTATCGAATTGCTTTGATACCCACGAAAAGGGGGTGTTTTTGCTATTTTCGAACTTTAAGCATCCAGTATATGCCCATATAGGTTTTTTGGGTCGCTAATCAAGAATTTCGACTTCTTTTTCATATATAATTTAATTTTCACCCTTAAAATAGCTTGAACTACCCCTAAAAGGGGTGTTTTTGCTATTTTTGCACTTTGAGCGTCCAAAGTACGTTCTTATACGTTTTTTGGGCCACTAATTAAGAATTTCGACTTCTTTTTCATAAATACTGAATATTTCACCCTTAAAATAGCTAAAAATACCCCTAATTTCGGTATATCCTATAGACGCTCAAAGTGCGAAAATAACAAAAACACCCCATTTACAGGTAGTTTTAGATGCTTTAAGGGTGAAATTTTAATTATATATGAAAAAGGAGTCGAAATTCTTGATTTGCGTCCCAAAAAACTTATATGGGCATATACTGGATGCTAAAAGTACGAAAATAGCAAAAACACCCCCTTTTCGGGGGTAGTTTTAACCAATTTAGAGGTGAAATTTTAATTATTTATGAAAAAGAAGTCGAAATTATTGATCAGCGACTCAAAAAACCCGTATGGTGCAAATCTGAGTTCTCAAAATGTGAATATGTAAAAAAAACTCCTTTTTGGGGGTAGTTTTTGCAAATTTAAGGGGGAAGCCCCAATTCCTCTGTCAAATTACCCCGTTTTCGTGTTCAGCGACCCAAAAAACATATAGTAGAGCAAATATGGTTTTCGCCAGTGATAATACAACCAAACCCGTATTTTGACTGGAGTACCACCCCCATCCAGCTTTTAAGGGTTGTAAATAGGGCCAAATGTATGATACATCAATGTATACGAAGTTTACTTAAATTTACATAAAAAATATTATTTTCAAACATATTAAAACGGGACTCAACAAATGATTGAAAATAGAGGAAAGTTTCTCAAATGGTACATACTTATTAAAATTACAAATGTTTTAAACTCAAAATATGAACTTTCCTTACGAAATAATAAAATATACAATTTTAATTTATCAACAAATGATCGCTTACAAAGGCAGTTAAATAAATTTTTTTTTACTAGTTAAAATCGTGCTGACGATAAAAACTATAAAACTTTTTTTTTTACTAATAATCGTGTGTAAATTTGAATAAAAAAAATAATATATTGAATCCAAATAATTCTTAAATTTAATTCTTAAACCTTAGCTAGAAAAAAAATTTAATAACTTCACATCTTAGTCTGAATTGACATCATCGAGATCTTCCATCAAACTTTCAATTTCATTGTATAATCCACTAGTTGAAGGTAGCGTTGCATCACTTGCCATATTAAATTCAGAATTATTTTTTAAATGATTTAATAAATGATTTGATACATGTGCCTTAAATTCATTTGAATCTGCAAAAGCTTTTCCACATTTACTACATTCTTCAATTTTTTCAGTTTCGGTTTCATTAAATATGATTGTTATATTGTTATCGTGAGTTTTTTCATGTTCTTGGAAATTGCATAATTGATCAAAAGTTTTTTTGCATTTTTTACATGTATATAATTTATCTTCTCCATGAATTCTTTTATGTCTTGATAACGAACTAGCTCTAGAAAAACATTTATTGCATATGCTGCATTCATAAGGCACTGTACCAAAATGAGTATTTTGATGATCTTTTAAATTTTGTTTTGAAGTAAAAGACTTTGCACATATTTCACATTTATGAGTAATTGTATGTCGTTTTAAATGCTTGGATAACTTATTTGGATCTTCGTATGCTTTTGTACATTGATCACATTTGTAAGGTTTTTCATATATGTGTTCAAATTTTTCGTGTTCGTTACGAGCAGAAATATTTGAAAAATCTTGATTACACATTGTACATTTGAAATATTCATTCGATTGTAAACTAAATTCTATTTCATTTTGGTTAGCGTTCTAACAATAAATATTAATCTTTTAAAAAAAGCAATTTTATTTATTAAAATATTAAAATTTTAGAAAAATCTTACTGGAATTTCTAGAATTTGTATTTCTGATGATGATGTTGATGCATTATTGGAATTACATTCAAAGATGTAAATAATAATTAAATAAAATAGAATTATTTTCATATTTCTTAAAATTATTTTCGATTATTTGCAAATATAATACAGAAAAAATTAAAAACTTTATTTGGTTATATAGTTTTATTAAAAAACTAAATTGCTTGATCGTGATTAAAATTTGATAATACACAATTTTTATTACATATTTTATACTACAAGCGTTTTAGAATTTTAAATTAAAAGTAATGTTTTAAATTTTTAAATTACGCTAAAGCCTCGATTATCCGGACCTAAATTATACGGATTTCAGATTACCGGAAATGCATTTCAATCCAAAACAATAAATATTTAATTTTTTTTTCATAAATATATCAAATATTCACGTCAAAATTAATTTATTTACTATATGTTCAAGTTTGTTTTTTATATGCTTTTTATATGTTTTATATATTTTTTAAAATTTGGGTGGTGTCTAAAAAGAAATGTGTTTCTTATGTCTTTTTGTAAATAATAATATTACTAGTGATAATAAAATAGGTAACGAGGTAGCTAAAAGCTTGGAAGAAAAAGTTGTAGAAACCATTACTAAATCTTATATTTGCAAAAAATTAATTTCTATATTGGGCAATAGAGATCCCCCTTCTTATAGCCCATATAAAGTAGATAATAAAAAAGAAAGTATGAAGTATAATTTGTTTGGAAGCGTAAAAACGTCCATAGAAACACATAATTTTATTATAATTTTAAAATTAAAGAGTTTAAATGATTAATACGACTGCGATCTTATAAATACCGATTTGGACGTTATATGTAAAATTATACACGCATACAAAAAATTAGTAAATATAACTAAAATTACGATGTTGTTAACTAAATTCAGTTTGGTTAAAAGTCACTATAAATTATTAGTAAAATTTACTAATAAAATTTGTTTGTAAAACTAAAACCTCAATTTTTTTAGAAAAATTTACTAATTTTTTGGTTATATTTACCAATCTATGTTAATTTGTTTTTACTACATTTGTATAGGTTAATTTTACTATTCTTTTTTTTGCGTGTATAGTGCATAAAACCGGTGCCTTGAATAATACATTTAAAAATGAAAAATATCAAGCTCATATTGGCACTGGTCCAAAACCAACTGAAATATTAATCGTAGGTAATTTTGCTGGTAAACTTTATGCCGAAAATATCAATAATTTTCCAAATGAACTCACATTATGGAAACTAAACTGGATTGGACCGTTATGGGGGAGCTGAAAGAAGCATATATAAATAATGCTACAATGACTATTACTTCTATGCTAATACAAGAAACAAATTAATAGGCATTACAGCGCTTCGATATATTACGGAGTAATTACCCAATCGATAAAAATACAAAAGTAAACAAAAATTGAAAAGGTTAGGCAGAAATTTTAATTGCAGTAAAAATTAATAAAGAGGGTCTTTTTGAGAGGAATTTTGGAATTACTTTGGGTTGATGACCACCTCACGTAGCCAAGCTATTATGAAATTGCAAAAATACAATTTCAAAATACTATGCGAAAATTAGAAAAGCATGGTTTGATGAAGGAATATGGCGGGGTCTTTGAAAATTAGTTGCCTGTGAGAGTTATTATCTGTGACCCCTTTTAGGGGTTGTTTTTGCTAATTTTAGGGTGAAATATTAATTATTCATAAAAAATTCCCCCAAATTCTTGATCAGCGACCCAAAATACCTGCATGGACCTAATCTGATAGCACAAAGTGCGAAAATAGCTAAAACGCCCCTTTTAGGGTTGTTTTTGCTAATTTAAGGGTGAAATATTAATTATTCATAAAAAATTCCCCCAAATTCTTGAACAGCGACCCCAAAAAACCCATATAGACCTAATCTGGTTGCTCAAAGTGCGAAAATAGAAAAAACACCCCCTTTTAGATTTTTGCTAATTTAAGGGTGAAATTTTAATTATTCACAAAAAAACTACCTCAAATTCTTGTTCAGCGACCCAAAAAACACTCTTAGGCCAATTCTTGGCTAAATCTAGAAACTCAGTTTGCTAATATATCAAAAAAACACCTTTTTGGGGGTAGTTTTTGCAAATTTAAGGGTGTTCCGACAATATCTCCCGGAAAAGACCCCGATTTTCGTGATCAGTGATCCAAAAAACATATAGTAGAGCAAATCTCATGTTGCCAGTAGAAAATACACCCTAAACCGCGTTTTGACTGGAGTAATAGACATGCTGTGAAAGAAGGAAGTACAAGAAAGGTTAGACCTATATTTGATGCACACGTGAGTCCAAAAGATCATTCTAGGTTAAATAATTGTTTAGAAAAAGGACCTAACCTCATTGAACTTATTCCTACAATTAATTCACGTTTTCTTAAACGAAAAATTGGTATTATAAAGGTGCTTTAGGAGTATTTTGTCAGAAAAGAGTTGTTTTTGAGTTTTCATGTAGTCCTTTTTTGCTTATAGCTGTTATTAAGCTTTTGCTTGACATTTCTGAAAGAGGAGAAATGAAAATACTAATAAACCCAAAATTTTTTTAAGCTATTAAGGGTTTATTTTATTGAGACAATCTATGTAAATGTGTAAATACAATTGAAGTAAATGAACTTTTTACTCAAGCTACTGAAATTTTTACTGCTACAAAATTTGAATTAAGAGGCTGGGAAAATACGTATGATGATTTAGCAAATGAATCTAAAGTACTTGGTGTGAGATGGAATAAGCATATGAGCAATTATTTTAAAAGTGATACTTAATTCGAGCCTGGAATCGTAAATTTTTTTTTTGAGGGCACATCGATATGACTCGTGTTTTCAGATAGTTTGAACCTTCAGAAAACCGAAAAAAATCGTGAACAAGAAATCGGCGATAGGTGCCAAAAAGATTTTTTCACTTTTATGTCAAAAAACGTATTTTTCGTATCTGAGCTACCCCAAATTTTTAAAATAACTTTAGGTAAAAAAATTTTTTTAAAATAGATAAGAAAATCTGATTGCCAGGGAAAAACCACTCCAGAAGAAAAAAAAACTTATCTTTTTACGATGAAATTTAGCCAAGTTATCGTCAATTTAAGATTTTGCTCAAATTCGTTTTAAAAAAGATTGAAATTTTATTGAAAAAAGCCTGTTTCTGAACTTTAAACATGCATTACTCGTTTGATTTTCATCGTAAAATAATAATTTTTTTTTTTAAATCGATTAATTTTTTTCTGGCAATTCATTTCTTTAAAAAAAATTATATTTATTGAAAAAATTTTAATTTTTAGATCAAAAACTGTGTTAAGTAAATCTTGCTACTTAAAGTTTTCAAAGGCTTTTGACCTAAAAATTGAAATTTGGTCAATAAAAATGATTTTTTTTCTCCAAAAAATGAATTTGTAGGGAAAAATTAATCGATTTAAAAAAAAAAATTATTATTTTACGATGAAAATCAAGCGAGTAATGCATGATTATAGTTCAGAAACAGGCTTTTTTCAATAAAATTTCAATATTTTTTAAGACGAATTTGAGCAAAATCTTAAATTGACGATAACTTGGCTAAATTTCATCGTAAAAAGATAAGTTTTTTTTCTTCTGGAGTGGTTTTTCCCTGGCAATCAGATTCTCTTATCTATTTTTTTAAATTTTATTTACCTAAAAAGTTATTTTGAAAATTTGGGATAGCTCAGATACGAAAAACACGGTTTTTGACATAAAAGTGAAAAAATCTTTTTGGCACCTATCGCCGATTTCTTGTTCACGATTTTTTTCGCCCAAGTAAAAAAGAGAATTACAATAATTACAATAATTACAATAATAACAATATTATCAATATATTGTTTATATATTATACAACCTAAAAATTATGTTTTTTTAGTTTTTAGGTTAAATAAAACATAAACAAGATAATATATTGACAATATATTGACAATATATTTACAATATATTTACAATATATTTACAATATATTGAAAATATATTCTCTTTTTTACTTGGGCGGTTTTCTGAAGGTTCAAACTATCTGAAAACACGGGTCATATCGATGTGCCCTCAAAAAAAAAATTTACGATTCCAGGCTCGAATTAAGTATCACTTTTAAAATAATTGCTCATATAGATTGCTTATCAATAGATATTTTAAATTTAAAATGTCTAACCTTCGTTACAACGAGTTATTTTATCAACTACAAATTAAGTTTACTATGTAATTGGATTTACCTGCCCAGCCTTACTTTTGTCCTAAATTATCATTGCAGCAAACTTGGGCAGTCAAAATAGAATGGGATACTTCAATAAAGGGTACCATGAAAAAAAATTTTTTTTAAATGGTACAACGAGTTATATTTACTACAAGATATAAGATTTCCAAGATTCGCGAATGTAGCGAAGTCT
Source organism: Anagrus nilaparvatae (assembly GCA_022575985.1). Taxonomy (NCBI): domain Eukaryota; kingdom Metazoa; phylum Arthropoda; class Insecta; order Hymenoptera; family Mymaridae; genus Anagrus; species Anagrus nilaparvatae. The sequence continues at coordinate 6,535,392 of JAKSXM010000238.1, read as the reverse complement.
AAAAACATTTCATTGCATTTTTTTTCTGATGCCAGTGGTAAAGCTTTGCAATGGTTATATTTTTAAGAGAAGTTACTGAAAATGGAGTTAAACTGTAATTTTTGGATGCAAAAGCTAGAATTGCGCCTACCAAAAGGTTTAAAATTCCTCCATTAGAGTTAATAGCCATGCTCATAAGTGCGAGGTATGCTGACTCTTTTCTTAAAGATTTAAACTTAATATACGATATTGCAAATATTTATTATACTGATGCCACTGCCCCTCTTACTTGGGTTAAAAAAGAAAGGCAGTGGGGAGTTTATTTTTGGAATAAAGTACAAGAAATAAGAACTTTTTCAAATGGAACATACTTATTAAAATTACAAATGTTTTAGACTCAAAATATGAACTTTCCTTACGAAATAATAAAATATACAATTTTAATTTATCAACAAATGATAGCGTACAAAGGCAGTTAAACTAGTTTTTTTGTATTAGTCAAAATCGTGCTGACGATAAGAACTATAAAACTTTTTTTACTAATAATCGTGTGTAAATTGAATAAAAAAATAATGCACGCAATCCAAATAATTCTTAAATTTAATTATAATTTTTTTTAAATACTAGCTAGAAAATAATTTAATAACTTCACATCTTAGTCTGAGTTGACATCATCGAGATCTTCCATCAAACTTTCAATTTCATGGTATAATCCACTAGTTGAAGGTAACAATGTATCACTTGCCATATTAACTTCAGAATTATTTTTTAAATGATTTAATAAATGACTTGATTCATGTACCTTAAATTCATTTGAATCTGCAAAAGCTTTTCCACATTTACTACATTCTTCAATTTTTTCAGTTTCGGTTTCATTAAATATGATTGTTATATTGTTATCGTGAGTTTTTTCATGTTCTTGGAAATTGCATAATTGATCAAAAGTTTTTTTGCATTTTTTACATGTATATAATTTATCTTCTCCATGAATTCTTTTATGCCTTGATAACGAACTAGCTCTAGAAAAACATTTATTGCATATGCTGCATTCATAAGGCACTGTACCAAAATGAGTATTTTGATGATCTTTTAAATTTTGTTTTGAAGTAAAAGACTTTGCACATATTTCACATTTATGAGTAATTGTATGACGTTTTAAATGCTTGGATAACTTATTTGGATCTTCGTATGCTTTTGTACATTGATCACATTTGTAAGGTTTTTCATATATGTGTTCAAATTTTTCGTGTTCGTTACGAGCAGAAATATTTGAAAAATCTTGATTACACATTGTACATTTGAAATATTCATTCGATTGTAAACTAAATTCTATTTCATTTTGGTTAGCGTTCTAACAATAAATATTAATATTTTAAAAAAAGCAATTTTATTTATTAAAATATTAAAATTTTAGAAAAATCTTACTGGAATTTCTAGAATTTGTATTTCTGATGATGATGTTGATGCATTATTGGAATTACATTCAAAGATGTAAATAATAATTAAATAAAATAGAATTATTTTCATATTTCTTAAAATTATTTTCGATTATTTGCAAATATAATACAGAAAAAATTAAAAACTTTATTTGGTTATATAGTTTTATTAAAAAACTAAATTGCTTGATCGTGATTAAAATTTGATAATACACAATTTTTATTACATATTTTATACTACAAGCGTTTTAGAATTTTAAATTAAAAGTAATGGTTTAAATTTTTAAATTACACTAAAGCCTCGATTATCCGGACCTAAATTATACGGATTTCAGATTACCGGAAATGCATTTCAATCCAAAACAATAAATATTTAATTTTTTTTTCATAAATATATCAAATATTCACGTCAAAATTAATTTATTTACTATATGTTCAAGTTTGTTTTTTATATGCTTTTTATATGTTTTATATATTTTTTAAAATTTGGGTGGTGTCTAAAAAGAAATGTGTTTCTTATGTCTTTTTGTAAATAATAATATTACTAGTGATAATAAAATAGGTAACGAGGTAGCTAAAAGCTTGGAAGAAAAAGTTGTAGAAACCATTACTAAATCTTATATTTGCAAAAAATTAATTTCTATATTGGGCAATAGAGATCCCCCTTCTTATAGCCCATATAAAGTAGATAATAAAAAAGAAAGTATGAAGTATAATTTGTTTGGAAGCGTAAAAACGTCCATAGAAACACATAATTTTTATAATTTTAAAATTAAAGAGTTTAAATGATTAATACGACTGCGATCTTATAAATACCGATTTGGACGTTATATGTAAAATTATATAGTGCATAAAACCGGTGCCTTGAATAATACATTTAAAAATGAAAAATATCAAGCTCATGGATATTGGCACTGGCCCAAAACCAACTGAAATATTAATCGTAGGTAATTTTGCTGGTAAACTTTATGCCGAAAATATCAATAATTTTCCAAATGAACTCACATTATGGAAACTAAACTGGATTGGACCGTTATGGGGGAGCTGAAAGAAGCATATATAAATAATGCTACAATGACTGTTACTTCTATGCTAATACAAGAAACAAATTAATAGGCATTACAGCGCTTCGATATATTACGGATAATCAATAAAAATACAAAAGTAAAAAAAAAGTTAAAAGGTTAGGCAGAAATTTTAATTACAGTAAAAATTAATGAAGAGGGTCTTTTTGAAGAGGAATTTTGGAATTACTTTGGGTTGATGACCACCTCACGTAGCCAAGCTATTATGAAATTGCAAAAATACAATTTCAAAATACTTTGCGAAAATTAGAAAAGCATGGTTTGATGAAGGAATATGGCGGGGTCTTTGAAAATTGGTTGTCTGTGAGAATTATTATCTGTGACCCCTTTTAGGGGTTGTTTTTGCTAATTTAAGGGTGAAATATTAATTATTCATAAAAAATTCCCCCAAATTCTTTATCAGCGACCCCAAAAAACCCGTATGGACGTAATCTAGTTGCTCAAAGTCCGTAAATAGAAAAAACACCCCCTTTTAGGGGTAGTTTTTGCTAATTTAAGGGTGAAATATTGATTATTTATAAAAAATTAACTCAAATTCTTGTTCAGCGACCCAAAAAACACTCTTAGGCCAATTCTTGGCTAAATCTAGAAACTCAGTTTGCTAATATATCAAAAAAACACCTTTTTGGAGGTAGTTTCTGCAAATTTAAGGGTATTCCGACAATATCTCCCGGAAAAGACCCCGATTTTCGTGATCAGTGATCCAAAAAACATATAGTAGAGCAAATCTCATGTCGCCAGTAGAAAATACACCCTAAACCGCGTTTTGACTGGAGTAATAGACATGCTGTGAAAGAAGGAAGTACAAGAAAGGTTAGACCTACATTTGATGCACATGTGAGTCCAAAAGATCATTCTAGGTTAAATAATTGTTTAGAAAAAGGACCTAACCTCAATGAACTTATTCCTACAATTAATTCACGTTTTCTTAAACGAAAAATTGGCATTATAAAGGTGCTTTAGGAGTATTTTGTCAGAAAAGAGTTGTTTTTGAGTTTTCATGTAGTCCTTTTTTGCTTATAGCTGTTATTAAGCTTTTGCTTGACATTTCTGAAAGAGGAGAAATGAAAATCCTAATAAACCCAAAATTTTTTTAAGCCATTAAGGGTTTATTTTATTGAGACAATCTATGTAAATGTGTAAATAAAATTGAAGTAAATGAATTTTTACTCAAGCTACTGAAATTTTCACTGCTACAAAATTTGATTTAAGAGGCTGGGAAAATACGTATGATGATTTACCAAATGAATCTAAAGTTCTTGACGTGAGATGGAATAAGCATATAGATTGCTTATCAATAGATATTTTAAATTTAAAATGTCTATAACCTCCGTTACAAAACGAGTTATTTTATCAACCACAAATTAAGCTTACTATGTAATTGGATTTACCTGCCCAGCCTTACTTTTTCCTAAATTATTATTACAGCAAACTTGGGCAGTCAAAATAGAATGGGATACTTCAATAAAGGGTACCATGAAAAAAAAATTTTTTAAATCGTACAACGAATTATATTTACTACAAGATATAAGATTTCCAAGATTCGCGAATGTAGCGAAGTCTAAAAACATTTCATTGCATTTTTTTTCTGATGCCAGTGGTAAAGCTTTGCAATGGTTATATTTATAAGAGAAGTTACTGAAAATGGAGTTAAACTGTAATTTTTGGATGCCAAAGCTAGAATTGCGACTACGAAAAGGTTAAAAATTCCTCCTTTAGAGTTAATAGCCATGCTCATGAGTGCGAGGTATGCTGACTCTTTTCTTAAAGATTTAAACTTAATATACGATATTGCAAATTTTTTTTATACTGATGCCACTGCCCCTCTTACTTGGGTTAAAAAAGAAAGGCAGTGGGGAGTTTATTTTTGGAATAAAGTACAAGAAATAAGAACTTTTTCAAATGGAACATACTTATTAAAATTACAAATGTTTTAGACTCAAAATATGAACTTTCCTTACGAAATAATAAAATATACAATTTTAATTTATCAACAAATGATAGCGTACAAAGGCAGTTAAACTAGTTTTTTTGTATTAGTCAAAATCGTGCTGACGATAAGAACTATAAAACTTTTTTTACTAATAATCGTGTGTAAATTGAATAAAAAAATAATGCATGCAATCCAAATAATTCTTAAATTTAATTATAATTTTTTTTAAATACTAGCTAGAAAATAATTTAATAACTTCACATCTTAGTCTGAGTTGACATCATCGAGATCTTCCATCAAACTTTCAATTTCATGGTATAATGTACTAGTTGAAGGTAACGATGCATCACTTGCCATATTGACTTCAGAATTATTTTTAAAATGATTTAATAAATGACTTGATTCATGTGCCTTAAATTCATTTGTATCTGCAAAAGCTTTTCCACATTTATTACATTCTTCAATTTTTTCAGTTTCAATTTCATTAAATATGATTGTTATATTGTTATCATGAGTTTTTTCATGTTCTTTGAAATTGCATAATTGATCAAAAGTTTTTTTACATTTTTTACATGTATATAATTTATCTTCTCCATGAATTCTTTTATGTCTTGATAACGAACTAGCTCTAGAAAAACATTTATTACATATGCTACATTCATAGGGCTTTCTACCAAAATGAGTATTTTGATGCTCTTTTAAAGCTTTTTTTGAAGTATAAGACTTTGCACATATTTCACATTTATGATTAATCGTATGATTTTTTAAATGCTTAGATAACTTATTTGGATCTTCGAATGCTTTTGTACATTGATCACATTTATAAGGTTTTTCATCCATGTGTTCCAATTTCTCATGTTCGTTACGAGCAGAAATATTTGAAAAGTTTTGATCACACATTGCACATTTGAAATATTCATCCAATTGTAAACTAAATTCTGTTTCATTTTGATTAGCATCCTAAAAAAAAAAATATTTAAACATTAAAAAAAAAAAAAATTTACTTATTAAATTATAAAAATTTTAGAAAAATCTTACTGGAATTTCTAGAATTTGCATTTCTGATGATGGTGTTGATGCATTATTGGAATTGCATTCAAAGATGTAAATAATTAAATAAAATAAAATTATTTTCATATTTCTTAAAATTATTTTCGATCCTTTGCAAATAAAGTAAAAAAATTAAAAACTTTATTTGGTTATATAGTATTATTAAAAAACTAAATTACTTGATCGTGATTAAAATTTGAAAATTTACAATTTTTATTACATATTTGAAACTACAAGCGTTTTAGAATTTTAAATTAAAAGTAATGTAATTTTTTATTTTTCTCATTATATTTTTAAGTGCTCAAGTAATAGCAAAATGAAGTAAGAGTCAGCCCTATAAAAGAAATATCAAAAAAACATTTCGCAATTCATACGGTATAAAACTAATATTTTTTTTGATAGTACCTAGGTTATAGGAGGCTTGAATGGATCGAAATTTTTATAATTTTTTTGGCATGATCTGAAACTAGATAAAAAAAATATTAGTTACGTTAATCTAGGGCTGTTTATAACTTTGCGAATATAATAATTTGACTTCACTAATTTTTTAAATTTGATTTTTTAAAAATACATATTATGCAATAAATTCATTCAAATTTTGACCCATGTAAGCCTCATATTCAAGACTTGAATAACGCGTAACTTAGGAGATAAATTGTAGCTTAGGAGATATTCATGATTAACCCCACCCTTCATAGATTATAAAAATCCACAAATATTTGCACTTTATTCAAGCCTTGTATAATATACGTCCAGTAAGTGAATGGAGAAAGGCCTCAAGAAATTAGTTCTTGAATAAAAAATTATTATTTTTTTCAGAAAATATAACTTGAAAATTGAAAAAGAATTTCATAAATCACTTTTCAATTGAATTTGATGTTTTAAATTGTTAATAATCATAAAAACAATAATTTATTATTATTTCTCAAAAATATTAAATGATATCTTTAACTAGATAACAGAACTGATAACATAAATTATTCTAGTATAGTATTTCATTAATGTTTTAAATCTTAAAGAGCAAACATTACAAGAAGTATTAATTGATCAATAATTTTTTTAAACATCATCATCATGTGCGTAAAGTGGATAATTTTGGTTTTATGTTTATTTTTGCAAAATTCATTACAGGTGATTTTTTATTTTTTAAAAGTTATATTTTTTTATTTAAAATATTTTGAAATATTAATAATTTATATGAAATTTAAGAAATCTGACCCAAAATCATCGAGTTACATTGCAGGGGTGGTGGAATATAAGCCAATCATAGAAGCCGAAACTGAACAAGAAATTTTAGAAATAAATACAGGAAATTACGAGAAGTTTATTGAGAAAGCAGCCGAAAAAGTTAATAAATTATACATTTCTTGAGAATTTAAAAATACGTAAAGATTTCAAATAAAATAATATATTTTTTTTAGGATGTAGATATTTTAGTTTTTCCGGAATCAGTTTTTATGATAAAAGAAAAAGGAATAAAAAATCCAATTGCATCTATGCCAAAGAAAATAACAACTTTTGTTCCAAATCCAAATGATAAAATCGTACCTTGCGATAATGAAACCTACGCTTATGTAAGAATTTTTGATATTTATTTATATTTTAATATAATTTAATCTTAGAAATTTTCTTTAGTCTTTGAAAACATTATCATGTTTGGCAAAGAAGCATCAAATGTATTTAGTTGTAAATCATCAAGAGAAAGCGATATGTGAAGATACGAGTTACTGCTCTAAAAATGAAACTTTAATTTACAATACAAATGTCGTTCTTGACAGAAAAGGCCAAGTAATAGCTCGTTATAGAAAGTTTAATTTATTTGGTGAAGGTGGTACAAATATAACAAAAACGCCTGAAATTTCCACGTTCACAACAGATTTTAACGTTACATTTGGACAATTTATTTGTTTCGACATATTTTTTCAAAGACCAGCGTTAAATTTGACCAATAATTTTAGTATCACAGACATCATTACTCCTCAGCATTGGTATTTTTTTTCACCATTTTTTAGTTCTATTGGAGTTCATGCTGCTTGGTCTTACGCAAATGATGTTAACTTACTTGCTTCTGGTAACAATGAACCAATAACTGCTTCTGGAGGTAAAAATCAAAAAAATATATGAGTAATTCTTAGTGAAACTAACGTAAGCGACAAGTAAAAGTCTGGGATCTTGAAAAAAACCTAATGGATTGTATTCGTATGATACCATAACAATTTTCAAAGATCTAGGCTGAATGGTTTAGAAATGGCTATTTTTGGGTTTTAGAATTTTTTCAAATTTGATAAAAAAATCTGACCTATCTTTTCAATTTTAATCCAAGACTTTTACCTGTTACGCATATCAGATTCACTAAGAATTGCTCTAATATATTGTAAGTTTTTATTTAAAAAATATAATTTAGGAAGCGGAATTTATTTTGGTGTTGATGGGCCTTCGATTAATTTCTTCTCTTCAGAAGTATCAAACAAATTAATAATATCCAAAGTACCAAAAATAGTCAACGGAAAAAGAATCGAAAAAGTTGATCCGAGTAGCAACTTAATAATTGATCTATCAAAATCTTTAAGTCATAAGCAAGAAAATACAACTAAATTTTCCTATGTGAAAATAGATATTAAGAGTTCGTCAACTGAATCTTTGGTTTTCAACGAAAAGCTTTTCAAAAAGAAAATTTGTAATAATAAACTTTGTTGTGATTTTCAATTAGAATTAGAAGCCAATGAAAAAATTACGGACAAAAATTACTACAGGTAAGTAGAACCATAAAAAAAATTTCTTTTGAATAGAAACCAAGTTACATATTTGACATTTTCAAGGTTTAGGGCAGTTGTATTTGACGGCGCAATTTCAACTAGTTTTTCATCAGGAGGAACAGAAATTTGTGGAGTATTATCCTGCTTAAATGATGATTTAAACAGTTGTACAGAGTTAATTTCTCAAAATCACACAAATGCAGTTACTTTCAAATCAATTAAAATATCAATAACTGATAGAAAGAAAAATGATAACGTCTTCTTCATGCCTATTACCTTAAGACAAGACTTCAAACCTTTAGATTCATCGGATATAGCATTTAATTCATCAACATTAACAATGCATTTGGTAAATCCTGTATCAAATTTACAAAACTTTGCCATAACTGGTAGAATTTTCGATAAAGACAAGATACTTGATGGCACATCATCTGCTGATAATTTAAAAATTTCATTTTTCTTGTTCTTAATAATTTATGGCCTTTTTGCATTGATTAATTAATTTAAATGTTCTATTTAAAATTATGTTAATTTATTTATGACAATATAAATAGAAATAAGAACAGTATTTTTGAATTATACACTGACTGAGAAAAAATATGCTATTTATTACAATGTTAAAAATGTTTATAATAAAAAAATATAATAAATAATTTTGTCAGAAGTGAGTTGTTATTTCTTGATTACCTAGAGAATTTAAATGACATTTTTACTAATAAAATAAAATTTTTGAAGACATTTAATATTTTTTGGACGCTAGCAACTTACCTGTAATTGTCTAAAATTTTCTGAATATTATTTTATTTTGGTATTTAATAGTACATAATTTCAGTTAATAATCAAATACTAAGTAACTTTACAAAATAACTTTTCGTTGATAAGCAAGTATTTAAATTAAAATAATTCCAATAAAAAATAATTATTTATTTTACGAGAAATATATTTATCTTAATAATTTAAATATAAATCATTGTAATCAATCAAAATTAAAAGGTTACAAATAAAAAGTGATAAAATAATAAATTTTTACTTACAAGGGGAGTTCAATACATTTGGAACACCAAATTACACCAAATGGTTATAGATAAGTTTATTATGTTGAAAAAACATGCAGACTACCCTCCGTTTATTCCAATGGGGCTTCTGGGCCTAGAAACGCAGGGTTCAATGTTATGGAATAGGGTTTTTTGATAATTTTCAAAGAAACGCTAAAACTGAATTTTTCAAGACTTATAAAACCCATTTTCGTCAAAAATTACAAATTTGGCAGCAATTTAAAAATTGGTGATTTTTAACCAAAAATGGCCATTTGGTTAATTGGCTACATTGATGAGAAAATTAGTGATAAAAAATTGCAGATTTCGGCGTTTGAAAGGTAATATTTGCAGCAAAAAAATGAGACCAACCAGAAGAATTTTGGTTAACTTGTTAGGTTTTAACGTTTGATTGAAAATTACCAAAAAACCCTATTCCATAACATTGAACCCTGCGTTTTTAGACCCAGAAGGCCCATTGGAATGGATGGAGGGTAGCCGGCATGTTTTTTCAACATAAACTAATCCATAAACATTTGGTGTAATTTGGTGATCCAAATGTATTGAACTCCCCTTGTTAGATTTGATTTTTTTATCATAATGAAAATTTTAATAAATTAATTTCATACTTAAAATAAAATTTTTATATGACTGTGTAAAAAAAAAATTATTATCAATTTTTAGTATTACTTCATTCATTAAAATATTTATATTAGCGGTCATATCTGATGTAATGACATTAAGCAAAGTATTTGATAATCAGACGATTTGTTTTCAACATTAATAATTATAAATAGATAAAATCAAATAAGCTTTGTTTTTTTCTCTGTCTATAAAAATTTTTTAGTTTTATTCTGAATATGCTGAGACATTATTACAAGAACTTCGGTAGATAAGGTTACAAAGAAGCTTTTATTGTATGATAGTATCTTTAATATTTTATCTTTAATTGTTAATAATTGCAATAAATAGATTATTATTGGGTTTTGATGCAAGAATATTTATGTTAGTTAATTTCTTTACTTGTAGTATAGGCCTGGAGCATGGTTTTATTTGCGATTTTTTTTTAAAGCATGTCCATGAAATTTTTCGACGTTAATTTTAGTTTTTGGGGTCGTTGATTTCAAATCCGAAGTCCGTTTCGACCTAACGTGGTCCAATTTTGCATAATTGCCCATTTTAAGTCATTTAAAACGTTTTTTTACCATTTTTTGTTTAAATTTTTAATATATTACCATTTTTCTCACACTACACTAATGTTTTTTGGGTCTCTATACCTAATTATCATATCTACTCATACAAAAAAAAATGGTAACCCATAATAGGAATTCTTAGGCTATTTTTCACGCTAATTTTAGCTATTTTTATGAAATAATATCAATTTTTATCTACAGCTTCTGGTTTTTGAGTATTTTAGTGTAGTTAAATACGAATATTATATTTAATTTATCTAAAAACGGTGCAGTAGCCCATAATAGGCACTTATAGGCTGTTTTTAAAATCACGAAACGCAAATAACACATCTTTTTTTAACAAATAATATCCAGTGGCCCATAATAGGCGATTCACAGGTATTCTCATCCTTTTAATGGTATTTTATAACACGTTATTTTTTTTTTAAACGAGTAGTGTTATGAATTTGTGTTCGATAAATTTAAACTTATCTATCTTATCATTATCGCCTATTATGGGCCACTGGACATTATTTTTTAAAAAAAGATGTATTATTTGCATTTAATGACCCGAAAACCACAAGCTGTAGAAAAAAATTGGTATTAGTTCATTAAAATAGTTTAAATTACCCCAAAAACGTTAAAAACAGCCTATAAGTGCCTATTATGGGCTATTACACCGTTTTTAGATAAATTAAATTTTATATTCGTATTTAACTACCCTAAAATACTCAAAAACCAGAAGCTGTAGATAGAAATTGATATTATTTCATAAAAATAGCTAAAATTAGCCCAAAAAGCGTGAAAAATAACCTAAGAATCCCTATTATGGGCTACCATTTTTTTTTGTATCAGTAGATATGATAATTAGGTATAGAGACCCAAAAAACATTAGTGTAGTGTGAGAAAAATGGTAATATATTAAAAATTTAAACAAAAAATGGCAAGAAAACGTTTAAAATGACCTAAAATGGGCAATTACGCAAAATTAGACCACGTTAGGTCAAAACGGACTTCAGATCTGGAATCAGCAACCCCAAAAACTAAAATTACCGTCGAAAAATTCCATGGACATGCTTTCAAAAAAAATCGCAAATGAAACCATGCTCCAGGCCCATACTATTGTGAAAAATGGATGTTTTATTATTTCAAATGGCTGCAAATGCGGTCTAAAAATTTGTTTGAGTCGTTTTGCCTTAGCGTACACATTTTTTCCTAGATTACTTTTTTTTTTAGTGCAGAGATTGCGGATTTAGTGTAATTTCACGCAGGAGCTCAGAATTAACCCTCGAATGTTTTCTAATTTATGCAAGATATCAAACTTTGCGCTTTAAAATAAATTAATAAATAGACAAATTTTCAATAAAAATTAGGGAATATGTGGTTTTAAAATAAAAATTTATTTTTTGTGGCCAAAATTGGTATTTTTAAATAAGAAATTAAACATATAATTTTTCTTTTAGATTATTTTATCAATTTGCCATTCGGTACTGTATTCTATCGAATTTATAATGCCAAATTTAAGTTTTTTAAAAAATATTTTCAATATTGACAACAATATTTACTTGAAGCTTGTAAAAAATTTTTTAGAACTATAAAACCCATTTTCATCCAAAATTACAATTTTGGCTTTAATTTGAAATTTGGTCATTTTTTGGAAAATATTGCCATTTGGGTGTGGTGAAGAGAAAGCTGCTGATAAAAATTGCCGTTTTTGGGGATTAAAATGTGATACTTACGCAAAAGAAGTGAACCAATTCGAAGGTATTTAGTTGACTTACAAGGTAGCAGCATCATTTATAAAATAGCCTCTTATACCATGAACCCTTCTAGGGGATCTAATTTCTAGGCCCAGGAAGCCCATTCGGGTAAACTGAAGATATGGAGGATGTTTTTTCAACTATCAAAACTTGTCCTAAAAGTTAGAAACAATTCGGCCTTCGAATCGGCCTCCCAAAAGTTGACACTCTCCTCGTTAGTTATAAATGTGAAAACAATTAATAATCTATCAAGTTGAAAAAAGGTATATATTAAGACATATGGTGAAAAATATTAATTCTGTTGATGTAAAATATAAATTATGCAATTTGTGATTAGACTTTTTTTACTAGTTTGATAAGTAGTAAAAATTAATGCATACCTGTAGTTAGGAAAGGGATTTTCCATAAAAAATTTAGAAATAAGGATTTACCTAAATAATGGAATATTATCATTTTTCTGATGATAAGTTTACAAATTTTTTGTAATTTTATTTATTTTCCTTTTATAATAAATTTTTATCTTTTCAATATTTTTAAAGTTTCATCGTCAACTAATTATTTCGTGCTCTTATCAAGCACATAAATTTTATACATAACTTTTAAATTATTATTTATTTATTACATAATAAAATTACTAATCAGGCTATCAAATGTCATTTAAACAAATTTTTTATCATAATCAAAAACTCTACCAATAATAGCAAAATTTTGTAAATTGGATACAGGATTGGTAAGATTCATTGTTAAATTTATTGATGCAAATGTTAATTCAGATGAATCCAAGGGTTTTAAATTACTTTTTGAAGAAATTGGCATAAAAAAGACATTATCGTTATTTTGACGATTTGTCACTGTAATGTTAATTGATTCAAACGTAACTGCATTAACATGATCTTTTGAAATTAATTCTGAACAACTTATTAATTTATTATTTAAACAAGAAAATATTCCACAAATTTCTACACCACCTGAATAAAAATTATTTAAGACTTTTCCATCTATTACAGCTGCTCGAAACCTGTAGAAAAAGCCATATATTAACAAAAAAATTAGAAAATTTTCGAAAAATTAGTAAATTTTTGTAAATAGTCGAAAAAAATCGTATATTTACTAAATTTAGTATATTAACAAAAAATTCTAGTATTATCGATTTTTTTTGTGAATTCGCAAGAAAAATTAATAATTTACCATTTTTTTTTCGAAAATTTACAAAAAATAGATGTAAATTTACGAAAAATAGTTGTTAATTTACAATTTTTTTCGTAAATTCACAAAAAAAACGAGAATTCTCGAATTTTTCGATAATATACTAAATTTAGTAAATTTATTCTATTTTTTTTTGTTAATCTAAGAAAGTTACTTTTTACAGTGTTGATAAAGAAATAATTTTTCTATTCATACCTGTAGTAGTTGTTTTCTGTAATATTTTTATTGAACTTTAGCTCCAATTGAAAATCACAACATAATTCTTTATTGCAAAGACTTTTGTTAAACGTGGTTTCGTTTAAATTAATTAGCTCTGCAGTAAAATCAGAAATATCTACTCTTCCATAGTTAAATCGAGTTGCAGCATCTGGTTTAGAAGTTAATATTTCTGATGATAAATCAATTATTTGATTATTTTTTGGGTTGATTTTTTCTGTCCTTACTCCATTTATTATTTTTGGTACCTTTGATATAATTAATTTGTTTGATACCTCAGAAGAAAAGAAATTATTCGAAGGCCCATCGAGACCAAAATAAATTCCACTTCCTAAAATTAGATTATTTAAAAAAAATTTACAAAAATCAATTTTTTTTAGTTTTTTACCACCAGCTCCAGTATTTGGTTCATTTTGGCCTGAAGCAAGTAAATTAACGTTATTGGCATAAGACCAAGCTGCTTGGATTTCTAGTGAATTAAGAAATGGTGAAAAGAAAACCCATCGAACAGAAGAAATAATGTCGGTAGCATTAAAATCTTTCGTCAAATTTAATGCCGGACTTTGAAATAATATGTCGAAACAAATAATTTGTCCAAATTTAACACCAAAATCTGTTGTAAATGTTGATATATCAGGCGTTTTGGTTACATTTGTACCCTGTTCATCGTACAAATTAAACTTTCTATAACGAGCAATTACTTGGCCTTTTCTATCAAGAACGACATTTGTATTGTAAATTAAAGTTTCATTTTTAGAACAGTAACTTGTATCTTCACAAATCGCTTTCTCCTGATGATTTACAACCAAATACATTTGATGCTTCTTTGCCAAACATGATAACGTTCTCAAAGACTAAAATAACAACAAGAACATTTAAGATATTTAAATCCAATTAAAATATGAATAAAAGTATTAATAATTGTTACGTAGGCGTAAGTTTCATTATTGCAAAGTGTTATGTTATCTTTCGGATTTGGTATCAGTGATGTTATTTTCTTTTCTGAACCGAATTTATCTCTTATCGTAAAAACAGACTCTGGAAAAACTAAAATATCTACATTCTAAAAAAAGTAAAAGTTTTATTTAAATTATTATTTCAATTTTTAAGACTTGAAGTAATTTATAATTTACTAACGTTTTTTGCTGCTTTTTTAATAAATTTTTCATAATTCCTAGTATTTAATTCTAAAATTTCTTGCTCATTTTTACCTTCTACAATTGGATTATACTCTACAACACCTCCGATATAATTCAATGATTCTGGAGTAGATATCTTAAAAATTAAAATTTATAAAAAATATGCATTTAATTAATTAATTACTAAATCTTAATGCAATAAACTAAAAAACGTTTTAAAAACGTTTCACATATCTTAAAAAATTGTTCACCTGAATTGAATTTTTTAGAAATAAATATATTGCCAAAATTGTCCACTTTACTTTCATGATAATTTATTGCAGAATAAATATTTAAAAATTTAATAAAATTTACTGAATTAATGAAACATATGTTAACGATTCTAAATGCACTTAATTAACAATTTTTTGTATGCATTTAAATTATTATTTTAATCATACCAATAAATTAAGAATAATAATTTTTATAACCGATAAGAGTATTATATAGTTTGGGAATAATTAATTTAAATAATCTTAGGAATAACTGATGATTTTTAATACACTGTGGTGAAAAACTGTTACGTGATCATTACTTTTCGTTGGAAAATTAACCAATTTATTGGTTAAGTATAAAAAAAGTAATATATCGTATGATTTATTTAATTATAATATGAATTATTGTTAAATTTCTGAGAAATTATGAAATAATAAAGTCAGTGTACGATAATCAGTAAAAAAGCAAAATAAATGCAAATGAGTCAATTTAACTACTTTCCACTTTAAAACTTTGAAAATAAATCCATTTCTTATAAGCAGGCAGCCTATTAGAATTTGGACGACTTTTAGGAAACCACTCAAATGGCCTAAAATGCACTAATACCCGCCGAAATTACAAATTTTTAGAGGTTTGGCCAACAACACCATTGTACCACTGGAAAACTTTCTGGTTTCGGAAAGGCACCTAGGTGACTCAAATATCGGGGGGAGAGCTGTATCCTCTCAGGTCAATGGGACATAGACTAAACTTTGAGTACGTTCTTAGAAAGCGTTCTTGTAGAGTAAAGGACAGTTTCTCCGTAATAGAGCTTTGGCTATAGGTTCTTTATGATGACAAGATTGAATTTTAAAATCTAGCCTGGTTCCATTTTGGCCACCTGGATGACTTAAATTTTGGGGGGATTACCCTCCCCCCTCAGGACAACGGGGGATAGGCTATAAAGTTTGGGTATATTACCAGAAAGCTCTGTAGAATAAAGTGTAAAAGTTTGGCATGGTTTCGATAAAAACCCAAAAGTTAGTACAAACGATTGATTATAATATCATTTGCTACATGAGCGTTATGCCCTGTATTTAAAATTATCATCCGAAATGTAGCCGATCATTAATAAATGCGATCAGGGGAATTAGTTTCCCTTTTTTTTAGTCAAAGATTCTCTTCCTTTTTCCTCTATCAGTTTATATGTACTAAGGAAATATGTGCTTAATTTTGACCACTAACAAGGGGAGTTCAATACATTTGGAACACCGAATTACACCAAATGGTTATGGATGAGTTTGTTATGTTGAAAAAACATGCCGATTACCCTCCGTTCCTTCCAATGGGCCTTCTGGGCCTAGAAACGCAGGGCTCAATGTTATAAAATAGGATTTTTTGGTAATTTTCAAAGAAACGCCAAAACCTCGCAAGTTAACCAAAACTCTTCTAGATGGTCTCATTTTTTTGGTTTAAGTATCACCTTTCATACGCCGTAAACCGCAATTTATTATCACTAATTCTCTCATCACTATAGCCAATTAACCAAACGGTCATTTTTAGCTAAAAATGACCAATTTTTAAAATGCTGCCAAATTTGTAATTTCTGACGAAAATGGGTTTTATAGGTCTGACAAAATTTGTACAAGCTTCAAGTTTCCAAAACTTCTTGACTTTACCTTTTGCAATTATTTGTTAACCAGATATGATAATTTGAAGTCACAGTCCCAATTTTACGATTTTTTAAAAAATCTCATTTTTAATGCTAACTTTGAAGAGCCATTTCTTAAAAACGAATCAAGGAAATGAGACGAGCAAAAAATTTTTGGAAACTTGAAGCTTGTACAAATTTTTTCAGACCTATAAAACCCATTTTCGTCAGAAATTACAAATTTGGCAGCATTTTAAAAATTGGTCATTTTTAGCTAAAAATGACCGTTTGGTTAATTGGCTATAGTGATGAGAGAATTAGTGATAATAAATTGCGGTTTACGGCGTATGAAAGGTGATACTTAAACCAAAAAAATGAGACCATCCAGAAGAGTTTTGGTTAACTTGCGAGGTTTTGGCGTTTCTTTGAAAATTACCAAAAAATCCTATTTTATAACATTGAGCCCTGCGTTTCTAGGCCCAGAAAGCCCATTGGAAGTAACGGTGGGTAGTCGGCATGTTTTTTCAACATAACAAACTCATCCATAACCATTTGGTGTAATTCGGTGTTCCAAATGTATTGAACTCCCCTTGTAAGAAAAAAGTAAGCTATTTTTTAGATAGAGTTGTAAAAAGTTTACTTTTGCAGAATGTTTCTGGGCCCGGGGGATATAGCACCGAGGTTCAATAATCACATTGGACCAGAATAATAAACTTTTTCATAACAAGTTTAGAGTTATATATTACACAAAAAGGCAAACAAGACATTCCGTTCAAGTTAGCAAGTAGTATTTTCCTACCCGAATTGTTTAACAGCTATTTGTTAAACAAGGGGTAAATAGGATTTGACTTTCAATGCAGCTATGAAAATAAAATTCTTGTATTTTTCCCCGTTGCTTAGAATATGATTTTCTATTTAAATCGAGATCACTTGAGGGTAAGTAATAGATAATTATTCGAAGGTTGATTTTGAATCAAACAATTAATTTTCACTCTTTGAAATTAAATTTAATTTTAGAGCTAGATTTTTACCCCAAATACCCAAAATAATAAAAAATAAGACAATTTTTTTTTTTTAATTAATTTTTATTTTCTTGTTTTTTTTTTATAAATTATTATAATTTAATTTGTTTTGTTTATATACGTTTATATTTTTTACCACAAAGTAAAATTTTTTTCTTCATAAATAAGCACAAACATCAAGCAGCAGAAATATTTATTTATATAATATAAAACATTTATTTTGTTTTTTTCATCAGATTACTTTTATAATAACCCATTCTTTATCTTAAGTAACAATATTTAAATATTAAATGTTTCACAATGTTTATTTATTCATATTCATCACAAAAGCCAGCTATATAATAATAATACATACTTTCATATATTAAATATTTTATACACATTTTTTTGCTTTTTACTGTAAGCAGTAGGAGTGTGCGGTTACCGCAGTTACCAGGAATTCGGGTTGAGTTAGGGATGCATTAAATAAAATTTCGGGTAAAGCTCAAAACTTTTCGAAAAAGGACTGAATTAAAAATTTCTCTGGTGAAAAATCTGAAAGACCCAAAAGATACCCGTGTTTTTGAGCTGTGAAACCGATATTTCGGGTAACCACACACCCCTAGTAAGCATTATATAATTAATTTAACATTCAATTTTCCTTTTAGTCATTTACGCAGTTTATAATTTCGTTGCATTTAAAAACATTGTTTTATTATTGTAATTATTAATTTTACAGAATCATTCAAAAACTAGATAGTAAAGTTACAAATAAGATTTTACCTAACTAATAAGCCTTTGTTTATTTGGAAGACTGTTAAGAGATTACAGAATTTTTTGTCGAAAAAAAAACATGTACTATAAAAATATTGGTCAAAGAAAATTTAAATTGACAAGAAATCGATTATTTATTGTATTGCATCAATTTTTTAAGTACATCGTATTTTTAATAGTTACAATTGGTCATTGGTCATTGTAAAATACTAAAATTTATTCTAATTTATAATGATGATATGTAGGAAAGTTTTTGCTGTGGTTAAAAGTGCATATTAAAATTTTGCGATTTTGATTTTTCTAAGATACTAAAATTTTTCCAGAAATTTTTTGGCTACAGGTTCTGGAAAGAGTTATGGATCTACAAAACTTATGTAAACAAAGTATAAGTATGATGCTTTAGAAATAACCCATAACACAGATAATCTAAAAATCTCGGGTTTTCAATTTTTTTACCGGTAAACAATTATGCAACTTTAATAATCCACAGCTCTTTTTATAACTAGTAACCAAAAAAACTAGAAATTAATAATTTAAATTACTTATTTTATTTTTGCTTCAAGTTCAAAATGGTTAAATGAGCTGAAATTTTCAAAATCTTATTTATAAATGAAATAATTATTTTTGACATATGAAAAACAAAATTAAAATAGGTACAGTCTAGAATATAATTTTTCGCTGTGCATTTTTATTAAAAATGTTTAATTTTCATTTACAAAGACTCATTTTACATTTTAATTATACTGCTTTTTAGTTACATAAAGACTAGAAGATAATATTTTATTTATGTAATTTTAATGAATTATTTGCCATTTCGTTAATTTTAAATTAAATGAATTTGATATGGTCAGATTTCAGAATATGATATATAATTAAGTAAATTCTATTCTCTAGGCCTTTTATTTATTATCAAAAAACACAATTTATTTATTTACACGTATTTTTCCAACAAAAAAAACATAAATTCGATGTGTCTTTTTTTTTTGTCAGGAAACAAAGCCTCTTTACTTTATTATATTTACAAAATTATTATTTTTTAATTATTTTCAGATAAATACAGTAAGAAAATAAATTTAAAAAAGCTCTACCTATTAAATAAAGCACCAAAAAAAAATTAATTATTATTTTTACAAAAATTATCACTATATTTTAATATTACTTACAATAATTTAAAGCATATTTCTAAATAAAGGCAAATATTTACACTCTGAATTTTTTAAATTTCAAAAATTTAGTCTTCAGACCCTTTCTGTTACTATCTGGTGTAGAAAGAGCCTATCAGAAAATTTAGTTTAAAGTCATTAAATTTTCATTCAATTAAATCCAGAACATAATAAAAAAATATTTAACTATCTAAGCCAAAACATAATTAATTCAGTCTATATGCCAAATATAATTTTTATATAAAAAATTATACTGGCTTTTTATTTTATTTAAATATATAATCAACGTTATTGGTGTTCTTCCCTTATATAATGATCAAATTTTGTCGATCATTACAAATATTTCTATTTATATTTAATTAATATAAAAAAGCTAAATATTATTATTGCATTAGTTTTATCTAAAAAACTAAAAAATTGACCTAAAATCTATATAATAATAAAATAATAAATAATCTTAAAATTATTATTTTTCATCAGCCACAGTCAATAAATACTTAATTAAGAGTATTTTTTAATTTTAGTCTTGATATATAAATACTGCAAGCTCCTATTTTATTCTATTGCAGATTTATACCTTAAATTATTATTCGGCGATTTGATCACCTATTATTCATACATACACACTTACACATACATACTTATTATTATTATTTTTTTTTATTTATTATCACAAAATAAACAAAACAACAAAAATTTTTATATGTAACAAAAATAAAGAATTTTACAAAAATTTAAATTCAGTTTTTTTTTTAAGCCTCACAGAGGTTATTTTAATTTAGTAGATAGAAAAAATATGGACGTTTGTGTAATTAATTAATTTATGTTTGTATTTTTTTTCCACCACGAGGTTTTATACTTTCAGATATTTGCCACATTGCTTCTTCACAAACGAAGTCGCTAAAATTATTGAAAAATGTTATGATTCTTTCGTTTTTCTTGAAATGGTAAGTTCTGAAAAAGTGAAAAAATTGTTTAGCCTATTTTTGCTACACAAAATTTTAATTGCAATAGTAACTTACCCTTTTTTGAATCTTTTCATATTTTCAACAATGTTAAATTGCTGCCATCTTTTTGAAAAGTTAATGCTACCATCAGCTAATAAATCACTATTTCCTATATGAACAAATGTTAAGTCTTGAAGTACGAGTCCACTGAAAATGAGAATAATTAATTAATTTTTTATCCAATCAAAATTAGTCAATCAATAAACTAAAAAACCTACATGTATGGAATACAAGGTGGTTGAGTTTCAGCCAGAGCTTGTCTATAAGCCCTAAAACTGCTTGAACTATCAATCAAAGCACAATATTCTTTTAACCCTTCAGTAATATGCTTTTGCCATTCTAATCTTCTGATTGGTGCACTGTCGAGTGCTGACAATAATGCTAAATAACTATTAAAATTATTTATTTTACGTAAATGTTTCATTATTTTTATAAATTTAACAACATATTTTTCACGATCTTTAGCTTCATTTTCCATTCTATGTTCAAGTATTCTTGATCTAGCCCAATATGACATTTTATTAAAATGTTCAGTAAATCTTGTTAAATTTGGACTTCTTTCTTCGTTTTGTTCTTGTGCCCATATCAATACTTCTGGTATTTCTATTTTCATAAATAATTCAGCATCTAATAAAGTCATTTGTTCAGCAATTTGTTCACTTTTAAAGTCAAGTAATGACGCTTGTTTTGTTGATACACTTAATGATGATAATATTGGCTGTAATGATTGTAATTGTTTAGCTGCATGTTTTTCTAATATTTTAACTCTTAATGCTTTTGCCATTGTTAAATCACCACTACATACTAATTGTTGTACAAATTCCATTAATGTTTGGATTAAGGAATCATTAAGATCTGATATGCTGAAAAATTGTAAAATAAAAGTATTAATTAAAATTATTATTCAAAAATTTACCTAAATAATACTCACGTTAAATCACTAACAACTCTGACCAGCAGAGAAAATGCTTCTCTAGCAGCTCTTTGTTTAATAACATCTGCTGAACAAGAGAATCTTTGATGCCTTCTATGTAATTTTTTAATTAATTCTAATGGAGACATAAATGTTCTGTAAGTAGTTAAAAATGCTTCCTGATACAGGAAATCTGTAAAAAATTTTATCCCAATGTTAATAAATTATTTTTCAAAAACTAATTTTAAATTATGAACATTCAAGCGATATAAAAATTTTTTACCAACCTGATTCTTTTTCATCTATTTATTTGATGAAGAGTGACATGAAACAATGATTATTATTAATAATGTGATTATGAAATTAATTATAGGTATATTTTATTTACGAAAACATTTAAATGGAATGATTTTAAATTTACCACCACCAGTTATTAGTACTACGTTAATCATGTGAGTTCGTCCAATAGTTTTTTTTTTCAAAAATTTTACGTGGAACTCTGTTCAATTGTAATTAAAGGAACCACCGTGGATTTGAAAATATAACAAAAATGAATATGTTTGAAAATTCTTAAAAGATTTCTCGTATCAAAAGAGTTTTAGCGAATTTAAGCAAAGTCGTATTACGTCATAATAAAAACTAATAGACGGGCTCGTATGCATTTAACCCTTGGATGCCGTTCTCAAGACTAAAAATCTGATTGATTTCTTAAATTTTTCGAAAAAAGTTTAAATTTTGTTCAGAGATTCTTATTCTTAATTAAATCAAATATTATAGTAATAATCATTAATAAATTGAATAATTTACAGGAATCTTTGAAAAAACAATTAATCTATTTTCCATAAATTTAAAGAAATAATCCGATTTTCCAGAAGGTTAAATTAACAATTATAGCACCAAATTTATTAATTTACTTTTCATTACTAAAGCAAAAGCAACAAACTTAAACAACAAAAATTTGATTCAAATAAATAAATTTAAAAAAAATTGAACAAACCATGTCTGTTAGCTTTGGTAGCATGAATAACTAAAGCATCAGGATGTCCACCTCTAATTTCTGGACCATCTTCTTCTGGTTTCTTAAAAACTAAATATTTACTTATATCTAATTCATCTAAAATGCTATCATCTTGGTCAACATCGCGTAAATCTGAATCACTATCTTCTATTGATGCAGTTGAAATTGCTTTACTCGATGGTCTTGATGTATCTAAATTAATGTTATTATTCTGAAGAAAAAAAAATTAATTTAGGTTAGATTATTGAATAAAAATTTTTATTTAAAAATAATATGAAAATTACCAATGAAATAATTTTATTAGGAATAATATCTTTTTTATCATAAATTATATCCTCAGCCTTATTTTTAATTGGAGTTGAAGTAATAACAGGATCAATAGTGTGTAAATTTAAATTTGGTTTTGGTGATATTGGCGGTGGTGGTGTTGAATTTAATTTTATTGAACGACCTATACCATATTTCTTTGGTGGTAAGGCTGGAGGTAGACTAGATTCATTTGATATTTCCTTAATCGTTGGTTTCATTGGAAATGAATGACCACTGTAAAATAATTTAAATTAACACAAAATTTTTAGGGGTTAAATGAAATTTTTTTAATTACCTTGAAATATCATGTAAATTAGATACTGTTTGGGACATAAACGAACATGATTGAGTTGAACTTAATGCCATTTCATTTTGTTGCCATTCAGTTTGCATCGAATTATACGCTGCCATTGAATGTCTTGAACCAAGACCACTTATGAAATCGTTATTTGTATGAGAACAATTTCCAAACATTTCCATATATGCCATTACTGAAAAATTTTTATTTATTAAATTATCATTATTTTATTAACTGTAATTTAAAAAAAAAAAAAATTGAAATTCCAAACATTTCAACAACAGAAAAACTAAACACCTTATGAAATATTGTATTTTATGATTTAAAAAAAAATTGAAAGCTAAATTTTTTTGAATTTTTATTTGATACTAAATTTTTTTAATGATTTTCATGATTCAAGAGACATTGTACTTAAAACTTTTTCAAAAAGCTAAAGCTCCAAAAAAAGCTCATTTGAC
This sequence comes from Anagrus nilaparvatae, assembly GCA_022575985.1. Lineage (NCBI taxonomy): Eukaryota > Metazoa > Arthropoda > Insecta > Hymenoptera > Mymaridae > Anagrus > Anagrus nilaparvatae. Next base: position 6,511,800 of record JAKSXM010000238.1, on the reverse strand, counting down.
AAAAAAAAATGCTGTGGCAATTAAATTAAAACCGTCAACAACTTTTATCTCAAAAAAAAATTCTATTGTAAAACTCTTTGAAAAAGTGCCAAGTCAATCGCCTCTTTTTTATTGTATTATGAAAAAAATAACAATAAAAAATTGTTTTTAAATACTTTATGAATGAATAACAAACTTTTTCCTTTTTTAAAAATATTTATGTGCATATTTTAAATTTACATTATTTACATATTTTACTTACAACCGAGAACCAATAAAGTACTAACATAAAAAATTTTCATTTTACAAAGTTTTCTTTTTTTTTATAGGTAAAAAAATTGATTTTTATTATAATTATAAAATAAATAGAACGTAAATATATATTTTATTATCCGTTAGAATTTTATTTATATAAAAAAAAATGTCAAGTGTATTTATAATATGCACTAGTGCAGACAATTAATTTCCGTAGGCTTTTATTTTATAAGAAAAGGTCAATTTAATGATAAAATAATAATTTAAACGTTTAAGATATATTTTTTTACTAAAAAAGTAGATAACTACTGTTACAGTTTAATGAAGTTGAAAATAAAATATTGGGTATTTTTTGTAATTATCGAGTGTAATTTCTGTGTGTGTTTTTGTTTTTAATTTAATTGAGATTGACGTTATTTAATTATCATCTTTTTTTATTTTTAATTTGGTACTGTAGTGTAATTTGTTATTTTTTTTAGATGTGGCAAGACGAAAACGATACGCTGCTTTGTGAGACACGAAATTAAAAAACTGAAATTATCTAAGCCTAAGAATTTTCAAAAATCCAAGAAACTCTTCCCCTGAACTTCGATGTATCAAAGTTATCGGTTATTAAAAAAACGAATTGGGTATTTAGTAAATTTTTGCACGATTTTATACATCGATGTATCAATTGCAGATTTTTAATTTTTACAGGATTGAAAATTTTTCTCACAAATGAAATGAGCTCTAAAAGCTATATATAAACATTTCTTAACCATAAGTGACTAAACTTAATGATAAGATCTCCAAATCGGTTTTAAAGTATTTTCTCCCGATATTACCTTTAAAAATTTGAATCTCGCGATAAATGATCAACCTTTTCAAATCATCTTTTGGGCCCCAGAATCGTCTGAATTTTACGGGCAATTTTCTAGGGAGCCTAGGAGAAGATAGTACATGAAAAATAAGAAAAGTTAGCTGTAAATTATAAAAGATAGCCAAAAAATGGCTGCCAAAAATTTTATATCAAACCTTAGGACCTAGAAAATATTATTTATAGTAGTCCTTTCGAGAAAAAATACTTTGGAATCGATTTGAAAATCTTTCGATTTAAGGTTTGGTAAAATTTGGTTTCAAAATACTATATATATAAGGTTTGATAGTTTAAGACCGTTTTTACTGGTATACCGAAGTTATGCCATTCCATTCTATGAAACATCGATGTACCAATGGAAAAACTAGTTTTTTTCAAACCCTAAATCACTAAACTTAATTCGAAGCTTTTTTGCCGAATTTTAAATTTTTAAACCACCATAAAAAAATTTTTCTTTCTTGATTTAAAAAATTGAAAAAATTTGTGCTAGTTGAAAAGAAAGCATGAGAAAAACATTTTTAATTAACCAAAAAAAACGTGATTATTTTGCAAAAAAATAAAAATACATCTAAAAAAAATGAAAGTGGGGATGCAATTTGTGTTTTATTTAAAAATGATTGATCAACGAAAAGCAATTTAAGTATTTTTTTTTCAACTCACAAGCTAATGAATGATATGATAGATTATTTCATTTAATTATTTAGTTATATAACAGCAAAAACATGCTATTAAGAAAAAAAAAAGCTTTTCTCTAATAAAATTTTATAATAATAATTAAATGAAAATCTTCGATAGAAAAAAAAAACTATAATAAAAAAGTATTATGTAACTTAGCATATTATGTGGGTATAAAATGCAGAAGATCGTAAAATTTGTGTGGGCAAGAATTCCACTTACCGGAATATGCCACAGATTGGAACACTGCGGAGGACACAAAACATTGAATAAGTTTTTGTTTTTTTTTTTTGTTTTTTTATTTAAAAAAAAAATAATTTTTATTAAAATTTTTTTACTGCACGAAAATTAAAGCATTTTTAATTGTAAAGAAAAAAAATTAATTAGACACAAAAAAATATAAATTGAGACAAAAATTTAAACATCAAATTGAAAGTTAATTTTTTTGATTTTAACATTTAAAATACATAAAAGCAAATTTATTAATTTTTAAGTTAAATTTTATTGCAATTAAAAAAAAAAAAATACAAATAAACGAGCAAATATTGAATTTAATTTTTATTTATTTTAACGATAATAATTATTATTTTAATTTAAGTTAAATTAATTAAAAGAAAACTTACTGTGTCTTTTCTTAAGTGGTAATGGAGGTGGCCTACTGCTGTCAACTGGACTGTTACCATTACTGGTGTGTAAACTGTATGACAAATTTTCATTTTCTGGTACGTTATCATATTGGGAATATAATTGCCTTCTTTTTGAACGCTTTTCTGGTAAAGCTGGTGGCCTACCTTCTAGTTCGGAATTTGATAGTTTTTCGATTTCCTGTAATTTTAAGGTTTTTATGGTTAATTTTTATGTTAATATTTATTTTAAAATCAATTTTAAACTTTTTTGGAAAATAGTGAAATAAATTGGGACATTAAAATATGCTTTTTTACAAATAAGAAATTTAGGAATTTACAAGAAACTTTAGGGTTTTCCATAATGTAATTTGGAAATCACAATTTTTCATTGGAAATTTCCAAATATATTTTTCTTCAGCTTTCAATTATTTTTTAACGAGCTTTGTTTTCCAAAAAAGTCTATAATTTTAGTAATTTGCCTGTTACAGTGTAATTAAAAATTTAATTACTAATTCAAAAAACACATAAATAAAAAGTATAATAAATTATAAAAACAGCAATAAAACGTCAAGGATTAAAATAAAATATTCATTAAAAAAAGTGAATTTTTAATTTAAACACTCATAAAGAATTTAAATGATGCAATTTCCAATAAATAATTTGAATAAAACAAAATAAAAACATGCAACACCCACATTTACCAGTTTTTCAACAAAAGAAGCAGGATCACTCGTAGTTGAAGTTCCTAAAATATGACTCGATGAAGTTTGTACATTTTTTCCAGTTGCATTAATTGTTTTTTGCATAAAAATCGATCCATTATTATCTTGTGATAAACGACATTGTGAATAAATTGGTTGTGATTGTATTTGTGATGATTGTGTTGTATTATAAAAATTATTTGTTTGCGATGATCTTTTAGTTAAGATATTTGTTGATGATGTTCCTGATGTTGTGGTTGTGTAACTTTGGGTTGAACTTCTTTGTGAATGCATTGATATAAAACCTGATTCTTGAGTTTGTGTTGATAATCTTTCCATTTTTGTATCCATGCCTAAAAATTGAAATTTTTTATTTTAATTTAACTAAATCAGAATTTTAAGTAATGTTGTGAAATTTTAGGAAAATAAGACAGTTTTGATATTTATAGAAAATAATTACGGTCACGAAATAAAATAAATTATGTTTTAGTGTCACGCACTTTTTTTTTCGAGAAATAAACTAAAATTATAAAAATTTATAAATAAAAGCAGAAAATTAAATTAATTTTTTTTTTTTATTTTATAGCAACAAAAAAAAATAATTAATTAAAAAATAATTTTAAGCTTACAAATCCATGATTTAAAATTGCTCCAAGGAGACATTGACTTCGGCATATTTGTATAATTAAATTAAAAATTGTCAACAAATAATTAAATTATTAATCAATTAATAAAAACTTGAATATAAAAAAATAAACTTTCACTATTTTTTTATTATGTCTTATTTCATAAGTGTCCAATCTAAGACTACTCATTCATTCGCTTTAATATTAACACACTGGCTTAGCGCCCACACTCTTTTTATAATGTATATATTTACAATATAATTTTTTATTGTGTAATCACAATTCCAAAAAAAAAATTAAAAAAAAAAAAAATTGATGCTAATTTAAATTTAAAAAAAATTTTTAAATCAAAGTACACTACTTAAGCAGTCAACACTAACCAGCAAAATGATCAAGTAATTCTTGTGAGGGTTGCTGACACATTGGTATTGTAGTTGGCAAACTTGTTTCCTGAGTATCCCAGCTGTATCCACATCTGGACGTACCGTTCACTTGCATACCTTAGCAAAAAAAAATTTTTTTTTTTTTAGATGCTTTTTTTTATTTAGATTGCAAAAAAAAGGAGATAAGAGTCGTTAACATACTTTTAGATGGCAAGTTTTTTTTTTATTCTTTTAGTGACTTCTTTTTTAATACTTAGGAATTAAGTCGATAAAATTTGACTTATAAGGTAATGTGTAAGTTCAGGTTAAGATTTTTAGGAAATACAAAATTTATTTGCATTTTTTGGATCATCATTTTTGATAATACATTTTTTTTTTTTAATTAATTAATTTTTATTTAAAAAAAAGTAAATAAATACAATTATTTTGTTTTTTATTTTTATAAAAAATAATTGTTTTGCTGGAGAGCTAAAACACAGTATTATGAGTAATCCTTTATGTTACTCATTTGTCACCATAAAAAAAAATTGTTTTTTGAAGTGGTCGTAGACGATACTAACAAGGAAAGTACGCTAGATTTTGGAGGGTTATAAGTGTTAATTCTTTTTTTAATATAGAAAATCATCTCAATGACCTCACTTCGTTCAAATGGAGCATTTGGGTTCAAAATAATAGTCTCAATTAATTTGGTTTTTGTAAGAAAAAAAATGGTTTTTTCGAAAAATTCAAAAGAAAAAAATTAATGAAATCAAAAAATACATTTTTTTTAAAAACAAGCTTCGAACTGCAGCTTGTGCTTTCTTCAAGAAAGTTTCCTTTTCCAAACATCAAGTAAAATTTAGTGACCCAAATATCATGTTCTCCCCTTATAAACTCTAATAAGATTAAGAAAATTACCGAAAGTTTCTTACTACATGTGACAGATTAAGCGCACATAATATATTATTTATACTTATGGATGATGAACTACATTGCACAATATTTCTCAAGTATAAAATCACCATTCTAGGAACATAATGTTATTATTATATATAACAAGCACACTTGTGCACAAATTAGTTTATACTTGAAATCACGCACTAGCTGTTATAATACATAAAATATGTATTTTCAGATTTTATATTTATTTTTTCTTATGGCAATGAAAATTAATATGATTTTAAGATTACTCATGTGTTTTATGTAGAAAACTAAACATGTTGGTACAAGTGTTTGATTTTATTTTTAATTAAAACAGAAAGGAAGGGCTGTGGGGACTATCAAAAATTCGTTTTAATTTATCGAAACTTTCATTTTATGCATTAAATGCTGTTTCCGAATTTTTTGTCTACTTTTTTTATTCCTTCCGGTGTCGGTTCCTGGTGGGCTGAATTATACAACAATGAATTTTATTATGCTCGTTTGCTTAACTTAAAAATTTCACCGCGCTCTGTTTAAGTTTATGTCCGGCACCAATGAGAAAAGTTAAAAATATAATAAAAATTTCTATAACTTTAGGCCGGAATTCACATCTGCCAATGAGAGAACGATGAAAATTTCTCCTTAGAGTGGGGAAGGCTCAGACTCAATATGATGTCAAAAATGCATTTTTTTCTACTAGCGGGCAACAATGATTATTTTTCAATTTTGAGAGGCCTTTAGTAGAGAAAAAACGTTCTGGAATTCGTGTTAGAAATACGGGTCTGTGGCTTGTAATCTATCGCATTTGCCAAAAAAAAATTTCTAAGACCCATTTAAGAATGTACTATTATCCACAGAGCCATAATGAAGTCCTCTCAAAGTTGAAATATGGTTATATTGGCCACTAGTATTATACAGGGTTACTCATTTTAAACTCAAATATCTCGAAAACAAAGCAAAATAACGAAAAATGTTTTATTTCAAAATTGCTAAGTTTTGAGGGGGCCATCTTATGTGGAATTTGGGTCTTAGGGCTAAATCAGGCCCAACAGTACTCAATTTAGGAATTTTAAATAGAAAGTATACTTTTTTATTTCAAATTCAGATTCTGCAGCAAATTTAAGGTCCAAATACGATTTTAACTTAAAAAAAATACAAGGCCGATTTTTTAGATCCAGTAAATCTTTTATACGGCTCTAAATTAAAAAATTAGATGTTTTTGGTAGTTACTACCATTTTTATTGTTTGTTGAGGGGGAAAACTTTTGGTGATTATTTGAGATTTTGGGTCCTATAGACCTTAATGGGCCCCTTAGGGTCCAATCATGCTTTCATGAAGCTCAATACAAACAAATAAATTTTTTTAGTATTTACTACTAATTTACTATCATTTTTATTTTATATTTGTGGTGGAGAAAGACTTTTGTTAATTATTTGATATTTTGGGACCATTAAGGTCTTTAAAAATATCAAATGGTAGTACCTACCGAAAATATCTTTTTGTTCACCTTGAGCTTTAAAAAAATCTAATTGGGCCCATTAAGGTCTGTAAGACCCAAAATCTCAGATAATCACTAACAGTCTTCCACTACAACAAACATACAATAAAAATGGTAGTAACTACCAAAAATATCTTTTTTTTAATTTAGAGCCGTATAAAAGCTTTTTAGGGTCTAAAAAATGGGTCTTGTATTTTTTTTCTTAAAATCGTATCTGGACCTAAAATTTGCAGCAGAATCTAAATTTGAAATAAAAAAGTATACTTTCCATTTAAAATTCCTAAGTTAATTCCTGCTGGGCCCGATAGGACCTAAGACCCAAATCTAATGTCCCCCAACAGATGGTCCTACCCAAACTTAACAATTTTTATATAAAACATTTTTCGTTATTTTGCTTTGTTCTCGAGATATTTGAGTGCATCGTTTAAAATGACTAACGCTATACAATTATAGTATATTAAAATTTGTGGTTAAAAAGTGGAAAAATTGTCCAAATCGGATTGTGATTTTTGTTTTTATGCCAAAGGGCAAGAGTTGTAATACCCGCTTTGTCTTCATCAATAGCAAGAAAACGCGACTGCCGTTGAAGCAGCGGCAGAAAAATACACGTTTTCCGAATGACGATAAGAAAAATTATTTTCTGGTTATTAAACGAATACTAAAACTTATGTTTTGTTGTCAAAAATGTATAAAATTGTAAAATATTATTTTTTATAAATATTTTTACGAAAAAAAATAACGTGTATCCAAAATCCTTGTAAAAATGCAACTTAAAATAAAAAAAATAATTTTGCTACAGTAAAAAAAACGGGATCATCCCATATATTTAATTAATTTTTTTTTTTTAATTACATGTTTTAATTAAAAATTTTTTTTATCCATTAAATAAAAAATTCAAAAACAGCTATGCAATAAAAAATTTAATTTTACATTTTGATTATAAATTTAATTCCGAAAGTCAATTTATTTATATTTATTTAATACGTAGATATATCAAGTAATTAGAAAAACTAACATCCAAAATGACTGAAAATTTATATATAATTATTAAAATTTATAACCATCAGCAAAATGAAATTTTCACTAATTTTGAAATCTAGGTCAAATTTATTTTATTTATTTATTTACAATTTTTAGATATTTCTATAGAAGGCCAAAAAAATATATATAATTTACTTTATTGTTTACCTAGCCTAAATTAGTAATTTATTCTGTTTTTTGGAATTTTTAAATTAAATAATAAATAATATGTGTATTTAAGTAATTTAATAGCGTACACGAGCACGTGTAGGCAAACAAAATCGCGTTAAATATGTAGGAAGATAAACTTTGGATTAATTGATAAACCAGATGATTATATGAAATTAAATGAAAACATCTAAAATTCAAATCAACAAGCAAAATCGATCTTAGGGAGAAAATATTTTATTTATTATTTTCCATTTATTTAATAATATTAATTAGTTTCAATTTTTTTGGGCTGAATTGAATTGTATCTGACACTAATGTAAAAAGCTTTTATATGGAATATAAATGGTCACTAAAATTTTATTGGCGTTTATCATAAAATTTTAATATTTTTTTGCAATAGGAAATCAAATTATTTAGTAGAATTAAAAATTACCTTGTATCGTAGCCATCAGACTTAAATCCATATTTTCGTTAAAAGTATCATCATTTGGCCCCATAATTGCACGAATTTCATCTTCATCTCTAGAATGATTTAACGCAGAATCAATACTACCAGCAGATGCACTTAATAAAGATGACGAATCTTCTGGTGACCTACTTCTTAATGATACTCTATCTAAACTAGCTGATAAAAATCCATCAGTATCGTCAATTTGTTGTGATTGTTGTTTTTGCTGCCTTTGCTGTTGTTGTTGATTTTGTATTTGCATATTACGCGTCCTTCTTTTTGGTGGTAGTGGTGGTGGAGTATTTGGATAATTTATTTCATCAGGCGGAAATACAAAATGACTAAAATTCAATAAAATATATGTTTTTAGTTGGTTTAACATTTTAAACTTCTTTTTTTAAATTCAATACATTACAAAAAAAAATATACGATATTTTAAAATTTATCGAAACTTTACTCATAAATAAAAAAGCCATAAATATCGAGACTTTCAACCGTGTATTTGTCGAACAAACCTTCAATATATCTTATACTTTCATAAATATAGAAATATATTTTTTCAAGAATAAATAAATTTTTGAGCAAAAAAATAACAGATTTTAAATTTAAAAAATGATTTACTAATATCTAACCTGTCTGAATGATCTGTTTTGTCAGGCGGCGGACTCGAGTCTCTAAGTACAGATTCTGAACTATGTGAACTTCTGACCAAATTACTTGAAGCTGCTGTTTGTTCTAAAATTTGACGTTCCCTAGGCGTCAATGGAATGTCAGGAAGTGAATTTCTTTGAGGCGTTAATTCTCCAGAGTATCCCGAACTCCTATAATTGTAAAATAAATTAATATTTGAAAATTATTAAAAAAAAGTTTTAATTTTAAAAATAGGCTAACCTGTTGCTAGAAGACTGTAACGCAGACTTTTGTTTACTGGAAATTTTTTCCTGTGCTAAAGATACGAGGTTCTTTACAGCTTCTTCGACTAATCCAATTACATGACTAACATTGGCTGTGTCCAAAGCTGAAGATTGGTCCCCGTGTAAAAGTACGTCGTCGCATAATTTTAATAATTGAGCTAGGGCTTGATAAACTTGGTTCGTCGCTGAACCTAAACTTGAACTGCAAAAAATTTTTTTTTTTTTAGAATTTTTGCATTTTTTAAAAAATCAATAATTTTTGAATACTGACCTATTTTCTGATAACAAGTAAGATTTTAGTACAGTATGAATGGTAGTGACAGTATCGAGTACAACAGTTCCATTTCCGGGAAGCATTTCTAGTTTATTCTTGGAAACAACATCTCGAAAGTGTGATAAAGCAAGTTGAACTTGTCTGACATGAACGTGTAAATCGCGAAGTGGATTTTTTTCATGCTGATTAATAACGGAATTGTTATTGCTACTGTTACTACTGATACTAATATTACTGACGGATGTATTCGAACCACCGCCACCGCCTACTCCACCACCCGGGCCTGGACCTCCTGGAGATCTCATTTGTGATAATTTTTCCAGGAAATCTTCTTTGAAAGAACGAGCCCTACGGGCAAGCCTCCCACCTCGGGCTTTCCCGGTTGGACGATCTTCAACGTCTGTAAGCAAAAAAGAAGTTTTAATTAGTGAAAAAAAAATTGTATAAAAATTCAGAAAAAAATAAAATGCAACTGTTGAAAACGATTATTTTAAAAAGATATAATATTTAAATTAATGTTTTTATTAAAAAACGTATATTGCAAAACCTTGTAAATAGTCGAGTAAAATGTAGAATTTCGTTGAATTTCTATTGAATTATAAACCTGATATGCCTGCAAATGGACTGATATTATTACATGTGTGTATGACAGGGTGTTTGTTTCAGGCGCTGTTTTCTTTTTAAAAAAAAGTTTTGAATGTTTCAAAATTTGAAAATATTTAATGCCCTGGTAAATTGAAAATTTTAAATTACTTGAATACTTGGTTTTTAATGCCATTAACAAAACGTAAATTATTCCAGAAATACCTTCAATAAATTGTTCGGCCAATCAATAAATTCATGTAATACGTACATAATTATTTAAATTTACCACTTATCAATAAATGCTTAATTGATTGTCCAAATATTGATTTTTAAAAAAATTTTTAATTTTTGACACGAATTCGTATTTGGAATTATTTTTCCAAAATTTTACAGCATAAAATTCAGCTAATTCCAATTTTAAAAAATAATTCAGTAATTGTTGTCGCACCAGAAATACTTCTCTAACTAAAGCTTCAAAAAATCATAAATTCCAAAAAATGAAAATTCAAATTTTTCTCGAAAAAATTGATAGTTTATTTAAAAGAAAAGATATTTAATGAAGCATTCTATTAATTAATAGACAGCAATTAAAGTTATTAGAAATCGATTTATAATACAAAATTTCCTTCAATAAAGGTGATTGATTTAAATAATATTCTCTTAAGTGCATTATGCTAAATTTTTTACAATAAAGCTTTTACAAATATTAACTTTAATTATATCGAGTACTAAAATTCAAGTAGTATTAAAAAAAACTGTAAATAATTAGAGTTAATCATTTAGTACCTACAAAAGCTTTTTTATAAATTTTCAATTAATTAATCTCGAGTACATATAAATAATAAATAAACATAACCAATCTATTGAAAAGGCTCAGTTAATCAATAGCTTGTATAAAAATACTTGTATTAAATAGTGCAGTACTATTAATAAGCACCTGCATTAATTATCATAGTATAAATAAAAAATTTTATATATGTGTGTAGGAGGAGTGAATGACATTGTGTTTTTTTTAAAAACATAAAAAGGGTAAATCAAAGAGTCCCTAGTAAAAATATATTTAAAAAAAAAAGGGTTAATCTATATTGAGATACAGAACAAAGAGTAGAGAATATTTTGTTGTAGAGGTATTATTGAAAACTGTCCCGCGTGCCAGACGTTAATTTACGCCAAGCAAGCAAAGTGTATATAAAATTTTGTACGTGCTCTGAACTGATAATATAGTACTTTATTTAGTGTGTATCTCCAATAATGTAAAAGGGAGAATTTAAAGTAACAAAGAGAACGAGATAGAAATAGAGTGTTTTAGAATAGAATTTTAAAGTCAAGAATATCATGAAATATCATGTTGATTTGTTTGTTAGAACAGACTACTATTTTAATGTTGACATTATAAGAGATATCGTTTAAGTATATTGAATGGGAAGAAAATATATTCTGTTTATTTATCATGTGTAAAATTTTGCAAACAGCTTTTGATTATATTTATCTATTTTGTTGCAAAATATTGTACAGTGGCGTTTTTTATTTTAATTAAATGAAATTTTGATTTATTGAATGAATTATATATATATAGCATAATGAATTTATTGTAATTTTATTATGCAATTAACTATACTCTGTATTCTGTATTTATGAATGAAAATATTTTTACTTTGTGAATTTAAAACTGATTCATGAATTTATATTATGCAGTGGGTGATTTATCAAATTTTTAGAATATGTAGAGTTCTAGTTGGTGGCTAAATTTAAAATTTAGCCCAATTCGTAGAAAACTTAGGGTAAAAAGAGGCACAGATTTTTTGAAAATAGAGTAAGAATAGGGATTTTTAGGGAGGAAAATTAAGTATTTACTGGAAATAAAATATTTATTTATAAAATATTTATTATAAAAATATTTATTTTTACATATATAGGTCAAAGAAAACTATTTTCTTCCTAGCGGGCCGAAAAAGTGTTTTCATTATACGCTGCAAAAAAGATCTACTTTCTTACTTTCAGGCGATCTTTTTTTCGATTTTAATGAAAAACTATGTGTTGAACACGGGAAGAAATGTAGGAAATTTTACTTTCAATGCTGTCTGCACTCGTTCGCTATACGCTCACTCATGCATACAAAGCCAAATCCTATTTTTTTCCCTTGTTGAACAAATAGATATTTTCGCCCAGCAACGAAATCGAAATTTAAAAAGCGTTTTCACCCCACTGAGAAAAAAAAATTTCGTTTTATCCATGGGAACAAAAAAAAATACCCCAGATCGCAGTTTACCATCCGAGGCGAAGCCTCGGATGCTAATTGACGTGCTATCTGGGCCATTCTTTTTTTTTGCTCCCTTGATTAAAATTATACTATTTCTACCCTAGGGAGACGGATTTTTTGCTGGTTATATGTAGAACTGTGTTTTAAATCACAAGACATAATATGAGGTTCGACTTTTGCATGCATACAACTACATGCAATACTCCAGTCAAAACGCGGTTTAGGGTGTATTTTCACTGGCCAACATGAGATTTGCTCTAGTATATATTTTTTGGGTCGCTGATCACGAAAATCGGGGTTATTTCCGGGAGATATTTTCGGAACACCCTTAAATTTGCAAAAACTACCCCCAAAAAGGGTTTTCTTTGATATATCAGCAAACTGAATTTCTAGATTTAGCCAAGAATTGGTCTTTGGGGGTTTTTTGGGTCGCTGAACAAGAATTTGAGTTAGTTTTTTTGTGATTAATTAATATTTTACCCTTAAATTAGTAAAAATTACCCCTAAAAGGGGGTGTTTTTGCTATTTTCGCACTTTGTGCGACCAGATTAGGTCCATATGGGTTTTTTGGGTCGCTTATCAAGAATTTGGGGGAATTTTTTATAAATAATTAATATTTCACCCTTAAATTAGTAAAAATTACCCCTAAAAGGGGTGTTTATGCTAATTTAGGGATGAAATATTAATTATTTATAAAAAATTCCCCCAAATTCTTGATAAGCGATCCAAAAAACCCATATAGACCTAATCTGGTTGCTCAAAGTGCGAAAATAGCAAAAACACCCCCTTTTAGATTTTTGCTAATTTAAGGGTGAAATTTTAATTATTCACAAAAAAACTACCTCAAATTCTTGTTCAGCGACCCAAAAAACCCCCTAAGACCAATTCTTGGCTAAATCTAGAAACCCAGTTTGCTAATATATAAAAAAAAACCCTTTTTGGGGGTAGTTTTTGCAAATTTAAGGGTGTTCCAAAAATATCTCCCGGAAATAACCCCGATTTTCGTGATCAGTGACCCAAAAAACTTATAGTAGAGCAAATCTCATGTTGGCCAGTGAAAATACACCCCCCCCCCCGTTTTGACTGGAGTACAAAGTCAAAACCAAAATTTTGTCCCTTGTTTAAAAAATAACTATTTTATTTATATTGACATATCCAATCGTAGCACTGGATATAATTACAAAAAATCTACTTTATTTTGTTACAGGAAATCTAAGTATTAAAAAAATGGTAAAAAATGACCTAAATTGGGCTATAAAAATAAACGTGTCCATTAACCGAAAAACTCGTATCAGCACACTAGCCTCATCATTTTAATCCAAAAGGCTGCATAGGCCATGCCTAGACTAAAATATATTTGAATTGCCTAAATTGATTTTAAACAATTAAATTATTTTTTGTTTTAATAAGTTCTTATACAGCTTCTATTAAAATTTATCCAAAATGGGAATAAAAAGTTTTAAAACATGAAAAGGAAAATGATAACCTATACTGTTAAGATAATAATAAAAATAATATTATTTAATATAATTTGTAATAAAATTGTTTTAATACTTTGAATAAATAAAATTTAAAATATTTGATAAAAGCTTTTTAAAAATTTTTATTTTATTATATTATGATAATAATAAAATAGAGAATAAAAGTAGTACATAACCTAAAAAAATAAAAGTGTATTTTATAATAATGCAATCATTTTATCAGTAAGTATATAGTAAAATGTTATCAATTTTTAGAAACATGAAAAGAATTCAAGAGAATAATAAAAAAAAAACCGTTATATTTATAGAAAAGACTATTTTCTTACAATTTCAAAAGCATATTTTCTCTCTTGTTATTTTAAAGTAAATAAGATTGAAGTGACAGGTTACAGTCGAACCTGTACATAAACTTCTGTCAAGTCTGTTTGTATGCAAAATTTTCTTTTTCTGTAATATATAAGACTCTTGCATTTCTGAAATACATATACTATTTTATAAAGTTATTATAAAGTGTTGAAAACGATGTTAAGTATGTTGTAAAGGTTTTTAGAAATTCCTGTATATGATAAATAAGTTAAAATAATTTTAGGAAAATATAGGGTCTGGAAATCTGCAATATGAAAATTTTTCTTTTAGGACCAGTTTCATGATTTGGTATATTTGTAATTAGGTGGCTTTAAATGTTATTGATTTTGTATAAATCGATGAATCATGGTTTCAAGTTCATTTTTAGTGAGTTTTTTCAGCAAAAAGATTTTTATATCGAGCACATACACAAAATGTGAATAGAATTTTTGAATTTGCGTTTTCTAATATAAAGAGTCCAAATAACTTTTAGGTACAGTATGGTACAGAATTTTGAAATACAATTTCCCTGGACATGATAATATTAATAAATAAATTCATTTTTTTGGGAAAATCGATAAATAACTATTTTTTAAAAATTCGCAAATTTGTTATAATTACATGCTGAGCAGTAACTTTAATTTTGATAAATATCTCTTTTATTAAACTCGTTAATTAAAAGTAACAAATAAATTTGATCCTTAAATAAATAAATTGTAGCCTAACTTTAAATTTTGCAAAGATTGTATCATTTTTATGACTACTCATAAATTAGAACATTATTTGACTTTTATGCTAATTATAAATTAAGAAAAAAGGCAATTAGAATTATCTTTGAGCAATAAAAAAAGCTCTAATTCTCTAAAAAAAAAGCTCCATAGTATAAATTAACTTCAAATCCTACAGAATATTCACACACAAAAAACTAGTTGATTATGTACACATAAACACAAAATTTAATAAAACAGTATTTAATATAGAAACTGCTAAGATTTGCTTTTAGAATATTATTCAAAATAATATATAACTAATTTTAAGTAATAAACCATTTCTAATTGAATTTATACAAAGTTTCTTAATGAGATTTTAGTGCATGTCGTGACAAGATTACATTCTAAATATATAAACATTGAATATGTGGTAATTAAAATCTTTTTAAAAGTAAAAAAGCTCAAACCAAAAAAATTGCTTAATATTCTAAACATTTTTTCAGAGGTACAATGCGAAAATCAAAAAAAATGAATGAGGACCATTTTATTTTGTATTTCGAATATGTTTGCTGCATAAACCAATATGAAAGTTCATAATAAATATAATAATAATAATAATAATAATCGTAACAGAACAGCAAAAACCTTTCTCTATTTTCTTTGTGCTTTTTCAGGTACACGTTATAGTTAAAGACTGAATTTAAAAAAATTTACTGAAATTGAATCAAACGCTTTAAAATTTAAATTAAGCAGGTTGTTTTTGAGATAACAGCCAATATTATTAGTTAAAATAATCACTACAAAATTCACTGGAAAATTGCAATGAATTTAGAACTCTAATATTTAAATTTTTTTTAAAAGTTTCAAGTAGTAGCTCAGAAGTTTCATATAAATACAATAAACTAAAGATTTTTTGGGTACTCTGTAGGACCGAATTATTTTAATTTGAGTTCTAATTTATTTCAGGGTTCATCGCTACAAATTTTTAACAAAATAACATCATACACCAGAATCAAACTTTCCCCATAACATATACATTATGAAAAATACACAAAAGGTTTTGTAAAAACGAATTAGTACGGCTGAACGATTTTATATATCGAAAATATTTTTTTTAATCTATGCAGACCCTATTTTTTTATTTGTAATTTTTAACATATGATTTAATAATTTTATTTGTAAATAGAATATTGAATTTTTCTATAAAAAATTTACATTAAAAATATGTGCATTGATTTTTGAATGAAAAAATTTTAATGCTTTTATACAAAACTTTGCGCTTTTGGAATTTTTAATTTATTAATATTATATTTTGGTTAGTTAGAGAATTTTAGTTATTAAATTTTGGTGTGTTTACCTACTCTGCTAAAGATACTATCGGGTTTCATATTATTTTATTCATGATGAAGAGGTTTTAAATATTAGTACTTTTAGTGATTTTAACTAAAAATTATTCAGAGTAATAAAAAAAAGAATTTTAACATTTTTTCTTTATTTTTTTAGAAAAAAAATAAAATATTTTCACTTAAATTCATATTAATAATTAATTGTTTAAGTAAAATGTATTAACTAAGCTTTAATAAAGATACAGAATTTCAGAACTGAAAATAAATTGAGTTACTCGATATTTTATGTAACAAAGTAATTTAATTAATTAATGATATTTTAATTTACAATATACAAAATAAACAAATAATTTATGATTTTAGAAAATATTGACAAAGTCATTATTTAAATTAAAATATAATGAAAATATTTCTTATTCGATTTTTAATATAAAAAAAAATGGCACTTGATGAAAAAAATAATAAACGATAAATTTTATTTTTCATAAATCAAGTATTTTTCTATATAAAAAATAATATCAAACAAGTATCCTCTTATAATGTACAAAAGGTATAAAACAAATATATACAATTTTTTATAGAAAGGGATATATATAATATTTGAGAAATACAATTTCAAGAACTGACTTTTTTTTTTAGTAAATAAATAAGAAAAAAAATAAAAAGAAAATGAGTTTTCTTTGATATTGGAAAATATTATATTATTTGTAGGGGAAAATTGGGGTATTTTGATGTTATCTAAGAATACTGCGTAGCCGAGAAAAATTATCCAAAAATTATTCTAACCAAGAAATATTGTAAATGGTTTTCGGCAAAAACAAAGAACGCCCAAAATCGCAAATTACCATCCTTAATTTCACTTTGGTTGGTAAGTTACGTACAACCTGGATCATTTTTTATTTTATTATCCATGGAGGTCACAATATTTATTATGATATGATATTTATGATATTATTGAGGCTCCATCTACAAAAGCCGCAAAAAGGCGCAATTGCGGCGCTTGCAGGTTCACCCCTCGTAATAGGGGACCGCAAGCGTGAGCGCAACGCAATGCGCAGAAACCAATTTCATATCCTACGCAACTAGAAATACACATAATCTTCCTCTGCGCATTGCACCGCAACTGCGCTTGCGGTTGCGCCTCCATTTGCGGCTTTTGTAGTTGGGGCCGCAGAGACCGAAAATTGTTTCTGCGCATTGCACCGTAATTGCGCTTATGGTTGCGCTCCCGATTTGCGGCTTTTGTAGATGGAGCTTTGCAGCTGTGACTCCCTTTTACCGCGTTTATAGATCGAGCCTAATCAGGCTAGTTTGAGAAACCTTAACCGCAAATTAAATTTCGCAACTCAATTCGCAGAACATGATTTTTCGTCTCTGCGCATTGCGTTACGAGTCACGTATTCAAAATTACCTTCTACGCATTGCAATAAGACTTTGAAAGAAAAAACCAACTTTTAGGCTTATATATTCTGATCAACTGGCAGAATGCACACATTTCCCTTAAGCCATAAGAAAGGAATCCCCCCAGATCACATTTTACAAACCTCGGCTTCACTTCAAATTGTAATTTACATGCGATTTGGCCATCATAATATCAAATATTTCCAGCCATTAATCGTAAACAGATATTAAAAGTAAGGAATTGACTAGAATTAAGCAAAATTTCCTTCGGTTCTAAATCACCCAATTCTCCCCTATATTTTTCATGTTGCATAAAAGAAAGAAAAAATGAATATTTTACTTCAAAAAAATATATTTAAATCAAATATTTTTAGATTTAAATTTGATTTAATAAATTCTAATTAGCATAAATCAATAAATAATCTTCTGTGTAATCAAAGAAATATCTATTTACCAGTAAAATTTTAAAATTCATTCTTTTATAATAAATTAAATTGTCAACAAAATAAAAATAATTACGGTGAAAATTAATTATTCTTAGGTACTATAGTTCTTTAAAGATTATTAAAACAGTTAGTAAGATCCGACACCCAAGTAATGGATTTTGGATTAACCAAGAGACAATTTATACCTAGAAACTTGTAACATTTCAAACTTTTGATATAAAATTATAAATGCGCATGTATTAAACTTGCTTAAAGTGATTTAACAATGTATAATATTAGAGAGAATTTCATTAAAACTTAGTATTAATTACACGAATATTTATGTTTTGCATTTTCAAAATTTAAATAATCTAAATATTTTATAAATTTTTTTTATAATTTTTTAAGATAACTTAGATTAAGATGATGCTTTTTAAAAATTTGATTTAATTCATTTAAATTTCTAAAGACTGATTTCTCGACTGATTTATACTTGGCTTCTGAAATCTGACTCTAAACTTGACGTTGAGTTTAATTAAACGAATTCCAATAATGAACCCAATCATTGTGTTTAAATAATGCAAGCGTGCATCCAATCATTATTATTTACGCTCTTTGTATTATCTATTTAGCAAGTGTTTCATAAAGTGGATGTATCAAAATTAGCACTACATAATTATAGTTTTTTTGAATTTAGAGTAAATTATTTGGATGAAATTTAAAAAGTAACTTTTATTGAAATTTTCATTTGGATCGATGATTCTTGTTTCCAACTGAACTACATCGTATAGCCTATTAAAAATTGAAAATCTATACAAGCATGAAAGTATCTTTATTTGTGAAACTAATCAAGAGTTTATCTCAAAGTTGCACACAAATGAGCTTTCTTTAATTAAAATCAGAAAAGTTTTTCAACTACTGTACTTTCTTTTCAAAAATTCTCTTGAGCTAAATTGTACCTTTTTCATTAAATCCTTTTGAATTTGTATTCTTCTGAAAGTACAATTTTTAAGATCACAATAAGAAAAAATAATTTTATATGAAGATACCTCATGAGGCACTTTCAAACTCTATTTCAAATCTTGTAAAATCACTCATTTTTTCTTAACCTGTTATCCTTATTTATTAACAAGTTGTTTTTAACAGGACAAGGAGCTGAATTTATTTTTGAACCTTCAACCTTTAATATATATTTTATGAAGGGTTGTTGCTCAAAATTGACTATAAAATTGAAATCCTGATACATTTTTATTACCAAAACGAATGCTAGATTACTGGTGTTGGAGCTAATGTGCTAAATTTTCAGAATTTTTGTAATAACGAAATAAAATATTCTGCATAATTCATTATATACCAACTAAAATAGTGTTAAATTACTAATTTACAAAACATTAATCTTAATAATAAAATAGCTTAGTCTGTAAATACTTGTAAAATTAGGTTAAAAAAATAAACTAAAATTTATGTAGTATTAGAGTACTAAAATTTCCTCAATCACAATATTTTAATAATATTATTATCAACGTATAGCAATTTTAATAAGCTTAATAATACTTCCATAGATACAATTATAAAAGATATAATATTATGGAACGTTGCAAAATGATGACGATTAGATATTTTCAAGTTACAATAATATAATTCCTACATTTAGTGTATCTTAAGTTCATTATTAAATACATTTCATATTCAATAAATGCTTTTGATTCATATATTAAAGCAAATAGATTTTATATTTGCTAATTAAAAACAGATGTTATTATTTAAAATACAATCATATGGATTGTTCTATAAGTAATTTTGAATTAAGTTGGTTTTGAAAATTATTGATTTCAGTTATTATATTGTTATTTATTATTATTGGCAAAAACATTTGAATAGTTTCATTTTTATTAGTAATATGGACCTTTGATCTGGATTTAAGCTCAATAAAAAAATGTTACATTTTTTAGCAACTTTAAAAATTTATTAATGCAAATTATTTCAAAATGTTCTTGAACTGTATATAAGATCTAGGGACATTGGTTCTTTGAATATTAATTAGCTTATAAATTCATTCATCTGAAGATCAAAATTAAACAATTTTTTATTAAAATTTTTCTCGCAAACGAAATGAGTTTTTGAGGTTATATAATCAATAACTTAATGTTTAGCAGAATGCTTGAAACGTTTTTGTAAGTAATGATTTGTTTATGAAAAAACCTTATGTTGGACGACGGGAAATAGTATGGATACGGAATTTTATGCACTAGCGAACGTAGCGAGCAGGGTCCAAATTCTCTGTTCATTTCACAGCTTTACCAAGCGAGAAAAGCTTAATAAACTTCAATGTTTTTAGGAAGGCTATTATTTTGCCAATTCAAAAGAGTACATTCATCAAGCGATAATACTTTAAAAATGCAATAAGGTGCTTTATAACCTTTATTACACAGCAAATTCACGTTTTCACTTATTGCTTTTATCTCGTGCCAAACGAAAAATATAGAGAACCAAGGCACAGGGCCTAGATTCTGCATTTACATCATCTATATAACATATCACGTGATAAACAAAACCAGTATACTAACTTTTAATAAAATATTGACTTTTATAAATATCTCAAAAAGTACTACCATTTCTAAAAACATTTGTTTGCGCATGTGCAGTACCACATATTGTGAATGGTACGGCTGCTTATCACTGTGATACGAAAGCTGAATCAGGTCCCAAAGCCTGGGTGCTAAAGTGGTTGTATGGTCTTTAGCAGGTGTATGCAAATTAACTAAGGTCCTATACATACTTGTTCAATTATCTGTATAGGAAAGTATAGATAACATTAGTGTTATGCGTTTTTTATTTATCTTATAGAAATAACAAAGATTAAGTTTATTGGACATTAATAATTTTATAAAAATTAAGTATTAAGCTACACGTTTAATATACAATCACTTCAGCATCCGAAGCCCCAGCAGCCAGTATGGAAACCTGGACCCTACTTTTTCAATAAAGCAAAAACATGACCGGTTGAGGGTATAGAAAATAGAACTTTGAGATAATTAATGAAACATATAGCTATTTTCTAAACCCGAATTGTGAAAAATGCAAAAGGTTACCGAGGAACCGAGGAGATCAGTAATCGCAGTAATCTCAAAAAAATTTGTTACAAAAAGTTTAGAACAATGTTTATACACTAAAATATCAAAAAAGACGGAACGTCCAAATTATAAAGTATAGTATTTTCCAAGTTGTATTTACGAATAATTTTCACTGAAAAAAAAACTGAGCTTATACAATAATTTTACTGCCTCATTTCACCAAAATACAAGCATTTAAAATAAATTAAAAAAACTACCTAAACCAACCCATGTATAAATTATCATTGTTTAATATTTTTATTATTACCTCTAAACATAAAATACAAATTAGTACATAAATAATTACGCTATTAAATATTATAATTATAATTTTGAAAAAAGTACTTAAAAACATTTAATTGAATTTGCAAAAAAAGGCGTTTATACAATAGAATGTCTGAATTATTTGAAAAAATAATAATAATAATTTTAAAAAAAGAGAGAGAAATAATATTTAAATTTATTCCAGAATTTAGTGCACAACGTAATCTAAATTTAGAGTGTTAAGATTTTAAAGAATGATGAATCTGACGCCAAAAAATTCCAATATATATAAATTAATCTATATATAGATTAAAAAACTGTATTAAACTTTCTAAAAAACAAAATTTTAGTATAAAATACAATGGAGTACTAAAAATTAATATTTTTTTATTACAAAATCAAAAATGTATTATTATTTGTAACAAAAAAAAAAGTTCCAAACACGATCGATTTATCACGGAGAGAGAATCTCAAATGCAATAATCGGAATTCTCAAGAATTGTTGAAAAAGAATGAAAGAGAATTTGATACCGACAAAAAACGATATTACTTTTATGTAACAAAAAGTCTCGAGGTATATTGTGATGAAAAAGGTTAGTAATGTACAAAAAAAGGCATTTTAAATGAAAACATACTTTATATACCAAATACTTTTTTGTTAAACATTTTTTTATTTGAAATATTTTTTAAAACGTATGGATTATACTCTTCTGAAATTTTGATGAGGAGTAAACTGGTAGATTGCAAAAATGTATAGAAGTAATTATGATTATAAAATAGAATTTTTCATTTTATTTTCAGGGAAAAATATATTTTTTAGAGGGATTTAAATTTGTTCCAATTTAATTAAGGGATTATAGAAATGAATTTTCCCCTCCTGAGAACCAAAACTATACGTTTTTTTAAATAAAATTTTGTATGGTTTTAAAAATTGAATTGCCCCCTCTGCCCCCAAGAATATTTCTGGACCTGCTAATGTATGAAAACCAAACTTTGATTGCTCCAGATTTAATATTGAGAAAATCAGAAAACCAAAATGACAACACATCAAGAAAATTCATTGTTTAACTTGAACAAATCTTTATGTAACATTTATACATTAAACAATGGTATTTTCTGAATGTACATACAATTCGAGCTTCAATTCATGTAGCAATTGTATGATAATAAAAAATATTATAAATGTTGGTACATCGAATAAAAATTTTATTTAAATCGAAATATTATTCAGTATGCATTATTTATTGAACTGCTTACGTCTTGGCTTTGGAAAATATTTGTAGAGAAAATAGACCATCAAAGAGAAAATGTTTGATAAATAAAATATTTTGCAATTTTGATGACCACTTGTAAAAAAAGTGACCAAGATTAGTTTAACACCCATATTTTACAAACTAAACACAAAAATTCAAGACTTCCATAAAAAAGCAATCCAAACGAAAATTCAGCAGATCTAATATCTTCAAATCTTTATTACATTAATAAAATTCTATACTTTACAAAAATATGAACAATACAAAAAATATAAATTTAAAAAATTCATGAGTTTTAAAATTGTCTAATAAAAATCAAGAATAACATAGCAATAATGATAATAAATAAAGTAAAATTAACGCAACTAACAATTCATATTATACGAATTCGTGATTCTAGTTAAAGTTTCTAAGCACGTGCAAATTTTACCGTATACATAAAAACACTATTGTTATAATACATTTAAACTTGAAACGTGCCAAATATTTTTAATTGTAATTAATTAAATTTTTTGTTTTTTTTTTTTTTTATTTTTTTAAAAAAGTTTTATATTTTTATTAATTTTTTTTTAATTATTTAATTGTTTATTTAAAAAATGTGATGTATTCGAAATTGAAAAAATTAAAATAAACTAAAATATAGGACGATTAAGAGATTAAATGTATGAATGTTTTTTGAATATATGGGGACTTTCTTGTCAAAGGAAGTTTTTTGAAACCTACTTTAAGATGTCCCAATTTTATGAAAAAGTCATTTTCCAAATATACCCCAAAAATTTCGGGTCTTAGTTTTACTCATAACCCAAGACCTTATGTGTGACCTTATATTGTGATGTCAAATAAATCTAAAAATAGTTGCAATTTCGATTTTTACAGTTTAATGTCCTTTAAGAATTGTCAGCAAAAAATTGAATCATAACAAACATCATCTTTTTACTCAGAACACTGTAAAAAGTAACTTTATTAGATTTACAAAAAAAATAGGATTTTTTCGAAAAATTAGCGAATTTTCAAAAAAAATTGTAAATATTCGATAAAAATCGTAAATTTACTAAATTTAGTATACTATCGAAAAATTCGAATATTCCCTTCTTCTTTTTTTGTGATTTTACGAAAAAAGTTGTTAATTCACAACTATTTTTCGGAAATTTACAACTATTTTTTGTAAATTTTCGAAAAAAAATTGTAAATTATCAATTTTTCTTACTAATTCACAAAAAAAATTCGAGAATACTCGAATTTTTTGTTAATATACTAAATATACGATTAAATAAATATAGTAAATATACGATTTTTTTCGAATATTTACAAATTTTTTTGAAAACTTACTAATTTTTCGAAAATTTTCTAATTTTTTTGTTAATATAATAAAGTTACTTTTTACAGTGAACATACAAATTTTTTTACAAAATAAAAATCCAGGTTTCAAACAAACGTTCAACTAACATAAAATGCCTCATATAGATATCAGTGACAAATCATAACTGGAGCATGAAAAATTTATGTGTTATCTCGACAAAAAATTTTTATTGATTTTCGAAGGTAAGTAGGGAGGTTAAAGGACAAGTTATCCGGTCTGAACGTACATAAACATACCTCTGCTATAATAATGATTAAATATGTATATGGGATGTTCCTGATAATTTTGTCAATAAAATTTTTTTTTTTTAGTTATTGGCAAGTTTTAGGTGCAGATTTTAATTTTTTTTGCAATTTTGAAGGGCTTATTATATGTTTAGAAAATTTTATTGTGGAAACAAATTCTTTACAAAAAATTATTAAATAATTAAGAAAAATTTTTTCCAATAAAATTCAATGGGTTACTCCATATATATATAAACCAATCCACGTTATTTTGCTTTTAAAATAACATATATATTTTTTATCATATATTCTTCAAAAAACTCAAATACATTGATGTTTCTTTTAACTATCTAAGTGGTTTTTAGTATGTGTGGTAGAGTACCCTTGAAAAAACAACAGCTATAAATATATTTTCTTCCTATACATACAATATTTCTAAGGAAGTAATAATGAGCAGTGAAAAAAAAAATGTGGTCAAGATAAGAAAGATAAGCTTTTTAAAGAAAGTCACTTAAATAGAAATAAGTGTCTTATGTTTAGAGACAACTTTTTTTTTTTTAAGTAATGTGACAAAGGAAATTACGGATTTTTATCTTAATGGAACATTTTTTTTTCCTTTTACTTTAGAGTTATAAAGTTTAAATTTAATAGAATTGTTATAGATTTTAATGAAATTGTTTTTTTCTTTTGGCATTTTTTGTTTCATTGATGTAATTTATTTATTTGTTAGTTTTGTTCAAAAGGAGAAGTTTTATTAAATAAATTCAATTTTGATTTAAAATGTGACCTATAATTGATCAAAGGAACAAAAAATGTATTTCTTGAATCACAAGATCCTAAAACAGGTGTCAAAAATATAATAATTAACTTAATTTAAATTTCACAATTCATTAATAGTTCAGAAGCCGTACATGTTAGATCTATGCACTTTTTATCTAAGCTTTCTGCAAGGTATAATGTACGTTTTTCGATACGCTGATTTCAAATTTTTAGATCCCGACCCCAAAAAACCAGCCCCAATACCAAAAAACTGTATTTTTGGCGAATTTTGAAGGTTATTTTGACATGTTTCATAAGAAGCATTTCTAATTGTCCTTAAAATGATATGGAATATGTTTTCGAGATCGCTGAATAAGAATTTTTTGCTCCTGACCCCAAAAACTTTCTCCGAACGTTATTTATGGGCTTCTATCGGCATTTTGCGTTTTTTCTATATATATTGTATAAGATATTTATCTAATTTGCATAAAAATGACTGGGCTAAGGTTTTTGGTGTTTTTTTTTTATTTCAAATTTTTCTCTGATTTCAAATTTTTAGGTCCTGACCCTGATTTGGACGGATTCCTCTCAGAAGGTAATTTACGTGCAATTTGGGCTATTCATTACTTTCCTGGACACGAGAATTACGTTCTTACTTACTTACTTACGTTCCTACCCGATTACCCAAACACATGGATAAGATTTTTACAGTAAATCAACATGATTTAATAACAAAAATAGCTTCAAGTCAACATAAAAAAAAACTAAAACAAAACATTCTTAAAAAAAAAAAAAGCAGAAGTATGCATCTTAGATTGCAAACTTAAGATAAATCATTAGTTTCGTGTATCAGAGCATCAAACTTTACAATACATAAAAGTATAACAGCAACAACAACGTATATATGTTACCGTTAAAGTCCGCTCTCCCGATAATGTTAACATTAACCAGTTAAAGTTAACTTTAACCAATCCTTGTCAGTTAAAGTCCATGAAAGCGGTTTAGCATACTAAAAAAAATTTTTTTTTTTTTTTTTTTTTTTTTTTTTAACTGACATATACCGACGTAGGGTATCCCAAGAGGCTTCTAGGAGAAGCCTGTGCTGGGGCAGTTGCGGAGCAGCCGACTTTTAAGATCTTAAACTCTTAAGATCTTAATCTTGTATTATAATATATTATATACGACTCTGGCTATAAGGCATCCAAGGATTTAGGTTAGGCTACTTTTTTAAAAATGCATTTCTTGGGACCAGTAATCAATCCTAGTTATAACACGCCCCTAGGGTTAGGTTAGGCTATTTTTTTTTTAAAGGCATTTTCACGCAGTAAGGCATTCCCTAGAATTAGGGCAAGGTGGGCTTAAGAACCCATGCGCAAATTTGTAAACAATACTGTGACAATGCCTTTAAAAAAAAATAGCCTAACCTAACCCTTGGGGTGTCTTATAACTAGGATTGGTTACTGATCCTAAGAAATGCATTTTTAAAAGAGTAGCCTAACCATAGAGATGTTTCACAATATCTTTATGAGCCTAACCTAAGCCCTGAGAGTACCTTATAGCACGAACTCTTATATGAAACCGCTTTCATGGACTTTAACTAACAAGGATTGGTTAAAGTTAACTTTAACGAACATGATGCCGCTAATGTTATATTTTTATTCATTTTAATCGTCTTCATGGACTTTAACGAAAACGCTTCGCTAAAGTTAACTTTAACTGGTTAATGTTAACTTTATCGGGAGAGCGGACTCTAACGGTAACATATATATAAATTTTATAATTGTATTTATAATTCCTTATAAAATGAGGACAAGGTCAATTTAAACGGTTCTCCAATTGCAAATACATTACATTCAACCAACAACGAAACCAAAATGTGCATTGTCGTGCAAATCGTGTATTATACTTTAAAAGCATGTACGTACATATTTTATATAACATTTTAAAAAATATGACCTAACTGTATAAGTTAAAACTTCCCAACAAAACTCGACGATTTATTATCATATATTTTACTTTGTTTTTTAACGAAAATATCTATTTTTGAAAATTTAATTAAAAATAAATAAAATATTTTTTTTTGCATTTAAATTCTTTGAATAACTGACTCGAGTCTTTTTTGGTGTGTATTTGCCTAATTTACTAAAAAATACATGTAAAAGTATTAATGATTGACTAAGTCGTTTAGCATGTTAAGTCTTTTAAAAAAAACTATTATACGTGTCATGCTTGTTACCCCTTTGAAAAAAAGAACAAAAGCATTAAATTTTGACTAAAAAACTGAATTTTTAGATCTGTTAAAGTCAAAGAAACCCCTTTAAAAAAAAAGAGAGATTTTAATACATGTCAGAGAAAGAGATTACTCGGTTGCTTTGGTATTAATACTTTCCGTAAATAAATTTCTATTTTTGTGTGAATATCACTTTTCTCTTCTCGAGCGAAACCAAATTATTCAGGCAAAAAGAAATATTTTAAAACTAAAAAAAGAAAAACCTTTTTTTGTTAATTTACCTATAAGATAAATAAAATCTGATTTACTTTTTTAATTAGGAAATTTTTTTATACAGGAAGTTAATTTTTTTTTATTATTATGAAGTTTGTGTATTTTTTTTTTTAATTAAACAATTTTTTGTTGTTTGAGTAAGATTTCGTAAAATTTTATTTTTGTGTTTTAAAAACAATAATTTAATAATAAATTGTCAACAAAAGAACAGAAAAAGTTTTTTTTTATTATATTGAAAACTTTTTTCATGCTAATATAATAAACTTTTTTTATTTATTATTATGATTATTTAAATTATTAAAGAAGGATATAAATTAATCCATTTATTTTTTTTAATTAAAATATATAAGCCATTTTTTCGCTCGCTTGTTTATTTGTTTTTTTTGTTGGAATATTAAAAGATTTGTGAATTTTTAATTAATAAATTGTTATCACTATTTTTTTTAGAGATACTAGAATTAATTTAGTAAAGTCAATTAGGAAATTAATGTATTTTAACGTAAAAATAAAATTTCAAATTCAATTTGATTTAAAATTCAACTAAAAGTGATTTAAAATTTAAAATATTATTTGTGTGTGTGTGTGTGTACCATAGAAAGTGGGTGAACGTTTAACTTGGCTTGAAATTCAATTTGACTAGCGAAACCGAGTTCCGAAAAATTTGACTTAAGTATATTTAAAGTGACTTGAAAAGTACAAAATATTGGTTGAAAAATTGTAGTTAACTAGCTGTAGTTGATTTTGAAACTTCAAAATGTTTTGAAAATTCAATTTAACTTGAGATTTTAACAAGAGAGTGTCAACTGTTTGGAATGCTGATTTGCTTCTAACTTTCAAGACAATTTGTAGTAGTTGAAAAAGCACCCCCTATACCCTCTGTTTACCTTAATGGGCCCCTTGGGCCTAGAAAATAGACTCCCTAGCAGGATTTTATGCTATGTAAGATGGTTTTTCTTCTTCTAAATGACACTACTAGCTTGTAAATCAATTAAATACCTTCCAGTTTCATTCTTTTTGTGTCAGTGTTTGCTTTTAAACCCCGAAAGTTGTAATTTTTTATCACTAATTCTCTCATCGATAGTCAATTAACTGCATGGCTATTTTTGGCCCAAAATGACCAATTTTTAAATTGCTGCCAAAATTGTGATTTTTGACTAAAATGATTTTCATAGGTTTCAAAATTTTTATACAAGCTTCTAGTTTTCAAAAATCTTTACTCGTCTATTTTCGATCACTTGTTTGCGAGACATGAAAATTAAAAGTATTCCGCTTTAAAATTTTTTAATAAACGCTAATTTTAAACAACATCTTTATAAATAGAGGCATATTACGAAAACAACTGAAGCAACAGGAACGAATAAAAAGCTTTTAAAAACTAAGAGCTTAAGCAAATTTTTTCAGGCCTATAAAAGTCATTTTAGTCAAAAATTACAATTTTGGCAACAATTTAAAAATTGGTCATTTTTGGACAAATATGGCTATTTGGTTTACTGGTTAACGGTAAGAAAGTTACTGCGAAAAGTAACAGGGATGGTTTACAGGGATCAAAACGTGAAACTTACGAGAAAATAATTAGACCAATCAGAAAGTATTTGGTTGTTTTACAAGCATTGACATATAACTATAACAAGAACTATATGTCAATGCTTACAAGGCGGCGTCATTTAGATGATAGTCCAAGAAACCCTACTTTTCCGCATACAACCTCGCATACAACGCATGACAGGGGGTCTAATTTCTAGGCCCAGTAGACTCGTTCAGGTAAACTGAGGGAATGGAGGATATTTTTTCAACTACCACAACCTGTTCTGAAAGTTAGAAGAAAATCGGCTTGTCAAACCCTTGACACTCTCCTTATAGTTTAAAATACTTCTAAGAACTTTGAAAAAGTTACAGTAAAATTAGAATAATTTAAAATTTACAAATTTAATCAGAAATTCAAGTTGAGTAAAACTTTTAATTAAATTTAAAATTTAAAATTAATTCAATATTTATGTATTATTAATATTGCAGAAAAAAATTACCAAAAATTTTCTGAAAAAATTATCACTCCTAAATTTTTATAAGCAACTAAAAAAAAAGTATATTATTAAAAAAAAAAAACTAAATTATTATGCACTTTAAATAAAACTATAAATAAAATTTTTAAAAATAGAAATTTTCTTTTTAAGATTCAAATCATATAAAAATAAAAAAATTTTCATCAAACACCAAGAATTATTTTAATCAAAAACTTTCCGTTACATCCATAAAAAGACAATAATACACACAACTAAAAAAAAAACCGAAGTGTAATCACAAGATAATACACGATGATGACGTTTAAAGTCATTCAATATCAAACTCAATAAAAAAAAATAATCAAATATGGTAATAAGTAATCGTCCAAAAAAAAAAATGAAATTTCTTTAAGGAATCAAAAATTTTAGCATTAAAATTACGTGATTCCTAAATATAAATTATACTGTTTTTATATTATTTTCAAAAACACACCTATAAAATAATTATTATTTGACATAAATTTAAGAAATGAATGAATTTTTATTAAAAATAAATGATGATCTCGAAAAACATGTGGCTTTTATAAATATAAATTGTTATTATTGTACAATAATAATAGTAACTGATATCATCTACAGAATCGTAAAAATTCATTTTATTACGTGTGTTATTTATCTTTATTTACCTGTGAATTACACTATTATCTTTCTAAGGGGAGAAAAAATGGGTTTTATTTGTACAACCATAAAAAATTACTAATTTTTAAAGATAAAAAATGAATCATAAAAAATTTTTATATTAAAAAACACACCAAAACTCTTAAAAAAAAACATGTGTGCATGTATGATTATCATTATCGATTGAATTTTACAATCTGCGCAGAAATCGACTTAAAAAAATTTTTTTAATAAAGTAAACATTTGAATGATTTTTTTAAATATAAATTTACAAGATTTTATTACATTTGTAATAAAAAACCATTTCGTACTTTGACGACAATAAAAAATATGAGACAATTGTTTAATTCTTTAAGGTACGTGAATAAATACAAAAGATCAAAGACAAAAAGAAAATTTTATTTACCAGTTTTTTGGTATTTTGGAAGTTTTAACTTCTTTGCAAAATTATTTATCTTTTGATATGCCAGGATTTTTTCTGTTGATTAACAAAAATTTTTAATTCACTTTTTTTATTACACACAATTCACTTATTTTTCATTAAATACATTTTTATGATAAAAATTGATAAGAATTTTAGTATCATCTGATCCGCGTGGTGTTCGCGCATCGACTAAATTTTATAAACTTTTGAACTACAATAATATAAGACTCGGTTTTAAACGAGAGGCGCCCTCCTCCTACGTAGTGTATTTAAAACTTACGTTTATTTTCATTGAAGATTTAAAAAACAAATTTTGTTATTTTAGCCTAATTTTATAAAAAAAAACATGATTTTTCTAAGCTTTTAATTAAAAATTAATTTTTATTTCTTTCAATTAATTAATATTTTGTAGTAAAATAAAATAAAAAAATTAATCAAAGTTTCCCCCTTTTGTAAAAGGTAAACAATCAATTATTCATTAACACGTCTTTCTCTTCCTGAGGGATCGACTATTTTATAATATAATATGACGTTATTAGTTGTGTAGTATAACTACCAACCAACGCTTATTTTATTTCCTTATATACAAAATTAAAAGGAAATTCATGCAAATTTTTAAATTATACATTTATTTTATGTTTTATGACTTTGCATTATATTTTATATAGACAACAATAGTTTTTTTTTTCTTTTTTTATGAAATTTTTTTTATTGGCTAATTTTAAAATTGTGTAATTATTATTTTTAATAGTTTTTAGGCATAATCACGCCAGAAAGTATCGAAAAATTTTTGGGGCTGACTTTTTATAAATCCCTTTATTCTGGGGCACCCTATTTATGCATCCAAAAATGTAATCGTGCCTAATAGGTTTGTTAGGTCAAAAAATGGAAAGTTCCTAAAAATATCTTATTTGTCAAGAAATTTCAACCCCAGGGTCCAGATGATTTCGATCATTTTCTTCAAAACCCTCATATTAAATAAATAAGTGGTCGTGCCTAAAAGGAGGGGGGGGTTGATTTTCTTATATTTTCTTACGCAGGGAAGTTTGAAAATATCTTATGTAAGTTTTGTTTATAATAGGTATATAAAATATTTTTTCTATACATTATAATGCTATAGCAGGAGCACTGCAGCCTCTTCAGCCCCCTCGCTGGCAACGTGCCTGTTTGTATTAAAAGTTCCAAGTATGTTTAAAATTTTCATTGCTGGGAAATTACTGGTTTAAAAAAAATAAAGTATCAGATATTAGTAAGATCTTATACGAAGGGGGGTAGAGGAGAAGGTGATAATCTTATTTTATCTTACAAAGGAGGGGAGGAGGGGATAAAAATGTCCAAAAAATGCCTTATGTAATACATGCTGATATCTATAGCCCTAAAATAAACTCTTTTAATTTTTAAACTTTTGTGAAATCCGTAACAAATTTTAGACTAAAAAATTTAGGCTTCTAGAGGTCTGCAGGTGCCCAATTTTTAAAAAAGTTTTATGGGGGGCCCTTCCTAATGGTTTAATGTATATAGGTCCGTGCCTACTGTGCCTAAATGGTAATTCTGGCACTGAACTTGCAAATTTACAAGTGTAAAAATATTTTTTTTGTGAAAAATTAATAAATTTTGGATCAAAATAAAATAACAAAATTTCGATATTTTCGGGAATATACGAGAAACGTTGAAATTCCTTAATTTTTTTTGCGAGTTCGCAAAAATAGTTGTAAATCCACAAAAAAAATATTGATAATTTTCAATTTTTTGCAAATAAACTATATTTTTTTTGTTTTTCAAAAATTATTTTAACAAAATTTAAAATTTTTTATTATAATCTCTAACATTGTGTACATGTGTACATTTAAATAATTCTAACCCTAATTAGACAATTAACTAATTTGCTCAAAAAAAAGTAGCATACTTCACACGTTAATTAAACGTAACCTTACTTTTATTTTAGTTTGTCATAAAAAGTGAAAAAAGTAAAAAAAATTTATTTAAATTAATTGTTTAATATATAAAAATTTATTTATTTTAATTAATTCGTTTTTAAAAAATTATGTTTTAAAAAAATTTCTTGTTTATTTTTATAGTTTAATTAAAAAAAAATAAATAAATTTAAAAAAAGTTTTAAGATGGGTCAAACAATATCAAGCTACCAAAATCCTTTGATTCAATCAAATTTAACAGATCCAAAATTAAAATTGGTCTACGAGGAAAAACCGCCATCAGATTTTGTTAATCGTAATTATCATAATTGTTTATAATAAAAAAGTAAAATAACCAAAAAAAAATTTTTTTCTTCAGAATTACAAAGTCAAAATTCCCCAGTAAATTTAACATTGTACCAATCGTTACAAAAATCAAATTTAAAAACAGATTCAATAATATCATCCTCATCTTTTAATTCAAAATATAGTCTAAGTTTGGACACTTCCTCGATCAATTTGACTAATGAAAATGACATACAAAATAATTTGAATTTAAGTAATGCATCAGATGATTTACAAAATAAATTATTTATTTCAAGAAAGGTAAAATTTGTCTAAAATTGGTACTTTTTTATGATTGTTTAAAATTTTTTTTTTAAACAGTCAACAGGGTTAACGGAAAGTACTCCAAAGTCAAAAAGTAAAATAACAAAATTCAGTGATGTTCAGCCTGATATTGATTATGACATTCCACGTGAAACTGATGCTGTTAATTCACCCTTTTTGCAACGTTTAGATTTAGCTAGCACTGCAGTTCCAAACAATGAAGATAATAATAATAATGATAATTTTGAATTATCAGCTAATGTAATTATTCTTTTTCTAAAAAAAAATTTTAATTGAAATTCAAAAATATATTTGATTTGATTTTTAGGAAATACATGAGTTTAATTCATACGATTTTGAAAATGAAGGTTCAATGATTAATGAAAATTCGTCAACAGAAATGCCAAATTTAACTTATCCTATGTTACCATCAACAACTGGGTACCAATCAATCGTGAATCCATTAGATTCAAATGAAATTAATTGCTTGAAAGAAAGAATCGATAAATTGGAATCAGAAAAAAATGAATTTGAATCAAGATTAAAACATACTGAGTTAAAATGCGAACAGTATGAAAAAGACTCAGAATATTTTGAAATTAGTCTTAAAAGTATCGAAGAAAAGTTAAGGTAAAAAAATATTTATTTTTGAGTTAATATATGCGAGATTTCTAATGGTAAATTTGGAAAATTATTATTGTTCTTCGAAAAAAAAATTTTTCATTTTCCAGGGGTCTGAAAGCACATTCGGGGAAGTGTTTTCTCGCTGCAGACAAATAAAATTACAAAATCTATGTAAAAAACTCGGTAAAAAAAGAATACTTCAGATCGCATCAGTTTATCAATTCGCCTGTGATCTTGAACATTCGTGATTAAATTTTTGCGGTCATATGAGTCTATTATATTTATTGCCAGGTTACTCTGCTTGAATTTTACTTGAATTGGTAGTTTTTTAAGCAATTTTCATGAAAATATCTAATATAAATTCAATTCTATTCAAAATTTATGCAGACAGATTGAAAATTCATGTAAATACTTCAAAAATTAATAATTTAACTCATTTTAGTACTGGCGGGACCAATTCACATACGCTTGGTTTTTTTGCTTCAAAACAGGATGAAAAATCAATTTTTTTCAATTTAAAGATTAAAGATAGTTACATAAACAAAAATGCATGCTCTTTCAGATTCTAGACTTTCAGTAAGGCTTCTATAAGGAAAAAAACCAAGCAACTGTGAAATAGCCGCGCTAGCGCATATGAGTTAAGCAAAATTCAAGTAAAACAAACTGGCAGTGCTATTCTAAACTCTAAAAATTCGTAAATTTTAACTTCTATTATTAATTACATCAAACATAATCCTTAAAATAAGTCAGTGAACCCTTTAATCTTTCATTGACCTCCACTCAATAGCGGGAAATTTGAAAATAAATGACTTACTTAAACAAAAAAAAAGTCTTTTTTCAATTTCAAAGTACAAAAAAAAGGTAGTAAATCTGGTACATAAAAGTTAGAATAATAAAAAAAGTTATATAATAAGATTTTTCTTTCATTATTTTTATGTTACTTTTGTTAAAAAAGAAAAATATGATTGAATGAAATGAATGAATTGAATGAAATGATACACACAAAAGAAAAATTTCATATTATTTCATTTATGTAACAATGTATTTATAGGATGCACAGAAAAGATTTATTAATATTATTATTATTATTTTCAGAGAATTCTCAACGGAATTAAAAAATGAATTAATCAAGACCAAAGATTTGGAACATCGTGTTAATCAAGCAGTTCGGTATTATTCAAAATAATTCAAAATTTTATTTTATTTTATTATTTAATTGTGTTATAATACCTAAAAATTAAAGAAAAAAAATTTTTTTTTGCAACAGGTTTCATAATAAAAAAAATCGTTCGCCAACATTTAAAATATTATAAATTTAAAAAAAAATTATTCATAATTTTAATTGTGTGAATACGTGATTAACAAAAGAAAATATTTATTTAATTGATTATTAATTTGTTTTTTTGTTAAAAAATATTATTGTATTTTTTCATTACTATTAAAAAGTTATTATTTAAAAATTATTTATTTATTACAATTTTTTTCTCCAAAAATTCTCGCTAAAATCCCCTTTTTTGCCCACGTTACTGAGTCAATCATAAATAAAAAATTTTCTCCCAGCAAATTACAGAGGAGGTTAATTTATGTTAATTTTTTAAGAGTTGCTTGAGTCTTTGATTCCGAAAATCGAGGTTTCGCTACAGGCGAATTTGTTTTACAACCTTAAAAATAGTAGCTAATTATTTTTGCAATATTTAAAATCCGTAACGAAATTTAGCCCTTTGCATAGATTTTTGGAGTTGCTCATTGCAGATTTGGAAGGGGCTTTCATGGAAAATGAGTAAAATTCGAGGCATTCGACTCATACTCTTATTATTGGAAAAATGCATCCTGTGTTTGCAGGATTTTTGCAAGATTCACGAACCATGACAAGATTTGGCATCCAGTATGTTTTTTGGGTTGCTGATCTCGAATTTCAAGGTCCTTGGGTAAAAATTTTGAAAACATCCTTAAATTAGTAATAAAACGATATTTTATGGCCGATTTTTCAATATTCGTATAAGTTTTAAGAATTTTTCATGTGCAGAACCCCGAAATCCGAGATCAATGACCCAAAAAACGTACTGGAGGTGAAAGTTATGTAATATGATTTGCCAATATACGAAAATCGCCCCTAACAAGGGTTGTTTTTTCTCAATTTAGGGTATTTGACCTATTTTCCATTGACGAGATCTTGAAATTCATAATTAGCAGAAAAATTCAAAAAATCAAAAAAATGGAAAAAGTTACCCACAAATTTAATATTATCATACCCATTTTTTTGTTGACAAACTCAATAAAAAAAGAATTATAAAAGAAAAGTAGAAAAAATTATTTTCCCTTATACTTTTTTTAGCTAAAATTATTCCTAAAAGCACATAAATTTAAATTTTAATATCATAAAGAAACAATAAAAAAAAGTACCTATAATAATAAACACTTGAAATGAAAGCTTTTTAATAGCATTAAAAAAATTTTTTTTATTAATTAATCTTCTTATATTCAAAAAATGAAAAAATACATTAGTATACCTCGATATAATTTAACTAAAAGCTTTTAAAATTATAAGTATAATTAAAATTTTAATCATATATACTAAAATTTATATATAAAAGAAAAAGAATAAAATACCTCAAAATATTTATTTATAAATTATTTAAATTAATTTATTTAATCCAAAATTTTGTTATAATTACTAAAAAAATTAATTAAAATTATTTATTTATATGTTTCGTTTATTCAAAATTAAAATGAATAAATAAATGTGTTTTTTGTATGTTAATCGATATTGCAAATAAATAATAACAAAATTTTATCGAATTTATTTTAAATTAGATAGAAAAATATGTTTGGGATTTTAATTAACCATTTTTAATATGTTAAAAAATATTTTTTTTTTTCGTTTTGCGATATTAAATTGTATTTCGTATACATTGAAAATTAATATCTTTCGTTTTAACTACAGAATGTTTGAACGTGGTATGAATTTTTTTTTAGTTTTATATATGTATGATTGTTTCCTTGTAAACTCTACGTAAGTCACATTTTCATTTATTAAAAATGGTACAAAGCGATGAAATAGCTATTTATTAAACAAGGGATAAAATATTGATTTTGGCTTTGCGTGCAGACAGCATGCATAAGTAGAACCCTATATTTTTTCCCATGTTTTAAAACATAGTTTTACATATAATGGGCAAAAAAGCCATCTCCCTAGGGTAGAAAATAAGCTTTTTTGCCCTAGATATGTAAAGAAATTTTCTTGACACTGACGCAGAAATAGTATATTATAGGACCCATGGCCAGAAAAATAAAGAATGGCAAATTGGGGTCAAAACTCAGAACTGCTGTTTAGCAGAATCAGCACAGGGCAGAAATTCGAAATACAGAAATATCTTTACAATATAAAATACACCTAATTATTTTTTAAGTTAATATTAGATTTAAAAATAGTATAATTATATTTTGCGTCAGTGGCGCTTTCTAATATCTAGAACCACTTTCTAATTCCCGAAAATCTTAAATCTTTTACCGCCGTTTACCCGCGCTTTTAAACCTAAAATGAGTAAGGCGCGGGTAAACGGCGGTAACAGAATAAGACGATTGAGACTGCAAAATAATATATCTACTGAGAAGAATCAGTTCAATAACTATGCCTCTACATTTTTGGCACATTAGTAAACTGTTTAACATAAAAATTTTTATTAGCAGTTTTAAAAGCGCGGGTAAACGGCGGAAGCAGATTTTGGTATTTTTCGGTATTTGAAAGTGGTTTTCTATCAAAGATATTTTTTAAATAATTAAAAAATATAATTTTTCACTCCATCAGGACTATAAAAAAAATTTAAGGATGGTATATTTTTTTTATGTTAAAAAACGAAATTTGGGACCTAAAAAGGCCCTAAAGGCCCCAAAAAAATTGTTTCTTTAAAAGTGGTGATACTTTAAGTTTTCTAGCCTATATGAGCAGAGTATTATCTGTTTATGTATCGGAGAAATTAAATAAAATTAAAAATTTTTTTAAACCGGTTTTTTTTAAGGTTTTTGCACGCATATAAAAAATTAGTAAATATAACCAAAATAACGATTTTGTTTACTAAGTTCAGTGTGGTAAAAAGTCACTATCAATTTTTAGTAAAAATTACTAATAAAATTTGTTTATAAAACTAAAACCTCAAATTTTTTAGTAAAATTTTCTAATTTTTTGGTTATATTTACCAACATTTATTAATTTATGTTTACTAAATTCGTTGAGGTTAATTTTACTATTCTTTTTTTTGCGTGTGGGGGTCTATCGTGGCCTAGAGGTCCCATGGCAAGAGGAACATTTCAGCCTCCCTCTCAAAATCAGAAACTCCCCAAGTGCCACAATGATTTCAGACTAAAATTTAGGAGCAGGTTCTTTGAAAGAGACGTTTTTAAAATATAGCCTATCAACACCTGTCCAGAAGGGTGAATTTCCTCCTTAACTACCCTTAAAAAGTAATTTCTTTTTCTTTTCTAAAGTTTTCTTTATATATAAGTCTAAAAAAAATAATCAGTGAATTTATTTTTTCCAGAATTAAGAGACTATTTGTACAACTTTTGAATTTTGAGAAATTTTCAGTTAGCTCATTCTATATATCCAAAATGACGTGTATCATATAAATTCAAAAAAATTTTTATATAAATATTACATGTTTAAATGACATTTAACTTTTTTTTTATATTTGTGGCTTGTTTTTATAATTTTAATATTCAATAATACTAACAAAAAATTGACCTGATTTTTTTTATTTTTTTATTTTTTTATAAATTGTTATTTAAATACTTATTTATATACAAAAAAAAAATTGTAAATTTAATAATAATAATAATGATAAAAAAATTCAATATGAATTTAAAGCTACAAGTATATACACTTAACTTATTTATTTGTTAAAAAGCTTTTTATACCTTTTTATGTATCTATTGCTTAAAATATTGATTTTTTTCAATTTTAATAATTTTAATATCTTCAAAAAAAAGTATCTTTAAAAATTTATATTTGATATTATATTGCTTTTTATGGATGAATTAACTTTCTAGTTTTCATCATTTTAGTAGACTTTATTATAGTTTATTTTATCGTTGAGCTTTTGGCATGTTTGAATAATTATTAAACTTTATTTTCATAAAAGGCATATTTAGGATGACTGCAAGGGCAAACAAATATGTTTAGAGAAAATTTCATGAATTTACTTTGTTTCATTTTCTGAGAAACCAGAAAAGTACTCTGTACCACTTTGACAAAAGCTCAGTCTAATTCTCTAGTGAATGTAGCTTTACTGCAAGCTCTTTAGTGCTATAGTAAAATTAAAATTTTTTTACAGAGTAATCGATATTTTTATTCATACTCGGTCTCGTCTTAGTATTGATCGATATATAAAAATTTGAATATTAAATATTTTACCAAAAAAAACTTATAAATAGTTTGTATAGACAAAACCCAAATGCATGGAATTTGTTTACTTATATCTGAGGGCAAGGTTTTGTGCACAAATGTTGCGCAACATTACAATACAATTTGCTATTTTTATAAATTGTAATTATCACCTTTACTAAATGTTAAGATTCTAAGCCTAAATTATTCTGATCCCTCCTCCCTTAAATCTGACACGTTTAATCCCTCTCCTTGATTTTCGAATTCCCATGGTACCTCTCCCTATAAAAATATTTCACGTTAAGATTTTCCTTAAAACCTAAAATGCCAATACTGTTGTGGAAAAACGTTTTTATCCTGATGACAAGTCAAAAATGATAAATTACTAGAATTCTGACGTAAGGGTTCAAAGATTTTTTTAAAATTATGAAATAATGTGGAAGCATGCAGTTTTGTATTTAGCCTAAACCCTAAAAAGTTTAAGTAATGTCTGCAATGGAAAACTGCATCCGAAATAAACAGGCCTGGAAATAAAATTCGATACTCTCCATCTGGATCCATTGTACCCTATGATTCGAGATCAACAAAAGTTACTACCGTAACTAATAGACAAGGCATTTTATTTTCCTGACATGCATTTACATTGCTTTCAAAAGTAGAGTTTCTGGAGGTAAAGCAATATTTACAATTTTAACTTTTTCAACAACAAAATTATATGTTATTTTCTAAATTAATTTTATTAAAATGTTAAAATTTTAAATCTAAAAAGTAATAAATTTTGTCATATAATAAAATATCGTAGAATTAAAATCTAAATTAATCATGATGAAAAATTTAGTTGTACTACTTGTACGTGTATTTTAAATTGCATAATATATAAATAACTTACAATTTTTAGACCACTGGTATTATACAAAATATTTTATAAAAGATAATGTCCATAAAATTTAATTTTATCACGATAAAATGTCTTGTAAATTTTATATTATTATTTAAATATTTGTATACTCGTATATAAAGTAAATCTTTACCTGAAACATAAAATCAGAAAAAAAAAATTAGTTTTTTAATTTAATTATGTAATTTTATTTTATTGTATAAAAAATTTTATATTTTAATTAAATATTTATAGCAAGTACGGGTATAAATTAGGGTTAATCCACGACTTTTATTATCATTATTATTTATTTGCTATGACAAAATACAGTAATTTTTTCGGGTTGGGTTGGATTTCAAATTAACCCAAAAAGTTTCAGAGGTCTGAGGGTAAGATTTAAATCGAGAATTTCCCTGTTTTTACGATTCTATAAATATAATTATAAGTAATAAATTATTTTTTTTTTATATAGGTATATTTTCCTGACTACTTCTTGGGCCCCATCTACAAAAGCCGCAAAGGGGGGGGGCGCAACCACAAGCGCAATGCGCAGAAACCAATTTTGTTTTCTACGCAACTCGAAAGACACAAAATCTTCTATTGCGCATTGCGTTGCGTTTGTAGTGCACATAGGTTTTTCGATGTCTGTAGATGGGGCCTTAGGCTAGTTCCTTAGGCGACCCCCTTTTACGGCTATTGTAGATGGAGCCTTAGGGGAATTCCCGATTCAAAACCGTACTTGTAGATCTCTGAAACATTTTAGGTATACTTGAAACCTGACCCCAAAAACCGATCGGGTACCCCGAAATTCGATTAATTACACAGCACTATTAGACTTTCAAAAATAAGGGTAACTGGTTTTTTAATTTCTTTGTGATAGAAGGGAGGCGGTAAATTTAATTTTTTCCAAAAACATAACAGCACAATCATACAAATACCGAGAATATTTTGTAAAAAATTTTGTAAAGTATTATTGCTAGCTAATATATTAGGAAATATTAGCAACCATGCAATTCTACAGATTCTTAACTTTAAAATAAGCTCATTTTCAAATAACTTGGATGCATGGTTTCTTAAAACCAATGGCGCAAAAAAATTGTTATAATTCCCTATAATCAACGCAAGACCTTTGGCCCCTTAAGGATATTTGACTCATTTTCAATACATAAAAGCACTAAATTTTGTAAATATAGCAGCCCAAAAAATATTTATAGTGGGCTAAATCTGCTTGAAGTTTGTAAATAATGCAAGAAAAGGTGGCAGATAAATTTCACCCGAGCGAAACTTTGATATTCAGGATCAGATACCCAAAAAAGCTTTAGTTAACCTTTTCTTTGGTTATTCATTTAACATGCATTTTCATAAATTGTTAATAGCTTTACATCTTTAACACACTGCATGGCTTATCTAAGGAAAGAAAAATGTCATAACGTTTGAGGAGAAACTCTTGGTTACTAAAAATGACCCACCATCACCC
Organism: Anagrus nilaparvatae; assembly: GCA_022575985.1. Taxonomy (NCBI): domain Eukaryota; kingdom Metazoa; phylum Arthropoda; class Insecta; order Hymenoptera; family Mymaridae; genus Anagrus; species Anagrus nilaparvatae. The sequence continues at coordinate 6,470,463 of JAKSXM010000238.1, read as the reverse complement.
CTCCGTCTCAGTGATTTGCCCAAATTTAAACATTATGATATTTTTCATGCCTTAAAATGCACCCAACTGACTGCAGTCAAAATTAAATTTTAAAATGCTTGTTTTTCTAACCCATAAGCGAAAACGAATTTGAGATGCTTAAGTTTATGACCGAAAATTACGTACTCAAATCCAATACTACCTTTTTCAACAGTTACTTTGAAAAATAAACAGCAGTCTAATAGACACCATAAATAAAATAATTGAAAAACTCATGAAAAATAAATTTAGTTTAAGATCTTGAAAACAAGTACATTTATAGGAGAAACTGTTAGGTGCGATAAAATAGTCATTAATCAAAAAAACACAAGTGTTAAACTCATGCATATATTACATTATAAACATAGATTTATTGAATATATGTTCGGTTCTTATATATACAGAAAGTAATAACTAAAATATATCGTCATCCTTTTGTTAATAAACAATATTTTAAAGAAATATATCCAACAGAGTGTATAACCTAGAAACTGTAGCTTTAAACTTTGAATTTACATACATTATTTTCTTCGTTTTAGATATATATTTCTTCCTGGTTTATAACAAATTACTCAAATGTCGAGTACATATTTGTATATGTGAAAATCTGTAAAAATTCATTATTTCAAAAAAATTCAGTTTTTAACACATGATGTAGAGCTACAAATGATTTAACTAATGTACCACATTGGTACCAAATTATTCTGAAGCCCTACAGATGAATTATTTTTAGTCCCAACACCATTTGACCACCCTGTTTAGTCTGACCCTTCCCCACTCTATAAGGAAATTTTTATCTCTTTCTTTCACTTGAGAGATTGTAGCCATCTAATGCCTGGGTTGGAACCACCAATCCCACATTAACATTTTCAGACTTCTATAGGTTAAAATAAATTTACTGAATTAAGACTAAAAAATTTTTTTGGTTAATTCAGATACTAATTTCAATGGTACTGGGTCAGTACTAAAAAGTGGCTAAATATGTAAGTTAGAGTAAATCTCATGTTGCTAGCTCTCAGTGCACTAAATTTCAAAGTAGTTTTTGCTTGGACTTAATTTATTCGAAAATTTCCCAAAAAAAATCTTTGAAAGAGTATATTTCTTAAGATTTTTCCATATAGAAAATAGTACTTGAAAATGTATTATATATCGAGGTTCTTGTTACTTATTTGCACAGGTTTTTACTTAAATAACACATTATTTGTATTATACTCGAGAAAAACAGAGATGGTAATATTATTGTATTACATGCACCAGTTACGTTTTATTATTATAATAAGAAAAAAAAAAAACAATTTTTTTATAAATTTATTGTAATTTATCTTACATTAGAATAAAAATATTATCTTTTTATAAATAAAACAGACATTAGCAAATTAAAATATTTGCTCTTTTTTGTCTATTTAATTAATTCTATTATATAATTGTGAATCATCTTTTTTATTTATTTATTTATATACACACAAAAAAGTACCTATTTTATTTGAATATTAAGATTTATATAATATTTTAATGGTTTATAAAATTTTATAAGAGAATATAATAGAACTGAATATAAAATGTACATAAGATAATTTTAACAATGCTTTATACTATATTTTTATGTCAAATAAGAAAATATATATAAAAAGACTGTTATATGTAGCAAATAATTTTTTTTATATATGAGTGATTTCAAGAAATTTTCTCATGGGACTAGAAAATCAAATAATTATTTTTATTTTATTTTAAATCTCAGGAGATGCTTATGATTTTTGGTTTATTTTTTAGGTTTATAGGCAGGGGGTATGTCATTTGGAGGGTCAAATGTGCCAAATTTGGGGTTGGGGGTCAAATAATTTCGATTTAGGGGCATAGTGAGGTAAAGTGAGGATTTTAGGAGCTAAAAATTATTTTTTGTTTGCTTAAAATTATAAAGGCATCAAGATTCAAAATATAAATTTAAACATGTTCCATGTTCGTTGGTTTTTAGATCACAAAACCGACGTAAGTTTTTTTTTTTGCTTATTTTGTATGAAAAATTGGTAGTAATTCAAAATTGGCAACCGCAAAATTGACGGAACCTTACAGAACCGTTTTTAATAACCAAAAATATGTAGAATTTACGGAGTTAGATTCATTTTACTCCATTTAAAATTTTTGGTCGAATTGAACAATCTACTTGAAAATCTCCATATGCATATATCATAAAATAATGTTTAATTCAGATATTAAATGATAAAAGTCAAATTTATTTAGCGTATAAAAGTGTAAATTATATCGTTACATATAAAAATCATTTTTATTTTTAGAACACATCAACTAAATTTTTTATTTTTTATTAGTATTTAAAATATGTGTATTTACCTACTTTCGTTCACATTTTATGTATTGCAAATATAAGATAAATATATAAAATTTTCTCATATAAAGTAAAATATGTAAGAATTTAAAAATTTTATACTTTATGTAAGAAAAGAATTGCAAAAAAAAAGTTTTTGATGTAAAATTAATAAGACGAAAACAAAAATTGGTAAAGGAAAGTTACAGAAGTTTAAAAAATATTTATTGATGTCACAAGTTTATAAATTTTTTTTTTTTTTTTACAAAGTTGTATTTTGTTTGACATAAAATAGTAACTTATTTTACTAAAGATTTCAAAGAATTTATTTAAACTAAGCATAAAATTATGAAGATAAATTTTTAATAATAGTGAAAAACTAAAAACTATATTTTGTAAAATTTAAATTATTAAAAAAGTTATGTTAAAAAACTTTTTATATATAAATACACAACTGTTGAACATCTTTTATTATTTCTTGTGTATTGTTTCAAAGAACTGTAAGAGCCTGCCAATGTTTTTTAGCTAGAAAAGACTCAGAAAGTCCTGGTTTTAGCCAAACACAACCTAAATGCATGGAAAATGTTTACTTGCAGCTAAGTGCTGAGTATAATACATAAATTTTACGCAAGATAAAAATACAATTTGTCATTACCCAAACTATTCTGATTCCCTAAGCCCTATTATTCTAAGTCCCTTAACCCGAATTATTCTAAGTTCCTAAACTTGAATTATTTTAAGTCCCATTTAATTTTCAAATTTCTATTCTTTATGCGTTAATACCAATTATTCGTAAAAATTAAAGGTGCGCGGGTACTCGAAAGTTCTGTATTCTTTTCGGTCGGTTTTCGTATAATCCCAATAAACTTCAATTGTCCAAAGGTACAGTTTGGAATCAAAAATTTCCCTGGCTTAATGATTCTATGAATATTTTTTTTACACTTACAAAAGTATAAGAAATGGTAAAAAATTAAAAACTAAATTTAAAAAAAATAATTATTTATATAATTTATTACCCATAATTAACGTAAGTTTAATAAATATATTTATAAAATCATAAAGCCAGGGAATTTTCCGCTTCAAAACTGTACCTAAAAACCTCTGTAGCTTCTCAAGTTTACCATAAAACCGACTCTTCGGGTCAGATAATAGCACACCTCTCCTACAAATTTAGGACTTTAAAAAACAGAACAAAAAATAATGAACTGCCTGGTATCCTCAGCTTAGCTATAACTTCTTTTTTTTTAATTTCATAGTATTCAAGACATTTGCCTTGTTCATTTTATTTTAATTAAAAAAATTTTTTTTTGTTCATATTATAACATTATAAGTCACTCAAAATCATGAAAATAAAAAGTAATTATAGAAATGTTATCTTAATGAAATTAACATTGAATTTTCTTTTTCTTCTAAAATCCTTTTAATACTTATTCAAAAAATATTTTATGAATAGAAATTATATTTTTTTATATTTAAATGAATAAAAAAAACGAAGAATTTTATTTCTGCTGCCTTTTTATTGTACGATAAAGTTGACATTGTATTTTAAGTTTTTTTTTTTTTTTTTATTTTAATTTTAAATAAAAAAGAAAAAAAAATAATTATATTTGTAGAAAAACAGCTTAGAATTTTCTTTTAATTTTCTTGTATTAAAAAAAAAAATTTTATTGCAATTGACGGTTTTATATTTCAAGATAATTTGAAAATGAACATTCGATAAATTTATTTAATTAAAAAAATTTATACTTGGGTATGCTTTTTAATTTAGAAACATTTATTTTTAAAAAATTGACAATACATATGGCAGCTACCTTTATAACCCTATATTTTTTAGGTGTTTTATGACTCTAAAAGAAATTTTTTGTTATAAACAATGCATCCTTTCCAGGGCAATTTTTGGGGATTCTGCGTTTTCATATATTCGTTTATAAATTTTTATGCTTAAAAGGACATTTTTTCGAAAATCTTCTTCTAGTCTAGGCGTCAGCCATACTAATCACGCCCAAAAATTAAGAAATTAAATTTCTTTTTCCGAGGATAAAAATAGGTCGTATTTATGTTTTTCGACCCGCTGAACACGAATTCGGGGTCCGTTTTGCAAATTTCGTGGTCAATGTTTGGTTATTAACAAATTATTGGCCAATTTTGCACCCGTTGTTCAGCGGGTCAAAAAGCATAAATACCACCTATTTTTATCCTCGGAAAAAGAAATTTAATTTTTGGGCGTGATTAGTATGGCTGGCGCCTGTATTATTCCTTCAGTGAATACTTGTTGTGAATTTCACCCCCCCCCCCCCCCTCCGCCCTTTAAAACTTTAAGTACTTTTGTTATTTTATTAAGAATGGGTTCTTAATAAAATGATCAAATATCAAATAAAATATCAAAGATTTTCGTCTTTGCGCATTGCGTTGCGGCAGCGTTTGCGGTTGCGAATCACTTTTACGGAGTTTGGAGAACCAGCCTAACCAAAACGGCAGAAACTGTAAAACCTAGACTCACCAAAAACGCAGGCGCCACGCAACGCGCAGTAGCAGATTTGGTGTATTTCAAGTTGCGCAGTAGTCAAAAATTTGTTGGCCTAGTCTACATAACCGCACCGCACGACACAGCCCAATGCTATTGGTATAGGAGTCACGTGAAGCCTCTAGCGCAAGCCTATATTAATAGCATTGGGTTGCGACGTGCGGTGCGGTTATGTAGATTAGACCTTTGGCCCCATCCACAGAAACCGTGAAACCGAGGTGCACCGCAAACGCAAGCGCAACGCAATGCGCAGAAGAAGATTTTGTGTATTTCGAGTTGCGCAGGAGCCAAAATTGGTTTCTGCGCATTGCGCTGCGCTCACGCTTGCGGTTGCGACCCTCTTTTACGGCTTCTGTAGATAGGGCCTAATAAATAAATAAAATTTTGGCTCTGTGGTTACGATTGCCCCTTCTCCAATCCCTTTTCCTCAGAACTGGATTAACCACTTGCACAAAAATGTTTATGACACACGGAGAAGCCCGAATATACGCTCTGTGAAGGACGGTCCTTCCCTTTACGTCGGAAATTTAACGTCTTCGCTGTATTAATGGTTTTAATAAAAAACTTAACTATTAATTACCGGGATAGTTTTTTTGGATAGTACGTAACTAACAACACTATTTGCCCATCTTGAGCTCACTGGTAGCGCAAATATCTTCTGCGTTACGGGCTACTAATTTAGTGATGGTTTCAATTATTTTTTTTTGTTTTTGCTCCCTTCAGAGTGTAAATTTTGTATTTTTTAGACACTTTTTAGACATTTACAACGCTAAGATATATTGTTAGGAAATTGGCACCCTCCACCTTTTAAAAATGCATTTTGAATTCAAAACTGCACCGACTCGTCAGATAACAATAATAATTAACAATAACTAATTGCTTTATCTTCAAAATTATATTTTTAACGAAAAATTCTAAAATTAAAAATCATTAAAAATTACCTCACGTTTCAATTTTTTGCGATTTCTCTCAAACAAAACAAAAGATTAACCCATATATTGTACAAAAAATTATTGTTTATAAATAATTAGGTCATACGTAAAAAAATATAATAATAATTGCATAATTACATTTAATCTTTTTTTCCTTGTCTTAAAAAAGTTATTATTTTAATTATCATTATTTAATAACGTTAAGGAAAACTAAAAAAAATAAAAAATTTTTTTTAGTTCACTAAATTTAATTAAAATTTTTTTAATTCAAAAAAATAATAAAAAAGAATAATAAAATGAAAATATATAATATTTTTTATTTTATATAGAAAATATTGTAAAAAACTTTAATATTTAAGTTTGAAAGAAAACTAATCTGTTTTGATGACACTTCAATCTTTTTCGAACAAAAAAAAAAAATGAAATTATTATGTTATTATTACGTTTGAAATTGAAGAATTTAATTTATATATGAAAATAAAAATAAGTAAAAAAAAAATAATTATTTTATTATTATTTAATAAACTTTTGACCTTAGTTTTGTGAATTATTTTAATTAAATAAATAATTTAATTATTACTTTTTTTTTTTTAAACAACATTTTAATTATTTTGTAATATGATATATTTTTTTTAAGTTAATTAATTCAACAAAAAAAAAACTTTTATAATCTCGTACATAACAAAGTTAGTTAACAATATGAATCTTATAATAAAAAATTTTAAATTAAAAATAAAAAGAATTAATATTTTTTAATTTTTTTTTTGTAATTGTATTTTCCAATTAAAAAAATAATTATCAAGTTTTAATTTACTGAAATTTTATATATGTCGATTTCTCAAAAAATGAAGCCCTTATATTAGGTTTTTAGTATAAATTAAAATTGAAGGCACACCAGCCCCATATGAATTTTCTTGTTTTTTATACTATTTTAAACGATAATTTACCAGTGAACATGGAATTTTTCATGCTGCTTAAAATTGGTAGCCGTTTTCCGGTAAAAAACTACTTTCATTTATTTCAATTGATGTAAAACTTCAAATTATGATGCTTTATTATCTAAGGCAAAAATATAATTTGTAATATTAATTTCAAATTTTCTTCAATTGTATAGTCTGAAATTGGTCTTTTTCTCTAGCGTCCATAATTTGATCGTTCATGTATAGAAACAAAAATCATGTAGTGAATTTTGCTTAATTTTAATAAATAAAAAACTGCTTGGGATAAAAATCGTTTGTTATCGTATTGGTAAGAGTTCAAAGTAGCCATTAAAAACAAAACTTTTACCATAAATAAGATTTTTTATTAAACATTTGAATTTTAGAGAATAAAAATCCTTAAGCGTTTATGTACTGGTACGAGTACCTTATACCTTGAATTTGGTTACTATCTTTGATTGCTATACAATAAGTGATTTTTTCCCTGAATTTACAAAAATTTCTTTTCTGATCAGTGGCCCAAAACCGCGTATTTTCCGGCAGCTGCACGACCGAAAAAGTTGTATTTTCTCGCCACTGCGACAGGAAAATTTTATACGGCCTTTGTCCATAAATAACTAGTCATATTTAATATTTTAGACATATATAACCGTGTTATTTGATGAAATACATTTTAATTGCGTTAAAGCTACGTTTATATATATAATTTCACTCGTTTATAAATATAGGAAGAAGAAAATAGAATATTGAAAAATAAAAATAATAACATAACACGCTTGTAAACTGAATTTTAACACTTTTAATTATCTTATGCCTGCATAATTATATCAGCAAAACTTTTTGCTTTAATTGTTTTTCATATATATATATTTTCATATATATATTTAATTTTTGTGTAAAAGATTTGAATTTTAAACTAAATTTAAGTTGCCATGGAAAACCTCTTAAAAAATTCTGAAATATTAGGCATTGTACTTAATTCTTTTCTATGAAAGTATTCATATCTAGAATTATCGTTTTTACTAGATAAAATAGAACATTATGAACATTTTGTTATTAATAATGAGGAACCATAAAGCCAATTACTTGGCAGCAATTTTTTTTTTGTATTTGAGAGCATAAGTACATTTTTCTCCCAACCCACTTAAAATTTTTTTTAAATTTATATGGGGCTAAAAATTTTTCTGGAAAAGGGCCTTTGACATGGCCAAGTTTGCTTATGTTCCTACGTCCTAAGCTGCATCCTTCGCTAAAATATTGGAAATTTAAAAACTACCATGACAATAAAACTTTTTTAGGAAAAGGGTATTATAAATATATATGAATTGCAGTTTATTAATTATATTGCTATATAAATAAGGTAACTGCAAATTTTTGCCGGATTACCTCACTTCCACCTTTCAGTCGAAGAACCTACAGCTTGACTTAAAGAAGATTAAAATTTAACGAGGATACATTTTGCAAAAGGGAAGTTACCTTCATTAACGAAACTAACTTGTCAAGAATTTGCAAATAAACCAAATGCTTGAATGCTCGAAGGGTTCATTGTTAACAAGAAGTTTTCCATCAAATGAGCAATTATTACAATCGAAGGAATAAAAAATGTAGCTTTTACCAATAATTATAAAATTGTCAACATTTTACCCACACTAATCATGCCATATTGCAAGTAATTTTCATTTTAAAATATATGTGACCTAAAACTCAAACATAGGAATAGCTAAACTTAGAGTTTATTTATTATTTAAGTCTCTTGGGTATGTTTTTTACTTATTGCTATATTTTTGACTATTTTTAGATTTAAGAATAATTTTTTTAGCAATTAAGTTCTCTCATTACGTCACTCTAGTCTGCTGCAATTTCATATAATTTTTAAGGCAATATATAGATTAAATTCAAAATGACAAATTAAAGTTAATTAAAATCAGTTTTCAATGCACAGAACAAAATTATTATAGCATATGTTTTTTTTAATTTACTCTGCACTCTTAAAAATCGTGATAATAAAAAAAATACTTTAATTAAAATTGTGCAATCAGTTTCAAGAAAAAAAAATATTATTTATTAATTACTCTACTTGCATTTTGTTTAAAATCCACTTGAAAATTCAAGCAGAGTAAATTCACAGTAAAATATTTATAAAATTAAAATATTAAATTACCTTGTAAATCAGAAATTGATATTGAAGTTGTAAATCTTCTTTTAGAGTTAGTAACAGCCAATAATAGTGGCGAATTATTATTATTATTAATAGATATAGTTGATTTACATTTACGAAAATTATTATTTGGTTTCTGTAAACAATAACTACGTGTACGACGTCGAAATAATTGTATATCAAGAAATGTATCATCGTATTGTGGCATTTTTTTGAATTTTTTTCAAAATTTTGCCATATTTCACTTCACTGTAAACTTTTTTTCCACTTTTATTCGAATATTGACTGTAGAATATTTTTTGTTCACTAAAAAACTTTTTATATCAAAATCTAAAAATATTAATTTTATTTTATTACACAGCATAAAATAATTATGAAATTTTAATAAATAAAAAATTTTTTATTTTAATTAAGTGTATGCGACTTGTTGAAATAAATGTGCATAACTGATACATATATAAATTTTTGTTCTTTTTTAAATGTTTATTTATTATATATATGCATATATTTTTTTTGAATTTATTTTTACACAATAGTTTTTGTATGTGTTGGTTTGTATATGAAATAATAATTAAAATTTTTTTATTACAAACTTGAAGAATTACGTTATTATATTTTAATGCATTTTTATGTAAAATATATTTTTAATGAGACAATTACGTACTTGAGTTATTAAAAAATATATATATAACAAAAAAACTAAAAATTTTGTTTAGAAATAAATTTACAACAATAGACTAAGAAATAAATAAATAAAAAAAAATACTGTATAAATAAAATAAATCCGAGTCGTCTAAGTCAATAATACTTCGTTTTGTAACTAAATCTATTCATCTTTATCCATGCATAATATGAGATGGTTTAGTGGTTTTTCTTTTAACTGTATATTTATATATGTTTAAAAAAATTTTTTTATCTCTTATTGATTGTGCTTTAAGCATAAAAAAATATTTTATTACATTAGAGTAGATTTTTGTTTAAAAAAAAGTATAGTACTTTTATAAAAAGTTTTATTTAAAATAGTTCTGTTAAAACTATGTTTTATGTAAATTTATTTTCAAACTGAATTTAAAATGTCGTTCGGGCTTGTGTAGCATAATTTTCTTTTTTTTTTTGAAAAAGTTATTATTTATAGGATTTGCATATATACATCGTCAACATGTACATTAAGTTTGTTAAACTTCCGTGTTGTTTTCAGAAAGTGAGATTTTCATAAATTACATTATTTTCCACTGTCTGGCCGAATAAATAATTAAGTAATATGATATGTTATTTAAGCAAAAAAAAAAAAAAAAAATTTTTTTTTAGAATTTAATAAAAATTATATTAATGAAAAAATATAAAAAATCAATACTCCAAAAAAAAATTAAAAAAAAAAAAAAAAAAAAAGCGCCCCCGGGTGGGGTCGAACCACCAACCTTTCGGTTAACAGCCGAACGCGCTAACCATTGCGCCACGGAGGCTTAGTTGCTCGTTTACGCATTATTAACGTACAGATTTTTAACGATTTTTTAAACGCATTCTATTGATTATTTTACTATTAATATTTTATAATCTTTTTTATTTATTTGTTTTTGAAATATTATTTATTGCACTACACATTTGTTTAAATTGAACATTTATTTAATTAATTTTGTTTCAAAAAAAATTTTTTTAATTTATTTTAATTACTGAAATTCGTCTAAATTGATTCAAATTTTACCTATGCTGTACCTAATAAAAATTTTAATTAAATTTTTTTTTTAATTTCATTCACTTAAAATAATATAAACAAGAAAGTCACTTCAAAAATTTAAATATTTTTAATTTAAAAATCACATTTTTTTAATAAAATAAAAATTTTGCTTTACACACTCGAAACGATCATTATTGACTAAAAGCATGTATAATAAAATGATGCCTCTCTATTTAAAATCTATAAACATTTACCTACAGAACATGAAATATTTCGTAACTAAAAAAAAATTTTTTTTAATTCTTAAACTAATAAACACTGTGTATTTTAAAATACAAGTCTAAAAAAAAATTCTGTTTTTGCTATTTTGTTTGAAATAAAGTTAAAATAGAAATATTTGAATATTTGTTTAAATAAATCAATCAATTAGGTAACAGTAGGTGTACATATTTGCTAAATAAAAAAAAAAAAATATTTTACATTTTTTTCATGTCAAGTGAGTTCACATCATCATCTGATGTATATAATGATTAACAAAGCTGAACTTGCGACCCAGATTTTCATCCTTGAGTAAATTCTGATATCGTTAAAAAAAATGAAAGTAAAAGCCAAAAAATATTTTATTTAATTAATAATAATTATTTTGTCAAAAATATACACGGTGTATATTTCTACATTAATTTATAAATTAGCATTTTGTACCCAGACAATTTATTTATGCTCTATATATAATTATAAATCGACTACCTAATTAAGTAATTAATTTTTTAAAAAATGAATGTAAATTTTTAATAGTCGTTTAGAGTGTTGAAATGTTAATAAATTGCAAAAATTATCCGTTAAATTTTAAATACTTTCTCTATGCATCTGAAATACCTATTTGAATGTTTTTTAAAGATAAATTCTTCTTCATGTACCCATCGCAATTTTACTCTTACATCTTTAATACCTTTATGGATAAAATTATATACATTTTTTTAGAAAGCGTTAATTTATAACAAAAAAGAAAAGTTCATGCTGCTGGCTACAACATGAGTCAATTAAATTTTTTTTTTTTATAATTAAGCTTTTTAAAAAATAAGATTATACTTGTGTGGAGTTTTGTTTAAAAAAATAATTAACATTTTTTTTATACTTAACGTTAATTTACACTTAGGTGATCATGAAAACACGTGTTTTATATTTATACTGCAATATGATCAATCATTAAATACCGACACGGTGGCAATGAACGTTTCGAGCGTATATAAATTTTTTAAATAAATATTAAATTATATAAGGTTTTTTTTTAATAAATTTGATTAGCAACGATTCTGGAATATTGGGACTGCAACAAATTGTATGCATAAATATGCAATGCACTTTTTACGCAATGCATACTTTTTAAATTGTGGCCAAATATAACAGCAAAATACAAGCCTTGGACAGAAAAATTAAGAATGTACCCCCAACAAATTGTATGGTAGGCTGCGAACTGGAGCATTATTTATTTTTGATTAAGGGTAAAATACGATTTTTTTTGCCAGTGGCTAGAAAATACGTGTTTTTCGTTCGAATAGCGAAATTTCGGCTGCTGGCTATTTCTTGCCCAATTTCATTCGCAATATTGGACTGAGTCAGTATTGAAGATTTGTTTTTCAAATTCAATCTTAATCTTAAGCCCCAAAATTCAAAAAAAAACGCAATGTGAACTTCAGTAAAAATCACCCTGTGGGGTCTAAACTTTATGCATTTAGACACATTTTTTCCAAAAATTATCATAAAAATTTAATTAAAAAGCCTTTTCTCATTAAATAATTACACTTTTTTCAAATTAAAAAAAAATTATCACTTTAAAAAAATGCGAAACACATTAAGCGTAACTAACAAGGAATAAATACAAGTATTTAAAAAAAGAACAAACTATTTAACAAAAAAAAATTAACTTATTAGAAATAATAGGGTTGTGCAACGCTATTGAGGTTTTTTGATATTCTGAAAATATATAAAAAAATATTCGATACGTATTTTTTTATTTTTCATAAAAATTAAAAATGACTGAGTAATGAATAATTAAAGTAATGAAAATACTGGTAGTGGGGGGGACCGTGACGTCACAACTCAAAAACGCAATGTTAAAAGTATAGGGAATCTGAGTTGTGACGTCACAGGTAATTTATTAAACTCTTTATTTAACCGGTTAAATTTTGTTTAAATAAAAAATAAAAAAATACGTATCCAATATTTTTTTACATACTACAAAACCAACCAAATAGAATTTCAAAGTTTTTTTCATGATACAACCCTATTCTCACAATTTTAATAAATACTGTTTCTCTAACAGTTAACATAACTAAACTGGCCGGTACAGCGAGCATTCTATATTAGATAGAAAACCGTAGTATGCCGGTGACCGAAACGAGTATATATATAAACATATAGGTAACTCTTTAAAAAAATTTTACTTTAAAAGAAAATTTTACAGTAATATTATAGTATTTTCTTTTACTACACACACACATAGAAATTATGAAGATGCGCATACTTTACACAGCGCACGAACAGATTTTATAAAACTTGTATTTTCATTTTCCCAATCTATAATTTAGAAATAAAAACTTTTAATTTTTTTTTTAATTAAGTTTTTTTTTAAATAGGTATTTCACTATTATTATCGTATTATGCAATTCTATAAATTATACGTTTAAAAGTTTTAAATATACACAGGAAGTTAGTAAAATCTAGCCCATTTCAGTTAATTCATGCGTGATGTTTTATGTTTAGATAATTTACAATGACCGGCTAACAACTTTTTATTCGTAAATAGGTATGTTCAAAGTTTATTATATTGTCTTCACTATTTAATTGTTATTAATTATAATAAATTTTTTTATGAAAATGCAAATTCAGGAAAAATGGTTTTTTTTATAAAAACGAAAAATATGGGAATCGAAATGATGGTTATTAAAATTAAAGTTATTCATTTTTTGGTGAATATCTTATTGGATGTAGAAGTATTTAGTGCCGAAATTTTTAGATTAATTAAAAATTAAAACAAAAATATTTATTAAGTAAAAAGTTATTAATTTTTTTTTGATCAATCAATTTCTGTCCAAAAATAATAAATGAAAAAAAGTAACGTATTCTACAATATGCATAAAATTATTAGTCCTAATAAATTAGAGTTATAAAATAAAAATAATTAAATTAGGTACCTATGTAAACTTTTTATATTCATTACAAAAATTACAGTATATTTAAACTTCCCGGTTACATGACTAAATGATGCGAAAAAACGAGACAGGCGGCGCAACCGGCTAAGAAATCAGCTGTTTCTGTGTAAAAACTGGTTACATAAGAAACGCATGTTTTGGATTATACTTGCGGCTTTTTGATAAATAGCACGTGTATTTTGCAAATTACTAATTAAATAATAAATTAATAATTACTTTTTTAATAATGGCTGGTGTTAAACCTTTACGCGTACTTAATTCAACAAAACAATTTCTTGCTTTAAAAAATGTAAACTTTTCCAAGACTCCATTTCATTTAAAATTGAGTGAAAATAATGCGAAAGGTAAGTGTATTATTTTATTCTTAAAAGTTAATTTAAATAAATTTAAATAAAATATTTATTTTTTTTTAGCTTTGCATTACCAACTCCGATTTTTATCAACTCAAACTTTGGAAAAAAATGAAAAAGAAACAAAAGACACTCATAATATTATTAATGAAAATGAAACTCTTAGTGGTAAATAAAATTTATTTTTAATTGTTACGAAAATTGAATTTTCTATTGTTTATTTCTTATTTTTTTAGGGGACAAACAACAACATCAATTCCAATCAGACACAAAAATGTTATTAGACATTGTTGCTAAATCCCTATATTCCGACAAAGAAGTAAATTATAAAATTTTTTATCATATACTTACAAAATCATATACTTACAAAGTAATTAAAATTTATTTTACAGGTTTTTCTCCGAGAGCTAATATCAAATGCAAGTGATGCTTTAGAAAAATTGCGTTATAAAAATTTGACCCAAAATTCATCCGAAGCATCAGCAGATACTAAGCCTTTAGAAATTCATATTTCTACTGACAAGCAAAGAAGATTATTAATTATTCAAGATACTGGAATCGGAATGACAATTGATGAATTAAAATCAAACTTAGGAACAATAGCTCATTCAGGATCAAAAGTAAAACTTTTATAAGATAATTAATTCCTTCTTGAGTTTGAAAATTAAAAATTAACTTTTATATTATATATCTTAGGGCTTCTTATCAGAGCTCAAGCAAAAAGGTGAAGGTGCTGGAGCTGCTGATATAATTGGACAATTTGGAGTTGGTTTTTACAGTTCCTTCATGGTCGCTGATAAGGTTGAAGTTTACACAAAATCACATAAAGCTGATGCAGAAGGTCTTTACTGGAGTTCAAAAGGGTATGTAAATGTCAAAAAATAATTTATGCTACTGATTTTATTCACTTATTTATTATTTTCAGAGATGGTTCTTTTGAAATTGCTAAAGCGGATGGTGTACAATTAGGTACTAAAATTATATTACATTTAAGGCCAGATTGCAGGCAGTTTTGTGATGAAGAAACAGTTAATGGTAATTTTAATATTAATTAATAATTAAATTATTAGAATTAAATTTTATTAGAGAACTAAAAATTTTAGCCGTAATACAAAGATACAGCAATTTTGTTGGCAGTCCTATTTTTGTTAATGGAAAACAGGTGAACTCTATAAAGGTAATATTTGAATTATTATTTAATATGCATTTATTTAAACAGAAATTTTACTGAATTTTTCACTAACTTATTTAGCCATTATGGATGCTCGAGCCAAGTCTAATAACGAACCAAGAGCATACTGATTTTTATCATTTTATAAGCAACAGTTATGATGATTATAGATTTGTATTACATTACATTACTGATGCCCCAATAAATATTAGAGCATTGTTATATTTCCCTACACAAAAGCCAAGTTTATATGAAGTAAGAACAGCAAACTTTACCGGCGTATCTCTTTACAGTAGAAAAATTCTTATAAAACATAAAATAGAAAATATTTTACCAACTTGGATGAGGTTTATGAAAGGAGTTATAGATTCTGAGGACATTCCATTAAATTTGAGTAGAGAACTTTTACAAGATAGTGCTTTGATTATGTAAGTTTAAATTAAACACATTGTATTTATAATTACTTTTTTCTTAATTAAATTATTAATTTTTAGAAAAATAAGAAAAGTTTTGACTATGAAAGTAATAAAATTTTTACAAGAGAAATCAAAAAAACATTCAAGTTCATACTTAGGTTTTTATTCAGATTACCACACGTTTTTGAAAGAAGGAATCATTGTGAGTGATGATCCAACTGAAAAGGTATCTTGAAAATTTTTAAACTATTAATTAAATTTATTTTAAAAATATTATTTTATAACATTTTAAATTATTTTTAATAGGCTGAACTTGGTAAACTTTTAATGTATGAATCATCTAAAGGCAATCCAGGACAACTAAGCAGTTTCTCTGAATATTGCGAAAGATTAACAGCTGACCAGAAAGATATATATTATTTATCTGCTCCAAAGTAAGACAAAAATAAAATATTTTTACTTTATCTTTAAAAAAAAAAAAATAATCATGTAATTTTTCAATTTTTTAGCCGCACTTTAGCTGAACAGTCACCATATTTAGAATCATTTAGCAAGAGAAACATAGAAGTTTTATTCTGTTATGAGCCTTTTGATGAAATTGTATTAATGCAATTAAAAGAATTTAATAAGCATAATTTAATATCAGTTGAAAAAGATTTAGCTCATCATTCAAAAACACAAAAGGATACTCTGGATAAATTTACTGACACCCAAATGGCTGATGTTATCTCTAACATTAAAACTGTCTTAAAAGATAAAGTATTTGAAGTGAAAACTACAGATCGTCTAGAAACTCATCCATGTGTTGTTACGGTTGAAGATATGGCTGCTGCTAGACATTTCATTAAAACTCAATCTCATCAATTTACTGATGAAATGAGATTTACTTTGCTACAACCAAAATTAGAAATTAATCCAAATCATGTTATTATTAAAAAATTAGCCGAATTAATTAAATCTGATCCTGAAACAGCTAAATTATTAACACAACAGGTACAATTTTAATTGCTAATATTAATTTAATGTAATTTTTAACAATAATAAAATTTAATTTACAGTTATTCATGAACGCTATGGTTTCTGCTGGACTTGTAGAAGATTCACGTATTTTATTAAATAACATGAATAAACTTTTAAGTTCAATTTTAGAAAAAAAATAATTTTGTGATATAAAAACCAAAACTTTTTTTAAATAATTTTTATTTTATATGTATAATTAAAAGAACAAATTAAAATTTTTAATTTAAGTAATTTTTGTTTAATAAATAATTGTACGCTCATTTGTAAAAAGTAATTTATATACTTGGACGTTTTTTTTTTTTTAAATAAAACGTAAAAAAAAAAATAGTATTTCTTACAAGATTATTTACGACAAGTAAAACAATTTTTCTTTTTCAAGAAACAGTATTTGCTCAATCAAAAAAAAAAAAGTACTTAAGCACACCTTCGTATGAATAAAAAAAAAGAAGAAAAGTATCCCTTTGAATTTAGTTTGCGTGAATAACTTAACGTGTAATATAACAAGTGCATATATACGCTTGAATGATATGGGGTAGTAAGATAATGACACTGACAAGTATTGTATATAGAAAGAAAAAATGAGGTTTCTGCATTTTTTTATGTAAAAAAAAAAAGTAAAATTAAGCATTAAGTTATATAAAAATCAATAATTTAAAATAGAAATTTTTTATAAAAATATAAAATAATCTTTAATTAACTATATGATTATAACTATAATAAAAGGATTAAAATCTTGTTATAATCCTTAATAATTTATATATAGAGAGAAATTTATAAATGACACTGTATATTATATAATTATTAGTCGTGGTATACCAATATTTAATCATAAAATAGAATCTGATATAGACTTAATAATAATAATAATAATATTAAATCGATTGACAATTCAAGCATCATGATGAATTATATTGACATTTAAATCCAAATGAAATACTACACATTTCTGTACTCTCTTGCTCTATACTTTGATATTTATGTCATGATATTATTTCTTTGTATTGCATATACTCTGTGTACAAAAGCTCTTTGTAGTATTTTAAGGTATTTTATTGATAAAGAAAAATTAGGTGATAATGATGTTATTGATTTTAATTAATTTTAAATGTTATAAATAGCTAATTAGATTTTATGTCATTTGTTTTTTTTTTTTTATTCATCATTAAATTTTGTTTGTTTGCTGTTTTTTGAGAGAAGCAAAATTTCGCTAAATCGATGTGTTTTATGCCCTCAAATTGGATTAATAAATGGAAAATTAATTTAGTACGGTTTTGCGGTTTTCTTTTGAAAATAAGGGTTTTATCGAGGGATTTTTGGATCTCTGATTACAAAAATCATAGTTTTGCTTGTAAAAAATTTGGGGTAGCACCCTTAAATTAACAAAATAAACTCCTTTTTAAAAGGCTTTTCTGGAAATTTTTCGCTTCTAGGACCCCGAGATTCGTGATCGGTGACTTCAAAAACGTATAGTTATGATTATAGTAAAATTACAAAATTACTTTTTAAAGGGGATGTTTTTAATAAATTAAGGGTGTAATTTTTCAGATACAGGGCCCAAACATTCGTAATTAGCAGCCTCAAAAATAAGTAAAGTAATTTAAATCTCATTACGGTTCATAGATGATGCCAAAAAACGCCTAAAATGAAGAGGATTTTGCGGGTATTACCCAAATTTATCATTATGCAAAAATAAAATTTCCATAATCAGCGATCCAAAAAACTTATAGCAGATTTTTTCTCTATCTGTTTACAAAAAACAATATCCTTCCTCATGATTTGACTAGAGTATTTATTAATTTATTTCGTTTTTATTTTTTGGGTTTACTGAGATCCTATACAATATTTTTTTTCTTTGATTGATAATAATTATGGGATTTAGAAAATTTTTATTTTTCTGCTTAAATTCAAGTAATTACTAAAAATTTAAATTCACTTTTTAAACACTTTGAAAAATTGAAACCAGTAAGAATGAAATTAAAAAACGGTCAACATTTTTTTTTAATTTAAATTTGATTAAAAGGAAATATTACTAGGGTATGTAGCTGAAAAGATAAAAAACGGTCCAGCTCACCAGTTTATCATTATTTGAGATTTTGGGTCCTACAGGCCTAAATGGGCCGTTTTCCACCACAAACTTAGAATAAAATTGGTAGTAACTACCAAAAGCATCTTTTTTATTAATTTTTAGCTTTCAATAAGCCCAATAGGGCCCATTAAGATCTGCAGGACCAAAATTTTCAAATAATCACTATAGCAGTCTTCCACCACAATAAAAATGTTAGAACCTACCAAAAATATATTTTTTTCATTTAAAGCCAAATAAAAGCTTTTTAGGGTCTAAAAAATGGGCCTTGTATTTTTTTTAGCTAAAATCGTATCTGGACCTAAAATTTGTTGCAGAATTTGAATTTAAAATAAAAAAGTATACTTCCTATCTTACTGGGCCCGGTGGAGCCCTAAGACCCAAATCTAATTCCCCGTATCCTTCAACCCTAACAAATTTTCATATGAAACATTATTCGTTATTTTGCTTTGTTTTCGAGATAATTGAATATATCGTTTAAAATGAATCATCCTGTATAAATATAATATCGGATTAATAAATTAATTATCCATAAATTCCTCAATAAATTCCGCATATATTGAAAAAAAAAAAATTTGAAGTGACACTTATAAAATTATAAATTTTAATAATTGTATTTAATTTGAATAAAATTAATAAAAAAATAAATAAACATTTAAAATTCAGGTCAAAAGTTTATTAAAAATTCAATATAAATTCTATAAAAAAAAAGTATTAATTAATTAATTAGTAGGTATTAAATATCAATGCTTTACATATGAAAAAAATGAATCAAAAAAAGTTTTTATATTAGCGCAAAAATATGCATTTAAACATATAATTATTTAATCAAAATTATATAATATTATTATTTCTTCTTTTAACTTTGAAATCTATATAATATTAAAAACTTTTTCTTTTTTATTTTATTTTTTATCTTAAAAAGTCCTTATAGAAAATATTGAGAAAGTGGGTCTCCAAAAAAGGATATAAGATTCTCTTTTTTATCAATGTAATCTCTTTTAAAGAAAAAATATTAAAGATTTTTTTATAAGAATTTTTCAGTCATATAAAAATATATTTTTTTGATAAAAATATATTTTTTTGATAAAAATATTTTTTTTTGGTAGGTACTATTTTTTTGTCGAAATAAAAAACAAAAATTTTTTATTGAACTATTTTTCATTTGTTTAAAATAAATAAATATTTTTTGTTTGTTTTTATTTAAATAACAAATTAATATTTCGATATTTTTTTGTGAATCCCTACAGACAAAAAAAAATTTGGGTCAATTTTAAACGCACGTGAATATTATCATGTTACGAACAAATAAAAAAAAATAAATTCAAAACTTATGCTTCTTCTTATTTTACACACGTGTTCAAATTCTCAAATTACTTGTTTAATATACTAAATAAATCAATTAAAATGTTTTAAAGCTTCTTTTTTGTTAATCAAGTCACTATAAAATTGATAAATTGGCTGAAAAAAGGAGAGTTTGCAATTTTTGGTGAAAATTATTTGGTTGTTGATATTGCTAAATTTTTATGAATTTTTTTGGCAAAATATTTTTTGGTTTTTTCGAGCTAAACTATAAATATATACCAAAATATTTTAAAAAAAATTGATTTTTTAATTTGAAAAAATACCATTATTTGAAGGTAAATATAATTTTTAGCGAAGCCAAACAACTATTTTTCAGTCACTGATTTTTCTAATATTTTATAAAGATTTTATTTAAATTAACCAAAAAGAATAATTGATTTAATCGTTCAATAAAAAAAAAATAAATCAAGAATTCTTATAAATTGACTTTATATTAGAAAGTACACATGCATTAACCAGTGGCGGATCCAGATAAGGATAATAAGTATTGGGGGGGTTGTGAACTAGTTAAATGATTCCTAAATTTTTTATTTATATTTTTATACATTGAAAAACTTTTTTTTTAAATGAAAATTAAAAAAATTATTTAAAATTTTCCAAAAAGCCCCAAATTCTCCAATACCAAAAAAGGAGGAAATAATTTAATGTGAGTCATGTAATAATCCTTAAACGACCCTAAAACATTCATATAATTCTGAGTTCCGCATGAATGTTTTTAAAAAACCCATGAAGAATAAAGTAAGGTACCCTAAGGAGTCACTAATACTTATAAACACCCCCATTAATAAAATACAAAAAAAATATATGTAATATAAAAAAATCCTCCAGGCATTATAAGGAAGAAAGGAAAAAAAATGTATATTTTTTTAAATTGATGCAACTAGGTATATAAAATTTTTAATAAAACGACGTAAAATGTATAAAAAATCTCTTTTTCATTTATAATGATGGTTTTTAAAAGATTTTTTAATGTATAAAAAACGCATATTACGTACATATGTTGGTTAAAATGTAAGGATTTGTGTGTATATGTAACAGCATTTAACTTTTCATATTTACAAGAATATGTTTGTAGTATTAAAGTTTGATATCTTGCAGAGCTTTTAACAGCTGGTTCATTATGTTAAATATTTTATGCATATATTAAATACTTTACATACGTTCATAAAACATGTTTAATTACTATAGAAGATTTTATATTTATTTTTAATTTTTATGTCTTATTTAGTTATACTCTGCTGAAAAAAAATAAATAAATTTGGGCTATTTACTGCTTTTATTTGGGGCAATCTAATGCCAAGTAAAAATTATAATGCTGCAAAAAATTTTGTTTAAGCAAAAATACTTGGGCTTAGCAATTTATTTGAGTTTCGAGAATTAGCACTATTAAATAAAGTGTACTTTATGAAGCAAAGACGAAATAAAAAATCAGTCAATTTTTGAATTAAACTGAGAAAAATTGAATCTCGTTTAAGTTCACGAAAAAAAAACTCGTGAATGGAAACTCCAAAAATTGCAATTTTATGACTTATTCAAATTTTTTCTCAAATTCATAGCCAATATCGCACCTTTATAACCTGTATAAATCATTTCACTTGCGAGAAAAATTTTAACAATTAAATTGTTTTGAAATGGCATAATGCGAAAAAAACAGCTGTTTTTTATTATAAAAATAAAAACCGTGTTGTCACAGACTTATTTTATCACAAATTTGAAATAAAATTTTTCTCGCAAGTAAAATGATTTCTGAAGATTATATAATGAGCGCAATCTTTATCTAGTAAAATTGAGGAGGATAGCGCCTTTTCAAATTCAAACTTTGGTAGAAGCAGAGGCAGTAGCGTTAAAAACTTGCGTAACGTTAAAAACTTGCGATGCTTTTAACCTGCAAGCTCTATCCAAAATTTTGAGTAGCTCCTGAGCTTTTTTAAAGGGTCATATAAGAAGGCCTTAGTATTT
Organism: Anagrus nilaparvatae; assembly: GCA_022575985.1. Taxonomy (NCBI): domain Eukaryota; kingdom Metazoa; phylum Arthropoda; class Insecta; order Hymenoptera; family Mymaridae; genus Anagrus; species Anagrus nilaparvatae. The sequence continues at coordinate 6,448,322 of JAKSXM010000238.1, read as the reverse complement.
CTCTCAAGGAAGTTATTTTATCTTAGCTCCAAGGGCCTTGCGATTGAGTTCAGCAAAATGAGCTTTTTAACGAGATAAAATAGTATAATACGACCCATAGTCATAAATAGAAAAATAGTTTGAACCGCAAGTAAATTATCGCTAAATTGAAATCTGGGCATCCTTTTTTTTAAGGACATGAGCGTATATATGCAATTTTTTTTTGACATTGGTGAAAAATGTCGTCTCCGGGAAAAACCTGCCACTGACAATAAAAGTTTATTTTTCCCTTCGAGATATTTGCAATCCCAAGCTACGTAGCCCCGAGGGTCTTGCGATCGAATCCGGCAAAATGAGCTTTTTCGGGATTATTGCTTTTATGCGTAACTAACAGAGTAGAATGTGTATCATAAAGATCAAAATTAAAAACCCTAAAAAATAAATTTGACAACTACCGCATAAAAATATTTAAAAAAATAATAAATTATACGAAATTATTTAAAATATGCAAATTTTTCACATTAAACAATACTATTTAAATATTCATGAATTTACATAAAACAATATTATAAAACAAAATCCATGTATAATTCAATAAAAACTTATCTAATTAAAAAAAATATTTTTTATATAATTTTTCTACTTATTCCAATAAAATATTATTTTTTCCAATTAATATAATTTAAAAACAAGCACAAAAGCTCATAATAAAAAAATTAAACAATATAAAACAGACAATTAGTACTATTATCATAATAATAATTCAAAATTACATAATAATTTTCTATACATTCAGCATCAAGTTATCAATGTAATTGTTTATTATGTTATTTATAAAACATATAATTAAAAGTTTCATTTAATACGAAGATAATATAAAATTGTTATTAAAAAGAAGCTTCCTAGTATTATATTTATCCAAAGAAAGTAAATACACCCCGACGTCAATAAACTTTACTGCTATAACATGAGCTTATTTTCTCATTTGTGTACTTTTTTTACTATTAATAGTATTTGTATTTGTACAATATAAGCTTTAAAGGTTTATTTATTTATAACGAGTATTTTTTATTAAAAAAGGCTGTAGTTTTTTTAATAATTAGAATTTTTTAGTACTTTTTATGTATTGGAGAAAGGGTCAAAAATTTATGATTACATTATTAAAAACACGTGTTTGTGTGTAAGTTTTTTGTATTTTTAGAAGTGCTAAATTTTAATACAAATATTTAATAGCTATACCTGAGATTTGTGGAAAGAAAGAGAGCAGGTGCTTATAAAAAATGCTAAAAAAAATCTTGTTTCTTAGAAATTTTTGTATTTTTCATATGAATTTTTAATAATAATAAATTCAAGATAAATTTCATTCATTTTTTTATTAATGATTTTTCTATAAAACATTTTTGAAATTTTTAAATAAATTTATTTACCTGCATATTTATCTCGTTTTGAAAATGTTGATGCCATTGCTATAAGTGTTCACTAAAAATTTCACTTTTTTATTTTTAATAAAACATTAAATATTTTTTTTTTTAACAAGGGTTGCATAAAAAAAAAAGAAAATTATAACAAAAGACTTGTAGCAGTAGAAGTAATTTCAGGGCAGGCCGATAAACGGCCTACCCTATACCTTGTCATTCTAAATTACCGGTAATAAAAACGAACACTTATTTTTTTTTATACTGTAAAATGTAATTATTATTGAATTTTTTAATATTTTTTGCGCCTAGGCACTCGCGGTTTTAGCGGCAGTGGCGGTATGCATGTTTTTTCATTAAATTATCGCTCTGAACTTTTTTTTTTGGCAATTAATTTATACTTTTTAGTTTTATTCAAATAAAATTAACACTATTTAAATTTTAAAACCGGAAATTGTAATAAATAATCACATAAAACGCTCTTTTTTTAAATAATTTAAAGATAAATAATAAACTATTTAATTAATATTGTTTTTATTAGATTTTTTTGGACGAAATGCAACGCGAAGGACTAAGGTGCTGGAATATGCGAGACGACTACATCTTCGCCCTACACACGGGTGGCTTTCTTTTTCACTCAAAATATATATATGTAGAATAAAATATATAATATTGGCTGCGCCGAAGCAGCTTGTGAACGAAAAAGTGGCGCAACAACCAAAGTAGCGACGAAACTTTCGGATTATTATTATTACATTTTTGCCATGTTATGATATTTTATGCATTTTTTCGGGAGATGCCAATTCATTCTTTTTTTATCTGTATTTGGACGCAGAAATTAATTTTAAAACTTGCTTTTGTAAATTTTATTTGATTATTTTAGAATACCTATGTTTATTTTGTATTATGTACATGTTTTTTATTTGTTTTAAAATAAATTAAGGTGATAAATTGCTTATAATATATTCAAAAATATACAATACTTAATTTTTTATAAAATATAAAATCCATTTTTTATTTTAAAAATATTTATTGTTTTAAAAATTACAAAATGAATACTTTATTTCTAATTTTTTATTTTGTTTATTATTTTCAAGTATTTGAATTTGCCGCGCTTGTAGCAGTACACTCTGAAAGTTACTCCCACCCACGCATCAATATTTACAACGCCTTGGAACAAATTTGTTAAAAATTAGTATGTGCACACAATAATAATTGTAAACATAATAGTGTTATTAATTTTGTATTTTATTTAATAAAATAAATTAAAAAATAATGAAAATGTATTAAAAAAAAAAATGATTTTTGTACAATTTATGAAACGGGAAACATAATGTTAAAGAAGTAAGTTGAACAAATAAAATTATTGCAACATTCTTTCCAATAATGATAATAACAATAAATTTTTATTCACAAGCCAGGAAAAACTACCAAAACTTAGTTCAAGGTTTAAATTTAAAAAATAGTATCATAAACAGTAATAAAAAAATACTTTAACATTTTAAGGTAAGCTGAAATTTAGATATTTTTTATTATTAAAAATCTTTATGTATTAAAATTGCATCAATAATGACTCCAATTTAACATCAAAGTTTTAATGCGTACTTAATTAGAGCTGATAATTATAATATATTAATTTTGTTTATTTTTATATAGGTTATGATAAAAATATGAATTTTAGTTGGTATTATTAGTTGGTAACACTGTAAGTGGGATTTTCAAAATTTCAATAACTTTATTGCAAATATAATTGTTTCTATATAAGTACAAATTTTTGTAAATTGGATTGCTAAAATATAAAACAAATAATAAAGGAAAATAATGGGTAATTCATCTACAAAACAGCATTACGAAAGTGCAAAAAAGACTGGAACATTAAGTTTATCACAAAAAAAACTTGACGAATTACCTGAAAATGCTTTAGTTTTGTCATCATTTCTTCGAACTTTGGACTTATCACACAATAAATTTATTAAATTACCACCTGAAATAGGAAATTTTACTTTATTGAAACAACTTAATGTAAATGATAATAAATTAACAGAACTTCCAGATGCATTGAGTTCTCTTGTAAAATTAGAAACATTGAATGCGAATTCTAACCAAATAGTTCATATATCTCCTTTACTCTCAAAATTGAATAATCTTAAACAGGTATGCAAAAAAATCTTTATTCTTATTTTTAAGAAATTTTATAAATTTTATTCAAGTTTGTATTTTTTACAGGTGAATCTTTCTGATAATCAAATAGCAAATTTTCCATTAATGTTATGTGGATTAAAACATTTAAATGTATTAGATTTATCAAAAAACAAACTAACTAAAGTTCCAGATGGTGTTGAAACACTTTACGTGGCAGAGTTAAATTTAAATCAAAACCAAATATCTTCAATATCAGTAGATATTGCTAATTGTCCAAGACTTAAAACTCTACGCATGGAAGAAAATTGCTTAACAATAGATGCAATTCATAAAAAAATTCTTGAAGATTCAAATATTTCTAATTTTACAATAGAAGGAAATCTTTTTGAAATGAAAGAGTTTTCTAATCATGAAGGTTACGAAAAGTATATGGAACGCTATACAGCTGTTAAAAAGAAATTATTTTAAAATAAACAAAAAATTTTAAATATTTTTATAAATTTTTAAATCAATTAAGATGCAAATAAATTATTGTTTTTTTTTTTAATTTTTACTTTTCATTGTAGATAGATGTACAAAATAATAATTTAAATTATTAGATAGCATAAAATTTTTAGTGACATTCCTATATCACTAAAAAGTATTTTTTAGTATATTATTTTATGAAAATGCATAAATTTTGCATAATAAAATAAAAATAATTTTTAATTAAAAATATAATATTTCATTATATTTAATATTTTTACAATATTAATAATTTAGAATTATTTTTGTAAGATTTAAAAATATTCATATTAAATATTTAATGTACAATGAAATATGTCTTTAAATATTTTTCAATTACTTGTTAGCAGTAATTGTCTTGATTACTTTATTATTTAAATAGAAAAATTCTAGAGAAATAATTATTTATCAAGATTTTACGAAGCTTTTGCATTCTGTCACTGATTCTGTAAAATAAAATTTTTTAAAATTTTATTAAGAATGTTATTACAAATGTTTGAATATTTATTATTGAAACTTGACTGACTTTCAATATAAACAATTATTTTTACCACTTTATGATAAATAATATATACCTGTACTATATTTTATTTATTTGTTATTCTTTAGCTTAGAAAATGTACAAACTACAAAATATATAGAAATAAATATATTATTGTTTTAAAAAAATTTTAATATTTTTTTTCAATGCTTATCTTTTAATCTTATAATAAAATAAAAAATAGATTAAAAAGAATTTAATTAATGCTAAGATATATCAAATTACTTGATTATGTTTATATACTTACTTCAAAAGTATCTCGCGCCACATTAATTCTAAGAAATGAAAAGAGAAAGATAGTGTACAAAGAGAGATAAAAAATGAAAAAACCCGCGAGGTACCATGGAAACAAGAGGACGCAAGGAGACCCCCCCTTCAGTTTTAGTTTTATTTACAAAATATATCGCAGAGTTTGAAGAATATTTTTATAAGTTTCAAAAAAATATATTGCAGACAATAAATTTTGGAATAATTAAATCTATTCTTTTTTATAATGGTTTATTTATATAAGTAGTGCCAAAGTGAACAGTAGTTATCTTAAAAAATAAATAATAAAAAGGTAAAAATTTTGTATTTCATCATTTTTTTAAAGTTTTAATTTTATTTATTCTAGCAATAAATTTGTCTGAACATTAATATTATTATTTGTAGAAATCAACTTTTTTTAAATTTAATAATACCATTTAATTTAATTTCTAAATAAAATATACCTATAGCATTTAAATTCTAAATATTCATTAATTTATAGATAATCCTATGTGACAAAAATAAATAAAAAAAAATGTCTAATATATGTGAGGGTAGCTCAATTTCCCTTGATAGAAGTATGACTAAGGAAAAACTTGAGTTCTCTAGTGGTGAAGACGTTCTTGTGCAATTAGAAGATGGCAAATTTTATCTTGGTACAATTGAAGAGGTATTTATTTTTCTTATTTACTTTACTTTTTTTTTTCTTTTTAAAATTTATAACTATAAACATTTATAAAAATTACTAAATCATATTAATTTTTAAAACAGTTGGACCTAGCTGGAGGAAAATGTTTAATTAAATTTTTAAATAATACATCAACTTTATCATCGTTAACTGAATTAAAAAAATTATCTTCGGAACCCTCTATAACATGCATATTATGTAAGAAATCAGATTCTATTAATGGTAACGAGATTATTGCCTGCAATGATTGTGGTCGAGGTTATCATGAATTATGTCATCAGGTATGGATGCATAAAAAATAATAAAAATTTAAAAAATGTCAAAATGTAATTTTATATATATTAAATTACAGCCACAAATTTTTAAAGAAAATCATTTTGATGGGAAAGAATGGAAATGTAAAAAATGCAGATTCAAGTGGAACAAACATCTTAAAGAAAAAAAAAGATCTATGATAAAATTGGGTATCAGAAAAGTTTGCAGTGGCAGAGATAAACCTCTCCCACCTCTAGAAAGTATAAAAAACTTACCTTATAATGTAAATTACCAATGCTTTTTTATTTAAGTTTTTAGTAATTTGTAAATTAAAGCTGTAATTTGCTTTGCAGCTTGATATGTTGCACTGGGATTCCCTCCACAGAATAAATGCTGAACAAATTTATTGTTATTGTGGCTTAAATGGTGAATGGTATACCCAAATGTTACAATGCATACGCTGTAAGCAATGGTTTCATGAAAACTGTATCAGCTGCTTAGTTAAACCTCTCTACAATGGTGATAGATTTTATGTTTTTGTTTGTTCTATGTGTAATAATGGAATTGAATTTGTAAGAAGATTAGAATTAAAATGGATTGATTTGGTGCATCTAATATTGTTTAATCTTACAGTTAATAATACTAAAAAATATTATGATTTAGATACTGAAATTATACCTTATGCTGAGTCCAACTGGGACGATTTACAGCTACTACCAAATGTAAATTTTTAAAGACTAATAATATTTGTATTTATAAAAATTTATTAAATTTAATTCTTTTATTTGTTTAGATGCACAATAAAAATCAAAATGAAAAAAGGGAGCTTATTCTTGATGCACTAACAAGTAACAAAAAAAGATTTAAATGTGGCAAAGAAATAAAAAAGTGCAATTCAATTTGGGGACTACGAGATAGATTACCTCCTCCATGCCCTATTGTAAGTCTTCCAAAAACTGGAATAATTGATGATAATGTTTTAAGTAATAGATTAGAATTTCTCTCTCCTATGTCTGAAAGTTTAGGAGTAAGGCCATTAAAATTAAATCTGGATCCAAGAACCAAAATTCTCGATTTTTTATCTAATTCTTGTCCTGAAATTAAGACAATATCAAGTCAAGAATATAGCTGAGAAAATCCTGCTGTCAATAATAATGTTGTGTTTTTTAAAATTGGGAAAAAACTGCTGATATTGAATAAATGTTTGTATTTGAAATTTGGCACTTTTAAATGCACTAAAGGTACTGATTCTCTCAGTAATAATGTAATGAATAGAGAATATAAAAATAACTTTTAAAATAATTTTTAATAAATAAACGAAAGGTCGCTTTTACATAATAATTAGAAGTAAAACTTTATTTTTGACTATAAAATATGAATGTAATATTTTTAATATTTTTAATATTTTTTAATATTTTTCGTAAATTTATTATAGACCATCCTGCTCAAATAAATCTTGGTTTTATAAAACTTTCTTTTTGTCTTCAATATCAAATAAGATAAATGGGCCTTATTAATAATTTTTTTGTGACATTCCATTTTAGAACATAAATTTTGATACTTGTGTAACTATCATCTAATGCGCACGTTTTTCATATCTAAGAATCATAATCGGGAAAAATTCTACAAAGTCAGCAGATTTTTGATTGAATCGGCACATTCTGCGGTTGCTCGTGCATATACATCTGCATGCAATAAAGCCAAAACCAATATTTTGTCTCTTGTTTAAAAAATAGCTAATTATTGGAATATTATACACAGCGGAGTTATTTTTTTTAACAATGTACTATTTTTGGAATTCATATTTTCGGATTTAATTAATTTAATAATCCTTGGAGGAAATTATTTGGTCAATTATTTGCATAAAGTAACAGAAAAAAAAATTTTTTTAGAAAATTTCTTCCAAAAGTTAAATTGAATTCGTGATAAAAAAGTTTACTTAAAATATTTTCGTTTTAGGGACTTAGAATAATTTAAAGTGGGAGTCAGAGCCTGAACAGACCCTGATAAGAACAAGAACTTATAATATTTTAGGTTTATAGACTTAGGGTTATTTACATTTCGGGATTTATTGTAATTTCGGTTTCAGGATTTATAATAATTAGGGAGTATACGTTAAAACTGTTATAGGAGAATCGGGTGGATTTTTACCCCTTTTATATTGTGAGAATTTTTTTTTTGGTCTTTTTTTCTTTAGGTCTTCCTGAACAGATTCCACTAAAATTTTCAGCTAAAAAATTCATTTTCGTATAGAATCGCTGGGTGGGATAATAAGGGGAACTCGACTAATTGCAATATTAGACACATAATATTACAATCATATTATATTTGAATAAATTAATTAAAAAATAAATATTAATGATAATAATGATAAAATTTATTTTCTTAAAGTTACATAAATATGAATAAAATTCATTTTTGCATGCATAAAAGAAATTCAAAAAATCTTCATTCAAATTATTTTTAAAAGTTTTAAATGATGTGAAAATTGTCTATTTATTTCCTTTTCTCAGTTAAAGCAGGTGGTCAGCAAAAACGAGTAAAAATTATTAATAATTTAGAAAATATCTTTTGGAAATGTATTTAATTCAAAGGCAAACCCAATCTCCCTTAGCACAAAAAACTTGCATACTTTTTGTTCTTTCTTATAATTATTTTTTTACAACTTTTTTAAAAAGTTAAAAATTTTACTTGATTGCTTCGCTCATAAGCAAATTTTCTACAGATACTATCTAAAGTAAAACGATTGATAATAATTACGGCATAAATTGTGAATTGTTTAATTGTTTTTTATTATTTAATGAGCAATATTTTTTCCGTGTAAGAAAATAGATGTGCAAGATCGAAATGTGTAGCTCCCGGGTAGACTCCATTTATTTATTCAGCAGGAATTTTTTAAAATTAATATAGGTACTTAAATAATAATTTTTTGATTTTCCCGGTTACAGTGACGCTTGTGATAGTACCGTTTTGTAGAGAGCATCTCTTTCGTTTTGGGGGGCGCTAGACCAGCGACCACATGATCACATATACATTCACACCATACACTAGTTTTTAAATAGGAATTTATAAGGATCAGAGAGAGTTAAAAAAAAATAATTACGTAATTCTTCTCTTTTTTGAAAATAATATTATTGGCAACATTCTAAGAAGTAATCTAAGAATATTTTATGCAAAAAATTTCACTTTTTAAACATCGGCTGAATTGGATTCGCTTTGGATAAAAAAAATCCACACACAGGGATTTAGAATAACACATGGTAATGTCTATACTTATTATATATTCAAAAATTAAAACCACGTCACCGATTATGGGGAGAGAAACCCCATGTATGGCGCGGCTAATTTCTAAACTCCTTAGTAAAAATATTATTTAATTTTTAAAACTCTTTTTATTAATATTTATTTAGTAAAGACTTAAAAATATTTTTCTAAATGATTTTTAAATCTTTACTACATAGAAAAATCTTGCGGATTTGAAAATGGGGTGAAAACCCCCAATCTTCACACCCTTTAGTTCCAAATTGTTTTTCAGGGGTAGTTATTACCCTATTCTCTTTACCCTCTATTCTTAAAATAAGCAATTTAATAAAAAAAAACGTTTTCTTCTACTTTGACGACCCCTATTAGGGTTTTTTGGTCGCTAAATCCGAATTTTATGGGAAAAATTGTATTCAGTGGATGTACTTATTACCCATACTCTGACTATTTTTTACTCTTATAATAAGCAAATTATAAAAAAACGTCTTCTTTTACTTTGAGGGTTCCTAGTAGGTATTTTTGGTCGCTAAATACGAATTTGGTGAACTAAAAAACCTACTAGGAGTCGTTAAATAAAAAAAAATGTTTTTTACAAAATTGTTTATCATAAGGGTAGGAAAGGTTACACCCCTCAATAGTACATTTAACCAAGGGAGCAAAAAAACTGCGATCTGGGCCATTCTTTTTTTGCTCCCATGGACAAAATGAAAATTTTCTTTCTCGTTTTTTTAGATCTCGTTGTGGGTCGAAAAAGATGTTTTCGACCCGCTAGGATGAAAATATAATTTTTCACATCAAATTTGGATTTAAAATTCATATTCCGATCAAAAAAACTTACTAGGGGCCATCAAATAAAATGAAAAACGTTTTTCAGAAAATTGCTTATTTTTAGGGTAGAAATGATTAAAATAAGGATTTTGCACCCATTAACATGTTTGGACTTTAGTTTTATAGATTCAGTGACCAAAAATACCTACTAGTGGTAGTTCAAATTACAAAAAAGATAAGTTTAAAATTGGGGGGGGGGGGTTCTTACCCCATGTTTAAATCCGGAAGATTGTTCTATGTAGAAGTTGATCTTTAGTGCTGTCTGATATTTTGACCAAAATTGCTGACAATATTCTTGAATTTTTTCAACATCATTGCTCATAGGTTCTTTGGGTCGCTGAACACAAAAATCGGGGTCATTTGGTAGAGAAAATTGCACTTCACCCTTAAGTTTGCAAAAAATACCCCGATAATGGGGTATTTTTGATGTCATAACCTTAATTAAGATGTCATAACCTTGGTCGCTAATTAAGAATTTTGATGATTTTTTAAGGTAACATTAATATTTAACCCCTAAATTAGCTAAAACTATCCGCGAAAAGGGGTGTTTTCGCTATTTTCGCACTTTTTGCGGCCAGATTTGATCCCCATAGGGTTTTTGGGTCGCTGAAAAAGAATTTCATGGATTTTTTAATAAAAAATTTATATTTCACCCTTAAATTAGCTGAAAAAACCCTTTGGGCCTATTCAGAACGCAGAAAGTTTGAATCTAGCAAAAACGCCCCTTTTGAGGGTAGTTTTAGCTAATATATGGGTGAAACATTAATTTTTCATTTAAAAATCCATGAAAATCTTTTTCAGCGACTCACAAAACACTTGTGGACCAAATCTGGCCCCAAAAAGTGCGAAAATATCGAAAACGCCCCTTTTCGGGGGTAGTTTTAGCTAATTTAGGGAATGAATATTACTATTACCTTAAAAAATCATCAAGAATATTAATTAGCAATCCAAAAAACCCTTGGAAATCATTTTTTGGATAAATCTATTGACTCAGAAGGTTCTGACATCAAAAATCCCCCCTTTTGGGGGTAGTTTTTGCAAATTTAAGGGTGAAGCGCAATTTTCTTTACCAAGTGACCCCGATTTTCGTGCTCAGCGACCCAAACAACCTATACTAGAGCAAATCTCGTATTCGCAACCGTAAGTGTAGGCAAACCCGTATTTCGACTGGAATAAATATTTTTTGCCTTATCTCGTGCCTTATGTAAACGAACCTTTATAGATTCTGCAAAGAATACCCACCAAATTATCAAACTTTTTTTTTAATTAAAAAAATTTTTTTATTCTTTTTTAGAATCATAACCAGCGAAATGAGTTCTAAAGGTAAAATAAATTAACTATATGCATCAAATATTTACTAATGGCAATAAATTAATTTTTCTAGCCATTAAAAAACAAATGAAAATAATAGATTTTAAGGATTTCTTTGCGTTGGATGAAGCAAATCTTAACATCAACAATTTAAATGATGACTGTTTGATTAACATCTTTCAGTATCTTTCATTTCTGGAGAGATTAAAGATTGAATCCGTATGCAGAAGATGGCATTGTCTTAGTCAGCTTTCTTGGTCTGATGTTAAAACCTTAAAAATATGCAGAGAAATGAAGTCCAAATACATAATTCATTCTGATCCAGAGATTAACACACGTTTTATTCTAACTGTCATCCAACGTTGTAAAACTTTCTTAAATACATTAGAAGTGATAAATGATTCAGAGTTGAACTATTTTTCAGTAACTAATAAGATTTTAGAATGCTGCAAAAACTTAAAAACTGTGAATTTACATAAACAAGCCTTGCCGACTACACAAATTTGTTCCAAAAAAGATATTAATTTATTAATTAAAAATAATGCAAATCTTTCAAGTATTCGCTTATTTGGATTGAAACTTGATAGTCAATTTTTGACTTACCTAAATACTGATAAAATCTTTGAATTTCGTATTATAGATTGCGAAATTGATTCAAGTAACGATTATATTTTTTCCAAGTTTAAAAATTTGAAAATCTTTGAGTTTTCTATTCTTGATAATTGTTATAATAATGTTGTAAATACCTTTTGTAAAAGTAAATGCGAAAATATAAACGAATTTATTGTACTAGCAGACAAGGGTGAATGTTATGATAATTTATCAAAGTTTCTTTCAAAGCAAAAAACATTATCAAAATTATGTATTTCTTATGATGATTTTGAATCATCGCTTTATTATGATAAATTTTTAATAGAAAGTTTGAATGTAGACATTATTAATTATTTAGATTTAAATGTTGATGAGAAAACATCTTGTTATTTATCTCGCTTTAAAAATTTAACAACTCTTCACTGTAAGGTTCAAAATTTGACTAACCGAATTGTCTTGGATGTCCTTGAATGCATTAGTTTGAAAAAAATTGGGTTTTTTTGCGACATTAATGGAACGATTTCTTTAACTCGAGAAGGTGAAGACTTGTTTGCAAAATTTAGAGAAATAGAGTCTTTTACTTTTTCGGGTTTTCATGAAAATTGTGATAATATTTTTAAAGCTTTAGCAAAGTGCAGTAAATTGATTGAAGTTGATCTTTATAAATCTAGAGTTCCAAGAACAAGTTTAAAAAGTATTTGTTCACTACCAAATTTAAAAATACTAAGTCTTTCTCTAACTCTAACCAGTAAATTAAAATTAAAAAATATAATAGTTCCTACGGCATTAAAGTTGGAAAAACTTAATTTCGAATTTTGTAGACAGTTAACTTACGAAACAGTAGAAATTTTGAATAATATAAAAATTAAACGAGGTGACAGCCATGTTTTAGAAATAAGTTCAAGTGAAGCAAAACTTGTAGAACGACGATTGATTAAAGATACCCTCGATGTAAATATAGGCTTAGTTTCACTAACAATAAAATTAGCATAAAATATTTATTATTGTAACATTTATTTAACAACCTATTTCTGCGATTATGCTTTTAGTTGCGATCCTTTTTGACAATTTTGATAACAACTCATCCACTGCAAAAAGCAAATTTTTAATAGGAACTATAGGTAGGCTTACTTTCAGTTTTTCATATTGAATTTGTTGAAAGATTTCGCACATTGTAAATAGCATACGAAAAATTGTGCAAAAAAAAATATCAAGTGTTCCAGTGCACAAATTTTCGTTTGATAAAATTTTATTTCCAAATTTTATTTCTAGTCCTGCCGCCAGCAATGCTATTTAGTGTCGATTTAGTACCATAACAGTTTCGTGGATAAAATAATATATTAAGTATCAGGGGCGAAAAAGTTTAGGCACTAGCACGAGTAATACGTGTTCGACCCTAGTGTCTAAAGTATTTCACCCATGGTGTTTACACTATTTTTTGCCCTACTGGGCTTAAAACGCGTGCTGAAATTTCACAAAAAATTTTACGCCCGGGCGGACAAAAATAATTTTTTCTGGTCTGCGTCGAGAAAGCACGTATTTCCCGGACGCTATGCGTCCGGAAAAGATGTCTTTTCTCGCCATAGACACAGAAAAATATTATACGACCCTTGTCCATAAATAAAGAATGCCCCAAATCGCATATATTATATATATATATAATACATATACTTTCTAGCCGCAGACCAGAAATAGTATATTTACGGCTCGAGTCCAGAAAAGTAAAGAAAGGCCCAAATACCTTCCGAGGCGAGGCGAAGGACGGTAAACTGCGATTTGGGGCATTCTTTATTTATGGACAAGGATCGTATAAAATTTTTCTGTATCTGTGACGAGAAAAGTAATTTACGTGCCATTTGGCCCATTCTTTATTTTTCTGGACTCGAGCCGTAATATACTATTACAAGCCCCAAACGTATATTATATTTTTTATGACTTGCTGAACCAGAATTTTTAATTTACCAAGCCATAGCACTAATTATTTAAACAATATTTAATTACTATAAATTAATTTTATAAAAATTTTTTGTAAGTCACCATTATTTATGTATTTTTTAAACCTCTAACTAATTTTTTAATTGTTAAATTGAAAATTTTGTTTCAGTTTTTCTCTCATTTATTTTATTCGCGCAATGGGACCATTTTAACGTAAAAATTTTAATTAGAGGGGTGTAAGTCCCTTATTTCTAGCCTTCCAACTCTGAAAATAAAATTTCCCTTAAAAATCAATTTTTTTTATTTTTGTGGGATCTAGTAGATATTTTGGATCGCTAAATACGAAACTGACCTTAAAAATTTTATTAGAGAGGCTTAATATTCTTATTTTTACCCTTTCAAACCCTTAAAATTTTATTTATCTCGAAAACCTATTTTTTTTATTTTTTCGTGATTTATTAGGTATTTAAGGCCACAAAGTTTACGTAATAATTTTTTTACCTAATCCTTTGTTTTGTTTTTTATACTAATTTCTTAGCGTACTTAAAAAAGGAGGTTTTTTAAGAAAAATAGTATATTAATTATCAAGAGCGCACAAGTTTCGGTACTAAATATTTTTCCTACCAAAAAATAAGGGATGTAAACCCCTCTAAATTAATTTTTTACGCTGAATTAATAATTAATTCAGCAGCCTTAAATACTTGGAAGATTCCTTTAAAAGAAAAAATTCGTTTTTTCAATAAAGATTAAATTTTAAGGGTTAAAGTGTAAAATTAAGGGTATTAAACCCTTCTAACTTAATTTTTAAAATTTTTTTAATTTTTTGGGTTCATGGGGAGGGGGGGTGGAGGTTTTTTCACATTGTTTTCATTGCTGAAATTTTTGTTGTTGAATTTCTTCCTTAGGACTTCCTGAACAGATTCCACTAGGTTTCAGCTAAAAAAATTTACTTTCATAGAAACCGAGATAGAAACTTCAGCTTTGACCTTTTTTTTAATACGAGAAACTCGAAATGAACTAATACAGAAAATTTTTTTGAGAGCTATCGTATACTATGAAAATAAACGCAAAGGTCAATTTGATACGTGTATATAATGCTAAAAAAAATTTACTGCGTAAAAAACAGTTTAAAATAAAAAAAATATTTCTTTATTTATGTATTTAGAATTTTTACGTACCTCTTCACTTATTTGAAACCAAATTGTATATTTACGTCTCGTGTCCAGAAAAGTAAAGAATGGCCCAAATCGCACGTAAATTACCTTCCGAGGCGAAGCCGCGCAGCGGCCAGGAAATCGTACTTTCGTGGCTACTGTACAGAAATAGTATATTACGACCCATGGCCAGAAAAATAAAGAATGTCCCAAATTGCACGTAAATTGCCTTCCGAGGCGAAGCCGAGGATGGTAAACTGCGATTTGGGGCATTCTTTTTTTATGGCCTAGGGTCGTATACGATTTTTCTGCATCAGTGGCGAGAAAACACGTCTTTGCCGGACGCGCAGCGGCCGGGAAATACGTGCTTTCTGGCCGCTGACCAGAAAAATAATTTTTTACTTTCTTACTTTCGGTCGACTTTTTTTCGATTTTAATTAATGAAAAACCATATGTTGAACACGGGAAAAAATGTAGGAAATTTTACTTTCAATGCTGTTTCTCATACAACTACCTTAAAGAAACCCAAAGCCTATTTTTTGTCCCTTATTTATTTTTGAATAATAAAAAACCCGTAAAATAGTTTATAATAATAATCGAAATAAAAATTTTTTCTGTTACTTTATGAGATAATAAAATTGACCAAATAATTTCCTCCAAGGTTTATTAAAGTTAAATAAATCGGAAAATATGAATTCGAAAATTAGTACTTGTTAAAAAAAATAACTCTGCTGCTTTTGCTAATAAATATAGCTATATGTTTTAAACGAGGAACAAAATATTGGTTTTGACTTTGCATGCAGTTGTATGCACGAGCGAGTGCAGGCAATATGCAAACGTTGAACCCTATATTTTGTCCCGTGAACATAGTTTTGCATAATATACTGGGCAAAAAAGGATAGGCTATAGGTATGTAATATCTATTTGTTCAACAAGGGAAAAAAATAGGATTTGGCTTTCAACGCAGTTGTATGAGAGGCAGTAAAAGTAAAATTTCCTACATTTTTTCCAAAAGTGAAAAACACATAGTTTTTCATTAAAAGCGAAAAAAAGATCGCCCGAAAGTAAGAAAGTAGATCATTTTTGCAGTATATAATGAAAAATAGCTAATTCGCGAAAAATAAGCAAATTTTCAAAAAAATCGAAAATACTCAAATTTTCAGAGCAAAACCGAGGATGTCAAACTGCGATCTGGGGCATTCTTTATTTTTGCGGTCCAGGGTATAAGAATATACTATTTTTCAAATTTATTAATTTTTTAAAAGCAAAGTTACTATTTTTTTTGGAAATTTACAGGAGTGAATTATGAAAAAAAATTTTCGGGCGTAAAGATGGAGCATCCCTGATGCAATAATAATTTAAAAAATTAGATGTCGCTACTAAATATAAATAAAGATGCAAAATTTATAGCTCTGAAATTCGCAAAAGTACAAGAGGACAATAATAATTTATGCATGTGTATGTATCCTATTATTTACATTCGTTCAAGTTCAACCCAGCTTTTAAAAAAAAATGAGAAAACTATCGTCCAATCATATAACACGTAACAAAGATAGAAATATAATTTTGCATAAGTTTGAGTATTGTGTTTCTTTCTTCAATTTAAGATGGCCGATTAATTTAGCCGTGGCAGCACTCAGCAGCGGCGGCGTCAGCAGCGGCTGGAGCAGCAGGAGTATTGTGTCCCGGGCGTATACGTTTCTTCTCTACCTCCAATTAAAAAATATTAATTTTAGAAAACTGTAATTCTTTATATATAACTGGAGTGTAGGAGAGTAACCGCCCGGGCTGGTTTGGAAATTAAATAAGTTCAAGAACATTAAAATAAAAATTCATCCCGGACGCTGATTGAATTCAGCAAGTTTCAAATGAGAGGGGGAAAAATAAATAACGCGATTGTGTACGTGTTTTTTCTGAATATTATTACCCAGGATTCAAAACTCTTGAAAGGGATCAACCACGCGGTTAAATTACAGTAAAAATTACACTTATAAACATTTTTACATAGATTGTGCGTATTTTGGAGCTTTTAATTTTCGGAGTTCTACATGTTCGTGATTTGGTAGAATGGCTGACAATAAAACATAAATGGAGCCCACGAAGAACCGTAGAAAGAAGATAACTCTTTAAACATCGTAATGCCATACGATTTGGCATTTAAATTTCTCTTCTAGTTTTAAAATTAGGTATTTACTTATGAATTAAATTAATGTTTATTTTATTTTCCAAATTCTCAATTATTTCAACTAATTTGGTTACCACTGAAGGATTTGAAGAAAAAAAATCTTTTTGTTTGCAAATTTTTTATTTTTTATTTAAAGCAAATTCTTTTATCATCATTTTATTTTATCAATTATGTGAATTTTGATATAGTTTAAGAGTATAAAAAATACTTGTTTATGGTAATCATAAATTTTTCTTATCAAGTTAATTAAATTTTGACTATACAGGAAGTAAAAAGTATAACTGTCATTAAAAAGAATTAATTTAATAAATTCTTTTTCTTAATTATATTTTTAAATTCAAGTTTGCATTTTCTTTTTTGAACAAAAATTTCTACATTATAAATTTCTGCACTATCAAGTTTAAAATTTTAATTTTGATCCCTTTTTGAATTGCTAATTAATCTTGATGGTAAATAAAGTAATATATTTAAATTCATATTTTTTATTAGTAGGTCATCAAAATGTCTGATATGTCCGAGGATAGTTCAATTTCACCAGATAGCACAACTAAAGAAAAATTTGGATTTGTTATTGGTGAAGATGTTCTTTTGCAACTAAAAGATGGCAAATTTTATCTTGGAACAATTGTGGAGGTATTTTTTTCTTTTTAAGCTTTATAAATCATTTGTTAAAATATACAAACTCATTTGATTAAAATCAATTAAAAATTTGAATATTTAGATTAAATTTCATTTAACAAAAACTTTATTTGGATTGATTTTATTACTTAAATTTCCTAAATCATCTATAAAAAACTAATTTGCTAATATTTTATTTTTAAGGTGGATCTATCGGGAGAAAGATGTTTAATTAAATTTTTGGATAATACATCAGCTTGGTCATCAGTAAAAGAATTAAAAAAATTATCTTCTGAACCAACTGTAACATGCGTATTATGTAAGAAATCACAGTCTCAAAATAATAATGAGATAATTACATGTGATAATTGTGGAAGAGGTTATCATGAGTTATGTCATCAGGTATAAATTTAAAAAACAATAAATGTTTTGTAACTTAAGTATCCTTAATTTATTTGATGATAATATTTCAGCCACAAATTTTTAAAGACGATCTACTTGATGGAACTGGCTGGAAATGTAAAAAATGTAATGTCAAGCAGAACCAACATCTGAAAGAAAGCAAAAAGTCTATGGTAAAACTAAGCATTAGAAAAGTTTGCAGTGGCAGAGATAAACCAATCCCACCTCCAGAAAATACAACGAAGTTACCTTATGATGTAACTAATCTTTATTTTTATTTGAATCCTTAATAATTTATAATTTTATTTATTTATTTTTTTTTTATATTTATTTTACAGCTTGATATGTTACACTGGGATCCTCTTCACAGAGTAAACGCTGAACAAATTTATTGTTATTGTGGCTTAAACGGTGAATGGTATACCCAAATGTTACAATGTGCTAGATGCAAAAATTGGTTCCATGAAAATTGTGTAAGCTGCTTAGTAAAACCTCTCTACAGCGGTGATAGATTTTATGTTTTTGTTTGTTCCATGTGTAATAATGGAATTGAATTTGTAAGAAGATTAGAATTAAAATGGATTGATTTGGTGCATCTAATATTGTTTAACTTGACTGTTTATAATGCTAAGAAATACTATGATTTAGACACTGAAATTATACCTTATGCTGAGTCCAACTGGGAAAATTTACAACTACCACCAATTGTAAATATTTATAAAAAATTTTTAAAGTTTTTATATATTTTTATATGCATAATTTGTTAATTTTAATTCTTTTATTCAATTAGATCTACAATAAAAATCACCATGAAAAAAAAGAGCTTATTCTTCATGCACTAACAAACAATAGAAAAAGATTTAAATGTGGTAGAGAAATAAAAAAGTGCAATTCAATCTGGGGACTACGAGATAGATTACCTCCTCCATGTCCTGTAGTAAATCTGCCTGAAACAGGAGTTGTTGATGATAATGTTTTACACAAATGCTACTTTTCAAATAATAGATTGAAATTTCTTTCGCCAATAACTGGGTGTGTTGCTGAACCAATTGATAAATAAAATTTTTTTTTATATACTTGGCTTCTTTTTTTTTTTTTGCTTCACTTGTGTTTTTGATGTGTTTCCTTTTTTAAGCTTGATCTATGAATTTCTTTTCATGTATTATACAATTTAATTAGTATTTGTGTTTTTTACTTACTAAAATTAAATTAAAAAAAAAAAATTTTATAAAAGTTAAAAACCTTTGTTTTTAGGTCTATGACATTAAAAGCTCAAAAAATAAATCAAACTGAAAAACAATATTCAAAGGAATACGTTGTTACGTCAATTAAATCATTGGATGTTTCTCATGATACAACCAAACAAAATTTAATAAATAATAAAAATTCTAGTTTGAGTCAAACTGACCAACTGTCTCAGTCATTAAGAGAAAGGTATTATTGATAAATTTATCAAAATAATCCTGTTTGTTTAAAAGTTTGTTTAATTTTCTTTAATATTTTATTTATGTTCTTTTACACGACTATTTACATTTTTGAAACTTTCTTGAACTGAATAAAAGTAAAAAAAACTGTGTGGTAAATTACTACAATTCAATAGTTAAAATATTACTTATTTGGAATTAATTTCATTAAAAAAAGGTTTTTGTAATAACTAATTTATTTCTACTAAATTTGATTTTTATTTCTTGGCTTAATGCCCCGGCAAAGAATTCGAGTTCTGAAAAAAAAATTTTTATCTCTATTTCTGCTACATTATTGTATTAATTCTAATAACTTACATTTTTGATTATATGATACCTATTACTTTTGTATTTTTACTATTCTATTAAATTATATTAAATATTCCTTAATTCACACAAAATTATGCACCAAGTTTATTAGCTTTATTACTAACGAGATCACCATTCAAGCATGCAGCTTTAAATGCTTATAATTACAGTACTTATACATAAAATGGTATACTGCTCATTGTTGAAGTTGTTATTTTAATATTCTGTATATTAGGAGTAATTATTTTTAAAGTAGACAATTTTTAGAAATTTGAAAATTAAACAGTATATTGGAAAGAAAAATTTTTTTTATTACCATATTTTACATATGCATAAAGTAAATTAATGTAAACTTAATTTATAGATACACTGGAGGTGGATTTGTTAAAAAATCGGTACCATTTCCAAAATTGAGCTTACAAAGAAGACAAAGGTTAATGGTTCTTGGAAGTTCACGTGAGCGAATGTTAAGAAAACAAAAGAAGCAAATTAAAGTCAGAAATGATACAACTCAAACTCAAGGTTTAAGGGAAGCTAGGTACCGCAAAGCTCAAAAACTCTTAAAAAATGCAATTGCAAAGGTACAAACTTTCAATTTCTAAATTATAAAATTTGTTATTAATTCTAAATTGAATAATTTTTTACAGAGTAAACCAAAAAATGCAGAACCATCAGATTTACCACCTACACCACCAACATCAGTTTCTGGACCACCAACTCCTCCAGCAACTACATCAGGAATGTCAGAATTATCAATGCCAAGTTCAGTTGATTTGACCCACCCATTACCACCTTCAACTCCGATAGACACAAGTGGCGATGAAACAAGTTCAAGAGGCACATTAGACTCATTAATTCCTCCTCCCAAAGATTTTGAAGGTAGAAATAATCCATTTAGAAGTTTCAGTGAACTTTTTAGTTCTTCAAGTCAAAGAAGTACTAATAATACTCCAGTTCCAGTTTCTAATCCATCTCCAATTACTTTACCTCTTCCTTTAACACCTGTTATATCAGAACCTCCAGTAATTCGTCATACTAAAAGACAATTATCAGAAAAAGATATAATAATTGATAGAAATGGTCAAGTTAAAAGAAAAAGACAACACAGACGAGGTCGCCCTCCTTTGCAACAATTTCAGCATACTGCAAGCAAGACTGCAACAATCACGCCTGCTTGGAGTAGTGAAGTAAAAAATGATTTTGCAAGGAATCTTAGAAGTTCCTTTAGTAATAATTCATCAAGCAGTCAAATTAGAAATTATATAGATTATTCAATAAGTGGACAAAGACTGAAAACACAGCAACAAAATTCTGATAAGTTGCTGCCACCTGAATCACTGCCAGAAAATAAAAATAATAGTTTAGCTACATCACCAGCAAAGTGTTCGACAGTGAAATATAACGAGCCAGATATATCAATAGAAGAATTGAAATCATCTGTAAATACATATTTTGGAGCTGCTAACAGAATAGCATCTGGTGAAAATTTTGTAGTCAAAGCAAAGCGTTATAGTTCTGATGGTCAATTGCAGTATCTCATAGAGTGGCAAGATTCATCAACTTAACAATGAAGTAAAATTTTTATTAACTCTAAGCTTGTTATGTATACATTTTTTAATAATTTTTTTTTTTATTCGTTAAATGTACTACAATCTTTTAACAAAACTACTTTTGGTCGAAAAAGAATATTACTTAACTAAGATTTTATGTTGAAAACCCACTATTATCAGTCATAATTAATTTTTCAAAACCAATATGATAATGTTTTTGTAAAAACCTGTTGCTTTCTAACATAATTTATAATTTTAAATCAATAGGATGAAAAAATATTAGTTAATTCGTTGCTGGACAATGACATGACATTTATAAAATTTTTTTTATTTATTTTAGTAACAAACTTATTTCACAAATCTTTTAATTTAATTCATAACCGTCCAATTTAAAAATATTTTTTACAATAATTATAACTTCACAAAAACATTATCATAATTTTGTTCATATTTTTTATTTATTTATCAAAAAAAATTTATTTCTTTCCATTCATAAACTTTGCGAAATTAAAGTATTTATAAGTAAAAAAAAATAAAAGAATAAGCCATTTGTTCCTCTAAAATAACAGTTTTAAAAATTAAGCAAATCATATAAATTTTAAATATATAATTTTATACGATTATTTTTTTATACAACTCTTATAAACGTAACTTTTGAAACTTATCATTTTTTATCAAAGCTTAAACATTTTTTTTTTTAAATTACGTTTATGATATTGTTATCTTATTTAAAAGACTTTGTTTAAGTTGTTTATAATCAATTTCCTCATCATAGTCGTTTAAAATACATTTGTGTAATATACAGTTTATTCAATTTAATTAATGAAGTTAATTTTTGGTTTTAAAATAAATATCGTATAAAGTGAATGATTAGATTGAATAGTAAAAGAGCTTAAAATGTTTAGAAAATAATAAATTTCCAAATTTTCATCTCAACTATAATTTATATTGATGTAATAATAAAAGTGTAATTTTTCAACGATTATAATAACATATTTAATTTTTGTATTTTGATACAAATTAACTGTGATATAGACAATATAAATACTTTTTTACAAAACTTTTTTAA
Organism: Anagrus nilaparvatae; assembly: GCA_022575985.1. Lineage (NCBI taxonomy): Eukaryota > Metazoa > Arthropoda > Insecta > Hymenoptera > Mymaridae > Anagrus > Anagrus nilaparvatae. Next base: position 6,425,876 of record JAKSXM010000238.1, on the reverse strand, counting down.
TAAAAACCCAAAATATCAAAAACTTAAAAATTTGCAAAATTTTAATCATAAAATTTTGCAAACGTTTTTGTAACAATGAAAGTAAATAAAAAATAGTTGAGATTTAATTTTTGAAATTTTAATTTATTAATTAATGTTGATATGATAATTTTTCTGTTTCTAATTATAAAAAATCAACTGCCAAAATATTATCTAACATTTAGATGACTTTACTTAACTTTAATACACTAAGCAGTCTTTGAATATTTAAATTTTGCAAATTTTCATTTTTTTGGGGTTTAAAAGTGAACTTTTTAAAATATGACCAAATGATTTACTATCAAGAAATTTTTTCTAAATTTAAAAATAAAATAATGCAAAAACTGCGTAAAATTTGGTGTGATACTTATATTTATAATTAGGCAGTTAAAATTTTACTTCTTGAAAGTATAGTAAAATTATTTTTAAAAATCTTTAATAAAAAAATGATTTTTAATTATAAAAAAAAAAATTATAATAAAAAAGCATAAAATATAGCTTTCGATTATATTTGTTGTATAGTTAATTAATTAAAATCAATTGGAAATTAATTTATTATAAAGAAAAAGTTTATTATAAAAAATTTTTAGGCCTTATAATTAATTATAAACTAGTCGATGTATAATTTAAAAGCTTTTTTTTGAAAAGCAGTTTATGCGATACATTTAGAATTTTTTATAAAATTTTCGAGTGTTGTTTAATAATTTAAAACAAAAGCATTCTTAGTAAAAATTTTTATAAATATTTATTAAATTTTGTATGTCAAATATTTATAAGCTCGCTATATAAATTATTCGAATAATAAAAAATTACTGCCAGTATCTAATAATGTGTAAATATTGAATTTTTTATAATAATTAATTATAATTTTTCGCATATTATAAGTTTCTCACTATATTTAATATGGCGTTTGAATTTTATGTATGTCTGTGTATTATTGATATTAAAAGTTTGAATGTATTTATATAAGAATTAAGTGATGATTCAAAGAAATATTCTTTAGAAAATTAATAAAAATTTGATGTATTAAACTATAGGGGAAAATTTTTCCATATCAAAATTTTTTATTTAATAGTTTAATTTTTTGCGTGATATAAAAGAAAATTTTGGAAATGTTTAATTTATAATTTTATTATTATTATTATTATTTTATGATTATTATTATTATTATTAAATTTAAATTGTGTAATCATGTATGACTGATTTTTAATATTTATGTATATTAGGAAAATGAAAATTAATTTTTAAAATAAAATTTTATGATTTTTTTTCTTTAAATTTTTTAAAATAATTATGTCTGTTTAAGATTCTAAACATTTAATTTTATAATTGTATAATTGTAAAAATTATAATATACATATGTATTACAGGTATGTATACCTAAAATAAATAAATATGGTAAAAAAGTCTTTTGTTTAATATTTGCAATACCTCAGAGCATTTATTCTTATATTTTTAATTCCATTAAAAATAAATTTATTTATTATTTAAACAGGCAATACTTGTAAAGATACTGATTCAAAAAGGAGCATTATGTGGTAATTGAGCCAAAAGACATTTGTGCTTTCACTAATAAAAATTTATCCAAAAAATTAAATAATAAACATTGTAATAATAGATGATTCAATTACTACTGATTTTTTAATATATTAATATTGCATGTAATAATTAAAAAAAATTTTAAATTCAAAAAACTAAATTAATTTTAAACTTTAAATTAATTGAAAATTAATCAAACACTGGCTTTTAATTGAATATTACTTTAATATTAATCTGATTATAATAAAACGTAAAACTATATTTTTGCGTAAATGTTTAATTTTTAAACAGCGGAATGTAGAATAGGATTCAATTTATTATTAGGAATATGGAACATAGAATAATTAAAAACATTTTTTTTATATTTTTATTTTATTATTTATTATAATTATGTATTGCTATGATACAATTTGATTGTTGTATAAAATCTGTCGAAAATAAACTAGAAGTACCTATGCTTAAAAAAATAATTAAAGGCAAAAAGCATAGCTCATAATGTGATTATAGATATTATTACTTTTGTCATATCTAAATAATTATTAAAAAATAACCTATAAATAATGAATTGACAGGGAAATTACAGGAATTGTTTTGGGGATTTACAATACAAATTAAAAGTAAACTTATATTTTTTTTTTCTTAACAATTATAGTTTATATAAATGGACATATTTGAGAAAACAATCTAGTTAATTATTTAAAAAGATTCTTTCTTTATGTTAGATAGTTTTCTTAAATACATTATCTGTCCTATTTTTTTTTTTTCTAATTAATAACAAAACTTATCAACAGTGTTCTTATTATTGTAAAAAAAGTTTGCTATATCATTTTTTAGAATAATTCAAAAAGTAAAAAAGTATCGTATTTAATATATTATAGTCTGTGTAAAATTGCAATTAAAAAAAATGTTAATTCAATACTTTTTAACCGTTTTTTTTTTTCTATCGAAATATCACAAATTTTCTTACAATAATAATTATTAGAATTATTAAATATAATAATGTGATTATTATGATTTATAAAATAATTGAAAAGTATAATTAACTTAATAATAATAAAATTATCTTAGTTGCTAATAATTTATTTATAACACAGTTACATGCACTTCAGAGAGCACAGTGATTTTTTATTTTTCAGTCCCCTTTATTTCAAACAAAAATCTATATATATATTTTATAATAAAGAAAAATGTAGATATGACTTTGATTCTGAAAATTCATACACTGGTCTTTTAAATAAAACTTAACTAAATATGAGAGAATTTTTTCATAACTCTTTTTTTCTTTTATAGCAGAGAAGACTAAAACAATAGGATTAAATTGATAATTAAAATTATAATTAACTTAATGTTAACACGAAAAATTTAACTTAAATGTAAACAATTGCATAAAATAAATAAGAAAGAAAATATATAATTTAACTATTAAACTATATTATCTAAAAATGAGATTAAAATTCGTTAATAAAACAATTTTTCTACATTACACATTGCATGTAATCGTTAATTTTAAAAAAGAATTTTTATGAGATTCAATATTAATACACACATATCAATATAAGAAATTTAAATTACGAAACTTAAAATTTTTTTTTAATAAATAACATTAAATAATGGTTAATAAAATTTAGAAAAAATTATAAATCTTAAACCATTTAATTAATAAACAATTAAAACATAGTTTATAATAAATAATCCTATTGATGGTAGTCTTCCCTTAAATTTTAATATCGAACATGTTAATGTTCACATCATCAATTTTATTAAAATTATTGCATTATAATTAAAAAAAATTTTATTTTGTACCTGTATAATTTATCATATTATAATCTTAAAATAAATATAAAAAATTAGAATTATTACTTAGGTCGATAAAAAATATGTATAAAAAATTATTTTGTACAAAAATTTGAATATTTCTTCTTAAAAATTACATTTTATAATAAAGATATAAAAAATATTTACAATGATTTTATCGAGGACGCAAAACTTTTTAAATATATAAGGCAGTTTTTTTTTTTTTAATTTATTGCTCTCGCTCCAGAGCAAGAAAGATATAAATTTCGCGTCTCAAACGCATAGCTAATTTAATTTTTTTTTTTATAAAATAGCAGTCATGTATATATAACATGCATTAAATATTATGCGAAAAAACTATTTTTTGTCTTTGGCAGACCAAGTTTTAAAAATACAATTATCACTCACAGACTTTTAATATTTACTACTATTAATTAAATTAAATTCTTGAAATAGGTATTTATGTATAAAAGTGTTTTTAAAGTCATACAAAAAAATGGAATGTCTGCGTATGGAGCGATAAACATTAATAAATGCTTTTATTATAAAAATGAATAATAAAAATATGTTTTTTACAAATTTAAAAAATGCGTGACCTCGTTTTTTTTTATATTTATTTTAAAGTGGAAATAAAAATAAAATTTAACTAAATATCTCCAACACGTTTACTAAAAATTATTAAAATTCATAGTTTCTATACGCCAGTTTATTAAAGGCACGTTATAATATAATTTATAACAAACTCGGCAGCTTATAGGATAATTTATTATTTACAATATATAATTATAATATCAACGCGATATTCACAATTCCTTGCGCATTTAAAGCATTTAAGCTTTTGTAGCGCTTAGAAACATTGCACCGCGATGAAAAAAAGAATCATAAGAGATCCCTGAAAATATATAAGAAACATCTAAAAAAACTCATTCCTATCATATATAAATTGCTTCAGAGCCTTTGCTACTCTGATGATTTGGTCCCGTTCCATATGCGTTTGGAGATGCCATACATTCCGACCAATCGCTATTCGACCTAGGCGAACTTGATGACCAGTGTCCTGGACTGTCGGGTGAAGGCGTTGGGAAACTTTCTGGCGCTTGCATAAGATGCTGTGGCGTCAAGTCTGGACCAGAATGATGTGAAGGTGGAGTTAGGTACTGATAGTACTGTTGAGTTTGTTGCTGTTGTTGTTGTTGTTGCGTCGTTTGCTGTATATGTGTTTGTTGTTGCTGAAATGCCTGTTGTTGTTGTTGAGCTTGTTGCTGCTGTTGTAACGTTGGACCTGTTGCATACGGTAAGTTTTCAAAATCAAACCCCACCGGTGGCATGCCGTTATGTTTTTGTTGAGTGGCCTGACGCATAGCTGCTATGTGAGTTGGAGAAGTCGGTAAAGAAGGTCTGTTTTTAGCTGGTGATGGGGATCCCATATAGCTTGCCTGAGGTGACAAGGTCATGTTAGACTGCACCGAATGAGGAGGCGACTGATTACTGTAAGGAGGTGACAATGTGTTTACCATTCCTTGAGCAGCTTGTCTTTGATGAGGCTGTAGGATTTGGTCGTGAAAATTAGGCAGTCCATAACTGGCAGTGAATGTATCTAGTCCCAATTGTTGAAGTCCTTGCATTGATTGACTTTTTATACAATCCTCATAAGGAGGAGGCTGCTTTGATGGAGCAGTATGTCCAACAAGAGGCATGGCATTACTATAAAGGCTTGCAGTATCATAAGGACTTGGTAAATTTCCTTCTGCACCTTCAGCGCTTTGTGGGATTTCTTGATTTGTAGGCTGTGCGCCTCGTTTTATTGTTGGCTTTTTTACTGAAGGTTTTCTGCGCACTGCTACGACATTTTCGGTTTCTGGGCTGTTTGGGTTTCCAGAACCTGGTTTTGGTCGCTTCTTCGACTTGGTTTGCTTTGGTGCAGATCCTATTACAGTCGGGTGCGTGATAAGTTGAGGGTGATTTGGAGATCCTGCAAAAGTGAAAAGATTAGAATTAATTCATTAAAAAAAGGATAAAATAAAATATTAACTGTTTAAGCAACTTTTTCATGTACATACCCATAAGAGGACCGTTTGGCATTACTGAAACCATCTGTGGAGATCTTGGAACATGTTCATCAAGTAGCCTCACAATATCTGTATGAATTCTTTCGCTTGCAATATCTCTTGGTAATTTATCCATATGATCAGTGATTTCTCTGTTGGCAAAGGCGTCAAGTAATGCTTTGCAAGCCTCAAAACTGCCTTCTCTAGCAGCTAAAAATAGAGGTGTTTCGTCTCTGTCATCTTGTGCATCACGGTTTGCCCCATGTACCAATAATATATTAACAGCATCTACGTTATTGACAGCTGAAGCCCAGTGAAGTGCCGTTTTTCCATTATTGTCTGCAGAATTGATATCTGCATCAGCATTTATGAGATCCTCCACCATTCCTTCAGTGGCCAATCTAGCTGCTAGAATTAATGGCGTTGTTCCATCATGCATTCTTGCATTAAGATTGGTAGCTCTGTTTCTAAGTAGTATTTGGAAAACACCCATTGCATCAGCTGCTACTGCGGAATGTAAAGGTGTTCGTCCTGTATTGTCCTGAGCATTGGCGTCAGCTCCAGCATCTAATAGCCTCTTTGCAGCATCAGCTCTTGCATACCTTGCTGCAAGATGTAAGGAAGTTTCGCCACTCTTATCAGTTGTAGCATTTAAATCAGCACCTTGAGCTACTAAATCTGAAATCATAGCAGCCGTTCCATCTCCTTCATCGTCTTCCTCTCCTGTTTCAATTCCACCTCCTCGAACAGAGGCAACCATAAGCGGCGTCATACCAAATGGACCTCTAGCATCTACATCTTGTCCATGTTCTAAACTTGGAGGAGTCAAGATTCCTGCGTCTGGGCGCCTGATTTCTGCGGCATCCAAGTGTTGTTGGGTCCACATTCGTGGTTCGGCTTCTTCATAGTCGGTAATTGCCGTATGATCACTTGCATATCCAGGTTCACAGGCTCTTATACGTTTTGATGGTGGTAAGTCTGATTCATCGTCAGACCATTGTTGATGAATGTGCCCTTTTCCCATATCTAATACTGAAGGCTGCTTTTGTAGATTACGCATTTCTTGACCATCAGGGCCACGACGTCGAGATTTTCTGCATGGAGCGGTCCCACCATTGGAAAAACGGAAATTTTCTGGGTACCAAGTTATACTTTGTACATGCTTCCCACCTTTAGTTCTAGAATAAATTCCAACTCCTGCTAAAGTAAATACAAAAAGAATACCAAACAAAACATATGCCATATTGCTTTGTCCAGGAGGGATATCATGTTCTGTTGGACTCATCAAACCACGAATTTGCTCAATAGGAAAGCTTCTAGATAAAGTATGCTTGGATGCAGTTGCAGCTAAGTATTCAGCAGCTTCGTTAGCTGTTAGGAAACAAACTGAATCTTCTGTTGCTGTACATTTGCGATTGTCAATTTCCAGAATAGCTTTTACACCTACTTCTCTGGTCGGGTGATAAATGCTTGGTTCTCGATCGTGCATACTTGGCTCACGATTTCTATTCCAAGGATAAATCATATCAGATCCTGATTCGTCTTGTCTAACTCGTAAAGTAGTTCTTAGTTGATGACCGAGTTCTCGTAGGAAGGAGACGAGATTTGAGCGGAAACTCTGCATATCCATCATAACTACTACAGACATATATCCTTCGGCTAGATTTGGTGGTTCAAGATCACAATCTAATCCATCCCAGTTACATTCAGCATTGTTGCAACCATAATCGCAATGACCATTACCGTAATGTTTACGACAATAAGCATCGTAAATAGGACTAAAAAATTAAAAAAAATGTTATTTAAAATTTTTTTAAGTTAATAATACGTTCTAAGAAAGATAAATTTTAAATATCAAGACTTACTTGCAAGGTGCCAACATTTTCTCGCAGTCTCTTCCATCAAACAAACATTGAGCATTGTTACATACTTCATCACAAATTCCATTTCCAAAAACATCCCAACAATTTATTGGAGCAGTGCAGTTTCGCCATGGGTTGATACCAAGAGAACAATCATTACCATCAAAATTGCAAGCATAACGATTACATTCTTCATCACAATGGTGATTTCCAGATTTTTCTTCACAACGGTTTTCTATGCATTTCTTTTTCTCTCTTTCTAAATCTGCATCATAAGCATTTACTATCTTTCCGTTGACTGTTATTCTACCTAATACGCCTCCAGGATATTTAGGGTCATAAATTTCACAGTTCTTGCCAGTCCATTTGGGAGGGCAGTAACATGCATAATCACCCATTAAGTTTTCACACATGGCATCAGGTTGTTGACAAGGATTGCTAGCACATTCATCTCTGGAATCAATTTCGCAATGGGTACCAGAAGTTCCAGGAGGACAATAACATAGATAACCAGATCCATTACTGTCAGTAACTCGACAGGTACCTCCGCTAAGACAAGGTTCACTGTCACAGTAGGAGCCAGTAAATTCACAATTACGTCCATAAAAGTCTGGACGACATATGCAAGTATGGCCTGCTTTTTCGGCTGTACATATTCCTCCATTTTGGCATGGGGAACTATCACAGAAGTTTACTTCAACTTCACAATGTCTACCCATATAACCTGGTTTGCAGTTGCATTGATAATTGTTAACAAGTTGGACACAATCTTGAGTACCTGGTGTTGAACATGGATTAGATAAGCATTCATTTATGTCTCCTTCACATCTAGGTCCTACAAATCCAGGTGGACATTGACATTCAAAACCACCAATTTTATCCATACAAGTACCATTATTATGACAAGAATCAGGTCTGCAGTCATCTAAATTGATTTCACAAAGAAAACCAACAGCTCCGGGTGGACAGGAGCAAGTAAAATTATTAATGAGATCATGACACGTTCCACCATTTTGACATGGCTTAAGTCTACAGTCGTCTATATTAAGGTCACAATTTTGGCCCTGAAAACCTTTGTTACAAATGCATTCATAGGAACCAACAAGATCCCTGCAAGTTGCACCATTTTGACAAGGAGCAGAGTCACATTCGTTAATTTCCGTTTGGCAATAAGATCCAGTGTAGCCTTCATTACAATTACAGAAATGGCTGTTTCCAATGTCTCTACAATATCCACTATTGCATAATCTTTTTTCCGGAATTGATTTTCTTATAGCTGCATCTTTACATGAAACCATTTCAACATCACAAACTTTGCCTGTCCATCCTGGTGCACAACGACATTCATATTTGTTGCCAGTTTGTATGCAAAGAGCGTCATTTTCGCAAGGATTTTCAGCACACCAATCAACGACATCTTCACATCGATCTCCGGTATATCCATAAGGACAATGACAAGTATAATATTGAATATGATCATTACATGTTGCTCCATGCAGACAAGGGTTACTGTCACACTCGTTTATTCTGTATTGGCAATTAGAACCTGTGTATCCAGGTCGACAAACACATGTGTAGTTATTTATTCCATCAATACATCTACCACCATTCATACAACTACTATCAGTACAGTCATTATCATTTGTCTGGCAATTAATTCCAGAAAATCCAAGTTTACATTGGCAAGTGTAGGAATTAACGTATTCTTTACAAATAGCACCGTTTTGACATGGATTGGATCGGCATTCATCTATGTCGGTTTCGCAATGTTTTCCGCTGAAACCGTCTACACACAGGCAATTATAGTCACCGATTCCGTCAAGACAAGTACCACCATTTTGGCAAGGATCTATAAAAAAATCAAAAATTTAATTTAGATAAGAGAAAATAAAAATTGATAAATTTAAAAAAAGTAAACAAAAAAATTAACTTACAGTTAGCACAATCGTCGGTATTTATGACACAGTCTCGTCCTTCGTATCCTTTAGCACATTCACAATGATAAGATCCATTAGTGTTGCGACAAGTAGCTCCATTCCTGCAAGGAGATGTCATGATACATTCATTAACGTCTTCATCACAAAGTCTTCCAGAGTAGCCAACAGTACAGTAGCAAGCAAAATCCTTAAAATTTGAAGATGGAGAGCATTTAGCTCCGTGAAGACATCTATATTTAAACAATGAACAGTTAGATATTAAAAATGATTCAATTATGAAAATAATAATGAATAATGAAAGAAAAATATACCTATTGGGTGAACAAGGATCTAATTTACTTTCGCAATTGCTACCAGTGTATGGCAATTCGCATACGCATTTGTAGTCATTGACAAAATCAATACAAGATCCTCCATTCTGACAGGGGCTTAAAGCACAGTCATCGATATTTGTTTCACAATTGATGCCGGCATATCCAGGTAAACATTGGCAGCTATAACCATCTAGTCTATCTTTGCATATTCCTCCATGCTGACAAGGATTTGAGCCACATTCGTCTATGTCGATTTCACATTTTTTACCGCCGTATCCACGCAAACAATGGCATATAAATTGGTTGATTCCATCTTCACAAGTTCCTCCATTCATGCAAGGATTTGAAGCACATTCGTTAACATCACTTAGACATCTAGCGTCATAATAGCCTCGTGGACATTCACACCTATAACCATTAATGAGATCAATGCAACGTCCGCCGTTAGCACATGGACCGCTGGCACATTCGTTGATGTCAGTTTCGCAGTGTTGACCAGTATATCCGGGTTCACATTCGCAAGAATATCTATTAATACCATCAACACAAGTGGCACCATTTCTGCAAGGATTGCTGTAACATTCATTTACGTTGACTTCACAGTTCATACCAGATGTTCCAGGTCTACATATGCAGAGGTAACCATTGACGCGATCTTCACATTTGCCTCCATAAAGACACGGGTTACTCTCGCATTCGTTAACTTGAGTCTGACAAAGATGACCAGTAAAACCAGGAAAACAATTACAAGTAAACGAATTTTCTCCATCGATACAAGTTCCACTGTGACAAGGATTAGACTGACAATCGTTAATGTTAGTTTCACAAGATTGACCAGTGAATCCAGCTGGACATTCACAGCTATAACGGGCAATTGCGTCACGACATGTACCACCATTTTTACATGGATTTGAAGCACAATCATCAATATTAATTTGACAATGATCACCAGCAAAACCTTCAGCGCATTGACATTTAAAACCGTTAATCAAGTCTCTACATTTGCCATTATTTAAACAAGGATTCGTTGCACATTCGTCGATATCGATTTCACATTGCGTACCTGTGTAACCTGTAAAAAACAAAAATTAATCACGTTTTTTATACAGTTTTATTAAATACTTTTAAAAAAATACAGAAGACAAAATAAAACAAATAATTTGCGGATAGTTGGTATAATTTTGTGGAACCAATATTCTGATAATCTTTATCGCAAAAAAAAAAATTTGGAAATTATCTTAACTGATGCTTGACCCGAATAAGTTTTTTTTTTATGAGAATTTCCGATCAATGATAATGATGATAATGACGATGTTACATGTGATTATAAAACACGGGAAATAAAATAACATTTTTTTTTTTGAGGACATAAGATATTTTCTTGTAATGATGATTAAGGTACTATTTACCGTTGAAAATTTTTTGGGATTAATACTTTTTGCGTGATGGAATTCTTTTTTTGGTTTATCATTATTATTATTTATCTTCAGTGTGTTATGATACGCGAATGATTAATCGAAAATTTATGATATGGAAAAAAAATTTTAAGGCGAAATTCGTAAAAGTGATAATTTTTTTTTTTTTACACCGGATGTAAGCGATTTTTCGTCAGAAAACATACAGTTTTGATTAAAACTGTAACATAAAATTTATGAAGATGAATCTACACCGCGAATTACAAGCAATTATGCCTCCTGGCAAAAAAAAACTGACGAAGATAAATAATAATTTTGAGTATTTTTTAATAAATAAAATTAAAAATTTACAAGCTTAAGGCTAAAAAATGACATTATTATAAATACGATATTTAATAACGTGCGTATGTATTATTTGAAGGATAATTTTAGTGCTCTGTTATAGCTGGATAATCTAACAAAAGAATAATTATTTTATTGTCACGAGTAAAAATAAGTTTCATTTTACAATAATTACAATGTTTAAATAAAAATTATTATTTATGTTTTTTAGGGTTAGGCAATTTTTTTTTAAATAAAGGGTTTTTTTAGATTTATGAGCTTTAATGGGTACGTTTGAATATTTACACCTACGTAGGTTTTTGTATGATAAAAGTAATCTGTAACTTTATGCAAAATGGGTATAGTATTACAAATTGAATTTTTATTTTTTCTAGAGTTAATGATCTTTGTAATCGACTGGTTTTTAAGATGAATTTGTATTTGAGATTGTGCGAATGGGTTTAACTTTGAAATAATGAGTTTTGAAAATTTTTATCAAAAATTAAATGAAGTCTTAAATAAAGGTCAAATTTCACCTGACACCAAATTTTGATAAATGACCAAAAATAACCAAAAAATAAAATAATGAAAATTTAATGCATCTCAGTGCGTAAAAAATTTATAAAATATCTTTCCTTGTAATTAATAATCACTTTACCCTTTTTTTACAAAGTAACCAACCCATTATGAAAAATAAAAACACAAAAGATGCGCAATTACCTAACGCATTAAACCCAATTTTTACAAAAAACTCACATAAATCAAGTGCGAAATAAAGGAGTACTTTTTATTAATCAATTAATTTTCTAACTGTAAATCACACAATTAATTTTTTCCTCGATACACAGCAAAATAAAAAAAATGAATTAAATTAAATCGACTATCATTAAAATTATGATATCTTAATCAATCATAAAATGCAATTAATATGAGCAATTATTTTAAAAGTGCTACTTAATTTGAGCCTGGAATCCTAATTTTTTTTTTTGAGGGCACATCGATATGACCCGTGTTTTCAGTTAGTTTGAACCTTCAGAAAACCGAAAAAAATCGTGAACAAGAAATCGGCGATAGGTGCCAAAAAGATTTTTTCACTTTTATGTCAGAAACCGTGTTTTTCGTATCTGAGCTACCCCAAATTTTCAAAATAACTTTTTACGTAAATAAAATTTTAAAAAATAGATAAAAAAATCTGATTTCCAGGGAAAAACCACTCCAGAAGAAAAAAAAACTTATCTTTTTACGATGAAATTTAGCCAAGTTATCGTCAATTTAAGATTTTACCCAAATTCGTCTTAAAAAAGATTGAAATTTTATCGAAAAAAGCCTGTTTCTGAACTTTAAACATGCATTACTCGCTTGATTTTCATCGTAAAATAATAATTTTTTTTTTAAAATCGATTTATTTTTTCCTGGCAATTCATTTCTTTAAGAAAAAAATCATTTATATTGACCAAATTTCAATTTTTAGGTCAAAAACTGTGTTAAGTAAATCTTGCTACTTACAGTTTTCAAAGGCTTTTGACCTAGAAATTGAAATTTGGTCAATAAAAATGATTTTTTTCTTAAAGAAATGAATTGCCAAGAAAAAATTAATCGATTTTAAAAAAAAAATTATTATTTTACGATGAAAATCAAGCGAGTAATGCATGTTTAAAGTTCAGAAACAGACTTTTTTAGATAAAATTTCAATCTTTTTTAAGACGAATTTGGGTAAAATCTTAAATTGACGATAACTTGGCTAAATTTCATCGTAAAAAGATAAGTTTTTTTTTCTTCTGGAGTGGTTTTTCCCTGGCAATCAGATTTTTTTATCTATTTTTTTAAATTTTATTTACGTAAAAAGTTATTTTGAAAATTTGGGGTAGCTCAGATACGAAAAACACGGTTTCTGACATAAAAGTGAAAAAATCTTTTTGGCACCTATCGCCGATTTCTTGTTCACGATTTTTTTCGGTTTTCTGAAGGTTCAAACTAACTGAAAACACGGGTCATATCGATGTGCCCTCAAAAAAAAAAATTACGATTCCAGGCTCAAATTAAGTAGCACTTTTAAAATAATTGCTCATATACAGATTTTAAAAAAATATTATTTTTATTATTGATATTTTTTATAATTTATTTATATCCAATAATATAACACCTGAATGATTAAAAAAAAAACAACTTTTTATTTTATATAAATCAAGTTTGTGTTTGAAATGAAGAAAAAATAAAATCACATATCGTGATTATCGAAGCAAAAAGAGTGTATGCATGCGTATTTATAATATTTAAATGAGATTGGATTTAATAATTTATTAATTTATATTATGTATGGAGAGAAAAATTAAATGTTTTACAGTTTTCTTATTTTAAAATGTGAGTTGTCATATATTAGACTGGATTTTATTACGAAAAACTTTTTTACAAGATTACTAATCAAAAAAATTTTATTTAGTTACATTGGTGCCGAAACCCGGGAAAAAATATCCGATTTAGCATCTGAATAGTTTCCAAAACTAATCAAAAAATTATAAACTCCATTTTCTCGAATTGGTGCCGAACCCCGGGAAAAGCAGCATAAAATCTAATATACGCCAAATAAAAACCAGTCAATTTTAAAAAACTTGAAATACAGTGAAAGTAAAAAATCATTTTGATAAATCATTTAAAAGATTTTCCATGATAAACAAAAACAACATCAAAATTATATAATTTTCTCACTAAGTACTGTACTTTTTATTAAAATCATAATTCTAAATAATGTGGGAGTTAACAAAAAAAACTCAAAAAAAACCACGCCTATTGAAAAATGTAACTTATTTTTTCTAATAAATCAATTTAAACAGAGTGTTCTAACTACTTTCTAAAAAAATTGTCTATGTAAATTATATTTTATTTCCTTTTAGCGCATATAAAAAAAAATAATATCATGTTTAGGTCAATCGAAAGTTTTTTAGATTTTTTTTTTATTTTTTTCTTGTTATCTAAGAAAGCAAAATAGGGTGTGGTATTATATCTCATTTTATTATTACTTTAGAAAACGTGCATATTATAAATGTTAAGCAATTTTTAATATTCGTGATATAAAATGACGAATTGTTTGTACTTTTTTTTTTTTTTGATAACGGATTTTTTTTTGTTTTAAAAATAACCGCAAATAGCCAGGAAAAACTTGAATATATTTTTTTTTCTATATTAGGCGGAGTCTTTATATTTTTTGCATGTATTTTTCAAAGTGAAATGCGCGAAAAACGGTATAAAATATTATTATTCTGCGGCTTTTTTCTTAACCTAAAAATTTTTATAGTACGAAATTTTTTTTTATTTTTTCGCTATAAAAATAATATTTTTTTGCAGTTAATAACACTAGACATTTATAGAATAAAAAATATCCGCTGTTTTTTTTATTTCTTTCAAAAATATCAGTTATTTTTTATCTAAAAATTTCATTTCATGAGAGAATTTTTAAAAAATTTTGTGGGGGTGTACTTTCGGTAATAATTAATAAAAAAAACTTTTATATTTTTTTAAGTGTATTTTTTCTTTTTTAACGAGACAATTTAAGAATCATTTGAAAAAAAAAAACGGGTGTCGATCGCTTCGTTAAAAAAAAGTATATAATAACCGGTTTAGTCTCTTATATTTTTTTAATGTTATTTGAGAGATCTTCTTCTCTCTCTCTCTCTCAAAAAACTTTTTTTTTTGATATTATAAAAAAGGGAAAGAGAGCTTCGAAGCGAGGATACATTTGAAATTACTAGTTTAAAATTTTGTGTTTTTTTTAATACGCAGCACATTCACGCAACAAATAAATAAAATAAAAAATTCAATTGATTTTTTTTTTTGGTAATAATTACTAACTTTTTAAACATCAATGTTTTTTTTTATGTACTTGTAATTATAAACATAAAATTTAATCTTCGTTTTTTTTTGGACGTTTCTCGCATCTCTTGGTCGTTAAATGAAGAGAGACGAGTTTTTTAAGAGTATTAATTTTTTAAATTACAATTTTTATCAGAAAAAAATTGACAAGTTGTGTATGAAATAAGAAATTTGTATTTTATATGGAACTGTCGGGCTGCTCTGCTTGAATTTCGGTTGATTTGCTTCAAACTGTGAATATTTTGGGCAAAAACTTCATCTAGAAGGTAATTTTGGCCCTTTTTTATTTCCAAAGTCATTTTTTTACTTAAAATCCCTAGAAGGCGCGATATCAACCCCTAAAGAAAGTTTAATTTTGTATTAATCATCTGTCAAAGAATGGTCGACTAGGCGTTAACGAGTTAAACAAAATTATGAATGCAAATAACTAGAAAATTCAAACCCACCAATCTAAAAGCGTACTTACAATTAATAATCAATTTTAACGACAAAAAAGATACCGTTTTTCACTAAATAAGATCAAAAATCAATAGATAAGCTTGAATTTTATGAAAAATCGTGACTTCTTCATTGAATAAAAATCTAATAAAATAACGGTCAAATACACATAAGATAAAAAAAACTAGGTTATTTATTTATTTGTCATTTTTATTACATGCTTGAATAATAAATAGTTATTTATATTTATCGATATTTAATTTAATGAGGTTATGTTAATCAGTTTTTTTTTCTTTATGGTAAAAAAAAATGCTTTATTGCTACTTGAATTGGAAATTTCAATAAGGAAAAATTGCCTTATTTGAAAAATTATTAATTTTTTCTCCAATTAAAGATTCTTTATTGACATTTTTTTTAATTAGTCTGTTTTTCAGTCAGGGTGGTCTAACGGGTTTCTTTTTTTATTTTTAATATAAATTTATGGAAAATTTATATCGATCACATATTCAAGAAACCGTGACTTTTATTTCGCCTCGAGTGGATTTTATTTTTTATATGAAAAAGAAGCCGAAAATTTATTATTTTTTAATCTCAATTGTTAAGAAAAACGACCTTTAAAGAGATTAAGGCTTCAGGCGATTCTCGATTCTTATTTTACTGAACAATAAAAAATGTAATTATTAAAAAAATTTTCATTTTTATCGATTCAGGAAGTTGTGATTCTATAATTTGATTTTATAAAATAATCGTGATTCGAATTTGAACAAAATTTTTTTTAGAAATTTTTTATTATCATCTTAAAATTATGAAAAATTTCGTCGATTAAATTACTTAATTTTTTTGGTGGTTAAAATTCTATAGAAACGTCTTCGCTAAAACTGGTTTTTAAAGAATAAATTTTCAAATGATTAGTCATTTCAAAGTTATTATCATCGGATAAAATACAGAAGGGGGCGGAGTAGAATTTTCGGCTGATGAGATTTATATCACATTTTTTTGCATGCGAGCTTGAAAAAATGAGTTTTTTTAAATTAATTTTTTTTTTACCTGATTTGTGTTTTAATAAAATTTTTAAATTAGATCATTTTAATATACTTAGCCAGAATATTGGTTGCGTAGAGGAATTGAACGAAAGGATATAAAAAATGGCCAATATTTCCATTCGGACTTACCTAAAACAAAAACAGAAAAAAATTAAATTAGTTAAATTTATTACAAATCTTTTAAATAAATTATTAAATTTCTCTCTCATAATCTTTTTCGCATTAAAATCCCAACCATCGAAAACATCATAATAATCTTAAAAATATTTTAAAAAGCTTTTTAAAGTAAAAAAGGTATTAAAAAAACGAAAGATTGATAAAAAAAAAGTTAAAAGCTTATATGAATGCACAAAAAATTTGCTTTTTTTAATATTTGAATTAGACATTTTTTTTTTTAAATCTCGATAAAAATTTTATAATATATGGGCGTTTTTGTAAAGTAGCCTTTAGGCTGAGCACGAATTCGTGTCTTAAATATTAAAAGATTATAAAAGTTTATGTGCTTTTTTTCTTTCTTTTTATTGCATTAATTAACGATTATTTTGTAAAATTGGATTAATTTATAGAAAAATTTTGTGTTTTTTTATTGATTATTTAATCTAATTTAGAAAAATAAGCCCGCATGTTTCAAAAGCATCAACGAATTCGAGGCGGAATAGACAAAAAATTCAATGTTCGCCCGCCGAGCAATTACTGAAATTTGATATTTTTACAATACCCGCTTATTTTATAATGAAAAATTTTTGCGAATTTCAAAGAGTTCGAAGTCTCTAAACAAATATTTAATTTTTTTTTCTCGCATTTTACAAGAATCCAAGCATTGAATTTTCTATGGGAGAGTGATTTCTGCAATGTCAACACACGCCAACAAATATTTTCTGTAATTTAACTTTTAAAAAATATTCCTTCACTTACGATTCTTTTAAAAAATAATCTTTTTCTGCGCTCGTGTCAAAGACCTTTTATTATAATTAAAAAGTAATAAATACTTTTATCAAATAAAAATATCTTCTTTAAAGGCCCAAAAATTTTTTTACCCATTTTAAAAATTATATTGAAGGTGGAATAATAATAAAATAAAGAAAAAGAAACAAAACGGCACTCAATTTTTATTTTTCTAAAAAAAAAAAAATGCCATAAAAAAAATTTTTTTCTTAGAGATAAAAATATAAATTTTCTAAATTTTATGACTAAAAAAATTTCTTTATGGAATTTACATAAAAATATAGAATTTTTTTGATCTGTTTGACTTTTTTTGTTTTCTTTTAATGATATACATTTATGCATGTTTTTCTAAAAAAAAAATAGGTATAATACAAACTACTATATTTAAATGTAAATTTTTTTATGCACATACAGTTTTACGAGCAAGTAAACGAGTTAAAAAAGATAAATTTACTGTTATAAAATGTAACTACTCGTAGGTTATATACCTACTTTTTTTACTGTATACGCTTTTTTTTTAAATATGTAGTTTGTAAGTACTTGTACTTAAAAAAATTAATTGTAAAGGGTTTTTTTAGCATAAATAATAAAGATTATTAGGTGGTTTTTACAAATTGGGATTTTTTAATGTGCGATAAAATTGAATAAAAAATTATGGGCTATTAAAATTTTTAAAATACGTAATAATTTTTGGATGTTATTGTATAAATTCAATTAAACTAAAAAAATGTGATGCAGATTGTGTATTTATTATCAATAAAATAAAATATCAAAAGTAAATGCAATTTTATCAAAGTAAAAATAAATAAAAAGATTTTTTTAAATTTGCAATAGTTAAATAAACGCGCCATTTCTGCATCGAGTTGCATCAGTGCTGCTACTGTAAAATTTTACACAATCTATGGCCGCGAATAAAAAATTTACGATAAAGAAGACGTTCTATACGATGCGCAGTAAACCAATGGTTGTATGAACTCTTGAAGAGAAAATAAGCAGAAAAATATAGTTTGTAACGGTTGTGTATACAAAAAGGACGCTTACATTAATTCCACGTGTTAATAAATAATATTAATTAATTAATTAATGTATTATTTATCTAAAAATACTCATTATTAATGTGATATAATTATACTTTAATTTAACAATGTTTAAAACTCCAAAATTGCAATAAATTTCAACCGATATGTTTGTTATTTGTTTATAGTTGTGTTTGTAGTGTATAAGAGAGTACATTTTATATATGAAAGCAATGGATGAAGAAATAGAAATTTTAGATGAAAATAATGATGAGGATGGAAAAGAATTATGTGTTATTTGTCAATTTTATGGAGATGAATTTAAAACAATGGGTAAAATAGATAATTTAAATAAATTAAGTATTAAAGGTATAGATACGTTAAAATTAGCATCCAAAAGAAGAGAGGATAATTTTCATCAATTTCTTGAACAACAAACTGATCCAGTTTATGTTGGTGGTTTATGTCGTAGAAGATATTCAAGAATATTAGATGTTAATGAATACAAAAGACAAAAAAAAAAGATAAAACAATTAAAAACATTACCAGTTATTAAACCAATAAAAATAAAAATTCCACCTAAAACTACTGATATTATTAAAAAAGTACAAAAAAAGGTTATAATTAAAAAAAAGAAATTAGATACTAATAATTTAAATATAAATTTAAAACCAGTTAAAGGTAAATTAATTGTTGATAAATCAATGATTAAAATTAAAAATTTAGTTGAAACATCGGATAAAAATAAATTTACCATTGAAGATATTAAAAATGTATTAGATGCAGATGATTATCTACCCAGTGTTAAAACTATAAAAAGAAGACTAAAAAAAATTTATGGCGATCAAAATGTTGTATACATGAAAAAGCAACTATGTGTTTATAGAAGCAATGACATTAGAGAAAGATTCGAAGAAATCGAAGAAAAAGATCCATTAGCTATAGATGAAGATGATGTTAAACATTTTCAAAGTAATAGTCTGATTGGAGGTAATAACGATATTCAAGATAATAATTTTATTGAAGATGATGATGACGAAGAATTTGCTCCAGCACAATTATTCCTTGAATTAGTTACTAATGAGGATGAAAGTGAACATATTGACTATAATATAAAAAATTCAAAAAGCAAAACAAAACCACCAAGTCAGAAAATTCAAAATTTCAATAATAAACCAAAACCAAATAGAGAAAAAATACAAATTGACAAATCGATGTCTAAAATTGTACAACTAATAGAAGAATCGGAGGATTATAAATTTACATTTGAAGATATTAGGAAAGTATTAGACAAAGATGATTATGTACCAAGTACTAAAACGATAAAAAGAAGATTAAAAAAAATCTATGGAGAAGAAAATGTCATTTACATGCTCAAACATCTTTGTGTTTATAGAAGACAGGATATGGATAAAAAATATGAAGATTTAAATCAAGGTGTAAATTATATGCAAGATAATAATGATGTTATGGAGGAAGAAGATGACAATGATAACGATTTTGCTCCAGCACAATTATTTCTTGAATTAGTTACAAATGAGGATGATAATGAATGTACTGATGCTAATATTAATTATTAATTAAGAAATAAATTTTTTTTATCTTTAATTATATAATATATATATATGTAAAAATAATTTATATAAGAGATCAATAAAAAATTATTTAATGTATAAAAATATATATCCATTGTTTTCATTTCATATTAACCTTTTTAAAATTAGAATTAGTAGTTTTAGAACAATTGCAAAAGTCTAAGACATGGACTTTTCTTAAATCTAGCCACCCTTTGAGAATGAGAATCTGATGATTATAAATTTACTGCTGATGATTTTAAAAAACTATTGGATGAGGATGACTTTTTTTCATCCATTAAAACGATTTGAAACAGGTTAAAAGAACGTTATGGAGGTGCAAATTGTTTTTTCAAGACAAATATTTTTTGCGTTTACAAAAGAGAAAATCCAAAAACATTAAGACTTAAATGAAGATAAATCAGAAGCAGAAGAACAAAATGAAAATGAATATGTTCCTGCACAATTATTTGTTAAATTAGTTACAAAATTCACAAAATATGAATTTGATGAATTCAATGATGATGATATTAATAAATAAAATTTTTTTAATCTAAATAGTTTATTATACCTAATAAAAAATTATTTTTTTAATTAAAATATATATCTTTTGCGTATTTAATTTTTAAAACAATTTTTTAATGCCTTAATTAATTTAAAAAAATTATTTTTTTTCGATTCTTGAAAATTTTATTCCTTTTTTCATATTTAAATCAGGCGTCATTTTTGAGACTAAAAAATGGATGCACAAATAAGATGCGCAGTAATGAATGATTGCTCTAGCATTAAATAAAGATAGAGATAGATGAATAGGCACGGTTGATGAAGCAGGGATTAAAAAATACAGTTTGTTTCTAGTTTTGTACACAAACAAATGGCACGTGTCTGTACCATAAAAGATTTTCTGTACAAGTTAATTTCATTTTATTTTGTTCAGTTGTGGTTCAGTTTAAATTATTTAAACAAAAATTATATAATAAAATGTATCAAGTAAAATTTTGGGTAGATGAAGAAGATGCTGCAGATCCAGATTGTATTATTTGTCAATTTTTTGGAAATAAATTTCGCAAAATAATTACAGTTGATGCTAAAAACAATAATAAATTATCCAAATTAGGTAATAAAGGTTTAAATAGTTTGAAAGAAACATCAAAGTTAAGAAAAGATAATTTTGATGCATTTCTTGATGAGAAACAAATTGATCAAATTTATGTGGACAGTATGTGTCGTTCAAGATATATAAAAAATGATTTGTTTAGAAAAAAAATTCATGAAAGGAAAAGAAAAAGTATCAGTGAAGCAACGACAATGAAAACAAAAACTATTACTAACAATGAAAATGAACCTAAAATGGCTTCCAATAGTACCCTGACAAAGGAAACTGGTTCTAAATCTAGTGTGAATAATGTTAAAAATACACCTTTGAAGCTGAACACATCAAAGAGAATGAAATGTTCAGAGTTAAATCAAAATTTTGATTATAAAAACCATTGCTTATTTTGTGCCAAGTTAGTTGACATGAGAACTCTAAAAAGAAATCCTTTTCATAAAGTCAAGGATCTCAGTTTTCGAGAACGTATTTGTAATTTACTTGATAATTTAGATGTTCAAACTGATGAACATTGTGCCATGAAACTAAGATTTTCAACAGAACATGATTTAGTTGCATTAGAAGCTAGGTATCATCGTAAGTGTAATTTAGCACTGAGAAATGGTGCCCGAACATTTAGTGATAAAACTCTGGGTTCCAAATGCACTAAAAAAGTTAACATGACTATGGACAAAATTTTTAAATTTGTAGATGAATCAGAAGATTATAAATTTACTCTTGATGATTTTACAAATCTATTAACACATTCGCTGCGTTTTGATATTTTTGCAGTTTCTAAATAGGTGCGTTTTGCTTGTATTCATCAATTATTCTTCTTTTACGATAAGAGCATGTTTTTTATGATGTTTTAGTCGTGTTTTACGGTTTCCTGAACAAAAACAGCATGGGCGCATTGCGCCCATGCCGCACACGATTCACGCAGCGTTAATCAGGTGCGGCATGGGCGCAATGCGCCCATGATTTTTTACTTAATTTTTTAATATGGAAGGTGCATATTCTTAAAAAAATATTCAAAAGTTGTATTTTTTTACGTATTTATTTAAAAAAAGGATAATTTTTGTAATTAAAAGTAATTTTTCATCGTTATAATATTTTCCATATTGTGAAAATGAGGAAATTTTTTAAAATAGGTTGAAAACCAACCCTGACTTGCACTATTGTAAAAATATCATTAACTAACCCGAAACTACCTTTAGAAATCATTTATAATTGAATTCCGCAGATATTTTTGATAATTTGTTAGATATAAACCATGGGCGCATTGCGCCCATGACGCACATAATTCACGCAAATCATGGGCGCGTGGCGCCCATGACGCAGCGAATGTGTTAAATAAGGATGACTATTTACCATCCATCCAAACCATTCAGAAAAGGTTAAAAATACGTTTTGGAGATGAAAATTGTTTTCAAACGTCAAAAATTTTTTGTGTTTATAAAAAAGAAGATTCTAAAAAAATAAAAACAGAGCCTGAAGAACAAAATGAGAATGAAATTGCTCCAGCACAAGCATTTCTTGAATTAGTTACAAATGATCAGTTGGAAAATACTGACAATACAGTTTTATGAACAAATTTTCAATTTTTTTTTTTGTGAATTTAATAAATATATTTTTCTAAAAAAAAATTTTATTGTTTATTATTTATAAGAAACCTTGAATAATTGTCTTGATAAAATTTATTATTTTGAGATATTCCAATAAAATTATATAATTTATTTTTTATTAAAATATTTAAATTTTTAAATAAAATGCGCCTTTTTATTTAACGAGTAACTAATGCGCGCCAAATTTGTTGGTATTAGAATGCGCAGTAGCCTTATGCTCATTAAATAAAGAAAGAAATAGAAGATCAAGAAGAAGCAAAAAAAAAAAATGGTATAGTTCGTAACGTTTTGTGTATACAAAAAAGACGTATATTTTTAATACAAAAACTCCACGTGCCTATAAAATGAAGTTTTAATTTATTTTTTATGGAATTATATAAAAATTTTTAAATTTATTATATATTTAATCATTTTATAAAGTTTACAGCAAGTTTACTGTTATATTATTTTAGTAAATCAGGTATGCATTATCTTATTAAACAGCTGATATAATTTTTGTATTTTTTTGTTGTAAATATGTCCGCTCTTTTATTATAAACTGCCTCCATAACAAGTAGAATTTCTCTTGTGATATTTTTGTAGATGGAACCTTAAATTAACGGTTTTTTTGGAGACATTAAAAATATCAAAAAATATAATAATTTTCTCTTACTGTTTGCTGATTTTTGCTTGTTATAATATTCAATTTGGAATGCTTCATTTTGTATTTTTCAAGGTACACGCCCTGGTAACGACTCTCTTGAACTGTCACCGGGTGTACATTTTAATAAAGCATGAATTTTTAGCTTGGTAAATGATGCATGTTTTTTTTCTGTTTTATCTCAATGTATATTTATATTTTTGTTTTTGTTTTTAGTTCAGTAATCAATAACAACAAAATCTACAATGGATATTAAGATAAATAAGACAAAAGGTACTTATGTAAGTCAATGTGTAATATGTAATTATTTTGGATTCAAATACAACAGAGGATCAAAAGAAAATGAATATATTCAATTAACGGATGAGCAATTTGATAAATTACAAGAAGTATCAAAAAAAAGAAATGATACCATGAGTAAATATCTTAAAGAACTTACTGATAAAGTATTTTATGCACATTCGTCATGCAGAAATAAATATACATGTCCACAATTGGTTAATTTGGCATATTTAGAATGGAAAAATAAAAATAATTCAAAAAGTACACCGATTAAGTTAGAAAATAATCAAAATTCTAATAACTTAACACCAAAGATTACAGTCATTTCTTTGGATAACGATGATGATAATGATGTAGTTGATGTTAATAATGAAAGTTTTAATGCAGCCGAGCAACACGTTGTTAAGAAGATAAAATATTCTGATGTTGAAGTAAATGATAATTTTGAATACAAAAAAAATTGCATATTTTGTACAGACTTAATAACAAATGCCAGTATTAAAAATGATCCTGTTTATCGTGTACAAGATCCAAATTTTCAATCATGTATTTGTAATATACTTGCAAACATGAATAATCAAACTGATGAAATAAATAGAACAAGACAAAGATTTTCTAAAGAAAATGATTTAATTAAATTAGGTGCTATTTATCATAAGAAATGTTACAATGCGTTAACACTTAGCGCTAAACCAAGTGCTAGTGTTAATATTAGTCGACCATTGATTAAAAAAATTGATGCATCAATGAATAAAGTTTATGAGTATATCGAAGATGCTGATGAAGAAGATGAAGAATTTGAAATAACATTTGATAATATTAAAGATTTATTAGATAAAGATGATTATTTACCAAATACTTTAACTATATTTAAAAGTTTAAAAAATCGTTATGGCGAAGGTAATGTTACTTACACTAAAGAATTAAAACAGTACAAAATAAAGAAAATTATAGAAGAAGTGCTTTTGGATGATTTTAATGATGATGGATCCTAAAATGAAGAATGTTAAACTAAATATTGCGCTGTGAGATTTTATGATCAAGTCAAAAATATTATTTTTTTATACCAGTTTTTAAGCAAGTATTATTATGCAAAATAATTTGTACTATTAATGAACAAACAAATGATTTTTTTTTAAGTTATTTTTAACGAAACTTATTTTATAATAATGAATTATACAATAACGATCAAATTATGTTAACCAATGTAATTTTTTATTATTTAATTGACCATGAATAAGCTTATACTTAAATAAAATAAGTACCTATTTATATACAAAAATTTATTTTGTTTATTTATTAAAAAAACACAACCTGTAAGTCCTTGAATATTTTTGTATCTTAAAACTTTGTTTTTTACATATTTTGTTTATAACTTTTTAGTTGTTAAAAAAAATCAGTCAAAAAAAACAATCTACAGTTTATATATTTAGAAATTTGTCACAGAGATAAAAAAATCATTGATCAAGTATAAAAATTTTAATATCCTACAAATCCTCTTATAAATTTATTGACATATTTCAAAAGTTTTATAAATTCTGCTGTTTTAAATCTTTATATAGTAATGTGTCAGTCAAAAAATGATTTATTTTAAATTCATATTAATTATTATTTTCTGTCAAATTTTTTTGGTATATTTGCCTGACAGTTATATTAAAAAAGTTAATTTAGGGCAAGATGCCAATTACTATAAAATCAGGATTTTGAAAACTATGAGAAAGTGTCTAAAATCTTGTGAATTCAAAAATTGCATCTTAGAGCTTCTGTAATCAGTAGCAAATCAGAATACAATTTAATAAGCAAAAATTTGAGGAATTTTGTCCTATAGATATTTTCAGTATTCAGAAATTTTAAAAAACAACTACCTACCAGCATAATATAAATTTTTTCAATTAAAAAATCCCACATTTATAACCAATATCGAAATTATTTAAAATAGACATCATGAATTAATTTGTCCCAAAAATGTCGATTTAAGAATTCTTTACTAGCATCCTTTATTTTGAAATAGAGATTTTTGAAATTTGATTAAAAATAACTTATGTCCCTTATAAATAAAATATAATAAATCTTACGTAATTATGTCTCTTAAAAATAATTTTTTTTAGCCTTTTTTTTTTAATTATTTTTTAGTTAATCAAATGTAAATTTATGTATTTTTATTATGTTTTACAAGATTGACGACCACCCATTGAGAAAGATGATTATTTTTCCTAGAAAAAATATATTTTTTAATAAAAATTTTTTTTTTACACAATTTTTATTAAATTATCACTGATTTTTTACTTTACATTTTATTGGTCTCTCTCTACACCACAAGCCTGTTTAAAAATCAAGAAAGAAATTTGTACAGGAAGTGGCTATCATTGAATGAACTTGATTATTATTGTACATTATCAACTTGAATAAAAAAAAAGGTCGCTTATTTGTGATCGTTAAAATCAAAGTAAATTATTTTTTATTTAAAAAAAAAATCATTAAAAAAATAAAAATTGGCCACACGAATATAGTAATTTTATAACAATTTAAACTATTATTTCTAACCTATAAAGAAATTTGTATTTGACCACAAAAATAATTTCACGATTATTTTACAATAATTTTTTACATTTCAATGTCGCATAACTTTTTTTTTTTGGTCAATTTTTTTTATTTTTTTATGATTGCTGTAAAAAATTTTTAAATATTAAAATTTTTATCTTAACATTTATACGCTAATTACATAAAATAAAATTTTTTTATATTTCATGATCAATACATAAAAAAGACTTTTTTTACACACATTTCCGGTTGTGATTATATTATTATATTTTAGCAAAAAAAGAGTTTAAAACAAGATTTTTGTTTCTTTCAAAAAGAAAAAAAACAAGTTTTTAAATCATTCTTTACACACACACACACACTTGATAATAACAATAATAATGATTGAAAAACTTTGACTCTTTTTTTAAAAGGTAATTCGAATGCGTGCAATATACATTATAGGCTTTATAATAACAATAATAATAATAATAATTGAATAGAGGAAGCAAGAAGAAAGATGATGAACCGCGTGTGTGTGTGTAAAATAACAGCAATTTTTTTTTGGCTTGGTTTAAAATTGCAGTTTCATTAGCGAAAATCATAAAGGAACAAAAAAATTGGGATAAAAAGGTTTCTTGGAGTTGATTGAATTTTTATTGTGAGGCAGTTTAAAATTAGTGAAAAGTTTTTAAAGATATAAATTAGGCACTTTTTTAAAGCGGTTGCTAACTTGTAGATCTGCAAAAAATGCAGTAAAAAATTTGTAGACAGAAAGTTAGTTGGTTTTTGCACTCTCGCAAGCTCTAAAAACACAATTTTCAGACTAAATTTAAATTTCCCGCTGACCAGTTCAACTCCACCAAATCCCGTTAAATAAAAACCATATAAATAATTAATATAAAAAAAAAGATAAGAATTTCATATGCTAAAATCGTCCTTCTTTAAATTCATTCCCCATACGTGTGTGTGAGTACATACACCACACGTAAAATAATATTAAATCAGTTTGATCGCAAATAAATAAATATTTTTTCACAATGACCTCCCTTTTTCATACTACAGCACCGAGAAACCAACACAAATATTCCTTTTTTTTTTGCTTCTCTTATTTTTTCAAAAGCATTTATTATTTATCTTAAATTCTGATCTTATTGTTCGAATATATATATTTTATTTCGGAGAAATGTTACTTTTATTAATAATAATAATGATAACTTGAATTTAACAGTTATACATGCGCTGAAATTTATCTTTATAACCTATTTTAATAAAATTAAATTTATTAATTTTTTATTTTAATTTGAAAAAAAATAAATAAATTTATTATTCTCATCAGTAGGTAAGTTATGCATAATAAAAAAAGGGCTTTATATATAAATTAACCAAAATCACTTTCAACTTCGCGGACGTGCAGCGAAAAAAAATATATATTGCCGTTCATCTTCTTCAATGCAAATTTTTTTTTTTTTAAGATACAAGAACGGTAATCGAATTTAAAAAAAAAATAAGCCCAAAAAGTCACATAAATCCCCAGGTATATGCGCTGCAGGAGAGGGCCACGAAGAAAAACCACCGGCAAAGCGTCCCGTCATTAGCATTTTAAATGCGCGCATCGCAGAGAAAGGACCTAAAAAAAAAACAAAAAAAAAAAAGATGGAACAAAAGGATCTTTCGATTCTTTACACTTTCGACTCTTTGATTTTTGAGTCTTTGTTCGATTTTTTTTTTTAAATGAGCATAAATTCCACCCCCTTCTTTCGAAACGGTGACAGTGTTATATGGAATTGTAACAGTAAATTAATATAAATGTATGGGAATAAAATAATGAAATAAAAAAAAAGTTCATTAAAGTTCGACGCCATTGAATGGACATGTCTGTCTAAAAGTAAAAAAATTTTTTTTAAATGTTAACTAAACTATTTTTTAGACCTAAATATATCATCTCAAGACATTATAATACCAGTTAAAAGAAATGAAAAGGTTGGACTTGAGAAATAAAAAAAAATTTCTCATAAATGAAAAGGATTTCTAAACTAATATAAGTAGGCCAAAATTATTTCACAGATATAAATAAAGCGATCGTTTTCAGATTCTTTCTTAGATGTTTATCCGAAATTTGACATTATCTTAAAGTAAAAAAAAGTGTTTAACAAAGGATGAAACTTTTCTTGCGAATAAAAAGAATTTTTATGTAAGTTGCATAAAGGAAGATTTAATGATAATTTTTGTATTGGTTACTTTTTGAATCTTAAATACAATTCGTAATTTGGCATGGTTTTTATTAAAATAAATGATATGGAAATTAAAAAGTTTCTCGAAAGTGAAATGTTTTTTCAAAAGTATATAAAGGGCTAAAATAATATTAAAATTAATTTAAAAAAATTTCTCGCAAACGAAATGCATTTTTTTGCCTGAACAACTATTTTACTAAAAAATTTCTCGCAAAAAAAATGCATTCCTCAGTCTATATAACCAGCTTAAAAAATGTCCTTAAATTAAAATATTTTTCTCGCAATCAAAATGCGTTTCCCTGATTATATAAGCAATGAGTAAATAATCACTAAAGAACCTATAATATTTCAAAAACTAAAAAATATATCAGGAAGCATAGATAATTAATACAACATATGCACGATATGAGTTTGTTTAAAGACATTAATCATCATAATGCATTCTGATAGAGCTTCCCACTGGAAATATTAAACTCGACACCAATCTTTATATTTAAAAAAATAATTATATTACATTCAACATTTTATAATACAGACGAGTAGTTGTGTATATTTCTTCATCGATCATTTTTTTACTTACTTCGACGAGATAAAAAAAATCTTTTACTTTACTTATACTTTTTTTTATGTTCAAGGCTCAACGAACTGATCTGGTTGTAATTTAATACAAATATAAAAAAAAAGCTTTCAGAAGCATTAAAAAAAAAAAGTATAAATTTACCAAAGAATTCGTTTTGGTTTAATGCTAAATAAATTAAAACGCGAAAATATTTTCCACCTGAAAAATATTCAATTCGTTTTAAAATTCAACTCTCGATCGTCATGGTCATCATTAATTTTTTTAAAACGTACATGACTTGAATAACAAGATATTATGGTCTTACTTGACAGCTAAATAAAATTTAGAGAGTTCATTAATCGTAACGATTTTAAATAATTTAGAAAGTAACTTTGAAAATTTATTATCATAGATTTTTTAAAATAAAATATAGACTATTTTTAACCGCGTGTTTGTTTGTTTTTTTAAGAAAGTTTGATTTTTATCAATAATTTCTATTGCTTCCGTATTTAATTGATATTAAAAGATACACGAAATTGATATATTATTTTTGGTGAGAAATTTTTGTTTAATTGAAAAAAAAATATGATTTATTAAACTTTCTTTTAAAAATTGAAAAGTTAAACGGTGATAAAATTTTTAAAAAATTAGTTACAGACTGTAAATTTAATGCAAACTTTTGGTCACGCTTTAAATTTAAAAAATCGTTTTTATTATCACTAAAAAAATTGATAATTTTTTTTAGGACAATAAAAAACAAAAATTTTTTTTTTACTTAACCCACACATACGAGTTTGAAAAAAAAACACGTATTTATGTATCAGACACATTGTCCTGTCTAACGCGTAAAATGTTATTTATCTCTCGTGACTTTGTTAAGTAAAATAAAGTCTGCTTTTAAAAAACAGTCTCCTTTCAATTCGCAAATAAATAAATAAAATCCGCCTATATTTAAGACAGACACACAATTGTCAGCATAGAATTGCAATAATAATTATCAAAAAAAAACTTTCTAAATTTTGGACCCAAGAAAAAATCTGTCATTAAATTTTTAAAAAAATGTAACGTTAGGAGATTTAAGTCATGTCCTTTTTTGCACGATTATTTAGAGAGGGATTTGAGTGGATTTTTAAAACAACTCATGCAAAACGAGACCACGCCTACTCTCACCAAACGTATGCATTTTGAATAATCAGTTTAGTAATAGGAAAATTTTATTTTTTAATAAGGAAAATCAAAGATCGAATCTAATCTTGACAAAAGTATCAATTTTTTTTATTAAAGGGTGTCATTTATTTACAAAACTTTCTATTTAATAACGTCAATAATTTTATTATATAATTTTTTTTTTTTTTTAATAAACCTTGAAAAAAAAAGAGTAAAAAAAATATTCTTGCTTTAAATACACCTTTTTTATTTTAAGGGACGATCGCGATTTAGATAACATTGTTTAAACAAAGGTGGGATACACTGCAAAGATTTTAATCTAACGAGCTTCTTATGTTATAAGTAAAAAAAGGATGCTGGCGAAATTCGAGATGTCCCTTTTTTATTTTTTAACTAACAGCATGAAGTTGAGTAAGATTCTCTGTTTTTTTTTAGGTATAAATTAAATTACCAGATTATTTATCAATGTCATGTAATTATTAATTTTTTTAACTAGAAGATTTTTCTTAGAATTATGGATAGCAGAAAATTAATATTTTTTACTGCATTATGTCCTTTTAAGGACAAAAAATTCTTCTGTTGTTTTTACTAATATTAAAAAAATATTGATTTACATAAATCAGATCTTTCAAAATACAAGAAGATGAATAAGAGAATGAAAGAAAAGATAAAAAAAGTTGATCTGGTCGTTTTTTTATTTCGGACTCATATTTCGCAAATACCGCTATCATATTTTATAAAAAACTCCTCTCCTCCTTATAAAATGTCTCTCGTTTCATTTATGCTTTTAAAGCAATTCATCAAGTAAAAAAAAAGGAGAATTTTTTTTAAGGCCCTTTTATAAATATTTCTTTATCCCTTTTTAGTGTTCTCTTTTGTTTGGTATTAAAAAAACTCATTTGTACTGTAAAATCAACTACTCCCTCATCTGTGTGGTACTACTATCATAGTAAACGCTTCCTGTTTGGACGGTAATTATGATAGAGAGAGAAATTTGTTTATTTATGAATTTTATTTTTGACTTACCAGGCATGCAGACACAACGAAATGTTCCAGGATCGTCGAGGCACGAACCATCGTTTTGGCAAGGATGTGATTCGCATTCGTTGACGTTTGTTTCGCATCTTGGTCCTGTGAATCCTTGGGTACAACTGCATTTGAAGGAACCTGGAGTGTTGACGCAGATTCCACCGTGCTCGCATGGTGATCCTAAAAAATTAATTTATAATTAACTAAAATTTTTTGAAACACCAAATTTTTTTTACATATCCACCTACACAAACATAAAAATTCCTTAATCTTATAAAACAAAAAAACTAAAAATAGCATAGCAAACATTCCGTTGTAACTCATGATTTAACATTTTAAAAGCTTGTAAACAAGATTCAAGTTCGTGTCTATTTTATAGCAGAAAAAAAATTTTTTCCTATAAAAGATGCCGATATAAAATTTTTTTTGTCCTTGTTTGCCAATTATGTGACATTTTTTATTGTTTCTTTAACTACATGGTTTTTGTAATTTAATTTTATTTTGTATTTAATACACTTTCTATAAGGAAATTATTAGAAGTGTTATTTTATAATTAAAAAATTTCTAATGTGTATTATTAAAAAATGAATATTTTTTTAGGTTACGTAAGTTTATTTTGTGTATTTACTTTTTAAACAATTAACCTAACTTTCTTTCACACTATTTATTTTATGATTTAACTCATTAATAACCCCAAAAATTGTATATTAATCAGTCAAAAAGTACCATTTTTACTCTAAAATATTTGATTTTTCCAAAAAATAATTTCTCATCATTTAAATAAATACAAACGTGCTGGTTTCTACACTCGTCTATTTTTTATTGAATTTGTATATAAGCAGCTGTTTTTTATTTTTTCAATATAACAATGTGAACCTGAGAAAAACGTTATAATGTACAACAACAGGTTATGAATAGTTATCCTCCACCTTCATAAAAATTGTGTAGGGGTAAGTAAAAAAAACACTTATTTTTTATTAATGGATATTAAATTTCGCTATTTGTAATAAAAAAATTATTTTTAGATTTTTTTTACAGGTATTTTTATTATAAAAAATCATCACTAAATACCTATTTTTTTTACTTAAAAAAATATTTGAAAAAAAAAGTCAATCACAAAATAAACAAAAAAAAATTTATGATAATCATTTTGAATGTTTATTAAGAAAACAAACTTATAGAATCAATCATTGAGTGAAAAAAAAATTTCTTGTTTAAATGTAAACATAAATAAATAATTTAAATGCATTATTATTATCTTATGTTATGAATCTAAAAAAAAAAATTTTTTTCAATAAACAGCAACGAAGCGTAGGTGTTTTATACACTAAATAGATATTATTTATAAAATGATTCTTTAAAACATTTTATTATAATCGTATGCAATTATTGCATTAGCGTGTAATTTATGTAATAAGATAAAACAAACATTTTTTTTAAAAGGTTATAAATTAAATTGGTGGTGAGTGGACAACTTTTTGTTGGAAATTATTTTTTGTTTTAATTTTTTGAGTTTACGGTAATCGTTTAATTTGGGGGTATTTAGGGAGTTAGGGTAACAAAGTTTTTTCTCGAAAGAGAAAAGAATTTTTAAGTCCACATAATTTACCGAATTTTTAAATGCCAGAAAATGCATATTTGAAAAAAATTAATGAACAAAACAAAATTACTTAAAAAAACTTTTCTTGCAAGTGAAATGAATTTGAGTCTCTATATAAAGAGGCAGAATAAAGTTGCTTAATCGGTTAACACTCAATCGATATATTCCTTGGACAAATGAATTTGAAAACTCTATATATTTTGGGCTAAAAACCTCACCTAGTAGTTTTTCATTTCAGGTTTCAGCCCATAAACTAAGGATAATATTGTTATAAAAATAAAAACTTAATGTTTCAAGCTAAAATCTCCACTTAATATGTATTTTTGGTCAGTTTTTCTATTTGCAAAGTCCTTCTTGAGCTACAGCCCCTAGAAAATTAAATATCAACCCTTAAAGTAGGGTAAATAATATTTACAATTTCTTCGATTGGCCCTAGTTTAGGGGCTGATACTCCTTTACTTGGAGGTTGTAAGTAAAAACGGACTTCGGAAATGGAAAGATCGACTCGAAAAACCTATTAGGCAAAAATTTCTGCCTGAAATGATGCTCAAAATAGTCCAAAATATATCAAAAAACATATCAAAAAACCCATTTGTCCAAGAAATGTCGATTGAGCTTAACCGGTTAAATTATGCATATGCAACCAATAATAGTATTTTTCTCGCAAGCGAAATGAGTTTCTAAATCTATATAAATGGTAAATTTATCAATTGGAAATATATCTGCTTTATAATAGAAATTTAACTATACAAATAATAAATAACCATTTAAAAATATATCATTTTTAT
Source organism: Anagrus nilaparvatae (assembly GCA_022575985.1). Taxonomy (NCBI): domain Eukaryota; kingdom Metazoa; phylum Arthropoda; class Insecta; order Hymenoptera; family Mymaridae; genus Anagrus; species Anagrus nilaparvatae. The sequence continues at coordinate 6,392,211 of JAKSXM010000238.1, read as the reverse complement.
TATTAGTTGAATGAGTTCTTCCTATAAATTCTGAAATATTCACTGTTAGGCCAACTAAATATTTTTAGCACTGTTTATAATATCAGTTTTGTTTGTTTGTGTAAAATTTATTTCTAAATCCTATAGAAATACAGCAAATGTACAAAAATCATTTTAAAAATTAAAATACTGTTAAATAAAATATCAATTCAAGATAAAGACATTCTTGATATAATTAAACTCCAACATAACTAAAAAAATTCCTAACCTACAAAAAAGGAATTTAAATCTTATCAACATAGCCTCAAACAAAAATAATCTCAATTCAATTTATTTATCTAAGAAAACTAACACTAAAGTAATAATTAGTCTGCTTTAATGCACAAGAAAATAAACATTAATAATTAATTACTTTAACTGATATATCCTCCTCTTTTCTGCTGCAAGAATGACACAAAAAATAACTTTCCAGATCTTAAATTCCTTTATAAATATGTTATAAAGGAAAAGAAGTAAAAAATTTCTGTAGTTACACAGGACTTTATTCTTTTCTTATCATTAATTAGCTTGGTATTTTTTACTTTATTCATACACAAAGGATAATAAAACTTTCAACTTTAGCTAACTAATTATATTTTTCTTTAACATTTTTTTTGCTTGCTTGCTTATATGCTTAAAGATTTTTCCTTTTTTTACACTCTGACAAATTTTCATTGAATTAGTACAGACTGTTTTAAATATCTTAATATTGCTTAATTGAATATTTGTTTTTTTAGAATTAATAAACACTCAATTTTAATTAAAAAAAATTTATCCTCATTAATCAAATAAAAAACAAGAGTTAAAAAAAAATAAAATTTATGTATATAATAAATTTTTTGTATATTCATTTTTTAATACTTTCAAAAAATAAAATCCCAAAATATAATCTCCTGCTGTGGTATAAAATAAGAAGTTATTAATATTTTGGACTTTTGTAAATACAAAAACATTATAGCAAAATATAAAATAATAATTAATGTCATAAATATTCTATTTTAGTTTTTAGGGAATACATATATTATTTGTGGTAGGTTAAGTAGGTGGATATAATCAAAAAAATATTTTGGTTCTCATGGATAAAAATGCAATAATCAAACCTTTTTTGCATTCGTCGATGTCTTCCGAACAGTCAATTCCTGTGTATCCTGGAGCGCACGAACAAGTAAATGATCCATTAATAGGGCTTGTATCACAGATTGAACCCATATGACATGGGTTTGAGGTGCATGCATCGTCCAAATGGCACAATAGACCTATAACGAATCAAGATTAATAAAACTAATTATTATAATAATTTTTCTATTGTTGTATTGAATTGAGCTAAATTTTGCTGTTTTGTAATCGATAATTGATCTTTTTATCTTGTATTGTTGTTCAAGATTAAACATCAAACGAATCAATTAAAAAAATTGGCATGACATGAAGATTTTAAGCTCATTATTTAAAATGTTTTTAAAAAAATACTTGCCTGTTTTTCCTGGTGTACATTGACAATGAAAGCTTCCCACCCTATCGATGCAAGTTGCTCCATTAAAACAAGCAGCACCAGCACAATCATCGATGTTATGACTACAATCTGGACCATCCCAACCATTAACACAAATACAAGAATAGCCACCATGTGAATTTGTGCAAGTTGCTCCATTATGACATACTGATGGCCTAAATGAACATTCGTCAACGTCTATTTCACATTGTGTTCCTGTAAATGCTGGTGGACAAGTACACGAATATTCATTTACTCTATCAACGCATGTTGCACCATTTTGACATAAATTTCCAATACAGTCATCGATGTTTTCTTCGCAATTATCACCTCTGAAGCCTAAAACAGTTTAAAAAAAGCCAACATTAGATTATTTAAAAGGAAATAGAGTAAATTGATAAAAATAGGCGCCTCTATTTATCACATAACTATGGAAAATAAATTTTTATCAAAAAACCAGTTGAAAAAAATACATAGAAATGATAATTTTTCCTTCACGTGGGAAGAGTTTTTTTTTTTTAAATTAATCATAAAAGATATTTAAGTATTTAATAAAATGAAATTTTAATATTAAATCAAAAATATGATAATCATGTTCCGTTTCAGTGGCCTTTTATTTCCTTAGTTTTTTACTTTGCGTGAGAATTTTTTAATAAAAAATGTTATTAAACACTGATTTCTTTACATTTACATAAAACGACTGGACATTTTGTTTTTTTTTTGATTTATTAAAAATTATATTTCTCATTATTATATAACCGAAGAATACAAAGATAGCTTTGTTATTTTGTAAAATAATATTTTGTAATTATTTTGATAATTTAAAAATATTCATATTAATTATGGAATGATAAATATTAAAATTTATGTAATTATTGATAAAAATAAATATTATAAGGTCTTTTATTTCTGTCAAATGAGTAAATATTATTGAAATTTAAATAAATTCGTGATTAGAGTTTTTTAAATATGTACCGCCTTTATGTTTTATCTTGAATATATTTAGTTTATCAATTTAAGGAAATTCGGATCGTTATTTCTGAAATATTGTTTATGTTTTAGATAATTTGAATATCAAAAGTTGATTTATAAAGCGAAATGTGTGTACTAATTTCTTATGATTTGTTATTTTTAAACTAGATGGCGCTTTTCTCACATAAGAAATGGCTTTTTGATACTAAATATATGCATCGGGTTATAAAGCTGTTTTAAACCATTAGCGCCAGGGCTTTATTAGAAATTTGAATCTAACACCGTTACAGGACTAAAAACTCATTTAAGTCAATTTTAGCCAGCAAACCTTTAGAAAATAAATATTAAGGACTGAACATCCAAAAGCAAGCAATTTTATTCTGTGCATAAAAGGAGCCAATTTGATTAAAACAGCTTTTCATCTAAGGGCTAAAAACTCCAAAAAATAGGTAATGAAAAGGTGGAAATTTTCAATTTAGCAGAAATGCTTATCGGTTAAAAGGTTTTCAGCTTCAAATCTCCTTCAGAAACTTTGTTAATCACATGAACCCTTAAATTCTTACTCAATAACAAAATAAAAACAAAAAAATCGTGTGATTAACTAGCGCAATAACAAAATCTATAAAATGACAACTCCCATTTAAGGTTATGTAAACCTAACCTATAGAATTTAAAAAAAAAATAGCAGGATAAAAATTAAAATTAATGTAATTCAATTTCTATGTATTTTTATCTAATAAAAATCACTTTTATAATTGGGCGAGTTATAAAGTAAAAATAATAATAAAACATATAAGGAAATAACTAATTGCTAACAATTTTTTTAAAAATAAAAATACCTATAATACCAGTTATGTGCGCGCACACATTTGGTTATGTAAAATAAATTTATTTATTTATGCAATACAGTCTCAAAGAAGAGAAAGATTTAGTATATCAAATAAAATGATTATTCACTATTTAATCGATTTAATGATTAAGCATTTTATTATGCATATCAAAGTACGTTGAATTAAAAAAAAAACAGCGTGTGTTCGAGAATTTTTTTCTCGCAAATTATAACAATGAAAGAAGATTTTTCGAACTTTAACCTTTTTTTAATTAAGATAAATGAATTTAATAAAACATCATAATTAAACATCTCTGAATGTAATAAAAATCTTGTATTTTTCTTGTTTCTATGTGATTTCCCGCGCAAAAAAAGCATAACATAACCTATAAAATTTTTATATTTTACCAAGAAATTTAATATATATTTAAAAAAATCTCTTGGAAATATAAATAAAGAAGAATCTATTATATATTTTTTATAAGGCTCAATAAAATGTACCGGCAAAAAAATAAAGAAATCTTTGAATATAAAGAATTTCATCTGCGCGCGTATATTTTTTGATGCTCTTCTTCGGTTTTATTATGTTTAGTTTTTTTATTTCTTTGTTGTTTCGTGAATTATTAGTCATTCACTGTGTTCCTTATTTTTAGATTAGAACACTTGTTTTCTAACCTAAAATAGTATATTTACGGCTCGAGTCCAGAAAAGTAAAGAATGGCCCAAATCGCACGTAAATTACCTTCCGAGGCGAAGCCGAGGATGGTAAACTGCGATTTGGGTCATTCCTTATTTATGGACAAGGCTCGTATAACATTTTTCTGTGTCTGTGGCGAGAAAACGAGTATTTTTCGGACGCGTAGCGTCCGGGAAATACGTGCTTTCTCGACGCAGACCAGAAAATATTTTTTGACAAAATATGTTAGGCGTGACGCGACGAAAATATGCTATTTTTTTTAAAGAAATTTTTTAACTTCCTTCCTAATTCTTTGATAAAAAATGTTGCATTTTTTGCAAATTTAATTAAGCTTTTATAATTTTTTAGCTATAAAAAAACTGCAGACGTTATAAAATTTTCTGCTGTCTTTTATATGTACAATAATATCCGGCAAAAACAAACAATTCCCTTTTTTATTATCTTCTGGCTCTGAAATAAGCCAACAAATGTTGCGTCTAGCCTTTATATTTTTTGTTATCCTTTCGATAGAGACGAGATACCCTCAAGAAAAAGTACATTTTAATTTATAATCTCTTTGTTTCTTAGGAAAAATAAGCTCACGTGTAAAATTAATTACGCAACAAAGCCCTTAAAAAAATAAACACGCAACATAGGAGGGAAATTTAAAACTTAAAAAAATTTTTAAATTGTCACAAAAGTATCCTTCAATCATTTCCGCATGTAAAATGTAAATAATAATAATATTCGCAATCAACATGAAACGCAGCATCTGTTCACATTTTATCCTCCCCACTCAGACTACATTTTAAAAGAGTAGGGATAAGAAATATTGTATATGGCGGAGGTGTGGTTAGTTTATATTACTAAAAACTATAGTATATGTATATGTTTTTATTTAAAATAAAAAAAAGTAAAAAGAGACAGAAAATAATGAAAAAAGAAAGAGCGGGTGTATTTATATGGTATAGATGGAGAACCCTAACCATAGTATAGAGACTGTGGGAAAATTCTCAGGCCAAGGAGGTACTACACTATACCATAAGAACTATCTGTATTATATGGACAGTGGTTCTCAAATGAAGTTTTTATTTTTCAAACTTTGATATTATATGGTTAACTCCCTTTCACAAAATTTATTTATTATACTTTCACGAAATTTTTTTTTTCTTTTACATTTTATTCGCCTGATTTTTTATCAATTAGAATATTCAGGGATGCAGTTTTTTGATTTGCGATTTTTTTGAGTATCACTGAGCTAATTTTTTTTATAAAAAATGAAATCGACGAACCGAAGAAAAGAATTACATATGTGTTGATATAAATATGTACTTTGTTGAATGCAAAAAAAAATAAAAGACACACTTGGGTTTTAAAAGAATAGTCCTTTTAAAATATATGAGGCACTGACCACAAAATTAGTCAATGGGGGTTCAGCAAATTGTATATTTTTCCAATATGTTCAAAAAAATTTTGTTAAAAAAGAACCTTGGTTTCACTTATACAACCTGTTACATTTAATAACCTCAAAAAATTATGTATTTTTTCAAAAATAAAGGCAAACCAAGATGATTTGTTATGATTTTTTGGACATATTGCATATTAAACAGTTACAGAGTATTTTTATGGTCTGAAATACACTGAGTAAAAAAAATCATTTGAACAAAACAAAAAAAAAAAAATTTTTTTTGCAATAAAAAATTTAGTACTAAATAATTTGAATAGAAACAGTAAGTAAGGATACTAATACCGTTTAAACGCTGCTGTAACAATTGGTTCCCATGTATCAAAAAATACAGTTTCAAAAAAAGCTTTTAAGATAAAAATCCGGATGTAAACAAAAAGATTTTTATTCATTGTATTTATTATATAATTTGTAATATTACAAAACATGTGTTTAGATTTGATTTACTAATTAATTCTCTTGCTGATGCCATGATTTATTAATAATAATCAAATGGTAGTCTGAGGGAAAGAATGAAAAAGTAAATAAATAGTGTGGGGTATTATTAGCGTCACGTACAACTTTTTTCCATTCAGTAGTTTTAAAAAATTTTTGTATTTATTGCTAAAAAATCAATATGTGGGGATTTTAACCTGGATATTTAGGGAGTCTTAATTTAGGGTCTCTTAATAAATGCGGATTCTCAAAAAATTGAATTATTGGGGCCTGAGGGTATACCAAGTATTTTTATCTGCTTGAATTATATGAATTTTTCTTGGCTGCTAAAAATATAATTTAGAAACAAACAAATTTATTGTGTCATAATAACGCAACTGTTATGTAGACCCTAGGAAGGCCCTGACTAGCCCTACTAAAATTCTAAAAATATGCAAAACTTTTGTCTAAATAAAATTTTAAAATTTACCCTGTTTTTTAATTACCAGTGCAAAAAACGATCTAATTTTATTTTAATTCTGTACAGATAGCTATTAATTAAACCATATTAAAAATGTCATTAAAAAACAAGCAAGAAAAAAAAGTTGCTATTAAAAGAAAATAAAGTAATGCAACAAGTCTCTATTACAGACTCTTGTAGAGTACCCAGACAATCAACAAGTTGTTGCTACAGTATGTTACGTCTTTAACGCCAAACAGTATTTTATTTATGGTAACTAAGTCTGTTATTCTGGTCTAAAAAAAATATATTTTGTATTTAATAATAAAGCAATTCAAAAATTCAGTGTAGTACACACTGCATGGATTTACAATACACAGAGAAACAAGGAAGTATAAGTTCACCCACGCATTACAAAAGAAAACAAAACATAAGCAAAATGATCATTTACAGTCTGTATAATCTTATCTAAGCTATAAATATTTAAGGTATTAGGTGTGTCATCCTTTTTTTTTATTATTATTTATTGTTTATCTCTTTTTTTAATCCTGCTTTGATATTGACCTTTTAATATTTTAAATTTTATTATTTTAGCTCTAGGGTATACACGATCCTTTGACATTATATATTAGTTTGTATCTGAGTCAAGTTTATGGATTAGTTCAAGATTATGTACGTATTAATTTTTTATTACAAGGAAGAGTTTCAGGCTTGGTTTAGGGCAGTTTTTTGATTGGTTTGGGATTAGAGAAAAAGGGGTAAGGTTTTTATTTAGACTGATAAGTTTCAGTTCTTTGAAGTTTCTGTTAACAGTTCAAATCAAATTCAACAAAAATTTATTAAAACTTCACAAACCCTCCTTAAAATCAAGTTACCTCAGCTTCCCCACATGAAAAACAAACAAAATTTTAACAACAGAATTCTGCTGTCTAGATAATCGAATTACACGAATTTCATTGATTTTAAATATTTTTTAGGTTATGAGAACAAATAACGTTTTATTAACATTTTATTTATTTATTGCTCAAAACACTAAAAAAAAAAATGTTTTTTACATATAGTATCGATTACTGTACATATTTTAAGAAATATCGTTTTTGCTTCTTCTGCTATGATCAAGATTCAGAAAAGTATTATATCTGTTACTTAAAAGAAGAGAATCTCTTCTCTATAAAAATTTTTTCTTATGCAAAAAAAAAGTAGATAAAAAAACGAATAGGATATATTATGTACATTTCCGTATTATAATAATAAAAGGTTAAAAAATCACATGGAAAAAGGAGAAAAATATTTATAAGAAATATTCGTGAGAAGCCTTAAGGGATATTTTTTTTAAATCTCTGTGGGTAGCTTAAGATGTTTAAGTTTGTTATTATTAAAGTAAATCAAAAAAATAAAGAATTTTTTTTTTTGATATGTCAAACACTCGAGGGGGTCACGATGTTAAAAATTTCTTGGTCTTCTTTTTTATCGTGATTTTGCAATTATATAATTTTATGGATTGATTTATTCTGGTGATTGCATGGGGTTGTTTGGAGGGAAAGAGATTTTTTGATGGGTTTTTCTAAATTTATGAAAATTATTGTTCAAGTTCATTATTCAAGGTCCTTCTACAGGATGGAACCATCATCCAATCACTAAATTTAAACAAACTCATTTCTTTATTACTATAAACCACGCTCTCCTCCAAATTACAAATACCTCGACAAAAAAACCTTCAACACTTTAATTCACAAAACCCTAAAATCTTCTTCAAAAAAACAAACTTTGAAAAAATTGACTTGCATAAAAAAAAATCTTATGTACTTTTATAATAAAGAGCTGCAATTCATCAATTTCAGTACTCAAAATTGGACACACTTTTTACGTAACGACGACAGTTTTACGTTAGCATATTTTAAAAAATAAATCAAACAAGTATTCTTCATTTTTTTTTTTTTATCAAAAGAATAACAATAAAAAAAAAGCTTATCGAATTTACCGGAAATTATCTTTTTTTTTGTACTTTGTTAGTTTTTATTTAAAAAATAAAAAAAAAGAACTGAAGTCTAAATACAAGTAAATACCTTTTTTTATTTAACAAAAAAAGTGTTTACTTGTGTGTGGGAAGCTGATAATTTTATTTGTTTAAAAATGCCAATAAAAAGCTTGCAAAAAATAATCAAAAAAAAATATTTTAAAAACCGTTAAATTTGATCTAATCCTGTATTTAAAAAACTGAATATTTTTAATATTTATATGCACGTCCAGTTAAATAAATGACATTTTGTTAAAGATTAAAATCAAATATGCATAAAAGTTGATATTAATAAATTAAATGAAAATAAAAATTGTCATTACTAGTTTTAAGGATAATCTATAAAATAAAAAACCGTTAAAAAAACATGAAAAGTAATTAAATAAAATATTTTACAAAAAAATATTCGTTGCATCATTTAAACCCTAAAATCTGTCATTTTAAGATAAAAAAAATCAGATCGTTTTTAGATTTTCAAAGTCTCCTTATTCGCGTGGGTTAAATCCGTTAGGATATAAAATTTTTTAATGCACAATAATATTAAAAAATAAAAATATAATTCTTGTATTAACTTGTATAATATATTTATAACTGCAACATGTTTTATCGGAGATACTTTCTACAAGGTCCGGTAATATATTAAATATGTATAAGAGAGGAAAAAGGCTTTTGACTCGGCTTTTGACGACTAAATGTGTTTTTTTTTCATATAATATAATGTGCATATACATAATAATATGTAAGATTTTTCTTTTTAATGCGATTTAAGTTTAATATTTTTTAAGTGATTTATAACCTAATAGTTCAACTATTTTTATTGAATATTAATATAACGGTTAGAAAGGTCATGATGATCTTGGAACTTTTTTTAAGTTAAAAAGATTACATGGTTATGTAATATTAATTTTATTTTATGAATTGATTAATAATTTTGTTATTTAATTCGTGAGATATATACTTTGTAAAAGCAGACGTGTGATTATTCAAGTTTTGCTACCAGTTTTAGTATTAGGAGTTTCATAATTTTAGTAAATAAGAAAAAATTTTGAGGATTTAAAATAATGAATTTTTCTCACAAGTGAAATGAGCTTTAAAGTTTGTTTAAACTAGTAATATACTAGTAATATACTAGTTTAAACAGACATAATTTAATATGTAACTAAGCATGAATTAATATGAGTTTATGCATATAAGAAATGTTTAAAAATAAAATATTTTTCTCGCAGATTTTCTGACCTTATTTAAGTAGCTACTTGTATTTATTATGATGCACTTTAAATAATAGCTATGTTCAGAATTAAGAAGAAAAAAATTTTCTCGCAAGTGAAAAGACTTTCTAAACTTATATAAGCATTCAGAATCTAAAATTCTATAAGCAGTGAAAATATATGACAAAGTTTTTTAAAACATTTTGAATATAAAAAAAAATATTTTTCTCGCAATTGAAATGAGTTTCTAAACCTATATAAGCAAATAAAATTTATATATTCTAAATTACATCAAAATTAGCGAAATAATTGAAAATATCTATTTTTTCTCACAAGTGAAATGAGTTTCTAAACCTATATAAGCATTCAAAATTTTCGTTGATTTTGAGGTTGGTTTTCTTTTAAGCAGCTTGATTTTTTCAATGGTTAAATTATAACTTGAAAATTGTATTGAATTCAAGAACATTGAAATTACTACTTAAATTGCATACTTGAGTTACTCAAAAAAAGGTCTAAAATTTACTCAGAAAAAGCACTATATTAAACCCAGTGCTTATACATTATTAAAATAAAATATTCCTTATTCAAATTTACTCTTTGAATAACAAAAATTGCATTACATACTACAATACAGAGTATCTGCTTTGCATAAATAAATGTGCAAGCTAAAAAAAAATACTGAAAAACAAAACAGCTTCCCTTATAAGTATATAGGCAAAAAATACAAGACAAAAGCGAATATAGGTGGAAAAAAAAAGATAACGAAAATAAATAAATAAATAAAACCCACGCCATAAAAAGCCAACAAGGACATAAAATATCAGAGCATAAAAAATATTCTTTAAAAAGTCCCTTATTTTTTATACACTAAATAAAAATTCAAGAAATCGTGTTCCAATTAAAACAACTTTTTCCTACAAAATATAAAACTCTCGATTTTAAACTTAAAAATCATAATTTTTTCATATTATATAAAAAAATATAATCTTATACATGTTTATGCAGCTGATAAGTCACTTCCGTTATTTAAATTAATATATACTAATATTTTGATAAACTTTCTATATAGTAGTGAAATTAAAGTTCATTTATATTAGTTTTTCTTTCAAAAAAAATTAAAAACCGTTATGCATTATTACAATACAGAAAAATAAGTACTTAAATTCATAGTGGGGGGCTCGTAGATACAAAGTAAAAGAAAAATTTAAAATGCACATACGTTTTTATTATACATTTTAATATTTTTTTATTTAAAAAAACGTACAATTATGAATGTACCTGATATGGTTAAAGTATCTCTCACTGGGTGTGGCCTTTTTCTATATATTTTATTATTTTACCATGTGTTTTTGATTTTTCTAAAATTGCAAGATTTACATTTTTTTGAGTGTCGTTTTTTTGATACACACGTGCTTTACTTATGTTTCTCTGAAAGAAAAATCTGTGCATTTTTAATTCTTACATATGTGGATTTTTGAAGTACATTTAATTTAATTAAAATACATGTGTCTTTAAATTTTAAGTGCTTTTTGTTGAAAGTTACGTAAATATAAATTTTAATACAGAACATATGCACTTTGCATTAAATTAAAAAATATTCAAATATAAATCATTTCAAACAATAAACTTCGAAAAAAAAGCATCCCTTTTATTTAAAAATAATATTTTTATGCAAGATCATCAAACATAAACAGAGTTAAGTGTCAAAGGGTTTAAAATGATTCTTTTCATAAAATTTTTTTTTTAAAGGGGTGAAGTATTTTTTGAATTTAAAAGGGGAAATAAAATGATACAATTTAAAGTTTTCATTCTACATGCAAAAATAAAATTATATTTAATTAAGGAAAGTTTGTGGATTTACAAGTCTGGACAAGCATTTTTGAAAAAAATTATTAAGGTTTGCGTCATTATTAAAAAATAACACACACCTGCCTTTAAAAGATTGAATATAATGAGTTTGTTTCTTTGATTTTTAAAAAATTCTCCAACATAAAAAAAAGATACAGTAAATCTTTCATTCTTTAGTCTAACATTATTAGTTTGAAAGAGAGAGAGAATAAGAAGTTAATCAATGCATAAATAACTAGCAAGTAAATTGAACATCTAAATACTTTGTGTATGACTTTTCTATAGCTAAACGTGTACACAATTCTAAAGAAATTTTTTTAACTTACATTGATATAATGTATTCGTTTTTAAACAAGAGAGAATAGTTTATTTATACGTGTAACAGGTGTTTATTGTAAAAATTGAAGGTTAGGATTTTCAAAAGTTAAAATATTTTTATTATAATAAAGAAAAATGAAAATATAAGGTGTTATGTTAGTGCAGCTACTGTTATTAGCTTGTGTTTTACATTTAAAACAGCATGTTAGCTTTGTTATTACGTTAAAGTCGATTAACTCTGTGTTAACTGGAAGGATTGTATGAATTTATTACAAAAAATGTGGAAAATTTACATGATTTTAGTAGAAATTTACAAATTTTTAGAAAATGAGGTAATTTTTTTTTTCTCGCAAGTGAAAAGGTTTTCGAAAACTATATAAGGAGGCAACATTTTATTTAAGGTTTTGATTAAAGAAGTTTATGAAAAAGAAATTAAAAGGAATAAGATTAGAAAAAAATTAAATTTTTCTCGCAAACAAAATGAGTTTTCGACTTGGTTTTTGAATTTATAGATTGTAATTTTGTAAAATAGGATAAAGAGTTAAAATATATCAAATGATAATTTTAAATTGATTAAATTAAAAAGTAATATATCAAATTTTCTCGCAAATGAAAAGTTTTTTTTTTAATACAGATTTACACCTTTTCATTTGCGAGAAAATTTAAAAATAGATAAATAGATAGCTCAAAGTTATAGTAAAGTATAAAATTAAGTAGCTGAAAGTTTAAAATATTTCCTTAACTGTAAAAAGGAATAGTTTTCTCGCAAGTGAAATGCATTTCTAAGCCTATTTAAGTCGCCAAAATTTAATTAATAAGAAAAACCCCATAGAAAACATAAGAAACTTCTTAATTCTTCCAAGTAAATTAAGTTTACAGAAACCAGCTAACATCCAAAATGAAATTTACGGTTCTATTTTATCTTTTTTGTACACTACTAAAAGAAAAGAATCTTTTTCCAAAAAATATTGTATTCATTAAAAAAGCAAATAAGAATAAAAAAAATAAATATAAATGCCTACTGATTATATCATGAAAGCGCATGCGTTTACCTTCTTTATAGCAATTACGCGGGTTCTCGAGTTACAAAATCCAAAGAAAAATACTTTTTTTTTTAAACATATACACATATTATAAGCAACAAGTGGAGAAAAAAATGAGGCATTGTGTATCTTAAATAAAATAGAGGGGAATTATAATAAGGAGACGAAGAGTTTATAAGGAATAAGAATAAGAAGAAGGCATAAAGAATAAGAAGAAGAAATATATATAGAGGGGGTGGGATCGCCACGGTCGTGGTCTGCCTGGGAAAAGAGCGGACCACGCATATATATAAAGGCCACGCTACGCTGACCCCGAAGGAGTTTCGCACACCCAAAGAAAGACACCCAAAGGGCTTTTTGCACGCCCCCGCGACTTTACTACTTAGTACTTATGATTTCTTATTTCGTTTCCTTATAAGAGAATTCCTTTAATTTTTTTATGTTGCTTTTTTAAGGGAAAATTGATACCCTTTAAAGATTTTGAGGTTATGGAAGATTAGCTTCGGAGAATATTTATTTGTAATTATATAGGTTTAACATTTTTATGTTTATTATAGCTTCATTTGTAGATTGAGTGAGAGAATTCAAAATTTGAAAATTTTGACCCTAGGGCTAGAAATTAAAATCTGCGTTCTTATTATCAATAAAATGCAAATTTTTTTTATTAACAAATTGCGTGCATACATGAACTATCATGTAAAAATATTTAATTTCGTGCTGCAGAGCTTCTTTATTATTAAAATTGTTTTTTAATTTACATGAACTTTTCTAAAGAAAGGGCCGGATTTTTTACGTGACCTCTGTGTCTTATTATGTGACATTTTTTTATTATTCTTCAAAATATAAGGTCATTTTTAAAATACAAAAAAAAAACAACAAAAGTGTCCCAATTATAAAAATTTTAAAATAATTTTTTTTGTCCGGTCTCACCGCGTAATTTTCGTCTTTATCGCTCTGAAAATTAAAGTTTCTTTTTGTCATAAAAGTAATTTTTCTTTAAGAAACCTCACGCAAATTTTGTTTTAATTACATATTTTTTTATGTTTTTTGAATATCATAATTAAAGACTAAAAAATAAAAAATACGTGAGAAAAATATTTTTTTGCGTACATCCGTTAATTTAAAAAAGTACTATAACAATTGACCTAATTTTATTTAATAGAGTAAAAAAAACATAAAAATTCTATTATTGTCTTATAATCGCTTTGTGTGTGTGTGTGTAATATTAAGATTTAGATAACACGTGGACCTTTTAATACAAAAACCAAAAAAAACCAGAATTGATTTTAATCTTTTTGAAAAAAAAAATAGAAAGTTTAAAAATCGAAGGACGAATTTCGTGGTGTGGGTTATTTTATTAATTAAATTGAAAAAACAGGTTTTTTAATGAAAAAAAAAAATTGACTTTACCTTCTGGACATGTGCATTTGTATGTTAATTGATCTAATTGGTGACAATTTCCACCGTTGTGACATGGAGATGGATCGCATGGGTAATATTCGTTTTCGCAATTTTGACCTGTGAATCCACTGTCGCATATGCATCTGAAACAAAAAATAATTTAAATATCTGAAAAAAAATTGACTAATTTAAATATTTGTCTGGCATGTGTGTATTATCTAAAGTAAAAAACCCCAAAAAATCCTAATATTCCAAAAACTTAATTCTATAAACAAATAAAATAAAAAACCAATAGAAAATCCAAAAAAACAAAAAACTTGTTGTTTACATAATGACCAACTTTTTTTAAAGTATCAAATAACTCATAAAAATAATATCTATTATCTAAATTAAATAAAAAAAATGTCGAAACCCTAATAAAAAAAAACTACGTATTTTATTAAAAAAGTATTCAAAAATAAATCACACCTTGCTTTCGTTACAATAATTAATAGCAGTAGATATTTTAATTGATGAATAAAAATCATTTTTTTGAGAGTAGCAATTATCTTGTTCAAGTAAAATATTATTCCACATAATATAATTAAAATATTATTTCATATTAACAGAATGACACTTTTTTTAAAATATATTACACGCACAATTTTATCACCCACCATAATATAATATCACAATTAAATTAATACACTTAAAAAAATATACACAAGAAAATCTCCTTTGGTCACTTCAAATAATTCACTAAACTAAAATAAATATTGCACGTGTTTTAATATATTTCTAATCCACAAATACACACATAAAATTGCACTAATAAATACTTGCACTAAACATATTAGTTTTTAAACTTTCTGCTAGGAATAAGAAAAAAAATTTATTTCTAAGTCTGGTCCATCGACCTTTTATTAATCTTTTTATAAAATTGTTTTTTATTAACAATTTTTATAATATATAGAAAATTACTCTTATCCTGTGTGTGTGTTACAGTGTTACGTTATAAAATATATTTCTTCTTTTGAATTATCCATGGTGGAGGCGTTGCCAAATCTCTGCTGGACCATTTCATTATTTTATTTTATTAAATTTTTATTATACATTTTCTTATTTTATACTTTAAATGATAAATTATGTCACTTAAATTCACATTATTTAACTTTTAATTATTTGTTTATTATTCAATTTTGGAGTTTAAACACAATCACTGTAATGCACAATTTATTAATATCAACAATATAAAAACGCGCGTATATCTCCAATGAAGGTTGTCGAAAGACTGAACTAACCTGACCTTTTTTAACGCGTGCCAAACAGAGGGCGCTACTTGTTTATAAATAAAATGTACACACATACAAAAGTAAAGAAGAAGGGCATATTATTATATTTTTTATATTCTCCATATTCTCGCCCCCTTTCTTCTTTAAAAGCCACTTGTGGGAGCTTATAATAATCGTTAATGTTCGTTTATTTCCGTATTAATTCGTTAAGAGATTTAGAATTCATCTCATTTTCTGTTGCTGCGTCGATGTCTCCACGGGATTTTATTTATTTATTCCTTATTACCCTTTTTCTTATTTGACATTCAGATTATACTCTTTTTAGTTTTTTTTTATCTTTTTTTTTGGTAAATAAATTATTAATATTTCTTTTTTTTTATCTATTAATAATGTAATTATGAGTAAGTATATTTAAATAAAGAATTTATTAGATAAAAAATATTTTAATTAGATTTCTATTGTATCTAGAGATTTTTATCTATATTCAATATTAATGATTGAAATTTAAAAATTTTTTTTGGTTAGGTTATACACTTATTGAATTAAAAATTAAGTATTACGAAATATTAATGAAAAAATCAAGTTTTTTTTCTTAAATATTGAATAAATTACCTATTTTTTTAAAAATTTACAGTTATAAAATTAAATGTTATATAATTTAAAAATAATGATAATTCACTTGTTTATTGTTACCCCCACTCCAATACTAAAAAATTAAAATTATTTATGCACTGTCAGTAGGGAATTAAACAGAACTGATTTTTCTCACTCTATCTCACCCTCGTCAAAAAAAATTGTTTATATTGTATTTTTTTAGTTACCCCCTTTAAAAATAAAAATTCACGTGATTTATTCCCCCCACCCTAATTTTATTTGATAGTCAGTGTAAGTTAATAAAAATACTGAATCTATTATTTTTGTATCATGTTCGGAAAATTTAAGTATTACTTTACTGGTATGAATTTATAGGGGTAATTTTGTGGTATCTCTCTTGAATTTAATATGTATGTGTAAATGTGGGTGAACAAAAAATATATTTGCTGTCGATAAATAATAAAAAAAAAATTTGATGATTTTATTTGATTTATAATATTCTTTTTGTTTGTGTTGATCTTATGGATTCGATTTTAATAAACCAATTTTTTTTTAGGAATATTAATTTTTTTTGTCATTTTTTGCATGTTATCATTATTTTGGTAGAGAAAGCTCGATTTTTTATGAATATAATTTTTCCCTAGGGGTAAAATTACTTTCATTAATAAACAAATATTTGGAGTGGTTTTAGGGAATATTATAACGTTACTACAGATTTCTAGGGACACTAGTGTTAAAAAAATTGAACTTAAGTAAAGAGAAATTTAGCAAAATCCTGAAAGGAGCGTTTTCCTGGAGAAGGATTTCGCTAGATTTCTGGTGATAGCTACTAAATTTAAATTATTTTAACACTAGAGCCCCAAGAAATCTAGTAAAGTAAGGCATTATACATACAAAGAGGGAAATTATTTTTTAGCTTCAATATTAATATTTAAATGTTTCAAATTTTGCACCCGTACCCCCGATTTCGTCGAATTTAAGTCATCCCCGGATATTTTCGAGAGCAGCAAGGCTAGGAGTAAAAAATTGCCAGAAATTTTTATAAAATCTATAAGGCCACCCTCGGAGGCGAATCTCCATTATTGAAAATTCTCAAAAGAAAATTCTCAAAATACAAAAGTTAATTAGCGTCTCGATTAGCGTCTTTTTTTCATAATAGAAATTCCTGTGTTAATCATGGGGTGCATGTGAATAATTTCGGTTGAAGGAAATCAATGTAAAGTCTGCAACTTACAAGGACGCACAACCCTCAGGCGATGTGTGCAACAATTATTTGAACTGTCATTAATCATGTGTATTGATAACTAAGTTTGTATCATTTTGAATAATTTTTACAGGAAAAATAATAAATTTTAATTTTAGATAAAAAACCATGGGTACATTTCAAAGGAAATTTAGACATTGATTCAATTTAAACAAGATAAACTTTAATAATCAAAAAATTAAAATAACATCTAATTTTTCCCAGTCTTTTTATTTTATCAGCCTATTAATATCCTGTCAAAAAATTTATTATCTTCCAAATTTCTGCGAACACAATATAATTTATATCAGGTTCACACAGCAACTGTTATTATCAACCCAAAAAAAATAAAAAATTGATATCAATATAAAATTCTGAAGTTAATTTTTTATTCAACTATCCATACTAAGTCGTTTTCTTGTTTTATTGTGCTGCACAGTAAAAAAAAACATGTATGGGGTATCATTTGAATCTATAAAAAATTGTATTTATAAAGCAAGAATCGTTTAAAAAAGGAAAGGTTAATTCTAAAAAAAAAAAAATGTATATATATTTTTCAAATTCTTATCGTTTATACATATTATTTTTTATAAAAAAGCAGAAAGAGAAAAATCGGCCCTTTGAATCTCTTTTTCATTTATTTATTTCTTCTCCTATAAGGATTATTCATGCAGAAATGCATATAAGAGATTGTATTAACGATTTTTTGTTTTTTTTTGTTTTTGTGAAACAGATCTTTTATAAATAAGAAAATTTTAATTAATTAATATAATTTTTATTTTTTATTCTTTATCGATTGAATTTAATCTTTGTATTTTTATTTTGAGGGTACTGATTGGAAAAAATAATCTGGTTTTATGTGGTGAATGGAACTGTTTTTGATGAATGTGATTGGAGGGCGTTGGAGGGCAAGTTTTCAAGATGTTGTAGTTAATTGAGTAACTATCACCCTTAAAATTTAATTTCACCTTAAAAAGTTATGTGGGTCCAGAAAGTTGGACAATTTTTGGGAAAAAAACTGAATGTATGACACCCAGGAATAGCCTAGATTTTTATATATAGACCAAAATATATTAGATTTACATATGACATTTTTCGGTATTTTGGTTCTGGAGGGGTATACCGGGCCATTGAAGGACCGCCGTTTACCCAAGCTTTTTATTTTATGTTACACAGTAGGCGTCCACTAATCCGGACTCGCGTGATTCGGACGACACTTAATCCGAATCAGGCGGCACCGGCGACGGATTATTTAAAAAATTTTGTACGAATTTTCCAAAAGATACTTTAAATAATTTAAGACAAAAAAAAAGATTTAAATAATAAAAGATATGTAAACGTATTATTTTAAAAAAGATTATAAAAACAATAGGCTTAAGAAGGAGTAGTTTATTCATTAGGTTTTGTATTTAAAAGGGCAAAAAATCTTTTTTTTCTTTTATTTTTCTTTTAATTTAAAATCTTTCTTTTGGTAGGCGTTATCATTGCTATAGTTATTTAATGATATTTAAAATTTAAAAACACAAGAAAGATTGCACTTATTTAATTCATATAACTTTTAAGCATTAATATTCATTAATATATGCACTCCGCTTAATCCGAATTTTTCATAATCCGGTCCGGTCTTAGCCCCAATTAATTCGGACTAACGAGCGCCTAGTGTATATTATTTTAAGCGCGAGTAAACAGCGGGTGCTCAATGGTCCGGCACCTCAGCCAGAATCAAAAAACCGTAAAATGTCGAATACACTTAGCATGTTTTGGTATAATCTAAAAATCTAGGCTATTTAGAGGTTTCAAACTTTCACTCTTTTTGCCGAAAATTGGTGAACTTTGTGGACCCATAACTTTTCCAGAACCCAGGGTAAAAAAGAATTGTCTGTAGAAAGTCTGTATGCTTTGGACTTGTCTATCTCTGAGCACAAATTCAGCAGTCATACTCATACAACCATAATTATCACCAAAATAATGATTTTTGTGTTTTTAGAGTAAAATTGAAATTTTTAAATGGTATTTAGTTTTGAATAAGGTAAAGTCGGGAAAATTTTGATGTTCTGGCTTTTAGGAGTACATTTTTAATACATTTTTCTGAATAAGTAGTAAAAAAGATCATTCGAATTTCTAAAAAATAAATTTTTTAGGCCCCATTTTTGTTATAAAGAATTAACCTCCTCAAATGGTAATTCCAAATTCTTCACGAGCAAATCAAGGTGAACCATTATTCAATAAATTCAAAACAAATTTTAATATTTTTAAATACTTTGTTTGTCTTATAAATTGTCAATAAATTTCAAACATAATCCATTTTTTTGTCAATTATCAAATTGATTACTGTCAATAAAAGTATAAAAAAAATTTACTTGAAAATAAAGTAATTTAATATCTTCTCATCTTCAATATCATCAATTTCATAAGATGATAAAGATATATGTGTGAGAAAAATAAAAATCTATCATCAAATTTCATTAAAAAACACTTTTTTTCTTATTAATGTAAAAAATATTGATATGTGGTTTAACATCACGACATAAAAAGCATTTCTTTTCAAAAAAAAAGTACATTATTGGCTTTAAACTTTCTTTTTAATATTCAAATTCATTTTGATACAAAGAAACAAAATTAGTTATCATAATTAATAATTGGCTACTTATTTTCATCTTGTATAATAGCTGAAACCACCGGAAAAGAAATTCATTTAATTTATAAATTTTACTTCCGTTTTTATCATGCACCTTGCAGTCAAAGAAAAATATTTTAACTGTACTTTTTTATTAACTGGATCTTTTAATAAAAATATTAAAAGCTGGTTAATTATGTGGTTTTTGGGTATCTCGTTATTTGTGAACAAAGAAAATTTTGGTGTTAAGTAGGTTATGGTAGTGGGTAAGGTTGGGTTTAAAAAATTAAGCCCCAAAAACCCATTTTTAATTTTCCTCCAAAGTAGAATATTAGGTACATTTTGACCTGGACCCTAAAAACTAATTTTTACCAAAATTTCTACCCCTTTAAATTTATCCAAGTCTCTGTCCAAGACCCATTACGATTAAAATAATTTTAATTTACAACATTATTTATAAAAATTAAGCAACGCAATATTTAACTACACATAAAAAACTATTTTTAGGAGTGGCTTAAAAATTGCACACTACATACTTATTATGTGTACATTAGGAATTTATAACAATTTGATTGATATGAACAAAAAATAGTAATTAAATTCTAAACACACACACACACACACACAATTATTATTAACTATATATAGAGAGTGTGTATGCGTAATCATTAATTTGATTTTTATTTACATAATAAACAATTTTATGCATTTTCATTTATTATGATTAATTTTTTAAAGGAATAAAAATTTCATAAATGTCTTTTTTTTTTCTTTTTTGAATTTCAATAATAATTAACGGTACTTTTTTTAAGTAAGCAGCTGCTTAAAATATACACATTTCTTTTTTTTTTTATTCTTTCCTTTCATCTTTATATTTTTGATCATATGTGTTTTTTTAAATTTTCTCACATTTTTTTACAAATAATTTAATGATTTCGTTATTAGAAATGTATTAATACACGTAACAGGAAATTATTATTAGATCAATTAATTGAGGTATATGTTTGCTAATCAGTTCCAATACACATTGAAAAATTTCTTGTCCTCGTAAGCAGTTATTTATTATCTTAGCAGTAAATGTCGTGTACTTATAAGGGATAGTTAAATTTACAATTGAGCAGTTATATTTTTTACATTTATTTATATTTTAGCTCAGACGTTATTTAATTTAAAAAAAATTTTTTTACTGTCTATTCTCGCAAGTAAAATGAGTTTCAGAAGGTATAATAAAGAACTAGAGCCAGATTTTTTCAATCAGAGCAATGACATGAGTAATTTAATAATTGTTTTTAAATTATTCTCGCAAGTGAAATGAGTTTGCTAGAGAACAATTTTTTTGGTCGTGGATTCATGAAAAAATGATTGTCCCCAAATTTTCGGCAGAAAAAAGTGAATGTTTGAAACTTCGAAATAGCCTAGATTTTTAGATTATGCCCAAAGCATACTTAGTTTATATTTGAAATTTATTAGTATTTTGGTTCTAGAAGGGTGTAACGGGGCATTGCAGAGCCGTTCACCCGCGCTTTTTTTAATGGGGTAAGCATAATTTTAAGCGCGGGTAAACGGCGGATATAATGACCCGGCATACCCCATCCAGAACCAAAGTACTGAAAAATGTCCAATGTAAACGGAGCATGTTTTGTATTAATCTAAAAATCTAGGCTGTTTCGAGGCGTAGTATCAGTTTTTTGCGAAAAATTTTAAACCTACAACTTTTATCAGAACCCGCGGCTAAAAAAACGAAAATACGAAAATGAAGGTTTTAGTCTTGGCTATACCTTTAATTAAAAATTTGTGATAGGTTCCATTAATGCAGTTTTATATTATGTAATATAATATATCGTCCTTTCCAAAGCCTACCAACAGCCTACAGAGGCCTTACAAATTTGAAAAGTTTTTTCCCAAATTCAAATTAGAATAAGCAAAAGCCACTTCAATACATTATATCAGAGCTGGGCAACGGCTGCACGCTAAAATCCTTATATACGGCATACGGCATACGGTTCAATGATATTTTATCCTTATATAAGGTAAAATTCATACGGCATCCGTATGAAATTAACCGTATGTAAGGCAAAAGTCATAAGGCATCCGTATGGAAATATCCTTATATAAGGATATTTTCATACGGATGCCGTATGAATTTTACCGTATGCACGGGTAATTTCATACGGATGCCTTATGAGTTTTGCCGTACATACGGGTAATTTCATACGGTTGCCTTATGAATTTTACCTTATATAAGGGTAAAATATTATTGAACCGTATGCCTCCTTAGCCGTATGATTTTTTATACGGCAAAATTTCGTACGGTATCCGTATGAATTTACCCGTATGTACGGCAAAACTCATAAGGCATCCGTATGAAATTACCCGTATGTACGGCAAAACTCATAAGGCATCCGTATGAATTTACCCGTACATACGGTAACATTCATACGGCATCCGTATGAATTTTACCGTACATAATGACATTTCCATACGGATGCCTTATGACTTTTGCCTTACATACGGTTAATTTCATACGGATGCCTTATGAAATTTTGTCGTACATACGGGTAAATTAATACGGATGCCTTATGAATTTTCGCCGTAGATACGGGTAATTTCATACAGATACCTTATAAATTATAACTGTTTATGGCATTAATTTATTTATTGGCACACCATAATCAGAATTGATGTTTAGGAAAATAAGTGAAAAAAAATGTTCTAATTTACTTTTGTTATATTTATTTATCATGAAATTTATTTTTAAGTATTTACAATAAGAAAATATATTCTTTTTCTATAACGTAAGGCATAAAATTTAGAGAATGATTTAAGAATTTTAAATATCGAAAGGATTTTTTCTTTAACTAATTACATCTTAAATAACAAAAGATCATCATTGACTGATTCATTGTTTGAAAAGCTAATTTTCCTTAAAGAAAATAAAAAATATATTCAATATTAATTTTGGAGAAAAATGTATGCAATAAAAATTGTTCTTTACTCATTCAATTGAATTCTAAAATGAAAATTAAAAATTTTTGATTGTATTTTTCCTGTTATAAATAATAATTTTATTTTTAATGCTTTCTATAAACAGTTGTTTAACTTTTTTTGAATATCTTCTTGATTTTAAAACATATTTATATTTAGAAAATAGAAGCAAAAGAATTTTTTATTATTGGGTAAGTCTTATAATACCTATTTTAAGAATGCAATTTTTTGCATATTTAAACAATATTATCGAACTTTCTTCCAATTTCTTTATAAAAGTCAAATATTTACTAAGATAATGCCCTTATAAAAGCTTACGATTGTTTCATATGGATCCTTATGCAGAGCAATGTATAGGGTAAGTGTACTAGCAGTCGGCCACTTAAGCGCACCGTGAACTTTGAATTAACTTTAAATATACTAAATAAACTTTTTTTGCCGAATTAATGCATTTAGTTCATTGTTTATACCTAATAGTTATTAATTATAATGTGAAAAATTAAATTTTAAACATAGTTTAGCTAATAAAAAGAAAAAAATAATAAAACAGCATATCCACTAGTAGTCGACCACCCACCCCGGTTGTCGACCTAAGCTTACATTAGTGGTCGGCCGCTCAGATTCATACACCGAACTACAGATGATTTTTAGAATATTCTTAAAAAATTGTTGAAAAAAACCTGTTTTTATAAAATTAATCATATTTAATTATAAAACTGTTAATTTATTTTTTAAATTAGCATTAAAAATTATTATGTTTATAACAAAATAATATTTACTTAATAAATAACTTTTAAATTTAGTGCCGAACCCCGCCCTCTAGTTTAAAATACACCTGCGCAGTAAGCAGCATATATGAAATACATTAAAAGATTTAAGTATTTTAAAAACTATTTTAATTAATAAAAAAGTTGCTTTATTATTGTTAATTTTAAAGTAATATCATAAAAATGCATAAATACTAATCTACTTTACAAATAGAGTCAAAAATATTGCCGTGACAAGAGTTTTTAGAACATGCCGACTACTAAAAATCGTGAAAAAAGTGAAGCCAGTGGTCGACCGTATA
Source organism: Anagrus nilaparvatae (assembly GCA_022575985.1). Classification (NCBI taxonomy): domain Eukaryota; kingdom Metazoa; phylum Arthropoda; class Insecta; order Hymenoptera; family Mymaridae; genus Anagrus; species Anagrus nilaparvatae. The sequence continues at coordinate 6,368,274 of JAKSXM010000238.1, read as the reverse complement.
TTTAATTATTAATTATTCTTTAATATTTACAGTTTTTTTAATTATTAAGTGTAATAAACTATTTTAATATGATACAAATTAATAATAATAGCATTTTTACCCATCGCATACAAAGAAAATATTAGAAATTTCAATAATAACAGTAGTCGGCCCGTTGCACGAGTCATAAAGCAAATCGTAAGAAAAGTGCTCTTCTGAGAGCATGGTATTGTTTTTATTTTTTTATTTGTATTTTAATTTGTTCAAAAGCAAAAATTTTGATTCGCAAATATTATTAATACTTATAAGAACAATATTCTAACTTTATTTTTCAATTTATTTAAAAAAATAATTATTAATTACACAAATACGAGCAAGGTGGCCGACTAGTGGGGGGTGGCCGAGCTCTAGTACAGTTACCCTATATATTTTAATAATATACTCTCCTTTATGATTTACAGCATACTGGCCCGTATATTCTCGAACCGTACATACGGTTAAACAGCATACGGAGCCGTATACTCTCAAACCGTACATACGGTCAAACAGCATACGGGCCCTTATACTCTTTAACCGTACATACGGTTCAACAGCATAAGGAACCGTATACTCTTGAACCGTACGTACGGTTAAGCAGCATACGGGCCCGTATACTCTCAAACCGTACATACGGTTAAACACCATACGGGTCCGTATGCTCTCAAACCGTACATACGGTTAAACAGCATACGGACCCGTATGCCGTTTTTGATTAAGCCTAAGCAAACGGTATACGGGTCCGTATGCTATTAAACATTATATACGGTTCAAGTGTATACGGGTCCGTATGCTGATGAACCGTATGTACGGTTCAAGTATCTACGGGTCCGTATGCTCTTAAACCGTATGTACGGTTAAAGAGTATACGGGCCCTTATGACATTAAACATTATATGCGGCTGAGATGCATAAGGCTCCCGTATAGTGTTAACCGTATATACTGCTAGGGTGCATACGGCCCCGTATGCTGGTTATCGTATATACGGTTCAAGTAACATACGGGTCCTTATGCACAAAAACCGTCTATACGGCATACGGTTACAGCGTGCCAAAATTGCCGTATATGCCCAGCTCTGCATTATATTATAAATTGTCCTCCTTATATAGTTTTAAAAAATCATTTTAATGTGAGAAAAAACATTTCCGCGATGAAAAGACACAGGGTCTACAGTTTTTTTCATTTTCATAACAAAAAATCTCGCAAGTAAAATCAGTTTTAAAAACTATAAAGGTAACCTTTTATTTTCATCGATACATTGGACTTTACGCTATTTCATCATTTCATCATCGTACTTTTATGCATGGATGCACCGCTGACTAAACCCACTCCGCAAATGAGCCCAAAGATACTTATCAAATAAATATCAATAGATAATTGAGACCAAGCTAATATAGATATTATTCAATAAAAAATAAATAAATAAATAAATTATTATCGCATAAAAATTTAAATGTCAAAAAAAATTTTTATTGCAAGTAATAAAATACCATCAAGTTAGTTTTTCATTTCTAATAAATAAATAAATAAACTAGAGCGTAATGTACAGTGTAAAGACAATTATACGTATATATAAAAAAAGCGTGCGAAATTAACGTTACAACGTCAAATGAAGTTTAAATCATTGGCGCGTGAAATTCTTTCTATGATACACCATTTTAATGTAAATAATATACTTTTTTTTTTATTGTCAATGAAATTAATTTTCACTCATCCGCGAGTTTTATTTATTTTTTAACTTTTAACTTTCGTTCTCACGAGTTAAAATGATGATAATAAAAATTTTTTTATTTTTATGCGGAAAAAAAAATATTTTATTTATAAAACGGCTAGACGTAATTATTGAATAATATTACTCTTATTAATTGCTTTGCTCTATCAGTTAGGAATTTTTATGGAGATATTAATGCATGGAAAGTATGAATGTTAAAAAGGGGCTTGGAAATAGGTTTAACTTAAAATCTATGCCAAAATTAAAAGGGTTTGAATTGGAATTATACTTTAAATTAGAGCTGTGTGATCTCCTGAAGTTTCAGGTCGAGTACTCGAAAGTTCGGCCATTTTTTAGATTGGGCTGGGTCGGATTTATGCGTAAATCCCAAAATTTTTAGAAAAAAGGCTGCAGGTACAAAGTGAATCAAAAATTAAACACTATAGTGATTAATTGAAATATTATAAAGAAAAATTGCGGTTTACGGGGATTAAAAGTTGACACTAAAAAAAAATACATTTTGGTAAGTTGCAGCGTTATATTGAAAGTTACCAAAAAATTCCATTGAGTCCTGTGATTCTAAACGCAGGGGGCCCATTGGAATAAACGGAGATTGTAGGGGGTGTTTTTTCAACATATTAAAGTCATACCCATAACTATAGATTGTAGTTAGGTTTCCCAAAGATATAGTAACATCCTCTTGTTAGCATTAATTCAGTCACTGAAAACGGATTTAAATTTTCTTTTCAAAAAAAACGAATCATCCTATTTTTATCAAACGGACTCTCCTTGGGTCGACCGTGGGTATGAAACTGACTCCTAAATATAACAAAAAATTAAATAACAATTTCTCATAATAAAACGAAACCATCACAAAAAAAGGGTACATAATCGCAAAATGATTAATATTTTATAGATAATACCGTTAATTGATAAAAAAAATTTTCCTATTCTCACGATAAACAAACTAAAAAAAATAGAAAATTTTCGGGCTAATACATAAATATGAGAATCTTCCCATAGATCTTAAAAAAAAGCGTAAATGAAATTACGATAGAGAGAAAAAATTCTAACGAAATACTTACGTCAATCTAATAATAATACGTAATTATAAATTTAATTCAATCTAGATTATTATTAAATGCAAAAAAAATTATAATTATTTTTAATCTGATTTTTCCGATTAATATGTAATCTGGAGTAAGGACATTTTTTTTTATACCTATAAAAAAAACAGGTGTGTTTATTATTATTATTGCATTTTATGTAAATTTTTGTAATGACACTTTGTTTAAATAAAACAATTGCGTGTTTGTTTAAAAAAAATTTAATTATACTTAAATTATTGAAATTATTAGTTTTTTGAATAATAAATCAATTTGACTGTAGTCGTAAATAAGTTTTTATTTTAAAAAAAATGTCTAAAAAGAAGAACTTCTCGTTTTTGTAATAATATGTGCTTGAAATTAAAAATAAAAGTCGAGCAAAGCAATAATTCGAGTCACGTATCATCTTCGTCGCGATCTTTTTAACCCTGTGTTTTCTTTGGTTTTGATGATGATGATGAAGAAGAAGAAGAACGAGTTTTGTAAAAAAAAAAATTTTTATTTATTTATTTTAGTTTGCCAGAAATGTTAATGATATATCTAAAATTCTTAAACGTTGGATTGTGACTGAAATAAGTGGATTTTTTGGTGCTAAAATCGATTTCGAATGATTCATTAGTTTTTGAATATTTGGAGTAATGGTACTGGTTTTTTGTCCATTTTTAATAAATAGGTAAATGCTAAATATTTTAAATACTTTAGAAAGATGGGTTTTCCTGAGTTTCGCAGCTTACAAGATAGTTCATGTGGAAAATTCAAGTTTTCGGGTGAGTATTGCATGAGGAAAAAAATCAAAAATTAGAATACCAAGATCTGCTTTTAAAGCAAACTAAGAGCTAAGTCATCGGAAAATTTTAAACGTATTTCTGGTCTCCAAAAAGGATTTTGAATTTTGATTGCCAGTTTTGAGTAATTAACCCAAACATAGCCCAAAAAAATTTATAAAAAATATAAATTTTTGAAAAATATTGCTGATTGAGTGAATTTTTTAATACCTCTCAGGCTTTTGGTATTACTGATCATGGTTCTGAAATATTTTCAAAATTCAAAATGGCGGATTCAAAATGGCGGGATTCTAAGTTTCTAACCTCAAAATCAGTAATTTAAGTTATTTTAAGTATTTTAAAGTTGAATTTACAGTTTTCGGGGTCATTGGATTCTGAAATCAGATTTTTGACCTGTTCACAGTAATATTTACGAAAAATGCTTAAAGTAAAAAATTTAGAAATCCGACACTTTGAGTCCGACATTTTTTGTATTAAAAATATGACTTCAGAATTCTAATTCAGTGACCCTGGAAACTTAAGAGGGGTACCAATCATTAAATCAATTAGCAATATTTTTCATGCTTTGTATTGTTTTCAAATTTTTAGCTTATTTAAGGATATTTAGCGTTAATTACTCAAAACTGGTTATCGGGAAATATATTAAATCTTCAAAATCATTTTTAGTGACTAAAAATGCGGTGGATCCATTTTTGTCTATTAAAAATTTTTAGATACTTTTGATATCGCAGACGATTTGACTATTGGTTGAGGGTTGCTTTCAGGTAACCGTTAATAAATGAATAAAAAATATTCTCTGGAATGCAGCAATGTTCTTATATTTTAAAATTTAGATTGCACTAATGTTACTGATGTCTTAACTCATTCCGATTTCTGTTTCTAAAAAAAGAACATAATAATAATAAAACCATAATTTTTTTTACAACTGCACGCAATAAATTGAACTCTGAACTCAAATTATACTGCATGTTGTCTACTTAACTCATTTTTTTCTGTGTAAAATTTCATGTCTTTTTGTATTGTAAAAAGCGAACAAAAAAACATGCATTGCATAAATTTTCACACGCATCATCATCATTATCATCTTTTCTACCTAAAAAACACGTGTCTTGTCTGCACAATTCCTTTTTATTTTTTTGTATATCACTTTCTATTTTAAAAAACTTATATTATTTCGCTCATTTATTTTTTGAATATGTAAAAGAATAAAAGAAACTTTAAAAAAAGCACACTTGTTACATTAAAAAAATGTGCACTTGTTAAGAAGTTATAAAAATTTACAGTTTAAATTTTCTAAAATTATTTGCAAAGTAGGAATTCTTGATGATTCATAAAAATGATTATTCATAATCCAGAAAGGGAAGTTCACTTGATTTTGTAATATTAAAACATCAGGTGCTTCTTCTTCTTCATTCTTTCTTAAAAAAACAATAAAAAATATTTTATTATCGACATTCCAGAAGTGTAATAACCGGAAATTTTTATAAATCTTTTGCAATTTTTCATAAAAATTTTTTATTCTTTAACTGAGACTAGGCTCAGATTTGTAGAAAAATAGAACCAATTCTACTATCATATTTTAATTAAATATTTCATTCTTCTGTAAACAAAAATACCCAAAAACGAATCAGAATTAATTTAAAGATAAAAAATTACCAATTATTTCAGTCTAAGCATAAAAAATAGTTCCAAAAACAAAGATAAGATAATTAATTTCTTAAATAATGTCATTGACCTTAAAAAAATATAATTTTCGTTACACTATCACTTAAAAACAACAACAATAACAAAAAGATGATAACAAAAAAAAATTTTTTTTAGATAAGATAAATTAACAAAAAAAAAATTGTGTACAAAATATTTTAATATGAAAAATTCTAAGATAACCGAAAAAACGTATTTTTTAAAAACACAAAAAATTTTTATCTTTAAAATATGTTAAATTTTTATGAAAATATAAAAGATAATTTTTGATTATTATTTAAAATAAATTTTGTATTATTCGAATGAACGAGAAATTAATTTTTAAGTGAGTCCTGAAAGAAATGATTTTATAATAAATTTTTAACTCTTCAGGTATACAAATAAATAAAAAAAAAACAGGTTTTTTAAGTCTTAAATGTTAGTTCACTACCCTTTCTTTTTCTTTTCGCTTCTTTTTTTATTTATAATTCTTGATTTACTTTTTTATTTATAAGCTTTTTCGATTCGGCAATGATGATACACCTACGGTTGAGAGTAATGACTGTGCGGTCGACACGCAAATTAAAAATAGTCTTTTAGCATAGTTATTCTAATTTATGCTTAAAATTTTTACTAAAATAAATAAAAAATAAATTTTTCTTATTAATTTTGACAAAATTATTAATTTTTATAAAGGACTACATTTAAAATAGCGTATTACCAAGAACAAAAGTTCAAAATTTAGTTTAAAAAATTTTTTTTTATAACCGCAGAGTGCAGGTAGTTTTAGGCCAATTCGCTGCTTTTAAAAGCATATTTTTCGTTTTAATTTCAGGACCTGCCATGGTAAAAAGTGCATTTGAGAAAGACAGCTAAATTTTTGTCCGGAGATAACCAAGACCAAAAAATACTACTCACTTTCGTATCCTAATGTTTTTGGCCACGGGTTTTGGAAAAAATTATGAGCCCACATAGTTGGCCAATTTTTTTCAAAAAAGCCTAAATTTTAAGATTAAACCAAATTGTATTCGGTTTACATAGACATTTTTCAGTATTTTGGTTCTGGAGGGGTATACCGAGCCATTGAAAGACCGCCGTTTACCCGCGCTTTTATGGTATACATAATTTTAAGCGCGGGTAAACGGCGGAAGTTTAAAGATTCAACTTACCCTCTAAAATTCAAATACCAAAAAATATTAAATGTTAATTTTGCATTTTTAGGCCTTTTAATTTTTTTCCAAAAAATTGAACAATCAAAAAATAATCCATTAAAGCCTTATTAAACACACTCAACGTGTATCAGTTCCTATAATATCCTCTTAAAGAGTCTTTAAATATACTGTACAATTACATAATAATAAAAGACACAGCTTACATAATATATTATCAAGAAAACAATCGATAATTGAGAGGATATTTAGAAAAAATTAAAATTCTTAAAAAAGATAATAACCCAACATTAAAAAGCAAAACAATATCGTCTTCAATTCTAACGGTATTTAAATAAATCTTCAGCTATTCTAAACACTTTAAAATAAACGACAATTTTGCGTGGGTAGAAATTAAATATTGATAAAAATTTTTAGTACCCATAATAAAAATTATTATTATTTTATCCCTATATTTTCTATAAAGTCACCGACTTATAATAATATAATATGGCTATTAAGGAAAATATCTTTTTACAAAAAAATTTATATGGAAAAAATTTTTTTTTCAATGTTAAGGTTACACACGTATATGTACAGATATTAAATTATTACTTATGTAATAGCTTTAGTGTAATGATAGAGATTAGCAACGAAAAGGTGACTTTTTTTCTATGTTTCTTCAAATTAGAGGTTATAAAATAGTTTTTAAATTGGTATTTAACATTTTTTTTTTAATTTAGTTAATATGATAATCGATGCCATTAAAGAAATTTTCAACTGGTGCTTTTTATGTAAGGTCTTGTGTTTGAATAGGATGGATCTGTAGATTAGTAAAAATTAAATTGGGTTTATTTAATATCATTTTAGTTAAAATGGTACCAAAAATGGATTAATTTTAGCAGTCATAAAAATCTGGGTTTCTTATTTTCAAATCCTGACTAATTGTCAGACTATTTTTAATTTAAAGACTGATTTGTCAAAAAATTTAAAGTAACCCTATTGGTCTCGCTACTCAATAAAAGATCTCATAAAATTTCCAATAATTTTCTGTATCCTTAAAAATTCCAAAAATTCCAAAAAAACCAAAATTAAATGTTTTAGATACATCTTTTGTTTCACTGCATTTATCTTTAAAACAAACAAAAAATTAATACCCCAAACAAAAATATTAAAATTTAAACATACTCTTTATCATAAAAAAATGAGATAAATTTTTTATTTACACTAACCAAAATTTCATATCACTATCAAAACAAATACACACATGCCAAATAAAATAACTCGATTATTTTATAGTTAAAATTCCCACGAAATATGATCAACATCTGCACCAAAATAAAAAGTGCAGATATAAAAAAAAAAATTAAATTAGAAGACTTACTTGTAAGAACCAATAGTATTGTGACATGATCCATATTTACATGGTCTTCTCAAACACTCGTTAATATCTTCAGAGCAAGTCGGTCCAGTAAAACCAGGTGCACAAGTACATTGATAATTATTATCTAACGTACGACATTCAGCCCCATTTTTACATGGTGCTGATGCACAGTAATCTACTCTTTCACAATATTCACCTATAAAATTAATTATTTTTAATTAAAACTCATATCTTTAACATTTTATCTCAAAAACTAATTACTTAAATTTTGTCTTACATAAGATTCTCATACAATGATATTTAACTTATTTTTTTAATGAACATCAAAAGTTATTTTTAAATGTGTAAAAAAAGGATTAAAAAAAAAAGTATTACTGTGTGTGACTTAAATTCAGGCATAGGGTGCATCGTACTCTCACAATATCTTTTTACAAGATCGTTTTTGTGTGTTGTTACATTACATATTTGGCATCCCTATCTTATATATAGTAAAAAAATAAAGTTCATTGAGCTTTTTAAAAAAAACTGATCTTTTTGGTATTGCATGCTTGAAAAATATTTTTTTTTGCAACATGAAAAGTCAATTTGAATCAGTTCTCGCGTGATTTTTTAATATTTTGCATATATCAATAAATAAAATGTAAGATATTTCAACATAGAAAAAATAAAACGGACGTATGAATAATAATGAACAATTTAATCGGAATTTATTATCTTCAAGATAAATCAAAGTTTATAGATCTATGCACATAAAAAAATTAAAATAGCTTCTGTTCTAATAAATGTCATCGTTACAGCACGCAAACTTGGCAAATTATTCTATAATTAATTAATTGAAAAAAAAGTGTGTGAGAAATTTACCTGTGTAACCATAGCCACATTTACATTTATAATCAGTAAGTGATTTTAAAACACAAGTTGAATTATTTAAACATGGCGACGAATCACATGCATTTGGTACTGGAATTTCACATAAACTTGCTGAGTAACCTAATGGACACAAACACATAAACGATGGTGTGCCACCATTTATACTTTCTTTGACTTTGCACGAGCCACCATTTTGACATCTTGAACCAGTTAAACATGGATTACGATGTTGACAGTATTCACCAACGTAATCTGCTGTACAGCTGTTAACAAATAAATAATTTATATAATTAATAAGTGCCTATTATTATTATAAAATGAAAAATTATGTAAAGGGGAGTTTTTTTATTTTGTTCAGGAAGACACGAAAATGTTGCGTATTCTTTTACGATTGACTTTTGCGGTTTCTTATATCCCTGGGAATCACATATATTTTTTTTATTTTATTTTGATTTGATTTGTACATATATATGTTTCTCATCACTTGATACGAAAAACTTGTGCTAAAGGATAATTGTCATGGGAGTTTTTTTAATATGCCCAGCTTCAAATTTACATTTTTAATTTTCTTTTCTTTATTTTTTGGTATGAAAGAGTTAAATTATTTAAGATTATCATATTTTAATAAAGAAAGAAGATTGAGATTTATATATTTTTTGTCAGTTTTTTATGTGGCTAAATTTTGGTGCGGTTTACTTTTATGCATGGCTGGTTATAAGTGAAACAAATTTGCCAGCTGAAAAGGTCATTTTGGGTAATCAAATTGTGTAATTACGTTTTTTCGGTAGGTCACATGTGAATTTTTTTTTTCGTTTTATGAAATCAAAAAATCCTTTTACTTTTTTAATCGTGCTTCACTTATTCCAGATTGCAAAAAAAAGTAAAAAAGAATCAACCTTTGCAAGGGTCCGTACTGTGTAGTCTAACTAAATTCGCTAAAAGACACCAGGAAATTTGATGGGTGTTTTTGCTGTATTCACGAAGCGTCATTAGATTTAGCCTATTACGTAAGATTTTGAAGCTGCTTGGGGTCCCACGAGGGTCCCACGCATGGAAAATGACTTTTCTGTAGCACAATTTTCGGACCCAAATAACCCTTAATAGATCTTTACTTATCTTTGTTGCCAAAACAACCCCTCTTCTACCTCCGTAATTTGCCTGAATTAAAGATGTAATAAAACTTACAACGAGACAAAAAGAATTTCCCAGCAGTTAAAGCATAAAAAAATTAGTAAATTTAAAAGTGACAACAGTTAATTTTCAAGTCAATAAATAAAATTTTCACATGAATAAACATATTTATGCAAGGATTTCTTTGTTTTATATAATTATAATAAAAAATTAGATACATGTTTCTTAATTTCCTTTAATGCGTAAGCAAACAAGAGCAAGAGTTATAAATTTAATTGATATATTTATTATATAGGTATCCACTAAAGATTTTGTCCTTGCTTATATAGGTATTTGTATTTATGCGTTTGACATAAATTTGTCAAGTGGTTATTTAGTTGTTATTATATAAGTTAGTCTTGTTTTTATTTATATTTAATGACATTTTTCTTTAATTTACTTGTAATAAATAAATTAATACAAGGCGTGTTTTTATATAAATTTTTTGAAATAATTGATTAATTGCAGTGTAAATAAATTATTTGTTAATGTTGAAGAATATAATTATAATTTTTAGATTTTAATGCAAGCAATTGGGTGGAATTTTCTTTAATCCTTACTGGAGATGATGAATGAAAAATTTTAACAATTGTCGGTAATTATTCCTGTAACCAAAAAAAAATAAAATCCGACAACGATAACGTCATTCAATATCCACCCCCCTTGTTGAATTATTTGAATAGAATTCAGCTATTTTGTTAAATAATCAAATCACGAATGTAATTTAAAATGAGGAAAAAAATTAAATTTTTTGTAGGAAAAATATTGCAAATTACCTATGTAACAATTATTCAATTTCTACCCTTGTCAAATAAATAGCTATTATTGTATTTTTTAAAAATTAACAAACTAAAAATTGTAAAAATTTTTTTATGCAACAAAATTAACTTACATGATGCACCAGGAAAATATTTAACATGATTTAATACAATAAAAAAATTAGATCAGGGTAGGGATCTCATTGTTCATTATCAGTATAAATAACCAAAAAAAATAAATAATTAAAATCGTTAATACAGTAAAAAATAATTTAAAATGAAGTCAACAATTTTGTGTTGTTTTTTGACATTAATTGTAAGTTAATTTTAGATAATTTTTAATAAATATGATAAAAACGATTAATTTCGAGATTAATTTATTTAGGTTTTTTCAAACTGTCAAGATTCACAAACTGCAGCTGAAAAAAAAGCTAAGGAGGAAAAAGTAATTAACGAATGTTTAGCAAGTCAAGGATTTAACAATACAAGTAAAAAATATATTAATAATATTTAAAAATTAATATTTAAAAAAATAATAATTCTCCTTAACAGATGCAGTAGAAGAAAAATTAAAAGATAAAGATGAAAAAGCTTCTTGCGTAATTAAATGTATACTTGAGCATCGTGGAATTGTAAGTAATACCTAAAAAAAAAAATTATATATTTTGTTTTTCTTAAATAAAGAAATTTTTTTTGTAGTTAAATGAAGATGGAAAAATAAATCATGAAAAAGCAGAAAAAGATTTTTTTGAATCACGGCGTGCATTATTTAAACGTTGTGTTGATGCAGGTAATAATTTTTATTTTATATATCCTGCATAGCTAAAAATTTTTTTACTTTTTATTTTTCAATTTTTGTACTTTTAGGTAACGCACAAGCAAGTACTTGCCAGGGTGCACATTTATTTGAACATTGCTGGCAAAATTTGTTTCCTATTCCGAAGTAAAATTAATTTATCAAATAAGTTTTATAATTATTTAATTAAAAAGCTTATATTTATGATTCAAATAAATAATTAGATAAAAAATTCTGTTTTTGTTATAATTTATTGCATTTCTTCAGTATACCCTCTCCGATAGAGAAATTCATTTCAAAAAAATAAAATAATTAATTTTATGCACATTAATAGTTTACATTTATGTTTGAAAAAATATGCTTGCAGTAAGCGAAGTTTCTCAAAAATTTTCCATTTTTTGGCAAACGAGTTATTGTTTCATGTAATCAAACGATTGCAAATGACTTGAAATGTAAAAGTTTATATTTTTTTGTGAAAAAAATATATGGAATTTAAGACTAATCTTTCATTTATTTAATTAGGGTAAAAATTTTCAAGTTTAATTAGGACCTAAGGAACCTGTCAGTACTCTTAAAATATTCTGGCTTTGTAATAGAATTAATACGTCAGTAATACTTTAGTTAATTACTGCCAACCCAAATAATACCAACTTAACTTGTTTATGCGAAAAAAATTATTTAAAAAATTTTTTGTTTATTTATAAATTAAAATAATGCGGATGATTTAAAAATTAAAAAATATAAATTGTTTAAATTTAATAAAGATTATTTTAACACGTATATTATTTGATTTTGCTGATTCGCATTTTATAAAAATTATTGTTTTCATAAACAAATTTTTATTTGATAAAATTATACTCGTTTTCTGTCTGCTATATAAAGAAAATTTACTTAAAGAGAATCTTTATTTTTGACTGTAGTTTTGTTTAACCAAAGTGCATTATCAAATTAAAAAGAAAAATGAAAAAATTATTTTTAGTTTTTTTTATATTTTGCTATTGTTTCGTAAGTTATTTTTTAAAAAAATTATTGAAAATAAATTTTTGGTAATTTTTAAATTAATTTTCAAAATTTTTTTTATAGGTTTTTATTAATTGTGATGCTAAAAAAAATTCAACCGAAGAAATAGAAAAATGTGGAACAAAATATGATATTAAAAATTTAGGTAATTTTATATTTCAATTAATTAAATTCATCGCCTAAAATTTTTTTTTTTAATTTATATGAAATTTTTCATACCAAAAAGTAATTATCGTACTTAAAAAAAATTTTTTTTAAACTACTAGCAAAGTAGTGTCTGTTTTCTTGGTTATACAAAATCTTTTCAATAAATTAAAAAAAAAAGATTTTTAAGGAAAATATAAGTAGAAGAACTTGACAATGTAAGCTATAGGTGTGCGGTTACATCAACCGAAAACCCTGGTTTCATTGTGGGACTACAGGGCTTTAAACAAAAAAAATTTTTGAATCGCCGCGCACCAGTTGTTTTATATTCAAAAAGTTATGGGCTTTATCCGAAACTTGATTCAACCCACCCCTGTCTAAAAAAATAAAATCTAAATTTCGGGTAACCGCACTCCCTAAGTGTATACTTTTATGCAATACAGCAAAGAATATTTTAAATGCCAAAAATTGAAAATAATTTTCTAAAAAATTTTAGGTGACGTTTACGTAAGATTATCAGACAAAAATGCAACATTACAAGAAAATGCCAAATGTTTCTTGAAATGCTACGACGAAGCTGAAGGACTGATAAACGAAAAAGGCAAATACGATTTAGAAAGTGTTAAAGAGCTTTACGTCGTACCATTAGTTCAAAAAATTACTGATTGCGTTGAAAAAGGTAAATAATTTACTCTACACGAGTCAAAATATTAAAAATCACAATACTTTTTAATAAAAATTTTTAATTAAATTAAATTTTGTTTATTTGCAGCAAACAGCGTAGAAATGAATTGTGATACTGCATACAATTTTGAAGTTTGCATACAAAATATTTATTAATATTTTTTTATACAATATATACAAAAATATTTTTTTGACCTCCTGGGCGTAAAACTCATGCATAAAACTTTTTGACGTGAAAATTTTTGCACTTAATCTTCGCCTATAGGAAGGCAAAAAATATTGTAAGCACCATGGAAAAAGAACTTTAGGTAGCCGTATGCTACTTTAGAAACTTTTATGCTCTTGATATTATACTATTAATTAGACTTAAGGAAAATCAATGTATTAAATTTTTTATTATTTTTCCTCAAAAAAAAAAAAAAAAAACATGTAAATTTTGTGTATTATTTAACAAGTAAGATAAAATCAGAAACAAAAGTATAAATATTGACAGGTATACTTGATATAATGTTAAAATTTTACAAAAAAATGATCAATAAAGCAGCAGATATTTAAAAAAAAATGAAAATTTGTTTAAGAAATTTATTTATTTTTCAATATTTATTTGTAAGTATATTTATTTGTGAGTATATAAAATAATAATTAATTAATTACTTAAATTAATTATGTTTAAAAGATAGGTTTTGTTTTGTGTAATGAAAATTTTGTCAAAAAATTAGCCGAATGTGGAAAAAAATATCTCATCAAAGATCTTAGTAAGTTTATTTAAAACATTTTAAATAAATATTAATTATAGTCCTGTCGCCAGCAATTCTATTTAATGCCCTAAAATCGACCTAAAATATCATAAAAGCTCCATGGAAAAAAATGGGTGGTATTTATGTTTTTTGATCCGCTAAATTCACCATGAATTTTGCAAAATAGACCCCGGATTCATGTTTAGCGGATCAAAAAACATAAATACCACCCATTTTTTTCCATGGAGCTTTTATGATATTTTAGGATTTTAGGGCATTAAATAGCATTGCTAGCGACAGAACTATTAAGTTTTAAATTTGTTTTTTAAAAATTAAAAGTCGATGCTGTTGAAAAAATAAACACTTTGACTAACGAAAAATTAAAAGATAATGCTAAATGTTATTTAAAATGTTTTGAAGAAGCTGAAGGTTTGGTACGTTGATTAATAATTTGAAAATATATTTTTATAAAACTTTAAAAATAATTTTAGTTTGATGAAAATGGAAAATATGATAGAAATAAAGTTAAAGAACTGATTGAATTACCTTTTATATATAAATACACTCAGAAAATAGATAAATGTGTTGAGCAAGGTAATTTATTTTTAAATTTTAGGACGTACTTGAATATTATTTTAATTTTTGTATTTTGTAGCTAATTTAAATCCAGTTACATGTAATACTGCTGTTCAATTCGAAGCTTGCATAGCGAAAGAATAAATGAATTTTTAATTAAATTTGTTTTTTGTTATTTATTAACACTTTAGGGATGTCAGTTGAACTAGTGCAAAATGAAAATTTTTTAGTTTATTAGAGTTTTTAAGGTAATTAATAAAATTAAAAAATTGTGTTATGTTTAGATGTTATGTTATTTTGGCAAAAATTGAACCTAAAAACTTTTTTTGTCTTAAATGATATTTAGACCTTTCTGAAAATTGTTTTTTTGACTTTTAAAAATTGCAGAAACCGCGGGCCACCACCAAATTCAAATTTGGTGTATATAGGTTTTTTCGATCCCTGATCACGAATTTTGGGATTCTCAACATGAAAAGTTGGCGCATCGCCCTTAAATTAGTAAAACTACACTTGATAAGCGAATACATAAAAAATAACCATTTTTGTGGTATTATTTGCTAATTTAAGGACAAAGCGCCAGTGAAACCCCAAAATTCGTGATTAGCAACCCAAAAACCTAAACTAGACCCAATCTGGTGATAACCAGTAACTGCACAACCAAAATTGTGATTTGACTGGAGTAATAAAATCAATTGTTATTTCAATATTCACATTCTTATAAATATTTAATCAATATTTTAAAAATTTTCCTCATAGAGTCATACTTCATTAGATAATAGAAAATTCAGTCTAACACAAAGCTTTCAGCAATAAATTATGTAATCATCAAAAAATTTAAATAAATCAATCATCACGAAATGTTAGTTTTTTTTGTAATTTTTCGTGTAGTTTTTTTACTTGTAAAAAAATATTTGCGCATGTAAAATTTTAATTTAATTTATTTGTTTTTTGTATAGATCAAAACTAAAAAATAAAAAAATACTATATATAAGTAGAAATTTTTTTTGCTCAATATTATTAAAATAAAAATACTTTTTGAAAGAATCAGAATAATTTTTAGTAAAATGAAAACTTTATTTTATTATTTATTTATTGTTCAATATTTATTTGTACACTGAAAAAAAAATCCGCTTGCCGCAAGCGGAATTATTCCGCTTGCGGCAAGCGGACAATCCGCTTACGGCAAGCGGAATTCCGCTTGCGGCTAGCGGAATTCCGCTTGTGGCTAGCGGAATTTTTTTTTCTTTGCAAACAATTGCAAATGACTTGAAACGTAAAGAAAATTTAAAAAAAACATTTTTTCTTTTCTTTTTCCAAAATTTTCTCAAATCTCGTCATACCGAAATACGCATACCCCAAGTAAGCGGGAAAAAATTTTTTTTTTAATTTTCTTTACGTTTCAAGTCATTTGCAATCGTTTGACGAGAAAAAAAATTCCGCTTGCCGCAAGCGGATTTTTTTTTCAGTGTAAGTAAAATAAAAATTTATTTTTAAAAAAATATTATGCTATTTTTAATTTTTAAATTATAGTTTTAAGATTTTTATTAACTGTGATGAAAATGCTAATAGCAAATTAGAAGAATGTAGAAAAAAATATGATGTTAAGGATATGAGTAAGTTCAAAAATTTTAATTAATTAAATAAAACAAATACAAGATCTTTATTTAATATTTTAAAAATTTATTTAATATAAAAAAGAGGATGCTATTAGTAAAATAAAAGGAACAGATGAAGCAGCTAAAGAAAATGGAAAATGTTATTTCAAATGTTTGGAAGAATCGGAAGGATTGGTATAAAAAATTTTGATTTATTTAAGTATTAGCTTTTAATAAAATTTTATTTTATGCAGTTCGATGAAAATGGAAAATATGACATTAATAAAATAAAAGAAGTAATTGGGAATCCTGCTATTGAAAAGCTGTTTAAAAAATTGACTAATTGTGCAGAAAAAGGTAATTAAAAATTTTATCAAAATAAAAAATAAGTTAAAATTTTATTTTGCTTATTGTATCTTTTTTGTTTTTAAGCTAACTCAAGTCCAATGGATTGTGATACTGCATTTAAATTTGAAATCTGTGTTTTGCAAAAATAATTGGGTCTACTCGGAACCTACACGTTTCGATCTTGCACATCTATTTTCTTACACATTTTATTACACGAAAAATATATTACACATTAAATAAATTAGCAAAATAAATCTTACACAAGTGTAGGAAAATTAATAATTAAATATTTTATATATTTTTATAATTTTCATATTGTTTTACAATTAAAATATATAAAATATTTAATTATTAATTTTCCTACACTTGTGTAAGATTTATTTTGGTAATTTATTTAATGTGTAATATTTTTTTCGTGTAATAAAATGTGTAAGAAAATAGATGTGCAAGTTCGAAATGTGTAGGTTCCGAGTAGACCCAAATAATTAAATGTTATTATAAATGTAACGAAAATTTAATTAAATACATAATTGAATAAATAAAAAATATTTTTAAAAAATATCGTTTCCTCGTTTTTTTGGCCTCAAAAGTTTGGCACCTCAAAATAGCCTAGATTTTTAGATTACGCAAAAGCATACTTGGTTTACAATGAAAATTTTTTGGTATTTTGGTCATGCAGGGGTATGTTATGGCATCAAAATTAGCATGTTTTTGTCTGATCTAAAAATCTAGGCTATTTCGAGGGGTCAAAATTTCAATTTTATTCCAAAAAGCGTCCCAAGCTTGCGTTGACAAAGGTACCAAAAAACTTATCTAATTATATAATTACTATTAATTAAAAAAATTTTCTTGTCAATAACATGTCGTACAGCAGCTAAATTCGAATTATGCCTGGTAGCAACCAAAAATGACGTTATTTGCATGTCATTCTCTTTAGATCAAAAAGATAAAATTGCAGTACAAATTTAAATGTTTTGATGAATATTATTGTCATTTTAAAAACATTTATTGACTAAATTGTTAGTTTTTAAAAAAATGAAAAATTTTTTTACTTATTTCTCGATTTTTCAATTTTTTATCGTAAGTACCTATACTTGTAAATTAAAATATTTTCAAGCTTAATAATTTTGTGTTTCTTAAGATATTAACTTTATGCGATAATAACGATGTGAAATATGCTGATTGCAGAAAGAAATTTGATATTAAAAGCGATAGTAAGTTTTTTAAAAGATATTTTTCAAATTTGTAAATTAATCAAACATTAAAAAAATTTTTTTGCCATTAAAAGATGACGCTTTCAAAAAAATGGAATCTAAAGATTCAAAATTAAAAGAAAATGGAAAATGTTATATTAAATGTGCTGTTGAAGTTGAAGGATTGGTAAACGCCTATAAATTTAACATTAATTGTTAACTATAAAACCAATAATGTGTATCTTAAAATAATTTTAGTTTGACGATAATGGAAAATACGATACCATTAAAGCTACCCAAGCTTTATTACAACCGATATTTGATAAAAAAATTAAAAAATTGAATGATTGCATTGAACAAGGTAATAAAAAATTTTTATTTATATACGTATCTGAATACTATTTTTTTAAATTTTATTTTTTAAGCTAACAGCTCTAAAGATCCAACGTCTTGTGATACTGCAGTCAAATTTGAAGCTTGCGCCGCAGTAGTAATGGGAGTTCGATGAATAAAAATTATAAAAATTTTTTTTAAATACTAAATTACTTATATTATTTAAAATTTCACTGTACAATTATTTGCCCATCCATTTTCTAATGGCCTGGTTTCAGTAATTAAAAATCGATAACCTAAGAGGTATACCAAAATTTGGCTAAATCAGCAATATTTTTCAAATTGTATTTTCTTGTTAGTGTCCAGAAAGTGCGTGTTTTCTGGCCGCTGCGCTATTCGAAAAAACGCATTTTCTCGACACTGAGCAAGAAAAATTATGTTTTGTCCTTGGCCACAAAAAAAGGATGCCCCAAATCGCAGTTTACCATACCAGTAATTTACGTGCGATTTGGGCCATTCTTTACTTTTGTGGCCATGGATAAAAATATACTATTTTTGTTTGTTTTGGGCGATATATAGCTTTAATTACTAAAAACTGGTGGATAAAATGATATCCTAGATGGATAAAATCTTCTAAATCATTTTTAGTGATCAAAATTACTGGGAGAAACCGGAATTTTTTTTCAGTGTCTGACCCACTGGGTAGGATCCGTATTACTCTATTTAAAAATTTTGGATTTAACATTTCTGGAACTTTGACACCCAGTGGGACCACAGTTATTACATTTACAATGCATAATTGTGACGTAATCAATTTTTTAATATTTATTTTTTCTAATATTTTTTCATATAATTTCTTATTATACAAAAAAGTTATTAAAATTTTGACCCATGCAAGTCTCCTATTGCGTAAATTTTTTTAAAATGTTTTATTTTTTCTTGTTAACATGCAAAATTTAAACAATACTTTGCAATTAACACAGAATATTAGGTGTATATAAAGAACGTAAATTTATTTTTATAATTCAGTCGATAAATAAAAAAATAATTTGAAAAAAATATTTTACTAAAACGAAAATGAAATTTTCGTCTCTAATTTATTTTCTTTCATTAATGGTAAGATTTCTTCATAATTACAAATTAAAAATATATTTTAATAAATGAAATATAAATTAAATTTTAAAGACTTTAATTTATTGCGATGAAAATTCAAATGCAAGTAAAATGTGTTTGGCAGAAAAAGGATTAACTAGTGCAGGTAAGATTTTAAACTAAATAATTTTTTTTTTATAGTATTCGGATAAATAATTTTTTATTTTTGTACAGAACAATTAGTGGAAAAATTAAAATCAAATGAGGAAAATGCTATTTGTTATTTTAAATGCGTTTATGATAAATTAAAATGGGTAATATTTAAAATATTTAATACTGTATCACTTATTTTTAATTTCTTGAATTTCTACATCAAATTAGCAAAGATTTCAAGTAAGAATACCTATTTATTCTATTTATTTTCTTTATTTAGATAAACGAGGATGGAAAATATAACAGTGAAGTACTCAAAAAAGTACTTTTTGATCAAGCTGTTGAAAATTTTCATAAATGTTTAGAAATAGGTAAAATTTTTATTGTGTTTTAAGGAAAATTTTAATTTATACATTTAAATTATTTATCAAATTTACAGGAAATAGTAAAACAGCTGATTGTGCAACAACTTATGAAATAGAACAATGCTTTTCAAAAATATTTTATATTCAATCTGGACAAAAATAACAGGCTGAGTAATTAAATTTAAAAATGTCATGCAAAAATTAATGTTAAAAATGTTACATAAAAAAATGTATTTTAAATAAATTATTAATAAAAATTTATGCTTAGTATTAATTGTCATTTCAAATTAACATAGTTACAGATCCATAAAATATTATGAAAATTTTAAATATTTTAATGTTTTTACTTTTTATCGTAAGTTTAAATTAAAAAATTTAGGTATTTATTTAAGTTTTTTAACTGATTATTTAAAATTAAAGGTTTGCGTTTACTGTAATCAAGACCGTTATCAAAAATATATCGATGATTGTTTTGCTAAACATCATATTGCTAATGCAGGTAAGTTCATTTTCAAAATTTGGCGTGAAGACTTGCAAGCTGGGCAGTGATTTACGTTCACCCATACAGTGTCTTAAAGTTTTTCGCTCATGGTGCTAAAGATATTTTTTGCCTTATTAAATATAAATTTTTTTAATCATTTACAGATGATTTTGAAAAAAAAATGAAAAGTAACCATCCAGATGCCAAATGTTTTTTCAAATGTTTCGATGAAAAAGATGGAGCTGTAATTATTTAATTTAAAACTTATAATTTTTACTCAATATCGTAATCAATAAATAAATTTTTTATTATGCAATTACAGATAAAAAACAACAAATACGATGTAAATAAAGTCAAAGAAGTTGTATTAAAACCAATCGAAGAAAAAATTATTAATTGTGTTAAACAAGGTAGCTTTAATTCTATAAATAAATTTTCTAAATTTTAATTAATTAATAATTTTTTTTTAAAGCAAATTCGCAACCATTAACATGCGACACTTCGATCCAGCTCCAAAAATGTTTAGAAAGTTAAATAAAACCACTGTAAACCCAAATGTAAAAATTTGAATAAAAAAATTACACAAAAGTAAAAAACACGTTTTTATTTCTTTACAGTACAATCAATCAAAAAAAAAAGTAGTCATTTTAAACCAACAGCAAAAAAAGTCCATAACTAAATTCATTTTCTTCCTCCCTAGAACTGGTATTTATAATACCACCCGCATGTTACTTAAATGTCCATCTCGTGTAAATATCGTTTTGGTTGACTTCTCTTAAAAAAAAAAATAAAATAAAAAGACACGCCATCACTGAGAGCTAAATAAAAAAAAAGGTCCATTAGCGTAGTATTTCTCTCTCAAGACTTGTAATTTGCCGCGAGCCGAATGCTAATGGACTTTTACATTTTTATTTTTCTGTCTTATGTAACATGCGTCCGTATTTATTATTTAAAAGGATTAATTTTATTAGAAAAAAAAAATCAAAAAAAAATTCATGATATAGAAAATTGACATGTCAATATTTACATTTTATTGTAATTTATATAAATGACTCGTGTTGTAAAGTAAAAAGTAAGGAGAGACAATAAACCATTATTATACCTTCCCACGTGGATAAAATGACTGTGGGCAAATCATAACGAAGGGTTTTTTTTTATTTTTGTCTTTGTAATTGTATAAGTAAATAAGTGCACGATCTAGAAATTGATTTGATAAGAAATATTTGGCGTTAAGTGTCATGTTACTATACAAACTGCGGTCAACAAAAGAATTTTTATTTTCTTGGGTAAAGAAAAGATTTTTATTATGAATATACACTGATAGAAATCTAGTTAATTTTTAATAAAGAAATTTTCTCTTTTCTTTGTGGGTTGAATTTAATTTTTTTTCTTTTTTCGCTTATCAATAAAAATGATACTTGGTGGTAAGAAGATACTGAATTTTGTGGTTTATGAAAGTTAATATACAATGCTGGGTATTTTTTGTGTTCAAATAAAGAGGATCGATGGACTCTGATACACGAATATTTTTATGCAACAGTGATTAATATATCACATTATTGTAATTGATATAAATAATAATATTGTATGGGTTTATTGTTTGTTTTGGTTTATTTTAAGGATAGTTTTTTAGGGCTTACTTTTGACGTAATGGATCAAAAAGGAGATGAATTTTTATTACTTTACTAGCGAGCAATAATGACTATATTTCAATTTTGAGGGGCTTGGGACAATAATTTGTCACATTTGCCAAAATAAAATTTTCTAAGACCCGTTTAAGAATCTACTACTAAACGCAAAAAATAATAATGGTAAAATTAATCTCTGCAAGTTTTGTAAATACAAATTAATAAATATTGGTAAGTATAACCAAAAAATTAGTAAATTTTACTAAAAATTTATACTGAATTTAGTTAACGAAATCGTGATTTTGGTTATATTTACTAATTTTTTGTATGCATGTATATATGCATTTCTACGAGAAAGTACTTTTTATGAGCACCAAAAATGAAGAAAAAAAAATTTACGAGGCCGCGACTGCCACCATGATTTTCTGGTAGTTTGAACCCTATAGAATGCAAAAAAAAGCGTGAACACGAAATCAGCGATGGATGCCAAAAAGATTTTGCCACTTATATCAAAAACTGCGTTTTTCGTATCTGAGCTACCCAAAATTTTAAAAATAACTTTTTAGGTAAGAAAAATTTTTTAAAATAGATAAAAAAATCTGATTGCCAGGGAAAAACCACTCCAGAAGAAAAAAAAACTTATCTTTTTACGATGAAATTTAGCCAAGTTATCGTCAATTTAAGATTTTGCCCAAATTCGTCTTGAAAAAGATTGAAGTTCCATATTGAAAAAAGCCTGTTTCTGAACTTTAAACACGCATTACTCGCTTGGTTTTCATCGTAAAATAATAATTTTTTTTTTTAAATCGATGTATTTTTTCCTGGCAATTCATTTCTTTATGAAAAAAATCAGTTTTATGTACCAAATTTCAATTTTTAGGTCAAAAGCCTTTGAAAACTGTCAGTAGCAAAATTGACTTAACACAGTTTTTGACCTAAAAATTGAAATTTGGTCAATAAAAATGATTTCTTTCTTGAAGAAATGAATACTCAGGGAAAAATTAATTGATTTTAAAAAAAAATTTATTATTTTACGATGAAAATCAAGCTAGTAATGCATATTTTAAGTTCAGAACTAGGCTTATTTCAATAGAATTTCAATCATTTTTAAGACAAATTTCAGCAATAATATGCATTATTCGCTTGATTTTCATCGTAAAATAATAAATTTTTTATTTAAATCAATTAATTTTTCCCTGAGTATTCATTTCTTCAAGAAAGAAATCATTTTTATTGACCAAATTTCAATTTTTAGGTCAAAAACTGTGTTAAGTCAATTTTGCTACCGACAGTTTTCAAAGGCTTTTGACCTAAAAATTGAAATTTGGTACATAAAACTGATTTTTTTCATAAAGAAATGAATTGCCAGGGAAAAATACATCACTTTAAAAAAAAAAATTATTATTTTACGATAAAAATCAAGCGAGTAATGCATGTTTAAAGTTCAGAAACAGGCTTTTTTCAATATGGAACTTCAATCTTTTTTAAGACAAATTTGAGTAAAATCTTAAATTGACGATAACTTGGCTAAATTTCATCGGAAAAAGAAAATTTTTTTTTTCTTCTAGAGTGGTTTTACCCTGGCAATCAGATTTTTTACCTATTTTAAAAAAATTTTATTTACCTAATAAGTTATTTTGAAAATTTGGGGTAGCTCAGATACGAAAAACACGGTTTTTGACATAAAAGTGGCAAAATCTTTTTGGCATCCATCGCCGATTTCGTGTTCACCCTTTTTTTTGCATTCTATAGGGTTCAAACTACCAGAAAATCATGGTGGCAGTCGCGGCCGCGTAAATTTTTTTTTCTTCATTTTTGGTGCTCATAAAAAGTACTTTCTCGTAGAAATGCACATATATAATTGTAAAAATTTAATCATCATTTTGGGTCCAAATATTAATTTTAAAAGTTAATTTCAGATATAATACAGGCAGGCTTATTTTCCAAGTTCATTTTTACTGTATTCTATTGTGAAATACAGCAAAGTCTTAAAAAAACTCTCGAAAAAACTCAAAACAACAAGAGACCAAAAATAATCAAGACAGAATTAAATTCTGAAAGCTGAAATTATTTAGGCAAATAAACTTTAATTAAATATAACATATATTTTAATTTTTATATAGACAAAATTATTATTACTCGAAGCTATATTTATAGTTTCTTAACGCCATTTCTCTTGCGAGAAAAAAAATTTCTATTTCTGTTCAAATATACTATGTATTTCATAAGCATAAAAATAAAGTAAAAACTGTAAATTTAAAGATTCTTGCGCGGAATTTATAAATTTTGTTTTTATTGTATTTTGCATCAAGCTCGCTATTGAGTTTATATAAACTATGAAAACTCCGTAAACGAACAATATTTATCCTAGATAGATAAAGTTGAGAACAATTAAAATTTAACAAAACAATAAAGCATGCATTCATTCATAAAATTACAATAAATATCATAATTTAGAAAATTCCGACAAAAATAACAGCTGAACCGCAAAAGTTAGTAGTAATTACATTGTGTATTATTTAGTTTTACTTTTACAAAAAATCTGCAAAACAAATTTTTTCAATTTAAAAAAGTATAGTTTGTCATGTAATATACTTTAAAAATAACAATCAGTCTCTTTTTTAAAAAAATAAGCTGTGGGAAAAATAACATATGCTTTTCTCTTAAAAAGTATACTTAAAAAAAAAAAATTATTTTTTTTTGAAAAAAGCATAATTAATTTCTTTGACAATCTAATAATTAAAAATAGTAAAAAAATTTTTTTTTCTTTATCTCGAATTCTCCCTACCAAAAAAAAAGAGTAAGTAAAGTAAAGTAAAAATTGTGATATCTTTTTATATAACAACAAGTGCGCAATCTCGTAAAGAATTCATTTGGCTGGTTAACTTTCTCACGAATAAGAAATTTTCATAATAATAATAAAAACCAGTGGGGAGTTTTTATAGATTTTTACTTATAAAAAAAAAACGCCTTCGCTTACACTGGTTGGCTCGAATGATAAACCAATGAATTTTATTTCGCATCAGTTTATTTTTCATCTAATTTTTTTTTTTTGTCAATTTTTTTTTATTTTTGAACACATGTGATGACAGTAAAAGATAATTTCTTTTTTTTTTTTAATTTATAAACAATAATTTTTAAGGTCGATTTTTTGTAATTTATGGTAATTGTCAGGGGTTATTTATTTAGATTTAATTAATTATTGTTTAATTTATTACTTTTTTTATCGGGTATGTAGAATCTTAAATAGTCATAATTATGATAATTTTTTTTTTGGACGTTATTTTTTTTTAAATTTTAGTAATTGATTTTTTGAGCAGGTATATTGATTTTAAGATTGTTTACGATTTCTAAAAAGTTCACTAAACCTTCCCAATTAGGTACTTTAAAACAACAACAAAAAAATTGAAGATAAAAAGAGTTTGAAGAAATGCAAAAAAAAAAAATTTTTATTTTCTTTCTCACTCTTAAAAAACTTGATGGGACTGCGTTCCACGTGTCAGCTACCGATCGTAAAACTTGTTAAAAAAATATTTATATACCGACACAGAAGTCTAAAAAAAAATTCGTGTCAACTTTTGATCAAGTAAAACCTGGGAATCACTGAAATAAATCGATCGTCAATGAAAAAAAATTTTTTTATAATTATAACAATTTATGTTTGAAAATTCAAATAATCTAACGCCTATAATTTTCTTCCTTGGAGTATTGCAAAGCGCAAAAGAAAAATTATTATCAACTAAGGAAATCAAAACAACCAGCGATGAAGACAAACGGTACAATATAATTTATACAAAGAAGCGCTCGACGATCCTGCAGCAAACATAATCAAAAAAAAAGTCTTATTTGTTATTTTATCTTATTTTGCATTGAATTACATGAATCTTCATGAGAAAAGTCCAATCTGTCTATATTATGTGTGCAATCTTTAATGAAACCGTATACTTTTTGAATTAATTTAATGCAATTGCATATTTATTTTGATTAAAAATTTCATCGAAAAATTCCTTTATCAATTGATATTTTTATTATCTAAACAATGTCGATAATGATTAATAAAAGAATTGACACTTTTTTGCACATAAATTGACAGTTTTTTTTTTAATTTTAATTTTACTCATCAACTGAACTAAGTATAACGACAAATTAATTGGCTCGTATGTAACAACGCTTTTTTTTCAATTGCTTGGGCTTTGAGAACGACAACAACACATCGTGCAAATTATTATAAAGAGAGCTGTATATGAAAGACAACAACGTGAAAATTCAGCGTTAATGAGCTGTTGTTGTTGATGTGGGTATATAATTGATGGCATAAATTATTTTGTTTATTTTATATACATAGTTTCTTTGGTTTTTTTTTATTTTTATTCTCAATTAATTTTTCATATATTTCCATTGGAATTGAATAGATTGATGTGTTATTTTACAGTAATAACAGTTTTATCTATGTAATTAATCACAAGTAGAATGAGAAAAATTAAATTAAATTTTGTGTTAATTATGAGGTTATTTAAAATAAATGTAATCAATTTTGGTAAAACTAGAATTTATGGGGGAAATGGTGAAAATTTTGAAATGTAGAAAATTGGGGAATTCTCGGAAGCTTCCAAGAATTCATGATATTCTTAAAAGCTTTAAAAAATTTTAAAACCAATAATTCTTAAAAAATGTTGGAAATTTAAAATAGTAAATTTAAATATAGGTGATGTTATATGGTATAATTTTATAATATGAGAATTCTCAGAAGCTTCCAAGAAATACCAAATTTTCTTAAGCTTTATAAATTTTTGAAACTTAGAAGAAAATAAATGAGGTCATATGTGAGTAACGTATTCTAAATTTTGAATTATTAAAAATATTGTTTTTTGGGGTTTTTTTGCGATTCTTGGAAGCTTCCAAGAAATCCTTAAATTTTCAAAAAATTAATTGGTTAATAGTCCAATGTCGTAAATACAAAAGTACCTAGCTAAGTATTCAAATCACTAAGTTTACTTTAAAATTTTTTATAATTTTAAAAATTCTTGGAAGCTTCTGAGAAATGCAAAATTTTTTTTAAAACTGTTATTAGTTAAAAGTTATTAAAAAATTTGCAAAAGGAAAAGTAGTTATAAAAATAAATATTAAACACGGTTTTAGAAAATTTGAATTACAATTAATTTTTTAGTTACACAAATTTGGGAAAATTCTCGGAAGCTTCCAAGAAATCTTAAAAATTCAAAATCTCAAAAATAATAAAATATGATTTGATAAGAAAAAGTACCAGACAAGAAAAATATGTATTGGATTTCAAAAATTTTTTCAAATTTCTTGGAAGCTTCCAAGAATTCAAAAAAATCTAATAACTCAAGCTCTGTAAAATTTAATTAAAAAAATGTAATCTCCGTCGATAAAAACAATCTTTTTCCTTGATAGAATCACGTAAAATAAATCTGAACTTTATCAAACATATTAACATACCAGCTTGAATATAAATAAATTAATTTACAAGAGATAACAAAGCGTTTAAATACAAAATAAAATAGCGACATGTCAACGACAATTAACGACTTTTGAGGCATTAATTACCCCATACAAAACAGATAAAAATAATTGAAAGAGAAGTAAAGATCCAATAAATATGAAAATCTTACTACTTTTTAAAAAAATATTTATTACAATAGCGCTTAATTACTAAAAACTTGTGGCTTCCGCCTGTAATTCTTGGCTTTCAGCAATAATAGATATCTTTTTTTTTGAAATTACAATGGGCGATCGTATAATATTATATTCAACAATCTTTTTGCTTTGTATATAATAAACTGTCCTTTGCTGAGTTTATATAAAAAAAAAGTAAAAGCAATATAATGAACTTTGAAAGAAAGGACAATACACGAGAAAAAAGGGATAACATAGAAATAAAGATAAAAAAAGGATATTATTATACCTTTTTGCATCTATAAATGTTAGGCTATTAACTGACTAAAAAAAATATATTTTTTTAAATTAACACTTTTAAGCAAGAATATTATTTCTTTTATGATATTAAATTTACTTTTTGTGGCTTTTTTATTCTTAGCGACAAAAATAATCAATTTTAGCTGACTTTTATAGAGTTTAATGCCACTAAATAAAATAATAAAATTTATTTATAATAAGTTCATGTTAAACATCTGCATGTACAATATAATTTATCCATCCTATTTCTATTTTACGATCATCCTACGAACAAGATTTTATATTGGTGCGTATATTTTATAGAGATCAGGTACAAGTTTACATCTTTGAAGAGAAGAGATAGTACAGAGATTGTCTTTATGTATATCGAACAGCTAAAACCTTTGCGTGTTTTATATTTTTTTATTTATTCAAATTGTACTTATCAATATTGCTAGGGTTTATACTGAGAGGTTGTTGTGCTTAAAATTTTGATTATTTAGAGCGAATGAGAATTGAAAATGAGGATCGAAGGGTTTATAGTTTTAGGGTCTCAGCAGCAGGTACTTATGTAGGGAGGGGACTTGGGGACCTTTAGCCCTTATCCTCGAAATTTTTTTTGTATAAATGTATTTCTTTCAATAGAGGGGGGGGGGATTCAGTTTGGCGGGGTAAATTAACATTAACCCCCCCCCAAAGACAAAAATTTTGACCCCCCTACTTTAAAAGGCCAATTGTTCATCCCACTCTATTTTTGGGGTCTTTTGCGGGTAACCCGCCCTATGAACATGTTCCATGTTAATATGTTTTTTTGGTAAAAATTTCTTCCTTTAGATATAAGCCCCCTCCAAAACCATATTTTAATCATTTGACCAATATCTAATTTGTGGATCAAATTTCGCCCTAAAAATCGACCTAAAAACCTAATATCTCGACAATGGTTTAATTTTTGTAAAAAAAATCCTGATAATAAACAAAAAACCTTAAAAATCCAACAACACCAACCCAACAGTACACTCTCAACCTGAACATACTAAAAATCAGTTTATATAATATGAATCAAAAATTTTAAAATTTATTACATTACATCAATAAATTTTTTTTTTTTAACTATACTTTTATTTCGTTGTATTGATTATAGCATAATTATTTATTATAAATTTAAAATAAATAATATAATTTTTATATTGCCTTAAAACATTTGATTAAAAAAAAAAAAATTACGATTGGAAAATTTAAATTATTATCTTTGCACGCGATACGAACAAGTCAAAAAAAGGTGGTTTTAAATATTTAAATCTTTTATAATATTGTAGAGACATTTGAAGGTCAATAATTTAAATTATTCTAATAAATTGGTAAATTATTAAAATTTTACTTTAGGCATTAGTCTTTCAGCGACAATTAAAATAAATTTATGGGAAACTACTTTAGATTTTTTTCCTCTTCAATTTGTATTATAACAAATGACTATTTCTGTCTTCTTGTTGATTATTAACACTTTTTTTCTACTTTAACTTAGTAAGTAACTAAAGTAAATAAAAGAAGAATTTTTTACAAAAAAAAAAAACTTATGTGAATTATTGTCATATTTACTCGTTTTAAAGAAAACTAGTACTAACCAAATATGGAATTAATCTTTAAAAACTGGATTTATCCAAGTGTTACATATTTGAACTAAATATACTTTTTTAATTGAAATTATTCTAATTTCAAAGATTTATAACTGTCGATAAAAATAAACGACATTCTGTTATAAAATTATTAAATGATTAATTGAAATTTTATTATTTATTCGGTATTATTCAATAAATTGACTAATATATAATAATTTGTAATTTACTTTTAAAAAAAATTTCATAAATTCTAGTAAAAAATCTCAAGAGAAGTTTCTACTTAGAGAAATTATTCGCACACTAGGTTGCATTGTTTACTTAATATTTCCTGTCTAACTTTTTATTACAGTAATTAGAATAAAAAATCATTTAACTATCCATATTAATAAAAAAAAAACTATAAATCTTTATTAAAAAAGGCAATTGGATTTTCTATGATTAAGGATGAATTTTTTCAAATAAGTGCATCATCATGATAAGCTATGTGTGTGTAGACAATTTTATAATATATAAATTGACTTTTCTTTTTAAAGAGTTTTCAATTGCACTACTATAATATTACTAGACGTTTTTTTTTTCTGTATTTGTAATATAAAATAGCATGAGGTCGAAGATCTCATTATGTACGTGTATTATAAATAGTTGTTAGATGTATTGAAATATCTTATCTTTTTTATACATGATATGCTAAATTTAAAGTTTACATTAAAAAATTTACTGTTTACAAGCTTTAGTTTTTTATACAACTGTCGTTAGGTTTTTTTTAATAGTAGTTCTGGAGTATTTGATAAAATTGTAAACATGTTTGTAGTATTAGAAAAATTTGATTATATTTTGAATAATTTTAATATTTTGTGGTACTCTAAACATGTTTTTAAAATTTTAGATAAATTTATGAAATTCTCAATGTTTTAGGAAATTCTAAATCTGTTATTAAAATTTGAGATTCATTTATGAAATATTTTAAAATAAAATCCTAAACATGTTATTAAAATTAGAAATTTATTTATGAAATATTTTATGAAACCTCAAACATGGCTGTAGTATTCTAAACATGTTTTTAAAATTTTAGATAAATTCATGAAATTCTAAAATTGATGATAAATTCCAAAACATGTTTTAAAATTCTAAACATTTTTATATAACAAGAAATTCTGACATGTTGTCCAAATTCCATATGTTTTGGAAATTCTAGAAAGTTTTTATCAATTCTAAATAAATAATATTAAATGCTGATCATGTTTCTGAAATTCCAAAGCTTTCCGAAGTATGTTTAAAATATTCCTGGATTTTTTTTTCAAAATTCTGAACATGTTTCTGGAATACTTTTAACTCAAACATGTTTATAAAATTTCTGAAATATACCTTAAAATTCCAAACATGTTTATGAAATTCGAACTTGGTAGCCAAATTCTTAGCATGTTTATAAGATTCTAAGCATGTTTTTAAAATCCCTAACATGCTAATAATGGCATTTTCCACAAAAACAAATTACTGCCAATTTTCATGGAATCATAGAAATTTAGTTATTCTAAAAATTTCTTAATTCCTGAATCCATTTACACAAATTCTTTAAATTTTTTAAAATTATAAAATTCTACGAAATGCATAAATAAAAACATTTTAACGAACACCACTAAAAAATATTAAGAAAGATCTTTATAATTTGACTGATTACTTAATCTACGAATGCCAACTAATCTTTATTTAAATAGAGTCATTATAATTTTTGTTCATACAAAAAAATTACATTTATCTTGTTATTCTCTTTACCTAAACAATAAAATTATAATTTGAAAACGAGAAAAAAAACGCTAATAGATAAAATGACGTAAAATAATTTAAGTACTCTAAGAAAAACCTATAATTACGTGTATTATTAAAAACCCATATTCGAAAAAATTTTTTTGACATCTATCCTCCAAAATTGCCTATTATTATAGTATCATATGACATAATAATATGCAATTGAAAATAAAAGGTAAGTATAAATAATTACACTTTTTTTTTTATTTAAAAAATCTTAAAGAAAAAAAGGCTAAAGGGCAAAATAAGTGTATTCAAAAACGTGCACGTGAACTATTGCCTGTAGCACATAATTACTTAAAGGTTCATTTTGCAAAATAAAAAAAGGTCATTTCAATTGGTCTCACACACACATACAAATTGACGTAGTAATGTAATCAAAAAATGAAATTGTAATATAATTTTGCGTGTGGGAAAAGTTTAACATGTCACGGGTCAAAAAAAAAGAAATGAAATAATTTTATTTAAAAAAAATTTTGTACCTTTTGCATATCATAATAATAATCATCATTGTCATAAGTTTCGATACAAATATATTATTATAATCGTTCAACATGTGCGGGAGATTTTAAAATGCGAAAAATAAGAGAGGATGGCCTGAAGCCTAATCGCGATAATGATTCTATATTTATACGTAATACGTGGAT
Organism: Anagrus nilaparvatae; assembly: GCA_022575985.1. Taxonomy (NCBI): domain Eukaryota; kingdom Metazoa; phylum Arthropoda; class Insecta; order Hymenoptera; family Mymaridae; genus Anagrus; species Anagrus nilaparvatae. The sequence continues at coordinate 6,336,514 of JAKSXM010000238.1, read as the reverse complement.
CTTTCTTTTTTTTTCTTCTTCAAACGATATGATGCGAAATTGTTCGTGACCACAGAATACAAATCTGTGTGTGTGTATTAAAATAAATAACAAATTTCTTATGTACGTTGTTATTATCATCCTAGGGCGAATAGTTCAAGTATATTTTATGAGAAATAAAGACATTTTTTTAGTTTTTTTTATTCAATCAATATTATTGATGAAGAATGTACGTTATTACCTTTTTTTTATTATAAGAAAATTGAAATTTATTATGTATACAGCCTTTAAGAGATGTATTGGAATGAAGTAAATTTTTTAAGGGAAAAAAATTTTATAAACTTTGCAAGTAGCCTTTGGGTAAATGTAAGTTTTTTAACAACCCTATGAGAAAAGTATCAGGTTTTTTTATTCCTTGGAGATTTTTCTTGTACTTGTTGTGAAAAATTTTTTATCATAGGAAATGTTCGAACATCAATTTATTGCAGTCTGCAGTAATGATTTAGTGGATACTAACTGTTTGATGTTGGCTGTTATGACAGCAGGATTTTTTGTACTTTTTGGATTAATTATGTTGCTGCTGGGTATTTTTGCTGTTATTTAGTGTAATATTCATTGCTGTTGAATTAAATATTTTACTGTTATAGTAGCAATTTTGCTATAGGGGAAAATTTAGCTGTAGAAAAAGTCTGATAGGCACTTTTATCATAAAATGGGATTAACATAAAATAGATTGCACATTTTGAGAACTCGTATAATGAAAAGTCGATGCTACCTCTGTAAACTTAAAAGAAATTTAAATGGATCTGTTTTAATTAAGAATCAGATCTCTGGAAATTTGAAACAAATTGACTTTTTCTAAAATCCAAAAATGGACGAAATTTTCTAAAAATCTGAAAAAAATCAGATTTTCTTCAAATCTTCAGGGTAACAAAATAGTTTAATTCAGATTATTCCAAAATTTTATTCCAAAAACTTCAGATTCACCCCAGGTTTCCAGAATTCTCAAACCCACCCCAGACTTCCACATCCAAATTAATATTTACCAACATTGACAAAATAGAATACAAAAATGAAGAAAAAGAATCCCAACCAAAATTAAAGTGCAATAAATAAGTATAAAAAAAATGAAAAGAAATTGAATAAAAGGATAAATAATATAGAAAAAAGGGACAGTACAAAAAATACAATTTGAATATAACACAGCTGCAACCTTGATACTCTCAAAATTAAATCACAGCAGTAATCCACCAAATAAAATACAAAAAAACTTGATACTCAACTAAACCAATACTAATTAAACACCACTCTAATAAACAAGTTAGATAAAACAAAATTATTAGAGAAAGTTGAATTTATATTAAAAGATACTATTTAAATTCAAAAATAAAAAAATGGAAAGTTAAAAAACTATTACTAATTATGATTTGTATCTCTTTTCAGATTAATTCATACAATACATTAAAAAAAATTACAAATTATCAAGATCATATGTGTTAGTGTGTGTATTAAAAAAAAAAGAATAATGAGATATTTTTTCTAGCTTGAATAAACGTACACGTTTCAATAAATTAAAATTAACATCTTGATTGATTGTAAAAAATTAATATGCTTATTAAAAATAATGTCCTTTAAAACAAAAAATTGTTTCTTTAAATCTCTGCCTATGCGCATTAAAAAAAAAAAGTTGAATTTTTCTATTGAATTCTATCATGGATGTGGACAAAACCACAGGGAACCTGATTTTTTAATACAATAATTCATATGTGTGTGTGATGTCTTTAAAAAAAAAACAGCTGCTCTTTTTTTTTAAAAAAATTTTTAAAAAAAGATGTCTGGGTATGGGTCAATCCCTTAACTAGATTATTAATCACTAGCACCAAAATTTTTTTATTGTTAATCAGCACGAACTAGTTTTTTTTATTTATTGATGGTTAAATAATGTATTCTTTTGATTAAGGATTAAGTGTTTATGTTATGATCAATAGTTATTTTATGCTTTTTGAATTTTTAGTTTTTTTAATTTAATTTTAGAAATTTTTTATGGATGAGTAAGTTTGGAATAATTGTTTTTACTGAGGAACGATTTAATTAGCATTAGTTAAAAGACTGTTTGTTTTAGGGTATGTAATTGCTGATTTTTTGTTTTCTGAAATTTTCATACAAAAATAGAAAGTTTTAAAAAATTAGTATTAGAAATTTTGGACATGGTAGTTTTGTAGCTTCCTTATTTGCTCAAAAATATAGACAGAAGTTGAGAAGATCTAGAAATTTCTGCTTCACAAAAATTATAATTTTATTAAACGTAACTGTTCTGATTCGCCAAATATTTTACAAACACATATCAAAGGATACGCCTAATACCCTACATTATAATTCTACAAAAACCCTTCCTCAACGCATAAATTAGCCAAAATAGTAATTTTAATACCAAAAAACCTATAAATTACTTCCTCCATTCATCCAAAAATCAAAAAAATATATCTCCGGACTCTATACTTTCAATATCTCCCGATTTAAATATTACATGTTGTCGAAGCCAAAACAACAAAAAAATATCTAATTTATACGTGTAGTAGCCAAAAAAAGATAGTAAAAAAAATCATTGATTAGTTTCTTACAAGCGAATGTAGCCTAAAGGGATTGGATGCTATATAATCAAAATCCTTCTCAATTATTCCCCTATATCTACACGATTAGGGACACTTGTGGCCTTGTCAGGATTTATTAAAATTATTATGCAGGGATTACAGACTGAAGTAGTCGGGTTTATAAGTTAATTTTTTATGGAATTTAATAATTTGCCAAAATATGCTAATTTAATTTAAAGCAGAATAATAAAATGATCTCTTTTTTACCGACTGAAAAAACCTTTTAAAACATATCGGATATTTTATAAGGTCGAATAAGCAGGTGTCTGCTCAGGGCGTTCACCGAGTTTTACCTTGCGCGCCCATACAAAATCTTCCCCTCTTTATCGAGCTTTCTACTACAAAACGTAACAGGTACCAAAAAATCCTTTGAAATTTCTTACTCAATGAAATTTATACTCATATAGTAATAATTATCAGTTTTAAAAATACAGAAATAAATGATTACAGAGTGCGATTAAAAAACATGCTAAGAAGTTTCTAATACAAATCAGGTGAAAGTTAAAATTGGTTTAAAAAAAAATCGATTTTATTTAGTGTTAAAAAATAAAATTTGGATCATATATTTATTGGTATTACCGACTGCGGGTATCAGAACACCTATAATTAAAGTGTTCCTCCTTTTTTGGGACTAAAAATTAAATAGAAAGAGGCGAATTTTATACACAGGAGCGACAGATTGCATTCGGTATAAAAAACTTACTGAAGTAGCTAAAAATAAGTAATTTTGTTTGATATTATAAATACAATGTTTTAAACATTTTTAACCCCTTTTTTCAAAATTATAATTTTAAATAAATAGTTACAGGTAGCTATTTTTTGATTCTGTTCAGTTTATTCGAAAATTGAGTTAATTAAAATTTTAATAATGCGAAAATTCAAATAACAAAATTTCTAACAGAATAAAAAACCATGTGAATTTATTATTTTAAAATAAGGACAAAATTTTCTCTATTTAAACTCAATTCAAACGCAATTACAATTAATAAAATACTTGAAATTCACATATACGTTAAATTAAAGTAATTTATAAATTAAAAGAATTTTTTTATACAAAACTGTCAATTTTAATTATATATCTTTATTTATCCAATATTTAAAGTATATAAAAAAAATTATTTTTTTAGTACTTTAAATAAATTTAAACATGCAATCGATTATAATACTATTACACATAAATGCACTCTACTTATAAAAATTTTTTTTTAAGTAAGTAAATCTTCTTGTGGACGTACTTAATGTATTTTCTATGTATCAAGGACAATTGTAATATGGGATAAATACGCATTTGTTACTTAATGAAGTAAAATGGAAATTATTTAAAAAACAGCTTAAATCATATTTGTACTGATCGAGATAATAGATATCATTGTAATTATGTTATTTTTTATGAAATCGATGAGCCTTAGGGTATTTGACAACATTTGTCATTGAATTATTGTTAATGTAAGAACATATGTTTTTTTTTTAGATTGTTTTATGTTTGTACGTTGTATTGTTAATTCAGATAACGATTTAATTTATGGTTAGTATTGTAATTAACTTGTTTTATTTTTTTTAGAAGTAAATTATTTTTTATTTGGTTGTTCTTAACGGTTTCTTTTTTATTTTGATGCTTTGGAAGGAGTTTTTATGGGGTTTTTGGCGTTGAGTATGGAATTGGTGTTATTTGTTACTGTTTAGGGAATGAAAATTGGTTTTCATTTAATTTTGTACAGTTGTCCAAAGTTTTTAATTTAATTTGAAGGAACCTTCGGGATTTCAATGATTTTCGCAGTTAAAGTAATCTGTAAGTCTCAAAAGTATTAAAAAATAAAAAATTTGAATGATGGCCTTTTTGTTCAAAAATATTTATAATTAGCCCTTATATTCCAATTTGGCTACATAATCAAATGAAGCTAATAATTTTAAAAAATTATTTTTGAAAAAGTGGTATTTATTTGGTATTTAGGGAATATTTTTCTTTCAAAAATATTAAAAAAAAAAAAAAACTAAAAAGGTAGAATTTACTGATTTCAGGGTTCTCCCTGGTTTACGAGAATATTGGTCATTTGATTGATTTGAATTCCAATATCAGGCTCTTTTGCCAAATTTTATCTGAAGTAATTAGCAAAATGTCATTTCTAAATTCAAAAAATCATTGAAATCTCAAAGGTTCTTTTAAGTTTTCTTTAAAACTGCTTTTGGACAACCATATTTGAACTTAAAAATTTAAATAATAATTCATAAAATATATATATGCTTTTAAAATAATAAATTTATTTTGAAGACAAAAAATATATATTTTTTTTCAACTACTACACATAATTATCATTATGTTTTGTTGCATAAATTTTTTTTAATCAGATTTATTTGTTCTAGAACATGTTACGTATTTTCCAATACATTTTTCAAATTCATATGCTGTTTTACAATCGGCTGATTTACTATTAGCTAAATAAATAATAATAATTTAAATATAAAAAAATTAAAATTATTAAATAAAAAATAATTAAATTATACCATCTGATATACAATTATTAATATTTTAAATAGTATTTTCTAATAAACCTTTAATTACATTTTCATTATTTAATTTTCCATCTTCGTTATACTAAAAAAATAATTTTTATTATTGTTATTTATTTTTTAATTAATTACACAAGAAAAAAAGTTCTATATCTGAAACCTGACCTACCTACAGGTAAGTTTTTTGATGTCCTAAAAACGAATCTTAAGTCAGAATTTACCCATCACCCTAAGATTTTGTCCCAGCTACCCTAGCTACTCTCTAAACCACCCCAGAGGGCGAATATTTTACTTTGTGCAAAAGATAAAAATAAAAGTATACAAGTTACGTTTTTTGATGTCCTAAAAACGAATCTGAAGTCAGAATTTATCCATTACGCTTAGATAAGCACTTGAATTTAATGTTCCTGCAATATGGCGAAAACCCACATCAAAAGCAGACTGTTACTTTTTTTTAATACAGATGTTAATGATTTTAACGTTAAAAACAAATCAGAAATAAAATATGTAGAAGTATCTTCAGTAACAAGACCGATAAATTTTTCAAAAAGACCAAGATTAAGTAACAATGACAGCCTCTCAATTGCTGATAAATATGAAAAATCATCATCAACTATGGATGTTGATAGCAAAGTGGAAAGTTCTATGGAAGTTGATAGCGCAGCAGGAAGTTCTATGAATGTTCTATGAACTTCTATAGATGTTGAAAGCGATAGTGAGGAAGAATAAGAAAAAGATTATGAAGACGACAATACTGATGAAAGTGATAAAGAATATAGGGATAGCCGACAAAATAATGGTCTAAAACTTTTTGATTAGCAATCTTGAAATGATTTTATTAAACGGATTGGAGTCCCAAAAGACATGGCAGAATATATTGCTTCAGAGCTTAAGGACCGTGGTTTTGTGGAAAAAGGCACTAAGTCATCTTATTATAGACTAAGAGAAAAATAATTTAGAAAATATTACAGTATGGACGAAGGAAAATCATTAATTTATTACACAGATGTTCAGGGCTTGATGAATGAACTAAAACCAATGTTTATGTTCCTGAACAATGGAGACTATTTATTGAATCATCTTTAAGAAGCTTCAAAGCAGTACTACTGCATAACGGTAATACCTTTGTAAGTATTCCAATAGCCCACTCAACTAAATTAAAAGAAGAATACGAAACATTAGAGTGTGTATTAGATAAGATAAAATACAATGAGCATAAATGGCAAATATGTGGTGATCTCAAAATTATTACTATGATGTTAGGACAGCAGTCTGGATTTACTAAACACCCATGCTTTTTATGTTTATGGGATAGCAGAAAACGTGAGCATCACTACAAAAAGAAGGAATGGGCAATTTGGAATTCTCTAGAAGTAGGAAAATATAACGTCATCAAAGATCCCTTGGTAGCTTATATTTAGCTTTTAGCATACACAGAGGTTTATAAAATGATGGAAATCTAGGCGCTTACTTACCCAGGCTTATGCCAATCCTTATTTCTAAAATATTAAGAAGACGTCTTTCAGGCACCAATTAAACATGCACAAGAGAATATATGAATATCACCATTTCATCCATTTTTAATGGACAGGTGGATAGCCTAGACCAAATGGTCCTACCTCGCTGAAATTCGGTTCAGAATTCTGCAGGATATATTCATTATTTATGTTTTGCTTTTTCTATGAAAAATACATATTAATGCTAATTCATCAAATTTCCTCAACAAATAGGAAAAAAATACTTATTTTAAATTGAAAAAATAAATAATACAAATATTTATATTCCCAGGAAATCAACAACTAAGTGTTAAAAAAAAATGTTAATGACATTTTTCTTTTTGTCGCACCTTCATAATAATATGCATATCTGAAAAGCGCGCATATTCTTTTATCTTTTGTATAAATACAACGGTCATAAATATACACATGAATATTTCCATGATAATTATATTTAAATATCACTAAACGAAAAATCCGCTATCATATTATGAATATTCCCGCCTAAAATCATGCAACCATAAAATCTCTTACATATATTTATATTGTAACATTATTATCAGAAATAATATCATAATATTATAGTAAAAGTGGCGAACTTTATGTTCCTTTCTCTATAAATATACAATTCCAGAAGCTTTTATATAAATAAAAAATATATCGCGAAATAACTAGTGTATACACCTTTCGGAATACCTGTACATATGCTTTTATTAATATAATAAAAGAAGGAAAATATAAAGTATTTTTTAATAAAAAATAAAATACAATGTGGCCCTTTAGATTACTTATACCATACATAGGAGTCGGATCATCAGCATCTAAAGGGGCACAAGGTGGTCGAGCGCCAAATTACGACAAAAAAAAGGGTCTCTCTTCTTTCCATGTACTCGGTGTCAAGAAAAATATATATAAATATATATACCATAACGATAAAAGAGAAAGAAAGAGATAAAAGAGGAAGAGAATATAAGTCCCCCTGTGTATATAGTGTAGGTTAGGAAACCTTTTTTCGACTGACAGATGGTATAGTATGGTTAAGGTTTTTTAAAAGAGATAGAAAGAGAAAGAATAAGGCCGAAGGGGGCTTGCCATGAAAGACACATGCGGTATTATTGCGCATGCGCCCAAAGCGTGGGAACGCATTCAACAACTCCTGCTTTTTTCCCCTCTTCTTTTATATTATTCCCCTTCTTCTTTTTATCCTTTTTTTTCTTCTTATTAAGAGTGTTTATTTGAAAATATTGAAATGAATAAAACGTGTTATACATTTTAATACGTGGGGGTGATACAATTTTAGTTTTTGACACACTTTTTTTTTTTGATGACCAAAAGATTATGGAAGAAATTTTAATTGTTAACAATTTCAAGTTTAATACAAAATTATAAACAAAGTATAATGAAAGTGCATACATTCTGCATGAGTATTTAATTATTTAATGATAACGACTTGTTTATATTAGTCTAGACGTTAATAAACTTTATATTCCATGCGGTTTATTAACATTTTTTATTTATACCATACAGCGCAGGCATTATAAAAAAATGTAATATTTAAATGATGCGGATAATAAATTAATTAAATATCTAAAAAAGAAAAAAAATGAACAACATAAAAAAAAGCTACCATTAAGAAGCACGTGTGACATAAAAGTAATAGACACGCGAACATTTTTTAACATCTCAAAAGCACGTGCATATTTATAAATGATTATAAATACACCGAAGCGACCAAAGAAATTTTGTTGTATTTTTTTTTCGATATAAATTTCTATTTTGACAGAATTACAGAATAAATTTTAATCAAAAAACATGAAAAGTAGTAACCCAATATAAAAATCTGGATAACACGTTTTAACGCGTGTCTAATAATATACGCTAAAGAAACATTAAATATAAATTATAAGAAATGACAAGAGTACAACATAACAAACAACTAAAAATTATTATAAACTTGATGATTTTTTTAATTTATTATATTAGAGCTTGATTCTATTTATTTGAAATTTTAAAATTGGCGCCATTTTTTTCTTTTCTGCGACAATTGGTTATATTTTTTTGCACTATTTATTGTTGCATTTTGAAAAGGATGCAGATTTATGTTACTCAATGAATGCATTACAAGTTTCAAATATTTATGATCATTTTGCAGCGGGGATAGTTGAAGAATGTGTATGGGATTGATAGTTAGGGTTGTATTCTGTAAGTGTAGTTTTTGGGTATTTCTATATAATCGAGTTTTATAGATGTGATGCTCAATTAATTTGCTGACTATTGTTTTATAAGAGAATTTTAGATAAATTAGCTTGTTGAGAAAATTTGTGGCTAAATAGCTTTTTAAGCATAAGATCAAACGATACACTGAAAAGCTTTTTGGAAATACTTATTATGGATAATAACCTTTCAATTTTATAACTTATTACTTTTTTAATGATTATAGATAACTTTGTCTTCAATTGTGGCTTTTTTATAATAAATAAATAAAAGATACGTACATAAATACAATAATAATAATAATATAGAAAATTGTCATAATAGCTAATGGAACTGTTGAGAAAGTTATTTTTTAAAAAATTATGAGAATCCTTGATGACAAAGTTCTTTTGCTTCAAGTTAAGTGCAAGGTCATTTTATTTTAAATAAGAAAATATTGTTTGTTGTATTAGCTTTTTGCATATACCTGTAAATTATTATTTTTTTTTTTTTCAGTAGTTTTTTTAAATGAAAAAATATGATACTTTATTATAAGTGAAAATAAAATATAAAAATTTTTTAAAGTAAATATTACATTTGTAATGTAAGTTTTATGTGACAAACCATAAATATTAATATGAAAAAGTCATAAAAAATTATTATGAAAATTATACAAGTTTGCAAAGCTAATTAAATTTCATTCTATGATGAATGTTTGTAATAATTTTTTAATGTAATTACTTAATTACAAAGTTATTACAGATTTTTTCGGTAGCAAAATACGTTTTCTTGGGCGTTTTCTGCTTACTGAAATGCCATTTTTACTGAATATTAATAATGTAAAAACTTTTTTTAAAGGATTATAATTAATGGCTGTTCTGTATCTAAATGTTTCTAGGAGGATCAAACCTTAAAAATTCTGAGAAATGTAATGAAAACGAAAGAATATTAAGATTTATTGTCGTATCATGTTTATTGTAATTGGCAGATCAGGTTACACAATTCGAGAAATTCAAAAAGCACTTGGAATGAAAGCGAGCATGGAAATAAGTATTGCAATTTGTTTTTAGCAGTATCAGAATAATAAGCCAAACTGTATAATATGACAGAAAACAATGGACATATAAAAATGGAAAAAATTTTCTTTTAATTACTACAAAATTACATTTCACATATTCATTTGCAGGTTTTGCCGCTGCTTGTTTTCTGCCTATTTCGATTTCTAGTTGTTTTATAAATCCATTCATCTTCCCATTCTGATATACTCCTACTCCCTTTTGATTGTTCTCAGCAAATTTTTTAGCAGCTTGCTTCAATTCTGGTGAATTCTTCCCAGTGGAAGGCAATCGAACTCTTTTTTCCGACTGTTTATCTGCTATTTTCTTTAAAGTAGACTCCATTTTTCTGGTTTCTGCGTCCAGCGCATTTTGTATCAGCTTTAGTTGTGCGAAGATGTTTTCGAGAAAGTTTACTCCCTTATTGATTGGCATGCCACAATTTTTTTGTACAGATGTACAATGGTATGACATCTTCTCACAAGCTTCCTGCATTTCAGAGTAGTGCTTATCCATAGCCTGAATACTTTCTTTCATCGCAGTTTTGTGGTTTATGAAGGCGGTAGGCTTATTCAGTGAGGTTTAGTCTAAACCTTGATCTTGGTCAAGGCTGCCAATACAGCCTGCTATGTTCTGCATTCTTCTGACGTAGTCTGCATAGCTCAACAGAGCAACGTGTCACTCCCAACACCATTTTCTACGACATTCAGCGGATGGACACTGTCTTCAAGAATGGCAATGTCTTAAACTGCTATCTGCTCCCACTTGGGCGGAAGTTGGTGTTAAGTCGCCTCAATGCAAAATTTTTGGTCCCCCTCAGAATCCTTGGGACCGGTACCAACTATCGAGGCTTTCATTCGATCGGAATTGGAATTTATTTGCAGCTTAAGTTTATGATAAAATTTAACTTGATAATCATTCTTTTTAAAAAAAGCTCAAAATCAACAACCCTTTGTTGAATGTATAAAAGGGATGTATCGATTTCTTATTTAGCAATAATAAATTTTTACCACAACCCTTATACTAAATTCATAAAATGCACAGCAACAAAAAAATTTGTACATTGGTTATTGATACACGAAGAGACAAACTTTTATCCGGAAGAATAAAAAAAAATATCTTTTATTGTGTATCTAAGTACAATGCATAAAATGAAAACAATAAAAAAAATTTTTATAAATTCAACATGAATTAATAGACGCAGTTTCCTCGTATTAAAGATTGATACTAAAAAAAAAGGGCTAAAATTTTTAGGATACGGGGCTCACGTGCTGCGGCACGCGGCCTATTCACGCGTCATCGCGAAAGTAAAAGACTAAATGCACGTGCCTGCACGTATGTAACGAAATAAAATTAAAAAAAAAAATAAGCAGGATCCACCTAAATGCGTCGTTTTGAAATAAAAATAAAACTTGTCGAAATGCTATAAGAAATGACGAATGAAAAAAAAACAGGCCACAAAAAAAATAGATATTATTGCAGGAAAATTTTAGGTCTAATTTTTATCAATAATAATAGAGTATAAGGGTGAGTTTTCATGGTACATTGTTTTCTGCACGCGTTGCCTTTACGATTTACTGCACATACCATATTGTCAAGTGCTAACGGATAAAATTTGCTTGTTCTATTAGATTTCGTATAATACACTATATAGATTTATATAATTTGGGTATACATATAACTTTAAATACATGTATAAAAAATGGTTTTATGGACGATTAAAGTAAAACGACGAGTGTGCTAGTATAGGGTAGGCGTAGTTTTTATTTTTCTTTTAATTTAAAATAGACGGAGATGAGATGTACATTAGAAGGGTCATATAATCGTTTAGCCATAATGGAGAATTTGCTACTTATAATAATTCATTATGTAAATATGATATATAGTGAATACTTTAGGGACATAATTGATTTATGTATGCCAAAGTGAACTTATTGTTGTTGATTATTATTATATCAATGTTTTTCTATTAGCTAACTTAAAATAAGTTAAAATTTTTTTTATTCTATGCAAATAACATGTAATTTAATATATGTAATTATTAAAGCATTAAAATAACTGAATTATCAAATTCATATATAATCTAAAATCATTTTAATACTTTTTAAATTAAAAACATTTTTTTTTCTCAAAAAAATTTTCTCGAAAGTGAAAAGACTTTTCGAGTCTATATAAGCAATACCCGTAATTCCCATATTTTCAAATAACTGAATATATCAAGTTTCCACGAAAAATAAATGTAAGACAATTCTAGGATCCGATTTTTTAGTATACATTTCGAATACATTAGTGTTGCTGCTTTTCTTCAATCTCCAGAAAAGCAGCAACACTAAAAATATCAGATATCGAATATATCGGATCTTCAAAATATCGAATGATATGTTTCGATATCGGAATAAATATCACTCGATATAAAAAATATCGAATAATATCAAACATCAGTTACAAGCCAAATAATTCATCTTTTATGCAATTTGTTCGACATAAATCAAGCAAAATTTTATTTATCTGCTATAAAATTAATAAAACATTTCCAACATAAAAAATATGATTGTATATTTTGCTTATTTTAAATTACCTAATATTATGGTTGTTTATTTCGCTTATTTTATATTACATAATATTTAGGCTAGTCTATTGGTTATAACGAGGTTATAATTTTGATAGTATTAATTAAAGCAAATATTTTATAGATTCTAAAAAGAGGCCTTAAATAATATAAAAGGAAAGTAATAAATTTGATAATATCTTTAAAAGCATGAATGATTAAATGCATTAAAACATTGTATTATCATTATAATTTTATTGAATAATTAAAAAAAAATTCTTTAAAACGATATTGTATTTATATAATCTATTAAATTAATTAATTACCATAAAAATTTTTATTACACATTTCATTTAACTATTCATAAATATTATAAATGACTTACTTTTTATAGAGCAAAAAAATTGCGATTTTTTTGCTTAATTCATTAATTATATTTGCATTAATTTTTTATTCAAAACATGCGACAGATTCTAATTGAGATATTCAATAAATAAAATTCAATCTTAAATAATAATCAATCACATAGATATTTTATAACGGTAATTTTTTTATATTTAAATAATCATTAAATTAAAATAATTAAAATAAAAAAAAAATAATTGTCACGTTGTTTAGTAAGAAGCAAACATTTTCTCTATAAAGATAAATTAATTTATCGATGAATATAATACGTAAAAGAAATTATTATAAATGATTGTTTAAAAAAGAAGAAAAAATAAATTATAATATTATTACATTGGACAAATTAATGATGCGTCATAGATCATACCGTTATAAAACTTTAAATATTGGTCATCTTTTTTATTTAATATTATATTTTAATGCATTTATACAATGTCAATGGACTGTTTTGTAATATATCAATCAAATAATCTTTTGTCATTTATTATCGTTTCTTATGTTATGCTTTGTTTTTTTGAGCCATTTTGTAATTGTTTCTTTATTTTCTTTTTATTGGGGTTAAAAGATTATTTTCTGAGTTTAGTTTCTCAAATTTCAGAGACTGTATTATCAGTTTGTAGTATATTATTGGCTATAAGCTTTAATTATACACGGTAAAAAGTAACTTCTTTATTTTAACAAAAAAATTAGAAGATTTTCGAAAAATTAGTAAATTTTCAAAAAAATTTGCAAATTGTTGATAAAAACCGTAAATTTACTAAATTTAGTATATTAACAAAAAATTGGAGTATTCTCGATTTTTTTTTTTGAATTCGCAAGAAAAATTGATAATTTACAATTTTTTTCGACAATTTACAAAAAATAGTCGTAAATTTCCGAAAAATAGTTGTGAATTTATAACTTTTTTCGTAAATTCACAAAAAAAAATCGAGAATTTTCGAATTTTTCGATAATATACTAAATTTAGTAAATTTACGATTTTTATCGAATATTTACAAAATTTTTTGAAAATTCACTAATTTTTCGAAAAAATTCAATTTTTTTTGTTAATCTAAGGAAGTTACTTTTTACAATGTATAAATTAGGATTGTCAAGGGGTTAATAATTTTTAGTTCTTACTTACCCTTTCTAAGTCTAGTTATGGAAGCCTGATGCGTTCTTTTCTTAACAAATAAATCAAATTGAAGCAAAGGGTTTCACTTATTAATTTTAAAAATTTTGGAATTATTTAGGGACTAAGCTGATCCGTTAAAAATTATTGTTATATGTTTTAGAGACGTTATTTAATCTAGGTTTCAATTATTTTTTCTACTACAACAAAGATCCACAGGATGTACATAAGTATAAACCAGCAAAAGTCATTGTAAAACATATAAAAATTATTAACAATTATAAAAATGCACGTATTGCCATTATTTCTAAACCAAATAAACTGCATATTATCTGCAGTTTAAAACTTATATAATAATATATTATTACAAAGACACGGCTTTTTTCAACATGCAATCAATTAATTAATAATTGTTTTAAAAAATAGAGTATATTACTGATTCGAATTCTAAAAACTAATACAGTCAGTGACATACATGGTAAGTAACTTTTATATTTTATACATTATTTTTGCAAAAAGTAATAAAATACTTGCATTTTTAAATAATTGATAAATAATTTATTTTATAATTTTCATTAACAAAATCACTTACTTGCAATAATCTCCTCTATTAGATGATATACAAGTACCTCCAAATTTGCATGGACTAGGCGAACACGATACAAAACCTGCAAAAAAAAGTAATTTTTATTATGTAATTCGGTAAAATGCACACATTAAATTCAAAATCATAGCACACATCCTGCTTAAATAACGCAGCCGGAATCTTTTCGCATAAAACTTAATCGGTTATGCACATCATTTCCTCTTTTAATATTCAAATAAATAATAATTGCACGAATGTAATTAATTAATTTAAAATAATAACTTTTTTTGCATAGTTTGAGAAAAATAAGATACATTTTGCAAGGTTACTTATAATAAATAACCTACATTTTTTATTGAAATATAAGAAAGGAAAGATCTTTTTTTCGAATTGACGTTTAAAATACGCGCCATACATCAATTTGAGATAAGCGAAAAATATAAAAAGAAAGAAATATCTTTGAATGTTGGCAAACCAAGACAAATTCCACGCGTTTCACTTATATATTTACCTTTCAATTTAAAAAAAAGTAAGTAAAATTTGCTTGGTAATTGCAAAAATAAATTTTTTTTTCAAAAAAATTAAAATAATTAAAACCAAATAAATATTTTTCTTTATTTTAAAAAAACATTAAAATTCACTTTTAACATTTTTTAACACTAAAAAAATTTTTTAAAATACAAGTAAATTTATATAAATAATCGGTAGTCAAGTTCGTGATCACGATATATTTTATATAATTCATTCATTTTCCTTTATTACTCACTTTTAAAACAACGAAAATTTTGTTAAATATTTTTTGTTCTATTGATGTAAAAAATTTTTTTTTATCATAAAATTCTGTGGAATTTTTATTACGTAATTTAAATATATAAAAATTTGTGATTTCTAATCTTATAAACTGTTATATCATAAAAATCTTTTATTTATTTAGTGGTAATTTAATAAAAATAAATTATTTTGTCATTTTTCGCACTATTAACAGAGCAAATCGTTGATTATATAAGATATACGGATTTGTTTAGCGGAGTATGAAGAAGAAGTTAATTAATTAAAGTAAATAAGTATTTTATTAAGAAATTGTGTCTTTTTTCCCACGAAGTGAGTGAACTAACCTTAATTTCTTTAAAATTTGGCTTTTTTGGGGGGTTTTGCAATTTTTTAACTACTGTTTGTTTTTTGGATACTTAAGTTATGTTATTCCTCGGATGAGTTAGAAAATTTAGACTCTTAAGATAATTTTTAACAATTAAAAAAAAACTCCTATTTAATCGTCTAGTCTAAACCCCACTAATTACTTGCAAGATCTTAATCACGTGAAGCTTTGCGTCATGATAATTAAAATGAGCGTAAAAATGAAAAATGTTCGTATATAAACTAAAGTTTTAATGAACTTTTTGGCAAATTGACAATTTCATCCCAAATTTAATAAGAAATAAAGTTTTAAAAATAAGTTGACAGTCTAGTAAACAAACTTCCTAAACACTAGACTAACCAAGCAAAAAAAATCTTTTCAAGTATCAATGTCATGGGAACGATTATCAATATTATTTTAAAATTTAATTTAATTCAATTAAAAATTTAATAATATTTATAATGATAATAATTTTTACTAAATAAATAAAAAAAATTTTTTATACAAGATTGACATGACATGTTTGTAATTTTTCAATTGTACTTTTATGTATGCATAAATATTTAAATACACTCTATGAATATAAAATTAAATTTACTTTTTGTAAATAAAAAAAATGAAAAAAATACCTTCTCATGATTATTGTTGTAATAATACAAAGTGTTTATTATTATTATTTTTTTTTTTGATTGTCTTCTTATACAATTTTTATTTTTTTATAAATATTAAAACCACTCCTAAAAAATAAAATTGACCATATTTAAATAAAATTTTATGTTTAGATAAGAATCTTTGGCTAAAAAAATTTTAAGCTTAGTTTTTTGAGATATTTGAGTCTTGATATGATTTTCATAAATTTTTCATATTTATGATGAATTTATTAAATTTTTAATCTCATTATTAGCTATGGTGGTGAAAATACGTGAATGTAATTTTTTGATGAAATTATTTTAGGACTAAAAACTAAATCGTATAATATAACTCTTCAGAAAATAATTAATAGGACTGAATATCCAAAAACAAGCAATTTTAGTCCTGTTTCAAGGAAAGAACGTGACAATTTTTTTAAAAAAATTTATTCGAAAACCAATTTTTATTTTTTACTCAAATTTTATACCTAGGGGTTGTCGATTGTTGCTAAATCCAAAAATCAACGTAAAAAAATTATTGCATTTAATCTCAGATCTTAAACCCCTTATAAAATAAGGCCAAAATTTTCAATTTAGTAAAAATGCTAAATTTTGAAAGGATCCTCAGCCCCATCTCAGCCCTTACCTTCGATTAAATACTGTAATTTGTTTATGTTCTTTTTTTAATCTAATCAGCTTTTAATCCTAACACAATAGTTAGATTCGAAACTAATCTTAAAAATTAAAACTGTTAGAAATCAATGGGAAAGTAGTAACATTTATCTTGCCCAATAAAAAAATCTGGTAACGGAATTATAGATCCAGTATTGCTCAAAAAAGCAACAAATGCAAAATATCTCCAATCAAAGATCAGATGATAAACTTTTGACACATTAAAATAAATTTTACATAACTTCCTTATTAAAAAAAAAAAATCTAAAAACTGTACCAAACTACCCCACTTTCTCCCAAACCTACAAAATCAAAACATAATAACATCTTTCCAAACACAGAAAAAAATAATCAAGATATATCAGTTAATAAATAAATTTTGATGGCATAAAAAAAAACCATTGAAAAAAAAAAGTCTTTTTATTTCAGGATAAAAAAAATTACATAATATCGATATAAATGAAATATATCACTTTCTTAAATTACAACCAAAAAAAAAGGCAGTCTTATCTTCGTACACGATCGATGCATTAGTAAATTACTGCTTAAACTTACTACTGAATCTTAAAAAAAAATTTTTATTTAATCTAGATTATCTATTTTATTATTTATAATACATCAGTACTTCAGTCAATAATAAAAAAAATAGTTTTTTAATGCTAGATACAAACTAACTATTTTGGGCGAAACCGTGAGATCGTGTATATTTTTTTCGTTGCAACATTAAAATTTTATATTATTTATACTATCCTGTTATTATTTTTTTTAAAATAATAAAACGATAAATTTTTTCGATCAAATATTTTTGATATTTTTTTCTGATTTTTTAATGATAAAAAATTTTACATCAAAAATTTTAAAAATAGTTCGAAATTGCAAAAATAATAAAATATAAAATTATTTAATTAATTCAGAATATCATAGTCGAAAATAAAATAAATATTTCAAAAAATAAAGCATAAAATATTGTATAAATTTTTGTATATTCCTTAAATTCGCGCTAAAAGTACTGCAAAGATAACGTAGAAACCTATATTTAAAAATGGAACGCGCGAATCATCGTTAAACAAGAAACGTCTGGAAACATTTCTGCTCTTTGTTTCGATACCCCATTTCAAGTAAGCGAGTATACCATTGAAATTCAGTTAGCAAACGATCTTATATGTATTAGTTTAAGTTATTTATTTTTATTTTTATTTTATTTTATTTTATTTCCATTAAAAATTTAATCTATTTTAATAACAGTTAAATTTTCATTTTATTTAATTAATTTTATAAATTTAATATTTTATTTATTAGTATTATTGTTATTATTATTATTATTTGCTTTTTATTATAAACACAACAAGTTTCATCAAGAAATATATGTAAGGGAAATAATTGGCCTTCAAGAAACCGAAGGTATGTACTACACGGGAGCGTCTGTGTTTTCTTAATTATAGCAGACAATAATTATGTAATAACCGTGGATCAAATATTTTTTTATTTTATTTTATTTAATATTAATTTAAATAAATATTTTTATTTTTATATAATGGCAATAAATTTTTACAAAAGAATAACCATCGTTGCAAATTAAAGAAGAAGCTTTAAAGAAATAGACTGTTAAGACGCCATTATAAAGGGCGAACAATTTTATTATAAATATTATATTATTTCATTCTTTTTAACCTTAAAATAAAAACGTGTTATAAAATTTTTTTTTTTTTTTTATTGATTATTTTGCAAAAAAATAATGAGTTTTTATTGGTTTACTGATATTTGGGTAATTTATATTATGAAAAATTTTACTTTTACTTATTTGATACTCAAGTGTTATTTTTTTCGAAATTCAAAATCTATAAATGCCGGTTTCCGTTGTTATTGTTTTTAAATTTTAAAAAATCATTCGTTGAAAATTGATTTGTGAATCTAATTTTTTTATTTTTTTACTTTAAATTGGATGTTACATTCTTATATGTTAATTTAAGTAATATGAAGTTTATTTCAAGTTAAACAAAGTAATTACATCATTAAATTAGATAAATATTAATTTCTGAACCAATAAGTAACTTAAGGATGATCTAGAAGATAGTGGGGGTAATTGGAATCTTTATGTTCGTGACTTGGGTGGGAGATTTTGCGAGTGGTCTAACTAGAGCGCATTAGGTTGAAATACATTTTTTGTATAAGGGACATTTGCACTGCATTTCCTATGTACATTCAAACCGTACGCATGTATAAACAAATAGCGAATATGAATGAATAATAATAACAACCGGTGCATCAGTCAGTTGGCATATTCTCTGTTCGATCATTCTGAAAATTAAAGCAATAAACTTGATGGGTGAACCAAGTAGGGATTATACTGTAGGACTGAGGTATCCACATATTGTTAAGTACTCGAGTATTTATATGGCAATTTAAGTCGGCGTGTGGTTTAGGAAAATTCGGATATACCTCCTGGGCCATAGCTTACAACGCTTTACATATAGACAACACTGAAGTCTGCACAAATACACAGAAATACCGCAGAAGTACACAAATTCCGAGGCGAAGCCGAGGTTGGTAAACTGCGATTTGGGTCATTCGTTGATTATGGCCAAAGGTCGTATTAAATTTTTCTGCGACTGTGGCAAGAAAGCATGTCTTTGCTGCGGGAAATACGTACTTTCGGGCCGCAGTACAGAAAAAGAATTATTCTAGCTCCATATAATGAAATAGATTTACTATACGAATTGGGGTGCAAAATTTCTGGCTACTACCAGATTTGTTGGTAGTTTCTACCTTTTCTAGTGTAGGTTTTTTGGGTCGCTGAATCTAAATTTCGGAAAATAGTCCACAGAAAATGAGCGCTTTACCCTTAAACTCTCGCTTAAACTAGCTCTCATTATACTCTCAATATGAGCCTTAATTTTGCTATAGTAAAGGTTTTTTGGGGTCGTTGAATCCAAATTTTGGATCGCTTTTATCGAAAATGCGCTTGAAAAGGGGTGTTTATACTATAATTTCGATCTTTTAGTCTTAAATGATGTAGAAAATTTTTTTTGAGTTATTTAAAAATCTCACGAATTTATTTAAACTTTAATTTGAGGGTTTGTTAGTAGATACAGTCAGAATTTAAGGGTAGATCGTGCAATTTCGATACAAAATGACCTGAAATTTTGACTCTGCGACCCAACACACCTATATTATGTCAGAATTAAGGCTCATAATGAGAATATAGCAACAAAAAGCTCCTTCCAGGGGTGGTTTTTGCTCATTGCAAATCGCACTCGCTCTTTTTCGATGAAAAATGACCAACAATTTGGACCCAAATATCTATATAGCAGACCAAATTTGGGGGTGGCTAATTATACACACCACCCCCTCCCCCTCGTAAATTGACTAGAGTATAAATATTATTTTAATAAAACATAAAATTTAATGTATAATAATAATTAATGCAATAAAAATGATATATAAACGGGTTTTACACTATTATTTTACCTTTTTATGAATATAATATTAAAAATATTTGTATAATTTTTTGCATGATTCGTTTCCATTTACACCCTCCCCCCCCCCCCCGCTCTTCGGTGCTCCTAAGAGACTATAGTCATGAAACGCGATTCAGAACAACGTATCAAATTCTAGCAACAAAACCCTACTTGTGCTTTAAAGTTCCAGGTCCTGTATAAAGTAATAATTGGGTCTGGGACGTGCAGCAGCCTAGACATTATTTTAAGTGTTCTACACTTCAAAATTTTAAATTATTTTTTTTATAATTAAAAAATACATAAATCTATTTTTTATCAGAAAAATTATTCATTCAATTGCTTGTATTCATGAGTTTCATTATTTCCATAATCTAATAATATTTTGCATAATTTATAACATTTACTTTTTACATCTTATGTAAATTTTTTTTTTTACATTATTTCATTCTCAGATAACCTTTAAAAATTAATATTTTTTCCTCTTTATTTTAAATAATTAATATATTTTTTATATTAATCAATTATATAACAATAAAAATGATTAAAACTAATTTATAAATTTTAATAAATTTTATATAGAATAAAATAATATTTTTATATTTAAAATATGAAATTTTTTTAACTTATAAAAATCACCCCTGAATTATTAATTTCAGAAGACATGGTTAAAAGAAAATTTGTATTCCTAATTTTTACACGTTTATATTTTAATTAAAACCGATTAATATGTCAAAAATAAATGACAATATCTGCCGAGCGTAGCGAGGCCTTTTATCTAGTCACTTATTATTTACGGAAATTTTTGCATGTAAATTTTTTACTTAATTTTTTATTAAATGCTGTCAACTGCATGCAAGGTCAAAACTAATATTTTAAAAAATTGAAAAATTTTTATCACCACAAAAAGTAGCAGAGTTAAAATTTTCAGGTTAATCATTAAGATGCGAAATTGATTAAGCTTTGAGGACTTGAGTTCATCGATTGATGCTGATAAAATTTTAAATTACCTGTTGCACAATTAGTGTTACATAAATTAATTATTATTATATAATTATATTGGTTTTTGTTCGGTACTTAAAACATATTTTATTTTATCTTATCAAATTTAGTATTATCAGACTTAATATGCAGACAATAATCTAAGAAATGATAATAATTAATTTTTATTTAATTTCTATACTTTTGATGCAATTTTTATAGGTAATTTCAGTCAAAATGTTAAATAATAAAGCAAATGGAAATGGAATATATTTGAATAACAATAAAAAAGCTGAAGTTATTGAATCAACAGCAGAAGACAGTAATTATAGAAAACTTGGTACAGATCCAAATTATAAACATGAACTTAGGTCATTTAGAAAATGTTGTTACGTTGCTACTATGCATATTCTTGCTGTTTATGGATTATATTTAGCAATTTTTCACGCTAAAAGACAAACAAATATTTGGGGTATACTTTTTTTTTGCATTTTGTTACTGCTTATAAATAACAAATATTTTCATTTTTTATAGCTGCTGTTATTGGATTTTGTGCTTTGCAATCATCAGTAATAGGATCTCATCGTGGGTTTTCTCACAGGAGTTACAAAATAAAAACTCCTCTAAAAATAGTTTTATTATTTTTTCAAGTTATTGCTGGCCAAGTGAGTAATAACTTTGAGATTTCTTTGCATGAATTTCCAAGCAATTCAAGTAAATTACAATTCAAGTAACTAGAAAACCAGTATTTTCAAAATCAAAATTTTTTATATTTATAGAAAGACGTATACAGCTGGTCAAGAGACCATAGGGTACATCACAAATTTTCAGATACTGATGCGGATCCTCACAACGCTGAAAGAGGATTTTTATTTTCTCATATGACATGGGTACTTTATAAAAAGCACCCATTAGTTATTGAAAAGGGAAAGTTAATTGATATGTCTGATATGGAATCAGACAAGTACATAATGTTTCAAAAAAAGTACGTAAAAGCTATTTTTTAAACAAGGGACAAAATCTTGGTTTTGACTTTGCATGCACGAGCAAGTACAAATAGCATGCAAAAGTCGAACCCCATATTTTTTCCTGTGATTTAAAACATATTTTTACATATAAAGGGCAAAAAACCCATCTCCCTAGGGTAGAAAATAAATTTTTTTGCCCTATTATGTAAACACTAAACTTGTATCTAGTATTAGTTTTCTAACTTTATTTTATAAATTTACAGATATTATGTAGAACTTTACCTAATATTTGCCTACTTGATGCCATGGTTAGTTCCTGTATTTTTATGGGGCGAAGGAGTTTTTACGTCGTTGTGTGTATCTCATTATTTAATGTATGTAGTATCTTTAAATTGCATGGTTAGCATAAATTCAATAGCTCACATGTATGGCTCAAAACCGTTTGACAAGTAAGTAAATCCAAAAAAATGATTACAGGCAGTCAAAAGATGCAAAAATTTAAAAAAATAAATTTATTTTAGACGAATAAACCCAGTACAGACAAGAATAGTTAATTGGTTAACTGGAGGCGAAGGTTGGCACAATTTTCACCATTGCTTCCCATGGGATTATGGACTTTCTGAATATGGTTTTGGAAAAGGACTTAGCACTTATTTAATTGAATTTTTCGCATATTGTGGATTAGTTTATGATCTAAAGAAAGCGTCCTCTAGAGTTGTCGAAGGACATTCACGAAGACATGGCGACGAATCTCATGAAATTTCATGCGAAAAAAATGGAATAAATAATTTAAATCATGTCGAAGGAAATTCAAGAAAACATGGCGACGAATCTCATGGAAATTCACGCGAAAAAAATGAAATAAATAATTTGAATAATTTCAATTAGACTGATACAATTTGTGATTATAGTAGTTATTAATATTCTAATGATAAATTGATGTTTATTCATTAAATGGCTTGAACTATTTTTAATAAGAATATTTATTATATTATAACAAGCAAAAATAATGACAATTTTGTAAGAATAATATTTTGTAATAAGAATTTGATGTTAAATAAATAAATATTTGGTTATAAAAAAATAGCAAACATTTTATTTATCAGAGTTCAGATGCGACTCGTAAAGTCTGTGCATGGGTCTTTGAGCATGGTAATTTAAAAGAGATACACTTTTAACTTAAGTTTCTAAGTATGCTGATTACGAATATTTTGTTCCTTTTTTCGGAAAATGGTCACGTTTTCCACTATAGCCATATTTAGTATATCTTTGGCCTTTTTAAAAGGTTTTGAGTTCCTGTAAGAAAATCAAGTTATCCATTTTTTCAATGAAAAAACTTACAACCGGTTTGTGAACTCGCAAACAACTAACATGGAGCATATTTAAATTTATATTTTGAATCTTGAAGCCTTTATAATTTTAAGTCCTTAAGCCAAAAAAAAATCATTCAAACCCGAATTATTCGTCCCTAAATCGAAATTATTCTAAGTCTCTAAACTCCCTGCTAAACCCGGATTATTTAAGTACCTAAATCGAAATTATTCTAAGTCCTTAAACCCGGATTATTCTTAGTCCTTAAATCAAAATTATTCCTGAGTCCATTTGACCCCCCCCCTCTCTCTTAAAATGACATGCTTGAAATACCCCCCCCCCCCCCCTCTACCTATAAACATATTTCATGTTAAAAAAGTAAACATTTTATGGAAAAAATACCAAAATATTCGCTATTAGCTGACCAAAAAACTTTAGTTACAATGGTCTCATCCTTTCGAATCCACCTCGGAATCCACCATGCCCATAAGACTTATGGGCCACGTCTGGACTATTAGATTTTTATCGTTTTATATTTTTACAATGGTAAAAAAGGCTTTAAATAACCTTTATTTAAATGCACATCTCAATGCAGTTAAATTATAATAACAATTTGTTTTAACTGTCAAGTTCTTATTAGCCTTATTAATAAAAATTACAAAGATAGGAGTCAAAGATATTATTATATTCTTGATACTTCTTTAAATTATCCTCGAAATTATCTTTGTTTTTATTATACATTTCTTTTTTTGTCAATTAATATTTTTATTTTTGGTAATTTATATCAAAGCTTTAACCATATCGTTAATACAGTTTTAATTGCTTAGTTTACATATACAGAGTTTTAAGTGAAATTTAATATTATAATTTATTATCATTTTAATTAAGTAGATTTCAATATTTTTAATAAAATGGATTATACTTTTTAACAAAAAAAGTTATCATGGTAAATAAATACCCTTGCAGCACTTTCTCAACAATTTAAAAATTTGGCTAATCTACTTAACTTAATTTTTTAGCCCTCTAGGTGTAAAACTGCCCAATTTCAGTTACTTTTTGCCATTTTATAATAAAAATAAATTTTTATTCAAAACGTATTCAGATCTCAAACCAGATCTCTATTTGGATAAATTATTCAAATAAATTGGGCGCTGAATCCAATATTTTGGTCAGCTTTAGTCTATACTGAATCGGAAAAATCAAGTTCTATTTTTATACTTAAAATAATTTGTAGTCCAAACACATCCCGTAAATATGCATGATCGATTCATTCAACTTAAAAACTAAGACTAATTATATAAAAACTAAAATGCAATGAAAATAGCAAAATCAAACAACTACGAAATATTTTATTTATCTACAAGTACATAACTTCTAAAAAAACCAATAATTCAAGATAATTTACTTCTTAACACAATTTTTCCCCATTAAAAAAAAAAAATTGAAGTTCGAAAAAAAAAACTGAAATAAAATTAACTTATCTTCGATACATCATTTAGTGTATTAAATTTCTCATGCAATCTCAGGTCATGTTTAATATATCTCATAAACTAAAGTTGCAATAATTTATCTATTTTTTTTTTTTAAATAAGACTTGAAAAATTTCTCAATTTATAATTGTAGTAAATAAAATGTGTATTAATCGATATCTTAGTTGCTCTTAATTAATAAATCTTGATGCAACGTATTTTTAATTTATAGATGAGCTTTTTTTTGTTGAATAAAAAAATTCAATCAAATAATTATCAGATTTAAGCAGTTGAACGTGAAATCTTAACTGATTTATTTGTTTTTAGAAGTGACTCTTTTATATTTTATTTCGAATAATAGTTGAAAAAAAAGTGTCTCTTTTAATTTTTATACTGTTTACCTAATATGGTATGAAACTGACTTGAGAGAAAGCGAATTTGATATGTTCCTTACGCAATTTTTTTTTTAGTTATAACTGATAGATAATAAACGTCTTTTAATTCAATTATCTGGAAAACATAGCAATTGATGAAATTGTAAATTATTTAAGTTGAGTTTGAAAATATTTTATTGAAAAGTCGTTTTTAATTTGTAAAAAAAAATAATTTTTAAAATCTAAGTTGAAAAAATTGGACTACAAAATAAATTACTAACGATAAATCGAAAATTTAATTGATTTTAACAGGGTCTCGATTGCACCAACTTTAATATTTTTTGTACTATAAGAATTGTCGTAGTTTTCGCTAGTAAAGAACTAATAGTACTATTATAGTAAAATTAGACTCATTTAGCTAAAACCACGTCAGCTGTAAGGCTTCTCATTAAAAAGCGCCAATAAAACGTTCCTGCCAAAAAATATTATGGTAGCACATAATCGACCCGCAACTTACAAATAAAAATCCAAAATCGTTAGAGCCCTTTCTATGTAGACCTACTTAATTTTTTTTTAATCGTGTGTGCTTTGACTATACTCTTTGGCATAGTAAAAGCACATGAAATTAAAAAAAAAATATTCAAATACAAAATTACCAAAAAAAAAAAATATTAACGCGCATCCTGCGCACGCATTTTTGAATATATCATAGAAAAATACACATTTTTTCTATTCATATTCTCGGACGGAATTCCCATGCGCCTTGAAAGAAAGGAAGCATTAAAATTTTAATTTTTGTCTGCTTTAAATTTAGTGTGTTTTTTGTGTTTAAAATTAGTTTAAAATAGTTTATTTATTTATTTATTTATAAAAAATGCCACCACAGGTAAGAATTTATTTTATTTTAACGTGATTTTTATTGCATTTATCAGGATTTTCGGCTTCTTTCCTAGTCATATTAACACGTGTACTTTAAAAATCTCGTTACCCGATTGGCTGGACTCACATGAGGTGTTTGAAACTCATTCGTTTTATTATCTTTTTTTATAAAATTACAACCGAAATTAAAATTTTAAAACAAAAATTATTAAAATTCTAAATAAATAAAAATTTCCTTAAAAAACACCAAAAAAATTATTTAAAAAATTTTTAAAGTACACCAAAAGATATAAACATTTACTATAATGCACACTTGCGTAAATATTACGAGAGGCATAAAAAAACGTGCATTTGTTTATATTTGTGGTCTTCATAAAAAAAAATAATTTATTAAATAATTGTGTGTTAACTTTACAAAAATAACTTGCAATTTTTCTGTTTACTTATATTTCAAGAAAACAGATAAAATCTCATAAATTTTTAGTCAAAAATTACTACACACACACACACGCACGCACGTACAAAGAAATCAATATTTCTTTCTTCGTAAATTACATGATCTTAATTTTTTTAAGTAAAGCAATTTTTGAAATTCTTTAAAAAAAACTCGTTTTTTAGTTTTGACGAATATAAAATGCTGAGAATTGTAAAAGTTTGATAATTTTTGAATTTTAATGTTTTTTTAGGTGGATGCTACTGTAAATCCAGAGGAATCAAGTGAAACAATAAAAAATGATGTAAATTTAATAAAAGATAAAAAAAATATTGTTGAATTAACAGCTGAAGACAGTAATTACAGAAAACTTGGTACAGACCCAAATTACAAACATGAGATTAGAACGTATCATAAATGTGTTTACTTTGTCCTTATGCACATTCTTGCTGTTTGTGGATTATATTTAGCTATTTTTCAAGCTAAGTGGCAAACAAATATTTGGGGTAAGAAAAATTTTTATTTTTTTTTATACAAAGCTGAACCAATAATTATTTTCAATTTTTATAGCTGCTGCTATTGGATTCTGTGCATTACAAGCATCAGTGTTAGGTGCACATCGTGGTTTTTCTCATAAAAGTTTTAAAACTAAAACTCCTCTAAAAATAGTTTTATTATTTTTTCAAGTTATTTCTGGCCAAGTAAGTAAATTTAAAAAAAATAAATAATTTTATATTTCTTTCTTTTAAAAATCATTAAAATAACTATTTTTATTTATAACACAGAAAGATGCATACAGCTGGGCAAGAGATCATAGAGTACATCATAAATTTTCAGACACTGATGCTGATCCACATAATTCAGAAAGAGGTATTTGGTTTTCTCATATTACATGGGTTCTTTATAAAAAACATCCATTAGTCGTTGAAAAAGGAAAGCAGATTGATATGTCTGACTTGGAATCAGATAAATATATCATGTTCCAAAGAAAGTAAGTGTCCAAAATTACATTTTTTGAAAAATTTTTTAATTTTATTTTAACAAATTTTTGTTTTGAAGGTATTATGTAGAACTTTACCTAATATTTGCCTACTTGATGCCATGGTTAGTTCCAGTGTTTTTATGGGACGAAGGATTATTTACGTCGTTGTGTGTGTCTCATTATTTGATGTACGCTGTGTCTTTGCATTGCATGCTCAGTATTAACTCCATAGCTCACATGTATGGTACTAAACCTTTTGACAAGTAAGTGAATCCAAAAAAATGATTAGGTAAAAGATGAAAATTTTTAACAAAACGAATTTATTTTAGACGGATCAACCCAGTACAGACAAGAATAGTTAATTGGTTAACTGGAGGCGAAGGTTGGCACAATTTTCACCATTGCTTCCCATGGGATTATGGACTTTCTGAATATGGTTTTGGAAAAGGACTTAGCACTTATTTAATTGAATTTTTCGCATATTGCGGATTAGCTTATGACCTTAGAAAAGCATCTCAAAGAGTAGTTGAAGGACACTCAAGAAGACATGGTGACGAATCTCACGAAATTTTATCCAATAAAACCGAATAATTTAGACTGGAGATTTTATAGTTAATTTAGTTTTGGATTGATTTTTTAATCTTCAAGGCATTTTTAGAACAATTTTATTATTTACTGTATACTTAGCAATTATGTGATAGTGTGACTAACGTAATATTTATTGATTGTAGATGATCACTCTCATGTGGTAAATTTAAATAATTTGTAAATTGAAGTAAGATAAATGATAGCATACAATGGAATGACACTTTTGTAATACGAATTTTTTAATAAATGAATGTGTTTTTTAAGAAACTTAATTAATTTGTTTTTTATTCAGTTACTTGGGAGATGAGGTTCAAAAGTTAGGTCTGAAAAATTTAGTACAGTTTTAGACATAGGAAAGGGTGATTTACGTCTAACCCCTTCATAATTTACTGTAATTGCATATTTTAGCCAAAAATCTGATAAAAATTGTATCTAAAATGACAATTTCTTTAATCCAAAAAAAGGTTGTTTACTCGGTTGTTTACAAATATTAAAAACAAAAAGATCCTCCTTATTGCAACTCATTGAACCAAAAAATAAAATAAGAGAAAAAAAATTTTATTCTACCCCACTTAAAAAATAAATTATATTATGGGAGAATCTAAATTTTGAAGTATGCATCATCTCATTCAACAAAAGATTTCATTGATACTTTTAATAATAAATAAAAAAGTTTTTTGAGTGTACAAACACTTGAAATTTGAGATACTGTTATAAAATTTCTCATAAAAAAATTTTGTTTTTTTTTATATCCGGTGCATAAATTTATTAAGTATGCTTGTGTACTAAATATGTAAAATCAAAATTATCGAGAAAAATACTTGATAAGATTTAAATCACGAAAAGTAATTTGTTAGAAGAAATATCCCAAGGCAAAGTCGGTTTCTCGTCAAAAGAAAAAGTACTTTGTATGCAATCAGTTTAAAAAAAACTTGCAAAATAGAGTATAATAAAAATTACAGACAAGTGTCAAATACTTTCTTCCGACACAAAAACATTTTATTTCAATAAAAAAAATTAATTTCTTTATTTTTTACAGAATTTACCGTTTTTTGTGAAATATTACATATGTAAAATATTTATGTAAATCATAAATAATGATAAAAAAATGTGTGAAAAAAAATTACTAAAAATTTCTGATTCTTTAATAGCAATAAACTAGCTACCCTTGCTAAAAAAAATTTTTATGAAAGTACACACTGATACTTAACTTAATTGTGTTATTCATTAAAAAATGATGTACACAATTAAATTGAAATACTTTAAAGGATTAAATTGTTAAAAGACAAGTCAGTAAGCAGTAATTATTTTATAAAATGGAATGTTTTTAAATAAAATAATTAAAAAATAAATAATATAACTTTTAATTAAAAAAAAATTTTCTCTTGGCTGTTAATTGAGCAAATAAATATTTTTTTTATTTATTAATTAATTAATATGTTACATTGGATGAAAAAAAAGTTTATTGGATAGACTGGTATTTTCTGACAAAGACGTTAAGGGGTTTAGATTTTTTATACCTGTGTTTTCTATTGTGCAAAGTTACTGTGGAATTGGCCATATATAGACTGGACGTTTTTTTTTTATGAAAGGATACGGTTTTTTATTGGAGAAATGATACTTCAAATTTTGATATCACAGATGTTTTTTTCTATTCCATGACTTAATAATAGGAAGTGAACGTGGATTAATAAAGAATAATAAAAGAACCTGTTTTAACCCTACGGTAGGTACCTAAAGGCTTAAATTTTAATATAAATATCCTGAATTTAAATAGGGCGACTCTACCAATTAATGACCACTGCAAGACGAGTGGTCATTAACATTGAAAACTTTGGTCAGTAATTGGTACACTCACCCTATACGACTTTTGAAACAAAATTTTGTCAAAATTTAACTATTTCCTCGAGTTAAAAAAGCATCAAATTAAAACCACGAAAAATAAAGGAAGTTTTGCATATTTCGTAAAAAAAAACTAAAGATTCTCACGAAGAAGCATTGGCATTATATTTCCGAAAAAACTTAAAGCGTCGAACGGAAGGAAATATTGTTATAATAAATTCATCATATACGGTTTCAATTTTTAGTGTCATGAGAGAAAATTATTTTTTTTAAAAAAAAGGCAATAAATTTTTTTTTAAAAAGTACTTTAAATTCTTATTAAAAATTTAATTCTTTCACATTATAATTGAGAAGAGAAGAAAATTTTTCATTATAATAATAATAATCAAGCAGCTGCTTATTTCATCTGGGCTGCAATATTGATAGTTTTTTATACATTTCTTTCTCTCCAATTGTACACACGTATTTAAAAATCAAAGTTGTATTATATGAAAAAATATTTTTTTATGAGTGTGTCTGTGTGACAGAGAATGTGTACGCGGGTGGCGGGGGATCATCATCATAATATCATAAGTTTTTTTTTGAACATCTGCCACCTCGGTAAAGTATCTTCCCCTCGTCTTCTTCTTTTCACTTTTTTTTTGGAATTAATATAAAGACATTGATACGAGACTTAAAAAATGGGATTATAAAATATTTTATTTAGATTTTTTGTATGGTCAATTTGGAGTTAGTTAGTCTGAGCGATGTTTGGGAAATTGTGGGTACAAACAGTGGGTATGAACTAAAAACTAGGAGTTTAGAATTTTTAGCTAATCAAGAAATTAGATTCTAGGCAAATGGTAATTTATACAAACGACTTCTGTAAAATTTTGTAACTGACTTAAAAGAGCTAATTATTAGCAATTCAGACATAAGTTATTGATGATTCACCCTTAGCCATGTTTTTGGTTCATTTACCAAATCATACATCTAAATCAAAATTGTATTTTTTTTCTTAAAAAATCCAAAAAATACCCTTAGGCCAAACATAACAATCCAATCCAATTTTAACATTATTATCATCTGGTGGCATTTCATTTTTTGCTTAAGTATATACCCACACAAACATAAAAAAAGAGTAAAGTGCATGAAAAGGCGGAGCATTAAAAAAAAACGAGCAATTTCTTTATAATATTTGCAGACAAATAGAGTTTTTTTGAAGAAGCAGCACACTAAAAAAAAAGTTATAAATGCGTGCAGGTATTCACTCTACTCGTTTTTTGTTATAATCATCATCAACAGAGCCTTCTTTACCAGTGATTTCGATGCATGGTGTTATATGATCTTAAAAAAAAACGAAGAACGTTTCGTGCAACGTTTCATTATTTCATTCTTATGTAGACTAAACTTATTCTTTTTTAATTTGCTCTGGACTTGAAAAGATTCTCTTAGCTTTTTTTTCAGAACGGATATGCGAAATAAAAAATTAATAATAATGTTTATGAAGTATACTATTTATTTTATTTTTTGTTTTTGTTATAAATGTGAATTGTTCTGTTGAACACGATTAATTTTTATGATATGTGAGATTTTTAGGTCAGAAATTTTTATTATTTTCTTAGTCATATTTACTAAATTTTTGTTTATTCAAAAATATTATAATCAGAATTTTTTTTGCATATATAAAATAAAGGTCAAAATTACAGAACGCTAAAAAATTGTAAATATGAGAATTGTATTTTTACAATATTTACAAACATTTTATTATAACTGTAGAATTTTTTAAAAAATAAAACCATAAAAATTTTAATAACCATTTTTTTTAATGTTTGTATAAACAAAAAATTAGGTACTTTATTTGCCATAGAATAAAAAGCGATGATTTTATGTGTAAACAAATTTTTTAGGCCAGTTATATTGTGCTAATAAAAAATTGCGTGATTTCAATTAGCATGTAAACAATATTGTTTTACGCGCGTTTTTATACAATCGTTAAAGTTTATTTTACTTTTTTATTAACTACTGATTTAACGATTTAATGATTTTATTTTTGAAATTTTTAAGATTTGGCGAGAGATTTGCTAACATGTGCGGTTGGTATTATTGTAAAAATTAATAAATATGACCTAGATTTACGTACTTTTTAGGAAATTCAAAATTTAACTTTTTTTGCTATTTTTTTCATTTTTTGGATTTAGGGGTAGGCCTTAACCCATTTTCTTGGAATAGGGTTACTAAATTGCAAATTGGTTACAAATTGGTCAAAATACTATTGAATATTTTCAAACAGATTAAAAAAAAATAAAGAAAATAAACGCACATTATGTTATATGTAATTTTCGCTATTTTAGAGTTAGTTTTTACCCCCTAAAATTAGACATACACCGTCATCCAGAGCGGGATGTAAATTTGTATAATTCGAATGTATATAGCAGACATTTATTTTTAAGTGCAAATTTACGTCCCGCTCTTGATGACGGTGTAATATCCCAATTTTACCACTTTATAAAAAAAAAACCCTATATTTTGTTAAATAATCTTGAATAAATGGCATTTGTTTGACCATTTTAAATTTAGTTACAGAATATTGCAAAAAATCCTTAAAAGGGATTAATTTTTTTTTATTCAAGGGCGTTCTCCTGATTTCCAGCCACTTTGAACCCCAGATTCGGATTCAGTGACCTAATCTAGTAACTTTTAGTATAGACCTTTTCTCATACTGATTACAGATTTCAGACACCCCCCCCCCCCCTCTATATTAACTGGATTACTAAGGTGGATCCATTTTACTCCATTCAGAAATTTTAAATCCATTTACCATTTTTAGCGCATTGACTAAGGTATACTATTAATTACAATATTTTAAAAAAAGTTGCATAATAATTTACAAGAAAAAGTCATAAATTAATTAAAAAGAAAATTCACAAGCTAACTAGATAATAAATATTCTTCATCAATATCTTATAAATTGATGATAGCCAGCAAGAACAAACAACAACATCTAATAAAATCCCCAACGGTAATGTTTTTTTAAAAAATAAAGATTATAAAATTATTACATTATAGCCTAGACACATTTGCGTGTACAAGATTGAAAAATATATATCTTTCTATTTACGTATTTAAAGGTTCATGTAAGTATGCTTGTTTGTAAAATAAAAAACGATAACGAAAAAGGTTCATGTACGTAATAAAATGGTTAAAAAAAAAATGTGTAGGCTCATTCAAGAAAGAAGTGCAAATGTATTTTAATCGAATAAATTGTGTACAGGTTGAATGATGATCAAAAAAATCAGTACTTTTATTATAAAAGTATATTAATGACAGGTGCGAGAAAGGGCTGCTGCGTTGTAAAATATAAGATGCATAGAAGGGAAAATTAACGTTTTGCACGCGAGATTTTTAACGGGCGCCCCCATGTAGCCAATAGATTAATTAAGACTTATTATTCAATTTGTTCAATATTTATTGAATGCTTACATGCAGCCTTTTATATACATTTATTTATAAATTTTTAAATTTCATATAAACAACTTATTTTTAGTTTACTAAGGCCTACAAGTACTTTTATTTAATACTTTAATTTTTCAATGTTTTTTTTTTTATTATTGCTAAATGTATCTTAGAATCGTTTTACATTTATCATTTTCAATGAGATAATATAGCCATTGATTCTTGTGATGAAAAGAAATGCATGCATGCTGAGGTTCAATATCTATACAAACTGGAAATAACTTGCAGAGAATTATTATAAATTAATAAGAATTACAAGTTTCTTTAGGGTGGAGAATTTTAAGGAAAAGAAAATTTATAAAAAACGATTTAATTTACAGAAAGGAATCTACTGATTTCCAGCCACTATATACCCCGGATCCAGATTCAATGACTCAAAAAACTTATATAGTAGACTCGATAAAAGACCTTTTCTCATGCTGGCTACAAATTTTAGACCTCTCCGCACCACTCCGCAATAATTTTGACGTTAAAAACTTAAAAATCCGCCATTTTTAGTCCACCATTTTGAATTTAAAAAATCAAGATTTTTGCAAATTTTGAGCAATACATCATTAATTATTAAAATAGGCCATAGAAAACAAGGATGAAATACTTATAAACCATTTTTAGTGACCAAAAATACGTTCACTAAAATTAAATATTCTTTAGTACATTTAACATCACTAGCACCTTAACAACCAGTAAACTCATTTAATTTTGGAGAAAACAAAAAAATAACCAGATCTAAAAACTCCACCCATGAAAATAAAATTTATTTACAATACAAATCTAAAAAAAATTGTTAATATACTTTAAATTTCAAAAGATTATAAGAAAAACGTGTGTTACAATAATAATCTACAATAGTTATTGTTATATTAATAATAAAATAATCAAATATACATTTATTACAATTTACAGATAACAATCTAAAATTTTTATTTAAAAAAAATATTTTCTGATTTATATACCTTTTACTACTTACTTAATAATATTGTTTGAAAATTTTATTACACATTGTTATTATTATTAATAGGTAATTTTAGTAGTGTAGGTACCAATATTTCAAAATTTTTTTAATTATGTAATAATTGGATCATAATATTATAAATGTGTGTAGTTAAATTTTTTGAAATATTAATAATTATTTTAGTGTAATTATTATTATATTGAGTAACATGCTTTAAGTTGTGTTATTGAATAGCAACAAGTATTTTCTTCTATGTAGGAAAAATGCAACAAGTGGTTGTAAACATTGATAGTATGTTTTCAAAAGCTTTAGAATATAAATGGGAAGTCAAGACAGTTCAAAAAGAGTGTATTCATTATTGCATGGAATATTTAAAAAAAAATTCTATTCACGTTTATTATCAATTGAAAATTAATTTATGTAAGAAGAAATTAATAGTATGTTTTTTATTCATTCATTAGATATTCATTGTAAAAGACATTTTTGTTAGAAATACGTGTTTTTATTTTTAATGAAATTGGTATTAATGGGTTTTTTGAGAACTTTTAAAATTATAGGACTGGTTGTACTGCATTGATAAAACTTTCAATTGTAGTTTAATTCTAATAAATTTAAAAATTGGTATAAAACTAGATAATATAAATTTTGAATGCATGTTAGCCAGGAAAATAAGAAAAGTCGTAACTAACTATAATTTTATTAAATGGGAAGGGAATTACTTTAGGAAGAGATTACTATACTGCAGTATAATATTTAGGTACGAAACTTTAAAATTTGACCCAAATGCTCCTCTTACATGGGATAAGTCATTAGACGAAAAAATTCCAGGGGATGCACCTTTTACCTTACAAAGCGCATATAATGAGGTATCGTACGACGAAATCAGAAATGTTTCTACTACTGGTTCAGCAAGTAGAGGCAATATAGATAATAGTCAACATATTTCAGAAATGCGCGACGTAAGAATAAATATTCCAAGTTCTAATAATAATAATGCAGTAAACTTATAAATTACGACTGCACCCCTGCCACCCCGGTTATTTTTGAATTCATTTTTTACAATATGTCAATTTCACGCTAATTACAATTTCTACAGCAATAACTTGCAAATAAGTTGTACTCTAAATAAAAGATACACCATGCAACCTTTTTCCTCTTTAAAAAAGGCATCATTTTCTGCACCACAAAAAAAAATCTTAAAGAATAAAACATGTAATTCTCAGAAACTGACATTTACAAAAAACCACAAATGTAAAAACGTTTTTTTTATGCTAACACGAAATTCGTTAAACATTTTTTTTTACCACCACACGAATCATGCCAGGATAAAAATTTTGTTTATTGATCTTAATAAGATAAGAAATTAAATGCAGTACATGTAATTTATTTACAATTAAAAAAAGATAATACATTTAAAAAATTTTTTATTGTTTTTTTGTTCAATTTTTTTGCTCTTACTTTTAATAACGTTTAGTTTTTTATATTACAAAAACTATCCCTCTTTGGAACGAAGGGTACATTTAGTGTACTTTGTTTTTTATAAGATAAAAATACACATTAAATGGCGCTGTACACAAAAAAATTTTCAACAAAAGCCTCGTGGCATTAAAATTGAAAGTATACAACCTGAGGTTTTATTGACATTAAAAAAGTCTGTAATTACTGGATTTACTGTAGAAATTGCAATTTAATTTTTTTTCTTCTTTTTAGTAACAATAATGCAATGTAAGACAATGAAGTATTTTTTACTTGAGTTTAATGGCAAGAGTTAAAAAGCAATTTTAGTAATGTGGTTTTTTACTGGAGCTTTTTTTGGATTTTTGGTCTCTCTAAACACTATACTGTAAATATAATGACAAAATTACAAGGGAGGTATTTCTAAACTCATTTCTTGTAGTTTCGGGGGTAGCTGTGGTAAAAAGTGCATGTGAGTATGGAATCTGAATTTTTGTTCAGTCAGCCAAGACCAAAACATACTCATATCGTATCCTATAGTACACTATATAGTGTCATTGCCGCGAATTCTGGTAGTCCAAAAAGAACTAAAATTTCGACGCCTCAAAATAGTCTAAATTTTTATATCAAACCAAAATATACTCAGTTTACATTGGACATTTTTTAATATTTTGGTTCTGGATGTTGTATGTTGGGCCATTATAGAACCGCCGTTTACCCGCGCTTTTATTTTAGTTACAGTATACATGTTTTAAGCGCGGGTAAACGGCGGGTAGCACCCTTTCAGAATCCAGATATCAAAACATGTCAATTGTAAATCGAATCATTTTGGCTTAATCTAAAAATTTAGGCTATTTTGAATCGTCGAAATTTCACTTTTTTTCCAAAAATTGCCCAACTTTGTGGATCAATAACTTTATCCTGCTTTATCCAGAATCCGAGGCCGAAAAATAATACTCAGAAAGTGAGTATGTTTTGATTTTGTTTACCCCTGTGCAAAAATTCAGCTTTCATACGAACACGCACTTTTTACCATTGCCATTCCCAAAGTTCTAGACCCACCAATATAAATTAAAAATAATTTAAAGTGCAGCTAGAATTTCAAACAAAAAAAAATTTTTTAATATTTAACTGTTAATGAAAATCACGATCTGAATAAAAAAATTACAAAATTATTATTATTTAATTTAGTAAATAAAATTAATAGCAGTAAATACTAAAAAGAAAAATATAATTTCTATTTTTCTGCTTGATAATTATAGTATTTTTTCCGGAGATACAAAGTATAAAATAAAATTAAACGTTTTTATAGTATTTCAAAATTAATTATTGTTCTGTCATTATTATTAAAATTTACGTTTTTAAACAAAACAATTATTCTTATCTTTTAAATAATATTCTCGGTTCTTTTAGCGAGAAAAAATCTTTGCTTTAAGATTCTTTTATTTTAAGATAAAACAAACTCTTAAAATAATATCCTTAAAATTGTCAAAGTTTTTATTTGTTTAAATACCTTGTTTCCCTTATCGCTGTAGTTTAAAATTAAAAAAACCGATTTTTCTTATCTCTAATAATACCAACTCAGTTATACGTATCTCCTTTTCTCAAAGATAATAAAAAAATAACAATCAGCAACAAGTTTGATACAATAAAAAAGAGGAAAGGATAAAAAAAAGTTCAAGTTTGTCGGTAAAGATATAAAAAAAGGGATAGATTGTAAAAAGGGCACGCGTGCAATTGCCTTGTTTTTTTACCTGTGATTATGGACGTATAAAATAAGTTCAAGTCTACATGTAATTGCGTAAAAGTAAAATGGGTTCAGTTTAAACTATATTTTAGCCAATAATTGTACTGAGGGAAAAAAAGAAAAACTCGTTGAAAATGGCCTTTTTTTATAAATTGGTACTACCAGGAACGTTTCAGAAATCTTTAAAATTCAGAAAAGCCTTTTTTTATCGTTTTGGGGAAATGTATAAATAATTAATGCATTTATAAAACAAAGACCAAACCCTTTGCCCAATACTACAGGTCAACTGATAAAAGAGATGAAGAAGTTTTGGACGTTAATCGGGGAGTAAAGTCACCCTATTTTGTTTAAAAATTATTAAAATATTATAAAAAAAGTAGAAACTGTTAAAATTCTTATGCATCATTTGGATTATGCCAGCCCTGAAACTATTAGTTTAACTTCCAAAAGAATCTCAGATCTTAGTAGTTCTGCAGATTTTATTGTTATTAATTTTTGAAGTCCAACTATAAATTTGATCCCCTGAAAAAATGCAAAGTAACTTTGGACATGACCCGATCATGACCCTAACTCAGAACAGAAGTCCTAGCAATTTTTTATTTCCTTCAAGTTTGTTCTTCACATTCAAATAATTTATTTTTATACATAAACTTTACCAACACAACAACACACGCTGTTTTTTATGGTATATGTTACAACAACGCCTATTATATAGGTCGCTTCCCTTTTTTTTTACATTTTTTAATTCTCTTTATTTCTTTCTTTATTATTATATGGTGCATCATACTGTTTTAAAAATATTTTTTATTATTTTACTCTCCAATTATGAACCATCATCAAAGATACATAGTTAGTGGTTTATAATACTACAATTGGAAATATACCAACAAGAAGAAAGGAATTATCCCTTAAATTTATTACACCTTATTTTTTTTATGGTATAACTACCTTTTTTTTTACTATGAAATCATGATAATTATGCATCCTAAGAAGCAAAATATCATTTAATTGGTTTGATGTATTCATTTTTAGAGAATTTCAAATTAAATTATTGAGTGATATTTAAAATAAAACAAACAGGAAACAAAAATTTTTCGTTAAAAAGTACTTTTAAATATTTCTTAAAGAAAAACAAAATTTATTATTTATTCAAAATTATTTAAGTGTCTCTCTTATAATCTGTAATGCATAAATTAATGAAAAAAGCAGATGTTATAAAATATACATTTATTAACAAGGAACAACTCGCAGTGTCTCGAACACTCATGCATTTCATTTTATTATTTTCTTGTCTTGTCATTAAAAAGTACCAAAAAAAATAAATAATAATCATTAATTTTTTGTTTTATTTTTAAGAAAAATAATAAAAAATTCGAGTCATAAATACACTTGATATACAACTCTTTAAAAATTATGTGATTTTCATTTTAAAG
This sequence comes from Anagrus nilaparvatae, assembly GCA_022575985.1. Taxonomy (NCBI): domain Eukaryota; kingdom Metazoa; phylum Arthropoda; class Insecta; order Hymenoptera; family Mymaridae; genus Anagrus; species Anagrus nilaparvatae. Next base: position 6,297,182 of record JAKSXM010000238.1, on the reverse strand, counting down.
AAAGGATAAGGAGAAGTAGTATCATCACCTGTGCGAGAAAAGCGAGTTTTTTATTTAAATGCACATAACCTATTTAAGTCTTTTTTTTATGGAGTGTTTTTTTAAGTCGTTTATTATTTTTAATGGTTTTAGTTTTTAAAAACTTTTTTGGTATTTTATTAATTATTTAACTTCTTGATCAAATTTGTTACTATAAAACAAAATCTACACACACTGCGCATTTCTGCGTTCATTATGCTGCGCAATAGACGATTTATCGCTTCGAATAATTTACCGCGCATCGGCGCAACCGTTTAGCGCGCATAGACGCTTAAACAGGAATAAATTTTGAACAAAATATAAAGCAACAGTTTTCAATTTCGAAATTACAAAATAATTTAATAGCCAAAAATAAATGAAGTTAAAAATTAATTTTTAGACCATTATACCCCTGATTATACCACAATAAATGTAATAATAAATTAAAAGTAATGCAATTATTTTATCGCTAAAAAGAAAAAAAAAACTTAATATTTTGATAATAAACTTTATTTTAATAAGCAAGTTAATGAAATATGCGAAAATATGCAGTTAAAATTAAAGTAATTCGTTTCGCTCTCCTGTTAATATTATTTTATGAGTAAATAGACATTATAATGAAAATCTCTTCTGTATGGTTATAATGCTAATTTATAATATTCAATATATAATAATATGATGCTAAAGAAAATTTCAATTGCATGCTTTGTTCATTAAATTTTTTAAGACTTTTTGCCTATTGCATTTCTAATAAGAATAATAATGCTTTTTATATTGGAAGCAGTAAGTAATAGAAATAATTAATAACGTAAGAAATTATTATTGAAATTTTAATGGTCAAAAATGTATATTTTGGCTTGGGGTTTGTTTTTGTAAAATAATTATTTTTAAAATTTCTTGGTTTAAAAAAGGGTTTTCTGAAAAAAGGGCTTCGAAAATTTCAGTTCGCATAAGACCTTTTTTAAATTTTGTTGAATAATTTGAGAACAGGAAAAATCGGGGTACCACGTGACCTGATATAGGTGCTCATAGTTAAAGATAGGAAGGATAATTAGGCATGGAAAAATCTACGAAAAACAATCAGGCACTTGCATTAAAATGTGGTAATTTAAGGTAGTCTGTTGAGAAAAAAATTGGTTTCTGAAATTTTCGGCGCGGGTAAACGGCGGAAATTCAGTTTCCTGAGATCGAGCCTGAGATACTCCTCTAAAATCCAGATACAGAAAAATGTTTCTAAAAAAATTAGTATGCTTAGCCTAATCTAAAAATCTAAGCTATTTCAGGGTTTCAAATTTTCACTTTTTTCCGAAAACTGACGAATTTGGAATGTTATGAAAGTTATGAAACTTTTTCCAGAACCCGCGGCCAAAAAATTTTACATTGAAGGTGAGTATGTTTTGGTCGATTTTGGTCTTGGCTAACGCAGTTTTACAAAATTTTAATATTTTTAACGGTTAGTAATTGAGTTATTTTGGGTTCGATTAAATTTCAAATTTAAGCAAAATTTTTAAATTACCAAAAATAACCTCCAAGCCAATTCCATCTTGGCTAATATCCACTTCATCAATATGATAAATTTTATTACCCAAATACACTTCTGGATATACAAATTGCAAAAAAACCGTATTTTAATAAAGTTATCTCCATATTTTAAAAAAAATTAAGCATAAGTACATGGAAATGGAAAATAAGTTAATCACCAAATCTTCTGTACTTATTTTTTATGATACCATGATCAATTGATCATAAATACATTCAACTTAAAAAAAATTTCTCCAATTCATACGAAAAAAAAAATATAAGCTTCAGGCACTACAAATAAAAAACTTGATTCTTCATCTTCATCAAATGTTCGATATTAAAAAAAAAATCGAACACACGTGCTAACAAACAAAAAATACCAATTTGATTCTTCGTAAGTACATTTTTCTTATAATATTTAATCCGAAATGAAAGTCGAACGAAGAGATAATTATCATCGAAAAAAAAAATACCGTGTAGCAATAATATTCATTTTTTTAACGGAGAAAGGCGTACTCACATATTAAAATTTAAAACAGATGAACTCCGCATGTTATAATATGCGAAATTTGAAGCGAATGAATATATAATTAATTTAAGGGTGTGTTTTAACATAAAGATACTTGAGTAATCAGTAATTTTTTCTGCTTTTTATTCAATTATAATACAATATTTGACCCCAAAAAAATTTAACAAGCGAAAAAACACAATTTATCTGCACAAAATAATTACCAAAGTTGCGTACATATTTTCATATTTTAATTGTAAATCAAGAAACTAATATTTATTTAAAAAATATTTTTTCACAGTAAACAGTAAAATTAAATGCCAAATAAATCTTTAATTACTATTATGCTGTAAGTCAAAGTAAAAAGATCTATCTATACCTATTAACTTACTATAGAATGTTGTGTGTAGGACAGTGAACTACCGTAATTTAAGGTAAATACATAATATAAAGTTACATGATATGTTAAAGGTGCACCATCTTCCCCCGTATTTTCTTATAACGCAAAGTGTACATCATCAAGTAACATCCGATCCCTTCAGCCTCCGTTTTTTGCCTTTGCTTTCCCGCGCTGTCGAATGTCAAACGCACACATACATACATATATATATATATATTTATAACGTGCGTGCACGCGTGTGTTTTTTACATGCTACCTGTATGTATTGAACAAAAATACATGTTTAAATCGCACCTGCTGTTACTTTAAACGCATTTGTATGTGTTAAGAAAGGTAAAAATAATTCTATAAGAAACACGTGAAGAAGACCAAAGTTTAAGGATTTTTTATAGTATGACTCTTTTATTCTATTTTATCGATATTTTTTTTTTTACTTTATTATTCAGACATTTATACAAAGTATTACTATAAAGAAGGACATCTCAATGCGTAAGCATATTATTTTACAGAGAAGAATGACCCAGCTAAAAGACATGACTGATTCTTTTCTTTTATGTATAGTAATTTTTTTTACTTCGACTTAACTATATGATGACCTGTTTTCTTAATAATTTTACCTTCTGTGTGTATCAAATTTTATAAGCTTGGATGTAATTGTATAAAAAATTTATACAAAAGAAAAAAAAATTTTTTCTCGCAAGCGAAATGTCTTTCTTAGTATATATAATGGTACTAGGTAAATTTGTCTATGGTCATATTTTATAATGTAAATTTTCTCAAATTAATCAAGAATATGCATAATTTGAGTTAATAAAGGAACTATTAATTAGCTTTATTATTTAATAGTCAAAAAAATTCAGTTTTATTACCAATAAAAATTATGCAATATCACCGTTAAACGCAATACGTGATACAACAAAAATTAAAAGTCAAAAATAAGCTTTTATTATTACTTCTTGAAAAGAAACAACAAACTGTTGCGCTTGCACAATTAAATCCACATTGCTAGTGTACAGCAGGGGGTAATTTTTTTACAATAAGGAAAGAAAAACAAAACTAAAACGAAACAAATGTTCAAAAGACTGTGGATATTTTATCATTTTACTGTTACATACATTGCATTGGCTTTTTTAAAACCTTTTTAAACAATAGTGACTATCTTGGTGTCTATATATGTGTAATCATTTTTTGTTTTTATAGATCGAGGCATTAATACATGGAATTGTAGTTAAGAATGACCCTTCATTTATCGAAGGTATTTTAAACGAACTATCAAAAGGATCCCTAGTTTTTTTTTCCTTGTTTGTAAATAATCATAAATCAACCTCGAAAAACAGCAAAAGTCAGATTGGGTTTCTAATGTTTGATGCAGGCACAGGGTTCAAGAACCCTTTGTTGTTGGATTTTTAGACCGCCAAAATTTTGGTGACATGTTGTCCTGTTCGAATATTAAATAGAAACAAGGATATATGCTACATTATAGTCGACTAAAAAATCGATTTGCCTGTCGTTTCAGTTAAATTCTGCCAAAAGTTTTGAAATTTCAGTCATTTATATGTGCAGATTGTTAAAAACCTTAGTTTAATAAGACTTAACCTAAATTAAATATCTAAAATATCAATCAGCTCCATTAGCAATAAAATAATTTAAAAATTCATAAAAATAAAATTAAAAAAATAACTGTATTCGAAAAAAGTTGACTTTTTTCCAGATAAGAAAAAGCAGAGAAAAATAAAAAATATATACCTAAACGATGAGATTGTACTGTTTGTGGATGAGACATCAAGTGACGATGTGAGTCAATGTCAGAGATCAAAGATAATCAATAAAAGGTGTATTATGCATCTGCATGTTTAAAAAAACTCATGACATTTTACTAGCTAAAAGTTTTTTTATAAAAGGTTCCGCAGATTCATTCAAGATTATACTAAAAATTATTATTATTATTTTCTTTTAAAATACAGAGGAAAATGTGGAAAAACAGTTTGAAATTAAAAAAATAGTTCGTTTATGGTGGTAGTACATACAAGTTTATATTCTCATAATTGCAAACGTTTTATGTTTAATAATACTTTTTTTCGAAAATCCATTACAACACTCATTAAAATCAGGAGAGGCAATTTGGATTGAACTTGTATATATTTGAACCGCGTGACGAGAAATCAGTTTTAATTTAGACCTTTTTTTTTTATTAAACTGGTTTTTTTATGTATCGAAAAAACGGAACATTATTTCTATAACGTTTTTCTTTCATTTAATATTATGCAATATAATAATTTTTAAGTGCATTTTAGTTAGATGAACACTTTTTTCAAATAAAAGTTATCTTATCGAGGGATACAGGGATATTTAAAAGTCATGAAAAAATTATTTTATTTTACTTATAAATAAAAATTTAACGATGTAAAAAAAGTTTTTAAAAAAATTAAGAAATGACACGTGATTTGAATTTTTTATGTTTTTTACAAAATTTTTTATTCGCAGCACGGTATTTATCTGCAGATATTCCAAACTAAAAATTAATGATTAAAGTAAATAAAAATAAGTATGGTAAATTTTTTCTTTAAAAATTTTTTAATAAATTAATTCAAAATTAATATAAAAATTAATTAATTCATTTCCTGTTTTTAAAAAACAAAAAAAACTTTATAATATACACGCACGAATGATAATTTCTGAATGCATAATTCAAAAAGTGTACTTTATGTATGTGAAAAGAACGGTTGGCATAGTAAATAGTTTGTTTGTGAGTGTATACACACATAATAATAATAATTCATTTAAAAAATATAATTTCACCCCTTTCCCTTGTAAAAAATTATAAAAAAATCCCCCTCTAAGACCCTAAATATATTTTTTAAAGGATTTCGTCACAGTCGGCGACTTATCAAGAGTATGTAAGAACACCTGGCAATCGATATCGTATGTACACATAAAAGTTAAATACAATAGTGTGTATTATAAAAAATGTAAAATTCAACATACGATGACGATGATGATGATGATGATGATCCTTTAAGGGTATATTTTATAGTGGACTGTTGTCAGATAAGAGAAAAATTGTAAAATGATATCATAAAAAAAGGAATTGACAATAACCCCGATACCATATGCCACTACTACACTGATGATGATATGCATAAAATTTTCTATATGCTAAATGCTTTAAAGGAATTAAGATGGAAATCGTTTATGTGTTTTGTATTGATGACAAATTTATCGAGAAATTTATCAATTACTATAAAGATCGAATCTAAATGATTTATCAGAACTCATTTGAATTCCAATTGCTTGATAAGTTTAATCTCCCTTTTGGGTATGTCAATACATTTTAGGGGCTGTGAATTTTTTAAATGATTTATTTTTTATTAATTCATCGATGATTTTAAACTAATTTATATGTTACAATTTAATAATTTTTTTCGTATTCTTAATTTCCAATTAAGATTTTCCTTAATTAGATACTCTAATTATTTTTCTCACGATTTATATTCGAAATAGCTTTTATTTGTGCAGTAGGGTAATATCCAGGCAAGTATACAGAGGCTCATATATGCCTTGTAAAAACCCATATGCTACCAACGTTGTTAAATGTAAAGGTTACTTTTTTTATTAATTTTTGTAGAGCAAAGTTTGGAAAATCTTCAGTTTTTTCGGAAAGCTTGTACTTCTTTATCATGAGAAGTTTAAACTGAAAAATGTGTTGTCGATGTTTTTATTTTTGTTCTTATTGGGACTTTCGTGAAGTTTTTCAAATAACATGGGTTATTTCAAAGGACAACCTTTTCATTTGTTCCACCTCATCCTAGTATGCCAAAAGTCATAATTGAATGGAATGAAGCATAATATATGATTTTTAATTAACTATAATTTAAGATATATTTTAATTTATAAAAAAGGATGGTAATGAATCTAGTTTTCTTAATTAATTGTGCAATGTGTTTATCCCAGAACATAATTTGTGATCTATAAGTACACCTAAATATTTAGTACTTTCAACCCTGTTAAGATAAGTACACAAGTTATTATCAATTATATAAATTTCAATATCAGAGGTTAACATTTTTTTATTACAAGCAAAAGTTACATAGTTAGATTTGCATACATTGAGACTTAATAGATTATCATTGAACCAGTTATAAGCTTGAATTCAAATATGATTAGCGTTTATTTGTGTATCAACCGAATTTTTACTATGAACAAGAATAACTGTATCATCTGCGAATGAGACAATATTGTAATTTATTAAAAGCAGATCATTAATAAAGATGTTGAATAGGATCAGCCCTAGAACCGATCCTTGTGGAACACCAACAGTAACAATTTCATCGTCACTAAAGACACTATTAACCTTAACTCTTTGCGTTCTATCAGTTAGATAACTTGAAAAAATTTGAAGAGCTAGACCTCTTATCCCTATGGCTTCCAATTTATTTAGCAAAAGTCTATGATCCACAGTGTCAAAAGCCTTTGCTAAATCTAGAAAGATACCCACTGATTTCATAGAATTGTCTAGATTTTCGTAGACAATTTTTGAGATTTAAGCAATAGCATCACTTGTTGAGATACCCGTTTGAAAACCAAATTGTCTGTTAGATATAATTTTATATTTATTTACTTTTAATTTAACAATTTTTTCAAAAATTTCTGCAATATTTGAGGTAAAGGAGATGGGTCTATAGTTAGTTATTAACTTTTTATCATCTGCTTTATAAATTGGGATAATGATTGCTTTTTTGAAATGTGTGGGACATACACCTTCACAAATATATAAATTGAAAATATAGACTAAGGGTTCAGTTATATAATCAATCAAACATTGTATTACCTTGTTATTAATTCCATCAACAATACCAGCTTTATTTTTGTCAAGCTTTTTAATAATATTTTTAACTTCTATCGAGTCAGTAGGACTCATAAAAAAAGAGTGAGCACAAGTACTAGCTTTAGAAGTAATATTTTCATAATTTTTTTTCCTTTTTTTTTTATTTAGATTTTTACCTATATTAGAATAGAATTTATTAGCTTCATTTGCAATCATTTTATCGTCTTTTATTATTTTATTATCAACTATCAATTCAGTAAAATTACAGATTTTTTTACTTCTTTTGTCATCTTCAATAATTGATCTTCACTCTTCGTTTTTCTATCATCACTCTTCAAAATCTCCATTCTTCGATCTTCACTCTTCAAAATCTTCATTCTTCACTCTTCATCGTTATCTTCATTTTTCAAAATACAATTTTCACTTTTTCTACTTTTATACTTCAAGTAAACCAGTTTTATTGTCAGATGTATACTTATCTTGCCATAAAATTACGAGAATTTTGCTTTTCAGAAACTCGCCAATGCTAAGGGTTTGTGCAGTAAGAATTCTGTCATTTTAAAGTTCACCAATTGATTATTCATACTCATTGATCAACACTTTGATTTGAAAATTTTATTTAACTTCTAGTACTCATAAATACTAAAATAATAAATATTTAGAAGCAACAAATCGAATTCTCTAAAATATTATCATCTGGGGTAAGGATTCTAAAAACGTTTTATCGCCAATATTTTCTCTGTCTGATGCTGACAATTCTTCTAATTTATTAATTTACTCAATCATTTTATTAAAAATTACTATCCTTAAATAGCAAACTAGCAATATTTCTTTCTCATAACATCAAACTTAATAAAAAATAATTTTCAAACCACAAAAAGCACGTTTATTAAAAAACAATACGTACATTACAATATCTAACGTAAATAAAAAATGTGCCAGAAGTATTAATTTTCATAGTTTGCACTTTTTGACATAATAAAAATTTCTTTTGTAAGCAATAAAATTAAAAATAAAAGACAATGATAAAAAAAAAAAAGTAAAGTAAAATGATCCAAGCGTGCAAAATTACTATCGTTTTTATAATAAAATAAAAGAGACACGTCATACTTGGTTTAACTTACATTTTGATTAAATTGTAAATGAAAAACATAGTAGGTAAATTTTTAATGATATTGATTTTATTTTTAAATTACATGAATAAATCACAAGATAAAAAAAAAGACTAAAACATAAATTCAAATAAAAATTAAAAAAAAAAAAAAACTGTTTGTGTTCCATCGAGCGAGCATGTAATATGAATCAACAAGCCGTGTCTATAATATTCGCTTTGGCAAGCATGCTTACACATTAAAATACCGCGTGAAAATTCATTAGTAGCATCCTTTATAGCTACTTCAAATTTTATTTTCCCATATTATATTATAATGATGCTAGTCAATAATCATTTTTTTTAGGTTCTTGAACCTTAAATAACTTGTGGATATTTCACATGAATAACTTACACCGTTAGATTGTAGTTATTATATTTTATAGAAATAGAAAATTCATAATTAATTATAAATAAAAACAGTCTATTTTTCAAAATTAAAGTCACATTAAAGATTTGATTATTGACAAGTTATTTAGAGAAGAGTAAAAAAATTCATTAGTTATTACAGTACTCTTAAATCTTCTTCTAAGGTTACAGTCTTAATATTGGTTAACTCTTATTTCCATATAAGGCACATCAGTTGTCTACTTTATTCGATTGACGGTATTTTATACTCCATAAAAAACAATCCTTGATCTTTTCTCTTCTTCCATGTCTATCCATCCATCGCATATATTTTCCTTCTTCTATATATAGCATGATGATGATGATGATGAAGACGATGGAACAAGACCATCAAGATGGATGATCCTGTACTTTTTCTAGAAGAGCTTTAATTATACTGACTTGGTCACATTAGACTCACACATCTTAAAATAAAGAAGGAAGTCAAAAAGAAAATTAAATGCAAATGTCGCTATCATTCTAGATTTTTTTCTTTTTGTAGAAAAAAACAGACAGCTAAAACTATTTTATTTACTTCTTTTATTAGATCTCGTGTCTTTTATTTACTGTGTTTTAAAGATGCCGACAGATAACTGATATGTCACCAAGTTTTATTTTTTTTCATTTTCATATAGTTGAAAAAATACAGATATGAAGAATCCATACTGAAGATTATTGCGTTTCAAAAAATACAGCTTAAAAATATTCTGCTTGTTTTCTACACTCAAGTGCATAGTAAATAATAAAGTTTCATATTGAATGATGAACCAAGCATGGAATGGATAACTGACGTGACAAGAATGTTGAGGAATGTTTATATTTGAATAAATTTTAATATTTTTATATTTTATGGAATGAAAATTTCAAAGTATGGAATATTTTATGCTATGACTGCAATGCACACTGTCTGATTAATTTCATATTCTTATATTTGTTTCTAAGCTTTATAATTTCAAAATTGTAATTATTTTTTATATTTATTATTTATGGATTCACTTGGGTTTTTTATGAAACTGAGAAAAAACGTGTATGTTAATGTAATAATTATTATTCACTGCATAACATCTCGTTGCATACATTATGAAATTACATTTTTTTTTTGAAATTGACATTAAAACTGCAATTATCTGAATTTTGGCACTCATTTTTTTTTTTCTTGTTTTATGTGCTTTACGTATTATTAAGATCCGTTATGATCTACATTACTCTTGTATTAGTAAGTGATATATTCAAAATATTTAATTTTATACTCAGTTATAATAAGAATTTGGATGAGGTGGTCTCTTTTTCAACAGGTAATGTGACAAAAAATGAAATTTTTAAAAATTCAGTTACAATATGCAAAATTAACTTGACCTTGATTCTATTAGATCTTAATGATTTTAAGAAATGATATCTGAAGATATCAATTCTTTTTCAAGAGTTTTGCACCGTAATGGTTTATTGTTGCAGTGGACGATGATCAGCAGCTCTATGAACTACGCTAATTCCGGGACTACGCATTCGAGGAGGCATTTCAAAATAAAAATTCGAGAACCAAAAGCTGTAAAAGCCAAGTTTTATTGGTTCACTGCGAGGTTCACTGTGCATTTTTTTCAGATTTTCTATGAAATTATGAACCACATCTAAATCCTTATTCATTTTTATTAATAATGTCGATTTAGTTTGCCTTAGTGCTATTTTAGGCATTAAATTTTTAATTTTGCATCATCGTTATTGCAATCTTTACAGTTTTTTTTCTTAGTCCAATTCTTCTGATGTTTTTTCCAAATGTATCAGTGGTTGTAAGATTCTCTTTCTGATAGTAGACTTGCCCAAATTTTGTAATAAAACTTAGTTTTATACTCAGTTTTATAAATAGATCTATTCTGTTAGTACCAGGTTTATTGGCCTCATCCTTCTAATTCTGACTATAATTCAGTACAAATATTAAATTCAAACAAATTTTCTCATATTATATACTCATATTCCAAATATTATAAATGCATGATAATTTAAAATACCAAACATTCATGACTTAAACTTTGTGTTAAAATAATTTATCTTTCAATTCATTGAATAGAAAAATGTACCTAAAAAAAAATATTACTCAAAAATTGAATGTAAAACATATCATTAAAAATATTAAAAGACACAATTTCACAAAGCAACAAAAATACATCATTTTAACAATTTTTATTTTCAGTAAAATATCATATGATTAATTTAATAATACAGTCTCCTATTATAACAAACAATCCCCTTGCAAAATCCTAATTCATAATTCAACAAAAAAAAAAAAAGTTAACAAATTTAAGTTACATAAAAATTTTTTTCTACTAATAATAATTATTCGTGATACTTTTAAACAGTACAAAAAAAAATCTCCTTGTTATTGTATCCAAAAAATATAACGCAATACATAATTGTCAAAACTTATAAATATTTTAGTGTGTATTTGAGAAAATTTGTTAATTTAAACAATAAAAAATATTTTCTGACATATTTATTAATGTCTTTGACTTCTTTATTTTTTAAAATAATTACTTTCACTTTTTTTTTTTTATTAAATAAATATTTTTTTAAATTTATTTTTATTAATGTTACAATAATACAAAATTCACATCAATTAAAAACAAGCAAACAAGAACTATATAAACTTTGTTATTAAAGTAGTAGTTAATTGAAAAAAATTATTTTTTTATATAAACAGTAATTAATTTTTATTATATTGCAGTTAATTTAAAGGATCAAAAATTTAATATCAAAGAGATTTTTTAAATAGTATAAATTTAACCTAATTGATCAAAAAATGTCATTTTAATGAAAATTGCCAGTGTAATACACATTTAATAAGAAAGTTTTCCAAAAAAAAAATTGTATCAAAAAGTCAATGAATTTAACGTGAAAGCCCGTTGAAATTTTATGGGGATTGGTTATAATAAAAATTTTGTTACAGCAGCAGCAGTTGCAGATGAAACATTATATTGGAGAGAGAGAAGAGAAAGCCTGAGAACATAATGCACTGCTGAGACGTGTATGTGTATTTAATATAAAGCATGTAATATGCTCTTTATATACTTAAAAACACACACACACATACATACGTAGAATGTATCAAATCCTCATTCAAAAAACTATATTATTGTTTTTATCAAACTACTTTTCATTATATACTATATGATACACCACCACCTCCTCCACCTTCCAATATAATGTTTACTTTTTTATCATAAAAAATTACGTCATCAGTGTATGTTACAATAATTATAGTTATAATTTATTATATGTCGTTTGTTTGTTGTTACTTTTTTATTTTTAAATTACAAGCTGTGTGGTGTCGTTTTTACTAAATTCAGTACATGAGAGTCTCGATTTGATCGATTTATGATAATTTGTTTTTCTTTGGGAATGGTGATAAGAGACCTGAATGAAATAAAAATACTTTTTTTATAATATTTTTTAATGTTTGTTTTTTGAGTTGATGAATTATTGTTAGAAGAAAATTTCAATTGTTTTCATGCTCGATGCTTGGTGCATTAATCAATTATATAATATACTTATGGATTCAGTAGTATAAACAGAGGTGACGAATTTTGGGTACTTTACAACTCTATTTGCTGCATTTTGCACTCGATTTTGCATAGAATGAGAGCAAAAATTGACTTAAATAGGACGCATTTAGAAAATCTGGGCAATTTCTATGATTAATTTCAAAAAACCAAAGCTTTGCCCTAATAATTCTCAGAATTCTGAAGCCCCTTTTGACTTATTAGATGGAAATTATTCGAAATAACCCTGCTTGATCATATCAGTTTTGTTTTGGAAAAATCTTTTGTTAAAATATCTAACTTAATCCAGTTTCTCCCTTTAGAATATAGAGTAAGATATTTAACCATTTTGATACAGTCTCAAAATTTCCTTTTATGGATTTCAGGATTTTTACAAATTTAAACAAATGATTCTGCACAATTTTTCCAGAAAGGGATTAGCAAGTTAAGAAACTTTAATTGAATAAAAAATCATGGGAAAAGTTTGTCTTGAAGTTTGCCCGTAAAGTTTGTCAACTTGTCAAGTCCTAAGCATAGATGACACACCTAGAAATTATCACAACTTGGAATTCAGCAAAAACATAATTGTTAATTATTATGAGGCTGAGACATTTTAAATTTCATACAAGTAAAAAGAAAAATTTTAAGATATTTTCAATGCTTCAATATTGCCAATCAGAAAGATCTTCAACACGCCCTGTATTTCCTATTTAGCTCCTACCCTAAATTTCTAAAAATTCTTCGAAAAAAGGAACAATTTAATAAAATTTAATAAATCCATTCAATCTTCTATTAATAAAATTTTAAACAAAAGTCTCAATTTACAAAGAATTCCATTTAATTTGTAAACTAGTCTCTTACATTTAAAAATAAAGGAGCTAAAAAAAGCTTTTAATAAACCCAAAAAAATCTCCCAAACCCTGATTTTACTTAATAACTCATAAATATATATGTTTAAAAAAATCACCATTCTTCAAAAAATTCCTTTAAGTAGTATCAGACTACTCTCTGGTTCATCATTTTCGTAAACAGAAAAAAAATGAAGCAAAATACATACTTTATAGCTGCAAACATGTTAGTGTATGTATATTAGAAATTCTTTAAAAAAAAAGGGCTAACAAAATTTTTTAGCACCCTAAAATCATTTAAAAAAGGAGCGAAAAAAAAAACAAATTTTCGAAGAATCCAATCGACCTTAAACTACATATGCACGAAATCTATGTAAATTTTTGGTGTATATTTTTTTGTATTTCATTATCATCTTCTTCATTCTTCGTTCCTTTAATTTTTCCATAATATATAACATTATAAACCGGGTCTCTTTTTTATGGCATAAAACACACACACTGGATATGCTAAACACGTGTGCGTGTTTGATAAATTTTTACAAAAAATAAACGACTTAACATCATCATGCAGTAAAAGTTTTTTTTTTATCATCCATGCATACAAAAAATATTAATAAGGAATGAAAAAGGATGTACCCTAAAATCAACCTTTTTTTGAGCATTCCATTACTTTTCGATTTGTTAATCATTAAATATCATTTTTTGTCATCTAAAATAGTCTGAAATCAATAAAAGTCTAAAAAAATTTCTTATACACCGAGGAAAAATAAAAAAAGTTGATATACAAGCAACAGTATTTTAAAAAAAACGTTCCAATGCATAAAATATTTTCATATATAATAAGGGTGAACGCGTTCTTGTATTGCTCCCCGCGTTTGTCTTCCAGGAAACTGGGGTTGAACACCTGTCCTTACAGTGGTTCTCTTAAAAAAGAAATGAAAAAAAAATCTTAATATAAATCATTTTTATATTGAAAGTAAAAATATATGAGAACCACTAATTTTTTTTAAGAGAACCACCAGCACGAGTGTACCACGTGTGCTTGAACGAAAGCACGCTTCAGAACGTGTGCATTTATATAGGCAACAACCATCAGCGGCGTCCTTCCGTCAAGTTTCTCTTTCTCGCTCTTTATTTTTTATTTTTTTTATTATTATATTATTTTTTTACTTATGTGCGTGTATATAATAATAATAGGGGTTTATATGGGCCTTCTTCTTTTACCTCAAAGCAGCCGTACAAACGTGAAACTTGATATAAATACATATACATACATAAATTTTCAATGATTATTGGTATTTTTTGAGGATGTGTGCTAAGAGATTTTTTAAACGCATATTTATTTTCTGGAGAAAAAAATTTTTAATGTCAAGAGGTATCCGGAAATTCACTTGAGAGCTTTTTTTAAGATTGTTTAATTTTATTAAATTTTAGATTTTATCATAAAAATTTACTGAAAAAAATATCAAAAAATAACTGTAATTTTTCATTCTTTTCTAAAACTGCAACAGCTTATCATATTTTTAAAATCTCAAATTATTAATTTTTTTAGTCCGGGGAATTTTTCGCATTAAATTAAAAAAAAGCTCTCCAGCGAAAGTGTTACCGGCGAAAATAAATTTTCTAGAGCAAACAAATTAATTACAAGTTTTTACTATTGCAAATATTATTGATAACATTAAAACACATAAATGAAAACTATGTATATAATATTGCAAACCGTCTTTCGCTTTCACGCGCCAGCGAATGTCCAAGAAATACATAAAAAAATTCTCAAAGTTTTTCGCTCAAACCAGCCTGAGGCGAACCTCTCTTTTTCTTCATATGCAATGTTGTATATTTTTTAAGAAAGTACTTATATATGTGTTATTTTTATTATAAATGTGTTTTTTACACAAACACACACATAAAATCAACGTTTATTATACTCGAAAGGGCAGTATAAATAAGGCCCCAGCGATTCCAGCGCTTCATGTTGGTAACTAATGGAAATATTTGTTGATACTTTTTATGAATTGATAACAAAATGAATAAACAATAGAATTTTAATTACTTTTATTATACGAGCGTATTGAATATTTAGTATTTAAAAAACAAATATTAACGGCTTTTTTACGGGCGTGGGTAATGAGGCGTCCAGTTCATTAGATTTGCTTTAGAATCATTGTTTACAATGTCAAAAACTTTTCTAAAAAAAAAATACGATTTTGGTATTAATTTTGCAAATAATTAATATAAAAAAATTAAAAATTTTTACTTATTTTATCATAAAATTTGAACTTTTAATTTAACAAGTCTAAAAAAGTTTTAAAAAGACGCTTTGTTTGTATACACAATATTTTGCAAGCGCTGAAGTCGCTGTAAGTAATTCGAGCAAGCGAATTTAAGGACCTGTTGCTTTGCTTAAAAAAAACTTAAGTACTTACCATCAACTTTAGTTACAAATTGCAAGAAAATGGAAATTCCAATGATAAAGAAAATACATTGAAATTTTCTTCTTGGTATCCTCAGTATCATCGTGTCGCTTCTTTTATCATCCACCCACATTATTATAAAAACACACACTCATTTAGCACCCTTTTTTTGGTGCTTACACTAATATTATTTAAATAATTTTCCCGCGTTTATGTATAAATAAACATTTTTTTAAGCGTTACATTTGTTTTTCTTTTTTCTTAATTTGCAAAAAACTATATTTTTTTCGTAATTAACACTTATTTTCATCGCTTTTCATCACACATTAATATTTTAAATTCATAAAAACACTTATTTTGGGGTTTTTTTTTCAACAAAATTATTCAAAAAACACTTTTACGGCGAACTTTTTGTTCGTCCTACAGAGCGCTTTATAAAAAAATCACGAAACAATATACACAATCGAGGATACCAGGCCCTCGGCCGTACACTATTTTGCTTTAGTTTTGCAGAATAAAATAATTTCTTCTTAGTACATTTTGCACTTTAAAACACTTAAAACAATGATTTTATTATCACAGATTATACATTGGGTTAAATAAAAAAACTATTTTTACAATTGTTTACATAAAATTTAAAAAAATATCGTTTAATGCCCGCGTTTATAGAACACGAGCACATTCGCGTCCGAGGGACGTCTGGGGTTCTATTGTTAATAATAACGCGTTGAAAGTAGTTCCCTCTAGGATGCGCACGCATTCTCGATCCTTGTAAAAATTATAAAAACCGATTCAAAAAAACATATAAGGGTGAATGTGTTAGTGACGGTCGAATAAGTGGGGTCTGGAGCATATGAACTATCAGTGTATAAAAGGGAACATATTCAACATAGGGAAGAGGCCCAAGGGTTGGATGCTAAAGCTATTTTCAATAGATTCTATAAGCAATGTATAAAATTTTATGAAAGAATTATACACGAAGCATTCGTTCATATATACCAATAACCAACGTATTGTTTGTGAATACATTGCGTGGATATATGTATACATATAATATCTATTCTATATCTATAGAGTTCTTATATTATGATATATCTCCATAATAAGAAGATATTTATGTATACAAGTATACAGAAAAAATATATTTATTAAAAAATAGAAAAAATGTTTTAATATATTTATTATTTTTTAAGAAAAGAATTAGAGGGTAAAAAACACTAATTTTCAGTTATCGTAATTGTGAATCAACTAAAAATGATTGAATTGTTATAATTTTTTTGCTAAATCTCTTTTTACAAAAAAATTTGAAAAAATGTTGCAAATAAATAATGAAGAAACAGCATCTTTATATCTTTCCGATCTTTTTTTACTTCTTTTTTATGCATATACCATTTCTTAAATTTGCAAATAAAATAGTTAATCAGTTGCTAAAAATAATTAAATAATTTTTACTTTGGCAAATTCAAACACTATTAATTTTCTGTAAGTCCCATTGGTTTTTTAGTTTGATTATATTCAGACTAAAAAATTTTATCTAAAATTTGTTATTTTTTGGAAAATTGTAGGTGACTCTTTAAAAATCTCAAAATTAAAAAAAAAAAAAAATTAGATATATGAAACTCAAATTTTTGAGGTTAAAAGATTTTTATATACTTATAGAAATATAATATTATAAGAGCGCAATGTGTGTATACATTCCGAATACATATTTTTTATACGAATTGTATAACTCATAACTATTCTATAACTATTCTATTCATATTTTATATACTCAAGCTATAGACAATTTTATTCTTTCTTTATTCGTGAGCTATAACCGAACTATAAAGCTCGTATAACCGAGTTATAACTATTAGCATCCGGCCCCAAGGATCGACGAACTATGCTTATAATGTCGACTCAATTCGACGTACTTATTATTCCTTCAGCTGCCGCTGATATATCGAATTATTGTTGTTTTTAATACAAAGTGTACATAGAAATAAACTTTTCTATTGTAATCCTGTATTGTAAAAATAAAGAAAATTTAATAAGGGGGAATAAACCTTCACTTGACCATCCTTTTCTAATTTTTAAGATTATAAAATTAATTAGGCCAAAACCAAAAATTTGTGTGGAAATCATACATTTTTTGGAATAATCTAGAAATCTGATAGAACATTTATAAGGCTCCACCCTATGTGGGCCAAGAAAATTCCCTTTTAGATTTCTAGTCGGGGTAACCCGAATAGCCCAGTTTTCCGCTATATATTTTCCTAATATGAAATTACTCGCCTATTCATTTTCCCTTCAAACTATATACATAAATTAGACTACTTAAAATTCAATTTTTAAAGGCCAAGAAAAAACTAGTAAAGGTTTTGAACAAAATCAGGCATATTTGAGAAAAGGGCAAAATATGTTAATGATTTAAATCTTTTAAAAAAAAATGTTAATATTTTATTTATTGATAAATTTACAAGATATATACCAGTTATTTTCTCACAAATTTTACTTTGATATTATAATGAATTTAGTCCCTTCTCAAAAGTAGGTAATTTCTTTGTGACCCCTGTGCTTATTGAATATAAATTCCTTTATATTTCTAAAAATAGTTTCGATTATTGCAAAATTAATAGATGCACAAAAATAATTTTTTTTTAGCAAACAAAAGGTTTCATTTTCAATAAAATATGTATATGATAAAATCAAAAAATATTTTAACACTGTTAGGTAACTTTTGCATTTTATTTTTTATACAGGTCTTTATAAAATACTTATTGAAATGTATTGAAATTAATTTAGACTATATATAGTCCTGGTCCAGCGAGAATAAAATAAATTAGAATAGAATAAATTTTGATCTATCCAAAATTGAGATTTAAAAAGAATACACTTCTCAGGGCAAAGTCACTGTATACAGTGTTAACAAAAAAATTTTTTCAGAATAGGAAAACTATTCAGAAAAAAAAACTGTTAATATTTTTCTCAAAAAATTGGTACACAAAGGTTACCGAATCAATACTGAATAAAAAGCAGTCTCATTGGATGAAAAGTACCCTACAAAGGAAAAATTCAGCCTGTTAGGGCTAAAATAAAATTATTTTATAACTGTTCGTATCCAGGGATGTAAATAGATTCTGGATGTGCAAAATAGATATCGTTTGAGCAAAACAGCCTCTGCAGCTAAAAATGGCTAAATAATCACAAACTCGGCCCCTTGGAGCCAAAATGAAATTTTGAAGCGAAATTGATCTTGCAAAAGAATCAACATGAGCTTTAGGGATACTACTCCAGTCAAATCACAGTTTTGATTGCATTGTTTGTGGCCGCCACCAGATTTGGTTTACTTTAGGTTTTTTGGGTTGCTGAACACGAAAATCGGGGTCTTTTCTATGAGAAATTAGGGCTTAAGCCTTAAATTAGCCAAAACTATCCCTAAAAAAGGGCATTTTCGCTGTATTCACTTTAAGCATTTGAAATTTGGCATACGGGGGTTTTTTGGATTGCTGATCACAAATATTGAGGTATTTTTATAAAAAATTAGACCTCCACTCTTAAATTAGCCAAAACTACCCTTAAAAAGGCATTTTTGCTGTATTCACTATAAGCCTTCTAAGATTTAATCTAATAGGGTTTTTTAGGCCGCTGATCACAGTAATCGGTGTCTATTCAATTAAAAATTGGAGTATCACCCTTAAATTAGTAAAAAACAGCCCTTAAAGGGCTTTTTTGAAGCATAATAAAAATTTTGTTACATGCAAGTGCACTTGGTTCAGAGTATGGAATATGATTGATCGTCTGTATTTTACAAGATTTGAAAAATGTCTCAAAAATTATTTTTTTTTTTTGTACATTTTTGTATTCTTTTAGAAGAATCTGTAATGTTTAATTAAGAATAAAAAATCTTTTTACTTAAACACTTATGATTAATTTATTTATACTTGTCAAACCTTTTAGGAGTAGTTTTGGTTAAATTAAGGGTGAAGACCTAATTTTTAATTGAAAAGACCGCGATTTTCGTGATCAGCGACCCAAAAAACCCTATTAGACCAAATTTTGGAAAACTACAGCGAAAGTAGCAAAAACACCCCTTTTAGGAGTAGTTTAGACTAATTTAAGGGTGAAGACTTAATTTTTAATTGAAAATACATCGATTTTTGTGATTAGCGACCCAAAAAACACTTTTAGACCAAATCTTGGAGGGCTAGAGCGAAAGTAACGAAAACACCCCTTTTAGGGGTAGTTTTGGCTAATTTAAGGGTAAAGACTTAATTTTTAATTGAAAAGACATCTATTTTTGTGATCAGAGACGCAAAAAACCCTATTAGATCATATCTTGGAGGGCTAGAGCGAAAGTAGCGAAAACACCCGCTTTAGGGGTAGTTTAGGCTAATTTAAGGGTAAAGACCTAATTTTTAATTGAAAAGACATCTTTTTTTGTGATCAGCGACCCAAAAAAGCCTATTCGACCAAATTTCAAAGGCTTATAGTGAATACAGCGAAAATGCCTTTTCAAGGGTAGTTTTGGCTAATTTAAGGGTGGAGGTCTAATTTTTTATAAAAAATACCTCAATATTCGTGATCAGCGAACCAAAAAGCCCCCGTATACCAAATTTCAAAGACTTAGAGTGAATACAGTGAAAATGCCTTTTTTAGGGGTAGTTTTGGCTACTTTAAGGGCCAAGCCCCAATTTCTCGTAGAAAAGACCCCGATTTTCGTATTCAGCGACACAAAAAACCTACAGTAGTCCAAATCTGGTGGAGACCACAAACAATACAACCTATCTGTATTGGGAGGTTCTTTACGTTGTTGATTTCAAATACGACCATAAAAAAAATCAGAAAAATTTATCAAGGGAAAATTAGGGTGAAAAGGAATAAAAAATCAATTTCTCATAAAAGGCTTTATGTTTAATAGAAATAATATGAGGTTTTTGAGGTTGCTGATTTCAAATATGACCATAAAAAGTTTATAAAATTTAATCTAGGGGTAGAAAATTGTAAAATCCAAGGATTGGAGGGGGTAAAAGGTTGTAGCTTGGATAATTTGATAACCATATAAATTACTAATTTTTTGTTTTTGGTTGCTGATCTCAAATTTGAATATGAAAAAATGAGAAAAATTAGACATGAATATTATTATTTTTAGACATGAATAATATTTAATGTTGAGGTTTTAGAACCTTATTATTACATAATATTTAAAAAAAAATTGAGCCTGAAATTAGTAGATATAAAAACTCCTTTTGATTTTGGGCAAAATAAAAATTCTCAAGAAAATCTATCTGCTCTTTTAATCGGCACTTTTTTATTAGACTAATGAGCAAGCAATTATGTAACCTGGAATATACGTACGTTTTGAGGTATTATTTACTTTTCTGCACACTGGCTCATAATTTACTTTAGTGAGATGATTTGGCAAAAAATGGCGGGCAATATAAATTCGATCAAAAAATGCCAATCTTGGCCATAAGAATGAAATTACAAAGAAAATTACAAATAAAGAACATTTTGCCGCTTTTGCTCAGGAAGCTAGAACTGAAAATTGCTAACTTCTTATTCCTCTACTTGATGTAAGCAATAAGATAAAAAATCCCAACTTAGAGAGTGCAATTCTTTTTAATAATAAAATAACCCAAGGGACACAAGAAAATAAGCAGATTTAACAAGCGAAATTTCGCTTGTTAAATTTCGTGAAAGTTCATATAATTAATTTGAAAAAGAATTCAGTTATCTTTGTTCTAAAATCATTTTCAATCGTGATATTATAAAATATTTTAAATTAATAGCCATTTCAAGTAGAGTACGTACTTACATTTTGAATATATTCTAGGATTTAACATTTGAATTTGGGAAAATTTTTGTACGAAAATACTTATCTTCAATAAAACAAAAATTTAATTTTTCTATTTTTGAACGGATATTATCTTGCACAAATCCAAAAATTTTTTTTACTGAAAATGCAAAATATAATAGTTTTGTTAAATGACGCTAAATTTTGCTTGTTAAATCTGCTTATAAAGTATTTCGGGTGGGTTACCTGACATTGGAGTTATTTAGGCTGGTTCTACAGACCTCCGCAAACGCATAAATGAAGCCGCAACGCAATGCGCACAAACCAAAATCATGTTGTGCACATGTGTGTTGTGTTGTGCGCATTGCGTTGCGGCTACGGTTTGCGTTTACGGAGGTCTGTAGAACTAGCCTTAGGGACATTCTACAATCAACCGTTTAACGCGTGCGGAGTTGCGCAGTGAGTAATGCGCAGCACGTAAAGCCTTGCGTAGCTGCGCATTACTTACTGCGCAACTACGCACGCGTTAAACGGTTGATTGTAGAATGTCCCTTAGGGAATACAACGCGTAGAAGCTATGCAGCTGGCTTGGTATTCCATATTAAATTTGCTTAGCCGTAAGAATGAAATTACAAAAAAAATTACAAATTAAGAAGCTATAACTCAAAATTGCTAACTTATTTTTCCTCCACTTGATAGCAAAAAGATAAGAAACCCCAACAAAAATTTAATTTTTCTATTTTTGAACTGATATTATCTTGCACAAATCCAAAAACTTATTTTAATGAAAATGCAAAATACAATATTTTTGTTAAATGACGCTAAATTTCGCTTGTTAAAACTGCCGGTGAGTTACATGACATTGAAGGTATTTAGGGAAAACAATGCAGCTGGCTTGGTCCTTACATATTAAATTGGCTTATTTTCTTGTATCCCTAGAAGTCTGATTCTATCCAATTACTCGTCCAATTATGATTTACTGGATTTTTTTTTAATATCAATCTTTGAAAAGGTACCACATGTACTAATTCAGGAATATTTGTCACGGGAATATCTATGTATTCCAAGTTTTTGCAATTCTTTAAAATTGGCAATAAGTGGCTTATATCTTTGTCTCTTCCAATTAATTTAATAGATCTAATATTTTTCAATTCATCAAAATAGCTTTCTCCTTCTGCTGACAATTGATAATTTGAATAATTAAGGTCTAAATCTTCTAACTCTTGACATTTTGCTATTTCTTTAATACAATTGTCGGTAAAATCATACCTTATTGTGCAATGAAATTTTTTTAATTTTTGAAAACGAGATAAGCAAAATAGTAATTTTTCATTTAACGTGCAGTCACTAATTACTTCTAAATTGCAACTTAATGAATTCAATATTCTTTTATCTATCGGCAGATAAGTGTTAAAACTAATTTTACACAATTTATTTTGCTTAGAAAGTAACTCTATTAATTTATCATCAGTCGAAAATCTATGGGAAGTGAAACTGAAATCTTCAATATTTTTGCAATTAAGGGAAACTAAGGCGCTTATTAAGGAATCTAAATTTCCAAAAATGTCACATTTTTTCAAATTTTTTAAATTATCTAAATTAAATGAATCAAAAATACAATTATTAATGTATAATTCTTTTACATTTTTAAAATTAATTAATTGGCATGTCGATGACTTCATGAGATCTAAAGAGATGGGTTATGTTTGGTAGTTTAGAAAGCAATGAGTTAATAATTTCATTGCAGGGTGTTCGTTGAGGTCTATATAAGCATCATTATCCAATAAACCTAAACCTTTTAAATTTCCACAATGTTTTAGAATGAGGTTCTCTAATAGCAAATAATCTATACTTGGATTTGAGTTTTCTATAAAAATCTTGTTCAAATATATTCCACAAGTTTTTAAAATAAATGCAGTTGATTCCATAATGTTTCCCTTGAAATACTTTCGATCCCACATGGTAATAGATCTTAGTTCTAAACTGCGGCTTGAAATGCGAAGAAAATCCACGTCATTTAAATAGGATTTACTTATATTTCTCCACTTTTGACAAACAAATGCAATTTGAAATTTATCTGGAATGTGTAGAAATTTGAAGATATAAATTAAAGAATCTTCGTCCAAAATACTGATGTCTTTTTTTTCTGTATTTAAGCCAAGATTTTCGATGTTTAATTGGTCAACCACGTTATTTTCTAAAATATGATGGCTTATCAATAAATGTTTTAATTATACTGCAAAAAAACTGTTTTATTCAATCTCACCTTGAGAATCCATTTTACACAATTTGTAGTTTTTATTGCTAGATCAAGAAAACCTTGAAAAAATTTCGTTTATAAATTTTTTGATTTAAATTTCGTATTCGACGGAATGTTTTTTCATATAAAAATCAATAATTATTATTATAACTTGGGACTTAAATAGAATACTTTTTTATTTTTTAGAAGCTACAGAATTCAAACTCTAAAAACGAGCACTGAAGCTGAGACTCTGTACAAGACTGAAGCAAAAGTATTTTGAAAGAAAAAATAATTGAATGCAGACAGAATATAAATAAAAAAGCCACAGCCAAAAACATATACAGCATGACTATTATTTTTATGGCGACAAAAAATTTTGTAAACTCAGCACCTGATGCAGACATCAGATAATACTACAGATAATACAGACTTTGTATTACAGAAAAAGATAAAGTAAAGAATTTTTGAAAATTTGAAGCTTTTAGAAATATTTTGAGACGTATAAAATCCATTTTCGTCAAAAATTACAAATTTGGCAGCTATTTAAAAATTGGTCATTTTTATCCGAAAATGGCCATTCGAATAATTGCCTATAGTGATGATAGAATCAATGATAAAAAATTGCGGTTTACGGCGTTTGAAAGGTGATACTTACACCAAAAAAATGAAACCAACCAGAAGAGTTTTGGTTAACTTGTGAGGTTTTAGATTTTCATTAAAAATTACCAAAAAAACCTATTTCATAACATTGAGCCCTGCATTCAGGCCCAGAAAACCCATTGAAATGAACGGGGGGTAACCGGCATGTTTTTTCAACATAATAAACTCATTTATAACCATTTGGTGTAATTTAGGGTTCCAAATGTATTGAACTCCCCTTGTTAAATATAATCTGGGTTTATAGGGACTTAAAATAATTTTGATTTAGGGACCTAGAATAATTCGCGTTTAGGATTATTAATTAAGCTTTAAATTTGTATCCAGGGTATAAAAAAATATATGTAACTTAGTGTCGCACTCAGTCTTAAAAAGTAATTAACATTTACAGAGTAATTAGCATTGTTTAAACAATATTTAATTCCAAAAAACATATATATAATACACCTATTTTGATCCATGGGCCTAAAAAAAAAAAAAAAGTGGGTTACGAAATACATTGGTGGCGCCTCGACTAATATACATTCTTGTAAAAAAATAAATTCATTTTTATCAATGCACAACCATACTTACTGCTTACGATTTTAAACGCAGTACCTAAAATGTACCCCCAACTCAATCAGAGTTGCCATGGCTCATATATTAAATCAATATACAAATTTAAAATTATTTCAGAAATAAAATGACTGATCAACTTAACTCTAAAAATAGTAAATTAAGTAAATTAAATAAAAAAATATTAGAAGTTAAAAAGAAAATTCAATTATCTGGTAAGTCATTAGTCATTATAATTTTATCTATTTATAAATCTCATTATCTCAGATATGATAATTGAGTTTATGCAGTGAGTGCGAATATGTTAATATATTAAATTTCCTTTGTATTTTAAATAAAAGTCTTTGGATTAATTATAATAACTAAAAATTTATAAATTTGTTTAGTTAATACTTTAAGTTTCAAAACCAATAATTTTTCCGGCTTTTCAAAATTTAATTTTTTCTGGGATTCTTTTTTTGGTTCAAATCAAACTTTAAGTTTTTCTTAGCGAAAATTGGCTTTTTTCATGTAAATTTTTAGAAATTAAATTTAAATTTAAGAAAATTAATTACAGTAAAACAATAATTGACAAATTTATTTCCCACAAATCTTCATTGCTGAATTTTACTTTTTACAAGAATAAAAATATTTTCAGTATTTATAATTAATTAATACTTACGTGATAGTTTTACACATATTTTTGACAATTTCATAAATTATTTTTGATTTTTAATATACTTTATTTATAATATTTTTAATTTTCAGAGGGACAGCGAAAAGCTACATTTGAAGAATGTGATGCAAAAAAACGAGAAAACGCTGAAAAAATAATTCGATTGAAAAATGAAGTAAAAGAATTACAAATTGAATTTGCCAGAGCTAAAAACGTAAGTTTAAGATGTTTTTATATAATTATTCAAAATTTTTGAATACTATTTTTATTTTTGTGTTAACTATTTTCACAATTAAATAAACAAAATAATTTCTTCACTCTTTTAATTCCCAATTGACACATTCAAACCAGTTGATTATTTTGGGCTAAAAGTGACATCTCATGTAATTGGAGCTGCTCTTTTCATTTTTGAAGTTGGTTTTTACGTAGAGCTCCTAGGAAATGCGATAACACCCCTTCAATATAGGAAAAATTTTATACAATTTTTATAAGTTCTTTAAATTGATACTGCGTATACGAATATCTCCAAGCATAAGACTCTCAATATAGAACTATCAGGAGCTCAAAAATAAAATGAATTATACCAATTTGTTATCTTCAACCCCTTAAATGGGGTAAAGAATATGAATTTATAACCCAAAAGAAAAAAAGAATATTTTTGGCTAAAATTGTTATCTGGTAGGTATTTTTGCCTGATTTTTTCATTACTGGAGTCTGTTTTTACATACAATATTATACATACAATACATCAAATTTTTAAAAGTATCCGCTTTTTTATAAGACATAAAAATTTTTTAAAAATTTTGGCCTACTGGTATATGGAATCGTCCCACTAAAATATGAAAATTTGTTTAGTTTATTTTTTCTTTTACAATTTTACTTTAATTAAAAATTTTAAAAGTATCAACATTGAGCTATATGCGGGTTCTTATTTACAATGGTTAATAATTTTAGTGTACTATTTCGTGTTTTTCAAGAAAAAACCCTCAGAAAATAAGATTTAATCCCCTAAACAAACTTCACAAATAAAAAAAAGCGGGTAAAAATACCTACCAGACGCCATTTTTATACAAAATATTCTTTTTTTTCTTTTAAAACTATATAAATTCAACCCCTTAACTCATTTAGGGTCTTAAAGATAATAAATTTGTATGAATTTATTGTTTCTGATAGTCCCAAATTGAGTTTTTGATGCTTTGAAATCATTTTAGTATCAATTAAACGTCTAAAAATGAAATAAAATTTACCGCATATTTTAGGGGTGACATTTTTAGCCCGAAAAAATGATTCTTTCATTAAAAAGTATTCAACTGGCTTGAATGTGTTGATTGGGTGTTAATGGGTTAAAATAGTTATAAGATTGTCAGTTGAATGTTTAACTTTGTATTCAAACATTTATTTCTGGCATACTACAAAATTTTTCTATGGACAATCTGACTTTAGGATTGCCAACTTATAATATTTTTCCATTTGCTGTTTTCATGAATTTTTTTAGTATTAAAAATATAAATCTGTTTTAACAAAAACCCTCTACATACCTACTATAATTGCTATATAAATGACGTGTCCCCACACAAATAAAGCCATTAAAAGGGACTCTTACCATTTTTTTGCATTTGATATTTATGGGCCCTTACAAGCCTGAATCTGGCACTGATTCAAAATAGCTTTATAAATCTTTATTTTTGCAATAATGTGCCTAAAATTGAGAACAATTTTTCTGAAAAACAACATTCACAAAAAAAAAAAAAACATTTATTTAAATATTAACAAATGACTCATTTTTTAGAACGAAGCTGCAATCGAACGAGTAACTGAAATGGGTAAACAATCATCAGCTTCAATAAGAAAGCAAAATTTACAAGAAGTAATATCAACTTTAGATGAAAATAATATCAGACTTCGAAAAAAATTAGATCTTTTCAAATATCAAAAAGATAAAGTAATATTTAAAATATTTTTTTATTTTATAAATTCAATATAAATTTGAATATTTTTTAGACCTGATATTTTTTAGCAAAAAAAACGGGTATCAATATTATTAGAAGAATACGAAAAGCTCATTAATAATAATGACTGTACGACGCTACTAATTAAGCCAAGGAGCCATGGCAATACTAGCAAAGTTAAGTCATTTTTTAATTACTTAAAATTTTACTAATTTTTTGTTTATTTAAATTTTATTCGTGCAGAAAATTATCAGACTAGAAAACCAATTACAAAGAGTAAATGTGATGCAAATGGAAGCAGAAACTGTTCGTAAAAAATATAAATCAGTAAGAAATACTCTAAAATCTGATGCTTCTTTTTATGCTTCGTGTTTAGACGATTTAGAAGAAAATATAAAAGAGCAAGAAAATGAAATGAAAAGATTGCAGGTATTTTTAAAATTAGGTCACAAAAATATATTTTTTTTTTAAATTTGCTATATTTTAATTTAGAAAGTTAAAGAAGAATCCCTCGAAATGAGAGAAACTACAAAAAATATATTAACTCAGCAAGAAACAGAAGCAATGAGTAACACCAAAAATCGGGAGGATACGATCCAAGATTACAGGTTTGTAGCAAAATTTAACCAAGTCCCATTTGACTTTTCTCCTTCTATAACCCTTGTTTCTAAATTATCTAAAGTACTCCACTTTTCCCTCCATAAACACGTATTAATATTTTTGAATTTTTAATCTAATTAGAAAAAGAGTAGAAGATCGAAAAATGGAACTTGAAAGATTAGAAAGAATAATATTTGCCTCAACAAGAGTTGTTCCAAAAGATGAATTTGACATAGAACAAAAACCAGTTATTGTAAAAATAAATTCAACAGAAGCTGCAAAAAATGAAATGGAACAATTGGAAGAAACATTTGTAACATTAAAAAATGCAACTGGTGTATCAAAAACTGAAGATGTAATCAATCGATTTTTAGGCCAAAGAGTAACAAAAGAAAAATTAAAGAAAATGCAAGCTATTACTGAAGAAGAAAAAATGACATTAGAAAAATTAAGGCAACAATTAACTACCGAAATAGAAGTACAAAAGTTTTCTGAAACTAAAGAAAGTGATGAGTACGAATATTTTTTATTAAATTTTTCTTAAGTGTTATTTCAACGAGCTGATGATTAATAAAATTTTTAATTTTCTGAACAGAAATATGGAAAAAGTTGAAAAACTAAATAAACAAATTAAAGAACAAATCTCAAGGCAGCAATCTACTGAAACGGAAATAATAAAAATTCAAAATATATTAACAGAAATAAGTGATAAAATAATATCAATATTTAACAAAATTGAAGTTAGTATAAATTTTATTAAATTATAGGTGATGGTGCCCGTTTCGAGACAATTTTTTTGCTGATGTAGGTCCCTGGGATTTCCCAATCAGTCAATTCAGTCAGTTACGGATTTACAGTGTAGGTGCAGTAGGCACGGCCATAAAACCCCACAAAAATTTTTTAACATTGGTTGCCTACAAGCCTAAGTCCATAGCACTGCGATCAGTGTTTACGTACTTTCGACCACCAACCAGTTTTTTGGTCCCTAATTCTTTCCAGGCTTTGAGAGTAGGTTAATTTAGTTTAAATTTTAAAAAACATCCCCCATAACTATAACTCATTTGAATCAATCTCCTAAGCCATAAAACGGAGGACTCCATTTTATAAGATAGGGTTTCTTAGACTATATTTTATGACCCAAAAAATTGGAAAATTCCTTAACCTTAATTAACCTTAAGCTTAATAGTAAAAAATTTTTCAGGAAGAACTTGGTACGAGTATTATAAAAGACATAAAAGATGTAAATTCACTAGAACTTATTGACCAATTAAATAAAAATTTAAAGAAATTAATAGATGATTTAGAAGGTTCAGAAGAAAACAAAGGATTTTTGGATAAATTAGTAGTTGGTGATAATGTAAGTTAAATTGTATTTAAAATAAATTCGAATATAATAACTACTTTAATGTTGAATCAATTTAAGGTTGAAATAATGTCGGTAACATCAGCTACAGAGATACCAAAAAGTCTTCAAATAGATCAACCATTATTTCCTCTATTTCCACTTGTAACAACTCCTGCTGCCCAAACCCAAGTATCAGAAGATGAAGAAGAAATACCAACTAGAGTTTATTTAAAACGTCAAGCTCAATTACTTGTTGATACTAAAAGTCGACGTAAAGGATTCGCTTTTAAAAGATAATATTTTATTTTTTATTGTATTGGTGTACCAGTTAAAATTTTTATTTAGAAATATCAATAATTTTATTACGTCATATAGCAACTATAAGTATTTTTAATGTTTGAGTTAATTTAAAATTTTTCTAACTGTAAGTGTTTTTTAAAAAAAATTATACCTAAACAAATTTAAATTTTATGCATTTTAAGTATTTATTTACCTACTCAATAATTATCCAGATTGTCATTTGTATGGCAAATGCTTTAAATATTCTTTGACAAATATACAATGAAAAATTTTTCACTTTATCTGTTATCTGTTTTTTTAATATAAAATAATGATAACAATAATAATCATAATGTATAGGGTGTTTCTTATTTCCCAAACTGCCCGTAGTGAAAAATACTGGCTCGAATATGAAACTTCAGGTCATAAAACTATTATTTAAAAAAAAAAAATTTATAAATAACTTGATGTAGTGTGCCGATTTGCAAATGAAAATCGGTAAAAATCAGGAAAAAGGTTTTAAAAACGTTTTAGAAATCTTTTAGAAACCTTCCCAAAAACTTTTTACTACTAAAGCGTTCTAAAAGCGTGTTAATGAGAAAATATTTTTAAAAAACTGTAAATTATTACATATTTTATGATATCTGAACCTAATTTAAAATGTATGGTAGTTTAAAAAGCAAATATCCATGAAAATTGCAATTTGACTGTTTTATTCATTGATTTTTTGCAAAAATGCATATTTCTTCTTTTAATAACGAAGCAATGAAAAAGGGCTTCTGTAAATGGTCAAAATACCTAAAAATCACCTTTTATGTTATTATTTACAGTTTTTTATAGATATTTTGTCACTAACACGCTTTTAAAAGATTTTAATAGTAAAAAGTTTTTGGGAAGGTTTCTAAAAGCTTTCTAAAACGTTTTTAAAACCTTTTTCCTGATTTTTACCGATTTTCACTTGCAAATCGGCAAACTACATCAAATTGTTTATAAAAATTTTTTTTTTATATAATAGTTTTATGACCTGAGGTATCATATTCGAGCCAGTATTTTTCTCTACGGGCAGTTTGGGAATTAAGAAACGCCTTAATAATGTATCTGTATTTGCAGTTTTATTACTTTTAAAATACGCGCCAGTATAGGCCCATGTGATCAAGCAGACAGCTGAGTTACATAACCTATTTTTTTTTTATTTTTTTTTTGTAAACAACATTTATGATCTGTTTAATTTGTTTAATCATCAAAATAAGAATAATTTTATAGCAAGCTAATGTCACTGACTATAATATTGATACTAAGAAATGTGGAGGGTACCAAAAATAATAAAAAAAGAAATTTTAGATTAATTAACTGATTTATTATACTCTTCAAATTTAAATGAGGAACAAAAAGTCCATTAAATCAAGAAATGGAGCAAATTATTACAATTCATAATATTAACAATATTTCTGGTTATGAGACAACGTTATTGCATTAAACAGCAAATATGAATGATCATTTAATGGTGGAATAGTTACTGAAATATGGAGCTAATAAGAATGATATTATGGATGAGGACAATTTGTTACAGATCCGCATTGCAAACAATGAAGTGGTAATGGTGAAATTCAAAAAAGATCTGGTTAATGCACAAAGAACTGATATAACTACTCCATTACACTTGGCCATTAAAAGGAAAACATATGATACTATTGAATTCTTATTGCAAAATGGAGCATACCCATATATTTTAACAGACTATGGTGACATAGCATGGAGTGTAAGGTTTAATTGCAGTTAAATCATATAGCCAGCATACCGAGTAAATTCAAAATTGTATAGTGCTACTCATTATTATATCTGTTATCAAATTTAATTTAATCAAAGTATCGATATTTTAGAGTTGAGATTAAAATTCATTACGTTCGTTTTTAATGCTTGCTTATACTAATAACAACCTAAGAATGTGTTCTTTATTACCAGTAACTGCAAGGTATTTCCAAGTATTTACTGATTGCTACTACAAGCACCTAAAGATACTAATACTGAAGTACTAGAGTCGAGTTTATATTGTATATTTTTTAAGTTTATATTGTATTAGTTTTCAAAACTAAAAAAAGATAGCGATGTTTCATAATAATGCCAATTTTAATAAAATTTGAATTATAAAATATTGTTTGCATATATGCAACTATAACTTTTATGTGTTAAGTCATACTATTATTTAAAATTAGTTTCAATTGTATATAAATCAAATAATTATAAACCTGCTGTATTTTCTTTTCTTTTAATCATAATAATTGTATTAGGTTTAAATTATTTTTCTTATTATTTTTTGAAATTGTATGCCAATTTATTATCAAATTAATCGCAAGATAAGATTTATGTTATGGTAAATTAAATGAGGAAAAAAAATTACAGGTAGCGCAAGCAAATGAAAATCTGATGGTGCTATAATCCTTTACACTTAACATAATTCATATGATACTATAAGATACTTACTTGATTTAGAAGATTCATAGCAATCGTTGGCTATTCCACATTCAATATTCAACCACACAACTGTACCTTGATATTTGAGCTACAAAAATATAAAAACTATAAGTATGGGAATCAAGTGAATGATCATTAAATAAAAATTCATTTTTTAGTAACTGTCTAGGAACCCAATTAATTATATTTAAAGAGAAAAACAATTTTAGAAGAAAACTAAAAAGAATTTTAAAGCAATAACAATTTATTCATTTCAATAATGTAAACCATGTTTTTATTAAATGATAAATTTTATTTCTTAAATGAATTAAGTATTTGTAAAGATTAAAAATAAATTTGTTATTTTACACTATCACTATTGAATGTTTCAAAATTTACATAGGTAATAATATTATTAAATATGAATGAATTTTTATATAAAAAATTTTTTTAAATTAACAAATATGTACTTTAATTTTTAAAGAATTATAATTAGGTATATTTTTAAAAAGTAATAATAATAAAAATTACAAAAAATGAACATATATTAGGTATATTTATGGATTATACATACCTATAATTAAATTATCAGTGAAATATAAGTGATTCAAAAACATAATTTTTGTTCCAATTTAGGTATATTGTTTCGGTATATTTTATAAATTGTTAATTAAATGCTTAATTAAATTTGTACTTTAATTATTTATATTAAAATTAAATCTTTATTTAATAAACAGTAGGTACCTACAGTCGTTTGAAACCAAGTTTCGCAAAAAACACGTCGCGACTCGCGACAAGCCTATGTGCGCGATAATCACGTGATTTTTAAAATTTTAACTGTAAAAAACTAACCTGCTGTTCTTTATTATTTATTTTTTTTGTTTATGAACATCCAAATGAATTATGAAATTCAGCGTTTAAATTGTTATACTAGACTCGTCTCAAATTATTTTCGAAAAAAAAAATGCCAGAAAAGTCCGTTTTAACTTCTGAAAATAAAAAAAATAAAAAATTAAGAAAAACAAAAAAGTTAAAGAGAAGAAAAAAGATTTGGAAAATAAAGAAACAATAAACCAGTGAATGCAAAAATTATGTTATAAAAGCAAAAGTATTTACTGGTAAGTGGTAATCATATTGATAACTCCATCAATAATACCTTCAACATCAGCTATATTTTCACTATATTCAAAGTTGTAGAATTAGCTCCCATTGTTCAAACTCAAGTATCGCAGAAGATGAAGTAAATAACCAATTACAATATTTGAAACATGAAGACTGATTACTTATAAATATAATTTGCTGTTTAATAATATTAGTAAAATGGTTCCAAATTGCAACTAGCTACAACACCTACTACAAAGTATTAAGATATTAGTACTGAAGTACTTGGTGAGTTTATATCAATATTATATTTAGTTACTAAATACTATAATAGTAATACTATATAGTTTTGAAAAACAGAAAAAGGTAGTGATATCACAGTAATGATATATTTCATAATAATTATAATTTATATAAAATTTAATCATAATATATCTATTTATATTATATCCATCAAACTACTCACTAGTAATTTTAAATAATTGGTATATATCAAATAATTTACATCATAATGTAATTTTTTTTTATATATTTTTTTTTTAAATAAATTATTTTCAATTTATATATCATGTAGATTTTAAGATTCTATAATCGATATATAGAAAAAATATAATTTTGCGAGTTTAATCATAAAGCCAAAGCTTTAGCTTAATCCATTGAAAATATACCTATTCCCTGAATGAAAAATATTATTATTTTTTGTTCTTAGGATTTTAGAATATCTTTAATCATTAAAAATTATTTATAGGTATAGAATATAAAAAATAAATTATTCATTTTTTTATTAAATTTTATTTTTTTAAATATATATAAAGTTAAAACAATTTTCAACAAAAAGCAAATCATAGAATTATTTAATCATACAAATTTTTTTTTATTCAGATGAAAAAATATAAATTAATCAATAATAATTTTATGTAATATAAACTTATAAAAAGTTAAACCCGAGGTCTGGGTTGGCAATTAAAAAAAAAATCAATAAATTTATAACAAAATAAAAATTGACATATTTTGATTGAACAAATGTTTTACCTTGCCCATAAAAAAGTGGGCCTATACTTATTAACAAATTTATTTATTTCTTATCATTAATATTATTTTTTATAATTAATTTAACAAAAAATTTATTATGTTCATAACATATATAAATTCTTTTTATTTATCAATTTCATGAGGTATATACACTTCAAACCAAAATATATTTTATTTTAAAAAACTTAATAATTGCTAGAAAAAATCCAGCAAAAAAAATTATATTTTTGATTTACAACTCAAAAAGGGCAAAATATCAAATTTTATTTTCTTGAAACTAGTATTCAAATATTATTAAGTTTTACTTAACAATATTTGCAGGAAATGAAGAGATGTTGGTATATAAACTTAAAAGATGATCACACCATTGTATTATTTTCAGATTTTTTGTAAATCTTCAAAGATTTTTTAGGTTTTAAGTGAAACGTGATATTATCTTTAGATGTTGGTAAATTTGAATTATCTTTTAAAATAATTCCAGAGTTTTCAAAAAATATAAGTAATTCCATAGCGGTATCACTATTTTCTATAATCTCAGTTACTAAGTCATTTGTAACATTCTTGCAACCATCAATGCTAAGGATCCTCAAGTTTTTATTATTTTTTACAAGACAACTTAAGCCATTGTTGTTTATATTATCACATTCATCACAAGTAACAGATTCTAAAGTTTTAAAACCCTTTAATGACTCATCAGTCAATGATTGTAAACCAGTTAAATCTAATATTCGTAGATTTGGCAAAGAAGCAAGATACATAATTCCTGTGTTAGAAACATTATCACAATAAGATATATCCAAATAAAATAATTTCTTGCATTCAGAAATAGCTCTTAAAAAATCATCTGTTACCCAATCATTTGCATATATGTGAAGTATTTCTAAGTTTCTCAGTTTTGTAAAATGGTATTCAGCACCAGAAGTTACTAACGAGTTTTGAATGTCTGTTAAATTCAAACTTTTTAAATTGACACAGGCACTTATAGCTTCTAGATGTATATTATCGATTTTATCTATATCAATAGCTAATGAATTTAGTTGTTTTAATTTTGGCAGGGAGCACAATAAATCTTTGGAAGAAACATTACAAGCTAAAAAACTTAAGTTTTGTAAAGTTTCTTTTGGTAAATTTATTAATATTTCTTTTGTTAATTTAAATTGACCTAAATTAACAACCTGAAGGTTTTTTTGTTTTAAAAATAATTGAGTCAATTTGCAATTTTTAATATCATCAATTTGCTCAATTAGTGTAAGTTCCTGGAGACTGCATTCACTATTTATTAATTTATCAATGACTATTTCTATCACTCCTGCACCACAACCAACAATACTCAAAATTTTTAAATTTTTTAAATTTGAAAGAAGTTGTGAAATACAATTAGGAGTAATATAATTACAATGTCTTAAACTAATTTTTTTAATAAAATCCTTGGATAAACTTTTAAAACAAGTACCTTTAATATTTATGCCTTGGAATTTAAGAGACTTTAAATTTTGATTATTTTTAAATAATTTTATTAATTGATCATCAAGTTCTTCCTTAACTGTAACTTCGCAGTTTATTAAATGCACTAATAAATGGTGCAAGAATTCTTCCATCAGATCATTATCATGCTGCAAAGTCAAAGTCTCGATGTTTCTGCAGTGTTCAGCTAAGTAGCTAATTATTTGGGACTTTCGAAGATTAATTTTATCAGTGTTTATGTCAACAGATTTTAAAAAAGTACCACATCTTGATATAATTTGTGATACAATATGCTCTTCATCCATGGAATCGTTTAATGGTTTAATGTTAAGATTTTTGTCATTTATTGATAACTCCTGACAATCAAACCATGAAGTCTTGCTCACCGTTAGCCATCTCTGGCAAACTCGTTCAATTTTGATTCTGTTGGCGATTGGCAAATATTGAAATATATTCGTCAAGCAATCATCATTTAATAAATTAATACAGGCAAAGTCATCACTAGTTTTATTATTTTTCTCATTTATATCATCAAAACTATTACTTGGCCCTAAAAACAAATTAAATAATTTAATCATAAAACCTAAACAAATACAACAGCTTTGTTTACCTATTCTAGTTTACATTACCTTGATTTGGATTTATTTCTTGAATTTCTACTTTTAAATCAAACAAGCTGGGAAATTTTGTTTTCTCAATTTCTGTATCAGTATTCATTGCTATTCATTAGTTATTCTTAAAATAAAAGAAAATTAGGTTCACAAAATAGATAAACACTTGCTACTAATATTTAGAAACATATGATTCAATATCGATTGTGAACTCATGATCGATATATTGCGAGTTCATTTTGGCGGGTTTTCATTTAAATAATTGAAAATTTAAACTTCAGTTTTTACTTTGATAATTTGTTATTGATTTTCTTTATCAATTTGATTAAAAAAATCTTAAGTTGATGCTAAATATATTAATTAAATCTTCGCAGATTTATCTTTAAATTTTCAGAAAATAAAAAGTAGAAATATACATACTAAATATATATATTATTTAGAATATTTTCCCTTTTTATTTTCTGAAGATAAATCTGAAGATTTATATTTAATATATTTTGTATATTTATTACAATTTTTATCTTTAGATTCTTTAATAAATAATACCAATTATTCTAATGCTTTTTACTTAAAATTTATAAATTATTGGGAAAAAGGTTATTAGAGTTATTCAGCGAATTTTTAAATTTGAATCCCTTTTAATTTTTAAAAATATATTTTATAATATATCTAGCTTCAAATTTTTGATAAAACATCTCTGAATAAGAAGTACTTTATACCTATCTGCGGCAACTTAAAAAAAAGTGTATCTCAGAATACTATTAGGCAGCAGTATCTGAACTCAATTAAAAAATGCAATAACAATTTTTTTTAAATTAAATTTTAAACCAATAAGCAATAATATGTTATTATATGTATACAGCTTTGGAAATCAGCATTTTCCACAAAATTTTCCATTCATCCGTTTCTGGAGAATTCGGAAAATTAATTCTTTTCTATTAAGTGTTTATAGGCATTAAATTAATGAAGATTTTTTTTAAAGCAAATATTATATGAATTAAAAATTTGTTACAGAAAAATTATACAATTTCAAAAATAAAACAAATTAAAATCCTCCCAAAAAAGCAATACAACGCCCTCTGACATTATTTAAACGTATTTTTGTTTATTTTTATCTCAAATGGTAAATAGTTTTTAAAACGCACGTTGTTTTTAAAAAAGTGCAGACTTGAAAAAATACTTGTTTCAAATAATTAATAATTAAAATGGGTAATAAAAGGAAAATCAAGGATGATGAAAATGAATATGATCCATCCCCAAAACATTTACAAACAGCACACATAAAAAAACAAGAAAAACGTTTGATTGTAATTTTAGAGAATGCTCAATTAGAATCAGTCAAGGTAGGGTTATATTTTTTTATTTGTTTATGGTTCTTTTTTTGTTTTGAAAACTACTTGCTTATTTTATTTTTTATTAAAAAAATTGCTAATCATTAAACAAAATTTTAAAAATCTATATAAAATTTTATAATTATTGCAAGTAGTTTTGAAAGAAAAGTTTGAATTTGTATAAAGCAATTGAATTTATGTTTCAAAAATATAATTTAAATTATTTAATACATGTAAAATTAATTTATAGCTAGAATTTTTAATTTTTGATTTATGAATGTTGAAATATAGGTTGGTAATAATTTTGAGCTCTTAAATTGTGATGATCACGTAGGAATCTTAAAAAAGAATAATCGAGAACCTGGGAGCAGTCGACCAGATATTACACACCAATGCCTCCTTATGTTAATGGATAGTCCTTTAAATAGAGCAGGATTATTACAAGTTTATATACACACAGAAAAAAATGTACTTATAGAAGTTAATCCACAAACTAGAATACCTAGAACATTTAAGCGTTTTGCAGGATTAATGGGTAAGTTTGTAAACTATATTATGAAATAATATATAAATTTTAAACATATAATTATAATTAAATCTTATTGCAGTGCAATTGCTACACAGGTACAGTGTGAGAGCATCAGATTCACCAATGAAATTACTTAAAGTTATTAAGAATCCAGTTACCAATCATTTGCCTATTGGTTGTAAAAAAATTGGAATGTCATTTAGTGCAAAAACAGTTAAAAATCCAAAGGAACTTGTTCCTCCAGAAGAACCTATAGCAATCGTTATCGGTGCAATGGCACATGGCCAAGTAAGTAGTTTAAAATAATTTGAAAAAATCTAATACATGTTGTTTATAACAATCTAATAAGTTATTTTATTCATTAAGATCCAGGCAGATTATATTGAAGAATCATTTTCCATAAGTAATTATCCACTCTCAGCAGCAATAACTTGTTCAAAAGTATGTTCAGCTTTTGAGGAAGTTTGGGAAGTAGTTTAAAAATGAAGTTTGACTTAATTAGAAAAATTATTATAAAAATTAGAAATGAATGAAAATGTTAACTATATTTTTTGTAAATATGTTAAAATGTTTTTAAAACAAAAGACTGTTGAAAATATATATATTTCAAATTAAAAAAAGCAAGCAATTTTAAAATTTAAAGTGAATAATGTTAACAGTTATTGTTTTGTAAATATTATATAAATAAATGAAGTATAACTTTTTATATAAACTTCCAACAAAAAAAAAAAACAATAAAAGTAAATTTTGTTACTTTTGTACTAAAAATAAAAATTAAACTTTTAGATTTTTACAAAATTTAAAGCTTATATTACTATAACAGTCTAAATAATCAAAATGCGAAATGCAGTTTATTATCCACAGTTAACTAACAAAGAGTTAAAAAAACAAAATCTTGCTCTACAAAATTTTTAATATCATATTATATTGGCAGTGATTATCAATTATCATTGATATTGTTAACTTCAAATTAGGTGCCAATCACCCAAAAAAAATAAGATTCCTAAAATTATAGCTTATTTAATCATTCCTAAACATTGTCAACAAATACATTTGTTTTGAACTAAAACTTTTCTCCATAAGAACCGATTTAATTTTTATCAATATTTAATGAACTATAATTTTAAGAGTACTATTTTTTTTTTTTTTTTTTTTTTTTTTGGTACATTAGTACCTAATGTCACTTGATAATCAAAAATCTAAATGATTTTTTTTAACTGTCAGGATAATTTTCATGTAATTGAATTTTTTTAAGATTGTAAATTATAAATTTTTTATTAAAAAATATATAGATTTATTGAGTATCACATTTTTTACATTGTTTTTCAATCACAATAAAAACTTACAAAAAAACATTTAAATTAATGTAAATAATTATAAATTAATCTCTGTAAAAATTTCTTTTTTTTTTACAGTTATTAAAAAATATTGGCATAAAAATTAAAAATTGATACTGATTCATATATAACATTATTAATAGTAAAATATTGGCATAAAAGTTGATGCTAATTTACATACTATTATTAGCAATTAATAAAAATTGCTTTTAATTATGTTTAGTTAAACATCAATACATCAATAGTCTAGACATCAATTATGGAAGTTTTTAATTATATTTCATTTGGTACTAATATATTTTAATTTTTTGATAATTATGGATTAACTAATTAATTAACAAAAAAAAAAAAAAAACAAGAAAGTAAAACAAGTTTTTTTAAGATTGATTGTAGAAATATGGTACATTTTAATTAGAGTTTTGGTAATGTTTAATTATTTTGCCAAAAGCCAACGTTTACAGACTGAAGGCACTCAGTGCTAAGAATCACGTTTGGTGGTGAAAATCCCAAATATACTTTATAGAAAAAAAAGTGGTCCAGATCTGGGAGACTTGAAATTAAATATGCCAGATTGGTCATTACTGCTAATGACTGATAATTATCATAAACAATTATTTTATTTAATCTAATAAATCTTCTAAAATTTGTATAAGATTATCAATTCCTCTTAGGTAATTTAAGTCAAGTTTGTTACTATTAGAGGGATATACATGAGCAAAGTCTATCATAAATATTTTTGCCCAATTGTTTTCTGCAATCCGAGTTGCATTTAATTCATCTAAAAATATATTCAAGTCTTCTCTTTTTTTTTTATAATTATTACTTAGACTATCAAAAGAATGAATTCTAAAAAGCCTTTGAAAATTAGTGCTTTTAGAAACATTCTTTTCTACTCTCAAGTATTTTTTGAGATGCTCTGTATGTAGATTGAACATTTTATTATCTGAAAAACTATTACTTTTATTTATTATATTTTTTATACTAAAACTTTTTGTTGAATTTTGTTGGGATACCATACTTTTTGATTTTTTTCTTTTATTTAAAATTATTTGAATTTGCTGAAAATATTTTTCTTCTAAATAATTTAATTTTCTTAGATTAACATTTGTTATAAATTCATTAGGACAAGATTTAGAATTATTTAATATACAACGTAAATGTTTTGCATCATAGGCAAACAATAATGAGCTAGAATAAAAATTGTACTTTCTTTGGTGACGGAAGACAGATGCAATTTCCCAAAGGATTGATAGAAAACAAATAATTAATCTTTTATGGGAATTATTTTCTTTGTTAACTTGTAAAAATATCTTAAGTGCTTCAACTAAATTTTTTGCATCTAGTTTATAACCATATTGCTTATCATATTTATGGAGAATACCAGTTGATAAATTATAAACCTGAAAACCTGGAATGCAAAATCCATAGGCCTGTTTTGATTTGGCATATTTTGTCATTTCAGATGCTTTTTTTTCAGGAGTAGCCATTGGATCCCAAGTTCGAGTACCAACTTTTAAATCCATCAAACATGGTTCTTCCATTCCTTTGCAAATATCTCCAAGTTCTATGTATTTAGTGCATTTTCCAAAAACTTTCAATTCCTTGATACCATAATAAGATGGCATGAAACGCCGAATTTCAACGTCTATTGGATCATTTGATAGTTTCATATTCTCATAAAATTCATTTTCTCTTTTTCCTAAATGTTCTTTGGTAAAAGGTTTCAATACTCGCCCATTGTTTTTACGCAGGCAACCAATTTTATTTTTTTGGGGGTCATATAAATGTCCAGCCACTTGTGTGCTTAAAATTGTCACGCCTTCTGGTAGTTCATCTGAATTTACATTGCAGCTAGTCAACATAATTATTTTTTAAAACAGCCTTGATTATACCCAATTTAGTTTTTATTTGTAAAAAATACTTCTAAATTATTTCTATTAAATTAAACTTCTTGCACTTGATTGTATGAAAAGATTGCTAATAAACATATCCATGATCAGTTGTTTCTCCTTATCAGTGACTTAAAAATGTCAAAAATTTTCCTTCCTTATATACTTTTTATGCCAATTTTCACCTGAAAAATACAAAACAAATTAATAAAAACTTATAATAAATAATCCGAATTCAATTTATGTAATTAATTTTTTTTTACTTTTGCTTGTCAATCAGATATGAGTATCTTATTATATAATCAAACAATTATTAG
The DNA here is from genome assembly GCA_022575985.1 of Anagrus nilaparvatae. Taxonomy (NCBI): domain Eukaryota; kingdom Metazoa; phylum Arthropoda; class Insecta; order Hymenoptera; family Mymaridae; genus Anagrus; species Anagrus nilaparvatae. The sequence goes on along the minus strand of JAKSXM010000238.1, from coordinate 6,255,461 downwards.
CAAATTCATAAATAATTTTTAAAAGACTATGCCTATAAAAAATATTTCCAGTTCAAAATTAAAAAAATAATTTTCAAAAATTATTTAACGCGAAAATTTAAAAATATTTAATATTAAATTCATAAATTACAACAAAAAAAAGTTATATTTTTAGTAAAAAATTATGCTACTTTATGCAATGTAAATAGTTAAAACACATTTAATTAAAAAGATAAATAAAATTTTATTTATATACTTTACAATAAATTCTTAACTACCTATCTATATCATATCATGACTAATAAAATAATTCTTTATCTATTATATTTTTTTTAAATTTGCAATAAAGTAACGTTATAGTATCATTGTTTTTATTATTGTATTTAAAAAATGATTACATAAAAGCTCCAAAAAAAAATCAACCAATCAAATCAAGTAAATTATTATTTTGTCACTATAACAGAAATACATACGTATTTTATACGTCATTATTTGTAATCATTATGACTTACGTATTCCATTCATGGACTACTGAAGAGAGATATCCATTTCTCTTGCCAAAAGCTCCTACCAATTCATCAGTATTAATTCAACATTCGATTCGCGAGTATTAAAAAATTTGTATACTGAAAAACTATCATTTAATTTTTTTTTTATTTTTTTTCTCTCAGTTTACCATATTTTTAAACAAATAAAATATTTTTGATAGTGCATACGTGTCTTTATTATGATGGTTGTGAAGCAGGAAGTCATTTTTTTACCATCATCAAATACGAGTAATACATCATCGTGATTTTAATAGTGATAAAAAAAAATATTTTTATATTTTAAAATATATATACGATAAATAGTAAATATCTTGTAATAAAATTTATTATTATTTTCAATAAACGTAATAATTTTTTTTAATTATTTGTTTTTAAAATTATTTCGTTTTGCCTGTATAAAAATAGCAGACATAAAATGGGAGCTCTCGCTCGACTAGCGTAGCACTTTTGTAATTTCATTTCACGATAAATTGTAATAATTTTCTTTTTTTTTATTTTATAAAAAAAATGATTTTTACTGTTTATCAAATGTTTTTTTTTTTTTAATTATTTAATTAATAATTGAATATTGAATTAAAAAAATGCTACTCCACTCCAATCTAAAGTAACTCTCGCCATCTTTGCTACTTTCCCGTTCTTCTTTTCAGCTTGACATCACTACAAATATTAATAAGAAAATTGGATTTTTATTCATAATAAAAACAACGATGATGATAAAAAGTTAATAAAAATAATGAGATAAAAAATATCAACAAAAATGATTGATAAATATCATTTATTAATAAAATTAATTTTATTTTATCGTATTGAGGAGGCCATTTCATTTCTATGAATCATAAAAAAATGTGAATTTATTATGAATTGCGCATGCGCATTGAGTGTAACATTTTTTCTTAACCGGCCGAATGAAAACGTAACTCTAAAATAGTAAATAAAAGGAAAAGAGAAAATTTTAAAAGGACCTAATTTAAATGCCACAGTGACGAAATTCATTATGTACAGTGTCATTCTAGATAATAATCATCAATGAGAAATTTTACTATATCTGTGTAATACCTTATTGAAAAAAAAGAAATTTTTTTATGTGTACTTACGCGCAAGGTGTCGCATGTTTGGTTAGTTTTTGGTGTTTTTTTTTAAATTTATAATTATTATATTATGAGTAAAAAAGAGCAAGAGAGAAAATAAACAATTAAAAGAGTAATATACATTATTAAAAGAAGGTCGAAGACGTTAGCTGAGAGTATAAAAGACGCTCTAGACACTCGTGTTTTTCACATCGTGTCACATCATTATCGTCGCGTTGTCGTCATTATCATCGGGTATTCATTCGTCTGCTATAGTACATACATACCAGATAATAGTGAGAGTGCATTTATAAATATTTAACCACGTATTTTTTTTTACAATATTTTTTTTCTTTCGTGATTAAATATTATAAAAAAGACTTTGTTTACTTTTTTACATAAAAATTATTTTATAGTATATGTAAAAAATATGAATACAAGTATAATATACATAGAAAAATAAGTAAATAATCGAAAGTGTGACACATGAACCCCTTAAAATATTTACGTGGCCCGGAAGTGAGAACTTTTTTCTCAGGAAAGTATGTAATTAATATCCTAAAAATTCTCTTACCGTAAACATTATTATTATTATTTATTTTATTAAGATAATTTGTTTATGAAAATAAAATATGTATAACATGATAATTTTAGCATACATATTATATGCATACGTAATTTTACGCGCCAACTCCATTTGCAATTTACACGTATATAGTATGTGTAAAAATCAACCTATATTTTTAATAATTAGGTACTGCAGATCAAATAATTAATTTAATTTAGGAAGAAATCGAATTTTTTTTTTGCAAGGGCTTGTAGGAACCATTTTTCATTAATAAATTAGAGTGTTTGATACATACACATACATATTTACGCATGCACACTCATATTATATTTATCAATGTGTTTGTGTATCTGTCTTTATGCATGTAAAATATATCAATAAAAGTTTACATAAATACAGTTATTTCGTTGTAAAAATTATTTTTTTAAATGTAAATATAATAAAATTCAAGGAAAAAAATATTCCACATGACTTATCGCATATTATAAGAGATGTGAAATATAACGGGACCTTGGAAAGTCGGCGGTGGCGAACTCCAAAAGTTTTTGGTAAGAAATTTCGAAGGACGCTTCGATAACACCTGACCCATATAATTAATATGAAAAAAAAAGAATGTCCATATATAAAACAAACTTTCTTTTTTTACATCTTTGTGAAAGTCTGCAAAAAAATATTATTCGGAATTATTATATAATCAAATTTTTTTTAGAAGCAACGAGAAGATCAAAAAATTTCTTTAGTATATTTCTACCTATTCATTAGTTCATTAAATAATTAAAAGTCTAGACGACTCCGAAATTTTTTTAAAGTCTTTTTGTCACCAATGAAAGGGATGGAATGACGATAAAGAAGCGTTTGCGTTTCTTCCGGCAATAATTTCATCATCGTTCGCGCCTTAAAGGTTATAGACCTTGACAAAGTTCTAACAATAATATCGACTACACTAACATACTTTGTGGCAATATCAGGTATTAATAATATAAACGTCATATAAATATATTTGTATTAGGTTCTATATCCCTAGGCTTATACGTTTATATTATGGCTTAAAGGAGATAATGTTTATTTTTGAGGTTATAGCACACATTTTAAGAATTAAATTCCTTGCATCTTGATTCCTTGTTACATTTCATCGTAAAAAGGGGAGTGTGTGCTTTTATACATGAAATGTATGAGATAGAATTGAATTCTTTTTAACCGCGCATGCCATATCATTTTGCCCCTTCGTTCGTTTGTCATACTCGGCATTTCTGGGAAAAAGGTAGGGAAATAATGTTGAATATACACACAAAACAGCCGAGACAAAAAAATGTATGCGTATATGTAACTAAAGGTATTATCACGGTATTACACAGCATAATATTAATGTGTACACGCACTTGATAATATATGCCTTAAAAAGTAGGATACGAGACAAAATGACAGGAATATCGGGAACAGAATCATTTTAGTGCTATTGCATTATACTCAAAACATGATTAAGTCATCAATGATTTTAAAAAGTTGATTTGTACTTATGCAGTAAAAATGTTTATTTTAATTTAAATGCTAATTTATGGAAAAACCCTGACGTTTTTTTTTTCAACAAAAAAGTTGTCTCCAAAAGCGGCATACACCTGGTTCGCTTGTTCCATTGTTCCATATTTACTTAAAGATCCAGCCCGCTGTTTTTAACCCTACTACCATAAAAACTAAAATTGCACAACGCACGCGTGCGCAAATACACATTAATAAAAAGGCATGTGTTAATGCGCCGGTGAGAATACGCATGGTGTTGCCAGTTGTTGAGATGAAAGTTTGCCAATATTATGTGTAAAATATACATTGAATGCGGTAAAATTTTTTGGAGTTTTGTGGAATTGTAACAATTAATTTTATATTTAATTGCGAGGTTAATGGGTCAAGTTTTAGTGAACAGAATCAGACTGAAAAATCTTCAAAATCGCAGTATAAATGTTGTTGATACTAGCTTTTTGCGGGTATTTTTTTATATGCTCTTAAAAAGTTGTGGTTAAAAGTGATGTCTGCTACAAATTGAATTATATTGAGGAAAAAAAATGTTTTTCTTAGTGAATGAAATTTTGGTCACAGCTTTTAAAACTAATTTTTTATCTGCTGGTTTTACCACTTATTTTTGGTGAAAATTTTTAATTATTATTTTAATAATAAATTGATCAAGTTCTGGATAAAACTTGATAAAATTTCATAATGTTATCAGATTTTGAAATCAGGTTAAATAAGGTATTCACTAAAATCATCTCAAATTATTCAAAAATTAAACTCATTTTTTCAATAAAATATTTGAACCCGTAAAGCCAAAAATTTTAAATGTATAAGTTTCAGTTTTGTGAAATTAAAAACATTTTATTCAGGATCTCTTGAATTTGTAATTGACATGTACCTACTAGCATATAGAGCCTGAATTTTTCTTAAACAAACTTTTCATCAGAATTAGGATTTGCAAAAGAAAGTTTTGATTTTTTATGTAAAAACAGTTCATAGAGATTTTAGTAAAAAGACTACATCCAGTTAGAATTAATTTTTAAAATAAAATATTTTTTTAACCATTCTCCAAATTAAATTATATTCAGTTTTACAATTTGAAAATTTTTTTGCATAAAATATATCAAAAATATGTAAAGAAAATTTAAATATAATATTCTTTATTTTAACAGTTATCATTTAATAAAATATTTGTGTTTGCTTCATGTAAATAATTATTGAAGATTGCGATACAGTAAAAATTAAAGGTCTAATTTAAAAAGAAAAAAACTGATAATTTAATCTTTTGAATCTAGTAACACACTTTGTATTACTTTATATTTTTTTATTATTTCATTATAAGTTGGTTACACTTGAAAATAATTAAGCTCTAAATTAATTTTATTAAATTTAGAGCATCGGAATAGAAAAAAATTGTACATTTTCCTGCAATAAATGTATTGAAAAGTAATATTTGTTGAAAATGCTTTTTTAAGGAAAACTATTCCATGTCTTAAGTAGTTTTTACAACTGTGATTCCAAAACAGATTGTTTACTTTTTTTCATGTAACATCCTTTTATTTTAAATAAAAACATTTTGTCTTAGTAATGTTAAAAAAAAGTTTTTATTACTCAAAAATATAATTAATCATATTAAGATCATATTAATAATTTTAAATTTCAAAAAAATAAAAGTAAATTTATGCAAAAAAAGAATTGGATTAAAAATAAAATTTTAATTATATTTAATCTGCCTCGAAACCACACTTTCAAAATATTATTTGCTTAAAATCTTTTTGAATAGTAGATAAAGTAAATTAAAGTATAAATTAAACAAAATTTTATTTTTTATTAATAAAATTTAATTAGGTCTATAAATAGCAATGCAAATTTCCTTAGATTATTTTATTAATTTAAATAAAATAAAAAATCAAAATTTTTAATTAATATAAGATAAGAATTTATAAAAATTAATGTTTTTTCCCATTAATTTAACTTTAAAATTTTGGCCTGATTATCATCATTCTTTTGTTCAGAAAAAAAAAAGAAGTATTTAAGTACCTATTTTTGTCAAAATTTATAATTACCTAATAATTGCTCTTATTATTATCAGTAATTGTAACTTTCAGATATGTTTTGTTGATTGAAAAAGTGTATTTTTATATTTTTTAGATTAAATAAAAGAAAAAATATATTTTAAGATTTAAGTGATTAATATAAAGACTGTTGAAGTCTGAATAATTCCTAACCACATTGTTTTTAATTTTTATATTCTTTCCTGGATTTTATTAGTAGGTGATGAAAATTTTAAAATATCATATGCGTTGTAAGCACTAAGTATACATAAATAATATATAAAATTACTATAGTAACTTTACTATTTGTTTTCATAGTTTAAATACCTTCCAAATAAACAAGTTATAGGTTAAAAAAATTAAATAGATTTCATTCAGAAAACAACTTTTTTTTTTACTAAGTACTAAGTATATACCTAATTCAAAAATTAAGTGCCTTTGACGCTAAAAAAATAGCGCCCCCTTACCTTTAATTAAAAATCGGCAACAACGCAACTTAGTTGGAAAAAAATGCGTGCGCGACGTCGACATCGGAGGGGCGGCCATAACAGTAGTAACTCGACAGTGCAGTGTGAGTGGTACTCATTGTGTTGGGATCGTGATTATTATATAAAATTAGTGCTTTCTAAGTGTTTTTTAGTTAAAAAAGTTTATATAAATGAAAATTCAGTTGTACAGATAGTTGATTTTTACAGAAAAAAGTACGTTGTACCTGGTTGATTCAGGTAAAATATCTAAAATAAATAGCGGCGTTGCTCCAGGTCCTATCCCTCGTTTCTTTTTGTGTGTATATTTATGTGTATATAGACAATACCTCTCTGTGTGTATAGGTGGATTTAGTTTGCAAACGCGCACGCGCAGTACGTTCGGACTCTCCCGAGAGCGCTGTGCCGCCATGTTGTATGGTAAAACCAAGCCAAAGTAACCATGCAAAGTAACTTTCATTTAGGTATTAAATGTAAAAATATTTCAACCTTAAAGTAATCTATTATCTCCATGCATTCGTCAGATGATTATTTACAATAATAGAATCATTTTTTCTACGTGATTTCAAGCTAAATATCAAAAAATAAAAGATGAAATTTTCGTAATATACACCGCCCGCCGCCTCTTCATTATATATTATATATTGTGCGTCCCCGGTCCAGTAGCTGAGCTTTTTAAAGCCCCAGACGCCGATCGACTCCCATGATCGACTCTTTCTAATAGTTAACTTTATGAAAAAATGTCTATTTATTCTTTTAGTTATACATTATATAATAATAATAATGTTTACATATTTTTAAAAGCTATTCGAATTAATTTCATTAATTTATAAAGAATAAGAACAGTTAAAGTTTAGAGATAAGAAATTGGTTTGATATTTTTTGAAAGCATTCACCCGTGTGAGGCAAGTTACTTTCTCAAAGTTTTTTACTCTTGGAAGCATTGATCTTTGAATAATTGTTATGAATTTAATTAAAATTTCATTTAATTTTACGGTTATTTGTTATTTAATTGTAGTAAGATTTACATTGTTTACACGATTGTGTACATTATACTATTCATTATTGATACAGAAGAAAATTTTATGATTAAATATTTTTAACTTAAAAATTAAATTTTATTAAAAATTGAATAATAATAATTAAAAATTAAAAAATGCAAAATATTAAAATTTAAAAATGAAAAAAAAGGAAATTAAAAATTGAAAAATTGAAAATTAAAAATTATATTAGTTCATTGGTCACTTGGTGAATGATTTTCTACTGTATTGCGATTAAAATATTAAAAAAAGAAGCGAGAAATTCCAAGTAAAGGAGTTGCAAGTGATAAAGTTTTAATCAAAACATTATTCCGGCACTGGACAATTTCAAAGTTTATACAGTAGATAAAATGTGAAAACTTCAAGATTGATTTTAATTAATAACTGATATATGATATTAATATTTGCAAATAACTGAGTAATAAAATAAATAAAAATTTGCCTATTTCAATTTATTAAATTATTGTATTAATTAGATTAGTACTTATTTTGCTGTTAGTATTTCATTCTGTTAAAATAAAATTTTTTGTTTGTTTCAGATGTTGTTAGTATTACAGCAATTGTTCAGTGGTTTGGAGATTAACAAAAATAAACAAGGCTGACATACAAGCGACTACCTTTTGGTAGACTTGAGGATTGTTATGTCTACTTGGCATAAGTTTTTTTGTTGGCCTAATAATTTTTTGAGCTACTATGCTCCCTTCAAATCTAATAGTTTTCAATATAATTGTTGATGAAGCCTCATAAAGCTTATCATCAATTTAAGGTAGTTACCTGCTTCGTAGCATTTATGTACAATATTTGTCAAAAAGGTAAAATATATTATTTTTCATTTATAATCTACTTTAACAGAGGTATTTAGAATGCTTTAATTACAGGACTGAAGTCAAAATGCAGCAGGTCGACTCAGTCTCGCATAATAACACAGTAAGTAAAATACAATAATACATTTCACTGAAATTGCTACCTTTTATTATTATATTTACATTTAATTTATTAAATTGTAAAAAAAATCAGTATTTAAAAAAAAAATAGTTTTGTAAGCTTAATTTAAATATTTAGTAAACTCCCATCTTAATTAAAAACTATTGAAATTTTGCTTTTTTTTATTTTGTAATTTTTAAATATAATGTAATCATGTGAGACAAAATTGTAATTTTAATTGTTTGCCTTCCATCTGAAGAGTATGTATGAATTCCAGTTAGATGTGGAGGAGCGAGAAAGGCTGTGTAATATACCGAAGGTGAGACACCTTGCGAATTTAGAATGTTGTTTTTGTAAATAAGAAAATTCTTAAAATTAAAATGAAAAAATTTGGTTATAGTATTTTTTAAACTAACTTTATTTCTATTTGAATCAATTGTCAAAATAACTCTAGATTTGGATTGATTAGTTTAATTGATTTATAAGTAATTCAGTAAATTTGAGAAAAACTATCTTTAATCGGTAAATAGGAACATAAAAATAAAAAATATGGTTTTAGTTTTGTATTACTTTATAGAAAAAATTATAGTATACTGCTTGCATAAAATATTTTAATTTCTTGTAGATGTAATTAATTTCCCATATCTTCCCAAGCAGACTTAAATAGTCAATTGAACTTTTAATTTTCTAGAAAGCTTATAAAAAATAAAAATCTATTTTAGAAAAAATGTTTTTCTATGTAAAAATAGATGCTTTTTCATTATGTAGGGTCAAAATTTAAAAATTTTTGACTGTAAGCTTAATACAGCCACTGGTCTCTGGACATTTCCAAGACAAAGGACAATACAATGGCAGCAGATTTAAAGCAATGAAGTCAAGAGTAAAAAAACAAACTTCACTTATCGAATTTTTTAAATCTGCTACCATTTTTTTTGTCCACCGCCTTGAAAAGATCTAATTACCTTCTCAATATGCAAGAAGTTCTTTGAATTCATATTTCTTCAGTTTCATAAACTTTAGAGACTTTAAAAATAAAATTGATTTTTAGCTAAATTTGATATTTTAAATTGGTAAACTTTAAAAGGCTATACATTTAATTTTCAATAAAAAATTTTGAATTTTTGACCCTAAATAATGAAAAAACAACTCTTTATATAGAAAAATATTTTTAATTTAAAGTAGACTTTCATTTTTTATGAGTTTTTTAGCCAAAAATTCAATAGACTATTTAAGTCCACTTGGGAAGATATGAGATAAGTAGTTGTGCATGTTAACTAAAAAATTGATCATTTTATTCAGAATATAGAAGCTATAGTTACTAGGGTTAAATTTAGTTTTTAATTTTAGTTAACTTTTATCTTAAAAATATAGAATTTTCTATTAAGTATACGTTTAACCATTTAGAATTTCAAGAAATAAGGAATATCTGCTTTGCTAAAAATAATAAAATAAAAATTTAGAATATGAATTTTTTGCTAAGCCCAAATTCTTTATCAATAATTAATGCATAAATTAACAAATTTAAAAATATTTGAAATAATAATTAAAAAAAATTTTTTTTATTTAACTATTTCTCACATTTGTTGTGGCAGGAAATAAGGCCCCAATCAAAATATATGTAATCATGGGCGCATCGCGCCCATGCCACAGTGAATGTGTTAAATACAATTTTAATTTATTATAGCATGGTACAATAAAACTTATGTTACATAAACATAAGTTTTTCAATTAAAATATCTTCAAATAAAATTTTATTAAATTCTTAGTGAATGTATTTAAAATTAACATTATAAACATATCAGTACACTTTTTTCTTATTTTTATTTTATCCAAGTATTAAAAATATCTTTTATCTTTGCGCAGACAAGTGCCCCTGGAAAAGGGTCGAGTGCTTCTACAGCACCTCCAAAAGAGCCTCCCCCTCGAGATGAACCACCAGTGGAGCCTGTTAATGGTGTCGTACAGCCTCATGTGCATCCTCCTCCAAACAGGCCAGGACGAAACACCAATCAGTTACAGTTTTTGTTGAAAGGTGTATTAAAAGCAGTATGGAAGCACACATATTCTTGGCCATTTCAGCAACCTGTGGATGCAAAAAAACTAAACTTACCAGACTACCACAAAATTATAAAAAATCCAATGGATCTGGGAACTATAAAGAAACGCTTAGAAAATATGTACTATTGGAGTGGCAAAGAATGCGTACAGGACTTCAACACAATGTTCACCAATTGTTATGTATACAATAAACCTGGTGAAGATGTTGTAGTGATGGCGCAAACTTTAGAAAAGTTGTTTTTGACAAAAGTTGCTCAAATGCCCAAAGATGAAATAGAAATAGAACCTCCTCAAAAGGGTCCAAAAGAAAAGAAGGTTGTCCGTGCTCCAAGTTCTATAGGAACCCCAGGTTCTCTAAATGCTCAGGGTCGTGGTCGACCTTCAGCCTCTAGTACATCTACTGTATCATCAAGTGTCCCTAATAATCTACCTCCTACAGCAGCAAATTCAGGTTCAACACCCAGTGTACTTCCTATGGTTCCATTGGCTTCCAGTCAAACTCCAATTCCTCAAGTTTCTGGGAGCACAAATATAACTCCAATTCCAGTATCGCAGCAAGCACCCTCACAAAGTATGGGAGTAACTACGATAGCAACACATAATTCCCTACCTCCCCAAGTTATTCCACCTTCTCAAGGTTATCATGCACAACCGGCAATGGATACTCAAGTACCAGTTACCCAGGTACCAAATACTCCATCGGTTATGCCTCCTTCGCAACCTGCAAAAGTTAAAAAAGGAGTTAAAAGAAAAGCTGATACAACTACACCAACTGCAAATTCTTTTGATCCTGTGTATACGCCATTAGAATCTAAAAATGCCAAAATTCCTGCGCGACGAGAATCAGGAAGGCAAATTAAAAAGGTAAGATTTTTTATATATCATATCTTAAATCAATTTTTAAAAAACTAGCTTTTACATTATCGCAGTCAATTTCATTCATTTTTTGTTCATATTATTCTCTTATAAATAAGATATTTTAAATTTTATTTTATTTTTTTCTTTCTTCGTAAATCAATTTAAAATTTATAAATCTTAGATTTATAAAATTTAGTCAATGTTCATTTTTATGTACTTATCTTTAATATAAATAAATACATTTTAAGTAAAGTGCACATTTAATTACCTATTATAAGAGTGCATTGCATACTAACAGAGGGTTTATGGGGGCTGTTTCAGCCAACAAGGCAAGCAGAAGACGGCCTGGTGCCGTTCCATCAGGCTAATATGCCTCTTATGGGGGCCATGGGCCAACAGGTACTCATTCACTTATATCATCTCACAATTATCATTTTTCATTTGTGTTGTCTTGACTTAAATAAATCTTTATTTTTAAAAAAATGCTAAAAATTGTTTTAAATAATCAATTACAAATTTATTAGACATTTTTGGTACAATTTTTTAAATTATAAACTGAAATGTTTGCTTTAAAGGGGAAATCATACACTGGAAAAATTTCTGTCAATGTCTTTACTATCATAATAGTAAAAATTTCTAAGAATTTCACAAAAATTTTCAAAAAAATTGCTAAGTTTACTATCATGATAGTATATACCTTGACAGAAATTTTTAGAGCTCAGTTATTCAATTTTGTAAATAACTCTTCCAAACAAGCAATAATTTTATAATTTTCAGCTTACTAATCTATTTTTAAATAACGGCCGCTTTATATATTTTTTTTAAATCTTGGCATTTAAAAATTAACTATGATGTTTTTTCATTTACCCTTTATTTCCCTGTAAAATGAACTTAATTTTCATCAAGCTTTTTGCAGTTTTTTTTACTGAAATAATATAATTTTAAAATCTATTTGTTTAATAAATATTTAATAAATATTATAATTTTCTATATTCACATATTTTTAAAAGTTTGCTTTATTACTGAACTTAAATTTTTATTTCCATACTTAAGATATTAATTCATAAATTTAAAATTTTCAAACTTATTTTTAATATTAAAAAAAAAATCTTTTCAATTTTTCTGATTTTTATTTTAATAGTCCTTCTAGTTTTTCACATCATTTGTTCCCCATACAGAAATCAATAAGAGAAAAGAACGCAAGCCACAGAAGGACCAAAGCACATTTTGAACAATTTTTACTTTTTTTAATCGGGTCCTATTTTCCATCTAAAAAACGCGATAAAATTCAAAAACTTTTTTTGGCATCGTTTAAAAATAATTATTTTTAAAAATAAATTTTTTAATATTTCTAAACAAGTTTTTTATTATAAAATCTCGATTCTTAATTGTTTAGAATGATTATGAGTTTAAAAAAAAGATGCTGACTAAATTTAATTGCAGGTTCAACATACGGGTGCCAAATCGAAAGAGAAACTTACAGAATCTCTTAAATCCTGTAATGAAATACTAAAAGAGCTTTTCTCAAAGAAACACTCGGTAAATATTCATCTAAATTAAGCAACGCTGAGAAAATTTATTTACCTAAAAATACCTTATTTCATTTAGACGTATGCGTGGCCTTTTTATAAACCAGTTGACGCGGAACTTTTGGGTCTTCATGATTATCATGATATAATAAAAAAACCCATGGACCTTGGTACAGTCAAAGTAAGGAGCAAATAATATTAAATTGGTTTACAGTCATGTTTCCCAAATAGAAATTAAATTTTTTTTTTTTTTATCAGGTAAAAATGGATAATAGAGAATATAAAAATGCTCAGGAATTCGCAACTGATGTAAGACTTATTTTCACAAATTGTTATAAATATAATCCACCAGATCACGACGTCGTTGCCATGGCAAAAAAATTACAAGACGTTTTTGAAATGAGGTTTGCTAAGATTCCTGATGAACCTTTGGGAATGGCAATGGGTGATATGAAAGGAGGTAGTAGTAGCAACAGTAGTTCAGGTTCTGAAGATTCTTCGTCTGAAACTGAAGATGAAGAAGAAGAAAAGATGAGGAAATTAGTAGATTTACAGAATAAAGTATTAATCTTTTTATAACTGGCATAATGATGACTTTTTACTATAAAGTTAGAATTTTAAATATAGACACATTATATTTAAAGTTAAAAAAAAAAACATTGGAACATTTTTTAAAGATAGTATTTTATTTACAAAAATTTTTCTTTTAAATAAAAATTTTTACTTTTTAGAAAAAAGTCAGCAATTTGCCTGGTGAACCAATGGTCACCAATTTCAAAAATTAAAAATTCCTGAATTTGTTTTACATTGATCATTTTTTATTTATTCTAGCTAAAAGCAATGCAAGAACAAATGAGAAAGCTTTTAGAAAATCAAACTGGGAAGAAAAAAAGTAAAAAGAAAAAGTTAGATAAACCTTCAAAGTCGAAAATGAATAACAAAGACATGCTGATGGGCATTCATAGTGGTGCCATGAAAGAATTAATGAAACCAAGTAGTGTTCATAATTTAGGTTCAAGCATGTCTGGATTAGCATCGGGTGATATGAAAATTCCAGGTGGTATGCCAGGGGATATTCATCATTCAATGGGAGCTGGTTCAAATAAAGCTCATAATCCTGCAGCATTAGCACATCATTTGGTACCTACTCCTAATGCCAAACCAAAAGGTAAAGGTAGGGGGCCTGGTAAAGCTACTGTTGCTAATGCAGCAAACAGGCGACCTAAGAATCCCAGTAGAGCAGGAAATAAAAAGAAAAATGCTGCAAATCAACCTCCACTAATTCCATTTGATTCTGAAGATGAGGATAATGCTAAGCCTATGTCCTACGACGAAAAAAGACAGCTTAGCTTAGATATTAATAAGTTACCTGGTAAATATTTTTTAAAAATTAATTTCTTTTATTAATGTTTTAACTGTTTTTAAACTAAATTGATTATATTTTAGGTGACAAATTAGGCCGCGTTGTGCACATTATTCAATCTCGTGAACCATCTTTAAGGGATTCAAATCCTGATGAAATAGAAATCGACTTTGAAACCCTGAAGCCTTCTACTTTAAGAGAACTTGAAAGCTATGTTGCTTCTTGCCTTAGAAAAAAACCACGTAAGATAAATTAATTCATTTGTTAATTTTTACAAAAGTTTTTGAGGTTTTTTCTAAATTTTAAAATATTTTTGCAGATAAAAAAGTAAGTGGTAAATCGAAAGATGAAGCAACTGCTGAGAAAAAACAAGAATTAGAAAAAAGATTACAAGAAGTAACGGGGCAATTAGGAAATGCAAAAAAGGCTTTAAAGAAAGGTTTGTATAAAAAAAAGTTTTATTTCTAAAATGAATAATTTTTTATGTCTATTTAATAACAAAATAATTTATCATCTAGAAGAAAATAAAGCAGTTGATGTTGTTGGAACTGGAGGTGCAAGTGGGCCATCTAGGTTATCAGCATCAAGTAGTAGTAGCAGCGATAGCGACTCAAGCAGTAGTTCACTTTCTTCAAGTTCAAGTGATTCCAGCGATAGTGAAGCAGGTTAGAATTTGATGAAATTGTGTAATAACTAATTTGTCGCAAAATTCCCCTAAATTTATTAGGGTATTAATAATTCCAACTGCTAAATTTAATTAGTAGTATAATAAATGACACGATTAAAAAAATACATTAAAAAAAAAAATTAAAAAAAAGAATTACGGGAATTATTACCAAATGTCGCGACAAAAAAAAAAAATTCACCCGAATTCTTTAAAAAATATACAGTTTTTTTTTTTAATCGCGATTTTTGTATTTTTATCTTATGCGTGCAATTTTAAAGACGTGATTTATATAGACAATACAATGTTTGTATATTAAAAAACGGAGATTATTCGTGTCAGTTAAGTTTAATAATATATTTCCAATTTAGTAGATTTTCCTAAAAGATAAAAAAAATTAAAATTTAGGTATATATTTGTGCTTCCGTGTGCTATAAATATTACTTTTGTCAAGATTATATAGAAAAATATCTCGTTTTTATTAATATTTTCTTAAGTTATTTAGTATTGATTTATTTAATTAAATGCAATTTAGAGTTTAAAAAAAAGTAGCGCACCTAGCCATGCAGCATGATCAATTTTTGAACTAAAGAAAAAATGTATGGCTTAAAAACTGGACCAAATCTATTAGAATTCTTTTTTTATTATTGAAAAAGAAAATAATTATAATTAAATTTTTTTATAATAAAAATAATGTACAAAAAATAATGCAGTTTATTAGATTATAAATATTCATAGAATAGAATAAAATTTGTACATTTTTTGAAATAATTTAAGTCCCCGCTCTATATTTAATTTCCACTATAATTGTAAATATAATATGTAAAGTGTGTTTTAATATCATTGAAGTTAATTGCATCATCAATAAGAGATTTTGCTAACAAAAACCTTTCTGACAGCCTCTGTAATAAAACAAATTAAAATTTTACTGGTCATTTATGCTGCAAGGTAATTTTCATAATTTAAAGAGAAATTGTAAATAAAACTATAATTTTTTTTTGACTGATACTAAATCAAATTTTGGATTTCATGCAGAAAAAACTTAAGTGATAAAATTATTCAAAAGAAAAAAAATTATAAATTTTTAAAGATGTCAAGTTATACAAGCCTAATTGTTGCAACTTCTTTTATCTTGAAAATATTTTTTTCAAATTATAAAAGTTAAAAGTTAGAAAGTAAAGTTATGCATAAGTAAGGATTTTTATTAGTCAAAAATTAAGTATTATTTTCAATTTTAATGAATAATTTTCAACCTAGCACATAAAATTACCACAAAAACTTTTAAGCATCTTATTGATGGCTATTTATTATTATAAATGTAAAGCTAACATAAATAAATTTTATAATCACGGTATGAAAATGAATAATTATAATTATTAACTTTGCGAACTTGAGTTTTAAAGCTCATTCATTAGCACTTTGAAGACATGCTTCTTGGTTTGGTGACTGCTTCGCAAAGATTTATGATTCGTATCGAGTCGTAATGTATTTTAAAAATTCGTACATAAACAAAAATTGCACATTACGAAAAAACGCGCAATAGAATTTTTTGAAACAATTGTATGTTCTAGACACATAATTTCCTCAACAACTTATTTATAAATAAGTGCACAAATTGTTTATTGAAAAATATAAAAGAAACTGTTCTAATTGCCTTATAAATTTGCAATTATTAAACTTATTTTAGTATCTAAAAAAGAATTTTTTTTTTTTCTAAAGAAATTTATTATGCGTTTTTGTCATAAATTTTAATATATAAGTAAAAAAACTATCGTATCCTAAATATTTTTAATTTACAGCAAATTGTATATATAAAAATAAAAAAAAAACAAAAGAGAAATTTAAAATTTTTTAAAAAAATTATGGTAAGGATTAAGGTGAGCTAGTGGAGTGCAGACTGTGTTTAGAGGATACCAAAAAGCCAAATGCGCCAGCTTGTGCAAAATAATTATCATATATATATGTATCGGTTCTTTTATCTTGCTCCGTTAACATTGATAAAGATATATATGCTATTTGTTGCTCTAAGTTTACTGGATTCTTTTTTTCTCTCATTTATTAATTTTATTTCTTTAAGTTGTATCTTTTCTGAATTTCATATTTTAGGTTTTATTTATATTCTTCAAAAAATATATATATATATTTGCTTCATTTATCGCTGGTTAATTCTAATTTTATTTTAAACATTTACTCCCCTTTTGCTCGGTTGCGTTTCTTAATTGTTTCATTATTTTTTTTTTTTTTTATTTGAAAAAATTCACTAACTATTAAAAACATACTAATGTGAAGAGTTAACAACATAAGTGAAGGGAAAAATGACAAAACAACGACTTGACAAAAAAAGCAGCATTTTGCACAGTTCCAGGTCCTCCTAAATGATCACATTTGAAAATTTTATATCACTGCAAAAAGTTAGTACAAAAATTTCAATGTTATTTAAATTAAAAAAATAAAGGAGACATAACGCTATGAAAGACTGTATAATTTTAAAATATGCCAAAAAGAGAGAAAGAGTGAGAGAGAGAAAATAAGATGAAGTGAAAAAGATGAGATACAATTTAAATTTTGAACGGTTTTTTTTTAAGCGTTATCGGATTTTCCCTTTAAAAATATATGCAGACAATGTGTATTGGTGGCTTGTTGATAAAATTTTTTTATCAGCATATTGCAAGTGCTTGGGGTCTTTTTTTTTAAGATAGCAAGATTATAAATATATTCTTTGGCTAAATCTCGCTTATAATATTAACAAAAGGTTTTTTTTTTAAATAGTTGAATAGTATTTATTTATATAGATTTATTATTATTAAACAAATATGCGCTTCGAAGAAAATATAGTTTATGTTATAGAAAAACTAATATTGCCATTTTAATTGACCACCAACATTGCTGGATGCACAAAAGTTGCATTATAAGAGAAAAAAAATATTTTTTGCTCACCTTGGTAAAAAATCCGTGGTAAAATTTTCAGCAAGCTCAGGGAAGCAAAAAAGTATCTTGTTATGGTTGTAAAACTTTAAATAGTAGTATGATCAAGAGAAAATTAAGACCATGCTAATATTTAAATTTTATACTCTTGATTCTTATATACTAATTTTCAACACAATTTCACCAACTTGATTATCAATGATTTTTACACAAATATTTTTAATGTTGAATTTTGTCAAGAAAATGTATCAATTAAAATTTGATACTGGAAAATTTTTCACAAAAACAATCTTTACACATATTTGGGAGTCATTAGAACATTTTCAAAAATTGGCCATAATTTCAACAAGTATTATGGTCAAACTAATTTTCAAAATTTTTTTGGTGTGAAAAAATTTTGTGTGAAAAACTTTTTGATGTTAATCAGTTTTAACAGTGTTCAAAATTTTCTTTATCAAAGCTAAACTTGAAAATTTCAGTGACAAAAAATTATTCTTATACAACTTTGGTGGTTTTTGAGTTTAAATTTTCCAATATTCTGGTTTTTCAATGACGTTACTATATTTTTTGTATTTTAAATTAATACCTTTTCTGCATACATGCACTATTTAATTCTAGGATAATTCAGGTAGCCAAATATATAGCGCAGCCAGGGATTTTTGATAGTTAAAAACTTCTATTAATCTACTTGAATCATCTGAGACTTTTAACATTACATGTATGTAGAAAAACTACAAGTAAAAAGCATTAATATTTAAAAAATTAATTATTTACACATTGTTTATTTAAAAAAACATATTCGTGATAAAATTTATTTGTATTATAAGTGATTTTATAAAAATTTAATGGATTCTTTTCCTAAATTTTAATGCAAAAAATGTATTCAACTGCATTTTTTTGTGTAGAAAAAAGACTGATTATTAATAAAATAATATTTTGTGTTCGCTAATTTAAATTATTATTTTCATGTATAAAAATTTTATTTAAAAAAAATATATTTATTTATTTCTTTGTTTTTTTTTCTTTTTTTTTATAAAAAAAATTATTTATTTGAGAGTTTTTATATTTATTAATTAAGTAATTTATATATATTTTAAAAATTAAATTATAAAAAATTCAAAAAATTGAGATGAAAAAAAGAAACAGAAAATTGTAATGGAAGAAAGAAAAGACTTGAGAAAAGAGCAATGGATAAAAAAGATGGAGCAAGTTTTAAATAAGAGATTATTTGGAAAGAAAATTTTTTTTCTAATTATTGCATAAGGGCCTCCAAACACATTGTTTGCACTCCGCTAAGTGTTGTCTGTTTTCGTATTAAAAGGAACATTAAAGGAAAAAAAAATGGTGTTAAATGAGTTATACAAAATATTTTTATACATAAAAATGTAAAATTTTTTAATTTTTTTGTGTAAATTGTAGTAATATTTGTTATTGTGAATTTGAATGCAAATTTTTTATTTGGTAATTTCAATGAAATAAATAATTTTATAAATCATATTGATTAAAAATTTGTTCATAAAATGCAGAAAAAAATAAAAATTCAAATTTGTTATTTTCAATTGTTTATTTTTTTCTTCATGAAGCTCATTCACCATAAATTATTAATTGAAGTAAAAAACATCTTTCTTTTTGTAACCCGTCCTAAAATTTATGTAATTAATTTATATGCAAAGGGAGAAAAGATTTAGCGAGACAAAAAATGTCTTTTTTAGTTCTTTAGTAAAAAAAATATTATTTTGTTGTTTTTCTATTTCTATAGTTTTATTATTATTTTTACATGTATAAATTAGTTTTTTTTTTCTTTGTTGTAATTTTCAATTATTTTTTTTGTAGAAATTATCATACATATACGTACACACATTATTATATTAGTATTTATATAGTAAAGTGAATAGTCGATAGAATTTTAAATATTTAAAAAAATCCAAAATTTCTTTTTGATTTAATTTTTAATGGATTTTTTAAAAAATTTTGTTCATTAGTAACGACTAAAACTTTACTGAAGGGATAAATCAAAGTAAATAAAATCATGTTATCAAATTTTGTAGCTAAATAGAAAATTGTATAAAAAAAAAAGTTATTAGAGTTATTATTTAGTGAATTTATCAACTTAGAGAGTATAAATGTATAAATTTATAATTTATTTAATTAATTCTCTAGGTTGATAACATCAATAAATAATGTTCTTAAAAATTATGAGCAATAGAGTCATTAACAAAATACTTATTAGAATTAATTGAAAAATGTGCTTTTAAACATAAAGAAAAAGTTATTGCAATCAATTTTAACGTTTTAATATTTTTGTGAGTTTTTAAATTTTCTTTCTCATTCTGAAGAATCCTAAATGACATTGACTTTTTTAAAAAAGGTCATGCGAGTCTAAAATTTAATAACAAACGAAGTACCTAAAATCTTCCGGTAGCTACTATTGTGCTTCCAACAGCAGCATGATGTTTTTTTCTTGTTTATAGATTTAAAATTGTAAATACAAAATAAGTTTAAGTAATAAACAAACTTTTCTCTATTTTAGTTAGTGATTTCAGTTAAAATAGTTGTCAAACTCACAAATATTCATAAAGTAATGTTAAAGGCTGCAATCACTTGGATAATAAATTTTTAAATCAAACACTTTTTACAATATATTTTCTTATTATTGATCTCAGTTTTTATAGTAATTTCACAACTTTTTTCTTCATTAATTTATCACAAAAAATCTAGTTTTTAAGCTTCTTTTTCAATTATTAATTTTACTGTATGATATAATTCTCATGCCTTAAAAAAAGAAAAATAGTTTGCAATGAAATTGTTTACTGATATTGAACTGTAGTTTTAAATTCAAATATTCAAAACACTTAAATTTTATATTTTAATGACTTTGTTTAATAAGGTAATATTAATTGTAATAATAAAAAAAGACATGTATTATAAATAAATAAAACTAAGATTTTAAATAAAAAGGCAAAAAAAATATATATATATATTGCTATCTTGCGACATTTTTATATATAATTTTATAAATATATTATTATTAGTCGACAAAAAAACTTTTTGTAATTTTTTTCACTTTATTATTATATATAAATTCATCTCATTTATGTTTTTTTTTTTTTTTTTTTAACGAAACAGTTTTGTAAGTTTTATATTGTGTGTATATATAAACAAAAAAACAAAAATTTATACATGCTAATTGCCCAATTTTTTTATGCTTAATAAATAATTTATGTATATGAGGGCTAAAAGGAAAATGTTTGTATATTTGTGTGTTTATGAATGTTAAAGAAAAATTTTTTATATTCAATGCAATAAAAGTATTGTTCGAGATGCATACAGTAATTTATTACACTTTTAGATAAATTTTTGTTTTTTTTTTGAAAGTATGTGTGTATTTGTGTAATTTTTAAATAAAAAATATTTATAAATTTACATACAGAAACAAAAAAATGTATACACATTAAGTTATTAGAAAAAAAAAAGAGAAAAAAATAGAAAAAAAAAATAACTTATTAAATGAAAATTTTTATAAAGTAAAAAGGAAAAAAAAAAGCTTGAATGAGATATCGTAATTAAAAAACTTTGTTGTACACAGTGATATAATTATAATATAAGAATATAAATAAAATTTATTATTAAATACATGAAACGACTTAATTTCTTTATTTAATACTAATCAACACTTTTTATCATTTCTATATTTTCATTTTACTCTCTCGTTCGATAATATGAAAAAAATGGCTGGTATTCGATATCTATTGTCTGCACTTGGCTTCCTCTTATAAATAATATAGAAATTGTTTTTTAAGGCAATTTTTTTAGGGTTCGAATATATTAATTTTCAGGAAATGCAGGTTCACGTCCACCAAGAAAAAAGGCAAAAAAGAATACAATTCCTGTAACAAATAGTACTGCCCCAACGACAGCTTCACATCCACCGGTAAGAAGACCGAGTCAAGTCTAAAAAATAAAAAGAATTATTTTATTCTTTATTTGCAAGACGAGGCAACTTTGGAATTTTTTTTTTTTTAAATTCTTTTTTTATTAAATCGTACTGTTATTTAAATAAGACTGTTTTTCGGTTTTACATTGTTTTTTTATTTTAATTTAAATTTACGAGGAAACGAAGAATCGAGATCCTTTTACCATACGAATGATTGGAGTAGTAATTTTATTTTTCTTTTAATACGATTAAGAATTTTAATGTAAATAAATTTGAAGAGTTGAGTTAGTTAGTTACCTTGATCTCTTAAAAAAAAAGGAAACAAAAATCAATGTTTTATAAGTAGTAGTAAAAAATTTGTTAATAATTTTGTAATTTGTATTTAAAAAAAAGATATTTTAATTTAATTCATATATAAAAATATATACAAAATTTTATAATAAAAACTTTATTCGTATTCTAAATTTTCCTCGATTCTTAATGAATGTTCAGCATAGAAATTAGTAAATATAAAAAGTTAAGCGCAAAGGTAAAGTAAAAAAACAATTTACATCTAACCTTTTTATCGTAATGTAGGCTTCAAATTTAAATCATACTGGAGGCCTTCTAATGAATAACCAATCTGCATCATCGCATACTTCTGGACCAATAGTTACCAAGACAACAGTCTCTCAACCTAGTAATATTACCACTGAACAAGGTATATAACGTTTTTCTTCAAAAATCTGGATAATCAAATCAATCTTACACATACATAATCATATTTTTAATTATGTATTCAATACTTTTTCGCTGTTTTCGTGACTAATTTTTTTACTCATTTTAACTGAATCAAAATAACTATCAGACATTATTTAGCATAAAATATCTATATCAAATAAATAGTTCTACCTCCAGCTATCTTTAAATGTATATTTTCATAAAGCAAAAAATAATTATTCCTTGATCTTCATATCAACTAATAAAAAATCATGAAAATATTATTAAAGATAGGTATAGGGAAAACTGTTGATATATTTTTTACAAGGTAATAAGACTGATTTGACTAAAATTTAGTGGCGTTATTACATGTAATTAGAAATGGAATCTTCCATGATTTTGAAAGATTCAAAGAAATTTTTAAAATAAAAATATTTCTTATATTATAATTTAATATCTTATAACGCGTCGAACCGCATTAAATACTAATCCGAGCGCACTATTCCGCATCACAGCACTGGTTTCTGGTGTAAACGTTAGTGGTCATGCCCAGCCTCAGCAAATTCACATAACATCGTCGTCAACAACCAGTCAACCGTCACTGGTTACAGCTCCAACAGTGACTTCGGTTCCACTAGTTGCCAGCCACAGTTCAATGCCAGCTCAACCCTCTAGACCTAGTTCCTTAGCAACAGCAGCACCACAGAAGAAAGCTCCAGTATCATCTCATTCGCTTTTACAATCGCAACAAAATTCTGTTCAAAACGCAGTTCAAAGCTCAGCCTCTTCCACAGCATCATTATTGGGCTCACATACATCAATGGCTAATTCAGCGCTTAATCAACAAATTGCAGCTAATGTAGCTGGGGTTTTTGGTGGAAGTGGAATTCCTACTTCAATGGCTGTTGATGGTACTGGTGTTTCTCAGCAATCTGATTTGTTGCAGACACTTAATTCATTAGGTACAGCTTTGGGACAATAAGAATCAAATTTTGAAAAATTATTGACATCTATCAAGTTTTATTGCCTACGAGAATGTAATTTAGGTCGATGACCTTTCTTGCAATCATAGTTTTATAAAGGAATGCCTAGTAGGGTTCGAGAAAAATTTTTTTTAAATATTGTTTAAATTAATTTATTTATTTATTATTTTTTTTTCTTTTACAAAAATTTTTTATTCTTGAAATTTTGATTAATTCTTTGTATAAATATTTTTTCTTCATTTTTTCAGTATTTTGTACATATAATATATGCATAAACATGAAAAATATAGTATTAATCTGAGAAGCGCTTAATTTTATGAAAATAATTATACATTAATTGCACTTTTTATGTAAAAAAATTTTCTTTTCTAAACAAAATTTTGTAATTTTTGATGATTATTTATTATAATATAACGAAATATGTTAAAAGAAATTAATTATTTTTTTAAGTTTTCAATAATAAATTTTTATGTAATTATTTTCATTTTTTTAAATGTATTTTTATAACGAAATTATAAAAATTTTATACACATATTAAAAAAAAAAAAAAAACAAGTATATTAATGGGCATCTGCATATAAAATTAAAAAACATACGGATATATAGATTTCATAAAAATATTTAAAATTGCATTCCGTATTATTATGTTAATAAAATATTATTAAATAATCTGTGTTCGGCTCGGCAATAATAAAAATGAACTTACTTTTAGATGAATCAATAAAGTAAGGGCCAAAATAAAGGCTGACCAGATTACAGTCTCGTTCGCAAATATCGCATAAAACGAGAAAGTGTTTCGTCTCTTACTTAATTATGTAATAATTATAATTAAGAAGACGAACATTATCAAAGAAAATATAATTTATAAGAAAATTTAAAATTAAAAATTAAAATTAAGAAAAAAAAAGAGTTAGAGTGTAGCTAATGTCTGTTCCCTGTAAATTAATAGTACCCGGATCCAGTGCAACAAGTCAATCAGTTTTAGAACAGACATTGGCCTCTAGTATCATGTCGATGCCAAGCGTTAAAAAAGAATCGCACAATCCCATGATACAAACATCTTTATCAACATCAGCTTCATCCATTCCTGCTAATGATATAACAAACATGACCATGCCAGATATGAAGAATTCAGTTAATATGATGCAAGCAAGTAATATGGCTGCTGGCTTGAATTTAGGATTAATGCCCAATATTCACAATATGCAATCAGGATTGGCTGTTCAAATGATAAGCAATCAACTGGATAATTTAATAGGCGTTACAACATCACAGCCGCTGGTCGGCATGCAAAATTCTCATATTAATACTACAACTCATCAGCAGCAACATCAACAGCATAATACTAATGGTTTTTCTGGTATAAAACGCGAGCATTCGCCCAATACAACAGGGATGATGAATAATAATGGTGGTATACCGGGTCTAAATATGAACGTTAATTCGATGCAAGGATTTGGTTCAATTTTCGATCCTACTAATGCTTTGCCATTGATGCCAATGCAAATGTCACAGCTTCAAATGAAGAAAGATGAAAAATTTTTGGGATTAACAACACAGCATCAACAAATGCCACAAAAAATGGATGGTAGGTCGAATGAACATGACTTTTATTGTTATAAAAATTTTGCTTATATTGCTACTATTACATCTTTATCTACGTTTACTCAGTTAAAATTTTATTGAGAAAATATGGTGGTGCGTGGGCTGTAATTTTTAATTATAAATTAATTTTTTTTTTTTTTTTTTTTTTTTTTTTTTTGAGAAATATTTTATCGCTTTACTTAATTCTGCAATTAGCAATAATATATGTATAACAAATATTTAGAAAAATTTTTTAAAGCGTGGTACTTATAGCGATAAATTTTTTGCAAAAAAAATTTCTTTAAAGTTTATTTATTAAAAATCGGGAATATTTAAGACATAGTCATAAATTTAATAGGATTTTTACTAATACATTTAAATCTTCAATGCTTAATTTTTTTTTTATTCTTATCAAATTAGATTTTCATTTTTTCGCAAATACCTCATTATTTTTAACATTAAATATATCGTAAATTATTCACAATTAAAGTTTATTTTAATTTATTAATTATAGCACTAACAACAACTTTTTTGTTGATTGTAACAAAGTCAATGATTTCATAGAATTAGTTAAAATAATTTTAAAATTTGTTAAGATTGTTACATTGTTACAATTAACAAAATATTCATTAATCATGAAAAAAATAAAAAGCTTTTCCTTATAACAAAACTCACTGGCACATGCACCTTCATAAATAACAACAACGTGGACTTATATAATATCACGCAGTACTAACTCACTAATCACTTATTTGGCATTATTGCTCTATCAGCTTTTTTTGCAGACTTGGCTTTAGGGTACCCACCGATAACTAATCATGTGACTCAACAACTACCTGATAAAAAACAAATGTCTCCTCCTGATCCTAAAAATGTTGCAGCAAATTTCGCCTCAGCATTTAAAAATAAGGTAATTAAATATTTTTACTTTTTTTTTGGTAATTTAAATTATGTTATTAAATTTATAAAATCTTTAGACTGTTGAACAAAATGTAAAAAATGCATCCTCATGGTCATCGCTGGCACAAGCATCAAGTCCACAATCGGCAGCTGGTTCAAGTATGAAAAAATCAGCATGTGATTCTTTTCAGGCTTTCAAAAAACAAGCAAAAGAAAAACAAGATAGGGTAAGCTGCGATTAAAGTGAATTACAAATAACAGCAAGAATTAAACATTAAATCTGAAACTTTAATTACAGCAAAGAGCTTTATTAGAGCAACAAGAAAGTAGAAGAATACAAAAAGAGCAAGCAGAAAGAGAAAGGGTGCGTTTAGAAAACGAAAAAAGACGTGAAAAAGAAGAGGAGGAGTTGGATAAAGTAAGAAAAGCTACAGCTACTCCAGTTGTTAGTCCGCAAAGAACGCCTTTGGCTGTAACATCAAGAGCAGAAGAAGTTAAAATAAATACAGAAAATGATAGTAACAGTCCAAGTCATTCGTCTAATCAAGATAAAGCTGCAGCTGAACGAGAACGTCTTAGGCAAAGAGAACAAGAAAGAAGACGTCGAGAAGCTGTAAGTATTTATTTAATTGTTTACAGTTATTAAAATTTTATAATTAAAAAATAAATGTAACTCTACAATTTACAAACAAAATTTAATTGTGTCAAATAGAGTGTTTAAAAAAATTTTAGAGTTACTTTTCTTATGTTAACATAAAAAATTTCCTTAAAGTATTCAGCTATAGGAGCATTCACCGCGCGTAAAAACGATACAAAAATCGTGCCTTTAAAATACCGGTAATCAACACGGTCTCATATTGGCACGCGCGGAGGCTGTTTCAGTAAGGTTAAATATATATGTTACAAAGTAATTTTTTATATTTAAAAAACGTTGTTTGTGTAATAAAAAACACGACAAATTTTGGGTTAAAAAAAAACAAAAGAAATACCATAGAATGGTGGTTATTTATTATTTCAGATGGCTGGACAAATTGACATGAATATGCAAAGTGATTTAATGGCTGCATTTGAAGAGTCTTTATAATGTCATTATAATAGGGTAGTTAAAAATATTTTAGGATTAACTTCAAGATGCTCAAGAATAATAAAGTTTCGATGCAACTTTTCTAACTCTTCTGCTGGGATAATTATAAAGTGTTAATATATTATTGTCAAATATTTATATACATATATAAATGTGTATTTATATATATACATATGTATATTATATATATATATATACATATATATGCATAGGTCATTTTGTTATAAATGAATTTATTAATATTCTCTTTATAGTTAATAATAAAAGTGCTTAAAAGACACTAGAAAAAATTAATATAAAAAAGTGCTTAAAGAACACTAAAAATAAAAAAATTTTTATAATAAACAGTGATAGTTAAATCTAAGACGATTATATCGGAGGTGCTCCTTTTTATGTTTAAGTATGATTTCAAATTGTTCAGAAAATCTTAATTATTATGTAAGTGATTTAAGTGTGTACTTTTTTCAAAAAAAAATGGATACCCCTCACCTTGGATACCCTTTAACTTTTTTTTTGACTGTTTTTTGAGAATTATTTATATAAAATTAATTTAAAAGTAACATATATACATATATATACATATGTAAGCACATAAATATATATGTATATACATTTTTTTTGATTTTTCTGATTTTCATAAGTTATTTGTACCTTATATTGTAAATTTAAAAAAGCGATTAAAAAAAAATATCATTAATTTATATAAATAATTAAATAAAGAAAAATACTAATAAATAATAATTATTTGAATGTTCTACCGAAAAATTGTACAAATGATAAAACTTCCACATGCGTTTATGCCTGTATGATAGTGTGTAATAACGTTAATTATTTTTTTTTGTGTATAATAAAATTGTGAAACGTTTTATTATTGAGTGTGAGTGCGTAAATATGAATATTTAGATAATTTAAACAATAAAAATATATAAAAAAGCATAATTGCTAAAGAAAACAAAAATTCTGTACATTTAGTTAAGTTTTATATTTTTCCACAAAAAAAAAATTTAGTCATTGATAATTGTTAGGATTATATATATATTAATAAATATTTTTTTTTTTTTTGCCAATAAATTTATTATAACGAAATAAGTGTGTGTATATATAATGAAGTATCGAATAATACGATACATCCAAATAAATAATCAGCCCTATTATAGTAGAGAAGTTGAGAAGGCTGAATATATTATACGATGGGATAATTTAAGTATAAGCATGACTTACATTAAAAAAAAAAAAAACAAATTTGTCAATTATTATAAGTAAAAATAGTTTAAAAAAATACTTATACAAATTTAATAGTGATCTCTTTTGTCCTATCATTATAGAAATAATTAAAAAAAAAACTGAAAAATTGTCGATGTAACATTATCTCTTGACTTACATGTGCTTTTTAAATTGAATCGAAAATAATGTTATTTTTTTTTCATAATTAATTTGTACATTATTTACGCATATTATTGCTATTTTATAATAAAAAAAAAATAAATTTTTTAAAATAATTAATCTTTTCGTTCAATATAATCTAAAATTTATACACGAGAAAAAGTTATTGCAAATAGTTGGTGTGTTTAAAAACAAAAAAATTTTTTTATATTTACTGTAATTTCAGTGTAAAAAAATTGAAATTTGTTAAAAATAAAATAAGACGTATGTAAGATAATAATAAAATTTATTTAATTTATATTTTTAGGCTATTAAATTTTCTGCTGCAGTTAAAAGTTTGTATTTTTAAAAAAATTTTTTTTATAAAAAAAATACAAACTTTGAGCTACAATTTTTTTTACTATTAAATATATTAAAATTTTCTATACAACTATAAAATAAAATGCCTCGTAAAAATTTGTTGAAGTAATGACTTATATAATTTCTGAAGTTATTGCTAAAAATTTACTCATCGTTTTTTAAAAAACCAAGTTTGTTATAGAAATTTAAATTAAGAATATAATAATTAATTTATATATATTTTTTCTATTTGTTTTTTGTTACCGGAAAAAATTTTTAAAGTGATCACTGCACAAATAAATTAAAATTAAAAAAAAAATCAAAAAAATAATACGATTTAAATAAAAGGTAGTTGCTATGCTATCTTAAAAAAAAAAATAATTATAATTATAAGCCCTTTCTACATCAGATTATAAGACGATATTAAATCTGGTCACCTTTAAAATTTATATAGTGTAGTTGGGATTTATTCACCATTAATCATCAACAAAAATCCCCAACTGCGCTATATAAATTTTAAAGATGACCAGATTTAATATTGGCTTTTAATCTGATGTAAAAAGAACTATAATCTTCATAAGTATGTTTTTTCTTTTTTTTTTTTTTTTAATTTCAGTAAATTATTTTTTTAAATTCGATAATTTAGGCTTTTAAGATACCAGCATGTATCAGCATGAATATTAATAGTTAAAAAACTATATTTATTTATATATTATTGTGCAATTTCTGAATTTTAAAATATATAGAAAGAGCCAAAATGGGTCATAAATTTATTTAAATTAATAATCACTATAACAGAATCAACTTAATATTTTTCTCGGTACATCCGTCCTTAAAAATATTTTATTTGAAAAATATCTTCAATAAATTAGTTTCATGGAATGAAATATTAAAAAGTATTTGTGACTCTAAACTTGTGACTCAGAAATTGGCCAAAACTGTAATATATATTTTAGTAATTCAGATTTACTTAAGGAAAGGAAAAAAAATTGTTTAACTGTATTTTTTATTTTCTACAGTGTACCTATACTTATAATATATGCGCTCTTTTTAATTAAGAGTTATTTTGTATTTTTCAGAATTATTAAAGTAAAAAAAACTAAATTTTGCACAGTTCACGCAGAAATAATGTATAATATATAAAATGATTTATATATAATAAAGATAATTTTATTTTTGCGTGATCTTTAGCAAAATTGACATAAACTAGTAATTTAAAAATAAATGAAATATTATTGTAATTACGGTAAAAATAAATAAAAAATAATGTGTAAATATATAAAAACTTTTTCTATACAACTAATAAAGACACAAAAATACTCGTTATATAAATATATGATTTATTAATTTAAATCAATGTGTTTTTTTAATATAACCTTCATTATCTCATTAAAAAAATATTTTTGCACAAATAAAAATACTGTAATTATTTTAATATTTCGCATATAATATTATTTTCATTTTTATTATTATTCGATATAAATTTCCATCGACTCGACAAACTGAAAGAATAGAGCTTGTCTTTGATAAAAAAATAAAGAATGCATGTATATTACATATATATAAGGGAAAAAGTGAGATGTATGTGTATTTTACCTAGTGAAAAATTAAAATAGCATAAATTATAGGCTTATATTTGCAATTTTAAAGGTTTTTGCATTATTTATACGAGTATAAATAATGACTAAATTTTCATTGTAAATAATTTATAATAATATGGAAGATGAGTATGTAAATGTAAAATATTCCTATTTCTTCATATTATATACCTACATTTATTGAATAAAGCATATTATATATAACAAAATAAACTTAATCAGAGAATTTTTATTTTTTTTACTTGCCTTAATTTAGTTTTAGGATTTATTATTTAAGATTTAAGAGGACATATTCTGTAATATAAAATTTTATTTTTTGAAATATTTCTAATATCTGTACTTATATAAAAAATTAATAAAATTTAACAAATTTCTTAGTCTTTTTAATTATGTTTTTGTATTTAATTGATTTTTACAAAGATTCTATAATTTGTTTTATACGAAATGAAATTAATCAAGATCAAATTGAAAAAAACAAAGGTAGTTTACTGAACTTTTTTTCTTTTTTTTTTAAACATGCTGTATAATTAAATATTTAAAAAAAACATCAAATTTTATCAATTATCTAAATAAATCTAAATAAATATTTATTATTATGAGAAAAATTCTTGCTAAAATATAAATAATTAATGCTCTTTATAAAAATTTTTTATTTTATAAATATTTATTAACATTTAAGTTGCAACAAATTTTGTAGATATGCTTACCAAATAAACGAGTAGTTTTTTTTTTTAAACTATTTTCCTTTTATTTGTTATTATTATTGTTATTATTATTCAATTTTAGGTATATTAATAAACTTGCATTTATTTTAAAGAATAAAATTATGTCTTATTTTTTTATTTTTTTACCTGCTGATTAAAAAAATTCCTGAAATAGAACATCTTTTGATGAATGATAAGGTAAGTAATTAAATTTTAATAATCTTAGCTTAATTCTTACTTAAAAATTGAAGGATTAATATTCTTATTGTGAAAGTACTTTATTTCTACTTCTTTAAAAAAAAATAAATAGACCAAAATAGGTAAACTGTAAAAAATAACTCCTGTGATTTTACGACAAACTTAGTAAATTTTCGAAAAAATTCG
The DNA here is from genome assembly GCA_022575985.1 of Anagrus nilaparvatae. Classification (NCBI taxonomy): domain Eukaryota; kingdom Metazoa; phylum Arthropoda; class Insecta; order Hymenoptera; family Mymaridae; genus Anagrus; species Anagrus nilaparvatae. The sequence goes on along the minus strand of JAKSXM010000238.1, from coordinate 6,224,304 downwards.
CAATTTTTCGACAAAAATCGTAAATTTACTAATATATTTGTTAATTTGCGACAAATGTAGTAAATTAACGATTTATTTTTTCGTAAATTTTCGACAAAATCGTAAATTTATATAACTACTTACTCAAAATTTTCCTTCTTTTTTTTTTTTTTTTTTTTTAATATAAATTAGATTGTAAGTTATTATAAGAGACTTGTCAAATATAAAATAATGTAAAAGACTAAAAATAATAATTAAAAAAATTAACTTTTATCATTGTTAATATTATTGAAAAACGTGTAATTTAATATAAATGACTGATAAACGATAATTAATAGACTGATTTTTATACTGTGAAAATGTTCTATTTACACAAAAATTGGTGTAATTTAAAATAAAATTTAACAATCTCCCTGGTGCAAAAAACATCGATGAATAAGCGATTATTTTCATCGCGCTAAATCAGCGCTTATTTAGTGCAAAAAAAAATAACTTAAACAATTTTTTTTTTTTTAAATATTTTTTTTTTAATTTTTAAAAAATTTTTGAAATTGGCCAATTAATTTTCGAAATAATACTAAATTTTTTTAAAATAAAAAAATAATAGTTGAAGACTGTTTCGGGAGGTTTTCAGGTGTGCTGAACTAGAATTTTTAACTTAAATTTTGAAATTCAAATTTTCTGACCCGAAATTGGCTAGAACCCCCCGAAACCGTCTTCAACTATTAATTTTTCATTTTAAAAAAATTTATCATTTTTCCGAAAAATAATTGGCCAATTTCGGGTCAAAAAATTTGAATTTCAAAATTTAAGTTTAAAATTCTAGCTCATCACACCGGAAAACCCCCCGAAACAGTATTAAGCTATTCGATTACGGGTCCACCGGTTCATAATAACTCCCCCACCCTCTCCTCAAAAATTTTTTAAAAATTAAAAAAAAAAATTTTTTTAAGTTATTTTTTTGCACTAAATAAGTGCTGATTTAGCGATGAAAATAAGCGATAAAAATAAGCACTTATTCATCGATGTTTTTTGCACCAGGGCTTCCATAAAATATGTTTTAATTAATTAGTATACCAATACTGATAAATAATAATAATGATAAAATTTTTAAACAATTTTTTGTTTTCTTTTTTAAAAGAAAAATACAATTAAAAAAAAAAAAATTTTTTTACATAAACGCCTCTATTAACAAATTAAAAAAAAATTGTAAATATTATTATACTCTAGTTTCATAAGTTTTTATATATCGGTAGTTCTTAGCTATTTTTACCCAAGTCTGAGGTCGATGTCTTGGATTTAAAAAATACCAATTTGTACTGTGTTTGGTATGTAAAAATATGGTTACTGGCCAATTTTTAACGCTCTAGGTGGCTTTGTTGCGATTTGGCAGCTGTTTTTCCAATTTTGATTTTTTTCGAATTCTCAGCCACCCGCTTTCTATTTATTTTTTGAACGCCCTAAATTAAAAAATATTTTCTATATAAAGGTAGGTAGCTAAAATTCCCGCCCAATCCGAATCTGACCTTATTTTTTCGGAAAAACCTCAGATTGCTCGGGAAATTTTACATTCAAAACCTTCCTGGGTAAAATTTTAGAGGTCTCTGTGACGCTGTAAAAAAAAGAAAAACAAAGTAACTTGCTAAAATCAAACATATATAAATTATATTAACTCATTAACGCCGGGGCAGAGAGTTTTGGAAATGAGCGAAAATAAGTATATTCCTTTATATAGATAAGTGGCTAAAAAGTACATGCTCTTTCAGAATCTGACATTAGTTTTTACCTACAACCCTTCAAAATACCCTAAAAACGGGGGTGAAAGGGGTAGGTCAAGCATTATCAGAAAATGTTTGGAAAAATCAATGAAAAGAGTATCCAATTTTATTGAAAAATGTTTTAAAATAATATTTTTTATATAAATTTAAGTAAACTTCGTACACATTGAAGTCTCATTCACTTTGGCCCTATTTACAACCCTTAAAAGGTGGATAGGGGTGGTACTCCAGTCAAAATACGGGTTTGGTTGTATTATCACTGACGAACACCAGATTTGTTCCACTATAGGTTTTTTGGATCGCTGAACACGAAAATCGGAGTCATGTTGCAGAGAAATTGTGAGATTTTCTATGTTAAATAAGTACTTTTATTATGAATAAGTAATATAATAAATTTACATTAACCAGTAAATTTAAAGTTCCATAATAAATATAAATAATTCAATTTGAACTTTATCAACAATCCAAACAAATATTATAATTATGATAACTATATATTACTTTTTTTAGACATATACACTTGCGACAAAGCATTTTATTAAATAATTTTTCAGATGTCATTAATTTTTAAAAAATATTCATAAAATAAATAAATTTTTATTAAAAAAAGCATTAAATATCACAAGTATTTTTCTTATGATGAATTGTCACTAAATAATGTGCACAAATCTAAATAATATTTTGAATCGTTAATTTGATTGTTTAAATAATATTCATGTTCTTCTTTCATGTATGCTACAGTATCACTGTTTGGACGTATATCCCATGCTGTGTGACCAGTATTTGTTTTAATATTTGGATCTGCTCCGTTTCTGAGCAAGTATCTTGCAATATCATAGAATTTCATACGGATTGCTCTATGTAATGGAGTTGACCCATAACGATCCTGCATGTTAATAATACTTTTGTTGTTTTCCAAAAGCAGTTTTGTTATTCTACCAGAACATGTGATATGTATTGGTAACAAGCCTAAATCATCTAAAATATCTACCTTAGCACCTTTTTTTAATAGAAATTTAACCATTAATTTATTGTTAGTCGAAGCTGCATAATGTATTACTGATGAAGAACTTTTGGGGTTGTTGATAAAAATCTCAGTAGTTAACATCATTTCAAATTCAGATATTTCTTCCTTACTCAATCGATTGTCAAAATAACGTATGAATTTGCCTAAAGTTTGTAAATTAATATCTTCCATATCATCATTATTTTCGGAATTTGAAATGGATCAATGAGACATTTGGCTTTTACAATATATGTTTGAATCTGACCTAAACAAAAATTGAAGGCTATAAGTTTTTATTTATATTAATTTTGAAATATCAGTTGTTAACAGTGAGGCAAAAACGTAGTTGCCCGACAATGTTTCTTATAAAGTTATCAATATATATTCAAAAAAAATAATTTTAATTTAATAATTTTAAAAAATATATATTATAATAGATGTAATGTAAATGTAAATGATATTTATTTGCAATTAAACAAAATACAGTAATTAGTTTATTAATTTATAATAACAGAATATATTTATGAAAATCTGTCTAAAAAACTCATGTGACAAAATTTTTCACATAATTCGTATTTTGATTGGTACCGCAGAATTCATCAAGCGCGTGATTTTTTATTGAGCGCTAGTCAAAATACAAGAAGTTCGCTCAAGCGTTATTTATTTTTTATTATCTTTTAAAATGCTTAATTATTAATAAAATTTTGTATATTTATAATTATAGTTAGTAAATATATTAAAAAATACGGAAATAAGAAATACAATAATTTTTTTAACCAAATATGATCAAAATCTGTTTTTTTTTGGAGCTTTTTTGAATACTCAAGTAATTTAACATAACTAATTAACAAAAAACCATTTTTTACTAATTATCTGAAGTCGGAAAATCAATGAAAAACTTGTCAATTCAGGGGAAAAAAAATATAATATATTAGAAATATTACTGCATGCGCCTTTGTTTTAAGTAATTTTTCTTAAGTTTTAACATAGTACATGCAGGAATAATTTTTTCGCATTTAAGGGTGAAATATTCACCCTAAACCGCGATTTGACTGGAAAATATATGAAAAAAATTAATTTAAAAGCCTTAAGGAGGAACCGAACGCGAACCTCCGCTCCAAAGAATGGCCCAAATCGAAACGTAAATTGCGATCTAGGGCATTTTTTTTTTGCTCTCATGGATAAATACTCCAGTCGAAATACGGCGGGGAAGGGGGGGGGGGTTGTATTTTCATTGGCGAACACGAGGTTTACTCTACTATAGGTTTTTTGGGTCACTGAACACGAAAATCGGGGTCTTTTCACATCACCCTTAAATTTGCAAAAACTACCCCCAAAAAGGGGTTTTTCTTACATATTCGCACTTTGAGCGCACAGATTTGCACCATAAGGGGTTTTTTGGGTCGTTGATCAAGAATTTTGCCTTATTTTTTATAAGCAATCATCGACAATCATTATTTCACCCTTAAAATAGCTAAAACTAGGTGGTGAAATATTGATCATTTATAAAAAAGAAGTCGAAATTCTTGATTACTGACCCAAAAAACCTATATGAGCATACCCGAAATCCTAAAATTACGAAAATAGCAAAAACACCCCTTTTGGGGGTAGTTTTAGCTAATTTAAGGGTGAAATATTGATTATTTATGAAAAGGAAGTCGAAATTCTTGATCAGCGACCCAAAAAACCCGTATGGTGCAAATCTTAGCGCTCAAAGTGCGAATATGTAAAAAAAAACCCTTTTTGGGGGTAGTTTTTGCAAATTTAAGGGCGATTTTTCTTTTTCAGTGGGGAGGAAATGCGTTTATCTCGATCGTGCCGTGGGGTGAGAAAAGTTTTTCGACCCACTACTAAGAAATAGCTATTTTTTAAACAATGGATAAAATATTAGTTTTGACTTTGCATGCAGTTGTATCAAAAGTCTAACTCCATATTTTTTCCCGTGATTCAAAACATAGGTAGTTTTTCTTCCTAGCGGGTCGAAAACACTGATTTTTTCGACCCGCAACGAGATCGAAAAAAACGCGTTTTCTCCCCACTGAGAAAGAAAAATTTCGTTTTGTCCATGGGAACAAAAAAAGAATAACCCAGATCGCAGTTTACCATCGGATGTTCATTAACGTGCGATCTGTTTTTTTGCTCCCTTGGTTAAAAATGTACTATTACATATAATGGGCAAAAAGGCCGTCTCCCTAGGGCAGAAAATAGGCTTTTTTCCCTAGATATGTATAATACTTTACGTATCTTTTACATATCTTTTGAACCGTCAAGAAGAAAAACATAGTTTAACATGAAGGGCAAAAACGGCGTGTCTCCTCCAGGTTAGAAAATAGTCTTTTTTGCCCTTGATGTGAAATACCTGCACTTATTCTGTAAAAAATACCTTTTTGTAAAATCAATTTTGTAGAATGCTGAATAAACGAGATATTCAATAAATATTTATTATTATATTTCTCAAAAAATGTAGATTAAATAAAAAATAAAAATCTATTTCATTAGAACAAAAATAACTATATTACATTACAAATTACAACACATGTGCGGATTGTGGGTTGGACACGTGGTGTCGATAATCTCTAACACAACAGAGGGAAAATTTAAATAACTTCAAAGCTGGTCAAACTGGCAGTACTAATTATGGTCGTTTTCAATGCGACTGATCAATATCCGTGATACGGAAAAATTCAACACTGAATAGTTGAATATATAGTTTTTTCTTAAGTTTATCAACTTTATTAAAATGTAATTTTTTTTGCAAAAATGATTAAGTCTGGGTATAATTTTTAGAACTGATAAAGTAGCCAAACTGAACCGTTTTTTCAAATTATCCGTGGGAAAATGAATCGAGAACTGCGTGCCGAAATCGCTGTATTTTTTTAGTATTAAATAGTATTTTTTACAAATTAAAGTTTTCCAATACATAAATTTTAAGTTGCTCAAATATAAAAAAAAAATTTTTCAATCATTATGGAAAATATTTTTTTTTGTTAATTTTATGATATTACTTATTAATTTTAAAAATTGCGAGTACATTTGAGGTTTTTTTCATAATTAAGTTAACTTAATAAGAAAAATTTCTATCATCAGATGAAAATTTGGCATAAATTCTGACTTGATTTCCGAATTCTTCAGGAAATTTTAATATAGTCCTATGGTTTTCAAACAAAAGTTTCACCTAAAACCAAAATACTCATTTTTGGGGGTAGTTTTCACTAATTTAAGGATGAAGATTTATTATTTTAAAAAAAGACCCCGTGATTAGTGATTCCCCAAAAAATCTGAACTAGACCAAATTCGGTGGTTATCATTGTAACAATACAACTAAATCCGTATTATGACTGAATTAAAAAGTCTCACAACATTAACAAAATAATCTTTCAATAATTTGCAAAGAAAAATAAAAGGTTTTATTTTAAAATGAAGAATAAAGTGAAATATATGGTATATGTATAATTTAATTTATAAGCATAAGAACACCATTTGGGCTGAAACTACATACAAACATATTTTATATATTATATACATTTATAATTTGGTAGGTACTTAAAACCAAAACGAAATGCCTTCTAATAAAATAAGTTAAGTATCATATTTTATTTATAACACATAAATATTAGATACAGAATATTTTTATTAACAATTTATAAATGCTCTAAGTTTTGAGAAAAAAAAGATATTTTTAACAAGAGCTTCATTTTAAATATTATAATTCTATATTATAAACATTAAATGTATATGATATGACTAAATTTTTAATATTAAGAACTATATATAGCAATTTACAATATGCGTGAACAATATATAAAGATTAAAGCTTTTGTTTAAAGTGCATTTATTATTTTTAAAATTTTTTCTTATCAATAATAATCTGAAAATTTTATTAATACTATTTTTTATTTAAATATAAATCTTAATCAAAAATTATGATTTTAAATTCTAAAATTAAATTAATTAATTATTTAAATAATAATAAATATACATCATTATATTACAACGTAAAAGATTTTAGAAAGATAAAATAATTTAATAAAATTTATTTTTTTTAAACTTAATGTGGATACTTCTTTATCTCAATATAAAACAGTTAAAAAAAAAAACATATATTTTATATATTTGGTAACACAGCACTTGTTTGATGTTTTAGTGCCAATTTCGAAATAGTGGCACTATTTATGGTATTAACTCTAAAATTAATTAATGAATTTATATTATGTTAATTTAGAAACATTAAACATTTTATGAGAGAAAAGTTTCAGATTTTTTTTTAAAATAATAACAGTTAACGATTAAAAAACCACTATTTTGAAAGTAGCAGCAGAAAATATTGCTGTGAAGTGTATTATAGCCAAATATTTTTTTAATACTATATTTTTCCAAACTCTAATAAGATTCCTCCATACAGGCACTTTTTAACCAGATTACCTATTTTTTTTCTCAACATCTTTATCATAAATTAATTTCATTCTAAGCTATTTAAAAATTCATATCTTTCTTTGAAACGTCATTATTTTTAGTCTTATAATAATAATACGAATATTATTTGTTTTAATATAGCAAGTTTTTTTTCTACATAAATTGACTGCTTGTAATCCCTAATTTTCATTTTAACTATATTTTTTTATTTTGATATTTCATTGAAAGATAATTTTTCAAGTATAAATTAGAGATGTAATATATGGGAATGTGAAGTATATACTGATCAAAAAAAGTATACATTTATAATTTATGCACAATTTATATGTAGTTTAGACAAGTCTGACAAGAAGGATTTTGGAGTTATTACATGTGACGAACCTGTAAATTAAGTAATAAATGTAATGAAATTATCCTTATTAAAATTATTAATCATACTGTTAAAAAACAATAATTTTATTACCTATTATGACTTCCCAATTTTTAACGTTGTTTGTTACTTCGTAAGCACATCTGATTTCTGAGAAAGTTACTCCTCCAATTATGAAAACAATCAAACGTGGAACATTTTTAACTGCTTGCTGTCCCTTATCTTTATGCCAATGACCATAACGAGCACTAGAATTTAATGACAAAATATTAAAAACATTATGTAAAGTTATTAAAAAAAAAAAAAGAAAAAAAATTATTCATAAAAGTTAATAACCTGGTTGGTGCATGATAGCCCGAACTTGCTGTTCTACCACCAAGATATGGAAAATGTTTTGAGTCAAGTTTTTCTTCTATTGTATCCTCCATTATATCTTTTACCACTGGTGTCCAACGGCTCATTTGGTATGTTTGCTCTGTTATTCTTTCTTTTCTGGGTACAGTATAAATCTTTTTGCGATTACCCTATTAATTTATAAAATAAAATGTATTTGTAAGTAATAAAAAAAAATATTTTTAATAAAATAATATTTTTACTTCTGAAACATTCAATCCAAGATTTGCTAGATTGATTATAGTTTGCTTATCTTCAGGAGACATTTGAGCGTGATGAATTAATCGATTTAAATTATCATCTGTAATTCCATTTTTACTAAGAACATATAAAGCAATAATTCTTAATTTGTCCATGCTGTTTACTGCCTGATCTAATAATACAGGTGTAATATTTCTCATATGATCTTTTATTTTTTCTCCTTCAGCATCTGTCCCCATGGCTAAGTCCTAAAATTATTTTAAATAATTAAATTTCATTTTTACTTTAACTTACAATAAAAAATACATACTTGTTCGACTTTACATAATTTGTCGACGTTTCCTTGGTAACGTTTCATGCAATCTTCTGCAAGATGTAAATGAGTTGCATATTTGCTTAATTCTTTTTGATACTGCGGCATTTTCTTAATCATTTGAGATAAATCACGCATACTTTGTTTATCTCCTTGTGGCATTCTTTTTGAATCAGTAAATTTCTTCAAATTTTTAGTGACGTTCCTATAAAAACATTTGTATTATTAAAAAACAAAATTCAGAAGAAGATCCAATTAAATCAACTTACTGAGAAACAACAGCAATGTGTTGATGCCTTAAATCAACCCATAACTCATCATTTTCATCCAATAGGACTTCCTTATCTTGTCCAGCTGTAGCTTCGTACCTTTAATAGAATATTTTGTATAAAATTGTTTAATAAGCAAATCAAATTAATTATTTACTTACTTATATACATCATTTTCAATGTCTAATAAATCGTAGGCCATTGCTTGTAATGTTAGTTCATGGAGTAATGGAGAAACACAATCAAAACCACGATCGAGAATCAATAACAGTGAACGAGCTTTTTCAGGACCTTCACCCATTGTTGGTTCATCAGCTTTATAAGCATCTAATTTTTGTTGTATTATTTGAGCCAACTCGACATTACGATCAAAATCACTAGAAAAAAAAATTGATAATATTTATTGAAAATGAACACATTATTAAGAAGTTAAAATTAAATAGTTACCTGCGATATCTAACTGATGGATACTCTCCTAAAGTAGCGCAAAGTGTTGCAATTTGTTCTGCTATTCTTTCCATATTTGCATTTCTTACATTTATTAATGATGGGTTGTAAAAACAGGCAAACGTTTCTGCTGAGTCTAGTGAAAATACCTGCAGAGTTGAAATAATAATAATTAATTAAATACACAAAATAATACTTATAACAAAAAAATAAAGTAATCTGAATAATAAAACATATTAATTTACATTTATGATAATTATTTAATGTTAGTAAATATTGTTGGTCATGCAAAAAGCCAAATAGTGAGTTACGAAACGAAATTTGCAAGCTATAAAAATAGATATATTAATAAATGCATTAATTAAATAAAAAACTTTGCTCCATGTAATCATCACCAGATAAATAAAACATAATTTTGTGAAGTACATAAATGAAAATAAAAAAGAAAACCAAAGTCTATTTTGTTATTTTCACCTGAGATTCATAAGGTAAGAAAGCAATGTTGATTTCTTTAAGAGTTTTGACTTTCTTAGCAGCCATAGATTTGCAGATATCATTGAACAATTCTTCTGGACATACTGCCATAGCACATAATTATATGTTTATTAGTTAAATTAAATTTATATTATTAGAAAATTAAAAATGTAAGTTAGTAATGATTTGTTATTCACACAGAATCAAACATTGAAATACCCTTTATATTTTATTTTAAATTAAAAGAAATTTGTATTATGTACAAAATGCAATGTTTTTGGTTAGTAATTTTTTTGTTTTTTATTTCTTATTTTTTACCTTCTCTTCATAAGGAATAAAAGCGATGTTAATCTCTTTCAATGTTTTAATGTATCTAGATATCATTGCATTTTTCAATTCTTTAAATACGTCATCGGGACATGCTGGAAATAAGTTAACTGAAAATCTACTCAACTTGACAAAAGAAAATTAAAATAACTCAATAATAAAATGTATTTTAAAAAAATAAAATGAGGCTGAGTTTTATTATTGAATTGTTTAAAAAAGAAAAAAAAATTATTTTGAGTCCCTAGAAAGGTTTTCATTTAATAAAATATTCTGTTAGAATAATACCTTCAGTAAAATACACATGTGCAGCTTTGTACATTGTTCTAGCTGGATTACTAAAATCATCGATGAGTTTTGTTACAGATGAATTACTTGGTGTTATTAAATACACAGCTTCCATTGTTGGTAACGGTTCACGTTTTTTATGGATATCTTCAACCAGGGTTATACCTTGAGCACTGATATCGTGCATTTTGCAACATGCTGATACCATTCTCATGGCTAATTGATCCACAACAAGAATTCGCCATTCTACGTTTGCAGCTGATTTTTTCTGTTTTTGTTTTATGACTTCATTCATAATCTCTGTAAATTTATTAAATTTTATTAATATAACATTTTTTTATCCCCTAATAAATTTTAATGTTTAAAACCGATTTTATTTTGCAGAATAAAAATCTATAAATTAATTGCAAAAATATCATTTAATTTTAAAAATTCGCAGATTTTATTTATTCATTAAAAAAAGGCGCTTGCGCAATATTTCGGCGAATTTTCTATCCTGTATTATTGATCGATACGAAATAATGACGTCAGATCATGAGAAATTGTAATTATTTAGCATTACTTATATCCCTTTTTTCAATCTTAAAGTACGTGAATTAAAAGTACCTTTTTTTTTTTGCAAAAAATTAAAAATAATAACTAGTTTTGCTGATGCAAAATAAAAATTAAAACTTTGTTCTCATTGTTATTTAGAAGAAGATTAAATAGAAAGCAAAGAATTTATTAATTTTTAATGAAAAATACTTAATAAACAATTGTATTTTATTTTTATTAATTAAACTTTTTTATACTTTAATTAATTTTAATAATTAAGTAATTAACGAATACCCTGATTAAGCATTTAATAAAATTAATAATAATTAAAACAAGACAAAATTATAGGTATCACAAATTTTATATTGGACCTTACAATTTTCATTTCAAAATGATTACATCATAATTAAATTAAATTATAAAGATAAAAAATTTACATTACTAAAAAGATAAGTAAAAAAAAATAATAACTTGGGATTCCATCACTTATGACTCATTTTTCTATTAAAAAGAAATAACAGCTGATTTAAGATTCGTTATGTGTAATATAAAGAAAATGATAAATTAATCACTTTATAAAAAATGGAATAATTAAAATAAAATAACTGGAGATAATTAATGGCTAAAAATAAATGTTTAATTTGATATAAATTAAGTAAAAAAACATTGCAAAAAGTAACAAAGTTTATAGGAAATTATTATTGTTTTGATAGTTCATATATATAACTGCGCTAAGACAGTTTATGATAAGACTCCGATTTGCTAAAAACGGAGTTACACATAGATGAAAAACGCCCTTTTTATGCTATTTATTTTAAATTAACAAAAAATTTATTTTTTAAAATGTTTAGTAAGTTTAATAGATTTAATTAATACTAGTTTTTTGTTAATTTATCAATTAGAAATAATTAAATAAATAAAATTTATTTTGACTTACTCAACCCGACCTGCGTCTTGAGCGCCATTTTGACGATATACTGAATAAGAAAACTTACGCTTTTAGACACCAGATGCCGATACAGTACAGTACCTGTCTGGAATGTCTTCTGCTCAATAAGAGGCTTCTGCTATATTTTAATGTTGTGATTTTAAATAAAGCTTGAATTTATTTGTATGCTTTAATTATAATACTAAACTTAGTACTTTAACAACTTTTAATTATATTTAATTATTTTTTGAAAAGTATCTCGATAACCACTAAATTTAACATGCTAAATTACCCATTTTAATATTTGTTAAAACAATGTTATTTGATCATAGTAAATCAGCCCAAATAGGTATAGTTTATAAAAATTTCTATAATAAAAAACTTTATTCTAAAATTCTACCTATTTATTACTGTTTGTATAGATAAACAAATAATAAAATATTATTTTGAACTTTCAACTACAGCTCTTGCTCAACTGCATGACCTGCGCGAGAATTAGTTTACACAAACAGTCGCCAGATGACGACAAAAAATTTGTCAAAATTGCATAAAAAATTTGCAGAAATTTTTGAAAAAAACTGCATAATTAAATTTGATTGGAAAGTTATTTAGTTATTTAAATTAAAAAATTTTTAGCTATAATGTTTTTAAGAAATTGGGGCTTCACTCTTAAATTAGCCAAAACTTCTCCCAAAACAGGTATTTTTTATACATTCGCATTTTGAGTGCGAAACCTAGATCCTTATGGGGTTTTTGGCCCGCTGGTCAAGAATTTCGCTAATTTTTGTAGGTAAAATTAATGCTTATAAAACGCAAAAATAGCAAAAGTACCTCTTTCAGGGGTTAAATACATGAATAATATCTCTTTTGGGGGTAGTTTTGGCTAATTTAAGACTGAAGCCCCAATTTACCATTAAAAAAATGACCCGAAAATTCGTAATCAGCGGCCAGTGCCGAATTTACCACACAGGCACAGTAGGCACCCGTATTTAACTGGAGTAACTGTTTTTACCTTTAACATATAAATTATAGAGCGTTAAAAAAAATTTATTTGAAAAAATATTGCAGACTATTTTTATTTCCCTATATTCTAAATTTTAATTTATCGAAATAATTTAACAAAAATTAAAAATTTTTTTGTTAATTTCGCAATTTTTGGTTTATTGAATTCGCTAAAAATACCAGACGCAGTCGTTATCAAATCTGCAATGATAATATGCCCCTATATAACAGGTAGACCTCGTATACTTTTGCATTGATGTATTGCGTGAGCGCGCGCGCCGGTATTTTCATCACATTCATCGACTCAGATATTACAACAGTTCAAATCCGGACGCCGGTCCGTGAACATGTACTATTTTTTTGTGTCTTGTTATTATTGTATTGAAAATAAGTTTTATTCAGTTTGCTAATTAAATAAATAAATTAATCTCCAGTTTGATTAGTGAAAATTTCTAAAAATTTGAAAAGAACCCTCTAACATTCCCCTTTTTCTTTAAAAAATTGCATTTTTTTGCAATAGTTAATTTTATTTGTTGATTTTATTAAATTTTCTACTCATAAGTGGATATTACAGTGAAATTTGTGCTGTTTAAGTGATTTTAAATTGAAAATAAAGTGAACTTGTGCTTTGTTAAAAAAAAAAAATTTTTTTAATTGAAGGTATTTAAAATTCTACAGCTGCTATGAAGTTTGAATATCCTTGCCGAGTTGAGGGCTGGCTCAACGTTTGTGGTAAGTTTTAAACAAAAATTTAACTTCAACAAGTTATTTGCAAATTTAAAATTAAAAAAAAATTCCAAAATTAAAAAAGTCGCAATATAAAAAAAATTTAATAGTAACGGATCATTGACCTTATTTTGAAGAAAAAAAATTGTTTGCAAATAAAATAACGGATAATCAAATTATATAATTTGCTAAGAATTTTTTTGGGCCTTAAAATTATATTAGTCATTTTTAAACCTTTTTTTTTAAAGGAAGTTAAGATTATCGCGTCTATATAAAAAAATAAATACAATACGAAAGTTAAATATTTATAGATCACGAAATAAGTCTAGATGAAAAAAAAATATAAAATAACCGTTGATATAATCAAATAAGCAAAAAAATATAAATTTAAATTATAAACAGCACATATTTTTGACGACAGTTATAGAAATAAAATTAAAATTTTTTTTATCTAGTATTTGGGCACAATTTTTTTGCGAGTTTTTTATTTGCCGGTTAATTTTCATTTTTTTACAAGTAAAATTTAAAAATTTTTATTTCATTTTGAAGCGAGACTTTTAAAAATCTTAAAATCCATTTAAATAATTTTTATTTGTTTATAAACATTGTAGGCTACTACCGAGCCTACTATGTAGTAAGGAAAGTTAACAATACATTTTTCTATTGTTTATTTATTTGAACTTTTTATTTTTTAATTCTTGGAAGCATACAATCACAAATTTTGTAAAAATTTAAATTATTTTTTATTCAGTAAGTAAATTTTCGTGCATTTTGTAATACACTGGGTAGTTGCTTTGCTTCATATTTTAGGCATTTGCTTGAATATTTAAGCAAAAATTTTTACGTTCAATCTCAGGTTGGTCTACATCAATTTTCAAGCAATTGCTGCTGAATTCGAGCTGAGAAATCTGCCGGTGTTAGTTTTAACATAATTTACTCGAAATTTTAATTGACCAAAAAAAATTAATTAGAACAATTTCATCTAAATCAAAAAATTTTTAATTTACATTATCAAGTATTGGATCAGTAATTCATAGGGAATTCTGAACTTACAAACACCCTAAAAGTAGATCAACCAAACCAAAATGTCAAAAACTGACATCCAGTACGCTAATTAAATATCAATTAAAAAGATATATAATTTAAACTTTCTTAAACAGAAATGCACCTGCGCTATAAAAAGCAATAAAATTATCGAAAAACAAACGGAGCAATGAACTATTACTAAATAATACCTGCATTGCGCGTCTTATATAAATAGAAAATTTAAATTTTAAATAATTCAGAAACCCAAGATAAAAATTTACATTATTAAAAAACGTCTAATCTTTCTGTTAAAGTATATATAAAAAAATAACTCTAGTTTATTAAAGATTACACGTGTTTAAACAGAAATTTAATACACTTGGTAGATTCTTTTACGATAAAAACGAATATTTTGGTAATACTTTATGTCATCTTGTCTTATTTGCGGGGTTTTTTGTTGGTCTATTTTAAAATATTTGTTAAAAATCTTTTTTTGGATTATATACCTATGACGTAACATATATATATATATTTTGAGCTCTTCATTTTTTTTTTTTTGAAAACAAGTGCTCATGGGAGAGGAATATTGTGTTTTGATTCTTTCACTCGACGTTTTTTTTTTTACGTTTGAGTAAACGCACCTGTTTTTTTTTATTATTTTAGCAGGTATTCAATAAATTTCTTTTTGTATTATTGAAATGGACAGAGGGACTATTCTATTATTACACAATGATTTCTTTTTTATTTTTCAGGGGAATAATAAAAAAATGTGGGACACTAAATTGAAAAGAATCTTGTAATAATAATTTTTTATATGGAATAAATGCGGGAATATTTAAATTTTAACATTTTTTTGTGTGCTAATAATCCGCTTTTTTATTTAAGGTCATTTGTATTTTTTGAGAGATTAAATAAGATTAAAATTAATTAAAACCATAATTGATTAAAAAATAATAAAACCTTAACCTAAAAAAATGATTTTAAACAATAAAAAATAATAAAATACCTTGCTGAACAAGACGGCGAAAAAAAATTATACACCGACTAATTAATTGCATAAATTAACAATATAAACTCGTTACGTTGCATTCATGTTGTAGGTGGTGTTTTTTTTTTATTTACAATTTTTTTTTTTTTGCTTTATTATTGTCTTTTATTTCTTAATTAAGTTTTATTTAGTATTTTTACTATGCTGAATTTAAAAAGTTAGGTAATTAGGGTATAAAAGTAATAATTTTTTTAAGCAAGTTTATTTTTGTACTGCTGAAATTTAATTTTAGATGTAAAAAGGAGGTAAAATTGAATCAAATATTCTTTTATGTTTAAGTTTCGTGAAGTTTTTTCTTTGGTTCTGCTTGTTTTTGTGTTTAAGGGTGGCTGAGAAAGTATGGAGAATTAGAATAGGAGTGAAAAATATTTGTAAAAGCTTCTTAATTGATAAGTTAAATTCTACAGTACCAAAACTGTTAAGTTACTAAGTTTGAATTTTTCAAAAAATATATTTTTAACTAAATTATTATGGATTTTCATATTGTAAATTTTTATTTTAGTACTAAAAAAAATCAATATTTGAAAATAAAAACTAAATATTGATTTTTTAAAATATAGGCATAAATTTTTTGTTCGAGTATTAAATTACTGGGATATTACTGAATAACATGCTTTTGTTAAAAATAAGTCAATATTTTAAAACTTGAACAATGATTTTTGTTTTTTTAAATATTAATTAAGAAGTAGAAAATCAAATCACTCCTTGCCTCCTTTTCTTTCAAATTAAAATTTTTTTTAACAACTATCAGTTTGCTACTCGGTTTCCTGGGTTTGAGTTTGGTTAAAATATCTTCAATATCCAACCAAACTTTTCATATTGATTTAAATACGAAAAATTAAAACAAAATTCTAACATGGCATTTTCTAGCAACCCATACTTAAAATAATTAAACTGATCTCCAAAAAAATTGCCCATTATTAAATACATAAAACAGGAACATAAATTTTTATTAATGACATATATTTAATACCTGACCCGTATATATTTTCAAGAAGCTAATACACTATGATTAAACCATTGCCAAAGAACCTACAACAGAGTAAAACAAAAAAATACGAGTTCTATTTTAGTATAAACAAAAAAATTATAGGTCAAACGTTTATTCAACTTTTTTTTTATTATACGTCAGAACTAAATTTATATGAAAAAATAAAATGTAAAATAGCATCAGTCTCTGCATCAGTCTATGGCATCTAAACATTTGTTATTTCTTTTATAAATATTCAAAAAAAATTTTTTTTTGCAAAATTTGCATGGAAATGAAAAAAAACATTTTGCATCTCAATTATTGTAGGTATACGTTTTTTAAAGGAATAAAAGACAAAACGAGAGAATTTCTTGTATTTGTCTTAGGCTATTTTACATAATCTCACGATAATTAGTATGCTATAATGATAATTTATTCGTCGTTTTGTCTTTTTTATAGATACATAGAATAATAAAATGTAAATTTTTATGAAACTTAAATTATTTGAAAAATTTCGTTAATAAAAATTTCCCACATTTGTAGAAAAAAAGGAAATAATTGATACTGATAGAGGAAACGTATATAAATTTGTCTTGTCGTTTAGCCCCTCTTGTTGTGTTTACCAATACAGTCTTATACTCATTTTACCTCTAGGGCATAGTTCCTTTTGGTTTTGTTGCATTTTCAAAGTTTTATACCTTTGTCTTTCCGCTATTTCTTTCTTTTTCTCGCTTACGTAGTTACTTTATACACTTGACGATCATTTTCACTTGTATTATTGTGTTAGTTGTGGTAGTAAAGGCACCGACTAAAGGTATTACGGCTTGTATCTTGTAAAATATTCCTATTCCACAGGGATATTATTTATAGTTCCCCCTTTTTTGCTACTTTGTTACAGAATTTTCTCTTCTCCTTTTGGAGCTTTTTTATGTTATTAAAAAAATTTTAATATTCTGTTTAATATGATATGATAAAAGAGATATATAATGTCATTAATTTTTGAGTAGTTTTTGTTGCATCATAAAAAAAAAAATTTTAGTCCTTTGTGGATTTTTTAGGTATTTAAATAAATTATGAAAAATCATACTACTTCTCAATGATTTTTACAGATTTTGCCTTCCCCAATCAATGGTAAATTCCAAATAAATTCTTAAGGAATATAATTGTTTTCGATCAGCCACCGCTAAGTAGGGAAAACTGTGATTGTCTGACGGTGCCAATTCCAAGGTTAGAAGTTACTCGGAGACTATGAAAAATTAGTAATTCGTCACCTGGACCCAACAGGGTGACATACAAAGACTTGAAAAAGGTGGATCTAGGCTGTCATGTGCTCACTGCCTACTTTAACAAGGTGATGCAACACGAGACTGTTGCTTCAAGTTAGAAAACTTCAAACGCCGTCCTTATATATAAAAAGGGCGAAACACAGGACTTCCCAAACTGGAGACTGATTGCCATGGGAGACACCATTCCAAAGCTTTACGCTGCCATTATGGGCGACAGGGTTACAACCTGGGCAGTGGCTAATAGTCGGCTGAACGCATTGCAGAAGGGCTTCCTGAATTACGCAGGTTGATACGAGCACAACTTCTTTATGCAGGATTCCATTCACGATGCACGAAATAGTATGAAGGAGGTTGTCATAGGATGGAGAGATTCAACCAATGCTTTCCCATCCGTTCCCCTTGAATCAATACACAAGGCCCTCGAGGCACATGGTCTTTCCGACAAAACCAGACGGATTATAAAGTCATTGTACGACAATTTGACCACACAAGTACGAACTACCGTAGGGTACACTGCTCCAATTCGCATTCTTTCGGGGATCAGGCAGGGATGTCCATTGAGTTCCATAATATTTAATTTCACACTTGAACCTGTTCTGAGGTCTGTCCAAAGAACATGTCAAGCTTACAAATTAGCGAATCAAAAAATTAATAATTTAACTTATGCGGATGATATGGCATTTCTGGTGGACTCGGTTGAGGGAATGCGCACGCTTCTAAAAACAGCAGAGAGAAAACAAATAGGTGTCTGCCGTAGTTGGTCTAACATTTAACTCGCACAAATGTGTATCTCTACACCTAAAAGGTCGTGTCTGGACAATGCGGTAGGAAGTGTCATCCATCGAGGATGTCAGGCAGGACCTTGCTAAAATCAATGACTCATGCAGAAGCTCGACGTTATGTCAACATTTATATTACCTCGTTTAGATTTTTTACATCAAGGTGCCAACGTGGAGAAAAAACCTCTTAAAGAAGCCGATAAAGCAATTAAAAAGATGACGAAAAATTTAATGAGCCTTTCTCTGAGTTCGTGAGTGAATTGGCAATGTCGTCCCTCAGAGAGGCCACCTCTATTAGAATGAGAAAGGGGTTTCTGAGGTAGATTGCGCAAGAAATCCACCTGAAAAAAAAATTCATTTTAACAAAAAAATCGAAAAACTACTCAAATACGAATTTTATTTTTTTAAATAAAACAATCCAAAATTAGGCATTATTATAACATTAATTACTTGTTAAACATATTTTGTAAAATAATTTAAAATATTTGCTCGAACTATTTAATTAAACAAATATTTCTCTGCAAAGAAACTTTTGAATATATAGGTATATTTACAGCATGTATTAATAAGTTAAATAATTTTACACATGTAATTAAAATTTAAATTAAACTACATAATAATATTCAATCTTGTTTCCAACAAAGTTTTAATTATAAATATAAGCTTTATCAAGCAGCATTAATTTAAGTATTGTATCAAAGTTAACGAAATTTTTTCCAGCCTTTATTAAATATTTTAATTAAATATATTTTTTGAATCCAAATTTTTCTCTTCTTAGAAATTTGATACTTCTTTGTAGTAAAAAGTCTACAAAAAATTTTTTACTCTGAAATTAGACACCAAAATGTTATTATAAGATGAAAGTCAATTAATATAAAAAAAAAAGTAATACTTTTTTATCAAAATATATGTTTACGACACTTTTTCTTTACAATTTTTACAGAGAAAGAAAATAAAAGATGTCATAAAAAAAAGCATTCTTAAACGTTTCTGGTTTCATCCTTTTGTCTTTATTTAGAATATTTTCTCTTATTTTATTACATTTTTTACAAAAACAACAAAAATAATTATTTTATTTTGTATCAACAATTTAATTATAAAAAAATCAATTTCCGCTTATTTTTTTTTTGTTTTTTTTTTTTTATATATAAAGTAGATTTTTTTATAAATGAACATGTATGCAGTCTATAATTTTAATTAAGTAAAAGAAAAGATCAATAGTTAAAAAAAAACTTCCGTCATTTGCAAAAAGGTTAATAATCCCTTTTTTCTTTTCTATGTAACACATCAACAAATTACAGAAAACGATTATGCCTCATTGGAATATGTACGTTTACGTAATTACAAAGTTTCAAAGAAAAGCTCGTCACATTGTGGCATTAAAAAATCGATAAAAAAATTTATTTAGTGTAATAAATTTTATTATTGTTAGTTTCAGAATTTTTAGCATTTTGGAACTACTATATTTGTTATTTTTAAAATTTAAACCCAAAAATTTGAATTTTTTGGTGTCACGGCATCAAAATGATATACATAGCATTTCCCCTTACCTGCCATAAGAGTCCATGTTAAATTTTGTATTTTTGGTAGGGGTGTACGGTTACCCGAAAGTCAGGTCGGGTACCCGAAACTGCAAGTGCAGAAAGAAAAGATGCAAGTGCAAGTGCGAGTGCAGACCTTTTTCAGGAAGACTTTATACATAAAATCGGAACTGCAAACATTTGAAAAAAAGACCGAAATTTCAGGTACCCTAACCGACTTTCGGGTAACCGCACATCCCTAATTTTTGGGCTTGAAAATCTCTAAATTTTGCACGATAACAGACTAACGATTCACACTATTAACAATCTAAGACTTTATTGCAAAAAACAGTATTTCTACATGTGCAGAAATTTTTTAGGAAGTGCGTGCTTAAACAATTGACTATAAATTGGTAAACCTGGCCCCTAAAATGTTTCAGCACCCATTCCGAATAATCTTTCAACATTTCATATTATAATTTTCAAAGCCTCACCCAAAAAAAATTTTCTGTACTTGAACTACTCAGATAACTTTTCAAGTCCTTTTGAAAAATCCTCTAAAAGAATTTCCAAAAAATTCTTGCAGTACAATAGAAAACTTGGTATTTCATTTACTCATGATAATTTACTATACAGAGCTACTGACTAAGGTACAGATAACGGAACTTAATAAATAACGCAAGATAATAAGATAGACAATAATAAATATTTTTTTTAGTATACACTTGTACATGTACAGCAAGCAAACAAGAAAACATCAAAGAGTGTAAAAACTTATTCATCAATGTCAAACCTAACAATTTAAAAATGTAAAACAATTATTTATAGAATATTTAATTTTTTACATTTGAAAAATAAAGGTCACTTTTTTTTATTCTTTGTATATTACAAGAGAAAATCTCTATTTAGAGATAATTTAAAGCGAAATCTTTGTATATTACAGACTTTCTATAAAAGATGAAAATTACTTCAGTAAACGGGATATACTTTAATTATTTGTAACAAGTGCCTATTTTAAATTCTCTTAAACTAGTTTTTGTAATTAAAGAAAATTCTTTGTACACTTTTTAGAAACTTATTTATTGATTAAATAATTATTTTTTAAAAAATACAAAAGATTCTAGAATTTCTTTTGTTGAAAATAATTTTATTTATCATAAAAATTGACCAATTAGTGTATTTCTGTCTTTATTATGAAAAAAAAAAAAACGGAAAAAAATTATTAAATTGAAAGTATACAAACATAGTTAATGTTATAAAATCCTCTTCGTATGTTGCAATTATTATGTACTCATTAAATGTGCATCTCATTTTTTTTTTTTTTAATATGTTGTGTATTAAAAAAAAAGCAGTTTTTATTATTAATATTTCCGATTGTTCGTTTCCGGAAATTATTTTTATAAATTTTCTATTATTATAAATTTAGTTTTATTTGTGTATGTGTTGTAATACTTTTTAATTATGAGAGTTTATTAAAATTCATATTTACATGATTGTGAGAATAATTATTAGATCTAATTAATTATAGAATATTACTTCGCAGTTCCTTGCGAATTAAATACTATGCTTTGATTTTTATCGTGAGATGTTAACAAAATGTTTCGCTAAACTTTCAGACTGTGTGAATATTCGGAAGCGAGTTCGGAAGTAAGAAATATTTTTGGCGAAAATGACTTCAAAATCAAAGATTTAGCCGGAATTCGGAATGTTTCTATGTGTTTTGTATTTTATTTATGAAATGCGCTGAGCTTTAAAATCTGTCATTAACGACAGGTGGCTTAATTTTATCTGCATCCATTCTAAAAAAGCAGGCCGGCTTAGTAATAAATCCTTGTTTTAAATAAATATCAGGCAAAAAATCAAAAAACTGATTATAAGATTTGCTTCAACAAAAATTTTTTTAATATCCTGGTTTTAGAGTGGGGAAAGGGCGGCTACTCCGATGAAAGTTAAAATTCGGCCTTTTTTTTCGTCTGGCTGATTATGAATTTCAGGATCCTGTCATAAAATGTACAACAATAATGTTACATATTATAGGCCTACATAGTAGGTAATAACCTGTATATATAGGAGGAATCAATTTTAAAAATAGTTTTTGCAAATTAAAGGCTGAAGCCCTAATTTTTCATAGAAAAGACCTGGAAATTAGTGATCAGCGACCCAAAAAAACTATGCTAGACCAAATCTGGTGGTTGTCAGTAACTAAACAAAACACCTTTAAACGTATAATTGAAGTAAAAGTTGCGAATAAAGACCAGCATTTCTCGAAAAAGGACTACAGGTATAAAGTAAATCGAAAATTCCCATGTACTCCAGTCAAAATACGGGGGGGGGGGGGGGGGGGGTGTACTTACGGTTGCGAATACGAGATTTGCTTTAGTATAGGTATTTTGGATCGCTGAACACGAAAATCGGGGTCATTTGGTAAAGAAAATGGGGCTTCACCCTTAAATTTGCAAAAACTACCCCCAAAAGGGTGTATTTTTGATATATTCGTGTTCTGAGTCGTGAGTCGTTGCCCAAGAATTGACTTATAAGGGTTTTTTGGGTCGCTAATTAAAAATCTCGATGATTTTTTAAGGTAACATTAATATTTCACCCTTAAATTAGCTAAAACTACCCCCCAAAAGGGGTGTTTTCGCTATTCCTGTATTTTGTATGCCCAGATTAGGTCCATAGGGTTTTTTGGGTTGCAAATAACAAATTTCGCGGAATTTTTTTTTAATAATTGATATATCATTCCTTAATTACCTAAAACTACCCCTAAAAAGGGCGTTTTTGCTATTTCTGCATTTTGTACGCCCAGATTAGGTCCATAGGGTTTTTTGGGTCGTAGATTTTAGGGGTAGTTTTAGCTAATTTAGGGGTAATATATTAATTATTCGTAAAAAAAATCCATGAAATTTGTTTTCAGCGACCCAAAAATCCCTATGGACCTAATCTGGGCGTACAAAATGCAGAAATAGCAAAAACGTCCATTTTAGGGTTAGTTTTAGCTAAATTAGGGGTGATATATTAATTACTCATAAAAAATCCATGAAATTCGTTTTCAGCGACCCAAAAAACCCTTGCGGACCTAATCTGGTCGCAAAAAGTGCGAAGATAGCGAAAACACCCCTTTTGGGGGATAGTTTTAGCTAATTTAAGGGTGAAGCCCCATTTTCTTTACCAAAAGATCCCGATTTTCATGTTCAGCGACCCAAAAAACCAAAACTAGAGCAAATCTCGTATTCGCAACCGTAAGTATACCCAAACCCGTATTTTGACTGGAGTAATGCTTAAGAATCTGAAAACTCAAAGAAAAAAAAATTTCAGATCGGGTATTTGAAATTTTGGGTAAACGCTAGTTTGGATATAACCCTAGTATAAATTTTGCTTATAATCAAAATAATGCAATCTAAAATTTCTATGGTCACGTGACTTTATTTCTTTACTAAATGATTTGCATCGCTCTAACCGATTTTAATAGCAGCTAGTAGTTATAATAGACATCTTCAGAATTTTACTGAAAAATAAGTAATAATTATGCATTAAACCAACATTTTTATGTTTTAATTTAAAATGTTAAAACGATAAAACTGAAATAACCTTTTAATTAAAATACACCAAGAAACCTCGATTTCTCCTCGAGCAGCCTTTAAGTAAATGTTTATAATCACGGTAAATAAATATATAGTCCATATTTATTCAAGAGATTAATAGTTTATGTTAACAAGTAATTTTCTACATGTCTAACTTTTACACCTATATACATCTTTTGTTTAGAAACATAGTTTTTCTCTCTTACGTCCATTAATGGTAAGCCACGAATTGTTTACCATAAAAAGCATAAAATTTATATATAAATAGAAAAAATTTTTTTTTAAATATTATGTATATATGAGTTTGCATGTTCATACTATTACTCTATTCAAATGGTCGATGATAACGACGCGTAGTGTGCTTGATGTTGCTGATTTGTGTTTACAATTTTTTTTAACTCTTTATATAAAAGAGAGAATGAAAATTGAAACGTATGCGTTTTACTTTCTATGTTAGCATGATGTATTATAAGTTTCTATGGTTTATCAGAGTCACGTTTTTTATTTATATATAGACTATGCATATTATTATATATGTGCATTATATATGATAAAATAGCATATTTAATTAATTTTTAAACTGATTTTTATAATTTATTGTTATATGAAAATACAAAATTTTAAGATTTTAATAAATGCTTGAATCATTAGATTAAAATACATACTTATATAAAAATTTTATAAAAATTAATTTTATTCTAATGTATGTACATAGGTAAATATTTTTTTCTCGCAAACGAAATGGTTTTCGAAGAGTATATAAGTTACTAAACTGTATTATAAATTTGTCATTAATTTAAATTTACTATATATAACATTATTTAATTGATATAAATAATTCTTACTTTGTAATAAAATTGTTGTAACTTATGTAACATTGAGGTTTAAAATATATATATTAATCTTATCTATTGTATTCTATTCTATGATTATAATTATTCGCTTATGAATGCAATTTTTTACAATTTTTCGTGAATTGGCTCCGAAAGGAATAGGAGTTTTGAGATTTACTGATTGTGAGTGAATAGGATCTTCTAGCGTTTTTGAAAATACACTGCTAACTTAAGTCATTCGCTGCTTATAATCTATAAATTTGTTCAATATCTTTGAATCTTACAGACTTTGTAAGCTTATTATCAGCGAGCATTTTTTTGATCATTATAAAGAAGCCTTGCCTACCAAATAGTGACATTTTTTAAGTTTTTTTTAAAAATATATTTCTAACTATTACTTTAAAAGTAAGTTTTAATGAGATTGTAAATCTTTCACAAAATATATCTATATAGTAACTAACTCCTAAACACACAATACATATAAAAAATTTTTTTCTTCCTTACATCAAAAACTCAACTTTGTCGTCATAAAAAAAAACGTAACTTGAAAATTTCATTTTATTATAATAATTATAATAAAATAAAGTATTTAAATAATAATAATAATAATAATAAAGCTTAAAATTATATAAGAGTACCTAAATATTCGAAAGTTTGTCAGTTTAATTTTTGAAAAGTCATTTTAATTGTTATACATAGGGATTAAAAGAGTTAGCTATATAAAACTTGAGAGAGTATAAAATTTCTGCATCGTTTATTTTGTAATGAATTTACCATGACAATTTTGTGTTACTTTTTATATATATAAAATTTATTTTAATTTTTTACACTTTTCTTCATTATATTATTTTTTCACTTTTTTAAAAATAAACGAAATTTAAAATTTAAATTAATTGTAATTTGGTACGATTAATCTAAACATTTTTTTTTTAACAAAGAATTGTAAACAAATGTTTAATTTACATGAAGTAAATTAAATGATTAATTTTAATTTATTTTAAAATAGAATTTATTTATAAGGATGAAGTTTTACAAAAATTTTAGATGGATTAGGTGTGTTTGTGGACTTAAATTATCCTCTTTGGATTTTGAAATGCGTAATTAATACCAGGGCCATGATTCTATAATTTTTGCAAACTTTTGTCTCGGCTTCGCCCCCGAAGGTATATAATTTACGGGCGATTTGGGCCATGCTTTACTTTTTTGGACACGAGTCGTAAATACTTCTTGCTCAAACGATTGCAAATTACTTGAAACGTAAAGAAAATTAAAAAATTTTCTTTCTTACCGCTGCGAGCATATGTTAAATAAGCGGAAAAAGTTTTTTTTTTAATTGTCTTTACGTTCAGATCCATTAAAATCTTTTGAGCAAAGTGAAAAACTTTCGCTAGCTAGCCACAAGCGTATTCCGTTAGTGGTTAATGGAAAGTCCGGAAATCAGATTCTTTTTAAATTGATGTGATGAGAAAAGACAAAAAAATCGATTGAAGTTTGGTTACAAAAATTAATGCTTAAAAAAATGGCTTAAAATTAAGCAACATTTTAAAAATTCATTTAATTTGGCTTTTCGCATATTTCAAATGGGGTCATGAGAATCTATAAACTACTGAGAACTTGCTAGATTTGTCTAAGCTGTCTAACAATTGCTTTATTTACAAGACATTCTTGTGGACACCTACAAACTTGGCACATCTATGGATTCACTTTATTTAGTTCTGTTCTACTATTCGTCAAAAAATCATTCACTCATTTTTTCACATTTTGAAATATTTTAAATTTTCATTTTTAATATAATTTAAGACAAAATACTTGCAGAAAAACTGGCTAAGTTTATTCTGGAACAATTTGAGTTATTTATCACTTTCTTAGAAATAAAATTTTTTATGTAAATAGTGGTAAATAGCGATAAATATAGTATAGAGATGCTGTTATATTAGGGGTGTGCGATTACCCGAAAGTTCGGTCATTTTCAGATAGGGTTGACTACGGTTAAGGTCGGCTAAAGTCTGAAATTTTTTGGTAATGTACTTGCAATTACAAATTTTCTCTGGCTAAAAATCCGAAAAATCTAAAAAAACTTTGCTTACAAGTTGGGGACCAATCTCGGGACCAATATTTCTGGTAGCCACACACCTTTATTTCATAAATAATTGAAATTTCGACTTTCAGCCCTAATTACCTTACCACAAAAAGAATCGTTTTAAAAAATACATATCTCAACCAATCATTAAAATACCTGATTAATATCAGAATAATTTGTCATTATTTAATATCTTATTAAGATCAATATTTCTGCATAAAATTAAAATTTTTTTAATACATAATTCACATAGCTCAAGGTGTAATTGATCCTATCATTAATGAAAAAAAAAAAATTGTTACTGGTTAATTTATACAACTAGAAATATCAGATTCAATATAAAAAATAACCTTGTCCGATCACTGAACTACTTATTATTTCGATGTCAACATATTTTTTCTGTACACCTATTTTTATCTAAAATCTTAAAAAAATTTTTTTTAAATTACAAAATATATGCAGCATACGAGTATGAGAAATAAATAAAAGTACAAAAATCTCATAAAATATTACATAACTCAAGTTATGTTGTTACAGAGTTTTATGTGAATTTATCGTTATTTACCATGCCATTAAAATATTTCTGCTTCTATTGTATTTTTTTTGGCTTTGCATTTAAAATTGAAATATTTTAATTTCTTTTATTCTTTATTTCATACGAATCAATATAACAAAACACCCTTATATATTAAAAATATTCAAAAAAATTTCTCATATTTTATTAAATGACTCATCAATTTAATTTAATTTTAATCAGAGAATTATTTAAAGCGATACATAATTGAATGAAATTTTTTTTATTATAAATTGAAAAATGAAAGTATAAATAAACATAAAATTAAATTTAATGATATGCTATAATATTAAATGTGAAAATATTTTTCAGTAAAATGACATGCATGCAATTTAATTACCAAAAATATCACTTAAAAGTGTTAAGAAATATTTTAAAAAACAAGTTTTTTCATACGTGCCAAGAAAATAAAAAATAATTTACAAAATGTCCTGTTTAATAAGAAAATTAAAATTCTAGTATGCGAATTAAATGCTTAAAGAAATATTTAAAAAATAAAAATGCAATATATATAAGATGAGTTTTAATTTATAGAACGTTAGATAAAAAGCATCAACTCGCCATAGAATCCGATACGATCTTTTAAATTGAAGTACTTTAAAGTAACGAGCATATATTCATTGTACAATGAAAATGAAAAAAAGCAAAATAAAAACGTATTAAAAAGTCTCTAAAGGAAAAGAAAAATAAGTGTATTTGACGTGACTAAAGCCCTTTAGCTAGTTAACAGATAGATATAAATGTCTAAAATATTTTTTTTATTCAGTTTTACGCACAAGGAGATCAATTTAACAAAATGAAAATACATGCTGAGATGTTCTTCTTGTTATTAGATTTTTTTTTTTCAAAGATTTATTGGAAAATAAACAAGTTGCTGATAATGCGATTTCTTTAGCGAACTTGACATTGACACATATTTTTAGATGTATCTGTGTATGTGTTTCTGTCTGTGTTAAGAAGCCTTAATATGTTAATATGCAAATAGAAAATAAAATTTAATTGTTTGTTGTTATAAGATGACAGTGACCACAAAATTAAATCAATAAGTTTTTTAACCAATGGTTACTCAAGTTATGAAATTAGAGTAATTTTACTTTCTTTTCAAGAAATGGGTAAAGCTTGTAAATATAATTAAAAATTTGTAATTTATGATGATTTATAAATATTTTAAATTCATCAATTTTGTACAATCAGTTATTTTAAAAAATTTTTTAATTAAGATGAATTTTTAAACATAGTTTTGATTTTGCGTCAAATATTTACAAAAAACTGTCTGATATCCAGAAAATTTTAATCCAAGCTCTTCAATTGTCTAACAATAAGCCAAAAATTTTATTTAAATTCTTTTACATACATTCAGTATTAAAGTAACTCATGTTAAAAAATCGGTTATTTGCAAAAAATTAATAAATTTTCGATAAAAATTTGCGAAACTGACAATTATTTGATCACACATGATCACAAAAATTTTATCATTTTATACTTTTTATTTTTCATCGGTTCTAAAGAAAAATTGAGAATTTAAAATTTTTTTACAAAAATTTTTGGATTGAAATTGCATCGAAAATTTACTAACTTTTCACAAATTAACTACATTTTTTGTATTTTAGGTTCGTGCAGTACGCGATGCGAATGGATCATAATTTTTTATTTAAATTTGTTTATTTAAATTTAGTTAAATTAAATGTAGACAATCTATATAGAGCAAAATTTTTTAACCTTTTAACAATTAATATTCAATCTTGAAGTGTTCACCCTTGTTTTACTAAACCAGTTTTTAAAATATCCAGGACAACTATATTGAAAAATCAAACTTTTTTCAGATTTTGACAATTTCGTTCAATTGTTGCAAAATTTTGCCCTAATGGTTAATATTTGCTCCTAATTTAATTTTGCCTTCTTGAACCCATTGTTACAGAATAATTCTAATACAATTCCTAAAAATAAAAAAAGTTGATTTTGCGCTAAAATATTGCTAAAGTCTTAGAACACACACATTGAGATAAATTTTTATTTCTGAATTAACTATTTTAACTTTAAAAAAATCAATTTAACTCCTAAATTATCAGATAACTTTATAGAAAATTAATTTAAAATAATTGAATAATTTTATACTTTATAAAATATTCTCCCAAATGACTGAATTTAGCTAAAAACGTCAATATAAATAAAGTGAATTTCAGAGTAGAAATGAAATATATAGAGTAAAAAGGAAGAAGCAATATTATGGCTAATGTCCAACAAGCTTCTGTGTGGTCATTCATACGTAAATATGAATTAGCAAAAGAGAAATGTCAAGTAGCATGAATTTCCAAATAATTTAGTTATAAGCCAGTGCCTTTTAATACAAAACCGTTTAAATTTTATTATAATTTAAAAGAAAAAAAATTGATCACTTCCCACACATTTCTCTAACCTACAATAATCATTTCTGCATGAAGACTTGAAAAATAAAAAAAAACCTGTATTTTCATCTTATTTTTTTATGCAACATAATATTGCGTAGGATAAAATATTCTTCTTTAAAAATATGCTAATTAATTTTTTTTACATAATATCTGTATTAAACAGTTATAATATTTTTCTTATCAGTATTAAATTACTTTCTTTTAATATTTAAACAAAATATTTTCTATAGATTTTTATATAATGATTAAGACAGTTAATTTTTTATAAATTAAATAATTATATTATAATGTTTATTTAATAGATTTTTTTTTTTTTTTTAATTGATGACCTAGATTTTTATAATAATTACGTATTATTATTATTGTTGCTATGTCTTTAAAGACTATACAATATTCTAATATGTATTATAATGGATAATTACTTTATTATATTCAAGGTTGTAAGACAGAATTAATAAAATATAAGGTACTACTTATACGTGTAGGTTTTAAAAATTGTAAACAAAAATTACATCCTGCAATAAAAAAATTTAAAAAGCCTTATTATGTAATTTTTTTTTGACTTACTTTTTTAGTTTTAAAATAAGATTTAAGGAGGGGCGGGGGGGGGGGGTCAAATGGGACTTAAAATAATTTTAATTTTGGGTCTTGAAATGATCCGGGTTTAGTGACTTAGAATAATTTAGATTTAGGGACTTAGAATAATCCTGATTTAGGGACATAGAATAATCTGGGTTTAGAGACTTAGAATAATTAAGATTTAGGGACTTAAAATAATCTAGGTTTAGAGACTTAAAATAATTTCGATTTAGGGTCTTAGAATAATCCTGATTTAGGGAATTGTAATAATTCTGATTCAGGGACTTAGAAGAATTTAAATTTAGGGACTTAGAATAATCTGGGTTTAGAGACTTAGAATAATTTAGATTTAGGGTCTTAGAATAATCTGGGTTTAGAGACTTAGAATAATTTAGATTTAGGGTCTTAGAATAATCTGGGTTTAGAGACTTAGAATAATTTAGATTTAGGGTCTTAGAATAATCTGGGTTTAGAGACTTAGAATAATTTAGATATAGGGTCTTAGAATAATCTGGGTTTAGAGACTTAGAATAATTTAGATTTAGGGTCTTAGAATAATCTGGGTTTAGAGACTTAGAATAATTTAGATATAGGGTCTTAGAATAATCTGGGTTTAGAGACTTAGAATAATTTAGATTTGCGGGCTTAGAATAATCCTGATTTAGGGACATAGAATAATCTGGGTTTAGAGTCTTATAATAATTAAGATTTAGGGACTTAAAATAATCTGGGTTTAGAGACTTAGAATAATTTCGATTTAGGGACTTAGAATAATCCTGATTTAGGGAATTGTAATAATTCTGATTCAGGGACTTAGAATAATCTGGGTTTAGAGACTTAGAATAATTTAGATTTAGGGTCTTAGAATAATCTGGGTTTAGAGACTTAGAATAATTTAGATTTAGGGCCTTAGAATAATCTGGGTTTAGAGACTTAGAATAATTTAGATTTAGGGACTTAAAATAATCTTGATTTAGGAAATTGTAATGATTCAGATTCAGGGACTCAGAAGAATTTAGATTTAGGGTCTTAGAATAATCTGGGTTTAGAGACTTAGAATAATTTAGATTTAGGGGCTTAGAATAATTCTGATTTAGGGACATAGAATAATTTAAATTTAGGGACTGAAAATAATCTAGGTTTTGAAACTTAGAATAATTTCGATTTAGGGACTTAAAATAATCTGGGTTTAGAGATTTAGAATGAGATATAAAATATAAATTTAAACATGTGACTTCACTAATCGGTTGTAATTCAAAGTTTGCTTCGCTCTAAATTTTTCAACAAAAAAACTCATTATTTCATTAACTTAGGTCACGTCTAATATCTCACGCAATAATTAACAACAAACATCATAATTATTTAAATAATAATTATTATCATCATCATAGCCATTAAAAAAATTTTTTTTTACTGATATTAAATAACATGAAAAATAAAAGAAGGAACGATAAATATCATTTAAATTATAAAATGTCATAATAATAATGTTCAACATGCACATTAATGCAATAATTTACAACTGAAAATATATAATAAAGACGTATATCATGATTGCAATTAAATACTTTTTTATTTAATTTCATGTAAAAAAAATATAAGTATAGAGGTGCTAATAGGATTATAAAAAAATACAGCTTGCTGTTTCATTTATATACAGTATAAATGATTTATCCATTAACATGTTTGTTTTTGATGCTAAAAAATGAGTCAAAAAAGTACTAAATGTGAGTAATAATAATAAACGAAAGATAATAAATGTCATTGAACTTGAATGATAATAAAAATTTTGAAAAAATAAAAATTTTTTGACATTAATAAAAAAAAGGTATGAATAATATCGGATGGTAATGAATTTCATATATTTATTTTTGATTAGATAAGAAAATAATGTAAAAGTTTTTATGATATATTTTGAGGTTTGGTTTTTAATATTCAAAGCATAGAATAATACAAAACTTTCGTTTTGATATCTCGCTGTTGTTTGAAAGTGATGTTGGTATTTTTTACATTATATTTATTAACTCTCTCTTTCTCTTGAACTATTATGTATTTTAAAAAAATAAAAAAATCTGTAAACAATAAATAAATATTTATAAAATATTTCAAAATTTGTATAATAATAATTTTGTGTTATGAAATTTTTACAGAAAAATTTATAGACAGAAATATAATAAATCCGTTAAATAAACCGTTATTTATGTGTTTTTTTATAAAAAAATTTTGTTTTATTTCGTCATGATTATTTTTTGATAGTTTATTAGATTGAATATGTATGTAGTATTTTAATTAAAAATTTTTGCACATGGTGTGATATATGTTAAACCACAAAATATGTATGTATTTATTATAATATGGAAATGTGGTAATTTCTATTATACGTTTTATGATATCTATGTGACTAAAATTTGCTGGATTAATTGAATTCTTGAAACACGGATTAATATTGTGTTTGGTGTTTGATTATAAGCATGCATCATTTTTGATGACATTCATTTATTTATTTATTAGTAATTTAAAGCTTAATAGAGATTTATGGGTGTTGTCGTATTTAATTATGGAAAATTGATAAATTTGAAAAATAATGGATTTGGATTGTGGTGTAAGGGATTCAAACCCAAATGGGCCCAAGTTAGACTGAAAGATCGTGGTAATCGGTTCAAACTATGTTTTTCCACAAATGCAACTAAAAATAAGTTTTTTCATTTACTTCCATTTTTCTAGATCCAATTATCGATTCGTGACAGCCGTTTTCTTATTTTTGTCTATTTTTGGTAAATTGACTCAGAATTTTCCTATTTTTCTGCTAAATTCTTATTTCATAGTTGAAAAATAGTTTTTGAAAAAATGTATAGTGACAAATATTTTTCTTCCAAGTACTTATTGAAAATTTTACGCAGGATTTCAGTTTAAATTATCAAAAAATGTGCTGATTTGATTTATTTCTACTTACTTTTAAATTTGTTGTTTTAAAACCTATTTTCAGCCCCCCCCCCCTACTACAAAAAAGCCTGTGGTATTTGCCAATTTGAAAGCTTCAGATTGCAAAATAGTATTTTTTTAAATTATTATTTTTTCCAATTTTTGAATATCAAATGAAAATCTGATCAAAAATTTAGATTTCTCAAGAAATTTTACCATAGGGTACTAAAATAAAAAAAATTTAGACAAAATTAAACATTTTCACTTAATTCTTTCAAAGAATACCAAAGGTTATACATTCTCAGGTAAAATTTCCCGAGGAATCTGAATTATTTGGTCAGATTTTCATTTGATCACGTGACTTGGTTCATGCTTGGCGAAAAAATGCTGAAATATAGTATTTTTTGATTTGGGGCTTTATGGAATTTCAGCGGAATATATGCTTTTTATCGTACTAAAATAAAAAATATGTTATCAATTTTGTACCAATTTACTCGCAATTTATTATTTATTATTATAAAAAAATTATAAGTTTCTTTGTTTTTTAATTCAATGTGAGTCATTTCCTGAATACACTGCAGACATTTAAACATTTTTTTGGGAAGGGCCTACATACTGTACAGCTTAATAATTATGTTCATCCGGCAAAAATAATATTTTTTTTTACAAAAATAAAAAATAACAAAGCCTTGCAAAGAATATTAAAAACAAAAAATGTATTATTCATTTTATTTATTTGCAGTTGTTTTTTTAAAATTCTTCTGATTTATTATTTTAATTTTATATTAAAAGTGTAACTGTAAAACGTTACATAACTTAATTACAGATGTTGAATATAAATGGGTTTCGTATGCAATAAAAAATTATAACTTAATATAATTTATTGCTTGACACATTGTCAGTTCTATTTCTTTCAAAAAAAATTTTTTTTTTTAAAGTACATTCTTGCAAATTTATCTGTTGCTTGATCTGTTAAGTATCATTTTTTAGTAAATTAACAAATACATACTTCCTACATTTATTTTTAAAGCACAGATTTAATCTATTAATATGTACGCATTATCAATTACTTATTCGCTATCAATCATTTAAATATTTGAGATTATTTATGTGATTTTAGATAGAAAGACAAATTTTTTAATAATATTTACAGTTATAAATGGTATTTTTAGTATTTGCAACACTGCATCGACTGTATCAAAAATAAAATTTTAATTAAACTTTCAAAACATATTTAAGTAATTAAAAAAAAAGTTTTAAAGCTTATTTATAGAAAAATTTTTCTTTTAATATTTTATGGTAAATAAATAAAAATTTTTCATTTATGTTTTCAAAGAAAAATTATTTTATATATATGTTACTGTCAAATCCTGTCAAATCCCAAAATTTGTTTAGTTCAAAATTTTAGTCATCTGAAAATTAAATTTTGTAAAAATTAAGCAAAGGCTCTTGCATTTAAAATTTCTATATAGTGATAGAATAATGTTGGTGGTTAATGAAAATCGAACCCCATAAAATGCTGTGAATATAAATTAGGTTTTTGTATAAATCTATCATAATGCAGATTTAGGTCGAAAATTCTAACTCTGAAAAGATTTTCTCTGTATTCGGTCTTGCAGTTTTCGAGTTTCGTTCAATATCAGAATTGCCTGGAATACTCACAGGTTTCGTTCATAAATTACGTAAGACAATATTTAGAATTATTTACCCTCCCCCCCTCTTTAAACAATTTTGTAAGAAAATTCAAACTAGGGGTGTGTAGTTACCCGAAAGTCAGAAAATAATATCACAAATTACAGAAATCATATTGAGACGAGGAGATTTTAAATCAGGCGGAATCAGAGGCATGCGGTTACCCGCAATTCGGGTCAGTTATCTAAAATTTCGATCTTATTTGTCACAATTTTACGGTTCAGATTTCGTATGAAGCCCAAAACTTCCCGAAAAAATCTGCTATTACACTTTTGAATCAAAACCGTTTTTGAATACTCTAAATTAGACCCAACTCAAAGCAAATAACACGAATTTTCGGGTACCCAACTCGAATTTGGAAGAAATAAAACCAAAAAAATTATATTTTAAAAAGGTTTTCGAGGAGTTTTTCTTTTATACTCCAGTCATTTTGCGGGAAGAGGGGTAGAATAGGGGTAAGAGGGGTAAATCTTTTGACAGGCTAAGATTTGCTCTACAATGTTTTTTGGGTCGCTAAATCCGAATCCGGTATGCAATAGGGTTGGAAAATCGGGAAACACCCTTAAATCAGCAAAAACTACCCCTTTTAAGGGTTTTTTTTGCAAAATTTCGAAAGTAAAGCTAATATAGTCAAATATATTTTATTTTTTGATGATACATTAAGAATATATTGCGAATTTTTTATAATTGACCTAAATTAGGATGTATGGACTAATTATAAAGGGTGAAAACTACCCCCCAAAATTTAAAAAAATTAAAATTTTATTTTTTTGACTTTTGTTTGTGGAGTAAAGCATTTAAACATATTTTTTATAACCCCTAAATATATAAGTACATAAAAACCATGTTAAAATTTTAGTTTTTTACTTTCTTTTGTGGAATCAAGTATTTAAAATGTTTAATGCTATTTTAACCTTTCTTAAAACATATTCACCCCCCTGGGGGTTAAAACAACCCCTAAATTTATAAATGCATAAAAACCATGATTAAATTTTATTTTTTTTTCCTTTATTTTGTGGAATCACCCCTAAAATTTGATTATGGATTTTATGTATTTATAAATTTAGGGGTTGTTTTAACCCCCTCTGGGAGAGGGGGGGGTTAATATGTCTTATGATTATTAAAATGACATAAAACATTTTTAAATAATTTACTCCACAAAAAAAAAATAAAAAAATAAACTTTTATAATGTTATTACTATTTTTTTTAATTTATGGGGTAGTTTTCACCCTTTATAATTAGCCCATATATCCTAATTTTGGTTGATTATAAAAAAATCGCAATATCTTCATAATCTATCATCAAAAAATAAATTGTATTTGACCATGTTAGCTTTACCCCTAAAAAGGGGTAGTTTTTGCTGATTTAAGGGTGTTCCCCTTAGTTGTTAGATCTATCAGCATCAATAGGAATAAGGGGTGGAAGGGGCAACCTCCAGTTCTTTCAGAACGTGAATTTTCTATGTATTTTAGTAATTTTTTGGTAATTTGTTAGAATTAAATTGAAATTCGGTTCTCTCACCTCCAAAAAGAAATTTTTGAAAATTCGCACCCCAATAGGTTTCTGGATCTACCCCCTTAAAATCTAGTAAATTCTAAATTCTTGTCCATAACATATACAAAAATAATATTAAAATACTAGTACTATATAAAAAAATTAATTAAAAGTTTTTATATTTTTAAATATAAATAAATAAATTCTAAAAAAAGAAACTTTAATGCAATGTCAATAAAATAAAAAAAACTTTAAATGAACTTAAAATTTACTTTAATATATATATTTTTTTGAAAAACCTTTTTATTTTATATATACGTCATAAAATAATAGTTTAAAAACATTCTATAAATTATAAAAAAAAAACTTACTATTACTTTTAAAACTTAAATATCTAACAAAACGAGCTAAAAAAAGGATAAAAAAAACTTTAGTCAATTATTATTTAAAAAGTTTTTTGATTAATGAAACCAATTGTTTTCCTTTCAATAAATACAGTAATACTTTTGCAACAATTTATTTGTTTTAATTGAAAAAGAAAAAAATTTATTCGTAAATCATATATAAAAAATAAGTGCAAAAAATTAGCAGTTTATAAAAATGCGTGTCACGCATTCGGAAACATATCTCACGAATGGTTATTTCCTGTATATATTTAATGCCACATATATTCATCCGGCTTAAATGAATGTTTGCTTTAGCTTATATAATAATTATAACATTAGTAAAGACCCTTATTTAGAGAAATGATTTATTATAAATAGAATGTTTTTTTTTTTGAGTGTACATAAGGGACAACTTAATTATTTAACTTGATAATTTTTATTTCGTATTTTGAGAACTTAATCTATATTAATGAGAATTTATTTAGACTTTTAATTAATCTCTTGATCAACGTAGGTAAAATTTAGCTAATAAAAAAGTCTTGTGTGTTGATGTGCGAGCGGCGAGAAAATAATAATAAAAGCATCAAAGTTTTTTTAAGACTTTTATTTTCCACTGTATAAGCTCATTCAAGAGAATTCTTTCGATATTATTAAAATATCGATTATTATGAGTTAATACCGTAATAAAGAGAAAATTTTTTTTTCTATTTTTCTTTGTACCAACACAAAGAAATATTTTTATTTATAGTTTATCATGAGATGTTTTATTATAAAAATAGAAAATACGCCTCGCTTCTGCAAGCTTTTATCTACTCGGTTTGTAATTAAAATGTAAGATTTGTCAAAATTTTTTGAAATTATATTGTCGAGAACAGAAATTGAAAATTTTTTAAATAATTTAAAAGGATCTTTATTAAGTATAGAAAATTTACTGTAGACTTTATACGACTGGACTTTATCATATAACTATAAATTATCAAATCAAACCACGCCTAGAAAATTATACAAGTCTAAAAAGGGATTTTCTTTGAAGTATTATGTATGAAAGGTATAACCCATAAGTTATAAGGGTTTTATGATAACTATCTTTTTGAGATTGGTCAAAGCGACTATCATATAATTTCCGCTTCTTTTTTCAAAGTTATACCAGATTTTTTAATAAAATCGTGTTTTTATTTAGTTATTTTTATTTTTTTCTAGAAATGTCACTATTAGATTACATTACTGTGCTTGAATTTGGCATAAATTGCTTTAATGTCCAAAAATTTGCGAAAAATTTCTCGGAAACTGTTTTTTTTTTTGTGGAAATGGAATCAGAGTAAAAGCTTGCACTAACTAACTATACTTAGGACATGCAAGGATCCCATGCCACAGATCCATTTAAATCCAGTGAGAACTGGTACACACTATGTAAATAAATTACTTTAACTTCGAGTTGCTTAATTCTTAAAATATTACAACTATAAATTGATCATAGATGAAAAATCATTAAACAAGGTACCGATGCCAGTCCTCGGGAAGATTTATTTTGCCGATTTTATTTGTATGATTTGTTTGTGAAAGATGTTAATCTTATACACTACAGTTGTTTCATCATTAATAAATATTTTAAATTTGTAACAACATTTCGAATGTATATAATTTACTTTATGCTAGCAAATCTTAAAGACTTCAATGTTTTTTAAATACATTCGAACTTTATCTCGTATTTTATTAATTGATAATTTAATGTCTTGAAATTGATCAATTAATAAAATACATATGTTTAATCATGCACGTATCCAGAAAATTTTTTCGGGAGGGGCCGAAAATTTTTGGAGGTGGACCAGGACCTAATAATATTAAAATTGATGGTTTAAATTTCTTAAATATCAATTATAAAATTTAATTGCTTCTAAATTTAAATTTTAGTATATAAGCAACAATTTATTGTTAATAAAAAATTTAAACATTTTGAAATTAAGGTAAAAAATGTTGCTATTTTTTCAAAATTTTTCATTTCGTAATATGGATTCCCAGTGAATCATTCGTATTTTTGGTCACTAAAAACGATTTTGATTTTTTCATCCGTTTTCCGATAGCCAATTTTGAGTTTAGTCCACCATTCCGAATTTAAAAAATCGGATTTCAGAATCGTCATCATGATGCGACCCTGGAAACATAAAAGCTTTACTAAAATTCCACCCAATCAGTAGTATTTTTCAAAAAATATGAATTTTACTAAACAATTCAATGCGGATAATGAATATTGAAGGAAACGTAAGTAAATCTTTGTTAACCCATATGAATAACAATATATTTTTAAAGTATACTCTGTATCCAAAAAAGAAAATATTAAACAAAAAATTTAACTTATTGTGTTATAAAAACTGTGAAATTATTTAAAATTATTTAAAAAAGCATACTATTATTTTTGACTCGCGCTTATATATAACTTTAAAATGACTTTTCTCTTGCGAGAAAAAGCGACATCTGCATTTTAAATGTTCAAATCAAAATCAGAAAAGCAAATCATGATTTGTGCATAACTTTAGAACTCGAAATTAAGTACTTTTCAAAGTGAAATTATTATTTAATATTAAATAAATTGTTACAATAGGGGTATTACGTTTATATATTCAATTTAAAAACTGACGCGTGTATACACCTTATAAAATCAGGAAATACTTGTCAAAAACAGCATGTAATTCAAGATTACGCATTAATCAAATGATAACCAGTAAGATAATTTAAATTTCAAAAAAATAAAAAATTGAGAACATAACGTAACTTGGAAGTTATAAATATTAAAGCCTTAAGGGAATTGTATAATCTTAAATAATAATAATGATAATCCGTATAAATATAAAGAAAAGATATTTTCTAACGGATACTATTATCATGTATGAACGCATGAGAGTTATTGCATAAAAATTTAATAACATACGAGGGCATTACACTTTATAAAACGAAGTAGAAGACAAGGAAGAAAATTTTATTCAAGGTCGATTTAACTCTTTGATAATAATTTTATTACGTTATTTAATGTTTGTTTTTTCAATAAGAGTAATTCACAATTAAAAAATAACGATTTTTTTAGGTTATAAAAATGACCTTAGTATTGATCGTTACAGTGTACACATCGTTAAATGAATGAATCAATACCACGTAATGTCAGGTGTTTTCACTACGAAAATTCAGGTCACGATGGTCTAGAAATATTACAACCATGACGATTTAAAAAAAATGTATTAAATACACGCATTGATCGTTTTATTTATCTTTTTTAATAAAATACTATGTTTTTTTGTTAAGGAAAAAATAACGTTTGTCATCGTGAAAAATGTTTCTTTGCAATATATTTTTCTTATGCATTTTTTTTGAAATTTTATACGTAAAATGATTAACGATCTTTTCGTTTTAAATTTATATCAAAAAAGTTTTTTAGCTTGTACTATATTTTTGTTATAGTAAAAAAGTTTGTAAAATAAAATTTTTAATATATTTTATGCAAGTTGGTTATATTGGCATTAAAATTTAAAATGACGGTTTAAGTAATAATTAAATAACTTTCTTTATAAAATATTTATCATCGTAAAGGATAATCGATGAAAATATAAAAATAAAATAAATGTATTTAAGTGTTTAAAAACATGTATATGTGTCAGTTATAATACACCTTGCACATGAAAAGGTAATAAATAAATAGAAATCTAAGCTTTCACAAAATGTAATATATTATTTAGGAGTTTTACATAAAAATCTATATGGTGTTTGTAACAGAAGCAAATGAATAATTTTTTTTACATTTGTGGAATGCTTTTTTTTTTGAAAATATAAGCCATAAATGTAAATACTAACAACTCCTGTAAATTAACAAAAAATTATATTTTTCTTGTCAGCGTCCAGAATGTATGTATTTCCTGGCTGCTAAAACATATTTTTTTTGTTTGTGACGAGAAAAATCGTATGAAACCGTAGTCGATAAAAAAATGCCCCAAATCAGAGTTTACCATCCTTGGCTTCGCCTCGGAAGTTAATATATGTGCGGTTTGGTTCATTCTTTACTTTTCTGAAAACGGGTTCGTAACATAATAATTTGCCTGGCTATTTGCGGATAAGCATAGTGATTTGGCCCTGAAGCAAAACCTAATCTAAATAGTAGCATTAAAAGTTATTAGGGTTGGAGGGGGCCACCTGTTGGGGGGGGGATTAGATTTGAGACTTAGGGCCTTATCGGACCCAACATAGTAATTTTAAATACAAAGTATTCTTTTTTATTTCAAATTTAGATTCTGGAGCAAATTTTAGGTCCAAATAAGATTTTGGTTTTAAAAAAAATACCCATTTTTTAGACCCAAAAAAAGTTTTATTTTTTTTTTAAGACTTTTAGATGTTGCAGTGTTTTATCAATTTCTTCTGCATCCCTTTAACATCTGTGAAAGACTTTTTATGGTGGTATCTTGTCTTCCACCCAGACCCTGTTTTCTTCATTTTGACTCTAAAATCATTTATTTGACTCTAAATGAAAAAAAAAGATGTTTTTGGTAGTTACTACCATTTTTATTGTATGTTTGTTGCAGCTGAAGAGTGTTAGTGATTATCTAATATTTTGGGTCATACAGACCTATTTTGCATCTACTTTTAGCATTACCCAGAAACAACGGCCCCAAGAAGCCCATTCAGGTCTGTAGAATCTGTAGAACCCAAAATCTCAAATAATTACCAAACGTTTTCCCCTACACTGTAAAAAGTAACTTTCTTATATTAACAAAAAAATTAGAACATTTTCGAAAAATTAGTAAATTTTCGAAAAAATTTGTAAATATTCGAAAAAAGTCGTAAATTTACTAAATTATTAACAAAAAATTGGATTATGCTAGATTTTTTTTTGTGAATTCGCAAGAAAAATTGATAATTTACAATTTTTTTTCGAAAATTTACAAAAAGTAGTTGTTACAAATTTGCAAATTTTTTCGTAAAATCACTAAAAAAAATCGAGAATTCTCAAATTTTTCGATAATATACTAAACTTAGTAAATTAACGATTTTTATCGAATATTTACAAAATTTTTTGAAAATTCGCTAATTTTTTGAAAAAATTCTATTTTTTTTGTAAATCTAAGAAAGTTACTTTTTACAGAGTACAACATCTTTTTTTTTTTATTAAGAGCCTTATGAAAGCTTTTTGGGTCTAAAAAATGGGCCTTGTACTTTTTTGAAACCAAATTCGTATTTGGACCTAAAATTTACTCCAGAATCTGAATTTGAAATAAAAAAGAATACTTTTTATTTAAGCTTCTTAAGTTGGATCCTGCTGGTTTCAGGGTTGGGTTCTACGACCCAAATCTAATGCCCCCATTAGATGGCCCCCCAGCAAACTTAACAATTTTTATATGAAATATTCTTAGTTATTTTGATTTGTTTTCAAGATATATATCTGAGTGTATCGTTTAAATTAACTCATTCTGTATTTTTTTGATGTTCAAAAACCGATTTCGGAAAATTTTAAATTATATTTCGGGGTATTAAAGGTGTCCTAAAGGGACCAAAAAAAATTTTTCTTCAAAAGTGGTGGAATGTTTTCTAGCCTGTGAGCAGAGTATTGTGTGTTTGTAGCCCTAAAAACCGGATTTTATGGACAGTGGCCCCAAAAGTAGGATTTTTTAACAGTGTTAGTTATTGGAAAAATTAGATTTGAGTAGCAATTTTTTTCACATCATTAACATTAACATGGTTAACATTTTCTCAAAACTTGTTCTTAAATTTCTCAAACTACAAAAAAACTAAGGTTAAAAAATTCGAGAACTTGAAAGTATATATCATCCACTAATACTAATTCTGAAATAA
Organism: Anagrus nilaparvatae; assembly: GCA_022575985.1. Classification (NCBI taxonomy): domain Eukaryota; kingdom Metazoa; phylum Arthropoda; class Insecta; order Hymenoptera; family Mymaridae; genus Anagrus; species Anagrus nilaparvatae. The sequence goes on along the minus strand of JAKSXM010000238.1, from coordinate 6,181,851 downwards.
ATTTCAATTGAATATCCTATTTTCAATTCACCTTATTCAATCTCTATAGCAAAAAAAAAAAAAATTTAATCTAAAATTATTAGTTATTTAGTTAGATCCTTTTTTCCTCTATAAATCCACCAATTAGTTTCTCTTTTCAATGCACACAGAAATCCAGCTCAGTATAAATTTTCATTTTCTCCACACATGTGTTATTTCATAAAAAAAATATCAATATAGCTTAATTAAATGAAAAAATAAAAAAAGTACACATAAAATATCGATTTTAATAAAATTTGAAGCATACAGAAAAAAACTTGGTATTTATTAATACTAATAAAAATATTTTATGTATGAATACAAATTTTTTAATTAAAATATAATATGTTATTAAAAAATATTTGACATTTATACATAAAGGTGAAAATCATATCTCTCGTCTTTCATAATTTTTTTTGAAAAAAAAGGTAGCTTATAATGTACTCTACATCTTTTATGTGATGTTGAATATGTAACGTACATAAAACCCTAAGGGAAATTTTTGGTATTACCTTTTTATCTCTATTTTTTTTGCACTTATTAAATTTTAAATTTCATGTACAGAAAAGTTTTATAATTTTTTTATTTATTTTGATGAATTTATTATAAAAGTATGGCAATGAAAATTTTTTTTGATAATTACAAAAGTGACGTAAACTAATAATATGTTTTTAGTGTTTTTATTCATGCTATTTAATTTCTTTGTTATTTTATACAGTCACGATTTATAGTTTTGTTTTATGAAAATTGACATGAGGATTAATTATACATTTGCATTGATTGGTGTAAAAAAAAATGAAAATTTCAATTGGTACAAAATACAGTGAATTAATTTATTTTGAGTTACATTAAGAGAACAAAACAAATTGATATCTGTCAATGAAATAAATCTTTATTACACTACAAAAGCTTAACAAATTCAAAATAAATGAGTACATTTTTTAAATTCTGTACACACAAATAAAATTAAGCAGGTTCGTCAAAAGAGCTTAAATTTTAAATCAAATACAATCAGCATTTTAAGTTAATTAAAAAAATCAATGTTTTACATGTCCTCGACAAAATGTTTGCTTCATCCTGCACGCAATCTACAAGCATTCTATGTATTATGATTTTCTATGACTATTGTTCAAGATATTTACAATTCTAAAAATAAATGACTTTGTGAATCTTTATGTCATTAGTTTAATCCTTGTTTTTAATGATCTTGTAATATTATTTTTAATAAAATGAATTACGTTTTAGCTACAAAATAACAAATTATTTCCTGAAAAAAATGACAATATTATAATTGGGGTTTTAATAATTTATGCTGTAGACCAAAGTTCAGGGTGATTTAATATTCGTGAAAATGGGGTGTACTATTGGCACCAAAAAATTTTTAATTTTTTAATTTAACTGCTTTTTTATAAATGAGGAAATTGAATGAAAATTTTACAATTTTTTGTGATAAGAAGATTTTCAAAATTAGGGCGAAAAGGAAAACCATATTTTTCCGGCCTTTGACGCTTTTTTAGCCTAAAAATCTAGTTCTTTACTAAAATGTTGATTCATTTCTGGCTATACCCCAAAAATTCTGGTTCAATTACCGTCAATTTTTCAATCCCAATTTTTTTTATTGTGTAAGTTCCTAGCCCCGAATAGCAACCATGTCCATTTTTTCATTCTGTTATCTTTGCGTGTAGATAAATACATCCATAAAAATATCATAAAATGTAATGCTTTTTATTTCTTTGTTAGAAAAAAATACATTTTGTAAAGTAATAAAAATTGTAAAATTAAAAAAAAAGCACAAATTCCCTGGAATATTCGCAAGTTTAAATTTTAATACGAAACCCAGCAAAATCCTTTATTAATATTAAAATTCAATTTAATTTCCAATCGCTATAAAGAACCTGCATATTTTAAATTTTAAATTCCTATTACAACACGTTCATACACCCCACCAAAAAAAAAAAATTATTATACTTCAATGCATATATTAGCTGTGCATATTTTGAAAAATCAATATTCAGATACCTAAATAGCAGCAATCTCATGCATTTAAAATATGAAAAATTCTAAAAAAAATTTAAATAAAATTTCGATAAATATTTTAGATTTATTAAATGCTAATTTTCTAGCTTTTTATGATATCGATTAAGTTCAAGTTCAATGTGAAACATAAAATAATACTTGGTAGATTTAAAAAAAGGGGTTGTTACTTGAGCAACACCAATCAAGCATCATCAGAATATATTTCTATTGTGCAAATACACATAGGAAAGAAAAATTTTACAACATATTATTTTGCAAGGTCGTTTAGACATTTTGAAAATGGGGGGTAGTGTATAAACTGCTACATCTCTAAAATACATCACAGGGGGTGAATTTCTGTATGGAGTGACGTTAGCTTCTCACATATTATTTCCCTGCTACTAAAATTTTGCAAATCGTGAACTTGTATTCTCCCTATTGAATTGAACGTGTCCCCCGAATAATGATTATCTTATATACATAATATTGAAACGTGTGTATGATTTTTTTAATATTAAAAAATTTTTTTTGAAATGAAATTCTATGTACGAAGAAATAAGTTTTTTATGAATATTTTTATGACTTTTATTTGAATGAAAATAATGTTTACTTTATTTTTTGTTTTAGGTAAGTTTGGCTGCAAGGCTCCTTCTTGATTATTTTATTCTAATACAATCGATAATCTGAAAATTTAATTAAGGTAACAAATTATATTTAATCCTCCAGCATCGTTAATTTCAATATATAATCAACAGGGTACGTATTATAAATGAATAAATTTTAATTCGTATTGTATGAATTTATATAGTTTAATTTATTCTGAAAATCTTCTTTACAATCTGCACTTAAAAATCAATACGATTTAAAAACCTTTTTTTCTATTCATTGATAGATTTAGGTAATTCGTTTTCAATACATAATTATAAAATAATCAAACTTTTATTTTGTACTTTTGACTTTTTCACTCTCGTCCAATTAAAATTTCAACTATACTTTAATATGTAAATGGAAAAGTTAGAATTTATTATAAATTTATTTTAATTTTCTTGATTTTTTTGGAAAATTAGTTATTCTGTATTCAAAGTGAGTATTGTATGAACGTCTTATTGGTTTTTGGAAATACGTTTTGAAATGAACTTTTAGACTATTGATGCGGCTTTTGCTTAAGATTTAATTAAATATGTGATTAAATAATTTTAAGCTCGGATTGATAATGGGTTTTATGAACAAGATTTAATTAGCAATTACTAGCAAAAAATATCACAGAATGGCCCAAATCGCACGTAAATTGCAATCCAAGGTGATCCAAGGATGACAAACTGCGATCTGGGATATTCTTTTCTTTCGTCAGTGGCAAGAAAACACGTACTTTCAAATCGTCCTGCGTCCTGGAAATACTGCACACTGGCAAGATAAATTATTAAATAAGTAAAAATTAAATAGAGGCTGGAGCCCCCCACCTCAGAAATAAAATGGAAAATGCAAATTTTGTATTTTAAGCCCTGAATTTTGAAAAATTGTTGCGAAAAATGGTTTTTTATTGGCAAAAAAGGTTTTTTGTTTTTTGATGCTAACGCTCAGACTGCAAAGTTTTTTCTTTTTTTAGTAATTAAATTGCTAATTACCTAAAATTTTCTAAATATTGGTTTTTTGAAAATAAAATTTACTTTTGGATTTCTAGTCATCAAGGGTCAAATGTGAACAAAAAAGTCTTAAAGTTTGCCTTTTCTTTAAAATTTAAAATTTTTAGCTGCTTAAAAAATTTTAAAACTAGAGTATACTCAATTGCTTTTAAAATATAATTTAATAATTTTATTATTTAGGGCAAAATCCATAATATACTTACAATTGTGGGTGAAAATTAATATATTATAGCTAAAATATCCAAGGCTAGAATCCTGATACTCTGTACAGGCTCTATTTAATCTTATAATTTTTCTCAAATATTGCAAAATATGAATGAAATTTATTTGTTTTTTTAATTAAAAATTTAGTATTAATTTAATCTTGCATAATATCATTCACAGATAAAGTGTCAAATAACTCATTAAAATCATGTAACACTATGAATAAAAAATTTGTCACACATTAATAGCGTAAATAAAAATTAAAATTTCACAACATTCCATTATAAAAAACATCTTTATTTTCTAAAAATTCCCATTTTTACGATATCAATCACACCTACACATTAACAACTGACATAAAATACCGTATATCGAGATTTTTTGCTGACATTGTATTTGTAAATGTACCCAAAAAAAAGTATCATTATTATTAGGCGCAATCTACGTAAGCGTTTGTATACGAATTCGCATGCAAATATTTGCATCGTGCCAACCTATGCAGAGAAAAAAAATAATTATAGTCCGCGATGAATGGCGCGAAAATTCAAATTTTAAATAAAACGAAAGGTAATAAACTTGTTAAATAGTTTAATTTTTAAAAAATTATTGTTTATAAAACCATTTTAATTTATTTAAAGTTTATTTTTAAATAAATTTTTTAAAAATTTAATAATTTTAACCATTTAGGTTTTTAGATTTATTTAAATTTTCAATTTTCGCGCTTTAATTATCGCACTAGAGGGAGCAGCAAAAGTATTATTAAAATAAGCATAGGTTGGCACGATGCAAATATTTGCATGCGAATTCGTATACAAACGCTTACGTAGACTCAGCCTTATTATGTATTCTATTCTTGATATAAAATTGGCAAATCGAACATGAGAATACTGTTATGTTGTGGTTTTTCGCTACTATGCGAATTACGAAATTTGATCTATACAACTAAAATTTATATGTATTTTCTCGAGTACTATTCTTTTGCAAATGTAAATAATAACTACTTTTTGTAATGAAAAAAAAAGTTTCTATTTTTTTATCTTTTTATTCGCAATAGAGAAAAAAAAATTAAATTCATTATCTTAATGGCTTTAAAATTTATTTCTGTGTCGACATAAATTTTTTTTATGACCTTATATTTTGAGTTTAAATTTACAAAAAGGTTTTTTTTTAACGCACATGTTAAGAATCAAAAAGCACATACAGGAACTTCGTTGTCTTATATTTTTTTCTTTTATTCTCCGGAAGTCACTTCCGGTTTTACATTTTTTAAATTATTATTATCGAGCAGCAGAAACTTCTTATTTCTTTTGAAGATCCATCACATCTGATACATTTTAAAGGAATACAAAAAAAACGTCATTTTATATCTTTTTTATATTTTTTTTTACAATAAAACAAAGTTACTATTATGTGTTAAAAAGAAATGAAAAGTAGGTATCAGATTATAAAAAAGAGCTTTTTTTAGATTTTATGCAATTGTTTTTTTGGGATCCGTTTTTTTGTGAGATTTTTAATGTTTTTGGGAATGTAGATAGGTTTTTTATATATAAAAAATAATAAAATATACTCGAAAATAGAGATAGTAAAGCTTTCAAATTGTGTGTTTGTATGAATGTGTGTAATACTGATAAAAATACCTTCGTTTTAGAAAGATTCAGACCAAAAAAAAAATAAACTGCTAATCGATATTTTATTATCAAACTTGAATTTAGTTTTATTTTGCAGATTTATGTAATAAAATAGTTACAATTTTTTAGGGGAAAATAGGTCATTTTTTATTCCTAAATTATCGAATTAATCGAAAAAAAATTTTTTTCAATAAATTGGAATAAATTAAATTGATTTTATAGGTAAATATTTTTGTTTTTATACACTGTAAAAAGTAACTTTCTTAGATTTACAAAAAAATCGAATTTTTTCGAAAAATTAGTAAGTTTTCAAAAAATTTTGTAAATATTCGATAAAAATCATAAATTTACTAAATTTAGAGAATTCTCGATTTTTTTTTTGTGAATTTACGAAAAAAGTTGGAAATTCAGAACTATTTTTCGTAAATTTACTATTTTTTGAAAATTTTCGAAAAAAAATAGTAAATTATCAATTTTTCTTGTGAATTCACAAAAAAAATCGAGAATACTCGAATTTTTTTGTTAATATACTAAATTTATTAATTATACGATTATTTTCGAATATTTACAAATTTTTTCGAACATTTACTAATTTTTCGAAAATTTTCTAATTTTTTTGTTAATATAAGAAAGTTACTTTTTACAGTGTATTTATGAAAATTAAATATTGGAAAAATACTGTTGTGAATACTTATTCATAACTTTAGGCTAAGGCTCAATTGAATCATGTTCTTATTACATAAAAAAGTGAATAAAATCACCTAAATTTCGCTCTGCAGCTAAAGCAAAAAGTTGTCAAAAATTAACTTTTCAAAAATTTATCTAAAGCTCCGAAAAATTAAGCACTATTAATTTCTCATTGATAAATTAGTGAGGGTAAATCGCTTCACCAGACCACCCGAAAAAGTAGTCCAGGCAGTCACGGGACGACCTGTACCCTTTCAAAAATAGGTTCGCTTTAATTATGTCATAAGCATAGCCAAGCGTCACCAAAGCTTTATATTTTCCTTACTCATTAGTTTAAGGCACGAATTTTTTATAGTTCATCATTTCTTATATAATGTTTTAAATGCATTTCATTTGCGAGTTTGGTATATGCCCCCTACACAAAAATTTTTTACTAAAAAAAAGCGGGAAATTCAAATTATAATTTTCTAAAATTCCTTAATTTTACATTTCCTTAATTTTTCTGCATAGCAACAGTGGAATTATCTATTTAAATTCTTCATATTTTTAAAATAAAGTCTTCTATTTTATCATGAAAACCTTGAACTTGTAATAAATTCCGCACGAATACACTTATCATCTCCCTTTGCTATTATGTTTAAAAAAAGAATCTTCAATACAATTTAATATATTACAGTCTTTTCATGTACTTAATATGATAAAAAATATTTTCCCAATAAAAAAAAAAGATAATAAAAATATAATAACGACAAAAGCAGCGTAAGTCTAATAGTTTACTATAAAGAATTTGATGTATGGATGCAAGAAAATATAAGAGAACGTGCAATAAGTTAAATACAGTGTATCTTTTGAAAGCTTTTGCTTTTGTCTTGAAGCGCCTATATATATTATGTAGTTGAAAACTGTATCGAAAACATTATGAGGCTAGAAAATAGTAGTAGTGAAGAGCAAAGTAAAGCTCGCTGTACTTTCTCGAATATATATATTGAAAATGAGAGTTGTTGTGGAAGAACGAGATAGAAAATGGCAGAGGGTTCGAGGGTGTCTGGCAACGGTTGGTCGGTCCAGAGAGAAACTTCTGGGGGGTTGATATTGATTGCGCTCTCTCGTTTGTACAGCAATGGACCAAGTTTAGAAAAAAAGCTTTATATCTCTTTTTACGTACTTGGCGCTATACTTTTCCTTTTTTTATTTATGCTTTCAGCCCTTTTTTTTTAAGCTTAAAGTTTATCCAATGTGCGTGATGTTCGATGTTACGTACTTGATTGTTTACCTTTTATGGATCTTATCACTTTATATTTGCTAATTGTGTTTTCATGTAAATTTATTTAAAATTTTATTCAAATTTTCTATTGAAAATTTTTTAGAGATAAAATTTTAAGTTTTATGTTTGTTTTAGTACTTATATTAAAACTTAAATATTATCTGTAACTTTTGCTAACTTTAGAATTAAAGTATTATATGGGAATACCTATAGAGTTTAAAATCTATGGTAATGATTTTATAACAAAGTGATTATATTCAAATTCATATTGATTCAGCATTTTTATCCTATATAATACTCTAAATTTATTCATATTTAACAAAACTTTATTCTGAATTGTTTAACATATGAATTGGAAAAACCACAGGGAATTTTTAAAAAAATTTTTGAAAAATTATTGGGATTTCCCAAAAATGAGTGCATGATCATTGTTGTTTTCATCAATAAAGTATTTTTCTGAATGTTATCTAGAAAAAACCTGTCTCATAGGAATTTTCAATTTTAAGCTTTTGTAATACATATTTTAAAAAAGTACAAAAATAAGAAATTTAATACCAACCTTTTTTAATTTAAAAATAATTCAGCGTAAAATAAAAATTCATCCTGTGTTTTTTATGTATTTCAACTTAATTTACATACATCTACAGAATAATATAATTAATTTGTTCATTTTCTACTTCCTTCCTTTATACTTAATGTGAGAGATTTTTTCAAACGTAAAAATATTCCTTACTTTTAAATTTACAATAGGTAAATTCAATAGACTAATAATTTTTAATTAATTTTTTTATTGTTTATGAAATAATAACATGTGCGTATTTTATTACTCATTTTATATTTTTTAAATAATTAAAAATTTTAAAAAGTGTTTTATGTATACAAATTTAAATAATACCGCTTAAGACAATATATTGAGTTTCGCTGTTCCTACACTTGGCGTCGTTACTACTGCTCTTGTAAAGTGTAAACTGTCATGGCCGCTAGTTGAACTTCAGGTTCGTTGCTCTTCTGCTCTGCTGTAATCAAAATAAATCATTTTTTACGTTTTTATAATTAAAAATATATTGATTACAATTACTTAGTAAGTTAATTTTTAATATTATTTATAAAAATACTTATTCTATAGGCTTTATTTTTGTAAAATTATTAGCAAATACAAGCATACGGTTCTCTCGAACGGTTTATTATTGTTGTGATAAATTAATGTATATACACAGAGACGAAATTTTTCATGATATTATTATCTTTATTATTTTATTTCTTTTTCTTTTATTGATTAAAATATAAAAGAGAATTTTAAATATTTTTTATTTTTATTTAACAAACTTTTAAATTTTAACAAAATGTTTAAAGCATAAAAATTGTTTTATTAATTATGTAACTTTTTGTTTACTTTTTAAATCAAAATAAAAATAAACAAAAATTACATTAAAAAGTATACTTTCTTTCAAAAATTAAATTTTGTGTAAGAATTTGGAAAAGCAAAATTATTTTAAAGTATAATATTATTTTATTTTTAGATTATACAGATATACTGAATGTACAAAAATAAATGCAAGATCAGCTAAGAAACATGATCTATGCAAACACACAAAATTCAATAGGAGAAGAAAAAAAGTTACTCAGCACAGAAGTAGTAATTCAAAAAGCTTTTACAAGTAGCGCATCAGGTGATTTTCCGTTAAAAACATTTATATTAAATTCACAAAAGCATATAAAATGTGTATTAGAAATAATATTTGATAGGTACGCTAGTGAATCAGTGTTAAGACTTAAATTTGAAAAAAAAGTTGAATTTATATTTTTAACAATTAATCTCAAGATGAAAGGTAGGAATGATCCATTAGTATTTGAAATGTATCAACAGGAACAATCACATTATTACAAATCTAAGTACCGGAATATATTTAAAATACATGGAGAAATATCAAAAGAAATCCGAACTCGACAATTATTAATTCAGACAGCAACAATTTTTTATCAGTTTGCAGAAGATTTTTCAGATACTTTAATAAATATATTAAGAACCGAACTGAGAGAAAATAGATTTAGTGATTTAACCATAACAGTAAATAAGAAAAAATTCCAAGTCAATAAATTTGTTTTATATTATAGAAGTCCGGTATTCAAAAATATGATAAATACAGATATGCAAGAAAAGCAAACAAATAATATTAATTTTCCAGATTTAAATCCAGTCGTTGTAAGAGAATTTCTTAATTATTTATACACAAATGAATGTGATTTTAGTGTAGGTGTGCATGATATTTTTAAGTTAGCTCATATGTATGAAATTGAAGATTTACAAATAGACTGTGAAAATTATATGTTAAATAATATTAAGATATCAGATATAACGGATACATTAAAATTAATAAGCCTTGATTACAATAATAAATTAGATGTATTAAAAACAGAAGTAGAAAAATTTATAAATACAAACGAATCAATATTAATGCAAAATGAAAATTTTATAAGTTACTATTTAAAAACAATGAATTCAGATAACATCGACTTAATGTTAGCGTTAGCTATGGAACATAACAATGAAAATTTTACATTATGCGTTAAAGAATATATACGTAAAAATTTTGAAGAGGTTTTTAAAAATATTAAATTTCGTAATTTATTATTTGATAATCCATCATGGGGACATGATATTTTTGGTTATTTCATGAAATTCCAAAATGAACATAAAAATAAATAATATATTTAAGAAAAATTATTTTTAGTCTAAAACAGTATTGTACAGATATATCATTACATATTAAGCCAGAGATATATAACATATTTAAATTAAAAAAATTTATTGTTTATTTAAAAATATAATATTATTTTGTTTTTTCTTTTTACTTAAATTATATTAAATTATTAAAAGAATGAAGGTTCTATTATACAAAATTTTTTATAATTTAAAAAATTTCTTAAATACGTAATTTGCTTATTTATAAAAAAAATTATATTTTTTGTTTTTCTTATTATGAATAATTTATATTAACTTTATTTATTACTTATTTCTTTTTATTTATATATAATGTAAAAATAAATTACATGTTATTGAAAAACAGTAAAAGGGTCAATATATTTTTGTAAGAAAAATAATTATAACATTTATAATTTACTTTATTTGTGATAAATCTTATCATAAAAAATGTATAAAGTTATATAAGTTTGTTTGTTCATAAGACTGTGTGAGATATATTTTTAAGATTGTTTTGTAATTTTAAATAAAAAATTATATATCAAATACTTAAAATTTTAATTTTTTTTTTGTATTTCCCAGAAAACACAGGTATTTCCAGCCTTGGTTTATCTCTGAGATCTAATCCAACTCCTGAAACTGCATTTTTACTTTAGGCATTTATTTTTTCTTAAGAGTTCTGCCTGGACGCCATATTGTTTTTCAAATTTTTTATTTCTTTTTCGTTTTTTTATTAAATTAGAAATTTTTTTTGCATCTTATCAGAGTTGTCCCACATTCTTTATTCAATTTAGAAAAGTTTGGCATAAACACTTTTTTAATTTAATCAAAAATAAGGACATGATTTGGTGAGAAAAATTTTGAGTAAACTTTTTTCGACAATAAATTTTTCTCACCAAATCATGTCCTTATTTTTGATTAAATTAAAAAAGTGTTTATGAAAAACTTTTCTAAATTGAATAAAGAATGCGGGACAACTCTGATAAGATGCAAAAAAAATTTCTAATTTAATAAAAAAACGAAAAAGAAATAAAAATTTTGAAAAACAATATGGCGTCCAGGCAGAACTCTTAATTGTTTTTTATTTCCTGAAGGAATGCTTATGAATACTTTTTCCAAAATAATTTTTTACTTTAAGAAAATATATTCATGCTTTTAAAATAAAGTTTCGCCTTAATATCAGTCAGAGGTCTGTTTAATTAAGAGACTAGAAATAGCTATTTTTTATCCAAAGGACAAAATTTATGTTTTCGGCATGAATGAGCGTAGCGAGCTTGTTTTCAGTAAAGTACCTAACAATTCCTAAATTTGGAACCCCTCCAAAAAGTTGACAAAAAGAAAATAATTCGAAAAACTACATCAAAATAAAACCAGCAAATTCTTTCAATATTAAAAAAAAAATAGCTTGGAATTCAAAAAATTTTCCCGAACAAAAGAATCAAAAATTGATATTATCTTTAAACAAACTAATCAGTGATTTTCACAAGTTAATTTATTATTCGCCTCATTTCAATACTTTCTTAAATAAATACAATAAAGTGTAGGAGTGGACTTTTGGTTTACTTAGAAAGACGTTAAAGTTTAATATGTGGGGAATGTCAATTTACTAGATTTATGTGTACAATACCGAAGAGAGTGTTTGAATAACCGTTATTTAAGTTTATTTATTATAAGAAGAGGATATATTGTTTGTAGAAATTTATATATTTAATATTTACTTATAATTAGCAAGTTTGATATTTTCAACAAAAAAAAAATAGCATAAATTTAAAAATATTTACTCATAATAAATTAACTGTTATTATTATTTCCAATTATGCGTGCGTAAATTTTAATCATAATTTTGAGTAATAGCTTGCTGGACGTTTTTTATAGGCCTCTGCTCTTATTATAAAAAGTTCTTATTTTACATAATCTGTTTATCAAAATAATAAGGTAAAAAAAAGAAAATTAGGCTCGTTTATAACTTGATGAAAAAAAATAAATAAAACTCCAGGTGGTTTTATATTAAGTTGTAATTCATTTTATCCCATAAAAAGAAGGATATAGAAAAATTTTTTCTTGTCGAGGATTTAAATGGAGCAACTCATCCATTTCTAACGTAATTTAGTTTTCATATTTTTTATATAAAATAAGGAGAATCAACTTGTCCACAATCTCGTTTAAAATTATTATTTTTTATGTGCGGTTACATAAATTTGCTTTTCCCTACTTGCTTCTGGGTTATAAGGAAGATTCTTTTTTGCAATTTATGAAAGGCATTTGCTTTTATAATAATTATCTTGTAAAACTTAATTTTTCATTTAAAACATAATTTTATATTTTGTTTTGACAAATTTGTTTAGTTGCTATTTATGTTGCGAATATCTTTTTCAAACTGGTAGAAAATTTTTTTAACATTAAGGATGTTGCTCACCTTTTTTGTTTGCGTATAGATTTTAATGAAAGTTGGTATATAACAAGAAATGATATTAAAAAATACAAATTTAAAATTATAAGATCCTAGGGTGACTCCTTCATTATTAAATAATTAAAAATAATTTTGGTTCTCCGAGCATCTTATACACGTGATTCTTATGGGACGGCATTTTGTAACAGAAAATTTTAATACTTTTTGCGTATAGTTTTTGATGAAAAAATTATAACATATAAAAAACATATCGTAGAATATAATTATTCAATTTATTTTAGACTAGGGTGGTTTGTTTATAACGAAAATTTTATTTATTTAACAATGCTATCGTATAGTTGTGCGCGCGCAAGGTTTTCGCTTCTATAGTAATATGATAGAAAGAGAGAGTAATAGTTTCTTATTTCTATTATCCCCAGCTTGGTAGGCATCATCCTTAAACTGATCTTTGGTTCAAATTGAAACTTAGGAAATATTTTTCATCTCCTATAAATTTATAGAAACTTTTTTTAACAAAATTATTGAGATTCCTGAAAAAAATTAAGTTTCTATTCCAAATTCCCGAAATGCAAAATTTGTGTTAGTTTGTTTTTTTAGAGCATAATTTCATAATTTATTTTAGATTTTAAAATTCATTAAAAAACTTTTCTATATCCCTCACAGAGCCGGATTTACCATATTGACGCAGTATGTAGGTACGGTCTTCACTGAAACTATTATGGTGGTTACTACAGATTTCCCAAAAAGCAGGTGTCCAATAGATGCCAATATTTTCAACTAAGTAGCCGAGAATCGCGTCTACTAAAATTTTGTAGACGCGATTCTCTATTGGAAACCTGATTTTTGGGGAATCTCTAGTTACCACTGTCGGTGGCCACCGGTAGTTTCAGTGTACGGGCCCCCACAAATGAAGCTATTGGAAAGGGCTCCATAAAATTTTTTTAAAATTGGATGCATACACAGGCCCCCATAAGCCTAAATCCGACACTGATTCCACATAAATTTTAAAAAACTGAAACTGGCTCGGGCATGGAAAATGAAAAATGCAAGTTTCATAAGCTTTAAAATACAAAATATGCAAAGTATAAGTAAAAAAAAATTTAAATAATGGACCTTGTCTCTAAAATATCCCAATAAATAAAACAGAATATTCAATAAAATACCTACTACTCGTAACATAAAAAGTATTAAATTTCTTTCAGCAGAATAAAATTTTCTACATAAATTTCACTTAGGACACTTAAGAAACCACACTTTCTTGTTGAGTTTGTGAAAAAATGGTCCAAAGAAATAAATAGTATATAAAAATAATAATATAGTCTCTTGTTCTATACGCTTCACGCGTACTTGGTACTCGATGGTGCATTTTCCCAAGGGAATATCGACTATTTATTCCGGAAGTCCCTTCCGTTTTTACTCTCTGTATTACTTAAATGAAAAATAAAAATATTTTTATATGCATAAAAAGAATTGAGTTGAAATGGTTGATGCACTTACAAAAAATATTTATATAAATATAGTATTTTTGTCCCTGCGCATTTTTGCAAAAATTGAACGTAATATAATGTTTCGCACGAATGAAGTAATTTTTAGGTGTAGATAAGTGAGTTCCCTTTATAATGATGTCACCACAGTTATACATTTTTATAAAAATTTATTTTTACTATTTTAGAATTTTTTGTGGTATGTCCCCCGCTGGCCAAGTTATTAGTACTGTAATATCAAGTAAAAATATGGCTCCAAGATTTTAATATTGGTACTGAAACTTTTTTACCTCTTTGATTGGAAAAAGTTATTTTGTAAATAAAAAAAGATTAAGCAAATAAATGCAATTTTTGATTTGTTTAAAATGATTACTTTTAATCTCTTTTTGTGTTCAAATTAGACATTGAAAAGTGAAAAATTTTGCAAAATTTGCAAAAGTAATTTCACTTTCTGGCCTTTTTTTTAAAGTAATCTATATTTTGATTTTGCAGTTAGTGTGTCTTTTACCATAATTTTAGAAAAAATTTAAAAATTCTAAATTATGTAGGTATTGTTTTTCAAAAATAATTTCCCAATTACCGAAAGTTATTTATTTATAATAAAAAAATTAAATTAATTGTGTATAAAAATAAAATACTTTTTTATATAGTTAAAGTACGATAAATTTTATAAACTAGTAATTCCCAAATGATCATTTAAAAAGATAAATATAAATTGTAATTTCCAACAAATTAAAATTTATAGTACAATATTGTATGTGTTTAATAAAACTTTTACATTAAAATTTCAAGAACACATATAAAAAGGGAAATTAAAAGTCATGCTAATTTTTACAAAACGATAAAAAATAATTATTTTCAATTGTTTATTTACCTATTTATAAAATAACATTTGAACAAAAAAAAAAGTTTTTCAATTCACTTTAAGTGCACATTTTGGCTTTATCAAAAAAGTATATCAAAAAGTTTATGGGCATACATACTCTGTTAAATTGCTAACATAACATTTAATAGTTTATACAACATTTATTGTAATTTACAGGAGGAAAGAAAATGTTGTTTAGGGATATAATCGATTGAAAATAACTTAAGTATGCTTTTAATTTTCCTTTAATATTCTATATAAAAAAATACCAAAGAATCTTTATCCTTATCGATAAGATATTTATTATTGAGATTGTGTACAAAAGTATATACTTTTATTATTATTATATTTTAATTGATGTTATATAACTATCATAAAATTATAGTTTAATATGCATAAGAGTAAGGAAATGACCTTTTTTATGTAGAAAAAGAGATTTTTTTTATACTCATTTATTTATTAGATGATTTTTTCTTTACATCTTTGCTGAGGTTTTATCAACACATACATATTTTATGAATCTAACTTTAGTCTTAACGTACAACTTTTTTTTTCTCGCAAATGAAATGAATTTCAAAGTATATATAAGTAACCTGATGTTCGATTAAAGTAATTTATGATTTATTTATACTTATTATATATTTATTACATGTCTAAATTTAAATATTTTTTTTTGTATCATGTTCCTTAACTATTTTTGATATCATTGTCACTAATGTTTTATTTTTTATACCGGAATTACATATATTTGATTTTTCTAAATTTGGGAATTCCCAATCTCCCATTTCTTCATAAAAAAAGATGCCTTATACAAATTAAGTTTTTTAATTATATGCATTTGCTTAGTGAGGCTAAAAAATTATTTGAATGAAATCCTTCCATTTTTACCACAGTATTTACTATTTCTATTTATATTTTTAAAGATTCAATATTAATTAATTTTTGAAAATTACTGGCTTCAAAACGATAACAGTGTCTCATTTTTATTTATACTTCTTTTAAAATATCACATTTTAATACCTTATCCACTAAATTTTCTAATTTCACATCATTCCATTCTACGGTATTAAAATGTAACGATATCAAATTATTTAAAAGGAACAGATTATTCAAAAATATTATCTCTTCTTCTTCTTTTCCATCAAACCCAATATCTTGAATATTAGCTTTTAATTTTATAATTTCTATTATTTTTCTATTATTTCTATTATTGGTTTTGGAATTTCATTCAAATATAATTTATACAATTCTTTTTGCCAGGAAATAAATTTCTCAAATTTTTTTATATTCAAAGGAATTCTAAGGCCCGTGTAACGTATTAATTTAAATTCGGTTATAATTGTAAATATTTGCTTGATTTAATGCATCAATCACAAAATTGAGGTGGTTTAAAATTAATGTTATTTCAAGTATCCTTAATTTTTAAGCGTATCAAAAATTTTTGTAATTCTTCTTCTGATATTAGGTCGAGATTATAGAAAGAAAATTTCTCGATTGCTTCAAAATTTATGTCCATCAGCACCGAAATATTTAGTTTTTCTAACAAATGTATAATGATATATAATTTTAAGGTTACTATTATTTTTAAAAAATTCTTCTAAATTTAGATCCCTAATACACGTATTATTTAAATATAGTTCAGAAATATTATATAAACATTTAATTGATTTACTCATGATGAGTTCCCAATTTATTTTTTTAATCACACCATCAAAACTTATTCTATTTAAAGAATTTTACTCCTTTCTATTACCTTAAAAATAAATTTAGTTTTATCTGCTTTGTATAAATAATTTCCTTTTATAAGAGGACTTCTTATGAACTTTATTTCTATTATATTTACGTCTAAATTCTTGATTTTGTTCCATGATAGATTGCTCAAAACCTTAAACCTTTTACTGATCAACTCCAAAGTAAGCCTATCATCAAAAGACACGTACTCAAAAATGTTTATAAGACAATGATTATTTAATATATTTATAGTGACTTCTTCTTGTGCATTTGGGAGTTTATCAAATTTAAAATTTTGAAAACATTTTAAATCTAAAAATATATATTTATAATTTAGCTGGATAATTTGGAATGAATTAATTATTTAAGAATAGTTATAAATTTTTACCTGAATTACTCATCTTTACAAAACTTTACCGAAATAACATCGTTAAAAATACAAAATATCACATATTCTATAAATTAATAAAAATGGAAAATAGAATCAGTGATAATATTCATTATGAGATATAAGATAAGATAAGATAAGATATAAATTGATATAATAAGATAATAAGATAAGATAATAAGATCTGTTCTACGTATAAAACCTTTAAAATTCTTTAAATAACATATATTAATCTTTAATTTAATTTTAATAGAATATTCGAAATACGTTTTTGGCTGTGGCTTTTTTATTTATATTCTGTCTGCATTCAATTATTTTTTCTCTCAGAATACTTTTTTGCTTCAGTCTTGTACAGAGTCTCAGCTTCAGTGCTCGTTTGTAGAGTTTGAATTCTGTAGCTTCTAAAAAATAAAGAAGTATTCTATTTAAGGGGTATCTCTCATTTTTTTATCGATTTTTAAAAAAATTTCAAATCATTTTATTTCAATCATTTTATTATCAAAGTTAACAACTTTTTTTTTTATATTATTAAACTATTATTAAACATTAAAAAAAATGAAAAAAAAATTATATTTGTCGTATTGTTCATATTATAGAGGGCGTCAAAGTATAGTCTGAAAAAAACGGTTCCCACGATTTCGCCCCTTTAGGACAGCTGAAACTAAAAAACAGGATAGCATTATGTTCTGTAGATTATTCTCTGGAGTTGGTACCAAAATGAGGAAAAAATTTTTAAAATTGACCATTTGGTGGGCATTTTTAAAAAAAATACGATTTTTGGGACGAAAATGGCCCGAAAATCGACCATAAAATAATTTCTGGTGCATATTAAGCTTAGTCCGAGGTACCAACTCTAGCTATAACTTTAATAAAGAAAATGCACCAAGTTTTGTGTAAATTGCTCAATTAGTTTTAGAGATATCGTGGGAACCGTTTACAAAAAGTCATTTTGAGAAAAACGCGTTTAAAGTTTTTTTTTTAGTTTTAATTAATATATTTCAATTTTTAAGGCCTATAATACTTGCAAATAACTAGCCATCAGTCCTTGGGCCATATATAAGTCCTTCAAAATCCAAATAAAATTGTTCTTGTTTTAATAGGCCTACTTTTCGCCCATACGAGCCTCTTTTTTAGCTGCTTTTCTTGGTTTTTCGATAGACGAGTACGTTTAGAATCGTGTTTAATAGCGTTTTTTTATTTTTTTTAAATTTTATTATTTATTTATTTATATATTTTTATATTTTTATTATTATTAATATAAGATAATGTAATAAAATTAAATTAAAAAAAAAAAAAATAAAAAAAATATTGGTATAAAATTATTAATATCTTAATATCTCAAAAACCATATTTTTTTTTTGCCCAAATTTTTGTGTGTGCATTCTTAAGAGGTTTATAAACAATAAAAAAGAATAAAAAATTTTTCAAAAAAAAAATTTAAGAAATGAGAGATACGCCTTAAGTGCCAAGTTATAATAATAATTATTGATTTTTATATGAAAAAATATACCGTCGAATGCGAAATTTAAATCAAAAAATTTATAAATGAAATTTTTTCAAGGTTTTCTTGATCTAGCAATTAAAACTACAAATTGTGTAAAATGGATTCTGAAGGTGAGATTGAATAAAACAGTTTTTTTTGCAGTATAATTAAAACACTTATTGATAAAAGTAATCATATTTTAGAAAATAATGTACCATTTAAACATCGAAAATCTTGGCTTAAATACAGAAAAAAAAGACATCAGTATTTTGGACGAAGATTCTTTAATTTATATCTTCAAATTTCTACACATGCCAGATAAATTTCGAATTGCATTTCTTTGTCAAAAGTGGAGAAATATAAGTAAATCCTATTTAAATGACGTTGATTTTCTTCGCATTTCAAGCCGCAGTTTAGAACTAAGATCTCTCACCATGTGGGATCGAGTGTGGGATCGAAAGTATTTCAATGGAAACATTATGGAATCAACTGCATTTATTTTAAAAACTTGTGGAATATATTTGAACAAGATTTTTATAGAAAACTCAAATCCAAGTATAGATTATTTGCAATTAGAGAACCTCATTCTAAAACATTGTGTAAATTTAAAAGGTTTAGGTTTATTGGATAATAATCGAGATGATCCTAATAGACCTCGAACATCCTGCAATAAAATTATGAATTCATTGCTTTCTAAACTACCAAATATAACTTCCATCTCTTTAGATTTCATGAAGTCATCGGCATGCCAATTAATTAATTTTAAAAATGTAAAAGAATTATACATTAATAATTGTATTTTCGATTCATTTAATTTAGATAATTTAAAAAATTTGAAAAAATGTGATATTTCTGGAAATTTAGATTCCTTAATAAGCGCCTTAGTTTCACTTAATTGCGAAAATATTGAAGATTTCAGTTTCACTTCTCATAGATTTTCGACTGATGATAAATTAATAGAGTTACTTTCTAAGCAAAATAAATTGTGTAAAATTAGTTTTGACACTTATCTGCCGATAGATAAAATAATATTGAATTCACTAAGTTGCAATTTAGAAGTAATTAGTGACTGCACGTTAAATGAAAAATTACTATTTTGCTTATCTCGTTTTCAAAAATTAAAAAAATTGCATTGCACAATAAGTTATGATTTTACCGACAATTGTATTAAAGAAATAGCAAAATGTCAAGAGTTAGAAGATTTAGACCTTAATTATTCAAATTATCAATTGTCAGCAGAAGGAGAAAGCTATTTTGCTGAATTGAAAAATATTAGATCTATTAAATTAATTGGAAGAGACAAAGATATAAGCCACTTATTGCCAATTTTAAAGAATTGCAAAAACTTGGAATACATAGATATTCCCGTGACAAATATTCCTGAATTAGTACATGTGGTACCTTTTCAAAGATTGATATTAAAAAAAAATCCAATAAATCATAATTGGACGAGTAATTAGATAGAATTAGAATATGGAAGACCAAGCCAGCTGCCTTCTACGTGTTGTTTTCCCTAAATAGCTTCAATGTCATGTGACCCACCCAAAATGCTTTATAGGCAGTTTTAACAAGTGAAATTTAGCGTCATTTAACAAAAGTATTATATTTTGCATTTTCATTAAAAAAAGTTTTTGGATTATATCTGTAGACACATAACATGCAAATTCATTTGAGTACCTATTTCGTCATCCTAATAAAAAATTTTGCCATTAAGGACAAAAGAAAAATATATTTTAAGGGATGAAAAGGGTTCTGTCAGTAATTAGATAGTATTTGCATTCAGTTGCGTATTAAATATTTTTTTCTTGAGATAAATTTTGAAAATATTAAGGTAAAGTTAATTTTAAATTTGAAATTGTATAAAAAAATTTTTATAAAATTGTAAAATATTGTAAAATTTTTAGCCTTGATAATGATGACTGAAGGTCTTCGAAACGTGGGCAATTTATTGAAAAAATAAAGCAAATAATTGTTAGCTCAGAAATCAAATATTTTTATTTAATAACAAATAATAATGGTTTATTAAAATTATCAAAAAAGCCATTATTTGGAATCGAGATCTTACTGTATGGACAATTGTTTTTATTTATGAATTAAGCTAAAATTTTATTGCAATTAAACATGAAATATGATAAGTCAAAAAGACAATCCCAATGTATGCAAATAAAAAATTTTCCGTTAGCTGTTTTTCGCACTTTGAATGCTCAGATTCGTCATATATGGGTTTATTAGGTCGCTGATCAAGAATTTTTAATTATTTTAGGTAAAATTTAATAATTCCCCTTAAATTAGCTAAAACTACCCCTAAAAGGACTATTTTTGATATTTTCGCAATTAAAGCTAACTTAATCTATTTAATGTATTCTTAATTAGAGACCCAAAAAACCGATACGAACGAAATCTGGACGCTCAAAGTGCGAAAATTAAATACCCCACTTTGGGGGTAGTTTTTGCAAATTGAAGAGCGTTCCTCACATTATTTTACAAAATAACCCCGAAATTCGTGATCAGGGGTATTTTATGATAATTTGAGTGTGTTAGACAAATTTTGTACGATAAAAACTTCAATTTTTTGTGTCAGTGACCAAAAAAATCTTCAGCTAACCAGTTAAAAGATCATCAAATTGAAACCCAACGTCACCAAAAACAATTGGCCAGACCAATAAATCGTTATTTTATTTTTGCAAATATTATATTTTCTAAGTACATAAAAAAATACTTTACTAGACAAAAAGCGACTTAGATTGATTGAATTTCATAAAAATAACAATACCATAGCTGTACATCATCTGTAATATAGACATTAAGAAAGAAAAATTGATTAAATAAAATACTCGTAAAATACAATACAAAAATAATCTTCAATCCTGTATACAAAAGAAAAATTATACAAAACACAAAAAAGTTCCAACAAAGCTGAACAATCTATGAAAATATGAATTTTATTGATAAAAAAATAATATAATCAAATTTAAGAAGCTTTTTATATATCAATAAAAAAATAACAGTAGGTAGTATATAAAATAATAATTTTGAATTTCAAGACATAATATTTTGATATCAATGTTAAAAAAATTTAATAATAAAACATGCAAATTGAATGCCAAAAAAAAAGTATATATTAAGGATATACATAATACCTACTTTAATCCAAGACTGAATAAAAAAAAATAAAGAAAATTTGAAGAGATGAGAAAACCTTATTATAATTTAGAGACGAGCTTAAATATAAGAAAAGAGGTTTTATGTATATAAAGGACTGTCTTTTCTATACACAGAATGAAAATCCGTTTAAATAAGATGAATAAAAAAAGGATAATTACATTGCTGTGTGTACGACATTTGACTTGATAATATGAAGAGAATGAAAATTAACTTATGAATTTTCATTTATACAAACTTTTTTATCATATTTTTCTTCCTAATTATGAATAAAAAAAATTATAATTGCATTTTTTCTTACTATATTCGAGTTATATACGAAAGTTTATAAGAAAAGGTTTTTTATATTATAAAGAATTAGATAAAAATCTTAGTGCTCAGATCGCCTTAAAAAGTATAAAGTTTGTTTTTGTGAAAAAATGTTATCGACAATGTTTTCTCATATTTCTTACGAGACTTTTTTGTTGTTGTTTGTTAGTATAAAAGTTTATATTTAAAGTTCACATTTCTTACTCGATTAAATGTATTTTTTAGTTAGTTTAGTAACTAACGTGTATACTGTAAAGTAAACTTTTGTGCATTGGATATAATTTTCAAGATGCTGGAGGTGTTACATGTATACATGTGACAGTATTTATAATACAATTATCTCTCAGTACTACTCTTTGCAAAACTTAAATATATATGTGTACTTACTTTAGTCTAAAGAGTGTAAGGAAGCAGGTGTGACGTACAAATAGTTTAAATCCGAATTGCCATATTAAACATTATGCAAGTGTTTACTTGTATATGGAAATATCTTGGGGGTTTTGTTAAAATACAAAATTTTTTCTAAAAATGGCCAAAAGTAATGCATATACATGCACTTTTCGGTGAAAAAAACTTTACACTTGAACAAACAAAAGAGTAATTTAAGCTTGGATGGTTTGCAGTCACGTAGTCAAAGGATTTATGTTTGGGGAGGGCTTTGGATCAGGGAGAGCTCTAATGTAAATTTTTCTCCTATTAACTGCATTTTTCCTCCATTTTTGAAAAAAGTACATTAAAAAAAAGCCTTCCTCAGCCCCCTGCCTGGCTTCATGTCTGGTGATTCAGAACTACAAATTTTTTTTCTAAATTAAGGAACCATAAATTCAAAAACTAAGTTGAAAAAAAAAAAAATAGACAAATTCTATAGATTCCGAAGTATCCTAAAAAAACGTATACATTATCTTCTATGAAAATCAGTAAGATTCACCCTGGATTCACCCATATACAAGTACTTCTACATTCAGAAGAAAACAACTTTAATACTTTTATCTAAAAGACCGAATAAAATTTATATAGGCAATAAACTAGATTAATAAAAAAAAAAGTAATTTTCAGCTGCATTTTTCATAAAAAAATTCATATATGTACGTACATTTTATAAATTTTTATGAATACATGCGAATTACTTTATTTGCAGATACGATAATATAATTAATTTTATTAACAGTTAATTACAGTTATCATAATTTTTATGCTATACGTATATACCAACATATTAGCAATAATATCAAATTTATTAATTTTACAAAACAGGAAGTGTGATACTTAAAAAATATATAAAAAATTAGTTATAGAGACAATAAATAATTTTTTTTTATTACGTAATTATTGAAAATTCTTATCACACACATGTTACTTTAATTTATTTACGTGATCAGTTATTATATTTATCCAGTTAGGTATCAAAAAATAATTTATTCATGTAAATAAACTAAAGCATGATATTTTAAAAAGAAAAATTATTGTCTTTCTATAGAATATGCAAGGTGTACAAGCAAAGGTTTTGCATACTAAATAAGTTTAAATAGTGTTGAACTTGACTAAAACTTGAACTAAAACTTCTATGTTCTTGAAAGTGACAACGTGTTATGTACCTGAACTATATTTATTATTATTATTATAATTGACGTATTTAAATGTATAGAAAATTATTTTGTCAAGGTTTTATAGTTTTT
Source organism: Anagrus nilaparvatae (assembly GCA_022575985.1). Taxonomy (NCBI): domain Eukaryota; kingdom Metazoa; phylum Arthropoda; class Insecta; order Hymenoptera; family Mymaridae; genus Anagrus; species Anagrus nilaparvatae. The sequence continues at coordinate 6,158,182 of JAKSXM010000238.1, read as the reverse complement.
TGTATTGTGTTTGGTTAAAAATAAGTAATCGATATAATCATGGCTACTGTTCGTTGCATATAAAAATTGATATTATGGATTTAAAAAGGGGTGTTTTTTAATAAAAGATATTGATGATCATAAAAATTGATTATTTACTATTAAAAATAGGTTTTTTAATTATCATGAATAAATATAAATTTTACTATTTATGGACAAATTTTAAACTTTTTAGGTCAATGGCAGGGGGGGTCCCCAATTTTAATTGCAGAAATTTTTTTCCTTAGGTCTGAAAAAATTCCACTAGGTTTTAGTTAAAAAACTTCCTTTTCATTGGACTTTTGGGTGAATACACAACAAACCCATATACTCGATTTCACTAGAATCTCCAGCTATGCAGTCTCCTGTACATTGACAATGAATTTTTAATTTTAATAATTGAGGGATTCCACGCCAACTAGGCCCAACTTAAACTGAAGGGTCCCAGAAATAGGCGTAAAATATTTTTCCCCGAAAGTACAACTAATAATAAATCTTCATACCAATTTTTAGTTAAAATGGTTTAATTATCGATTTTTGGCTTCCATTTTCACGTTTTAGTTGGTTCAGTTAATTTTGTACCAAAAGAACATTTATTTTTCTTATTTTTTGTATAAAAAACTCATCATGAAAAAATATATATTCCTAGAGCCCGATAGGAAATTACTCATAGAATTCGATTACGGGGCCAAAAATTTTTTTTGGACTGCGCACGTGCAAGCAATTCATTTATTTACCATTATGTCTTTGAGCTTAAATTGCATAAAAGCTGCAGGTTCAATTTTTTTCTACTTAGGCATAAATTTCTTATTAAATAACCTATTTTTATCAAAAATAATAAAATCCATGGGTACGCTAATCTAAAAAAAATGACTAATTTTTCAAAATTTTGAATTTCCCGCCAAGTAACGTGACCAAATAAAAATCTGATTGAAAATCCGATAAATAAATTTTAGTAATATTTAAAGCAATTAAGTTTAGACCCATTTCTGCGGCCTTTCAGTTCAACCTAGCCCCAATTGGCGTGGAATCTCACAATTATAATTTTGGTAAATAAATCAAATTTTAAATAATTAATAGCAATTTTTATTAATTATAAATTCACCCGAACTATTGACGAACTTCAATAATGTACCAAATATATTGAAAGATTTCTTCATTGTACAGAAATAAATTTATCTTTTTGAAAAATAGACACGTTTTCTTATTGTTACAGCAATAAAGTACATAACTCAAATAAAATTCCGCCTTGTATATTTACTTACGACGTGCTATATTTCTGCAAAAAAATCTTACAAATGATAAATATACAGTAAATAAAATTGAAAAAGTTATAAAATTTTCTTTATACATAAAAAGTTAAACAAGTTATAATCAAAGATATAGAAAAACGAACTGTTTAATCTCAATAATTAGTATAATTAAAGAAAGGGTATAAATAAGTTATAATAAATGTCGGTGTATATAATTTTTTGACCGATAATTTCTTGTATATATACTCAATAAATAATTTATATTTATGTACAGTTCTAAAGTACCAAACATAAAATTATATTATCCCGTTAAGTAATAATCAATATAGTAAATGTATATATTAGACTTTTGCATTTCGGTTATTGTTGAGTATTTATTTACTTTAATCATAATTTTTATATCTATTTGTTCAACAAGGGAAAAAAAGTAGGATTTGGCAGTCAATGCAGTTGTATGCACGAGTGAGCGTAGCGAACGAGTGCAGACAGCATTGAAAGTAAAATTTCCTACATTTTTTCCCGTGTTCAACACATAGTTTTTCATTAAAAGCGAAAAAAAGATCGCCCGAAAGTAAGAAAGTAGATCTTTTTTGCAGCGTGTAATGAAAAATTAATTTTTGAAGCTAAATTTTATTTTTCGTGTTTTCAAATGGTAATTGATAAAGGGCAAATTTTTTTTTGATGTTGGTAAAGAATTGTAGTTTTAAATCCTTAAAACAAATAGTTATTTACGACTCGTGTCCTAAAAAGTGAATGGCCCAAATTTGAGCTAAATTAAAATATAATAGTAAACTAAAATTTGGGGCATTCTTTATTTATGCACAAGGGCCAAAGAAAATTTGCCTGCGTCAGTGTTGAGAAAATCAGCGAAAGTCTAATATAACCTTAACATCTATTTTTTGAGGATTATACTTTGCATTTAAACTTGAATTTTTTAACACTCTACCATAAGAATGTATGTCAAATTCTCTCTAAAAAAAATTGTACAGTAGGAATTCCAAATAGAAAATTATGAAATCTCATAATAAATCTCAAGTAAAAAAAGGTAAGTTATAATCATTATCATTACAATCATCATCATCCTTTATAAATAGTTGAATAAAGTTTATACACAGCATAAAGAAGCTTCACCTTAAAGTTCATCCTTGTAATCAAGGAAAATTTTCTTGTTACTATTATTCTCTTTTATAAGTGTCTCACCCTTTTTGATATCTAACGTAGGCGTGTCCATTCATACTCTTGGAGTCTTACTTTATGATTATTAATCCAATGTTAAATTGTGTCTGTTTGCAAAACATTCCTATAAATATTTTTGAAAAGTCAGTCTCATGTTACACAGAAACGTACTTCATAATATTATGATGTGTTAAGAATTTTAGTTTTTTTTTTAATTAATTAAAAGTAAATTTTTTTATTTATGTAATTCGCAATGCATCAAAGAAAATATTTAATCCAGAATGTAAACATTTTTTATGCAGTTTTTTATATTTTATTTACATTTCAATAAAAGGCGGAAATACCTTCATGTGATTAAATAAGAATGAGGTCAATTTTATAAAATTTTTTATCAGTTCCCATTCAAGTTAAAATGTTTGTGTGACAAAGATTACTAAAATAAGATTTATTTATTTTTTATCATGTGGATTATATACCCAGTACAGTTTTATTTGTATAAAAAAGAGGAGAAAATGATATTGTATAAGAAATGTGTTTGTTTTTGTAGATGCACGAATAAGATATTTCATTTGAAAAAATATTTTTTATGGGTTTGAATTATATTATTGTTAGATTGACTTTATTTATGCAGCTGATCGGTATGGAATGAATTAGATTGTTATCAAAAGTGAGCAAAAGATTGGGTATGAATGTTGATTTTTTAAAAAGTAGCTTGACGTATTTGGATCAATTCCTTTTTGGATGCAAGATATATTTTTCTCGATAATTGAAATAAACATAGATTTTAAAATACTGGCCTTAGATGATCCAATGTGCTACTTAGTTACTTTTAAATAATCATACAAAAAAAGGCTAATATTTAAACTAAAATTCTACATTTTCACATACAAGACATTTCCACAAAAACGAATTTCCTATGTTAAATTAGTATTTTAAATGCAAATTTCAATTAAACAAAACTGTAGAATTTGATACTACATTTTATAAAGTTTTGAATAAAATATATTTTTAAATTATTCATAAATTGCTATAGAATTTTGAAAATTTTAATTATTTTAATAAACAACTTCAGATTATGAAGATAAAATGGGAGATTTATATTTACGCTTTTGATTATAATGAATCTCTTGGTATACACTCGTATTATAAAAATACTCATGTTACATTTTTAGAGATATTCAAGTACTTTACAAATTACAATTTACTAATTGTATATTTTCTCAAATTTAATTAATATATATTTGCGTCTCTTAAAAATAAAAATAATAATTATAAATAACTGTAATAGGAAGGATGAATTTAATAAGTTGGAAGGGCTGATTCAAGTTGAGAAATACATGCTATTTTCTAGTGTGTAATATTTTAGTGCAAAATAGGTAAAAAGACGTCTCGTACAGGTCAGGAAGTAAACATACTTTATGTAGGTGTAAACGGGAGTATTTTTATCTATTTGCAAGTAACTTAACCACATTACTCCAGTCAAAATACGGGGGGGGGGGGGGTGAATTATTATTGGCAACCACCAGATTTGGTTTATTATAGGTATTTTTGATTGGTAATCACAAATTTCGGGGTCATTTTGTAAATAAATGTGCGGAACACTCTTAAATTCGCATTAACTACCTCCTAACTCTAGAATTTTTTATATATTCGCACTTTTAGTGTCCAGATTTGGCAAACAAAGGGTTTTCGGGTAGCCGATCAAGAATTATAGTGATTTTTAAAGGTAAAATTTTTTAGGTAAAGGAGTATTTGTTCTATTTTCGAACTTTGAACGTGCATATTTAGTAAATATAGGTTTTTTGCGACGCTGATCAAGAATTGCGGATATATTTATGGAAAATTAATATTTCACCCACAAACTAGCTCAAAGTACGAAAATAGCAAAAATATCTCTTTCAAAGGATAGTTTTCAAATTTTAGTAGTTTTTTTTAGAAAACTATTTTAAGAATGAAATGTTAATTTCAACTAAAATAATCACAATAGTTCTTGATCAGCGACACGAAAAACCCCTATGTGCTAAATCTGGGCACTCAAAATGCAAATATATAATAAATACCGAGAAAAATACCCCATTTTGGGGGTAATTTTTGCAATTTTAGGGCGTTCTGCACATTTTTTTACAAAATAATCCCAAAATTCGCAAGAAATTCGTGATCCGCGAAAAACTTATACTAGGCCAAATCTAGTAGTTGCCAATAATAATACAACCAAACCTGAGTTGCAACAGGGACTTGATCACAGTGATAAGTTACCGTTTCATCCACAACATGTGATACTGAGCTTGCGCAAATAAATGTTTTTAGAAATGGTAGCACTTTTTGCGATACAGTTTGGTCATTTAAAGTCAATATTTTCTTAAAAATTAGTACTTTTTTTGTTTTTCACAAAATATCACGTGATATGTGGTAGATGATAAATGTAGAATCTATCCCTTGCTTTGAAAGTAACCAAAAGAGCATATTAATAATAATATTTAAATTAAACTTTAAAACAAAGTCATTCTATATGTGTAATAAATATTTATATATAGTTAACGAATTAAATTAATGTTTAAATATTTTGCATACGTGGTTAGCTTATATACTCTTATAAATTCATTTCATTTGCGAGAAAATAATTAAAACATTCTTTATTCTTTAACATTATACAAAATTGTGTTTAACAACTGAATATTATATATTAAAAACTAAACAAAATTTTAATATCCGAGTTTAAATTGTCAGCTATTTTTTTAAACAAGGAACAAGATATTGGTTTTAACCTTGCATGCAGACCGGGTTGTATTAATGTTTTTTGACCCGCTAAACACGAATCCGGGGTCTATTTTGCGAATATCGTGGTCAATTTTACGAAATAGACCCCGGATTCGTGTTTAGCGGGTCAAAAAACGTTAATACCTCCCATTTTTTTCCATGGAGCTTTTATGGCATTTTAGGGCACTAAATAGCATTGCTGGCGAGAGGACTAATTATCATTGTATTTAAAATATTGATTAATGAAATTAATATAAATCAAATCACGTTATTTCATTAATCTATATTATAATTTTGTTAAAGACTTATACTGTATATTAGCTTGGAATAGAGGTAAACTTATGATAGGAAGCACTGATAATATACCGACAAGTTTAATTTAGGGGAGAGCACCGTTGTATGGCGCGGTACCTAATGCGCCAAACCGTAATATTTATTTTTTTAAATTCCAATTGAGTTTTATATATAAATAAGTAATAAATTAATTCGCGGAAAAAAATTTCATCATCAGCCATTCTTTATTTTTTTATTTAAGAAAAAAATTTTTCAAGGGTTTTGTTACTATTTTTTTCGCATTGTTTTTAGGTATAAAATATTAAATTTATTATAAAATCTAATAAAATTAGTTTTGAACAAAATTTTTTCTGTTAATTTATAAAGTGGGCTATTTCACAATAAACTAAAAAATTTTTATTTAAATAAATATATTATTCGCTGAAAAAATTAAATATTCCGAAAAGATACTTATTTTCCTATTACGGCGCGGCCGATGTTCTTTATAGTTCGCATTATTTTTCGAGCAATAGGCAGTGTTTATAAATAAAAATTGTTTATAAACTCTATTCAAAACATATTTTAGGCAGTTTTAAATAATTTTTATTCATAAAAAATAATAATTTAGGATATTCAAGTAAAACAATAAATTTTCGTACGGGTGCTAATGAAAATACTTTATTTATTTTTAACTAACATAAATAACAAATAAATTAACTTAATTGGTAATATTTCGTAATTGAATAAAATATCAAACAACTTAATTTACCTAAAGAATAAAAATTTTGAAATTAATGTAAATTTATCAACACTGCGCCGCTTAGGAACACATTGCGCCGTTTTATGAACACTCGCGTAAAAATCGGAGTTTAAAGAGTTCGTCTTATTTTAATTAATACAACTTTAAAAATTATTTTAGAGTTAAAAATCATTAATAAAAATATTTTTGAGTCCTTACTGAATACATATCAATAAAAAAAAGTTTTAAAAATTAAATAATATTTTTGCTACAGAGCTTAGAAATAAGCCGCGCCATACATGGGGGTTCTCCCCTACTAAAAAATATCCAAATCGTAAACAATATCAAAACTGCTATTCTAAAGAAAGACTACAAATACTGACAAGGTTCATTATTGATCAAGCAAGGTAATTTAATTTAACTTTAATAATACTAATGTATGACATATTTTTAATTCTTAAAACATTGATTGCAAGAAACACTTATATAGCATTAAGAAGTCATTTCACTTTCGAGAATAATTTAAATAAAAAATTTTGACAAAAATGTACTTATATTAAAATAATAAATAAATATATGAAAATAAATTTTCAAGCTAATATACATACACAGATTACACATTCTGGATTTAAGAGTGCGTATATGTTATCATATACGCACTCTTAAATCATAATCACGGTTCATTGATCTCTCATCTAAAGTCAATCGCTTTAATATTTAATTATTATTTATTTACATAACTGGACATTCAAAGTGCAAAAATAGATAAAACACCCCCTTTTCAGGGGTAGTTTTTGCTATTTTAAGGGTGAAATATTGATTATTTTTAAAAAAGAAGTCCAAATTCTTGATCAGTGACCCAAAAAACCTATATAGGCATACCCTGGATGCCAAAAGTGCGAATATGTAAAAAAAATAAGATATTCGGCAAATTTTCTGGAAATTTGGCCAATTTTTGGTCTAAAATAAGGGTAGGGATGATATTGAGGTTAAATTCGATGAAAATTTCAATATTTGTGCCCCCGCTAACCCCTAGGTACAGTTTATATGCCAAAAAATGAAATTTAAAGCAATAATTTGAAAGCGATTTAAAATATTTGGTAAATTTTCCCAAAAATTGTCCAAATTTTTGGTCATAAATATGGACAGGGATAAACCTGGGGTTAAATCCGGCTTAAATTTCAATTTTTGTGACCCCACAAACCCCTAGAAACAGTTTTTATGCCAAAAATCTAATTTTAAAGCAATAATTTAACAGCGATTTAAAAATTTGTGAGCGATTTAAAAAGCGTTTTAAATACTTTAAATACTTTAAATCGCGTCGTCAACCCCTCAATGCAGACAGCCTGTAAAGGATGAACACCATATTTTACCCCATAATTTAAAACATTGTTTTACGTATAATGAGCAAAAAAGCCGATTTTAATTTTCGGAATATGCTTATGATTGTCACTAAATAACATAAAGCGATGAAAAATCATAAAAACTATTTTTTTAAATTTTCTATATGTTGTAAAGCGATACTCAAATTTTCAAAATTTCCCTAAAAGAAGTGAAATGTCTGAAAAATTCAAAAATTGAGTAAAAATTTTGTTTGGTGACCGAAAAAGCTTGAGAATGAAAAATTTCGGAAAATGGAAAATCATGGAAATTTGTTTTTACCCTAAAAACCTGCTTACTAAAAAAAGTTCAAGCGCAAAATTTAAGACCACTAAAAAGGAAAAATAATTCCTCATTTTAAGAAATTAGCATTCAAAGTTTTCAACAAATTTTTTCGATTTCGTGAGTTTCATCGAATTTTTTCCAAAAAACATATTGCAGGATCAATTACAAGGGTAAATTTCACTTACCCTCTATTCTGAAATATAATTTTTTAGGTTCATTAAGAGCTTAAAAAAATTAAAACCAAAAATTTAGCTTAGAATTTTGAAACTAATTAAAATCCGAAAAATAGTCCCCATTTCAGAACCTTTGAATTTAGAATTTTTCTAAAGTATCCTAATTTCACATCACAACACAAACCAGCCAAATTAAAATAAAATAATAAAAAAAATAATAAATAAACAGCAATTCATTGAAAACAATAGTTAAAATATCGATTACATCTGAAATTCTATCTGACCAAGACCTTGACATATAAAAACGTATGGTTATTTAAAAATTTATACAGAGAATGAATGCTATGCAGTTGCAATCTTTATGCACTACAGATTTTCAAATATCTTCCTGTATGTATCATATTTTTTTGTAAATAATATATAACTATACAGTCCTTTGAATTTATGTTGAGTTTATGAGAAGTCGCGCGAATCGGAATGTTTAGATGAATGTCTGCATATGTCATAATATAACAAATATGTGTACTTTTATGTTATTAAATTCTAAAACAATAATTATAAAAATGAAAGGAATGTTTTGAATAAAAATTAAAAAAAATAAAAGTCAGGTTGTTTGAATATGAATAAAAACGCTATTTTTACTGTATTAACATGTATTTATTGATGTTGTTGAGCATTATTTAAGTTTCAAAGAAAGTTTCAATGATTTTAAGTCAATATTTAGATTTTTTTCAAGAAACATTTTACTGCTCCATTAAAAAGTGTCAATTCCGGATAAATGTAATGTATTTATTTTAGCTGCTTCGAAGCCACTGCAGGCAACTAAAGGTTAATATTATTTCAAAAAACTCAACACCAGAAAAAAATTCAATGAATTAGAAACTTTAATGCAAACTTATTTATTCATATCAATTTTTAAATTCCAAACGTAATGTCAATGAATGTTGGATGTGATATTAACAGCGAATATATGGTAAACAATATTTTCAATTTAATATTAACCATTTTAAATGTTCTATTCATATATAATATTCTACCATCTGGCTAAATTATCTTGTTAAAAACCAGTACACCCAAATAATTGAGCATTTTATTCACATACACATTTTTCTATCAAAGATGGATTCTATTCATTTTTTGAAAAATTTTCAGATGCTTGTACATAAACAAAATTTCTAATGCTTATTCTTGGCTGTGTTTCCCTTCCACCTCCAATACCAATCCATAAATATATCATGAAAGCCATTAGAAAAAGCAGATAATAGGATAAAAAATATTGCAAAGATAAGAACCAATATTTGAATAAATGGAAATAACAGGAATAAAATAAAAAGTATGAGCGAAATAATTACTAAAACAAGAACAAAAAAAAAAAACAAGATTAAATTTACATTAAATAATTTTCATTTAATTTATGCTTACTTAGAAAAGCAGTGTAGGCAAAAAAAGCTATCAAAAATTCTGGAGTTACATTTAACTCCCTAGAATCTTCAGAAAATGATTCAGTTTTATAAAATTTTCTTAATCTGTATTCCTTTTCTTTCCAGCAATTTTCTAACCATTTTTTTAAACCAAAATCATCTGTTGGTATATCACTAATTGGTATTCTCTTAACGTGCAAGTGTACTTCTTCAGGTAAACCAGCAATAATGGCTAAAATTGAAGAATTTTCATCATGTTTTGGATAAACAATGGTAACATCATAAATTGAATCTAAATTTGATGATTTTTGTAAACGTTTAACGATGTAACTAAAACCAGTTTTTTTTGGATGTAACGTACGATCGTAAATTTCGTAACCATTTTTTTTAGCATAATCGTCTGATAACTGTTTACGTTTTGGGTAAAGTAATGTACCTTCTGGAAATATAATTATTTGAAAAGTATTTTCCAAATCTATTAAATAATTAAAAAATTTATCAAGTCTTTTCTGATCAATTTTCCAATTTCTTGTTAAAAATATCGTCGAACAAAATGACAATAGCCAGCCTGTTAAATTTTAATGTATTGCATAAATTATGACATCAATGAAATGTAAATTTACGTCATACTCATATTCATTAAATTAAAATATGAGGTAAAATAAAATATTAAAATAAATTTAATTTACCAACTACAGGCATTTGCCTTAAACCATCTTTTGCTACACCTCTAAATCTATGAAATACATCCAAAGTTATATATTTTTTATAAATTAAGCTTTTAACAAAACACCAATCTAATGTTCCTATATGATTTGACATAACAATTGCATTTTCATTCGATTTTATGTAATCTCCTGATATTACGATTTTTACTCCAAGCAAATAGCAAAGTGACTGAAATTTAAATATTTTAATAAAATAAAAATTTTCTTATATATTATTGTAATTATAGGAAATAAAGTTTTATCAGTAATAATGTTAATATTTTAAAAAAATTATATTTCAAACAGAAAATCGAGGTTTTGCACGTGCAAAATTTAATTTAACACCCTTAAATTAGCAAAAAAACACAGGGTATTTTTTTAACATTACAAACTATAATGAAATCACTAGCAAAATTTAATAAAAATTTGGTAAAACTCACAAAAGCATAAATTTCGAATAAGAAAAACATAAAATCACATATTTTTTTAAATTTATGTGGATTAATAAATAATAAAATAATTGATGGACATGCAACAACGACAAATAAAATTGTTACATTAGTTGCAAACAATCCACTAAATATAAGACCTTTAATTAAAGGATACATTTATAACAAAACACAAAATAATTATTTATTTAAACTCCCATACTTGATTGTTTTTTAAAAAATACTAAATATTTTATTTTTATTTTAAACAAGTTTTTCTTTTTCATTTTTATTTTTTTTAAGAATACTAACATTTATCAAGCATTAAATGGCTTTGTAATAAATTACAAGGAAAAATTGATTAAAAAGTAAATTGTATTTTTTTTTTATTGATAATTTTAATATTTTTAAATTTTTAAATAAATTTTTATCAATATTTGCTTCATTTTAAATTTAATTTCAAAATTAAATGAGTAAAGTAAAATAATGAAGAAATCAGTACAATAAACAAAGTTTAATAAAAATAACAATATAGTATTTTAAGATATATGCAACAAAATAAGCAGTTTTCAATCTAAAAGGAGTTTTGGAATCATACCTTGTGTCCAGAAGGATTCATAAGTTTTAAAGTTGGTCTAGAAAAATTATACTCCAATCATAATACGGAATCACATTACTGGCAATTATCTGATTTGGTCTAGTACTATACTAGATAATAATAATAGGTTTTTTGCTATTTTCGCACTTTAAGCTAATTTAAGGGTGAAATATTAATTTTACCTTACAAAATCATTAAAATTCTTAATCAGCAAAAAACCCCTTTTTAAAGGTTAATTTTTAAAGTATACATTTTTGTTTTTGAGGTCGCTGATTTCGAATTTTAAACGAATTTGACATCAGATTGACAAGATTGTCAATTGGCAGCTGTCAATTAACTGTCAAAACTCTAAAATACCATAGAAAACTTTATGGATTAGCTGATATTTATGTTTTTGAAATCACCGATTTCGAATTTTATATCAGATTGACAAGATTGTTAATTGACATAAAGTTCAAGGGTTAAAGAATCTGCAGTTAAAATTTGGTTAATTTAAAATAATTTTTAATGCACTAATTGAACGTTTAAAAACGACCTAAAAAATAACATTTTTTTTTTCTTACTTTTTTAATGCATTACTTGCTGTCCCTTCCCTCCTAATAAAGTTACAGTCATAAAATTTTTTACAGAGTTCGAAGTATAATTTGTCAACAGATTTTTTTTACCCGAACATTCTGGGACCATTTGTCTGGAAAATATTTCAAAAATTCGAGAGGTCCACATCTTTTTATGATCGATAGTAGATACGGACATAGCCTTTGTTAAATTAATAAAGAAAACCTTTAAAATAAAAATTCTAAAACTGCAAGAAAAAAATATATATGTATAGTATAAAAATATAGTTATATATAGATACTATGTAATTTACATCGGAATATTCGTTAATTAAAATGGAATATTATAATATAGAAAAGAAATCAAAACATTAGAAGAATTCAAAAATATTTATTTTACATATTTTAACCAGAAACAGTATTAAATTTATTTAAAGATTAATATTAAAAATTTTTTACAGTAACCTGCTGCAAGCAGGACTTAAATACCTTTAGAAATCCATTTCACTTGCGAGAAAAATTTATACCTAAACAACAATTCGACAGTATGCGCCCAGAATTATATATATATGAATTATTCTATAAAACATTAATTTCATTTCAAGTAAAATATTAAAACATACCTAGTATTTAAATAAAAAGTTATAGAACAAAATTACTTTATAAGTAATAAAGAATTTTTAACATTTTAATTGCATTTTAAAGTATTTCTATGATATCGAAAAATATATAATTCTCGTGCTTCCTTTGTCAAGATATCCTTTCATTGAAATTTATTTAGCCTAAAAGATTTAGACCTAAAATATTTTTTCTTTATACAGTTTAGAGTGTTATAATTAAGTAAATAATGAATTCGTTTATAATATTGTAAAGCAAACTTTATAAAATAAATTACTGTATAGAATAAAATTTAAAATAATAAACAAATTATAAAATTTGTGTTTAAACTCGGTTTAAACACAACTGCAGACAAGTAATAATATTAATTCAAATAAGAATGCAAGATTTTTTTTTTTAATATAATTTTGAAAATAACGAAAATATAAATGAAAGTATAGCAATTAAAAGATACAAAATTATTACCAAAATATATATTAATTTGTCTGATTTTTCTAATTAATTGATCTTTTAAATTTTCACTTTTTTGAAAGTTCATTTTATATTTACTTTGGTGCTAAATGTGCATATTTATAATTAAAAAACTACTTGGCATTTACTTATAAAACTATATAATTTGCCCTCAATTTCTGTAAGACTTTTTCATTTTAGTTCATATTCTAAATGTCTCTTTAAATCTTTATGTGTTGCTATTAAAATATTTTATGAATATGATTGACTGTTATTTTTATTCTTTAATAAAAAAAAATAATTTTAAATAAATATAGATCAAAACACAGATTTTTAAGTCGTGTACTTTAAAAGTACATGTCAGCACGTCATTATTATTAAATTTTAAGAGCTTGTATCGTTTTTATCTTTTTTAACACTTTTAAAATCATTGAAAATTTTTAAAATCATAACATTTAATGTTACGTAAACTTTTACTACATTTATCTGTCACTGTCTGTATTTTAAAATAGCTATTTGTAAGCCAAGCGACAAAATATAAGTTCTGATTTTGCTTATAATCGTGTGCCTAAGCCAGAGGCGGATCTAGAAAATTTTTTGGGGGGGTCACTTGAATCAAATTACAAAAAATTTTCCAAAAAAGGTCCTTAAAATTTTTTTGGGGGGGTCAAAATGGTACTTCGCGTTAATTATGTAACGTAAAATTAGCTAAAAAAAGGTAAAATTAACCGCTGAGGGGGGGTCAATTGACCCCTTTGACCCCCCCCTGTATCCGCCACTGTAAGCATTAGTAATTTTCTCGAACGGGTCTTAGAAAAAGTTTATTTTTGCTAATGAGACGAATTATAAGCCCGAGGTGGGTAGTGTCAAGGGGCTGTGGTCACTTTTGGTGTGGTAAATATTTCTAAAACATGTTTCAGATAATGTTATTTTTCTATCAAGAGTAGAAAATAGTCCATTGTTACAGAGTGTTATTAAAAACGATTGTATTCAGTGTTAAAACTTAGCCAAGACATTGCTTCCCCCTCTCCTCACGTTTTGTCTGATCTATTTTCCCCAATGCCATTTTTTTCCAAATGAATTATTTGCTAATTTTTTTTTCTCGTACATAAAATGGATTTTAAAAAGTATATAATATAAGAAACTGTAATGAAATGAAAATCAAAATTCATAAGTATTTTATTTATATATTAAAAAATTCTAAATCAATTTTATTGGCTTTGTTAACTCTTGCATTTCTCTGTTAAATAAATGAGTCATTATTTTGTTAATTTTTAACTGTTTAAACAATTTATAAATGTTAATTACTTTTTGGGATCCATACTAAGTGTGACAGTTATTTACATGTATATTTTTATACCCTGAAGTGAATTTAAAGCTTAATTTCACGAGAAAATTCCGTGCCTAGTTTTACGGGTGGGAGGCAAAAAGTATTTGAAAGTATACATAGTGTATTATTAAAAATTAAGTATATACATTCGACCACTTCATTTTAGGTGAAATTAAGTTTTAAATTCGCGTTCAGGGCATAAAAAATCCATTTAACTTAGCATCACACTTAAGTTTTATCCAAAAAAGTAATTAATTTTTTATAAATTGTTAAAACAATTAATGTAAAGTATTAAGTATTAGGAAATTTATGTACTGTAAGTTAAGGTACACTGGAAACTTGTTTAATTCACAAATTTTTGAAGCTTTTTGGCATTGACAACTCGATTTTTGGTTTAGTTTTGCAATAATTTGTTAATAACAATTAATCTGCCACTTTTAGGTCAAAATAGACCCCGGATTCGACTTTAGCAGGTCAAAAAACACATAGTGCACCTATTTTTATCCACGGAACTAAAAAAGTGGGTTTCGAAATATATTGGTGGCGGCAGGAGTACGATATATCCAGGCCAAATAGGCCTCTAAAGTTCAGGACCCAGGCATTCTCGCCAAAACATTGACTTAAGATACATATATTATTAATACCATAACCTTTTAAACAGATAACCCAAAAAATACTTGTTAATTGTAAAAAAAACCACGTAAATTTTGATCAAAAACTATACGTCATACCTATATTATTAAAATATTATATTAGAAAGATACACGAATGATATAAATTATTTTGCCTAAAGGTATTTTCTTATTTGTATCATTTATATTCTAAAAAAATATTTTATAAGAGTTTTTTTTTTTTAAAAGTTTATGAGAAATATAATTCGTGGAAATTTCGAATACTGAATTTTTCTTTATATTATATCATAAAAAAATGTTGCTTCAGGCACTAAATATTATTATCATTTATATTATGATATGTATAAAAATAAAGTTACAAGAATTGTTGCTCATGTATGTAAAAATATTTTTTCAAATTATATTCTAAAAAAAAATTCTTCAAGAAAACTTGCATTTTAGTTGATCTAAAATACAGAAAAAAAATTCTTACCAAATTTTATATTAAATTTTGTAATATGCTTTTTATTTTGAAAATAGGTACCTATAAATTTTTTTAAAGTAATTTTTTAGTTCAGGGAAAGGTGTTAACTTTTAAGTATTCGAATTTCTTTATGCACTCAGAGGATATGGATCATAAAACTAATTATAAGCTTAATTGAGGATAGATCGCTCTTGGATCCTTCAATATAATCTGATTTATTTTATGAGATACTTTAAGAAATACTAGGTACCTTTTAATTTTATTAAATTATTTCTATCTGGTAAAACCATCTTCACACAGATCATAACCCATTTTTCATATTGACCTAGAAACTTAAAGTAATTTTTTCCATAAAATAGCATTTTCTCTTGCATTTTCTTAATAAGTACCCACACCTATTAATTTCAAAATACAAATGTAACATACTTTTCTCACCATATAAAAATTAATTACAATTCAATTTTACATATAAATGTTACATAAAATATAGGTATTACTGTCTACAATAACAAACAAGTTTAATGAACTAATCTATTATAATATTAAATTACATAATGTTTTAATGAAATGAATCAGATAGCTCAAGGATAAAATGAAAATTTTTTTAGGTATAGAGTTTTTTATACCTATAAAATAATATATTAATTATTATATTTTCTGTTTTAACATTTTTTTATTATGGTTACGTAAATATTTTTATGGTTTATGTGCCCTTAAGCTGTTATGTATATCAATTATTAATGTTTATATAATTGTGTTTTTGATTTGTGAGTAAAGGATTATTGATTTATATGGATTTTATTTTATTGTTAGATTTTATGCAAACGATATTTTTATGTAATAGGAGAACCTATACTTTTAAATTGATTTGACTGGGTTTTGAAGCTAATTCTGATCCAATTGGATTGGAAAAGTGATCAATGAGCATATTAGTGCTAATTTTTTCGATAACCAATTAAACGAAACCGTTTTTCGATAAGCGTTAATTCCTTTTATTAGCGGTTATCGAATTTTTTTTCGATAATCGAAAAAATTGTCGTTAAAGATATTATCGTTATCGATTATCAGATTTTCGAGACTTTTTCGAGACTTTTCTAATTGTAAGTCCGAAAGTTAAAAAAAAAAAGAAAAGTATGAACCAAGGGAGGTATTTAGTGACACATATACATCACACATCGAGGAACCAATAACGTGATTTTCTCTCATTTAAGCTTTTTTTCGAGACCTTTTATTTCATACCAAATCTTGCATTTACTTTATCTAAACATTTAATCTTGAAATTTAAACAAAGTAATGTAACAGTGTAGAACTTAAAAATTGTGTATACACATAATAGCAAAAATAATAAAAATAATTTATTTCATCCACTAAAAATTAAATCATAAATCTTAGATACAAAAAAGTAACTAGTAAAAAAAATAGAAAAGTCATTTTCACAACCCTTTTTTTCAAAAAAAAAAAATTACATAATGATAGAAAATTACTTTTTGTTAAGATAATTTTAACGTCCATTGCCCTGAAATAAGTATAGTATATGAAAAAGATAAAAAATATTTTATATTTCATCATAAATTTTTCATTACAACTTTTTAAAGATACACTCCATACTGTATTTATATCATACTATATTTTAAACAACGAAAAATTGCACCCTCACTTTATCTTATTTTTCTTCTTCATGTAATCACAAATAATTTATCATTTTTTTTGTTGCTGTTATTTTGCTATTATATTATAGTAAAATAAAATAAAAAAGACACTATTCATTTTTCATTTTTGAAAAAAAGTAAGTTGGTATTACTTTATTTTTTCATGTGTAAGGAAAAATTGCTAAAATTTTATAATAATTTTTAGTCATAAAAGTTACATTTTTAACGCCCTCCCTTTTATTATAAAAAATCTTTTTTTAAAAGCGAAATAAAATGCGTACCGACAGCAGTAAATGCTGGTACTTTCTTGGTATAGGTATAAACTATTTACGATTTTATCTTTTTTTTTATGGATCTTCGAGGAAATAAGTTTGATGGGTAAATAAATTAATTTTTTAAAAGGAAAAGTTTTTAATAAAAATGACAAAAATAATGGATTTGAATGAATGCAGGAAATTGTATTTGCGCGGTTTTTGAATTTTTGTTTATTGTTTTGGTACTACTGACATAAACACGATTTTTATTAATTTTACTGAATTTGGGATAATATTATTTTTCTGATTATATATTATTTTTTAGTAGGTGTTGTGGTTGACCCAATTGTTGGGCCAGTTACGCAAAATTTCAGCCTTTTTTGTCAAATTTTTTAATTTTCCTGAAACAGGGGGCTAAAATTTCCCCAAAAAACTGAATACTGAGTAATGATTTTCCGAAATTTTTGCTTTGGGATCGAAAAGTGAATGCTAGAAATTTTGGCCAGCATTTTTCCGATTCCCAAAAATAAGGCGTTTATGTTATTGTTTTTACTATAGAGACATTTTTTTCAAATTTCTTGAAAATTCCAGAACGCTTTCAAGTAAATTGAAGAAAACACTTTTCTACTATATTTTTCGCACAGACACTTGAATTTACAAGCAAATTACATAAATCTGGGATTCATATTATCGGACTCATACAACCCTGCACTGTAAAAAGTAACTTTCTTATATTAACAAAAAAATTAAAACATTTTCGAAAAATTAGTAAATTTTCGAAAAAATTTTTAAATATTCGAAAAAAATCGTATATTTACTAAATTTAGTATATTCTTGAAAAATTCGAGAATTCTCGATTTTTTTTTGTGAAATCGCAAGAAAAATTGAAAATTTACAATTTTTTTCTCGAAAATTTATAAAAAATAGTTGTAAATTTCCGAAAAATAGTTGCGAATTTGCAACTTTTTTCGTAAAATCACAAAAAAAAATCGAGAATTCTCGAATTTTTCGATAAGATACTAAATTTATAATAAATTTACGATTTTTATCGAATATTTACAAAATTTTTTGAAAATTCACTAATTTTTCGAAAAAATTCTATTTTTTTTGTAAATCTAGGAAAGTTACTTTTTACAGTGTGTAACCTTTGGTTCTTGATTAATCATTAAAAATTTGAAATTTTGATTAATCAATGGTTCCGGACCTAAGTTTATATGCCACATAATCTGAAATATCATTATCTTAATTAATTAAAACATTTAAAAAGCTCATAAATAAAAATACTTCTTTATTTTGACAGTTTAATTTCTTGTAGACAATACTACAAGATTTAAAATTTATGAAGCATAAACTTTATAATTACACTATAAATACGTGTATAAATAACAAAGATAATTTGAATTTATGCATCGCGCATCCTACATAAATTAAAATAATATTAATCACATAAAAACTTAACAAACATTTTTTTTTTCAAAGTATTAAAACTTAGTAATAATTACATTGCACAAACATAAGAAAATCCAAAGTCATATAATTTTAGCCAATCCTTATTACAAACTTCTGTAAACGCTACCTTTATTGTTATTGCGCATAGACACACCGAGAGACTTTTTGCATTAAAATTGTGCCCACAAGGCATTTTAATACTGTTATTATATTTATATCTGTAATTGTATTGTCTAGGTTTTTATTATAAATAATTTTTAATATTATGACGTATAATTTTTTATTTTATTCTTAGATAATGCCATGTTACAGAATTCTTTTAAAGGAATTTTATTATTTTTATTGAAATGAGAGAATTAATAAAAAAATTTTATTTTAAGTTGGAAACAATAGACTGATGGAAGACAGGTGTTCATAAGTACAAATCGAAAAAGAAATAGTGATGAAATAATGATTAAACTGCGCTATTTTTCAACAAAAAAGTCTCTTAGAGAAATTCGTTTGATGAAAAGTTTTTTGTTAGAAACTTTGATTAAGTTTTTTATTTAAATCTTTTTTCTAAGTATTTTTTAATAAAAAAAGTTTCTTTTTTTAAAATCTATGATGTAATGAAATATAATAAATAATGAAATATTAATTTTTTATGTTAATTAATTGTTGCTACTTTATTATATGAAAGTTATTATTGTTTTTTTTCTTGAGAAAAGTGTTCAATTAATACATGATTAAAATGTCGAGTTTTTATGACTGATTACTTATTGTAGATAATGAGTTTTTATTAATTTGCATATTATATGGGTCATTTCATGTTAACATATCTATATAATGTTTATATAATAAAATTTTGACTCAAAATATTTTTTTATTACATGAGCTACCTCTGACATGGTGCAATGGGGATGTAAAACGTAAATAACTTTTTGGTCCTTATATATATGCTTCAGTCAAATCAGGGGGGGGGGGTGTATTTTCACTGGCCAACATGAGATTTGCTCTACTATATGTTTTTTGGATCGCTAATCACGATAATTGAGTTCTTTTCCTGGAGATATTTTCGAAACACCCTTAATTTTGCAAAAACTACCCCCAAAAAGGGTTTTTTTTTGATATATTAGCAAACTAAGTTTCTAGATTTAGCCAATTATTGGTACAAGAGGGTTTTAGTTCTTAATCAGAGTCGCTGATTAAGAATTTCAGGTA
Organism: Anagrus nilaparvatae; assembly: GCA_022575985.1. Taxonomy (NCBI): domain Eukaryota; kingdom Metazoa; phylum Arthropoda; class Insecta; order Hymenoptera; family Mymaridae; genus Anagrus; species Anagrus nilaparvatae. Next base: position 6,138,375 of record JAKSXM010000238.1, on the reverse strand, counting down.
ATTTTTTATGAATAAATAATATTTCACCCTAAAATTAGCAAAAATTACCCCTAAAAAGGGGTGTTTTTGCTATTTTTGCTTTTTGAGCGACCAAATTAGATCCTTAAGGGTTTTTTGGATCGCTGATCAAGAATTTGGGGGATATTTTTATGAATAATTAATATTTCACCCTTAAATTAGCAAAAACAACCCCTAAAAGTGGTGCATTTGCAATTTTTGTCTTTTGAGAGGGGTTGTTTTTGCTAATTTAAGGGTGACGTATTAATTATTAATTATTCACCAAAATTACCCAAAATTCTTGATTATCGATCCACAAAACCCGTATGGACTTAATTTAGTCACTCAAAGTGCAAAAATAGCAAAAATACCCCTTTTAGGGGTTGTTTTTATTAATTTAAGAGTTAAATATTATTTATTGATAATCAGTGACCTTAGAAATCCTATTAGACCAATTCTTGGCTAAATCTAGAAATTCAGTTTGCTAATATATAAAAAAAAACCCTTTTTTAGGGTAATTTTTGAAAATTTAAAGGTGTTCTGAAAGTATAAAATAATACCTAATTTTTTACCACGGGGGTTCTAGTTATAAGAAATTGACTATTGATCTCTCGTGTTTTTTGTATTTAATGTTTTCTTCCAATAAATAAAAAAATAAATTTTGTTCTCTTGTTGAAGTATTGCCTAAATTTTTGCACGAAGATTGATAATCGATAAACGAAACTTTATAAATCAATTTTTCAACTAAAAATTTTACCTTTTCTGCAATTTTTTAAATTTACATTTTTCATAAAAAATGGTTTTCAAATGTAATAATGCTGCAGTACAGACTCTATGAACCACTTGGTATACCTGAAATAATAAGTTTTAAAAAAAAATTTTACTTTAGTAGCTTGGAGATTTTTGAATACAAAAAAATATAAATTTTCAGCAAGCCCATTTAACGTAAAATTGTTCAAATTCAAATAACTTCAATAAATTTATTATTTTAACATTTTTTTTAATTTAAAATTATTTCATATACTAATAAATTTCTATTTTTTTCTGTTTTAGGTAAGTGTCTTCATTCTACTCTAATTTTATTAGTAATTACAGTGCTGAAAACATATAATGTAGAAAAATGTCATTAAACAAGGTATTTGAATAAAACATTTAATTAATTTAAAATTAATTTTATTACATTTTCGTGCAAAATAACAATTAAAACAATTGAAAAATTCTTATAAAATACATTTATATATTTTAATTATTATTGTTATTTTATTCTTTATTTTTCTTTTTACAACGTTTTTTATAAAAATTACTTTTTTATGTAAATTTATTGCCTGGAATATAATATGCTCAAAAAAAAAAAAAAAAATTTCTTTTTATTTTTTCGATGCTTTATTTTTGCATGATTAATAAAAATATTTTTAAATTTAATTAACCTAATAAATCAACTACGTCATTAAAAATAATTTAAATCAATCGATTTATAAAAATTAATATTTATACATTAAACCTATTTATAAAATATTCAACAAAGTAAAGTACTTAAAACTATAAGTCTTTTTTTTTTTTATAACTTATTATTATTCTAGTCAAAACGTGATTTTATACTGCAGTAGTCACGTGCTTTTTTATTTAATGCATCTTTTTTATAAATATTTATTTAGTTTCTGTACATGAGGTAAGATATGAGTTGGTCACTTTTTTGAAGAAGAAGTTGGGCTGTTTTGAATAAGCTAGCTAAATTTCATTCGCCAATCGTTTTCAATGTAAGTCTTTGTTTTTTAGCCATTGCTCATAAATTATTGAAAATTTTTTGACAAAAATAACAAATAACCTGAATTTAATGAATAGTTCGCAATATCGACCAACTCTAAATTCTAATAGGTTGGATTTTGTCGCCTTTTTTGAGTTGGTATAAAAACTTAAGAAACTGCTTTTATCAAAAAATGACCCAAAATCTTTAAAAATTCTAAATTCTTCGTTTTAATAAATACAAGATCAGCCTAATCAGGATAAAATACTTGCTAGTTAGAAGAAAATGTCGAGCCAAATGACCCTAAATAAATTGAGTTTTAAAATTGATTTTTCAAATTTTTTTATTTTAGAGCCAAAATTTTTCATAAAATGATTTGCTAAAAGTTTGGTAAAAAAAAAATGGATAAATAAAACACATGCTTCTCCTTTCAGTAAAATTATTTTTTTGAAAATAAATTCTAAATTCATATTTTCACTCATATAAAAATTTAAGTCAGGTAGTAGTGAATTGAAAATTGTGGTGGCGCTTTATTTAAAAAAAATATTTGTCTCATAATATCAGTTTATTTACCAAAGTCTATGATAGCAGTGCATACGCATATGTAATTAAATTTTATTTTATATTTTTTTAAATTTCTTTCAAGGTTTGGTTTTGTTTACAAAAAATTATTATTCTGTATTTTTTTAATTGATCAAATAAGTCATAAATTTTTATTTTTAAGTAAAATAATACTTAAATTAATAATAATGTGATAATTTTAAATTTTAATAAAGTGCAGTTTAATTGTGTGTGACCTGGATACATTTTTGATAAATTTTAAATCAGCCTGTATTTATTAAATTATTCGTTTTGATAGAAATAAAAAAAATGTTGTCAATTAAAGACACTGAAGATCTAGAAACAGAAGAACAAGAAACCCTAAAAACTTCATCAGAAATCAACGTTACAGTAAATTACATGTGCTACTTAAATTCACCAGGCTACTACAACACAAAATTAATTTTGTTAAATAACGATTCAGAAATAAATTGTAATTTAGACATTATAGTAAACAGAAATTCAGAAACCCAATTAAATTTACGTTTTGAAAAAAAGCAGTTATTAAAATTAGTGAGAATTAAATTATTAACAAATTATCATAAAAATGAAAAATCAATAATATTTAAATTAAATTTAGACATTAATGATCCAAAAAAGTATATTTCAGACTCTAAAAATTTATTTTGTAGCTTAGAGGGTTTATTTAATTATCATAATGTATTGATAAAAAATTTAATAATTAATTACAAATTTTTAAATGATTACAATGATTACCTGCACAAAACGATATCTGAAGAATTTCTAAATCCAAAATTCAGTGATTTTACAGTAACATGCTGTTTGACAAATAGAATTTTCAAAGTTCACAAAATAATTTTGTACTATAAAAGTCCAATATTTCAAAAAATTATTGATTTAGACATGTTAGAAAAGCATACAAATAATATAAATATTTATGATATCAGTGAATCGATAATTTCAGATTTTTTAAATTACATTTATTTAAACGAATGTTCTTTAAATAACGATAACATTTATGATTTATTTAAATTAAGTCATATGTATGAATTAGATAATTTACAATTAGAATGTCAATTATATTTATTAAATAATATTAATGTTAAAAATATTATTGATTTATTAAAATTAATAAATATTGATTTGTATAAATTAAATTTATTAAAATATCATGTTAAAAAATTTATTGATTTAAATGAATCAAATTTAATAAATAACGAAAATTTTACTAATTATTATTTAAATATTATGAATTTTCAAAATATTAATTATATTTTTCAATTAGCTATGAAATATAATAATTTAAATTTTAAAAATCAAGTTAAAAATTTTATTAAAAATAACGGCTTTTTGGTTATGAAAAATTATAAATTTAGACAATTGTTAACTGATTACCCGGATTGGAGTGTAGAATTATTAGATTATTTATTTGAATAAAATTTCTAATCTGAAAGTAGCAACAAAAAATTTACTTTATTTAAAAATTGAAAATTAATAAATATCATTAAATGAAATTTCTGTGTATTTTTAGTCAATTATTTATAACTCTTTAAATTAAATTTACAAAATTTTAATTACAATACATAATCTAACAGTGCGTAATTTTTGTAAATATTCAATTTAATATTACTATATAAAAGGTAGGTTAAAGAAGGAGAACTTGTGCTTAAAGAAATATAGGGTTATATTTGAGCAATTTTTGATAGATTTTAAAAATAAATTAATTTATATATAGTAAAAGAATGTACTTTGATTATGACTATGGCTATGACTATGAAATTGAAGACGATTGTGATTCAGCACTAAGTTCTTTAGAAAAACCAGTAGAAAATGTAAAAGAATTTAAATTAAAATGTATTGAAATTGAATTTTGGATGAACGATGTTTTAAATTCAAATAATTATATATATACATCAAATTTTACTTTTGATTCGAAGCATAAAATCAATTGTAGTCTTGAAATCAATAAACAGTACAACAGTAATCAAGACATATATATTTCTACAATGATTGTAACTTTTGATAAAGAAATTACTTTTAATGATCTTGAAGTTATTTTAATATCAAAAAGAAATAAATTAATATGTATGATCGTTGAATTAAAAGTAGACCATGCAAATCCTATGAAATATTGTGGAAATTTGGATGGAATAAATCTATTCTTTGAATGGATAATTCTACGATTTACTTATTCTTTAGCCAACTGCTCAGATAATTTTTGGTCAAAAGCTGTAGAAAGTCTATTAGGAAACGATACTTTAAGTGATTACACAATAACATCAAGTGATAATGTCAAGTTTCAAGTGAATAAATTTGTTCTTTATCATAAGAGCGATGTTTTTAAAAAAGCTATAGAACTTGATATGATTGAGAAGAAAAATAATAACATAAATATATGCTTTGATTCAGTAATAGTTAATGAATTCATTAAATACATTTATACTAGACAATGTAATTTACAAGTTGGTGTCCAAGAGCTCTATCGGTCAGCACATTTATATGTGCTAAATGATTTACTAAGAGATTGTGAAGATTATATGTTAAATAATTTAAGGATTGAAGACATTACTGATACGTTAAGATTAGTTAATATTGATTCATATGATTTAAGCGCATTGAAAATAAAAGTTGAAAAATTCATAAAATCTAATGAAATTAAATTAGTTGAAAATGCTAAATTTATTGAATATTCTTTAGAAAATATGAAACCTGAGAATATCCATGTAAACTTTGAATTGGCTATGAAATATAATAATGAAGATTTTAAAGCAAATGTTAAGAATTACATTAAAAATAATTATAAAAATTGTGTTTCAAATGCTTTATTTAGAGAATTACTGATTAGTAATCCAATTTGGGCTGTTGATTATTTGGATTACTTAACTGAATTTGTATAATTACTATTTCTGATTAAAAAAATAAATGAAAATATTAATGCTAAATATTAAGCTTTTATAACTTAATAATAACTTAAAATATAAGAATAAATATATAATAATAAAAATAACGTACAAAATTTGTTTTTTTATTATAATCCATACAAATAACTTCATTAATCCATTCATAACATTTTTAATTTCCTAATGGTTCCCAATGAAAATTAAACTTTAAATGTATGAATTAAAAAAAAATTTTAAACTTTAATAATGATTATTATTTTACGGAACCCGCATAGTATAATGGGAGAATGGGTGAGAAGGTGGGTAAATAGGCGAGAGATTTGTTGGGCGAGTTGTCGGGTGAGTTGGTGGTCGAGTTGTAATACATTAGAAAATGAACTTTCTACGTTACCGGGAGGTTTTTGAGGTCAAGGAAAACGAATTTCAAGGAGAAAATTTTCAATTTTTCACTTTAAAATAATTTCCGATTTTTCAAGATGGCGGACAAAAAAAATATTAAAATGAGCATTGTAACTTACCGAGGGGTTTTTGAAGTTGATGAAAACAAATTCAGGTGTCGTTAGGTAGAAAGTTCACTTTCCTATATTTTCATGTCCGTCATCTTGAAAAATCGGAAAATATGATAGGGTGAAAAATCGAAAATTTTACACCTGAAATTCGTTTTTCTTGGCCTCAGATTTATATTCATATGTTAAAGTTTATTTTTTATGTATTTTTATCAATCATCTTAGGAAATCGGAAAATATGTTATGGTGAAAATTTGAAAAATTTTTCTTCCAAAATTCGTTTTTTTTCAACCTCAAAAACCTCTCTGTAACGTACAATTTTCATTTTAATATTTTTTTATGTCCACCATCTTGAAAAATTGGGAAATATTTTAGGGTGAAAAATTGAAAATTTTCTCCTTGAAATTCGTTTTCCTTGATCTCAAAAACCTCCCGGTAACGTAGAAAGTGTTTGAATAACTATCAGAAAATATTTCGTATAGGAAACTTTTTGAATAACTCATTATTCTTAGAAATTTGAGACCTCTTTTTAAACATTCTTTGAACTCTTTTAAAAAATTACTTTGAAAATTATATAAATTAAATTAATAAATATAAAAAAATAAGGTATAAACTTTGATATTAATTTGATTCCCAGATATTAAAATATTTATTTGATAAAAAAATTTAAAGAATTTTCGATATGATTTATAATACTTTGATCACTCATTTTAAACTTTTATGACTATATTTTTTTATTTTTCGATTTTTCTTTCCCTTATTATAAATTTAATTCGAACCCCTATTCAAATGATTTTTGGGTTCGTCAGGTAATTTTTTGGTCATGGATTTACTGGTTTTTCTGTTATAAAATAAAAATAGGTATATTTTTATTATTTTTTTGAATTCAATGATTTTTATAAAGAAATGAATTTAATTTTAGCCTTATAAAATTTTAACTAATTATTATTAAGTTTAATATTTTGGGGCATTAACGAGATACATAATTAATATTGGTGTGTAAAAGCACGATTTGGACTCTAAAGCACGAGCGTCAGCAGAGCTTTGCCGCGCGCTATACATGTGTTGGTAACGATTGCTCTATAGGTCATTGCCTTCATCTTGCATATGAGGAGAAGAGTTTAAAATGATATATAGTTAATTTATTTCTAATATTTATTTTCATTAGTGTAGTTGTTTTAGTTTTTTATAGACAATAAAGTATTTATTAATTTAGAAGTGAAAAGTACCGATTTGTGTGTATGTGTGTTTTTTATTTGTGCAAGTTTAGTATAGATTTGTCAAAGAGCATTTTTAACATTAAATTAATGCAGTGCGTGTCAAACGTCAAAATTATGAAATTTCTAATCATGATCTCGTTCATATTTTGAAGTACATATATGAAATTATTAAAATCAATGTTTCAAACTAATAAATGTAAAATAAATTTAATTTCTAGTAAGAATCTTGCATAAAAAATTTTGAATTTATTTTTAATTAAATTAATTGAAATACATATTCAAAATTTTAAATATGTATGCGCGTTAACGACAATAAATCCATTGGAAAATCTGCGCGTCGAATCAAAATGCCCGAATCTCATTTCTCGTGCGTTACCGGTCATTTTCGCTTTGGATACGTAAAGCATTGTGTGATCATGTTAAATTTAAATTGTTTCAAAAGGTTTTAATGTGATATTGTGTTATTTTATAGTTTATTTTTATGCATATAAAAGTATTTATTTAAAAAGTTTAACGTAAAAAATATCGTTTTATATATTCATAAGTAAGATTTATGCATTTGGAGTTATAAAGAGTTAGAATACAGCAACAATACAGTGTGTACCTATAAATACATAAACATTTCAAAAAATTTTTTATTTAATATTTCCATTAAATTTTATTTAATGCAAAAATTAAAATTTTAAATTATCAAAAAAGTATGTAGATTAAATTATATATTAGTGCATATAATTAACAATATTATTAGTGAGTTCAGTGAAAATAAAAAGACAATATATTTTAATAATAAATTATTAATTTTCTTTAAATCTATAATTAAACGTGTAATATTTAAAAAAAAATTAAATATAGGTGTATTTATTTAAAATTTCTCAGATAACTTAAAGTACAGTTAAACAAGTGATTTTTTAAAAATTCAACGGACAATTGAAATATGATTTTAAAAGGTAAGATTTTTAAATGTATTCAAGTATTTTTTATCTGAGGAAATTAATTTTTTGAATTTAAAATTTTGACAATAAAAAAAGTACGTTTTAGTACTTAAATATATAAAAAAATAAATAGATAAATGCAAATTTTCAAATATAATAAGTAACCTGAGACAGTTTGAATCACACCTATATATATATTACACTAATACAATAAAAATGAAAAACCAATTTATCCATTTCATATTTTTTATTCCATTACATTTTATTTAATTTTTTTTTTTTTTATAAAAATAATTTAAAATTTAAAATTTTTCTTTAGTAAAAATATGAAGTCAAAACTAATTTTTAATTATAACTGCATTAAATTTAATTATAGTAAGTGAAGTTTTATTTCTCGTTTTTTATTTTTTTTATTTTTAATACAACTATATGTATGACTTCAAAAGGCAAGATTTTTATTTATATTTTTTAATAATTTTAAATTAATTCTCTGATAAAATGGTAAGATGACTTGTATGAGCAAGTACCCAAGGGACTGTTCAACTATGATGTCACGTTTTTTTTAAGGTTTTTTACCCCTTCGTCCCTCCGTATCCAACCCTGTCACATTCAGCAAAGCCCTCCCTGTAAAATGATGTCACGCAGTCTTTTGTAGACCCCTCTTAAAAATTTATGAAAATATAAATATTGAAAAATTTTTTTTCACCAAATTATATACATTTTTTAAAGTTTTTATGATTATAAAATATTTTATTTTTTATATTAATATTATATTGTTAATATATGCAAAATAATTTACAATATTAGTGGTTTTTTTTTAATTTAGGGGTTGTTATCTCATTCCTAAGGATTGTAGAAGAAAACCAACTTTGGAATTGAAAATACCGATCCAAAATACCTACTAGGTGACGTTTTCAGCTAAAAATATTAATTTCACCCCCTTAGCCCAAATATTTATCTCCTCGAGAGGGTGAATGTGCTCAAAATACATAAATTTGCATCTTTTACCTTTTGGAAAGTGAAAAATATAATTTCCAATATTAAGAAACTTTTTTTTTGCGTGCAGTAATTTTTTATTAAAAGTTTTACAATGTTAGTGATTTTACCCTACTTTCGGGTTTGATATTTCATTACCCAAGGTTCTTAGGTAAAAATAGACTTCAGAAATGGAAAGAGCGACCAAAAGTATCTACTAGGTACACGTAACTTCCTTATATTAACAAAAAAATTGGAACATTTTCGAAAAATTAGTAAATTTTCAAAAAAATTTTTAAATATTCGAAAAAAATCGTGAATTTACTAAATTTAGTGGATTAACAAAAAATTCGAGTATACTCGATTTTTTTTTGTGAACTTACGAAAAATGTTTTAAATTCACAAATATGTTCACGATTTATGACCCGAAAGGATTTATTATTGTCTAACAAGATGTTCCAACAAGGTGGTAACAAACAAAATTTAATAAAAAATTTTTTAAAATTGCACGAAACAAATAGTACTAAAACTATTTTTTGTAAATTTTTGAAAAAAAATTGTAATTTATCAATTTTTCTTGCGAATAGGGGGCTTGGATGGGTCAAAATTTTGGTAATTTTTGTGCATAATCTGAAATAATTAAAAAAGTATTAGACACGTATTTTTTTTTTTAATATTACGAAAATTTACAATGTATTTGTATAAGGTAGGCGTGACGTCATCACTTTTTTAATTTTCATTTTTTTGTAAAACACAAAAATACGTATCTATTATTTTTTGATCTAGTTTCAAATTATGCAAAAAAATCATTAAAATTCCGATCCATGCAAGTCCTCCATTCAGAAAAAAAAATCGAGGATACTCGAATTTTTCATTAATTTACTAAATTCAGTAAATTTACGATTTTTTTTGAATATTTAAAAATTTTTTTGAAATTTACTAATTTTTCGAAAATTTTTTAATTTTGTTGTTAATTTAAGGAAGTTACTTTTTACAGTGTAATGTTTACAGCTAAAAATTTTCATTTTTTATACATCTGTAAAATCCACTCCCTTAGCCCTAATATTTACCCCCTCGAGAGGGTGAATGTGCTCAAAATACATAAAGTTGCATCTTTTACCTTTTGGAAAGTGAAATATATAATTTTCAACATTAAGAAACTTGTTTTTTTGCCTACAGTAACTTTTTTTTTTAATTTGACTATTTTATAGTGATTTTAACCTACTTTAAGGGTTGATATTTCATTACCCAAGTGTCGTAGATGAAAACAGACTTCGAAAATGAAAAGAGCGATAAAAAATACCGACTAAGTGAGATTTTCAGCCCAAAATACTCGTGTTTTCATACCATAATATTCATTTGTCCAAGAATTGTCGATTAGGCGCTTATGGGTTAATAAAACACATGCATTTAATAAATTAATAAATACTTATAATATCCTATATTTTAAATACTATATCATATCTAAGAATATACGTGTAGGGGGTCTTCCGTGATAAACATATTTGTCGTGTTTATTTTCAAATATCTTCAAAAATAATAATTTTGATTTAAATATTAAAAGAAAAAAATCTTTCGTGTTATATAACGCTATAATTAATAGCATATGGGCCATTAAGTTACATGATAGTAAACATGGTTTTTAAAGCTGTATGATTTAGCTCAGTATGATTTAAGATTCTCTTAGACAATTTTTAATATAGTATTAAAATATTTTTTGTTTTTCAAAATATGTGACATCACAGTCATATTTTATCCTTCCTCCCTCCCTGTCACATTTTGTCACAAATCTCTAACCCCTCCCTCCGTCTGCCGCCGTGACATCATAGTTGAACAGTCCCCAAACCAAAACGTATTTATCTGATTATTGGAAACCATATATAAAAAAAAAAAATACTGATGTTTACATATATTTATACATAACCTATATAAATTTTTTGAAATTTTAAAATAACAATTTATATTTAGTTATTAGTATTCAAGTTACATTTATTACTTTTGCCTATATTTCTAAACTTATGACTTTTGTTTAAATGTATATGTTACACCCCATCCGTGTAATTGACCAATTCATGAAATGGTCAACTTTTTGACCAATTCATGAAATGGTCAAGCCCCTTGCCCAATTCATGAATTGGTCAAAAAATAGTAAAAAATTTGACCAATTCATGAACTGGTCAGAAATATTCAATTTTTTTACACTAGTTGGTCAATATTTAAAATTGAATAAATATAATATTTTAGCATGCATATAAATTATAGGTATAACATAAAACATTTTAAATGTAAATTATTTATCAGTTTATAATTTTTATTTTACTCTCTAAACACTATTCTGTAAATATATGTCCAAAATTACAGAATAACAGTCTATTGTCGGTAATACTTATTTTTTACAGTCTATGCTATGTAAATTTCTGAATTACAGAATAGACGATATATTTTTATATCGAGGGGTAGTTAACTTTTAGTACAATTTACTATTTTTTAAAAAAAGTAAAAAATTATTTTTAGATATAATTACGGGGGTTTTTGGGTACGCTGAGCTCAAATTCGGTTAAAAAATTCAAAAATTCCGAATAATGGACCCCGAAACTGCAAAATTTAGTAAAAAAAATATTTATTTTAAAACTTAATAAATTATTCTTGACTGCAACACTTGGGGTTTAAAGACACGCTGATCCCGAATTCTTTAGATTTTATTCCAAATAATGGACCCAAACACCGCAAAATTCGGTAACAAATAATGTTTAAGAAAATTTTAATTAATTTTTCTTGACTGCGGCACTTAGGATTCAGGGTCATGCTCAATTCACATTTCTTAACCAAATTTCCAAAGGATGACCACCTAAACCACAAAATTCGGTAAAAATATTATTTTTAAAAATTTAATGAATTATTTTTGACTGTGGCAATAGGGTTTCAGGGATATGCTGACCCCGATTTTATTAGCCCATTTCAAAATTCCTAATAATTGATCCCAAAACCGAGATTTTCGGTTTACATACTAATATTTTTAATAATTTTTATTAATTATTTTTGACTGCGGTACTTGGAGTTTTAGGGCATTGTGAATCGGGCGCCATTCACAGGAATAATACAAACATGGTTGGAAAGAAACTGCTTTGAGTCCATCAAAGATGTAAATGTTTTAAAAATAATATGAAATGTAACTCATCTTGTCATAGCAATAAAAGTTGCGCCAATCATTAAACTAATTTGTATTAATTTTGTAATTTTGACTTCAATACAAATATTGTATAGTTCTGGTTAATATTTTGAAACAATTTTTAATATTTTGTTATTTATTATTAATTTTCTAACTATATAATTTTATTAGAAATTTTTTTTTACTTAAAAATTATTTTTAATTTAGACTTGTAATATATTTTTTATTAATATGTATTTTTAATTATTAAAATTATTAAAATTAAAAAATATAATAATGACTCCTGTGTACATAAATTTTATTTTTATTCATTCCAAAATTATTGACCAAGTAGTGTAAAAAAATTGAATATTTTTGACCAATTCATGAAATGGTCAAAATTTTGACCAATTCATGAATTGGACAAGGGGCTTGACCATTTCATGAATTGGTCAAAAAGTTGACCATTTCATGAATTGGTCAATTACACGGATGGGGTGTAACATATATAAATTTTAAAAATCAAAAGGTAGGTACCTAACGTTAACTCTAAAATGAATAAATTTTTCAATTTCAAAAATTAAGCATTATTTTCGCAAAATCATAAATTGATAAAGTTTTAGAAATGTTTTCAAATCACTATTTAAATCTGGAGTCACCAACTGAGCCGTTATTTTTTAGTGGTGTAGCTGTATCACCATTTGGTAAAATCGAGGATGAAACAGTAACTAGAGAAATACCAGTAGAAAGTATAAAAAAATTAAGATTAAACTGTACTGGAATAAAATTAATGGTTAATAATTCTTCCTCTCATCATGATTCAGGATTCAAATCAACATTTTTACTTGATTCAAAAGAAAATATCACTTGCAATCTTGAAATCAAGAAAAATTACAACTCCGTATTTCAAAATGATCATTCTTTTAAAATGGTTCTTAATTTTGAAACAGAATTAAATTTTGAGTATTTAAAAGCTTCCTTAATGTTTGAAGAAAATAAATTGGTTTGTAGATGCGTTGATCTAAGAAAAGACTCATTAAATCCCAAAAATTATTATGGAGATGTAGATGTACTTCAAGATTGTACTGGTATAGAATTTTTTTATTCACTAGAAAATAATTCAAAAATTAATTGGTCAAATTCTGTATGCAATTTATTAGAAAATAAGACTTTAAGTGATTATACAATCACAGCTAATGATGGTGTTGAGTTTAAAGTGCATAAATTTGTACTTTATTATACAAGCGATATTTTTAAAAAAATGATTGAAGCTGATATGCTTGAAAAAAAAAATAGTAACATAAATATTCACTTTGATTCAGCAATAGTTAATGAATTCATTAAATATATTTATACTAGACAATGTAATTTACAAGTTGGTGTACATGAACTATTCCGTTTAGCTCATATGTATGAGGTCAATTGCTTATTATCAAAATGTGAAAATTATATGTTAAAAAATTTAAACATTGAAGACATTACAGAAACATTAAAACTCGTTCATATAGATTCATACAATTTAAGTTTATTAAAACTGGAAGTTGAACATTTCATTCAGGTACATGAAGCAGAATTAATAAGGAACGATAAATTTATTCATTATCAATTAGAAAATATGACACCTGAAAATATTCATATTAATTTTGAACTAGCTATGAAATATAACAATAATGAAGAATTTGAATCAAAAGTTAATGAATATATTAAAGATAATTTAAAAAATTGCTTTAAAAATACTTCATTTCAAAATTTACTTACTGAGAATTCAACTTGGTTTCTTAAGTACATGTTTTATTTGATTGAATTTATAAATGTTTCTGATAGAGAAACCAATGATTCATAATTTGAAAATATAATATAATCATCTATATTGTATTTATTATACATAAATGTTAAACAACCAATGTTACTTTGAATATGAGCATTTAAGATTTTCTATGTCAAATATCAAATGGTTTTATAGATACAAGTACAAAAATAATTAAAAAAGTAAATAAAAGAAAACTTTATTATTTGTAATTTAGTGTAAAATATTTTTAAAAATTTCTTTCTTTTTTTTTGTATATTATGTTATCTACACTATATATTATATATATTTTTTTAAATATTTTTGAATTTAGTATTTTTAATTAATAAATTATTTATGAAATTTTTTATTATAGTTTTAGATAATATGAAAATATTTTGATATACAATTTTCCAATATTATATGTTTCTGTAAATAGATTAAATAATAATGAATAATAAAATATTTCTTATTCCCCATATTTCTTAGAGTGTAAAAACAAAATTCTATTAATTTAAATTAAAAATTATGTAAGATAAAAAATGTAGTTTCATCAATAAAAAATTTTGTAACATTTGAAATCTTATTAGGTATAATCAGGTATAATTATTTTATTTTTTAAAACAATAATTTATAGAATTTTAAAAACCCCGCTGATTATTAATTTACCTTGTGATGGCAGCAGCATCTTCAAAACTGCAAAAAGGAGGGCTTTTGCGTTGAACGTTAATTTACATTGTTTACATAAATAAAAAAGTTTGGTTTTTCGAATTGTTTTCTAAACTGTTTTAAAATTATTTCCAAAAAAGCTTGCATTTAAATGACTCTAAATTTGGTTTCATTCAGTTTTTAATATTTTCATTTTTAATTTTCGACTTAATTTTGAAAAATATGTTTCTAAAATAATAAGAGATTCATTCAAGTTTATCAAAGTATGTTATTGGCATCTATTAGTTGCTTATAAAAATGTATTAAATAATTAAAATTTAAATAAATTTAGAAATAGAGAGGTATAATTAACTTTAAAATATTATATTTATTTTAGCGAAATAAGCATTGAAGAAATCACCAAGATTTTGTTCGCCTTGGCTCTCTGGATTTCCTTCTGCAATAGAAATGTCAAGAAAAATGCCGATTCAATTATCATCAATAGAAAACACTGAAGATACTGTATTAAAATTTAAAGAAATTGAGTTAATGACAAAAAATGTCTTTTCTCAACTTTATTTTGAAACCGAAGCAAGTTTTATATTGAATTCTAAGCAAAATATCACTTGTAAGCTTGAAATCATGAAGAATGATACGGTTCCTTATACTGGTGTGGCTAAAATGATTCTACATTTTAAAACTGAATTAAATTTTGATTACTTTAGAGTTTATTTGATGTCAAAAATGAATAAATCAATTATCAGATGTTTTGATCTAAAAAAAGATCTAGTAAATCCCAAAACTTATTATGGATACATAATTGCAGTTCATGAATTTTTTGATTCAGTAATCATACAATTTACATATTCATTAGCAAATTCCAAAACAAGCGATTGGTCAAATCTTATAAAAAATCTATTGGAGAACAATACTTTAAGTGATTATACGATTACTAGTAAAGATAGCGTTAAGTTTAAAGTACATAAATTTGTGCTTTATTATACAAGTAATTTTTTCAAGAATCTCTTAGAATCTAATATGCTTGAAAAAAAAAATAATAATCTAAATATTCCATTTGATTCTGTTATAGTGAAAGAATTTATTAATTATATTTATAATAAAGAATGTAGATTTCCACTCGGTGTGCATGAGCTCTTTCGTTTAGCACACATGTATGAAGTAAATGATTTAGTATCTGCTTGTGAAAATTATATGATAAATAATTTAAATATTGAAGACATTGCAGAAACAATGAGATTAGTTAAAATATATTCATATGATTTAAAAACATTGGAAATAGCAGTTAAAAAGTTTGTTAAGTTATATATAAATCTGTTGGTTGATAATAGAAATTTTATTGAATATTATTTAGAAAATATGAAAGCTAAATATATTCATGTTATTTTTGAACTTGCTATGAAATCTCATAATGAAGAATTTAAATCAAAGGTCAAGTATTATATTAAAAATAATTATGAAAATTGTTTTAAAAATGATTTGTTTCGATGTCTACTGAAAAAAAACCCAACTTGGGCTGTTGATTATTTTGATTATTTAAGTGAATACATAAGAAAATCTGAGACAATCAAGAATTAATAATTTATATTTTGGTTTTTTTCTTTGTTTGTATTAATTGATAGATACTCATGTAAATGTAAAAAAGTAATGTAATCTAAGAAAATCTGAGACAATCGGTAATTAATAATTTAAGATTGTTATTTTTTTATTTGTATTAATTGATATAATTGATATAGATATACTCTAGCATGTAACTGTTAAAAATTAATGTTTTTATATATTGTATTTTATTAATTTTTTATTTTTTTTAATTTTATAATATCACAACAATTTTTTATTAAGCTTTAAGCTTTGGTAGAAGCATGGCTGGCTGTGCTTATATATGTTTATTTTTGTAATAATTAATTTATTTGAATAAATGATGGACAAAATTTATTGCTTTATTACTTTTATTACCATTATTAATCCTCTGAATTTGCAAATGTGAAAATTAATATTGATATCATAATTATGAATATAGGTACATGTAAATAAACAATTAATTATTTGTTTTGTATAATAATAAAAAAATGATTCAATATTTTTTTTGCGTTTATTAGGTAAATTTTAAATTTTAATACTAAATTACAATTTTTTTTTTTTAATTTTCCAATTAAATTCAGTTAATTATTTCAAGAAATTTATTTCAAAATTAACAGGTATTTCTACCCTTGATACAATAAATTTACAAAATTATTTATGTTAACTAATAAAAAAAATTTTTTGATATATATATAATAAAATATGACTAGTAACATAACAATCATTTAAATATATAAAATTGCATTTTATAATAAAAATATATTTATTTTACTAAACAAAGAGGTTCAGCAGGTTAAATGGAATTGATTAAAAATAGCGAATAAAATGAATCATAATGAAATAATTATAATAAATAAGAGTGAAAATAAAATGAAAGAGAGCTATTCATAGTTTTTAAGGTATTTAGACCTCACAAAATTCCTGAATTGGGTTTGGTCCAGATTGGTTAAGGAAATTTGGAGTTCCGGGTCTAAATTCCAACTTCTACGTATGCGATTCAATGGTGAGTAGAAAAGCAAGTTTGATCTTGACTGAGACTCGCGAAGTGGTCTCGAATATCTCAGATCATATGCTTGAGATCTCATATCAAAATGAAACTGGTTATCATTTATACCAGAAGAACAAATAGCAGAGTTAGGCAAACAATAAGTCACAAACTTGATGGTAGGATTCAATAGTATAAATATTGAGCCTTGATGATATCTTCTCATAGGAGTGATCATCAAAACTCAATGGGCATCCCATTTTATAAGCAGTGTATCTTAAAAAGTTTCTAGAGATGGAGTTCAATCTCTCGTAATTAATACGGGTAAATGGTTGCCAAACAATAGAACAGTATGTAAAATGTTCAATATGATTCAATATTTTTTTTGCGTTTATTAGGTAAATTTTAAATTTTAATACTAAATTACAATTTTTTTTTTTTAATTTTCCAATTAAATTCAGTTAAAGATGGCAGTAGTATACACTAGCCCTAGTATTACTGTATACACGAAAGGTTTTTTTGATTAGTGGTCTTTTCGCGGGTGTTTGGCAGGTTAGGTACACAACTTGCAGAGTTACACTTGGGTTGATTTTGCCGTTTTATTCTTTTCTGCACATATTTATTTATAAATAATTAATTAATAATAAGATACAAGTTTTTTGTTAAAATTTTAATATTAGTTTTTTTATAAGTTATTTTTTTTTATTTTACGTTGTGCGTGATCTGCATTAGTATCTGGTTGTAACTTGTTTACTCAAATTACTAAAAAACGTGCGTTTGGAAAATTGAAAAAAAATTGTAATTATTTTTGCAAGCAGCTTTTTTTATTTATTATCAAATATTTATCTCTGTAGTAATAAAAATAGAAAGTATAAATTTTAAATTGAAATAGTAAGGTTTGCTGCAAGTTGTGTAGACACATAGGTACTTATTCAAGTTGTGAGAAAGGTATTTATTATTTTTATATTTTAAATTATTTCATATTCATACTTCAAGTTAGATTATTATTTATAATATGCTACATTGTAGAAATAAAAATGGAACAAGCCGATAGAGTGCATTTATTAGTTTCAAGAGAACAAAATTTAAAAAGTAAAAGAATAGAAGTTAACTGGAGATTATCAAGCTTAAGTGTCAACGGACTACCAGATTTTATAGACAATGAGGTCAATTTCATATTTGATTCAGTTAAGAAAATCAAGGGTTCCTTGAAAATGAGCTATGAAGTACCAAACAACTTAATATTTTTAGTTTTAAAGTTTGAAGTAAAGGTAAATTTTGATTTCTTGATAATTAAGTTAGAGGATAGTTTTAATCGTAATCCATCTATATTTGATATGAAAATGGATACATCAAATGAAAACACATACGTTTCAATTCAAAGTACATTCTCATGTTGTGAAGATGCACAATTTCCTGAATCTCTTACTTTCAAAGCTGTAATAATTGATTATTTAATCACAAAACAACCAAAAGAATTTTGGAATGTTGCTCTTAAAAGGGAATTACAGCATAGTAATTTAAGTGATTTTACAATTACTGTTAATGAAAACAAAGTTATCAAAGTGCATAAACTTGTACTTTACTATAAAAGTCCTGTTTTTAAAAATTTAATCGAATCAGATATGATTGAGAAAAAAAGTAATAATATCAACATCAGCGGTACAAGTGAAAATATTGTTCAAGAGTTTGTTAATTACATTTATTTTAAAGAATGTAATTTTAGAGTTGGAGTACAAGACTTATTTAGATTAGCCCACATGTACGAGGTAAATGATTTGCTATTAGAATGTCAAGACTATATGATTAATAATTTGAGCATCGAGGACATCACTGAAACTTTAAAATTAGTTAAAATAGATTTATATGATTTGAGTATTTTAAAATCTGAAGCTGAAAATTTTGTACGTCGTCATGAAGCAGAATTAGTTAATGATAATAATTTTATTGAATATTATTTAGAAATAATGGATCCAACAAATGTTCATATTATGTTTGAGCTTGCAATGAAATATAATAATAGAGAATTTACTCATAATATTACAGATTATATAAAGAAAAATCTTGGGGAAGTCTTGAAAAATGCTACGTTAAGAAATTTATTAGAAAATCATACTAATTGGGGACTTAATCTCTTAGATAATTTTGCAAGAAATTTGGAAACTACTAATATTAATTAATGCTTTTTTATTAGTTCAGTAATTTTTTTTTCTAATTTTTTCTGATGATAATTAATGTTAGTATCGCCAGATTCATATTTAATAAATGAATCAATATTAAAATAATTATTTGATTAAAGTAATAATTATTTCTAATTATTTTCTAATGTATTAATTTAGTTAAAAACATTTATACTCTTATTTTTTGTAATAATTGAATTTGTTTTATTATTTAATTTAAGTTATCGAAATGTAAGTCGAAGATCAAATAGAACCATTTGACTCTAATTTTTCTGTCTGTTTTAGTCTTATTTAAAATTATCAAGCAAACCTATTTGCTACAACTTTATAAAATTTGTTTTCAGTATAATTTAATAATTTTTAATTTAATGTATCTTTTAGTTAATTTTAAACATATATGTAGATGTTTTTATGTATTTTAATTTAATTGACAACAAAAAAATTTAATTTAGGTTTATTATTCTATTTGTAAAGTTAAAAATCTGCATGGTTTTAATAATTCATTGATTTTATTTTCAAAGAAAAAATTATCATCTTATCATTATCATTTGGATTTAAATAACCATTTAATTGCTTACAATTATTTATAGATATTGTATTTAGTTTTAAGTCCTAAATGTGTTAAATATTTAAGAAATGTAAAACTTTTCTATTAATTTCTTTGAAATAAATTTTTTTAGACCTTAATAAAAACTTTTGAAATTTATTTATTCAAAAATCTTTTTTAAGAAAGCAAATTGTTCAATAAAAATTAAATTTTAATCTACAACTGTATACAGCCTTACAGCTGTGTCTGGTTTTGCAAATTTTGGGAAATCAGCAAACTCATACCTGCTCTAAAATAATACTTGGTTTGATGGCTTGTTCGTGTAGTATATTAGTTTAAATTTTTGGTCTTACTTTATTACTAGATTCTTTGATAGCAGAAAGTTGAATTCATTTACGAGCAAGTTTTCAAAAAAATAGTGAAAATTATGATAAAAATTATTTTGAAAGAAGTAATGAAATGATAAAACAAAATTGTATATATTATTAACTTGTTATGCGCAAATTCGTGTCATACTAAGTTAATCAAATGCATTTTTATTATTTTTTATTATTTTGGTCAGGCAGTATGCGCTTTGAAGATAGTATACAAATAATTTTTGTCCGAAATTACGTAAACTACTTTAAACCGCAATTATATTAACTATTAACAGATAAGTGCAATTAGTAAAAAACATACAATTTTCATGTAATTTTTTAAAAAGTGGTGGAAACTAATGTAACTTAATACAATGTAAAAATTATTTCTTGAATATTTTTTAAAAACTTGCGGGACGGAGGTCTCCGATGGCATTTTTAACAGACATTCTATTCGTTAGTTATATCTATGCTAAATAAGTTTTATTTTCATTAAGTCCTTAAATTCAAATTATTTTAAGTTTCTAAATCAAAATTATTCGAAGTCCATTTAACCCCCCCCCCCCAAAATATAGCACATTTTACCCACCCCCAAAAAAATTATATGCTTGAAATACCCAATTTGCCTACAAACATGTTCCAAGTTAAAAAAAATTTCTGGCTCGAAGGTACATAGTCCTGTCGCCAGTAATGCTATTTAATGCCATAAAATCCTAAAATAGCATAAAAGTTCCATGGAAAAAAATCGGTGGTATTTATGTTTTTGGACCCGCTAAACACGAATCCGGGGTCTATTTTGCGAAATTCGTGGTCAATTTTTTTTTATTAACAAATTATTGCAAAATTGGCCAATAATTTGTTGATAACAAAAAATTGACCACGAATTTTGCGAAATAGACTCCGGATTTGTTTTTAGCGGGTCAAAAAACATAAATACCACCCATTTTTTTCCATGGAACTTTTATGGCATTTTATGGCATTAAATAGCATTGCTGGCGACAGGACTAACAGTATACAGAGCATTATTTTAAAAAATGTCATATAAATAAAAAAATTCATTTTAGACAACTGAAGAGGTTTTGATAAAATTTAATTTTAGTTTGGGTGAACACAAGAGTAACACATATTGTAATTAAATTTGTGTATAATAAAATGCCAAAGCTCGTTAGTGCAAAATATGATAAAAATAAATTTTAAAAAATGGTCAGATAAACAGGAAAAATGCATTTTTAAAGAAAAATTCAGTGCACAAAAAATTTTTTAAGAATGATCGTTCAGGAAAATAGAAAAATACTTAAGGTATAATTATAAAGCAATTTATTGAATTTATTCTTATTTCTTCAATGAAGCTATCATTTATTATTTCTTGTGTAATAAAAAATATTTGAAATCAAAATTAAATTTTAATTTTTTATAACGAGCTAATTATTTTAAACTCATTTCCTACAATATTAAAAAAAAATTGATTTACGAAATAATCCTTAATTTAAACTTAAAATAAAAAATTGATAAAATTATGAAATTTGATTTTAATAAATTGCATAAATTGTAAAAACTACACTGAAAAAAAATTGTCGATATTATAATGGTCATTAGCATTGTTGTCAACGAAGAGCGAGTTTGAATTTTCGTTCCCACAGATAGGTTTTATACAAAATTTTGTAATATCCGTCATGCTTATACGATTTTCTCTCATTTTCGTTATATTTCGTGTTTTTGCCAAACATCGATCCAATGTAATAATCATAATAATAATAATAATTGAGGGTTGCAATATATAAAGAGAGAGGACCATTATTGCAGTTTGCCAGTAAAATTGACGATTCGATGCACAGACACATATTAAACTGGAAATAATCGATTTTTTATTTTTTTTTTTTGAGCTTTTTTTTATATTTTATTTCGTGAGGTGATTCATGGATGTAGAATGAAGTTTTTGGAACGATTAATTGCTCAGATAAATGCTGATAGGATTTTTTCTTTCTTTCTACAATTCATTTTATAATGAAATGTTTTATTTCTTTTATTTTTGAAACTTTTATTCGCCTTTCTTATTATTTCCTTTTTTTGTTAATCGTGCAAAAATAAGTACTTTTTTAGATTAATTTAAAAATTTATTGTCTAAAATACATCACGAAATTATACATTAAAAAAATTAATCAGTTACTGTCTTTTTAAAACGTCCTAAAAACTAACAATGTTTAACCTAAATTTTAAGAACGAGTACAAACAAAATGTCAAAATACATTTTTGTCGAAAAAGTTAATGAACTGTTTTACAAGAGACTTTAAAACACACTAAGATATGTACTAAAATCACGCGAATTTATATATGTATGAAATTGTTTTCTCGATGGTTCTTACACGCAAACATTTCTTGGCCGAGTTTTAGTACTTATGCAGTTTTTTTTTTGAAATGTATTCAAGTTGATTTATTAAAATTTCGCTTGAACACCCTGATGGTTGGGAAATGATTAAATGTTGGATAATTTATAGTATTTTTCATTTTAAAAGAATATTTATAAGAATTTGTTTTCTTAACGAGGAGTTTCTTCTTTTGATATTTTGACGCGGATTGTTTAATAAATTCTAAGGAAATTAGGTGAGAATATGTCTGGTAGGTTCGTAAAATGTTGCATGCTAACGATAGTTAAATGTTTTGTTTGTTATTATGTTAATGGAAAATACTTAATCATAATTTTAGACCTCAAGAACTCCTCTGGGTCCAAAATATGTGCTCTAAGTGGTCTTATAGTAGTTTTTTTTTTATAAATATGGAAAATGAGGGCAGTGATTAATTTTGACCCATATAGGAAACAAAATAATACGGTCCTTTTCTAATATTTTATAAACAGGCAAATATTATTGTTGGTACAGAATTTATTTTAACACAAGAAACATGTTCATAGGAAAGGATACTAAAAAAAATCCGTAAATACCAGGTAAATACAAGGAGGGGAAGTGGACTTACAAAAATTTCGTTTTAGTGACTATAATTTGATTTGTTTGCTAAGTTTAGTTTTATCAAACAGCAAAATTTAGAAAGCAGGCTAGAAAAAACGTTTTTTCGGCTTCACCTCGGGAGTTAATTTACGTGCGATTTGGGCCATTCTTTACTTTTCTGGACGCAGGCTCGTAATATACTATTGATTTTCCTGGTTGTAAAATTCGACCCAGGGGTGCTAGAATTCAAAAAAATTTAGCTAAAATACTCCTTTCACCACAGCATATTTCAAAATTAAATTTTTTCCAGAAACCTAGGTAGAGAAACCTAGAAAAGCT
Organism: Anagrus nilaparvatae; assembly: GCA_022575985.1. NCBI lineage: Eukaryota > Metazoa > Arthropoda > Insecta > Hymenoptera > Mymaridae > Anagrus > Anagrus nilaparvatae. Next base: position 6,115,010 of record JAKSXM010000238.1, on the reverse strand, counting down.
TTTCAGATGGCCTAAAAATTACGAAAAAACAAAATGATCTCACTAGGGATTGTTTATAACAAAACAATCCAAGCTACACAACAATAATTTTATTAAGTTATCTATAGTTTTGCAGACTCTCCCTTGCTATTTCTAACTAGTATTTCTTGGTATATATAAAATCCAATTTTATACAATAATATATATAATGAGATTTATGTTATTATTATTATCTCTCTACTAAATAAGCTTCTGTTTCTCGATGTGGTGTACTCTTATCTTGTAAAAAGATCACTGTTAATAATATCAGACAATACAGTGTGCTTGCAGTTGTATTATTAATGATACGATACAGAGAGATGCATCGTATTTAATAATTGGGAAATGTATTTTATGTCAAGTGACCTGAATTTTAAAACTTTTCGGTTTCTGATATTATTTACTAAAAATTTTAATTTTTATTTTTTGACGTGAATGGCTTGATGAATTTATTGACCCACATAATAATGAAAATTTTTGTATTTATTTTCATTTTAGTTTGAAAAATATTATGATATCATCGTTTTTTCTAATAATTTAAAAGCAAAATTTTCAAAATATCACGTCATCCACAAAATTTAAAAATTTAGTCACATCTATGATATAAAATATTTAAAATTTAAAATACTAAAACCACAATAAATTATATTTATTTAATTCAAAAAACGCAATAAAAAATATATATTTTTCTCAGTTTTAGCGAGAAACCTAAATAAAATATAGAACGCACGTATAAATAAAAAAAAAAATAAATGAAAAGTTTTTCTCCAACGACACTATTGGTTTTTCTTGTAAAAAAAGTGTTTATTTATATACTTTTTATACAAGAAAAAGAGTGGTAGTATATCAAGAATGATAGCTCTTCACTAAAAAAGGCAAAAAAATACAGAAACTTGTAGACAAACTTTAAGTACATACACACATAACACCTTAAAATGGAATAAATGACACTAAATTTAAAGTACTTTTTTATTTATTTTCTGTAGAAGGTATACAAAATATATTTATTTGAGTTTGAAAAAAAATTTTTTTTTTGAATTTTCATGTCGTCGTGTTTTTATTGAGAGATATGAAAATGATATGATGAATGAGTGTGTTTATGGCTTATTCATGATTTATTTACACATAAATTTACTTGTTAAAATTTTAAATATAATTATTGTAATTAAGTTTTATACGTGTTATGCGAGCTTGCAAGCTTGCATATTTTAAAAATATATAATTTTTTTCATGTAAATAAAGGTTTTATTTTTTTAATTCCATTTTTTTTTTGAGCAACTTTTTTTTTTAATTAGGAATGAATTGTAAATAAAATATTTTGATAAAAATGTAGTTCTCGAGCTGAAATTTTATTTCAAAGGTACAAAAATTTTTTTACTGCATTGCGAAAAGTAATTTTACAGGAACATGCAAATCGAGTTTTTTTTATAAGTTTATAAAAAATTCTATAATTTGAAAATGTATTTTACTACCCTGTTTCATTGATAATTCACATTTTCAACATTGCGGAATAAACTCTAAGAAAATTTTTCATTATCTGATTATCTGGTTTTTGAAAGCTCTATTTTCAAAAGAAGCATCTTTTTTATCTGATGGCTTGATAATTAGTTAATGGTTCGTGTTGAATAAAATTCCACTTTCATTGGTTTAAAAATATTATTGAAAATTTTAGCTCCTATTTGACTATACTCAATATTTTGAAGATTTTGAGCTGGAATTATGATAATTTACTTCAAAAATTTAATGTAATTGATTTTAAAGAGATGTGGACAAATTTTTTAAAACAGTTTTAAAAAAAGTTTTTAAAAAGTTTTTTTTTTTTTTTTATAAAACAGTTTTACACAACCAACGAGCTTGGAACATGTTTACTTATAACAGTAATAAATCCAAAAACCGAAATTACAATAAATCCTGAAATTTATACTATCCTAAGTCCATAAACTTAAAGTATTCTAAGTTGTTAGAAATGTTTCAAATTATTTTAAGTCCCTAAATCGAAAATATTCTAAGTCTATTTCACACCCCCCGCCCTAAAAACTTCACTTTTTCACCCCCCCCCCCTAAAAACGTCAATTTTTCACCCCCCCCCCCCGAAAAGCGTCACTTTTTCACCCCCCCCCCCCCTGCCGAGCCAAACTTTTTCAAATACCCCATCCAAAGAACATGTTCCATGTTAAAATTCGTCAAAATGAGAGGCATTTGTGACTCTGAAAATAAAACTAATTTTCGAAGCTCAGGATTTACAAATTTGAAATCAGCTTACCTAAATTTTACCTTTAAGATCATAAAACTGATAAAAATTATGAGAGTCTGAATTAAAAAAGCCAAAACCCATTTTGATAACATCAAACAAATCAAAAGTTTTAAGGTATCAATAAATTTTAATCTCAAAATAGCATAAATTAAAAAATACAAACAGATAGGTATTGTCTTAAAACGTAACAATAAATAATAAAACATATGTCAGATATTCGCAAAAGCCAACGTAACACAAGGATTACACTTGTCGTATAAATAGAAAATATTTTATTTAATACACAATATAGATTCAAGAAAATTATTACATGAGACTTTTTGCATACTTTTGTGTTAGTGCAAAATATATGTATAACCTTTTTATATTTACACAAAAGTGTTTTCACGATAAAAGTCTCTGTTTTGGTAAGGTAAAGTAATAAATTATAAAACCTTTAAATGTTTATTGTATAATAGTAGCAAATTTTATGTTCCACTTGTCTTATGCTGTAAAATAAAATTTTATGCTTTATGCTTATAATACAGAGAATTTATACTGAAATTGCGATATATTAAAATGTTTCAAGAAGAATTTTTGCTATTCTGTTTCTTATTTTAATTTATTTATTGGGTATTGGTTAGAAAATCTATTGGCATTGTACAATTTGTAAAAGACCATTTTTGTTATTGAAAAAAAATCTAAAAATTGGGTATAGAAAGCACGTTTATTCCAGCTGCTGCGCATTTGAAAAAGATTGTTTTCTCGCCATCAAAAAGAAAAAATTTTAAACTGCCCTTGTCCATAAACAAAGGATGCCCTGAATCCGAAATTTTCATCTTGTGACAGAAAAGTTGACCCCAGAAATTCTACCCTGTCGCAGAAATTCTATTGCTTTTATTTTATTTTAACATGGGATATTTTAATTTAGACCCCTCTATTGGGAATTTGGAAAATCCACCATTACAAGGGGAAGGGTAAAAAAATGACGTATTTAGGTGGAGGGGGGGGGGTCAAATGGGCTTAAAATCATTTTAATTTGAGGACTTATAAAAAATTTAAAAGGCCATTCTCGTGGATATAGTGTTGACACGCAAGCCGCATTTATGAGTATTTAGCCAAGGAACTTCATTAACAAGATATTTTTAGCAATAATTTTCGGTTCTTTTTCCCAGTATTTTTTTAATGTTTAAACTATACTTTATATTGCTTGTTCTAATTTTACGTCTGAGAATTTTCGAAGTTACTGATTCTAAATCTGAGTCTAAAACTTAATTTCTAGGAACAGAAAATTCTAAGAACTAATGGTTTAGACTTTCCTGCCATTGAAATTTTGGCCACTCTTATTTTTAATTGACCAATTTACACGATAAGTTTTTTTTGGCTATGACACTTATTTTCAGTGCATAAACGAATATGGTAAAAGCCTTATCTAAAAAATTTATAAACATCCTCTTCATAATTCCCATTTATTTAAAAAAAAAAATACCTTATTATCCCTTATAAAAAGAAGATAAAACAATTTTACTTTTTATTCTTCAACAGAGTAAAAGACCCCAATTTTCTTTTTTTTTATTCCTGCGTAACACTACTTTATAAAAAAGCTTTTATTTTCGTATAACTAATTTTCTCTCCCTTTTACATAATATAAATACGCATAAAATTTATTATAGATAATCCTACGCCCTCGTAATAATCATCATACATAATTTTCTATTCGATCTATAAAAAAAAAGTTACTAAATAACCTCAAAATTTGCATAATTTTCATTTGCCCAAAAAAATATATAAATCCTATTAAAAATGTCTATTTAGCTTACGAGCGTATTTTGCATACTTCTAAAAATTTCAGTGCATATGCATGGGTAATCATAGTAAAAAAATTAAAGTGACTTTAAGTAGTGCACGTGTTATCTGGGGTAAAAAAACTGTAAAATAATAGCAAAAATGAAGAAAAAAAAAAATGAGAAATTCACAGGGTTGTAGCATGTTAGGTCATGTGTGTTGTATGTACTTTGCTAAATTTAATGTATGTCTAAGCTCCTTTCATTATTATTACTTTAAAACCACCCACACACATACTCTTATCATAAACCGTAAATTTCATTTTGCAAAAATTTTTTAAAAGAATTTTTTTAATTAAAGCTTGTTATATATGTAAAATACTCATTTTTCGGCTAAAATATTCAAATAATTATTTTTATGCGTAGATAAACAAAATTTGATTTTCAGAATATAAAATTTTTCAATTGTGTATGCCGATTTCAATTTTTTTTCTGTCTCTCTTTCTCTCGATTTTCATTTTCATTTTCATGCATCGTGTGTTATATTTCAATAATTTAAACGTGGAGAGAAAAATAGGGATTTCTGTCTCTTTAAAATATATTGCGTATTTTAATTTTCTTTCAATTTATACGATTTTAACGTATGAGTGTGTGGCTCTTGGGATACAAAAAAGTTTATTTTTTACTGAATAAATTTATTAATTAATATTCAATTATTTATGGTTACGCAAACTTTTGTAAATAATAAATTTCAATAATGATATTATCCGATAAATTTATTAAGAGTCTGCGAGACTAACAGAATTTAGTCTAAGACTGCAAAGATGTAAAGTGAATTTCCTCAATAAATAAGATAAATAAAAGACTGATAAAGGTCAAAAGTAATTAAGATCAACCAAATATCAAATTTATAAAGAGATTTAGCAAAGTTTAATTATCTGAATTAAGAACAGGTCACGCCAAACTAATGCTTCTCTGAATGTACCAATAAAATCAAGGGAAATACTCTCATTAATTTCTATAAAAGCTTACTACTGATAATATTGAGATTTCAATCAAGAATTTAAAAAGGATGGGGAAAGAAAATGTCAGATAAATCTTTTGAGTCTGCGAAGTAATTGAAAAGATATTTGTCAAAAATATTTAATTTACAGCTATGAAATTTGATTTTACTTAAATTCAATTTTACTCTAGTAAAATCGAGGTTTAGGGTATTTAGTTTTTGGCAGTCATCAGATTTGGTCTATTATAGGTTTTTTGGGTCGCTGATCACGAATAACGGGGTCTTTTCCATGAGAAATTGGTTTTAAAAGGAGTATTTTTATGTATTCCAACTTGGAATGTTTATATTTGGTCTATATGCGTTTTACGGGTTGCTAATCTCAAAGGGGTCTTGTGTGTAAGAAATTGGCTCTTCATCCTTAATTTCGCGAAAACTACCACTAAAAGAGATGTTTTTTTAAAAATTCGAACTTGTGTAAATTTTAGGGGTAGTAAATTTTGGGTTTTGCAAATTAATGGATGAAGCGCCATTTTTTTGTTAACAAGACCCCAAAATTTTTAACAGAATATTTGACCCCAAAATAATGTTTTTTATTTACGATAAAGATGGAAAAAGTTAGTAAAAATTTTATTAAAAAACTTTATTTAATTACTCATTAAGCTTCTTACAACATAATAAAATTTTCTTTAAAAAAGAATAAGAAAAATATTTTTCCAAAGTAATTTTTCAAATAATCTATAAAAAAAGAATTTTATATGATTTTTTTATATAATATATAAAATATGCTTGAATGATTTTCTTGAAAAATGCATTTCAAAGTCTTCTCAAAGCTTTTTTCGACATTCTTTTCTGTAAAGAAATAAAAAGTCATGCGGAAGTTTTCATTTTTTTTTCCTTTTTTAAAGGTATATAAAAAAATGACAAAAATACCTACTAATCTTTTTTTTACATTTTGACCTCGAATATTTTTTATTGTAATAAGAAATTAACTTTTTTATGAAAGAAAAAAACGAATTATTTAGGCAAAGTTTTAAAATTAAGGTTCTTACATTAAAAAAGTTTTGTTATCTAGAATTTTAATAAAAGCTATTAAAAGATCAAAAAATAACTTTTTGGTAGTTTAAATATTTTTCATTTTAAAAAACTAAACTTTTTAAATAAAAAAATATTTCTTATATTTCTAGGTCATCTTCGAAAAAATTTACTGTATTACTTATTTTATTAAAACCATAAAGGAATAAAATGAAATCATTTTCTTCCAAAAAAATAAAATCCTATTACATATTGGCCAATAATAACATTTATTTTTTGATAAAAAAAAATATATTTGTCTGAAAAAAAAGATCTCATTGAATGTAAAAGGAATTTTTTAAGAATATATTTTCTTTGAATGTTAGTAGTTTTTTTTTATATCATTTTTAAATAAAATCGATATTTTTCTTCTCTATGTTACTACTTTGAGATAATATTAAGAGATAAGAAATGTGATGAATATTTTGAGTTAAAAATAAATTTTATGTTTTTCAAGTATTAGGTAAATTCATTTAATGATGATAATAATTAGAGATAAAATGGAAAATAAGGGCTTTTTCTCCTTGATTTTCAACGTATGTGGTTTTTGTGTTTCATGTAGTACGCACTGGAGAAATTGAGATATATTATATCCTCTTCTCTACTTCTGACAATATGACAAACTTTCGTATCTCATTAAAGTTTCATACATTGAAATTCACCCTATTAAAGTTTTAAAAGGACCATCTGTAGAATTATTTTTTTTTTAAGTTTTGTAATTTACATAAAATAATGTAATCGAGACTTTAAAAAAAAGGGTGCGATGATTAAATAAGAGATATGTCAATCTTAATTTATTTTAAATTGACGATTGAGAGGTTAATAATTAATGTGTTAGATTAAATCATTTATGTGTATGATATATTGGATATCTTAATTAGTTATTGTTGGGTGAAAAGCTAACTGGAAATGTGTTTGGGTAAATGTGAAAATCTTTGAATTCTTTTTGGTTTTTAGCTTTCATCTAATTGGGCATATTTGAATGTGATAACTTTAGTGAAAATAATTGGTGATTACTGCTAGAACTGGATCATAATATAATTTGAATGTTATTAAAGCAAATGATAATAATATAAAAAACCAATATTTAAAACAAATAGATTTATTTAAAATAATATTATAAAATTATGTGTATAAACTAGATAATATTTTAATTACTAAACTAAAAAATTGGTATTGAATACCAAGTAAAAAAATAAGTATACTTTGAGTATTTAAATAAATAATTTATAATTATAAAACATTTTTTTGTAAAATTACTCTTTTACTTCTTTTTTGATTGAGTTTTTTTAAGTTTATAAAAACAATTTTTTCTTATTTTATTACGAGTTGTTTTTGCCTTCCTTAATCTGAATCTATCGAAATCTGTTAAATTTCTCCTCTGAAAAAAAAAAATAACATTTTAATTAATAATGTGTAACATATATTTTTTGAATTAATAAATAATTAATAGTAAATTTAAAAAAAAGAAAGCAAATAGTAAGCTTTTATTTCATCATGAGATGAAGGACGAAAGAATTAATAAAGTATTTTATTACCTGTGTTTGGGCTTCTAGTTTTCTGCCCCACATTGAATTTTTAAATTTATCAGCAATTTGTGCATCTTCTAATGCTTTTCGTACTACTCGATGTGAAGCTGTTATTGGAAACTTTATTCTGAATTTACTGAGATGTAACTGACTAAGGTTAAATGCTTCTCTTGGTGTATCTGTTCCTTGGCATAAAACCTGCAAATTTATTTGAACCTTATTAAATTGAACTTTTTATAATTTAATAACATATGAAGTTTTTTGTTTTAATCAGATAAAATATTGGCTTCAGATATGTATCAGCCGGCAATTCCTATCAAGAATAAATGGTTCATCATGGTATTGATAAGAATTTAATATTGAAATTTCAAATGATAAACAAATTTAAAAAAAAAATTTGATTAATACTTACTTGATTTTGATTGATGCAATCTATGATTGTGATTAATTTGTTTTTGTGTTGTCCATCACTAACAAGAGCCACTCGGCCAGTTTCAACAAAACGTTTGAAAGGCTGAAATAAAATTAAACTATTATTAAAAAAAAAAATTATTTATAATTGGTAATGAAAATTGTTAATTAAAATAGAAACATTATTTAAACACTAACAAAACGTGTTACGAGATCCTTGCTGATAAAATAGGTTATAATTAATTTTAGTTTAAACGTATTTTGTACTGAACATTGTAGTTTTCTATTTTATAATTTAAATTATTTTTAAAATATCTGAACTCCGAAAATAAATTAATTAATTCTAATAATTAAATAATACATAAATAATATTTAAAATTACCATTTTTAATTGTCGCCAACACACGTGTTTTGTTCTCAAAATTCGACTCCGAATAGTCCGAAATATTTTTATTTTTTCTGCTCTTGTGGGGCCCAGTTCAATTTCTTAAATTCCTTTTTTATACATTTTTACGCGGTAAATACAAACTTCAAAATAATTTTTTATTAAGATTCAGGAAAGATAAAATAAAATATTTTTTTTAGTTCCATTATAAATTCAAATAAGCAATCACGTTTATAAATACCTATATGCAAAAAATATACTATAATATAATAATTTATGAAAATTAATGTGCAGTGAAGTAATAGTATATATAATATAATATAGTATACATCTTGGTATACATTGGCCAGAAAAATGAAGAAAACTTTGCTGCTCGCAGTTGAGGAGAATAAACTGCGATTTTGGAAATTCTTTACGGTTTATATGTTTTGTATTGTATCTTATTTTTTTGCGACAGTGGTGAAAAATATGATGCTTCAAGTCGCTCTAAATAAATATATTACCTATTTGTTGGTATTAGTAATATATTAGCATTGAACACAGATTAATTAACAGTGATTTTTTTAACCTAAAGTTCTGCCCAAAATGTGCAGTTCTAAAACCAAGATTTTGCAATCGTAAAATTATTAAAATTTTTGTTTTTTATATATTATTTTCTAAATACTAATATATAACAATTTTAAAGAATTTTAATGATATTTACTATTGCCTGAGAGCTTTTCTTTTATTAGGTATGGAGTATTAGAATTTGATATTTTTTCGGGGATACAATAATTTGCTATCCCTGCAGGGGATTTAAATAATCATTAAAACTCATTTTTTCATGAAAAAATAAAAAAAAATATAAGTATACCTATATTTTTTAAGATACACTGTAAAAAGTAACTTTCTTAGATTTACAAAAAAAATAGAATTTTTTCGAAAAATTAGTGAATTTTCAAAAAATTTTGTAAATATTTGATAAAAATCGTACATTTACTAAATTAAGTATACTATCGAAAAATTCGAGAATTCTCGATTTTTTTTTGTGATTTTAAAAAAAAGTTATAAATTCACAACTATTTTTCGGAAATTTACAACTATTTTTTGTAAATTTTCGAAAAAAAATTGTAAATTATCAATTTTTCTTGAGAATTCACAAAAAAAATCGAGAATACTCAAATTTTTTGTTATTATACTAAATTTAGTAACCCTTGTAGCGAAAGCGAACTTATTTTCTGGTCGTCAGACAGTTTCTGTCCATATTATCTGGTCAGATTCTGGGCCACCAGATTATGGGCAGAATCTGGGCATAATCGAGTACTTTTTCTGGTTACGGAATTGGTTTTCTGGTCGCCAGTCAGTTTCTGTCCATATTGTCTGGTCAGATTCTGGGCCGCCAGATTATGGGAAGAATCTGGGCATAATCCGAGTACTTTTTCTGGTCACGTAGTTGGTGGGAGATGGAGGGCCCAGAGATAGCCGGTGTTGCTAATATACGCATGTGCGGTTTAACAGCAGCATCAAGCTGCATCTGCTACTGTGGCATCGGCCATATTATTTTATTTTAGTGTCTTGAAATTTACATAAGCAGCATTTAATTTTATTTTATTTTGATTTTTTATAATAATTTAAAAAATTACTTAAATATAGGGGAAATATTTAATTTGATAATATTTTCAGTTATATTTATTAGAAGTACAAGTAAGTATAATATTTATATAATTATAATATTTTAATAATGTGCACGTGTTTGTACGTTTTGTTGCCATGTCAGTAAAGTTTTTACATGATCATAGAAAAACTTTTTCATTTTTTAGTTTGATTATGTTTTTTAATTATTTAATATAAAAATAATTTTAATTATAAGTTAGTAAGTGTAAAAAAAATTATTAATTTAATATTTTTTAATTTATAGAAACAATATATCAAGAGGTTTAACAAAAAGTATTGTTCTGTTTTCGACTCAACTACACGTATTCTGTAACATGAAGTTTTTCACTTGTCAGCAGTTACTAGTTTTTTCCTTGCATCGATGGTTTTAAAATAATTATCATTTAAATTTTTTGTATGTATAAAAAAGTTAATAATAATAAAAGTTGAAATTAGATTCAAATTAGAGTTCTTTTTTGTTACTATTTATTATTATTATTATTATTATTATTAATAATATATAACATACTATACATTAATAATAATAATAATAATCAAACATATGCCCAGAAATCGTAAGAGTTTCTACCCAGAAACCGAACAGAAATTGAAATATCTTCTGTTCAGAAACCTACCATATTCTGTCCAGGAACTGTAACAGATTCTGGTCAACAGAAACCGACTAGAAAACCAACTTAAAGCGTTTCATCTCCGTTCTTTTTCTGGCTAGTTGAACTAGGCATTTTCTGCCCGACAACCAGAAAATCTGCCTGGCTTATGTCCATAAAATGTTCGTTTTCGCTACAAGGGAATTATACGATTTTTTTCGAATATTTACAAATTTTTTTGAAAATTTACTCATTTTTCGAAAATGTTCTAATCTTTTTGTTAATATAAGAAAGTTACTTTTTACAGTGTACCTATATTCCTATATGCATACTTATTTTTTTTTCTTGGGGATAGCAAATTGCATAGTACTTTTGCCAGTTGCTACAAAAAAGATTGTTGCATAGTTATAGTTGATAGGAAAATGAAACCATAACGAAATAAATAACATTTTACTTTTATGTAAAAGTACCTCGTCAAAAATTTTAGAGACTTTGCGAGCCTTCAGTTTAAGAGCGCAGTATTACGCGTACCCTATTTTTCGCCCATAAGAAAATAATAAGAAATAAGTAAAATTTACAAAAAAATGAATTTTTTTAAAGAATGTATTGCTGATTAAGCCAAAGCCTGATATTACTCTAATGTTTACGATTTTTAAAATTCAAAATCGTGAAAAATTATTTAATTTTACGACCCTGTTTATAAAATTGTAAAATTTGGTTGAATCAAATAAAATAAGAAAAAATAAAGCAATACCAAGCAACACTATATAATTTTTTTAATGATTTTTCAGTATCACAATTGAATATTTTATTAAAAAAAGTTCGTTCTCATAAAAGTAAGAGGAAGGGAAAAATGTACGATAATCTTGATAATCATTGAAGCGTTATCCAATTCAGACGAAGTGCCATTTTGTCTGCATCATTCACTTCGATTATTACAATCGTCAGCAAAGTTTATGCATTTTACTTTTTTTTTACATACAAAAACCTAAAAAGATTAAAATAGATATTAAATAAAAAAAATAATTAAATTCAGGATTTTTTTAAGTTTTGCAAAATTGCAAAAATACAGAAATTTCCAACTAATTTATTCCAGGTACTCGCAGATTCTCTAAAAAACTGTTATTAATTTTCATGTACAATCGATCACGATATTAAAAGCTTTTTTTCAAATAAATTGTTAGTTTTAATTTAACCCCCAAAATTAAAAAAAAAAAATCAATAAAAAACAAATTTTATCCCAATTTACCACCGAGATAGATACATCAATTCAGCTCACTGAATTGTTTTTATACATTTTATTCAAGCTATATCTACTTTTTTTAATTTTCAACATTCCTGTACAATAATTGCAAAAAAAATTTTATAAAACGATTATTAAACGCATGTTTTGATATAAAAAAATAGATTAAAAAATTGAATAAAATTTATTAAGCTTATTTTATATATAATATATAATTAAATTTATTTAATATATGTCTTTTCTTCTATACTTTTGTAATTTCCTCTCTGTTTTCGAGAGAAAAGGAAATTCCGTTCTGTTTTCCAGACAGAAAACTCGCAATTTTATTATGAACTTAATATTGCTTTTAAATTTATTATGTTAATTGAAAATTTAATTAACATTTGTTTTAATTAAAATTATTAATTATTTTTGTTAATTAATTAAAAAATTATTTTTTATTTTTGCTCAAAAATTGGCGAAGGTTGAAATAGACTTTCAAATAAATTTTTTTATTGAGCTTTTATTTTGTTTATTGCAGTTCAGTATAAAAAACAATATAAATAAATTATTGTTTAAAGACAAGTAACTTGGGACATCTAGTAGTCAATTGTCGAGACATAAAAAAGTAATTTATTTTACTTTTACTTTATTTATTTTATCGATAACAAAGTTTTCTGTTTTTCATTTTTTATTAAAAAAAAATTTTTTACTTTAAATATTTATTTTTCTGTGACTCATCCTTTTGTTAAATCAATTAATTCCAATAATCTAATTTACCCAAATGCAAAAAATTTTACAAATCAATTTAAAATAATTTTAAAATCAATTTATGGTATTTTTTCAAAGCAATAAAGTAAATAAATAATCTTGAACTGAAAAATTTGCAATTATTTAAAATAATAATAGAAAGCATATTAAAAAAAAACAAATTTCATTTATAATATTGAGAATGAAAGTTTTTTTTTTGCATAAAAAAAAGTGCATTGTCACTAAATAATATTTTAGTTACGCTAAAAAAGAAACCTCTCATTTATTAAAATTCTTTTCTTATGCACTGTTTTTACTCTAAAAAATTATAATTTGTGGTATATGAAACTATGCAATTTTTTTTTTTTATAACGATTTCTTTTATGCATTTGTGTAAGTAAAGCAAACAATAAGATTTTTTTATTTTATTAAAAATGTATATGGGCATTTACATTATTTTTAAGTTTTATTAAAAGTTTTTATCGAGTTTTTATGCGTTTTACATAAATAATATATTATAAAAATATTATAAAATTTTTTCTCGCAAATGAAATGACTTTGTAAGGGTATATATAAGGGTATAAGTCCGACCTAAAAAAAAAAAACGTTAAAATGTGAGTTACATTAATTTATAGTTGCTTAAAAAATAATTTAATAAACAAATTTATTATATATATATCTAAAATTGATCATCAATTAAGAATAATATTGTTTTGTTTGCTAATTAAGTTAGAATACGGGAAAGTTAGACCACAGTTAGCCACAACGGTGTGAAATCGCTCGATTAATTCTGATTATTATCCATTCTAAAATTAACAATTTAAAGTACCGTGTCTTTTAAATTTAAATTTTAAAAACATGATCATTCAATTTCAAAAATCATTTATAAAATATTAATTTCGATTTCATGTCATCCATACCTGTTTTAAATGCTTCAATAGGGGGGTTGCATGGGTCGAAATTTTAATGATTTTTTTGTATAATTTGAAACTAGATTAAAATATATTAGACACGTTTTTTTTTTTCACAATAATAAAAATCAAAAAAAGATGACGCTAACCTCATTCTTCGGATGAACCTCTGATTTTTTAAACCTCTATAACTCCGTTAATTTTCGTCATTTCAAAAAATAAATAAATACGTGCCAAATATTTTTTAATGTTATTTCAGATTACTTATGCACAAAAATTATCAAATTTGTGACCCATGCAAATTTATGAAGAATCGTCCATATAAATCAAAACGTTTACACTGAAACCATAAAAATAAAATATAATATCGTCCTAATTACTATTACTATTAAAAAATATACAGTATTGTGGGATTTTTAATAATAAATGTAATCATTTTTATTTGTAATATACAATCATAATACACATTATGATTATTTAGTAAATATAAATGATATAGATTAGAAGGAAATAGAGGTAAAAGCCATAACAATTTAGACGAGCAACATTATCATACATAGCTATTACTCATCATCAGTGAGTATTGTTATAGAGCTTAATAGTTAGCAATATGGTTTAATAAGACACGAATAGGTATTAACTATTAGCAAAGTTGGGGAAGTATTCACTTTGATATTTAATGCAAGCTATACCTCTTCATTTATAAAGATTATACATTATTTTTATTTCATATCCACGTACCTATGTATGTAAAAGATGAATTTTATGATTTCACATAAAATATATTACAAGTTTTCTGCATACATGTTATAATATTAAATTTAATTGTATAAAATGAAATTAAAGGTGTTAGAATTTACATGTAAATTTTTTTAAATATTTATATTGCATTATAAAAAGTAATTAAAATTTTTAATTAATAATTATTTTCCTTTTTCTGTTCTAGGTAAGTTTTGGATTCTACATTTTCCTGTATTTACTTTTTGCAATTAATCCTTAAGATTTCTTTATGTGTTAAGTACTTGGTGAAATGTGAGTGAAAAAAATATTCTGTAATTTATACTTTTATCTAGATATTTAATTTTGATTGACGAATATGAATACGCATATGATCTGTTGTTTCTCCAAATTTCTGTTTATATATATACTATTTCTGTTAACACAACCAACGAAATTATGGAAAGTATTGACTTATAACGGTTTTAACTTATTTTCCTTAACTATTATAAATCCTAGAACCAAAATTATTTAAATCACTAAATTGGAACTATTCTATAAGTCCATAAACCTAAAGTATTCTAAGTCTCTAAATCAAAATTATTTTAAGTCCCATAATAAAAAAAGATTTTAAGTCAACTCCCCGCCCCTTAAAAACGTAAATTTTTTACCCTCTCCTACATAAATTTTGTTGCTTAATTCGGAGAACTGGACAAATTTTTAACATGGAACATGTTTATAGGGATAATAGGTAACAGAAAGCTTATTAAGCTTTCCCATCAATTATCAATTGAGGGGAAAGGGTCAATTTGGACTTAAAATAATCTGAGTTTAGGGAGTTTGAATACACTTTAAAAAGTAACTTTCTTAGATTTTCAAAAAAAAAATAGAATTTTTTCAAAAAATTTTGTAAATATTCGATAAAAATCATAAATTTACTATATTTAGTATATTATCGAAAAATTCGAGAATTGTCAATTTTTTTGTGATTTTACGAAAATTTACAACTATTTTTTGTAAATTTTCGAAAAAAAAAAGTAAATTATCAATTTTTCTTGCGAATTCACAAAAAAAATCGAGAATACTCGAATTTTTTGTTAATATACTCACTGTAAAAAGTAACTTTCTTAGATTTACAAAAAAAATAGAATTTTTTCGAAAAATTAGCGAATTTTCAAAAAATTTTGTAAATAATCGATAAAAATCGTAAATACACTAAATTTAGTATATTATCGGAAAATTCGAGAATTCTCGATTTTTTTTTTGTTATTTTACGAAAAAAGTTGTAAATTCAGAACTATTTTTCGGAAATTTACAACTATTTTTTGTAAATTTTCGAAAAAAAATAGTAAATTATCAATTTTTCTTGCGAATTCACAAAAAAAAATCGAGAATACTTGAATTTTTTGTTAATATACTAAATTTAGTAAATATACGATTTTTTTCGAATATTTACACATTTTTTCGAAAATTTACTAATTTTTCGAAAATGATCTAATTTTTTTGTTAATATAAGAAAGTTACTTTTTACAGTGCTAAATTTAGTAATTAAGATTTTTTTCGAATATTTACAAGCTTTTTCGAAAATTTACTAATTTTATGAAAATGTTCTAATTTTTTCTTTAATCTAAGAAAGTTACTTTTTATAGTTTACTTTTAATTTTGGGATTTAGAATAACTAAAGTTGTGAACAGTGTCTCCAAAATTTGGCTCAATCAGGAATTATATACAAAAATTTGCTTTTTTTGAAAATTTATTGCTTATTTTAAGTAGATAGCGCTAATTACTCGAAACTGGCTAACAAAATAGTACTATATAATCAGACACATAGACAGGATTTTCAATGAATGAGGGCTTAGGGGGAGGGAGGGTTAATGTAAAATTTACCCTTCCAAACTGCATTTTACCTCCTTTTTTAAAAAAAATAAAATAGAAAAAAATTTTTAGGGGATTCTAAAACCTTTATAGTTTCCTCCTTGGCTACCTGCTTGCTGTAATGGTTATTAATTTTTTATATGCTTCCTTATTAGACATTTAAGCTTGAAATAAGCTCGGAATAAGCTTTGGATATATAATACGATAATTTTATAAAACAATGTCTGACAAGACAGTTTAGATTCAAAGTATGCTTGTACACACTGTAAAAAGTAACTTTCTTATATTAACAAAAAAATTAGAACATTTTCGAAAAATTAGTAAATTTTCGAAAAAATTTGTAAATATTCGAAACAAATCGTATATTTAATAAATTTAGTATAATGACAAAATATTCTCGATTTTTTTTTGTGAATTCGTAAGAAAAATTGATAATTTACAATTTTTTTTCGAAAATTTTCAAAAAATAGTTGTATACATTTACGAAAAATAGTTGTGAATTTACAACTTTTATGGTAAATTCACAAAAAAAATCACGAATTCTCGAATTTTTCGAGAATATACTAAAATTTAGTAAATTTACGATTTTTTTCGAATATTTACAAAATTTTTTGAAAATTTACTAATTTTTCGAAAAAATTCTATTTTTTTTGTTAATCTAAGAAAGTTACTTTTTATAGTGCAGTTATTATTATTAGATATTTAGTTTTTTGGTTTTCAGATACAAAATTAAAATACATTTAATGTTACACAAATAATTAAGCGCATTCCTACATTTAAGACCTAATTATTTCCTTTTTTTCTCCCTAACATTAAGTCATTTAACCGAACTAAAATTTTTTATCATAAAAATAGATTTTGTCAAAAGTTATAATTGTAAAATAATTAAGCGTAAAAATTTTTAGTAAAATATACTTGACATATCACGTATTATTAACGTTTTAAACCGGAAGAGCAATATTGTAGCATATATTAGTAGTATAGAAATCTGAATCATTATTGACGTGCTCCATCTTGCATGTAAAATGCGTTTAATGTACTTGAACATACACACATATTAGAAGCTAAATATTATAAGGGTTCATTTAAGTAACATTATATTATGCATCTAAACTCACAATAAAACTAATTATTATATGCTAATTTTAGAGATACCTACTACACTAATAACTTAATCGATTTATTAATATTATCTGCCTCGTAAAATAAAAGTAAAATATAATTAAAAAAAACATATTAAAAAATTTTTTTTTATATTTATGATATTTAATACAAAAAATAAGTAAAATTATCGTCAGTCACGTAAAGCTGAAAAAAAAAATAAAAGTATCAAAGAAGAATTTCATGCAATTTGTATTATAAACGAACAATATAACCATAAAAAAGTAAGTTTAACTTCTCAAAGTAATTATTTAGACGATTATTATGAGTACATTTTAAAAGTTTCATTTATACCTTAGGAGAAAAATGTTGTTTATACATACCAGGCTGAATTATAATTTTTGCACCTTGCAACTTTCAATAATAGCATTATAAAATTAAATTATACTTTTTTTGCGCTATTTTAATGCAGACACTTATGCAGTAGAGTTTTGTGATTGGTTATTTTACGATCCAAGTCCTTTTTTTTACTATAAAAAAACTACTTACTTATTTTACATAAAAAATATCAATCTGTCTAACCGCATAAGGCGCCTTCGTGTATCAAATAAAATTCATATACTGCAGTCTGTAGGGTCGATACCTTTTTTAGGGAAATTGCCACTTTAGACGGTTGAAAGCGCATTGCATCACTGGCACATGCTCTTATCTATGAAATTTTTTATAATGGGAGATATTTTTAGTTGTCAGGTTTTATTGACGTTTCTAAAAAATATGATAAGAAATTTTTATTTACAGAAGAGTAATCCTCAAAATACTTTTAGTGCTTAATTAAAATATTTTTGAAAATTTATATCTACCACCTAAATTTTGAATAAAAAAATTAAATTACATTCAAAAATTTTTTAAATATTTTCAATCACTTTCTTCTTTATAGTATAAAATGCGGAAGTAAATAAAACATGTAAGTAACGTCACGCACAAGTCGTCGTCGAACTTATTTATATTTTTTTTTTTTATTATTATTATATTACTTCATTTTGCAGCTGACTTGTATTTATATGTTCTTATTAAGTATTTATTTATTGATATGTAAGAAAAAAAAATGATTTGCAGCGGACGTGTTTTATCTTATAATTTAATAAACAATGTATTTTATAATTGAGATAAGAATTAATAATTTACTGATGAATCAAGTTATTGTTGGTAATGAAAGTTTGTTATGAATAATTCACTTTTTATTATGGTTTAAGAGCTGAAAGTTAGAAATTTTATTTAACACTTTTTATATATTTCTGTACGAATTTTTGCTTTTTCTAAAAATATTATTTATTACCTGTAGATAAATATATTAATATTACATTTAGTGTTGTTTTATAATCTTGTAAATAAAATTTTTAACAAAATAAGGACAAATCTAAATAACATTAGCAGGTAAAAAATTTTAATACAAATTTTATAATTTTTTATATTAGTTAAATATATGTCAAATTTCTCGCAAGAGAAAAGCCATTTGTATATTATATAAGCCGCTCAGAGTTTCAAAAATTTGTATACTATATATTATTATAAATTGACTATTATTATATTGAAGATTAGTATTAATATAATTATTTTGTTTATTAATTTTTTGGCTTAAATCATTCTTGATTATCTCTCTTCTTGTATCTAAATTAAAATATAAATTTCAATTTAGGTATGCAAATAATTGTTTGATCAAATTTGGTTAATAAAAAAAGAAAATTTTTTGTATAAAAATGTATGCATAAAATATCAGTAACATATTTTGATCCACACTAAATTCAGTACGAATAAAATATATTTTTAAGTTATTTAAAAAAATTTTCAGATCGCATTTGCAAACTATTGAAAATTAAAAACAAAATTCTTGTTTTTTACAATTACCAATTTTATAAAAATCATTATATTTGGATCTACCCATATAAAAATATCATAATTTTTATTTTATAAGCTAAAAAAATATATTTTTAAAAATAAAACCAATAAAAAGTATTACTAGAGTATAACAATGAATGAATCAGAAAGTTTTGCAAAAATAAATTTATTCATGAAAATGCAATCATGCGTATGAAATATTGGTTTATACTATTGTTTTATTCGCTCTTTTTTAATACTACGCTCCGTTTAGAATTGTTTTTTTTTTATTTTTTTTTTTTGTTTCTATTATTATGCTTTTGTGAATAAAAAAACATAAATAAATAAATTTGCTATTTAAATGAAATATTACAAAAAAAATAAATGTATCTTTTATAAAAAGCGACCTTATGTAATTAGATTGCTGAGAGTATTCATACAATAATATTTCAGTCAATATATAAATACCAATAACTTTTTTTACAAATAAAAAGAAAAAAATTGTGAACAATAAAGATTCTTGCGCTTTGAATGCGGTCATTGATGTAGCTATGGATAAGTTTTTAATGCTCAAGGCTACTAAATGGCAAGGTTAAAGTTCAGATTTATTTCTTTGGTTGATTTAAAAAAATTACTATCTTTATATTTTTTAAAGATAATTTTGAATTCTACGAAAAAATATTAAAAAATATTTAATTTAATGTTTTAGATGGTTGCACATGCAATGCACTCATTATTTCTCTTATTTAATAACTGTTTATTAAAATTGTAATAAATTTTTCCTTTTTCTCTGGTGAATGTTCAAGTTTTAAAGTGACAAGGTTTGATATTGCGCAATGGTAAAGGGTGTCACTGTGTCCTTAGTAATTTTCTTTAACAACGGCTGATGAAAGCTTAAAAAAAGTAAATACAAATATTATTTTTTATCACATGCGTACAGAGTTATTTCTTTTCCATACCACAGACGCATTATATATAGGGTTCCATCTTTCCATGCTGTTTGCAATTTCAAAACTTATATTTTGCCTTTTGGTTAATAAATAGTTATTTTAGTCATTTATTTGATTGATAAGTTTGTAAGTACTCAATGAAAGTTGTAAAATAATACGCATATAGTTGATAAGCATATAATAAATGTTAAAATTATTAATACTAAAAAAATATTTTTTTCTCGCAAATGAAATGAGTTTTGAAGACTATATATTCCAACTTGTAGATCTCCCCAGTATATAAGCTATCAGAAATATAGTAAAGTTGATACCAATAAATTTACATTTTCTAATTCAATTGACGTTAACATTTTATTCTTTTTAAATAAATCCCTTAAAATCGGAATTTGAATCACTCGGATCTTCAATATTTCCGTAAATGCTGATGCGTTTTAAAGTCTCAATTTTGCTGCTTGCAAAGATACGTATAATAGGATGAAATAATTTTTTTGATATATCTGTATAGGCCAGAAATAAAGATTGACAGGTTGTTTCATTTTTATTTATTAAATTTTTCATAAGTCTACTTAAGACTTTTTTATTGTTTAAATTAGGTTTTATGCACTTTAACTGAAAAGGATAATCTAAATTCAAGTTTTTGAATGGGCTATCGTAACATTTGAGTATTTCATTCCAACGTTGGCACACAAAATTTAATCTCAGGATGTAAACTAAATCTAAATATTCTAAACTATTCTACTATACTCTGTAAGTTATTTCAAATATTAAATTTATTTATTTTACATTAGCAGTTTTGAATACATTTCTCTCTTCATTGTCTTCTGAACTATTTCTGTTTTAATAAAATGATCTATGTTATGTTCAATTGGTTATCAAAACTTGTTGCGTACTAAGTTGTCAATTACATTATTTTTTAGTTTAAATTGAATTACTTTGAACGATTTGAAATTGGCTAACTTAACCATTTGGGCAATCTAACCACGGTATAAAATCGTTCAACATCGGGGCCTAGATTTTGCATTTATATCATCTATAACATATCACTTTTATAACCAATCTGTATCGCGAAAAGTACTACCATTTCTTAAAACATTTGTTTTGCGCATGTGCAGTACTATATATTGTGGATGGTACGGCTGCTTATTACTGTGATATGAATGCTGAATCAGGTCCCGGCTGCATAAACCATATAGGAAAAATATTACAGTACCGGATAGTGCGCAGTTTTAGAAGCGCTAATATTCGCAAAATGAGGTTTCTGTTTCTCTATTTTTGTTGACCATCTTTATTTATTTAATTTAAAAATTACTGTTTTTATAACTAATCAACATTCATTTTTATAACTTTTGACGAGACTTTTGATAAAAAAATCGTTGAAAAAATTCTTGATTTTCGCCATTTTTTAATTATTTCTGATGGCCTATATTATACAGCAAGTATGTTAAGTAAATTAATTAATTTCCATAACAATATATATTTGAAAAAACAATGAGTATTACAATCATAGGATATAATAGCGATAAAACTAGGTGATCTTATATTCCAAATTTTGAATTAAAAGAAAAAGGTTATGGGCCCAATCAAACTGTCTTTCTTACACACTAAAGTCAATTGTAAATACATAGCCAGCAACAAGGAACAGAATAATTTGTGATAATCACTATGAAAATATTTAATACTTCCAATATTATAATTTTGGTTCACGAACATAATTACGTAAAGAAATGCATGATTCTCATGTTAGCTAAAAACTAGCTTTCCTATCATTTCTAATATAATAACCGCAACTAACTTAAAAAAAAAAAACAAATGTAATAATTTGTAAAAATTAATAAAAATTACATTAGCAATATTTGGTAAACCATATAATTTCTATGATCTAACAGTATAATTTCAGTACATATAATACCATAGAACTAAAAAAATGTAATAATGTAATTTCAGTAATTATATATTAGTTACATAAAGTAGGTATATCAAATAGCACGTATAAAGTTTGCAAAATGAATATTAATAAGTAAAAAAAAATTTTGTTAAATTTTAAACATTCTTAAATGATCGCATGGTCTGGCTGCTGCGATTTCTGCATTATATGCAATCAGGATCAAAAAAAGTATACTACTAAGCCATACGTTTTATCGTCGTTAGTTTCCGCGGAAACTCGTTCCGCTCTTTCTCTTCGCTTTGTATGTTAGTACTGTACGGCGTAAACATTATTTTATATTTCTCAAAAGTTATATTGTAGATTTACCGGCAGTTCGTGACAAACCACCGTAAAGGTATAACGTCATTGTGTTTCTTTTTTAAACTTTTTTAAGTATTGTGATTTTTTTTTTGCGAATTTTGTGCAGTGAAATTTTTGGTTTTAGTGAATTTTTTGGAAATTTAGTGAAATTATGACCTAATTATTTTAAAGTGATACATTTTTTTGTGTAAAATTGGGTTGGTCTGTGTAAAATAATTTTAAAAAAATTTTATATTTTCACACGATTAAAAATATGCAAACGTAAGATAATAATAAAATTAAAGTTAAAATTTATGCAGCGACAGTAAAAAAATAAAAAATTTCAAAAGTAACAGCACGACAATAATTTAACAATAAAAAATTATTTTGTAACAAATGTAAACAAAATAAAACAATTAAATTGTTTAAATAATAACAAACGTGTTACAAAATCACTTTTGCAAAAATTACCTCACATAAAATTCTTGAATTTAAAAAAAAAATTTTTTAAATCCTATTATAAAAAAAAAATATCAAACGCGGAACTAACTAACGACGATCAAAAAAAGAAAAATTATGTATACAGTTTGTTGCTTAGAGTTACTTATTTTAACTGGTATTTATAATATTATCAAACATGTTCTGTAATTTATGTTATAATCATGTAATCCGATATTAAATCCAATTTTTTTAATTTTTATTTAACACGCTTTTTTATTTTTAATACGATTATAACAAAATTATTTTTAGATTAAATGTTTATAATTAATTATGATTAATAGGATTTAGGTTTTTAATGATTTATGGTGCTGTTTTTTATGGGGTTTTGGTGAGATGACTGGTAGAATTGGCTATTGTCAAATTTGTGCTGCTTGTTTTTAGTTTTATTGTTTTGAAGTTAAATATTAAACCATTCACTGAATATTTTTATTTAGAACTTGTGAATGATGTATAAAATCGTTTTTTGGAGACTCTAAGACAATTTAGGCTATTAAAAAGTTTATTGTTTTCAGTGAGCAGCCTAAAAAAGTACATTTGTGACTGTAATATTTAAAAACCTTTTAATTTTGGCAATGTGTTTCTGAGAGACTGCTATTTAAATTTTAAAGCTCAATTCTACAGTATAATTTTAGCAGACAGCAAGTTGACAGTGTTGTTAAATCTAAGAATGGTGAATATTTTAGGGTGACATTCATTTATAACTTTGATCCAAGTATTTTGAACTGCAACTATACGTCAAATTCACAAACTTCTTGACAGTGAAATAAACACCAGAAATATCAAAAACAAAAAAAAAAATCAGAAATACATTAAACAGACCTCTAAAAATCACAGAATAAAAATGACGAAACAATTTACCAGTAATTTCACCTGTTCCCTTTACAATAAACTTTTAATTCTCTTACTCGAGTAAAATAAATCAGATTACATATTTTTATCGGCGCATTGACCAGTTTGGAATTTTATAAAGTAGTACTGCATGTACGTGAAACATCGTGTGATAATATAAAAAAAAAATTAAATCTTTTTTCTTTTAAAATATAAAATAATGATAACAATGCAAGGATACTTTACAATATAACAAAAGAGTTGTATTATAGCCTTTTTTTTATTAAGACACGCTTTAAGTTTTTTTTTTGTTGTAATTATACAAAAAAGAAGCCAATATTATACACTTAAATATTCTAAAAAATTTGGCAGACCGCGAAATTCACCTGAGGTCATTTATCCCAAAATATACTCCAAAAAAAAATTTTTTGTATCGATACGCTTGTCTAAACAATGAATTTTAATAACGGAATAAAATATAAAATTCTATGAAAAAAAATCAAACGATTATATTAGTAATTACATTGTTTTCTTTTAGTTATAATAAATGATGATAATTATTAAATGCGTGAGAGAAAAAAGATTTTTCTTTTGTACTAATTTTTCTGTCTCTAAAAAAGTAGAGACAGACAGAGAGAAATTTTTAATATTTCATAATTGTTTTGCAATTTATGTTAATAATTAAGGATAGGATGTTACATTATTAAATTCATTGGAGAAGAAAAAATTGATTTATAGGTTATTGTCTTTTTCGACGTTCTTTTTTGGAATATAATTGAATGTTATTAAAAGAAATTCTTTTTTTGGTGTCTTTTATTTTTGAAATGTATCGATTGGTATTAATTGTGTACTGTATAAATCATTCATGGTTTTATTTTTTGAAATAACCAATTAATTTAGTAATTATCGTGGTTATTATTACTATATTACAGACTTTCACATGGTATATGAGCAAGTTTTTGAGGATTTTGATTCTTTTGGTTTCGATGAATATTAGCCCATTTTTTGACTTTTTTTAATACTATTTACTGATCCAAAAACTTTTTTGGGAATTTTTTTATTGGAAAAATGTTTAATTTTACAGCTGGTAATCATTCCAGAAAATATTCTATATTCTGAAATAAAAATCAGTCGAATTAATTGTGCAAGTCAAAAAATATATACTGCATCCCAGGCAATAGTAAATTTCTTAAATCTGTGGACCATAAAAATTATTGTTTTCTTAAAATGCTTATTGATGTGTAAAATTTGTGAAAATTTATTTTAGTTTTATTGGTTAAAAAGAATGAATTTCAGTTCCTGTCGAAAAAAATAGTTAAAAACCCTTTACCACAGATCAATGCCCTAAATATGTAGTAATTTAAAGGCAAATTGGTCCACTTTCTCTAGTAAGACATCAATTTTTTTCAAAAAAAAAAACCAAAAAAATACAAAATTTGCCCAAATATTTTACCAAAACCAAAAACCCCGAAAACATGCTCATATACAAAAATAAATCACCTGATAATAATTACCAAAGCCTATAATTAAAAAAATTGCAAAAAAGCCAACAACGACAAAATAATTTTCATAATTAAATAATAAATTTATTAAAAATAATTATTCTGCATAAAACAAAATTTACATAATTTAATTTATGATATATAAAACAATTTAAAATCGACACTTCCGCCTTTATAAAAACGTACTCTCCCACATAAAATCAAAATGATATCTTGTTAACTGGTTTTTTATACTATCGTTAACTGTTTTTTAAGATGACTTTTTTTTATATAAGAAAAATCCTAGTATATAAAGTAGTAATCCTTTGTGTGTATATAAAAGAAAACATTCTTGTTAACTAACAAGCTAGAGAATTCAACAATAAATTTTTCTATAAAAAAAAAATTTCATTAAAAAAAAAAAAATATTTATTAATTTTTTTTATTCACACCTATAAATTATAATTTGTTCAAAAAAGGTGATACATATTATGAGGGTGGACAAAAAAATGCGTGGGTGGCTTGTATTATATAAACTTTCATTTTATACGTGTACAATACCTTTAGGGATAAGAATAATAATAAAAGATGTTTTATCGAGATAAATAAGTACTAGAAGAACTCTTTGAGAGAGAAATAAATCTGACATTAAATTAAAGTCATGTTTTTAATAATAATTGTCAGAATTTTAAGATATATCGTTTGAAAATATTGACGTTTCGTATGCTGGGAAATGATAATATTTGCCTTAGTAACCGATTTTTAATAAAAATTATTTTTTTTGCATTCACTCTATTTCCTTCGAGGTTCTTTGATACTTGGATGTGGGTTAATATGAGCATTGAAATATAATTAGAATTGATGTTCTATATTTAATAATTTTACTTCCTTATGGCTATAATTTTATTTAATCTTGTAATGTAAAGTAGGTTTTTATTATACTTTTTCTTTTTTCATTTTATCAATAATGACAATCATTTTAAATCTCTTTAAGTGTCATCTTATTATTAATAACATACTTTTTTTTTTTTAATTCTTCTCTTTTGTTAGTTAAGTGAGTTTTAATGATAAATAATAACCTTGTTAGGTGATTTCTCTATAATCATTTTTTTCAATTAATTTAACAATCATTTAAATTAAGTGATTTTTTTTTTTTATTCTGTTGGAATAAAATGTATTTATTTTGTGTACTACACATAAAGTTAATAGATTTATGCTAATGGTATTATGTAGCAAGTTTTTTTTATTATAAAATGCACATAAATTTCTCGACTTTTTTTGTTTACTATAAAAGGATGTTTTTTAGCTTGTATACAAGGTACTATGCCTTTTTTTTAGAATTTTATTTTGTATTAAACGAGCTATTGATTTCCCTTAAGAATCAGTTTTATCGATGATGTTTTTTTTTTAAATCATAAAATTTATGCAGCTTTTTTACTGATATTTTGATATTTTGAATTTCTTGGAAGCTTCTGAGAATTTAGAAAATTTTAGGATTTCTAAAACTTGCAGTATATGAGCATAAAATTTTGCAAAATATTTTTTATAAAAATCTCAATTGTGTTTCAAAAATTTCAAAAATTTTAAATCGAGTAAAATGAATATGCATTTTTGGACACTAAAAACGATTTCGAAGGTTTTATCCATTTTCCGATGGCTTGTTTTGAGCAATTGACGATATATCGCCCAAATTGACCAAAAAATACAATTTCTCGAAAAATATTACTGATTAAGCCAAATTTTGGTATATCTCTCAAGTTTGCGAGCTCGCTGATGATGATTCTGAAGCTTGTATATATATGTCGTAGCCCCATAGGATAATCGGTTTTATAGGCTATAAGCCGGCCCATAGAGTAAAAATTCTCGAACAAAATGCTCGAAAATTATTTCGCTATGAAGCTGCGCGCTCCAGTTTTATAGCCTATAGGCCGGCTTTTAGCGTATAAAGCTGAAAGATGTCAGCTTCATAAACAAATATCAAAGTTTTGAGACTCTTAATTTTAATTAACATAAATTTACCAATATTATGTCCATTCACCAGTACTGTCATTCAATATTTAAGGGAATTTAATGATTCTTCTGTAAAAGGGAATACATTCCATTATCATTATCATAAAAATTATGAACTTTTAGAAATACAATTATGCGACAGTGCAATTATTCAATTAAACGAAGTTTCGGAAGTTATATTAACTTTACGTGAAGCTGTTGCAAAGCAATCTTTATCAGGTGGGCAAGGGTTCAAGAAATGGAAGTGTAAATCAGCTAAAAATCAGTGCCGAACAAAAAGGTGTCCCTGTTTCAAGAACTTATTATACAATTCTCGCTGCCACAAAAGTTTATCATGCTGCAATAAATAAAAAAAAATTAGATAATAATCTTGACAAAATTGGTGTATGTATTTACAACCAATTTCAAACAAAATAAAGATAATCTAAAAATATTTACAATATTATTATATTTTGTCAAATATAAAATTATAAAAATTTATTATTATTATTATATTTTTTATAATTATTGATAGAATTTATAAGATAAATATAAATAATTCACAAAATAATATTAGTAAATTTATATTATTTAGAGTCTCGAAACTTTGATATTTGTCTATGAAGCTGACATCTTTCAGCTTTATACGCTAAAAGCCGGCCTATAGGCTATAAAACTGGAGCGCGCAGTTTCATAGAGAAATAGGTTTGCTCGAGCATTTTTACTCTATGGGCCGGCTTATAGCCTATAAAATGATTATCCTATGGGGCTACGACATATATACGTTAAAATTACTTATTATTCCGAAACTATTTTTCCTTTTATAATTCTTGCTAAATAAATAATTTTAATACTTTTTATTATTTTAGTTGTCTATGAATGATCTTTTAATAAAATTGATCTTATTATATTTCATTAGTAAATTTATTACTTATTTAGATGTGACTTTTTTTCTCGCAATTAAAATGACTTTTTAATGTTATATAAATGGACAATCGGTCGCAATCGATTGCATTAGAATCTTTATTTAAAAATCACATACATTACGAAAAACTAAATCATATATACTTATATTATCCTTAAAAAGTTAAATTTTGAGTCTAAAAAAGGCATAGCATATATGTGCGATTCTGGGAAGGTATCGAGTATCGAGTAACAATAATCACTGATTATTATTTGGGTTATATAAATATTCCATATTGATTTCAACATCTATACATTGATTTGTCACTTTATTGTTCGCTATGCTCACTCGTGCATTCTACTGTATGCAAAGTGATACAAAATCAAAACCAATATTTTGTCCCTTGTTTAAAAAATAGCTATTAATAAAGACTAATATGGATTCAATCCAGTAAATCATACGTATTTTTGGTCGCTAAAAATGATTTTGAAGATTTAATTCATTTTTCGATGGCCAGTTTTGAGTAATGAACGCTATATCGTTCAAAATATCAAAAAAAAAATACAATTTTTTGAAAAATATTGCTGATTGAGCCGAATTTCGGTTAAGCTCTTAGGTTTTTAGGCCGCTGATGACGATTCTAAAATAAGGTTTTTTAAATTAAAAATGGCAGACTAAAAATGCCGATTATTCAAGTTAAACCTCAAAATCAGTAATTTAAGCTATATGCAGCATTTGAAAGTCGAATTACAGATTTTGGAGTCGTTAATCACGATTAAGAAATTAGATTTTTGATTTGGTCAAATAATGCTTGCAAATATATAAGTTAAAATGTTTTAAATAGCTTAAATTACCGATTTTGAGGTTAAAAACATAGAAATGCGGAATTTAGAGTTTGTAATTTAAATTTAAAATATTTGATTTCAGAATTGTCATCAGCGACCTAAATAACCTTGAGGGTTACCAAAATTCGGCTAAAGCAGTAATATTTTTCAAAAAATTGTAATTTTTTGTTTATTTAGCAACTTTATAGCGTTAATTACTCAAAACTGGCCATCGGAAAATGTATAAAACTTTCAAAATTGTTTTTAGTGACTGCACCAAGTCGGACCTATTTAACTCAATTTAAAATTTTTGGATATAATCAACTCTGCTATCGCCTTAAATATTTACAATTTCAAGAAAACCAACAATTAAAAGTGAAATATTACAAAATTTATTTTATGAAAATTCTATATTCAATCTAATTTAAGAAAATCGTGATGTTGATAAATGTTAACAATACATAAAATTTTATTTAAATCTTTATAAACTATAATGTTCTATTAATGTAACATAAAATACAATTTGATTGTTTTTTCTATTTAAAAACAACTTTACTATAAACAACTAAAGCCATTATTTAAAAAACAAAAAAAAAATACTTGCATTCTAACCTAAATCTTAAAAAAACACTAATAAATAAATGTTTCTTCGAGTATAATAAAAATAACTTGGAATGAAAATGAAAAGTCTGTTTTATTCTTATAAACATAAATAAAAAGCCAATATCAAAAAGTGTTCTTAACGTAAACATTTAATCATTCGATTATATTTTCCTTGCTACCGAATTCTTGTAAATCTTGAATAATGTTTTTCTGTTGTCATGTAACATTACCATGGGAAAAAAGTATGTGTGTGTAGTACATTAATGCGTAAGATGAACAACTGACTGATAAAAGCAGGTTGTAAAGATAGAAAAAAGGAATTTAAGAAAATTCTGGATTATATCTTTTTCATTTAAAAAAAATTTCTTACATTTTCTGATTTCTTAAAAGGTTTTTCTTTAACTGTCCTTCGAAAGTTAATATACAAGATTTTATCTACAATATTGAGTAAAAAAAAACCCTTTTTTTGTTATAAACTAGCACTTTATTGTATATAAAAAAAAATTATTATAATATTTTCCAGCACGAAGAAAAAATAAAATTTTTTTTTGTCGAGATTTTTCGTCGATAGAAAATAACACTAATAATAATGACTCGTTATTGTAATGTTATCGTGATTTAAATATAAAAAGTAAGTAAGTAAAAAAAAAATAGTTATTTATTAAAAAAGCCCAAAGCTAAAAATATTCAAAACGTGTCTGAGAAAATATCAGATTTTTTAACTCGTATAAAAATTTATGAGGAAAAACAAATTTTTATTTTAAATAAGTAATTTTCATAGTTGTCTATCAAAAAATATTTAGCTTTAAGGAAATGTAAGCAGAGTGAGAAAAATTATTAAAAAAAAAAAAAACTTTCTTATTGTGAGGTCTATTTAATCACTGAATTATTACATAGAAATTAAAAACGAACTTGACCGTGTAGAGTACATACAGTGTTTTTATTTTTTCTACGAATAACTACAAAGCTATTAAATTTTTTTTAAAAAAGGAAAAACTGGCTTTAGTTTTAAATGTCTGGTTATTATAAATAATTTTCTCTCTGCATATAATAGCATAATTACATAAGTCCAAAAAAATGGGAATTTAAATAATTAAGATATATTTTCAATTATTTTTTTTTAATAGAAACCCATTAATTTTTATGGGTGTATTTTTAATCGAGGAATAATTTATTCCTCAAGTCATTTTTTCTTTTGCCTTAAGCCATTTCTATATAACGCCTTTTTTTTTAGTTAAAAAAAGGGTTATGTAGAATATAATATTGAAAGGAACCAGTATAATACAATACTTATTCGCGAAAAATATTCAACAGCAGTCACGAAAAACGATTATTTAAACCGCATTATTTTTTTATTTATAAAAAAGAGTTATAAATATAGAATTATAAGAGATTTTTTTTAAGGATGCATGGGAGTTTCTGCTTTAAAAGAGTACTTTTTGGAGGCTGGGGCTTAGCAAAAGTTTGGGTTTTGAGGCTATCGAAGGTTTTGGATTTTTGGTATGTGCTGTTTTTTTTGGCCGGAAATTGTTTTTCTAGACTGTGAAAAATCTGCTTAATACTTAATAAATCTGCTTATTTTTTCTGGACTTTTTTAGAAAATAATGGTAGGAAATTTTACACAAAGACTAAACTTTCTTTGGGTTTTTACCAAGTTTCAGTTTACTAGTTTCAAGCTTTCAATTTTTACCAGAAACTTTAAATCTAAAAAATTCTGAGTAAAAAATATAGAAAGCCCTAATTTTAATACTAAATTCCAAATGTCCTAAAATTAGATAATAAAATCAACCTATCAAACCACGCAGTACCATTTCCTCACAGAAAACCTCCTATACAATATTTGATGCGAACGACCTTTTTTCTATAAAAACCAGTTCAAGAAGAAAGATATTATACTACACACATTGTTTTATATAATACATAAACTTTTATTTTCGATGTTATAATTATTATTTTTTTGCTTTTTTTTCATAATAATTGATGTCTGAAAAAAAAATTTTTTTTTCGTTGCTATACCTATTCTGTTTTTTTACTGCATATAAATTTTATTTTTTTTGTTGTATAATTTTTGAAAAAATAATAACACGTTACAGAAAATAAAATTGATGGGTAATCTTTTACTAATGATATTATTTTTCGAAGGCGTAGCATGCAGAAAAAATAGGGTACCCCAAAAAAAATGTGACCTACATTAACCTAAAAAATCCTAAATCTTAATAAAAATAATTGAAAAAAAAATTTATCTATAAAAAAAAGGTGTTAAGCCATAAATCTTTTTATAGATACTTTAATTGGATAATTAAATAAAAAAAATATTTTTCACATTTGTCAAAATAAATATTCTGAAAAAAAACTTGACATTTTTATGATTATAAATAATGCTCATCTTTTTTGTCACTGCATAAAATTTATAAAATGCAATTTTCTTGTTTTATATCACTAAATTCTCTCACTTGCTCTTTCTGTCAAGAATAATTTTTTTTGACTAAAAATCTTGTGTAGGTGAGAGAAACAAGAGACACATGAGATTTTTTACAGTAGATATTATGATAGTTTTGAAATATGAGATTTTTTCGTGATAATATTTGCTTTTTTTTATAACACGTGGTATTTTTACATGATTCATATTTTTAATTATAAGTGTCATCAACTCTTTTGTTATTTTGTATTTTAATAAATTAATTTAACAGAACAGAGAAATTAAATATGGTTGAAAGATTTAAAAACTGAATATAATAAAAAAAGTGCATATAAAAATTTTTTAAAAATGGCATCAACAATACCAAGAATAACTCGAAAGAAAAAAATACCAACAAGCCCATTATCAACATCTTCGTTATTAATTAATGGAAAATCACGTGATCGTACAGGAAGATGTTTTGATATATTATCATTTAACAGTGAGACAATGTATGGTGAAAGCGATATGGAAGGTCTTGACCTTTCGCTTTTTGAACCACAATCTACCTTAGCTAATTGTAATTGTGACACAAGCAAAGTTCATGCTGGTTTTCTTTATCTACTCGACCGTTATTGTGGTAAGATTTAATTACATTTTATTATTTTTAGACTGAAAATTTTGTAATGCCCTCGATTTTAATAAATAATTTTTGTAAAAATGCAATTGATAAAAAAAAAATTTTATTTATTATTTTTGTTACTTTATTCGATGTTAATCTTGAAAAAGTTAAAAAAATTTTATGATCAATAAAAATTAATTGAATAATATGTTATTTTTTAACATGTTAATAAATAATTTTTTTATATATTATTTGATTTCTATCTTAAATGATATAGAAATATTTATGGGGTTTAAGGTTTCTAGATATTTTCTATTTGTATATTAGTCTGGCACTTATTTTTAAAATATATTTTATTTTTTACCTTTAAGGCGGTTCTTTAGCATAAAAAAAAATAAGCTCTTTAAAAATTTTAACTCAGAACGCTATTTTTAAGAGTATTTCAATAGTTAAATTATATTAATTAATTGATCCCAACTATAAGCACTAAGATTGCACCTACATTAATCTACAAACCCATCAATAAAGTACATTATTTAATACGCATCGCGACTTGTAGACTTTCAGGCGCTATTTTTCAGTTAAAAAGATCCCCTGAGCCAAATTTCAAGTCACTAGCTTAACTTTCTATATTAGGCATTTTACTTGGATATTATAGTTATAATATGAAATCTGGGCTAGTTATAACGTTCGTATGTCTGCTATTTTCACATTGAATATATATTAAAAAGTCTGTTGAAAAACTATTTTGTGGTAGCGTCTAAAAACGGTTTTTCGATTTTTTCAACCCTCCAAAAATACGACAGGCCGAAAAAACCTGTGATCAAGGTTAAAATTCAGTCGAACTTTTCTTTCAGAATATTACTGATCCAAATAAAGTTTTAATAAAAAAGAGCTCTATTTTATAAAAATAAAATAAACAGAAGCTTCATACATATTAATTTTTATATATTCCCTGTTTTATTTCCCTAGTCATAAAGTAAATTAGTGTGGCATTTATGGATAGGTTTTTGCGTTTGGTAGAAATTCTACTTAAAGAGCAGATAATAATATCTCGAAAAAACAATATTAAAAAAATTCTCACACAAAATTTAACATATTTACCACGATATTTTCAAATTAACTCATGAAACTTAACAACTCCAACAATTTTCTCTAACAGTGTAGAATTCATTAACGACTTAAAAAATAAATAAATAAAAATTTAACATACTTTTTTTCTGTATGTGTTATTTGTAAAATAAAGGTATGTCAAAATGTACTTAAAAAAATTGATAGAGAAAGAAAAAGAAACCTTGACATAAATAAAAAAAAAGTGATAAAGGTGTAATATGACTAATTCATCATCGTCTCTTGTTACTCAAAGATTAAAAAAAAAATACCAAGTTTAAAAAAAAAGTGTTAAGAAAAATAGTAACAACAAAGCACAAAGATTATTTTTAACTTATTTATATATTAATAGAACATAGTAGAGAACCAAGAGAATAATAAAATACAAGATATTAATTATTATTCCTTGCATTTTATTAATATGTATGAAGTAAAAAAAAAAAGGATTAACGTACTGTATGTAATTTAATATATTATAATAAACTTCCCATTGCAATTTATCAACGATTGCATTTTGATTATAATAAACATAAAGAGAGGAAAAATATTATACAATTTTTGCGTAGGTTTTTATTTTATTTTTTTTAAATTAAAAAAAAAAAATACATGAATTGATGAGGCGGTGTTTATACAGTTAACATGTTAAACTTTTCTTTTTGTATTTAACATTGGCGCCAAAATAGAAAACTTGACTTTGTTAACATTTTTGTTTTTTGCATGTTGTGTAAGTATTTATTTTATTAAATAAGCTTGTTTTTTTATTTTTTTTATTGAGTAAATACACTGTCAATGTACTTTGTTTGAATATTTAAACGAAAAATTGAATTCAATTTTTTTTTAGTATGATATTAAAAAAAAAAGTCAAGAAATTGAAATCCCAAGCCTTATGATTTTGTCAAATAGGTAATACCTAATCCCTGTCTATAAATGGAATTACATAAGGCAAATTTTCACCAGAATTTCTGGGGTCTGATTTTATGGTACCAGAATTCTGATTAAATTTTAGGATTCCTCAAAAAATTTTAATGAAAATCCCTCTTCGGGCAATTTTTAAAAAATTTGCGAAAAGCTCAAAAAAAAAAAAGAGAATGACAATTTTCAAAAATATTTATGAAATTTTCTTTTTTTTAAGAACGTTTCAGAGATATCAAAAGTTGTCTGAAAAAACTTATAACTGGGTTGTGTAAACGCAACTAAAATGCACGGAACATGTTTACTTAGAGCTGAGTATAGACACACAAATTAGAATACAATTTGCTATTTTTATAATTTGTAATTATTACTTTTACTAAATGTTAAGATTCTAAACCCAAACTATTCTGATTCCCAATAAGCGCGTATTATTCTAGTCCCTAATCCCTGATTATTTCAAGTTCCTAAATTGAAATAATTTTCGAAATTATTCTAAGTCCCATTTGAACCCCCCTTGATTTTTAGATTTTCAGGGTACCTCTCTCTATAAACATGTTTCATGTTAAAATGGCACTATTCTAAAATTCCTGAGGAATTCAAAAATCGAGTTAGAATTTTCTGAAATATTCATCCGGTGGCAAAGAAGTATAGGTCCCAAAAACTATGCCTAAAAGTTGCCCAGATCCCATAAATACTGTTGCCTTAAGTAATTTTTTTTACCCATTCTAAGCAAACAGCAAAGTTTATTACAATAAAAATCATTCAACCATATTATAATTCCCACCCCACATTTAAGTCAACCAGATGACCAAAATGAAACTAGGCCAAATTTCACACGTGTTTTCTTTTCAACATTACAAATGCATATTTCACCTGTCCAAAAGAGTGATTCTTAAGTATATATTTTAGCACAGTATATTTAATTTTTGGGAAAGTCATTGCGTTAAAATACCCCTTTCGTACAGGTTGGCATAGGCCATTTTTGAAATATGTGATCTTTATGGTGAAAAGAAAACGTGCGTAAAATTTGGCCTGGTTTCAAGAGAGTCACCTAGGAGTCTTTCCAAAACCAGAGGTTTTCTGTTGATACAATGGATCCTTGGTTAAAAGTCTAGAAGTTCGTTATTTCGGCGGCTGGTAATGCAATTTAGACCATCCGGGTGGTTTTCTAAAAGTCATCCAAATTCTTATAGGCTACCTGTCGTATACGGAAAATAATGGATTTTTCGGCTACTATTTATCAACAAAAAAAGTATTTTAGTTTGTATTTTATATGACGTTTTGTATAATATAATTGACTGTACCCTTTAGTACTAAAACGTTACCAAATCATTGCGTCTTATAAAATTTATAATTAAATTGCTTGAGTTGGATATTTGATATAATATTTTAATTTCTATTTTTTAATACATGTGTTTAAATTGAAGATTCAAAAAATTTTATTGTTTTCTAGAAAGGCCAAAACCTTAAACTATTAACTTTAAATGAATACAAATCCTTAAAAATTGATTTAAAAAAAATCTAAAATAAACTATTATTGCACTTAATGTTTTATTTTAAATTCCAGACAAATATTTTACAATAATAAATCAAATAATTACAAAATAGATTAATATACTTTTATAAAATATAAACCAATCAATAAAAAAGTTGACATAAAATATTTACAGCAAAGTGTATAAAAATATATTTATATTTTGAAGTAAAAAAATATTTTCATGTTATGCATCAGTCATATTCTAAAGAAAATGTCGAGAAAATGACAAATATTTTTTTTCTTTAAACATAATTGACATCTACTTATGCAAACAAAAATATAAACACACGATTTGTAAATTATGTGTTAAATCATGACATATTATAAATAATATATTGGTACTTAAAAGAAGAAATAAAAAGTCTTGATTATTATCTGATTTATAATTTAAATTCAAAAAAAGTAATATCAGATTTAAAAAAATCAATAGCGATATCGTGACTAAGTATAAATAAACAAGTCATTAATTAACTTTTACTTTAATAAATGATTTTTGTAAATAAAACTACTGAATTTTATGCATATTAAAATATTTTTGGTCATCTAAAAATAATTACTTTTTTTAACATCATTAATTTTAATAGAATTGTTGCCTAATGTAAATTACACATAAGTACATCAAATTGGATTTCATTAGAAAAATTATAAAATATTACAAGAAAAATTTTGCTCTATAAAAAAATGTGTAACGTGAGAATATTTCTTATGTAATACACAGTAGAGAAACGTAATTTTGCATAAGTAAATAAGATTTGTCATAAAAAATTATTCAAGGTTAGATCAAAAGAAAATTCATAGTTTAATCCTTGAAAAAAATAAAATAGCATTGAGATTAATTATTCAAAACCATAAGAGAGAATAAAAACTGCAAAAATAACAACAACAACAACAAACTTCATTAGCTCCCGGAAATTATAGTCATCAAAGTATAATAGGAAGTCACGTTTACTCATCATTAGTTGTAAGTCGTTAGAAAAATATTCGCTTTCATGTATGTAACTGTCCATATGTGCTGTAGATAAGTTGGGAAGCCTTTTATTTTTATTTTTATGCATTAAATCATTTTAATTTCTGATCATTTTCATTCTTTAATGCTGTATGGTAACAATGATAGATTATAAAAGTACCTAGAATAATGGCTAGTGTCTTTGCGAAACCTTATATTCTAACAAGCATCTTCTGGTGTAGGTATTTTTTATTTGAGAAAGTATTTAATTTCTCTTCACTTATTTGTGTTGGTATAAAAATGCCTTTTTAATGAAGTATTTTCTGTGCTTAACAGTTAACGCATCAGTAATGTTAAATGCATCTAAAAATTTTAAATGGGGTACAATGGATCCACCTCAGTGGCTCTATGGAATTTTGGTCGCTAAAAATGAT
The DNA here is from genome assembly GCA_022575985.1 of Anagrus nilaparvatae. NCBI lineage: Eukaryota > Metazoa > Arthropoda > Insecta > Hymenoptera > Mymaridae > Anagrus > Anagrus nilaparvatae. The sequence continues at coordinate 6,077,622 of JAKSXM010000238.1, read as the reverse complement.
TTTGATTGTTTCATCCATTTTACGATCGTAAGTTTTAGGTATAATAAAATAAATACCCAAAATTAAAATTAAATATTTGCCCAAAATAAGCAAAAATTTGCAAAAATTTTACTGATTGAACTAAAGTTTGGTACCCCTAACAGGTATCCAGGGTCGCAGATAACAATTATGAAATCAAAATTTAAAATTTAAAATGGCGAACTAAAAATGGTGTATTTTTAATCTAAAAATCGATAATTTAAGTTATTTCAATGATTTTTTGGAATAGGATTTTCTATCGCACCAACAACACTTAAAATGTTAAACTGATTTAAAATTATTTTCAGGTTAGAAATCCTCCATTTTGAGATCCCCAGTTAAAAATTTAAAAATCTTCTTTCAGATTAGTGGCCCCGAAAACTTGAGAGCCGTGATGTGCAATTTGAATCAAAGAATATTTATCAATAAAAGTTAGACGATGGCTTAATAAAAAAGCTGAACCCTCAGAGGGGGCTGAAAAAATTTTGTTGTTGAAAACTTCATGTACTAAAATGCAATATCCGATTTACTGCAATTACAACCAACATATTTTTCTCAGGATAATTGCAATAAATTAGATATTGCTGTTTTAGTACATGAAGTTTTCAAAAAAAAATTTTTCAGGCCCTTCTGACTTTTTATTAAGCCATCGTCAAACTTTTTTTGATAGCAAGCTTTTTTTACGTTATGGCTATGCTTGAGAGTTATAAAAACATTGGGTTAATCAGAAATATTTTTTAATAATTAGTATTTTCGTTAAGATTTGGGATTCGCGACTTGAAAAATTTATTTTGACGCCATTAAAGTGTTTTAAATAACATTTATTACCAAGAATTTGTTGTAAAATTTTCGGTTATTTATATAATATTCAAAAATATGGATTTAAAATAAAAATTAAAACTAAAAAGATTTTTTTTAAATAATTTATTTATTTTGTGACTTTGTTAAACATTAATTATTGCATTACAAATTTTTCAACAAAAGGGATTATTATTCAGGCTGTTCGGTCTGTTGTTTTTGTTCAGGTTTTAATACTGTAATTTTAATAACTTTCCCAAGGCATTGTTCAAATTCGTACGCAGTTAAACAATTCATATCTGATTTGCTATTTGCTAAATATTAAATAAATGAAAATTAATTTTCTGTTATATAACAAATGAATTAGATAGTAATATTTAAATTTACCTGTTGTCACACATTCTTGTATTTTTTTAGCAAATTTACCTAATACTGATTTTGCAACTAATTCTCCATTAAATTTACCATCTTCATTTATCTGTAAAATAAATAAAAATATTTTTTAATAAAATTAATTTATTTATTACAAAAATTTAAGTACTTACCCATTTTACTTTTTCATGAGTACATTTAAGGAAACACATTGCATTTTCATCTTTTTCTTTCAATTTTTGGAATACTTGTTCTGTTAAAAAAAAAAAAAAATTACTTTTGTTCGAAATAATTAAAAACTAATTTTTATTTTTTTAAAATCTTACTAATATCAGTAAATCCTGTTTCTTCTAAACACACTTTCCCAATATCTTTTTTTTCATCACAATAAATGCAAACCTTAAAAATTTAATTTCAAATTGAGTTTCAATTATTTAATAATAATTTTTTTAAATTAAAACCTTACCAGAAAACTAAGCATGTAAATTAAAACCAAAAACTTCATTTTTTTATTTTAATTGTAAAATATTTTTCAAAAATTATTTTTCAACTGAAATGGTAAAATAAATTTTCATCATTTTTATACTTTTTTTTATATCGTTTTTATGTAACCAAATTTTTCAATTTATTAAAATAACATTTCCTAGTGTATTCAAATTCATTATTTAATTTTTTCATGTTAATTCAATTTTTTGTTTTTAAATTCACAATTGTATAAAAAATATGTAAAAAATAAATGTTCCAAAAAAGATAATTATCAACATTATTATGCCACAAAAATACAAATAATTCCAATAAAACAAATAATAATTATAGAGAAAAGCTTTGTCTTACACCGCTATGATATCTAGTTCGTGTTGATATTTCCTGATATGACCTAAATTCTGGTTACAATCGAATATTTCTAAAGTCAATTTTTTCCCTGTTTTAAAACAGATCTGACAATTTGCTGAAAGTCAAAGTCAAAACCTACATTTTATCCCTTCTTTAACAAATAGCTATTTCTTCACGAAAAACCGTAATAACAGTAACAATGAAACTGAAAGGAACAAAAAGGTTCCCAATACCCATTTCTATGTTATCTGTGATTAATAAACAATAAATTATGAAACGTAAAAAAGTACTCACAGGCGTGGCAATCTAATAAATAAATTACTAAACTATAATTGTCCAAATTATGGTTTGAAAATATTAAGTATTGCTCAATTTACACCTAACAAGTAATATACCAGAGTAATCTCGTTCTTAATAGATACCCTCAAGGTAACAGAGTGTAAAAAAACAATGGATACTTTACAGAAAGACATCTTTTAAAAAAGTCTAATTGTTAACTGCTGAGCCATAATTTACAATGCATATGCTAAAAAGTCTTTTCATAAATTTTAAATTTATTTAACATTCGAGTATACCAAGAAAAATTGTTCATTGTAGCATAAGATGATAAAAATTTTGAGATAAAATCTAAAAGTAATCAATTTTACAATCCTACATGTAATCTGTAGGGTGTGTGACCTAAATTTTATGATTTTTTAAAATAAATAAAAATGACAAATCTGGTCATCTCTGAAATAAAAAAAATGTATACAATCTTGTTTATCCTAATTTGTACCATAAAAAAGTATAACATTTTTTTTATTATGTATTCAGGAGATATTGACTTGACGTTTTTTATATACCATTTATATACTTTATCTGATATTATTGCAACAAAAATTTAACAAACCTAAAAAAGGCATAAGTATAAAAGAGAAAAAAAATCATTTTAAAAATGAATACATGATTTTTTTCTTTTTGCATATATAGAATTGCAAGTCACGTGATTTTTAAATTATCGTCGATTAATTTAGTACAAACGATTTCTTTCTCTTTTTTTTAACTTATATTGCTTATTATTATTATTATTATTTGTATGCAGTATATAGAGAAAGGTTATTTTTTGTTTATAATAATTAAAAAGAATTAAATTATCTATGTGTTTGTATTTACATTCACTTTCGACAGGTATATTTGTATTAATATATAAACTTTTATTAATGAGTTTGTTTTATCGTAATAAATAGGTTATTATTAACAAACATAAAAGTTTAAGTATTATTAAATTTTTTATATTACGTTTATTGTTAATAAATGAACCATAAAAATTTTTAATGGGATATATGAGCCATTCTTAATGAAACTGATATTAATGGAAAAGAAAATAATAGACCTAGAATTCGACTTGGAGTTTTTGGGAGTTAACTCACATTTTATATTTTCCATAATGTTAAATATATTATTTTGAAAAATAGAAATTTAGTAAGATTTACACCAAAATTTCCTGAGGAATTATCCCACCACAAGTCACGTGAAGCACGCTTTCACGCAATTTATTTTACTTTGTTTATTTAATATATTCATTTATTTTAAATAAAATACTTTGTAAATCTTTTCTAAATAAGTAATATTATTGTACTTAATGAAATAAAATAATTTTAAATGTTTCATAGCTCTAGAGTTGTCGATTCGATCGCAATGCACATATAGGATTTTATGGAGATTCCTCAGGACAGAGCTAAAATTTATATATCTTACTTCTCAGAGGATACTTTAAATGCTTACAATAAAATTCTGAGTTAAATTCCATAATGCAATGACGTACAAATTTATCAAAAATTGTCTTAATTCCCCAAAGTTAATAAGAATATAAAATAAAACTATTTAATATGTTAAGTTTACATCAGTTACGATTTCAAAATGTACAATCTCGTATATTTATAGTATCGCAAAGTCTTTTTACTTGCGAGAAAAATGTTAGAATGTATAATTAATTTATAAAACCAACAAGAGTAAATTCTATGACCTTCTATTTTCTTTTCTTAAATTTTAAATATTTTCATTTACAGCTCATAATTTTATCAAAGGTATTATTGATATCATCTTTGCTAGCAAGACATCAGAAACTAGTTATTTATCTTAAGTCCTTTCTAGACCTAATTAATTTTTTTATGCTTAGTCTATATTCTTTGGTAATTAAAATAAATTTATTAGGTATACAAAAGGGCTTTAGCCATTATTTTTTACTTGTAAGTATCGTAATATGTAAGTTACTTAGATTTGTTAGCCAAAATCTTATTAGCAAATATATTTATCTATTTATAGTTCATCTTTATATATTGAACTACACATAAATATTCGAACCTATACATCATTCATACGAAGAACGTTGACTCAGACTCTGACTGCAGTATTCTCAAACGAACGGCTAATATATATTCGTATTACTAAAGTATCTTGGTAATATAAATGTAATTTATACCGAGATTAGTAATTCTAAATTTTATGTATCAAATAATTTTCGTTTAAAAGCTACATCGATCTCATATATTTATAGTGTTGCCAAGACATTTCACTTGTGAGAAAATTTTTTTCATATTTCTAAAAAAAGATGTAATGATAACTCTCATTTGTTCCTCGAATTATTAATATTTTCTTTTACAGCTCACATTTAATAATAAGGTTCTTGTTTGAAGGTGTAGGGTTATATGACATCAGGCTTCTTCTACTTTGAGCACCACAGTTACCTCGACAATAGCTTACTAACACTTTTAATTTTAGCCAATATCAATTTTTAATTTCCTGTGTAGACCCCAAAAATTCGAAAAATTTACTTTGTCTTTTATTATCAATCTACGCCCGCCTTGCTCCTTGCCTTGCACACTTTAGTAATATAAATCCCATATAACACATCTCCATTAACACATACAAAAAAAATTTTTTTTATGGTTAAATGAAAATTTATTACAATGGTTAGTTTCGACAAGTAGTATATATATTTTTTAACGGAAAAGTTTACTTTTAATGAGGACAAATATCTCTTGAAGGTATAAAAAAAAGCCACAGACGATGTGCTACTTATTTTTAACACATAGAAAATTTTCTGTATAGTAATTTCATATGGTATTTTATTTTAGTTTTTATCAACATCATCAATATAAAATTTTTTTAAATCAAATTATAGTATCTTATTTTTCAACGAGTAGAAAATTAAATTTTTTAGATTCTTATAAAAGTAATGAAATTTCATAAATTTTTATTTATAGAAAATGAAAAACGCAGTTTTATATAAACATAAAGTGTATTTCAAATTCGACATTATCTTAAGATAAGTACACTCTTCACCATAAAAGCTCGAAAAAAGTGAGCTTGCATAAAAAGTCGATGAACTCTTTGTACATACATAAATATTTAAATACAAAATCAACTGTTGCTTGTTTTTACTTAATATCGATATCTAAAAGCAATAAATATAAAATTTTTTAAAAATTAGATTAAAATTTATTAACTTGGATAAAAATATATTTCATGTATTAATTATAAAAGATCATAGTTATTTGATAATTAATTTTAATATATTGAGTTTATAAAAATATTTATATCCTTATTATTATTGTTCACTGATTTACGCAAACTTATAAAGCGGAAATTTTTTATCAGATTTATAGATTAAAAGAGAGAGTTTGTAATAGTTAACATGAAAATTTAATACTTTTTATAATGCAAATTCTTATTGCTTACGAAATTTTTTTATTACAAAATGATGCTATTTTTAATACGAACAAAAACTGCATTTTATTTATATAAATAAATCAGAGAAAAGTGTTACAAAGACAGATATATATGTTTGGGCCTTTTTTTAATGATATATATAATGCCGACGAATGGCCGAAATAAATTTGAAATTTCAAACAATTAAATGCATCGTCATTATTTTATGTACTGAATTTTTGTATTATGTACCATCAGAAAGTATTATTGTAATTTATTAACAATGGGCTTCTCGCATGTGTACGAATTTTTTTTGGTGTATAGTCTGGTAATAACCATTAAATTTTAAATTAAATACTTGAATAAAAAATAATACTGCAATTTTTTAAATAAGTTTTGGCATAAAATTTAATTATGCTAACAATAACGAAATGATTAATTTATATTCGTAAAATAATTTTTTTTTTGAAAAGTGAAGAAAATTTGATTAAGCATATAAATCGGTAGTAAAAATTCTTGGATGATTCCAGGAAATCATAAAATTTTTATTAAATTTCAGAATTATTTTACTGCAATTTTTAAGTTATTGATTTCAAAATTTTTTTTTTATAAAAATTTTTCTCACAAGTGAAATGAGTTTTAAAGGCTATATAAGTTAAACGAGATCAAGATTATATCAAATTTTATATTATCCTAATTAAATTTAATCAACTCTTAGCATTACTAGATAGCTTGCTTCAATGTTGGTTTTCCTAACAGCAATTTTTATCTTCACATTTATCTCTCCAGCATTAAGCTCAACATTTGACTATCTGAAGACGATGTAGTATATACTGATATGTAATAGTTCCCTATTGATAAAATTATTAAATATTAATTTAAGAGTATTATCCAGTTACGCTTTTAAACTTCGATGCATCAATGTATACATCTAATTCAAAAAATATTGAGATACTTTCGGAATACTTTTAAACTTCCGAAAAATTGTCAAATTTTTAAAAATAATAAAAACAAATGATACTTGCTGATATTTTGTAATCTATTTATACCTATACTTTTTTTAATGCCTAATATTTTAAAATGTGATTTACAAATGTTCAATTTTGAGACATTTGAATTGTTCTTCAAATATTATTAAAATTAATTAATTTTTTTTCTTCAAAAACCTTGAAAATTCTTGAAAAATTATAAGTTAATAAATTTCTTATCAAACACAAAATTTTCACGAAACACTTTTTAGTTACAAACTAATATTATAAACTTTGCAAGAAAAAAATAAAAAATCCATTTAACATCATAAAAAAGTTTTATCTACCAGTTTAAAAAACTAAAATTTCTTTAAAATTCTCAACATGCACGTACGTACATGTGAAAAAGAGATAAAAAATTTTTTTTTATAAATTAAATTTTATTATGCAAAGTATTGAGTTTCCTTAAGAAATCTATGCAACGAAACTTGAAGCAAAATGTCTGTTAAAGTGTCCTCGTGTCGTCTACTTTATATAAATCTTTCTAAATCCAACGTTGCTTTAGTTTTTTACCTTTCTCATAATAATACACAGCTAAGTTAGTAGACAAGCCAAGTTATACTTAAAACAAACTTAACTTAAAAAAAGGTTAAAATAAACTTTTTTGCTATACATTTTTTTTTATTTTTACTAGAGTACTTCCGAGTGACATTACTTTTCTCAATTTTTCTTTTATACAACAAAAGTTTTTTCATATGCATTAACAAACAAAAATTTATATCAAATTTTTATTTATATCTGCAAAGATTTAACGTAAAAAATAATAAACTGTAAAATATAAATTAAATATTTCTATATTTGCAGTACTGAAAAAACAGAAAAACGATTGCGTGGGATTTTCCTCGCATGATTCTTTAATTTTACGGTTATACTAATATAATCAAATATATAATTATTGAAATTACTAACATCTATACATAATACTGTTTTATAATAAATAATTAAGAAAACTTTGATTTTCATTTAGTATTTAAAAACACAATTTAATTATCATTAAGTAACACCTTACAAGCTTTCTTAAATTACATAACCTAAAATGAAAGTGTAAAAATTAGTTTGTAAATTAAAAATATACACAACTAACACCTTATTAAACAAGTCCATTCGCCTATATAGGAAGCTCAATTTTTTTTAGTACGCACACCTATTTTTACTGAATAAAATCTTTCATTGTTCTTTATCTTCAGAAATGAAAAGCATTTTAAATTATCTGTTATTAAATATGATTTTTCATTCGTGTGGGCATAAATGTAAAGTGAAAATTTTTACCTCCTTCATATAGAAATATTTTTATACCTTCTTATAGTTAAATGTATAATGTATAGTATAATCATCGTGGTTTTCCTTATAATCTCAATTTTATATCAATTCTACATGTCCCTCTTTCGAACATTTTAAATGCACATTGTTTCATTGTCCTTATAAAATAATTTAATGATTTTTATGGTTTTGAACAAAATAAAATAAAATGTTTAACATTTGAAATAAAAAAAAGATTTCATTCGATGCTAATACTAATTTTCTTAGTCGTATTATAGTCGATGTAAATTAAATTTGTGGTTTATTATGGTTGTGTGTGTTTTATATATACCTGCAGACTGCTGCACAACTTGGGTTTATTAAATACATGTTTTATATTATGCCTTTTTATTTTACAAGAGAACGTGTTGGATTTTAAAATGTAATAATAGAAAAGGGTCAACATTTATAAATATTGACCACAAACAGAACAAAAAAGGACTGTGTAAAAGATTTTTTATGTTATTATATTAATGCACACGTGACTAGACTTTTAATAATTGTATTTTTTATTTAAAAAAAAACGGTTTTTTGGTTATTTTTTTGCATTAAATTATATATATCTTTCTGGATTATCAATATCTGTGTCAAGAAGATAATGTGGTTTGAATTCTGTTATTATTGGTAAACGCCATTTTCATGTTTTAATTTAAAAATCTTAATTTCTTTTTAACTTATTTTTTGTAATTTAAAAGAATAATTGATTTATGAGGAACATTTATGAGGATTATTCAAACCTTAAATTTTTGTAATGAACTCTTACCTTTAGTCATGGTAGTTTTTTCCCGCTTTTTTTAAATTAAATTGATCCTCCGGGTTTCGGCACCAATTTAAATTTTTAATTATAATTATTAATAAAGCATAAAATATAAATATATTGAGGATAAGAAAAAATACGTATCGTTTTTATGGTAAAATATTTTTTTTTTAAAATAAATTCAATGAACTTTTTCTAATATACTACCTATCTTATAACTTTATTTTTTGATTTTATCTACCAAAATTATAAAAGTAAATTATAAATTTAATTATGACAGTTTGATCTTAATCAAAAAGTAGCAGACAGATTTTGAAAAATCATTATAGCTAAAGACATATTTCGTATATGGAGGATTCCAAGTCAACTGGTCCCAAGTTGGACTAAAGAGTCACCAAAATTGGTTTAAACTAATTTTCCCGAAAGTGTCACTAAAAATTTATTCTCCCATATATTTTCAATTATTTCTTAAATTATGCTTCAGTCAAATTGTAGTTTAGGGTTTTTAGTTACTGGCCGTCACGAGCTTTGGTCTACTATAGACTTTTTGGGTTTCTGATCACGAATTTCAGATCTTTTCCGGAAGAAATAGGCGAAATACCCTTACATTTGCATAAACTACCCGTAAAAAATGGTATTTTATGGGCTTTTTTTATGTATTCAAACTTCAAGTATCCAGATTTGGTACATATGGTTTTCTTTGGGTCACTTTTCACAAATTTTGGGGTCATGACTACTAAAAATTTACGCTTAACCCTTAAATTAGCAAAAACTACCCCTAAAAAGTTTTTTTAAGTGAAATTTTTGAAGTGTTTCATTTTTTTGCAAATTTAAGGGTGAAGTGCCAACATTTAGTAAACAATGATTAGCAAATTTTTGAATTCCCTCCCAAGTCCGTAACCAAATGAAAAACTGATTAAAATTCGGATTCTTCGGGATTTGGTAGAAAATTTAGAAATTTGAAAAACGGATTTTTTTTAGCATACAGAAATTTTGTATAAGTACCTAAAAGGAAAATATTTTTCGATATAAAATAAGCATTCAGCAATCACTAAATTTTGAATTAATTTACCGAAAAAGGCCAAAAACACGAAATCGGCTATCAAAAGTCAAGAGCTGGAACTAGAAAGCTTGACTTATTTTTATTTGTTTTTTTCAAAAAAATAATTGTTTTGACCAATTCCCACGACTTTCTAGTCCAACTTAGGTTCAATAGGCATGAAATCCCTCATATGCTTATAAATAATTTAAATGAAAATTATGTAAATTAATTAAATTTAAATACGCTACAATTCTTCTTCAGCTTACATAACCTAATTATAGAATATTACGAAATTATGAGTTCAATACATCCATTAAAATAAATTTAATAAAAATTATGTTACATTGTCAATTTAAAATATTTAAATAATCCATATTGATGATATTCTAAGAACAAATCATTTAGCTACAAGATAATATAAATTTTTAATTTAAATCAGACCGATTATTATTATGATATGAAAAATTCAAAGATTTATTTACGTCGACAGGATGTTGCTCCTTTTAATAAATAATGGTTTTAATTTTAATAACAGACATAAATGGATGCTAATGATGATGTATTGAATGAAAAGAAAAAAATATGTACTTATATGAGATTAAATACGAGTCAAGGATTTTTATCATTAATAAAAAAAAATAAAAGAAAATTGACTTCTTAGTTAGATAATTAGAAGAATTTAAAATTTTAAAATAGATGTTTATTTCACAATATTTCTTTTTTTAATTGAACTTGTTTTTAAGATGACCAAAGTTGATTTAAACTTCCTAAAATAATTAATCAAATATATTTTTTTTGCAGAGGCGGATTGCTGCGTTGGTGATCCATTGGATGATACATGTTGGGAACCATGTTATTGTGTACTTCTTCAAGATGAACAAACACTTACAGCTTATAGAAGTGAAGATATGGCTGTAAGTTGTTTTTTAATTAATTAATTATATGCTTTTACACTAACATTTTTTTATATCTTTCAATTAATTAAAATAATGAAAATTTTGCATCGTTAAATTATGATCTTTTTTTTTGATAAATTTAATAATTTTTTTTTTTTAATTAAAATTATAATTTTTTTAAAATATTAAATTAAATTTCTGCACTAATAAATAAACAATGAAATATGAAAATTTAATTAAATGTATACTTAAAAAAAAAAGTTAGCCATGCGTTGGAAAATCTATCTATCTAAAAATTAAATATATATAATTTTGAATAGGAAGTTTAGAATTCTAAGAAAAATTGTTTTCTGTTTTTGATTATTTTTGTTGAGAAATTAGATTAAAATTAAAATAATAATCTTTGTTAAAAAATATTACTTATTTTGGGGAATTTGATTTTTGAATTTAATTTTAACTTTCAAAGAAATTTAAAGGTACATTTTTTTCTCGAAAGAGAAATGGCTAGTCTGCTCTATATATATGGGTTCTAAATTATGAAAGTCACTTCTTAATGATATATTAAAATGTATTAACACAATTAGCTTTTATATATAATTAACTCTATAAGTTAAATTCATTTCACAGTGACTATGAAGATCACTTTCTTCATCTTTATTTGGTTCTGGATTTTTTTTACTCTTTTTACCAATGATCGAAGAATCGTGCAAGTTATATAACAAGGAAAATTTTAAATTAAAAACAAGGGCTAAATTAAAAATAAGTAATTTTGATGATAATAGTTTGTCAAGAAATTACAGAGAAAAATCCGTTGTTTCTAATTTATGGATAATGTATTTCTTAATTATTATTTGAAAATACAGATTCCGTTCCCTTTCTAAGAGATATACTTATTGGCAATGTTACCTGAAAAAGAGTACGGTATTCTCATTTTATAAAAGTATTTAAATTTATTAGGTCTGTTCTTTTTGTCCCGAAAAAGTAGAACTGGAGTTAAACAGAAAAAAATGCGCGCTCATTTCAAACATTTTGTAGGTTAGATTGTATTTTATTTAAATTTTTATTATTTTCTCTTATTTTAAATAATAGATTATTTAATGCTACCGATAAAAAGCTAAATTAAACATGTTTTGAGATTTAATTTTCAGTAAAAAAATGTTATCCCAAAAAAGCGTTTTTCTTTTTGAATTACCGCCATGAAAAAGAACGCGCGTTCTGTTTAGTTTTACCCCATTTTTGCTCCAGGTTAACTTTTTTGGGATAAAAAGAACAGACCTATTGAATAATAACTTAATGATTGCAACGAGTGAAAATCAAAAATATATTATAATATATTACAAAGATCTATATATCATAAAATAAAAAATAAATCACTTATTAGAATATTTAATTTTTAATTAATTTTTGAACTCCCTATTCTTCATATTTATATAAAAATTTGCATCAAAAAAAGAAAAATAGCATTGCAACATTAATAATAAATTAAAATTAAATACTAATATGCAAAAATATGAAAATTTTAATTTAAAAAGCAATTACTTAACATGTCACCAAACTTCAAAATTATATGCTACTGATGACATCATACACATAATTTAGTAAAACTTTATTCAAACTTAATAACAATAATAATAATAATAATAATATGGTAGCATATACACTTTGAACTTTCTTTAGATGATTATACTTGATTATAGTACATAATTGATTAATGGTGTAAATACTATAACTCTTCTGAAATTAAATCTTATTAAAATTAAAATCTTGAGATGAAAAATAATTACAGTACCTATCAAATATTACCAACTTTTTTAATTAAAATTATTCTTATGTAATTTAATATTTCAAAATTTTACAATATAATAATTGAAAGAAAAATATTTTCTGTTTATTGAAACATCAATCATTTTGTGGTGATGTATAAGAAAGTTTTGAAAAACAAAAATATAGATTTTTCTTTGCCTGAATAAATAAACTTTGAAATGCTACAATGCATATTATGCTCGGAGAGTGGAAAACTTACATTTATAAGAAGTACATTATCGTTTTCCTTTTTCAATAAAGAGGTATCAAATATGCATTTATTATTTATACAGTTCAATCTTGATAATCGATTTATTTGGTTTACCCTTTGATATTCAAAATCACTAAATTAGAAAATTTTCTGAATGTTTTTAAAGGACCGTAACATTTAGAAGACTCACACACCTACCTTATCAGCATTTAAATATAGAGATTTTCTCGCATGATAAAAGTAACTTACCAAGTCTTGTGAATCGCCACTGAGGCCAAAATGGGCTTTTAGGGCTAAAATGAAATCCTGATACAAATGCTGATTTTTTTTTTAGTAAAAATAGATTCCAATTATAAAATTGACCCTTCTCCTCTTTGTTAAGTTGCCCTTTGTATCACCCGAGTCCATTCTTACCCCCGAAGATTATCTGTTACATCAGAAAACCCAATTTGGGCCCAAGAAATACATTATGTTCTTGAGAAGACAGTTTAAGCTTCGCAAAACCATTCTTAATTTTTAGAAAAATCATTTAGGGTCGCTGCTCAAAATTTTGGAAATTTTATTTAAAGAAGTTCTACTGTATCTATAATTTAAACGTGAACTTATACACATTTAGATGTATAATACAGCAGCCATAACCCATGCATGCTCATGATATATCGATTAAGTGAACTTTAATATAAAAGCCGCGAGCTCTCAAGAAAACTTTATATATTATATTCTAAAGTTCAAACTTATTCAAGCACGCAAATTTCACGATTTTGTAGGTAAAATGTTCTTTTGGTTATATTACCGGTATTATATTGACTTATAAACTTTAAGAACATAGCTTTTTTTTCGTTTGTAATAATTTTTGTTTTTTTTTTCATATCTTTTACGAGTTCTCCTATCCAAAGATATAAGGACTATTAGGTGTTGATATAAAATCTCTTTGTTAATGATTTACTGAAAGCTTATGCTGCTGAAATCCTTTCTGGTAGATTTTCGCTTATATAAACGTAAAAAAAAGTCGTTGCAAAGGTTTTATGACCGTTATTTCATGAAAGGATTTCCTTTTTTATATTTTTTCCTTTTTTTGGATTTAGTATCTTTTCCGAGTTTTTTTTTGTAAAGATTTATTTATTAGGTAGCTTATGAATTGATTTTCTGGAGTCGTAATTTATAATTAAAATGAATAATGTAGATATTACTTGTAATAATATTTTTCCAATGGTTTTAGAGGTTCTTTTCAATAATGTTTTTGGTAATTTATTAATTGTTATATAATTTTTTTGAATCTGTAAACAGTCTGAATTTTAGATGATTTCAATTTATCTAAGGTTTCTAAATCCTTTTGCTTGTAAATTCGTTATCAAAATTATTTTCGTAAATATTTCAAAGTAACATACAACTTGTGGTATTATTTTCAAGGGCTAGAAAATAACCCGAGAATAATTATTTGTAATATATAACTGAAAATTTACACGAATTGAAGCAAATATAATTTGTTTGCACGTGAAATTTACGAGAATCGAAAAGGCAAGGTGTGTCGTAATTTTTTCAAAATGCTTCCAAAACTATAAAAATGAGCATTTGCACCGGAATAAAGGGAGATTTAATGCTGTGTTTTTTGATTTGCACTGTGATTTTACATTACCAAGCAATAAAAAGATCAATATCAATTTGAAACAAAAAATTATCAAACTTACTCAACCCCTAAATAACTACCGATGCCTAAAAAATTGTCAGAAAATAAAAAAACTGCTAAAGATTGACACAATACGTTATTGAACTTCACCTGGCAGCAATAATTACACAAAAAACAACCGCCACCCGCTATATTGTTGTTGACCAATCAAGATAAACTTTCTAGAAATAATAAAACAGAAATAATAACAGTTTATTTTGATATATTTTTTTGAAAGCAATAAAATTTTTATGATTTTCTATACATGTATTATTAGATCCATCTCAGACACGAAAGTTGCAAAAAAGGTAGTAAAACTGTAATTGAAACAGATTTAGACCTAAGACAATAATTCCTCGTACATAAAATTAAAAAAATAAACATTTTTACTATTGATAAACCCTTAAAAAAAATGAAGACCAATTACAACCATTACTGTCTATATCTAAAAAAAAAATATAATAATAAGATTTAAAAAAAAAGTAAATAAGAGTTCTTGAACAAATACATTTAGAATGCTAGAGGCATCCCTCGTTAAATAATCCTGTATAAAGTGCAGTACTGTATATTCGACGATTGAAACGAAAGTAATTATCCTTTCTTTAAAAAAATAAGGTAGTACTAACGTTACATTACAAAAAAATCCTTTATAAATAGGAACAGGAAGAAACATAAAATAAGTTGTTATACATTTTTTTTAAGTATAAAAAAGGGCTCGCTTATGAGGAAGGAAGGAAAAATATATTTAGAAAGTTCAGAGCCTCATACCGCATTCAATTCGTGTTTTTCACTAAAAAAAAGTAACCTTTTTTAGTTTCTTGTTATCTACTACTCTAACGCATATTTTTATCTCATTTTCAATGCAAAATATATTTTTGGGTATTGGACTGAAATATACCTTAGAAGGTCAGCTCTTGTACTATCTTAACTAAATTTATTCAAAAGTCCTTTTCCTTTCACGTCAAGGGACTGAATATATTTATATATACGTTTATTTATAATGACGAGTGTGTCGACAAAGAAACTTTGAAAGATTTAAAAGATATAAACTAACAATTTTTTTTATTCTCAATTCAGTAGTAAAAATAAAGGATTCTTTTTATGTTTGTATGGAAATTGATAGATTATTATGCTAATAAATAAACTTCATTTAATACATAAATATTTTTTTTTAAACAGTAATAAAAAAAATAGTATTCGGTGATTTTGATCAATTATAATACGAATTACTGTATAAGAAACAATCGATTTTGTTTTAAGTACTTATTGATGTAATTATATCCAGGAAACCTTTAAATAAGGGTTTTTTTTGCTAAATTGGTCACGCGTAAAAATGTTGGCACGCATAGAATAATGAAATTTTTCCGGTTTGATTCTTTTTTTTTTTGTAATATCAGAGTAATTTTGAAGATTTTTTTTTTAATGGAATACTTATAGTAAAAAATTTGGTTATCTATTAGAAGTAATTAACAATGAAAAACGATACTGAAAAGGGGTTTAAGTTAACCCGAAAATTAAGTTTTTGTAGGATTTTTTGAATTTTAGTCCAAGGAAATTTTTGATTCACTGTGTAGGTGCAAATCTTGTTATGGATCCGACTTGACCCTGTCTAAACAAAGACCTAACTTTTGGATGAGATTACCCACCTTTTCATGTTTTTTTAAATTCCTCACACCCCTAGAGCATTTAATATCTTCTTCAATTAAATACCTTAATACTCCCTTCTATACAATACACCCTTGTTTTATCCAACTAAAAATGTTGGGATTTTCATTGTGTAACTTGCCTACAGTAGCTTATTATTATTGTAGGCACTTTGTGTTCAGTTAACATGCACCATCCGCGTAAATTTATCTTTCAAAGAAGAATTTCACAGACAAAATCAAAAGAATTTGAATTTTGTTAAATGAATCTTTCGAATCGATAAAGATAATTTTAAATAAATAAATATTATTTCTTCAAATCTGTTTTTCACCATAGCAGCCTGAAAAACATCTTTTATTTATACACTACTTTGCCTTGTAACACACATTAAGGGGTTATTATATTAAAGTGCAAGGAAAAATAAAACAAAACAATAGAAAATTAAAATTTTGCGTGTCTTTTAATTGTGAGAAAATGAATAATTCATTTTCTTGTTCATACTAAATAAAAACTTATTATGTAACAGTAATCTAAGTCACGTGTGTAAAATTATTATGACAATTTTTTTTACAAGTTATTGTTTTATTTTTTTTTCTATGGTTATTATCTTATCAACAAATTACCCATTATAAAAAACAGAAGTTACAAAGCAAAATAATAGATAAAGTACGTGTTTTTACAAAATAAAACATGAGAGATTCTGAAATTTATAAAAACTGACCATGAAAATAATGTTTTTATATGAAATAGACACAAAAAAAAAATGCAAGTAGATACAAAAGGAAATGAAAAAATATTTAGTGTACAGACTAAAACCCTACGAATAGTTTCTTTAGTTAGGAAATCGAGTGTGTTGAATTATTGTGGGTGGTTTATAGATCCGTTAAACTGAAAAGAAAATCTATGAGAGGCAAAAAAAAAGATATAAAATTGAGATTTATACGCTTGTATTTTTTTTTTTGGGATAAAATACAGAGTTTATATAAAAGCTCAAGTTTTTCTTTGATATACACTTTTTTTTTTATTAATGCTTTTGGACAATGGAATTCGAAATATGCGTTTTTGGAGAAATTAAAAAAGGAAACCACAGAAAAATGTATTTACTTTTAATTAAAAATATTTTTGGGCTCAAAGGAAAATATTTTTGTTGAATATTTATTTAATATGTTGTAAAGAGAAAGTAATTTTAATGCATACACCTACACTGTAAGGTTACTGGTTTTTAAAAAAAGAGGCAAACAAACATTTTTAGCCTTTCGAAAAATCATGACAAAAAATTATTTTGTATAAAATTTCAAACACAGTAGCCTAACAGTACCCCTCAAACAATTTACAAAATTTTTTGAATATTTTTTCTGAAAGAATGTACCAAAAAAATGTTTTATACTTAAAAAATATGCTTTTATAATAAAAATTGAAAAAATCCTGAATTTATATTAAAAAAACATACACTAAAAGATAAATAAAATATGTCGACAACAGAGAGTTGACCTTTAACAATATAATATAATAATATTCCGTTATTTTTACATAGTTCGTGTTTTTCTTTCTTTTCAGTTATGAAAAATAAAAAAAAAAATATTTTTCATGAATAAATAAATTTTTTTTTGGCAACAAAAATATTTTATATTCAAAAATAATGTTTTTGTAAGTAAATTCAATTGAAGTACAAATATTTGAGTTGAATTTGCTAAAATGAAGTAATCGAATTTAAATTGCATAATTTTTGAATTACTGATTTCCCTTTCAAAAAATTTAAATTCATTTTAGCTATCTTAAATTCTAGTAATTATTTTCAACTTACCATTATAATTATTATATAAAAAGTTTTTCAATTAGTTGGAAAATTTATTGATAAAATAGCCCAAAACATAGTTTCAGAAACTTTTGAATAAATTCTTAGAAATTTTCAAGTTTAACAGGACTTAGATAAATCTAAGTAATTTGTATTATCTTGACGATATAAGAAATTTAACGATGCAATTTTTTATTATTTTAATTAAGTCATATTTAACCATAAATTTTAAATAAACCATGAATAACAACACATTATAAGCATACATAAATCTCTAATTCACAAATTTTTCTCTCTACATAAGATAAAATGTAATATAAAATGAATTATTGCTTTTTTATATAACAAAAAATCTTAACTTACATGCATCTTCTATCAAAAATAATAATCTCATGTTTATGGACGCAGATATTCGCTGGGACAGCCTGTATGTTCAAATCTCATAGCAAGGTTTGTTGATCTATCAAAAAAAAATTCACTTTTGCATGAAATTTAACTAATTTTTCATATTTTGCTTTAATAAAATTGAAACATGTGTTGTTTTTAATTTAATTTTCTTATCATGCAAATAATTTGTATTCATGCCAACTTTATACAAAAATATGTCCTTTAAGAAGAAGAAGTTTCTTTCGAGAGAGAATTTTAGTAGCTTATAAAGTAGTATACAATCTTTGAATCTACTTCTGTTTGACTCCTCCCTTTTAAAACAAAGGACATTTGTGTCTTGCTTGTTGACAATGAAAATTCTCTCATGTCTAGATAACATTTAGATGAAAATCTTAGGTTTGCACGTTTCTGTTAGTACTATAAAAGATTTTCAGTTTTGTAATTAAAAATACGTCTTATGTTTATTTTGATTTTATGCTTTAAGAGATCGTGTACTGCTGTAATTTGTAGAGATTTTATTTTCTTAATTAGACATCAAAGTAACTGAAAAATTTTTTTTATCTATTTTATATTTTTTCGTTACGTTGTATTTTGTTAATCCTTGATCAAAAGGACCACATTTACGGTTATTATTCTAAAAGTTTAAATACACTGCGTTGTCTATCTTAATTAATTTGCAGAAAACAATTTCTGCAAATACTTAATCTGTTGATAATTAACCAAAAGTTTAAATTTTTTTATACAACATGCTTTAATGTTTTTAAAATCATCTCTGAATAATGAGAGTAACTCGAAGATCCCTAGGACTAAAATATCCTAATCGCCGAGAGTAACAAAACCCTGGCATTTCAATGTATTATGTATACGAGATTTCGAAGTCTTGATACTCTCGGCGAATAAGGTATGTTATTTTTAGTGACCGTCGAAATTGTTTAAAACATTTATCCAAAATAGATCGATAATAAAACCAATTGTGAAACTCGGATTTAAGACACCATCTTAAAAAACATCGATTTTACTTGATATGGGAAATTTTAAAATAATTTTTTTTCAAAATAGGACTTGAACTTATGCGAGTCAAATAATATAAGTATACGCCCTATTATTATCCATGGAACTATCATTAAAAAAGTAGGCTACGAAATACATTGCGGGAGGACTAGGAACCATGTCTCAAAATATAATTATCGACATGTTAGTGCAAAAATCGAGGGGCTATCTTGGAAATGTCTTGGAAATCACAAATTTGATTTTTTTTGATTTTTCGTGATTTTTTTTGTGTAAAAACCGCTAAATATTATATTGAATAGTAAAAAATAGATTTTTGAGGTCTAGGGTGAGTTATAAGGCTAAAAAACGCAAAAAATCGCGAAAAATCACGAAAAAAATCATTACAAGGCGAAAATAAACCATTTCAACTAGTAACGAATCATGATTAAGGTAGTAGATACAAGCCAAAATCAGAAAAAAATCAAAAAAAAATTTTATTAAATTCGTGATTTCCAAGACGATAGCCCCTCGGCAAAAATATATGGAAGAAATTAATTCAAAAAGACTAATGCAAGTGAAGTCACATTTTATACAATATGACCAAAAATAAGTAAAAGGCTTTTAAATTCTGAAATTATTCAATAACATTAAATAAATTTTTTACATAAGCCTACTTTGACCACCTCATTCATACATTAGTACAAGAACTAAATTAAATAGATCGACGAATACTAAAGGTTTCAATTTTATCTACGTATTAATTATTAAATGTAAACAAATATAATATAAATCTATGAATTTCTTGGTTTATTATATAAGGTCTAAAACTCATTTCACTTGCGAGAAAATATTAAGTCTAAAAAAATTGTATAAAAACTATAAATTATTATTTTAGCTACAATTAAGAATTGAAAAATATTATTAATGTCATTATTTTTAACAAATAAATTTTTGAAAATTTATTTTTATAGAAAAAAATAAAATGTATGTATATATTTTTATACATACATATACTTTTTTGTATATTTTAACGAGTATTTTAATTCGTAATCCAATTGTAACTTATTGAGAGCTGCAGTATATTCTTGGGGCTGTTTGCAAAAGCACTTTTTTTTAAAATCACAATATTAATACAAATATATTCAATAGGAATCTTGTAATTCTTTGTCATTAACCTTGTAGACCAGGTTGTAGACCCTCACTTAAAAAAATCTTTCAGCTTATATCAGTATATACAACGATATGCTTATACGAAGTAAGAATTTCCTGTTAGTAAAATTTTATAACTAATAGTCAAATTCCCGTCTAAGCAGTTTAATTGAAATTTAATTATTTATTAACTTTTTATTATTGACATTCTGTCTCATATAGTTTTATAATAATTCATCATTTCATTTATACTGTTAATATTAGTTTTGTAAATAGTTGTTGCATGTACAATATTTAACTCTGATATTGTAAATTTTGGAAAATGAAGCATGTATTATTAATAAATAGGCATGAATAATTAAAAACTAAAAAGAAATTTTACTGGTAAAAAAATCGAAAATAAATAAATTGAAAAAACTAAACTTTGATAAAATAATTAAATTATTTCATTCATTTTTCTAGCTCGGAGATGCAATGTTCGTTGAATTACCAAGAGTTCGGCTAGATGGAGGAGCCAGAGCTTTTCGTCAATATTGGGGTTATGAATCAAGATCATTAGCACCACCTCCACCACTTATCGAAGAAGACGAAGGAGGAATGGAACCTGAAACTGTCAGTCTGCGGGAATCACACACAGCTTCTCCAATAGGTAAGAAAATTGGACAAATTTTATTTATATTTTTATATATTTTTTATTTAAAAATACAAATTAATTACATTATCAAAATATTATAAAACTTAAAGAATTAACTTAGTGAGTAAAAATACAAATAGTTTTCGATTAGGTACAAAGTATTATTAATATAATAAACTTTAATTAATTTTTATAATATAATATTTGGTGTCCAAAAAAAAAATTAAATGACTAAAAAAATATTTATTTAGATACTTAATTTTTCTTATAAATCATATTTTTTTTTAATTTTTATGTTTTTTTTCACCTTAATATATTAAAAAAACCTTAATTAATTTAATTTTATTCACTTATGAATATATTTAAATTTATAATTTGTCTGGGAATGAAATGTAAAATTGTTCAGTGAGCATCAATGGCAGTTAGATTTACCAAAAAAAGGAACAAATTATCAGTTTGTTTCACTTGATGTTGCTTGAAAATTTAAATAATTCAAATGAAGTAATGTAAAAATTTTTTATATAAAACATAGCAACAAATCTAACGCCTTAAAACCCAAAAATTATTTTTACACCCCATTCTCAAAACACTAAATTTTATCGATTATAGTGGTAAAATTCTTACGATTAAATATTCCCACGTATAAAAAAAATATATTCAAACAAATAAAACATGCAATACAAAAATACAATTTTTAATCAATAATAAGTTCTTTAGTCAAAAAATCAGAATCTAAATCATATTTACTTAAATCTAATACATCGTAGAAAATAATATTGTGTAAACGTTGGAAAAAATTAATTATCATTTCTTTAGTTGATAGAAATATTCTTGCGATTCCTTTTTTTTCTTGGCCTTCTTCGCCTGATTCTAATAACATAATAGTAAAAAATACATTAACGCACAATATAATGCATTTTCACAAAGTTTATGTTCAAAAATTTACAAAACAGTTTGGTGTAAGCTTGAATTTTGCTAAAATTGTTTGAAAATTTAAGAATCAAGCAATATACAAGCAGAGTAATCTGAAAGTAAACATTTGAAAATAAAATTTGAAAATACAAATTTGTGAATTAATTAGCTGAAATGTAAAAAAAAAATATCCCGAAGAAAAAAAAATATTTATTTAAAGCATGCAATTTGAATAGTAAAAAAAATGTGTATATTTAACTTGGTTCACTGCCAATAGTTCCAATATTAATAAAGTAATTAGTCAAATCAATAGCCCAAATTGGATTAGCAAGTAATACTTTTCTGAATAATTCTTGGCTATAAACTTCTTTAGCATGTTTTCTAATATAATCTTTAACCATTAATTTAAAATTTTCGTTATTATTTTTCATTGCCAACGTCAAAATAATGTGTATATTACTCGATGCCATAATATCTAAATAATATTTAACAAAATTTTCATCCTGTACTAATTTTGGTTCGTTTGTTTTTATAAATTTTTCAACTTCAACTTTTAAGACATCCAATTTATTATAATCCAAACTAATTAATCTTAAAGTATCAGTTATGTCTGATATACTCATACAATTAGACATGTAATGCTCGCAACTCATTTGTAAATCTTCGATATCGTACATGTGAGCTAAGCGAAATAAATCTTGGACACCAACGCTAAAATCACATTCATCGGTATAAATATATTTTATGAATTCTTTAGCTATCATTGGATCGATATTGTTAAAATTAATATTATTCGTTTGTTTTTCTTTCATATCAGAATCAATCATTTTTTGAAAAACTGGACTACGATAGTAAAGTACCATTTTGTGTACTTTAAATTTTTTGTTATTATTAACGGTTATCGTAAAATCACTGAATTTTTTTTTATTCAATTCAGCTTCCAGTGCTTTTTCCCAAACTTCGCAATTTTGAAAAAATGAATAAATTATGACGATATTGTAAGTGTGTACTTCGTTATTGCTACCTTTAAATTCACGAATAACGTTATTTTTAAAAATATCAAATATTTCAGACGTATATTGCGTTAAATTTGATGATTTATCAATTTGCATATCGAATATAAATGGATAACTACTGTTACAATCAAAACTTAAATTATTAACATTTGTGTTATAAAATATGGTTTTTCTGTTTAATATAACTTTTAAATTTTTAAATATAACTTTTTTTTCAAAACGTAATGTTAAAAATGTTCTATCGGAGTCTAAATCGAATATTAAACTGCAACGTATATTTTTACGTGAATTTAATACGAATGTTTTGGATTCGTAATGTTTTGATGCATTTGTCATGTATGTTATTGTTAATGATGTACTGCTACTTTTTGATTCTTTCAGTTCTTGTATTCCCGCTTCCTATAAATTAAGAATTTTAAATAAATAATTTACTATTACACAAATTTTAAATTAATTTACATTTTATTACAAACTAATTTTTTTAAACAGTCTCTAATACATGCTTTTCCCCCTTACTTATATCAAAATAATTTTATCCTTTCTTTTCTAATTTTTGAATTTTTGGATAAATTTAAGGTTGTTTGTCCCATAATTATCAGAAGAGAGAAATATGATTTGAATTAATTGATCAAACTAAGTATAAGATCATATTTAATTTTATATAAGGCATTCTGCAGTATATGTTACGACCCATAGCCAGAAAAATAAAGAATGCTTCAAATCGTATTATTTTGCATTGGAATGTAAACTACGATTTAGGGCATTATATTTTTATTGCCAAGGGTTTTATACGACTATACTGCCTCATTGTTGGTATAAATACCAATAGTTTACTTTTTTAGTTTAACAATCGTACTAGTATAATAAGAAAATTTGAGCTGATGCAACTTCAATTTAGCAAATTTTCGGATTAATGGTAGTAGATAAAGAAAAACGTAAATTTTACAGTCTGCAGAAAGTTTTTACATCATAAAAAAATTTAATTTAGGATATTTAGAATGTTTCCTAACTATAAATTTTAAAAGATTACCATTTATCAAGGGAGCCTTTTACGGTAAGGTCGCTTTACTTGAAATATTAAGCAAAATGCTTGAATGGCTTGAAATTTCAAGCAGGGAACCTAACGGCGTAGGGGGTAACTTATTACCCTAAAGTTGAGGAAAAAACTCTAGTTGGCTGATTGGAAGCTCCAAAGAGTAATTTATAATATTTAAGAACAGTGATTTTTTTTAATGTAAAAAACTTCTGCACAATGCATGTAAACTCTAATATGCAATTTTTGCTTAGTAAGATGAGGAAAGGAGAAAAACAATAAAACAATAATTCAAAAGTTATATTTACCGACATTACGCATTTTTTTCTTAATTCCATGGATATTGAATCTTTTATTTTTTTTTTGGTTTTCTGTGAATTCAAATTTTATACACAAGCTACTCGACAAGCTATGTATCCGAAAATTTGCGTATTGAGCTGATATGGAAAAACTACAAAAAAAATTTTTCCAAAGTTCTTGAGTAGTTTTAAAGTGCAGTTATAACTGAAAATTTTTATGATTTCTTTTATTCCTTTATAAAATCGAATAGGATCTTATCTTGAAATTGTAAAATTATTTATAATTAAGTTAGTCAATTTTTCTTTCAAATTCGCCAATAATTTTTTAAAACTCCGAAGATTTGAGGTATATTAAAAACGTTAGAAATAAAGTTTTACAAATGTAATTTTTTTTTTGCTTGAACAATAAAACTAAATATTAATTAGATATTTTTGCATGTATTGACCAGTACTGGGTTGAAACTATATATTCATAATAATAAAATTTATATGGATAATAACATTTATACTAAAATATTGTTGACCATAAATATTAGCCTTAGCCTTAATTATAATTATCAAAGTTTTTTGAGAACTTGTTTACTTGAAAACAAAAAACTAAAAACTCAAATAGGGTGACTTTACCAATTAGTAACCACCCCACCCCCCCTCCCAATTAATGTACAATATCATGTTATTCTTATGGTAGACAAGTGGTCACTAATTGGGAAAACTTTGGTCACTAATTGGTAAAGTCGCCCTATATGACCAATATTATCGGTTCGCAATTTTTTATTATAAACGTTCAATATCTATTGTTAAATTAATGTGAAATTCTATAAAAATAATTAAAAAATATTATTTGTTAACAAAAGGAAGAAACGGTATAGGATTTGACCCTTCAAACAATTATTTTTTAGACTTAACCCATACATTGAAAAAAATCCGTTTGCCGCTAGCGAAAATATGGAAGCTTGTGGGTTTTGCAATCTTTTTTTTTTGCTCAATCGATTGCAAATGACTTGGAACAAAAAGGAAATTTAATAAAAAAATTTTTTGCATCGTACCGTTGCCTGCATACCCTAAATGATAAAGAAAAAAATTGTCTTCAATCTTCTTTACGTTTCAGGTCGTTTGTAATCATTTGAGCAAAAAAAAATTCCGCTAGCTACAAGCGGATGTTTTTTAGTGTAGATTTTAATCAATAAATATTTTTTAGTTAGAAAAGCGTTCGTTGTAATACATTTGATGAAAATGCCTTTTTATCTAACGTTCTTAATAATTTAAGCAAGTGACAATTATTGTAAGTTAAATTTGACTAAAATTATGATATAAATAGGGGAGAGTGCCTACAAATGGAAGCAAATCCTAATTTAATTAAATATTAATACCCATAATTTTTTACTACGAAATTCTTTAGTATTATTTTATCAATCATTAATAGTATATTACGAGCCCGTGTTCAGAAAAGTAAAGAATGGCCAAAATCGCACGTAAATTACCATCCGAGGCGAAGCCAAGGTTGGTAAACTGCGATTTGGGTCATTCTTTATTTATCGACAAGGGTCGTATACGATTTTCTTTCGTCAGTGGCGAGAAAACGCGTCATTTCCGGTCGCGCAGCGGCCGGGAAATACGTGCTTTCTGGCCGCTGACAAGAAAACTAAATTTTAAAACTTTCCTAGTTAATTTAATATTATATATTACTTAGTTTTATTCGAAAAATTCCTTATAAATAAATATCTTGATCTAATTTGAAATATATTTTTTAGTTAATAAAATAATTACAAATGTTAAACATTTTTAGTAAATTGCAATAAATTTTTTTTTCAATAATTCTGAGCGTAAAATTTGACTCGAAATTTCTGTTTTTTAAGTGTGTTTAGAATTTCAAAAAAATTTTGTATTTTATTATAAATACGTAATACATCATTTTGAATTATTTTGCATAATAAACTAGTTTTACGCTTAAAATTATAAAAAAATACGTTATGTATCATGTGTGCAAAACTTTAAACATTAGACTGCTTCCACAAAACCACAATATCGGGTCACGCAATACAGACGCAAACTACAAGTTCGTATAATTTGTAGCGTGGCCCTATTTTGCAGTTCCGTACACAGAAAATATAAAACTGAAAAAATTAATAAAAAATTAAGTATGAATTGTTAAATTTTGATTGTTGCAGTTTTGCGATAAATATATTAGTAAATTTACTATTATCATTAAACTGCAACAATGCTGATCAAACAAATAATAATAAAAGAAAATTAAATTAAAAATTAATAAAAATATTTCAAAAAAGATTAAGTTTCTCCATTAAATCGAAGATAAAATTCCGTTGAAAATAAATAAGCCTTTCAATAATAAGATTTTAAGTACCAGAATTCTTTCGTTTTCTGAATCTTTCAGACGTCTAGGCCAGCTCGGTTCAATTGCAAATTGCTTATTTATAGGAGCAATTGGTGCAATTGGAAAAATTGTACCATTTGAGGGCATTCTCTCCTAAAAATAAAAAATTTTAAAAATCAAAAATTATTAATACCTAAATTTAATTCGGAGTGTATTAAAAAATTATTAAAAGTTTACAGAATATTTATTAACATATTATTATTATTATTATTACTATTAAATTTAATTTAAGATACTTAAATTGTAATATTTTTTTTTGTATCTGTGGACAAAGTTTATTTTTTTGCGCTTATTAAAATTAATTTTTGATAAAACTTGTAATGCTATACGAAAATTGATAATAAACTCACGAAATTTTTTATTTATAAATTTTACATATTCCGTTCTAGAATTTTCTGTAGGGAAAGCAAATAGTGCCACCATCTTGAATCTCAATATAATACTTTTGATAATTAATTGATTAGACTAACAAAATTATTTAAGAATTTATCTCCCGGTTTCGAATCACACATCTTTCTTTAGAAAAGGAGCATCCATATATTACGTAAGCAATAATTGCCAATTTGGACCACCTTTTTCCCCTTTGTCATCAAATGTCATCTAGGACTGCCCCCCCCCCCTCGCTACGCTCACTCGTGCATACATTTGCATGCATAGTCAAATCTAAGATCCTGTCCCTTGTTTAAAAAATAGCTATTATAATCTGCTTTGCTGTTTATTATTCATATGAATCATAACTAGATTACTACAAAATTAAAGCGCAATACTTAAATAGTTTATAATGAAAAATATCTTTAATTGAAAGGTATTAAACTATTATATTATTCGTAATACACGCGAATGGCTTACATAGTATATGGATGCTCCCAAAGGTGCCTCACAAAGTCGCCTTTTATCCTGCATAAATTTATTTAAATTTAGAAATTTATAGTACATTCATATACTAGCAGTATAGCTGATATGAGCGTTTAATCTATGGTCCAGGAGGTATGTGACCTCTCCCCCCCCATGCCAGCCTATAGTGCCCTGGAAGTACTTCGGACGCGTTATCCGCCTAATATTATTTTTTTGTTAATTTTTTATTTTTTAATTCTTTGTTAAGATTATGCGGACGCTTAATTATGATTATTAAATTCAAATCCACAAAATTTAAGGATGGTGTCATTAGTTTTAATCGAATATTTTATGAAAGGATTTTTCTGGTCTATGCGTCGAGAAAGCACAGAAAAATGTAATACGACCCTTGTCAATAAATGAGGAATGACCCAAATCGCAGTTTACCATCCTCGGCTTCGCCTTGGAAAGTAATTTTCGTGCGATTTGGCCCATTCTTTACTTTTCTGGACTCGAGCCGTAAATATACTATTATGAAAGTAGATGATGAGATGGCCCTGAATTTGGAGGCGTGTTTATTTTAAATAATACAAACTGCAATTACGCTTATTTCAAAATATTGAATTCTGGAAGAGAATGGATAAGAGCGTGGTAGTAAAATTGTGAAGTATACCTTTGTAATAATCTAGGACAAAAATTTTTAGATTTTTCGACAATAATATTCAAAGACCACTATCCAATCCTAAAATTAAAAAAAAAAAAGCTTATAAGAATTAGTAAAAATAAACTTTAGAAACAGAGGTGTAGTGGGGGGGGGGGGGGTTGGGGGTGAGAGGTCGAAAAAACTTTTTTTGGGTAGGTAGTGATTAAATCCACAGAAAGGGAGGGGCTCCCAAATTTTCTTAGTTAAATCTATCTATATTTAATTCAGGCATAGATTCGATTAAAACTTGTTGATGAAAGAATCCACAGAAGGTCAACGCATCTATACTTACGTAACGTAAGATTAATACCCAGTTTATCAGAAAGAAAGTCACGATATTTTCAATTGCTAGAATATATTTTATTCGTAAATAACATCACATGACCTTTTTATTTAATCTAATCACTTAAAAAGCCAGACTTAAATTTTGAAATATGACGGGTATTTGGTGTCAAAAAACGCAAAAGAGGTCAAAAAAGGAAGATTCTGTTTTTTTATAAACTTTTACTTTCTATATGATTTTCTTTCATTTTTTGAAATTTTTTGCTCGTTTCAGCAATTTCTTAAAGATTTTTTAGGATGGACATTAGTTCTACCATTTTTATAATTATTACAGCGTCAGTATTAAATTAATATTTCAAAAAATTGATCTATTTGAACATTATTTTGCAATAGTTTAACAATTGTGCTTGCAATGTATATTTGTGCATGTATATTTCGGAAATTTTCTTATTTTTAATAACTATTAATTTTTTGCTTCTTATTAAATTATTCACAGAAATAAATAAAATTTGAAATTTAAAGTATTATTTAAAATTTACCTAACATTAAATTCAGTATGATAACAAAAATCCGATACAAGTTTTCTAACTTAATAAAATTTTTTTAACAGAATTTTAAAAATTAATTTTTAATTTGGTACCTTAACCTTAAGTTTGTTATTAAGTTAAATCATAGTGGATAATACTTACCAAAATGGGAACATCAGCTTTTACAGATTTTACAACAGGTTGAACATCCATGTTCTTGATGGGTTTTCAGAGAAAGTAGTCACGAGATTCCAAGAAAAACCTAAATAAATTTTTTTTTTCAAAATTAAAAAATTTTCAAAAAATTAAATCAAATTTGAAAAATTTATTTTTGAGAAAATAATGAAAATTTAATATTATTTAAATAAAATGAAATTGATAATTAAAATTAAAATAATTACCAATTTAAAATTAATGACATAAATAATTATAAAATATTCTTCTTTTAAGATACAAGTTAATCGAAAGCCCTCTTATGGTACAATGAGTAAATTTTTAATATTTTATCATTTTATAAGAGAATATAAGATGAAAAAGAAATTTAAGTTAAGAAACTTTTATTTATGAAGTGGGGGATAAATATTTAAAAAATATCAGCCATTTTTTTGCTATACTTTCTTATAATTTTTGTATATATTATGCAATTGTATATGGATAATTTTGGCTCAAGTGGGATTAAATCCACTGGTTGGTTTTTTAAATTAGTTTGAAATTATTTTTAGTAAATCACATGGATTTTTGATAATATAGATTCATTGTTTCGAATTATTTCGTTTTTTTAAATTGTGTTTTGAAAATTTTAGATAAAATTTAATTTTAGACTTAAGGACTTAGAAGAATTTGGGTTTAGTGACCTAGAATAGGTTTAGGGACTTAGGATAATCTGGCTTTAGGGACTTAGAATATTTTTGATTTAAGGACATAGAATAATCCAGGTTTAGGGCCTTACAATAATTTCGATAAAGGAGTACAGAATTATAATGATTTTAGGATCTAAAAATATTTTTTTTTTCTTAATATTATAAAGGCTTCAAGATTCAAAATATAAATTTAAACATGTTCCATATTCGTTGGTTTGCAATTTCAAGCAAGATCGAAAATTTAATTAAAATTTAAAATTTTTAGAGGTGTATTGGTTATTATTTACTTGAAAGTTTAAGCAAAAACTTGATATTTCTTGCAATGTAAAAATTTTTGAAAATTAATATTTTTAATCAGAATTCCATAATTTAGCGTACCAATTTATTATCATGGAACCAATATCTGAATAATTCTCGGAATAATTAAAAAGTTTGTCTCATCTAAGTCAAAAATGTGCATATATCACTAGGAAAAAAGACTCTGGAAAGTTCCATTTAACACAATAAGGTTATCATAAAATGTCTCTTTTATGTCTTTTTGATAAATAAGAATTATTAAATTTAAGGGGGCAGTAATAAGATAAATAAATATGATTTCATGTTTAAAATTATTTTATTTTTATCAAACAAAAAATTTCAAAATACACAGAGCAATTATGGAAAATTACAAAAATATAAATAAATAAATTGACATAAATTAACAAAGATCATTCTGGATGCTTAAACTTTGACACAATAATTGTAAATCTAAAATTTCAAAAATATCAGCTAAATAAAATAATTTTTCTAAATTAACATTAAAATTACAGTAACCTAAATACAAAAACTTTAAAAATTCTTTAATTACATTAACATCAATATTTTTAATACTCAAATGATCTAAATCATTTTTAGAAATAATTTTTTGAAACACTGGACTTTTATTAAAAAGTAAAATTTTATTGATTTTAAAAAAATTTTTGTTATCAAGAATTATTAAAAAATCAGTCGTATTCAATAAATGATCAATGAAAATATTAAAATTATTTATAAAATTAAATATTTTTTTAACGTAAACATGTTTTGAATATATTAATTTTTTGTTTAAATTAGCAATCGTTGTTGTTATATTATTGCTATTATTTTTCTTTAATTTAAAATTAATTAATTTTTTTTTATTTATATCGATTGTACGATTTATTAAATTATTATTATTTATTAATTTTTTATAATTATTATTTAATTTTTTAAATGTTACTTCATTTTCAAAATATAATTTTATCATTAAATTTGAATTTATTGAAATATATTTTAAATATAATTTTCTTTGGATATTTTTTAATGATTTTAAAGTATAATTTTTGACTTCGTGTTTTATTGTTATGTTTTTGTAACAAAAACAATTTAACGTAAATGAAGTATTGTGAGATTTTAATAATTTTTCAATTTCTTCGATGTTGATTATTATTTCCTCCTATAAACAAAAAATTAGTTTTTTCATTAGTAAATTTAGTTTGGAAATTTTGGCAGGTTTTCATATATTTAGACCTTTGTCCTGAGAAATAAAAAATGGTTCCAATTTCACGTAAACTGTAATATAGGGCATTTTGTTTTTATGAACAAAGGTCATCTTTCTTTTTCTGCACTGTAAAAAGTAACTTTCTTAGATTTACAAAAAAAATAGAAATTTTTCGAAAAATGAGTAAATTTTCAAAACATTTTGTAAATATTCGATAAAAATCGTAAATTTACTAAATTTAGTATATTATCGAAATATTAGAGAATTCTCCATTTTTTTTTGTGAATTTACGAAAAAAGTTGTAAATTATCAATTTTTCTTGCGAATTCACAAAAAAAAAATCGAGAATACTCAAATTTTTTGTTAATATACTAAATTTAGTAAATTTACGATTTTTATCGAATATTTACAAATTTTTTTGTTAATATAAGAAAGTTACTTTTTACAGTGTGGACAGTCGTATAAAAATCATATACGATACCTCAAAGGTAATTTAGGTACGGTTTGGGCCATTCTTTATTTTTCTGGCGATTGATCGTAATATACTATATTGGTGCCAATAAAATTTAAGGGAACATGTGTGATAAACTGTGAATTGAAACATTTTACAGTGTCGCGTGCAATTTTCGTGTTTACTAACCGCTGGTCAGAAAAAAATATGTCTACAATGTGGCTGTGCAAGCAAATGTGATTTACGCATGTGTAATTTTATGCGTATAAATTGCAATACGATATTTTACTATATAAATAACAATGCATGATGAATTAACGCATTTGGCGGTAAAAACAGTTTGTTAAAAATGAAATTTAAACTTGAACTAAATAAAGAATGTTTTCATAACAAATGTAATTTGAATTTGAATAAAAATTGTCTACTCTCACAACCTGAAAAACTTTTTTTCAAACACACTTAAAACTTTGATAAAAAATGAAGGTATTATTTAAAATAATAAAATTTTCAATAAATTCAATATAAAAAATTTTTATTTTAAATTAAATTAAAATTACATGAGTTTTTTTTGAAAAATTCAATAAATTAAAATAAAAAATAATATTTTTACTCTACCATAATAAATTAATTTTAAAAATTAAAAACAAAAATTGTCAAAAGAAAATTTTATAATTGTATAATCAGTTCTCCATCCGTTCTCCATCTATACACAAAACTATACTGAAATTTCTGTTTAATAAATTAATTAATATATGAGAATAAAAATCTTACATATAAAATAAACTGATACCATATTTACGTTTTCTGCTTTATTTATGAGATATCAATGTAAGATATTAATTTAAAAAATATTTTATTTAAAATAAAATTTTTTTTTTTTTGAAATATTCATTTTGGCATTGTTTCGACAGATTTCTTGTGCATAGATAAAATTCGACATGTGCTATGGAAAGTTTTGTTTTCTTCATTTTTTTTACATTTTGCGATCATATTTATAAATAAATTATAAAATTTATAGTGGCTTATCATTTTAAAGATGATATATTATGTCTACGGCATTTAAATGCGTAAATACACAAAATAATCCAAGTTAATACGAATCTTTGGTATGCCAAATAATTTTTGTTAATGGTAATTAACAAGGAGGAGCTTTTAAATTGGAGCTTTTGAACTTTCGGTTTGGCTAAGTTGATTTTAACTTAGAAGCTAAACAAAGACTGTCCCTTTGGTTCTCTGTTTTTACCGAGGTTTTTACTGACATTCTTTTTTTAAGGTAATCATTTTTTTTAGACAGTAGCATTTTAGATAAAATTTTCAACCGCGAAAAATTTGCATTGCAAGTTTACTAATTTACCGGCGGTACCTTATACTTTGCACTGCAGGTAACTGCAATTATCAATTAACAAATATTTTCTACTTTGCCGATGTTTGCATTGAAGTATCTTATTTTTTGATGCATATGTACTTTAATAGATAGCGCTAGAATTCAAATTTTAAATTTTGCAATTTTTATATATCACTTTGATATTTACAAATTTTTACAATATTTTATCTTCTGGCTAATACTGCAATTCAGTAGAATAATAATGCGACCCATCATCAGAAAAATAAAAAATGGTCCATGTGCCTAATAAATTTGGCTACTCAATATATGGCCAATTGCGATTTGAGGCATTTTTTTATGGCTAAGAGCCGTATAAGATTTTTAAGTTTTCAGGCGTTTTTTTCTTAATGAAAAAGAAAAATGATACACAACCTTTAAACATAAAAAACAATGCCCCAAATTGCAATTTGTCATAAACTTACCTTTGAGGAGTATTACACCCTACTCAAGCAGATTGAATCTTATTTAAATTCAAGACCCTTAGTGCCATTTACTGATGATCCATCAGATAATTTCTTTCTTTCTCCTTCATTATTACTAACACAAGCTGTATCTTATATTCTTCCAAAACCTAGTTGAAAAAATACTTTCTGCAACGGTACAAACAAGTACAACAAATGGTTCAGGATTGGTGGAAACAATTTTCCCGAGAATATTTACAATCATTATAATGTAGGCAAAAATGAGATAGTAAAAAGGGAAATATCAGTGTTGGCGATGTGGTGCTGATCTCTGATGAGACCATGACCCCCGCAAAATGGCCCTTGGCTAGAGTAGTTAAGGTTTACCATGGTCCTGATGGGTTAGTACATATGGTTGACTTCAAAACTGGGTCAACTCAGCTTAAAAGACCGATTCATAAATTTATAAAATGAAATATTTGGCATTCTTTATAAAATAAAGTAGTATATATATTACGATCTTGTGTCCAAATATGTAAAGATCGGAAAGGATGGTAAACTATGATTTGGGTTATTCTTTTTCTATTGAAAAGGGTCATAAATGTACTTTTGCATTATTGAACAAAAAAATACGTTTTTCCCGGCCGCTGAATGAGCAGGAAATAAGTGCTTTCTGGCCACTGACAAGAAAAAATTTATATAATAACGAATTAAGACTGAAAAAAAATTTTTGCTTACCTATAACTAAAATTTAAATATCTGATAAAAAAAAATATGAAAAAACTATATTGCAGAATTATAACGGATAGATCTGATGAATCATCAGAGTATGCTTCGACGACAAATTATACGTGGGTGTCATTGAGAAGCATCGTAATCGTGATGTTAAGTTCGCACGCACGAACCTATATATGCATGCAACAAAAGCGCATTTTCTCCTATATATTGTTTTCGAGACTTTGTATTCTATATGTATGTTTATAATAATATATACGAATAATATATTAGAATAACCGGATGTGCCCTTGCAACAACTGGTCGCCTATATGATCATAATATTTATAAGCTTTATAAATCTCAATCTTGCTCTTTAAAACGATTTTCAAGATTAAATTCATTCAATATTAAAATTATTATTATTATTATTTAATATAATGTATACATTCATGTAGGATATAAAAATTGCAAAATCACGTACCACATTTCTAACCAGTTGTTAATATAATTTAATTATTCAATTATTCATAAACGTTCAAGTTTTTCAGGGATTATCTGAACTAAATATTTTTATAAACTTTTTGCAATAATATGATTATATGAATAAATAAGTTTTTTTTTTAAATTAAAATAATTTTAATAATTTACTTAAGTCAAGGTTTAATATATGAAAATTTATTGCAGATAATTAGTTAGTATGTAATTTCAAAATGGTTTTTTAAGTTTTTCAATTATTTGGTGTTTTGGTACCTCTTTTACAATTTGCAGTACCTACTCAAAGAAGTTTTGAATATTTTTTGAGAATATTTTCATTATTAGGTAAACGCTGTTACCTGCACGTGACTCTTAATGATCATGCAAATAGATAATCGACAATATTCATTTTAATTAATATTCATGTTTATAAGTGCACTGTAAAAAGTAACTTTCTTAGATTCACAAAAAAAATAAAATAACTTCAAAAAATTAATAATTTTTCGAAAAAAATCGTAAATTTACTAAATTTAGTATATTAACTAAAAATTTGAGTATTTCCGATTTTTTTTGTAAATTCACGAGAAAAATTGATAATTTACAATTTTTTTTCGAAAATTTGCAAAAAATATTTACTAATTTAAAAATTTTTTCGTAAATTCACAAGAAAAAATCGAGAATTCTCGAATTTGTTGTTAATATACTCTTAAATTTACGATTATTTTCGAAAATTTACTAATTTTTCGAAAATATTCAATTTTTTTTGTGAATCTAAGAAAGTTACTTTTTACAGGGTGTATTGGATATTCTAAATCGGTTTTTCGAATTGCACAAAATAATAATAATTCCGACAAGTGTTTGGTTAATTTACCAGTATTATTGATGTGAATTTTATTTATGCATAGAAAACCTAAACTCATCAATAAAGAGGAATATCTAAATTCATTAAAAATATCTAAACCCTATCAATTAAAAAACCACATAAAATTAACAAAATAAAAATATAAGCCTACTTACCAAAAAAACAAATTATTCAAACACGATTAAAAAAGCTATAAAATTAGCAAAATCGTATAAATTTTGATAAAAAAAAAGTACATACCAAATTTTGATAAGAAAATAATTTACATACGCACTCAATTTACATACATAAAAAAAATGTGTGTAAACATTTAAAAAAGTCAAGAATTCCTCAAGCATGATAAAAATAAATATACATATTTTAAAACGGATATCATCAAAATTGATAAGAAAATTATCTCTCTTTGTATATAATGTGTAAATTTTATCGATGATAACGACAAGTCTTCATTTTTACCTTGAAAAAAAAAATCATTTTTTAAAAAACACCAGCGACTTTCCTATTATTTTCTTCCTGTTTTCTTTTAAAAAATAAGTACACACACATACACATTGTTATCTTTTAACCATATCTTATTCGTAAAATGATTATCATAATACCTGTGTGTGTATGTATAGGTGTTATTTTCTTTGAAAAAAAAAAGATCCGGCATTATAAAAGCCTCCCACTATAAAATTACTATATAGCAATCAGTTTTTTGTGTTGTATGTAACAGATATTTATAAAGTCGTTGTGTCTAACCAAGCTCGCATCGTATTTTTTTTTATTATCGTATTTCATTCATTTGTATTTAAAATAATGTGTCTCGTTTTGATTTAATCATAACATTTTTTTAAGTTAAATTTCTTTGAATTTTATCAGGAGTGTGTGATATAATGCGAATTTTTTTTTCATTAAAAAAGTGTCAAAATATAAATTAGTTACCAAGTGAATGTTTAAGTGTAAAGATCTCTGTGTGTGTGTAAAAGTGTAATAATTATTGATTATTAATTATGATTATATTATTTAAAAGGCGTGTTAATAAAAAAGTGATACTATTTACGCCCTCTTTTTAAATAACCTTGCTGTTAATTTATAATTAATAGAAAATACAAGAAAATGAATCATAAAAAAGTATGGAATACAATAATGAGAAGAAGAAAAAAAAATCGTCTTGATATCGAAAGGGACAAATTATCAGATAATAATAACGAAAATAAAAAAATAATGTGTAAGTTAATGAAAAAAAATTTTTTAAAAAGTGTGTGTGGGGATTTAAAGATAAAAAACATGTGCAATTTTAATTAATTTGTTGCTGATAAATTTTTTTTGCTTCATTATTTCCTTATTGTAATTATTGTTCTGATTAGAGAAAATGATTTGTGTTCGATAGATTGTAATTTTCTTATCAATTTTCCAAAACGTTCCCATATAAATGCAAATAATAATAATTGTGATTATTAAGTATGTTAATGGTAAATACAGAAAATTTTTGATACAAAATTTTTTTTTAAACTGATTCATTGTTATTGTACGTTTCAGAAATACTTAATGATTATATGACTAATCGCAGAAAATTTTAAACTTTTTCGTTTCCTTTTAGTTGTATTTGTTATTCTTATTGTTATTTTTTGATGTTATTGTTACTGTATAAAAAAAGAATTATTTTTTTTTGTTTTTTTTTAATCAAAAAATTTTTTCACGTCTTCCTGTGTGTGTGTTGATGTTATAGAACAAAAAATATATAATTAACAATAAAAATGAATTCATTTTATGTTTGAATGGTTTATTATGATAATGTAAAGTGTGTTTTTTGTTTTTGGCAGGTGGGAGAGGTGGGGCAGGTAGGGTGAAGGACAAAAGAGGAATACTTTAGTGTTAAAATTTGGTTGTGAATGTCAGGTTGCTGGATTTCTGTTGTATAGTCCTAAATTTTAACGATCATATTTTAATTTGGCTTGAAAGTGTTAATTTAATAGACCTGCAAATCGTAAAGATGTGCTAGACTTTTATTTTGACTTAAAATTTTCAGTCAAAACAAAAATATACGTGTACTTTAAAAATTTCATACATTTAGGGTCAATTTGTAATATTATTTTGTTTTCATTAAATTATTCTTGTAGTAGGTAATCTGGCATCCTTTAATCTGTTACATACAGTTTTTCAAGATTTCCAAACCTGTATAGATTAACCTAAATTCAAATAAAATTTTGATAACCCATACCCTAGAATTCATAAACCATCATGCACTATACTATTCCCCTACCCAATCACATAAAAAATGAAATTAAATAAATATATTATTGAAATTCAATAAAATAAACGTACACACACACGAGGAAGTTTTAATTTAACGTCTATATAAATATAAAATTATTATGCATCGGCTCCTTTTATACAAACATAAATTTTCTACGAAAGGGAAAAAAACGATTATTTGTAAAAATATACGTGCAAAAATAAATAAAAGTAATTATAAATTTCAATAAATAAATAAAATTTTATTATGCAAAATGTTGTGTGTGAAAATATTTATTATTTTTTATATGTATTCGTATTAAAGATGTTCATATATATCTAAGAATTACATGATTTTTCGATTTCCTTTGCTTAATTTTAATTAATAATGTTTATATTTCTGCATGAATTTTGTAATTTAACATTTTTGCATGTTTAAATGTAATTTTTTTAAAGGTTGTTCAACTTTCGGTTTAGCGGAATTATTAATTTTTTTTTATAATTTAAAAAATTTTTAATTAAAGTTTCTATTTTATATATAAAATTGTAATAGCGAGTTTGCTATTGCAGTGGAAATTTGAGGATATTCGAAATCAGGGTTCCTAGGGGGTTCCTCAGGTCGAGTTGTTTACAGCTTAGGCCAAATTGTATACTCGAACCTACCCCCTGGATTAAACCAAGGCCAAAGGGGTCGAGGTAGGTGTAGACCCCCCTAGGGATATGGGGCTAATACCCTATAATAAAAAACCGAATACTTTACTTGCTTCCTAATGGTGTACTCGCGCCTACCCTTAGAATTTTGCTCTGAAGGAGGTTGATTTTTCTTTATTATTTGCTTAAATTTTCAGTGAGTGGGAATTTTCGGGAAATTTTCTGTCCAAATGAGCAATGGTTGGGGTGGGGGCACAGTACTGCCATTCTTAATAATCCTTTTGTACAACGCAGCATTTTTGTAAACATTATTATGCTTTTTTGAATTTCGCATTTCACATGTTTATAAAAATTAATAAGAAATTAAAAAATGTATGTAAAAAATTTTCGTAATAAACCCCAGTGTAATATAAAAATTAAGTTCAAATAAATTAAGTTAAATAATAAAAAACTTTAGACATAGGCACAATTAATGTGTAATCAACGAAACGTGTAGTTAGAAATATCCTATTTCAAAAAAACAGCATTTTTAGGTCCATGCTAATAAATAATACAAGTCGTCTCATACAGTAACTTAAGTAGACAATAAGAAGGGTACTTGAGAATTTAACAAGCAAAGGGTAACGTGATCTTATATTTTTACTTACATTGGCTACTTTTCCTTTATTCAACAAATAAATTAATAGTCACCCTCTTTTAATTATTTATTTCATGTCCTATTAATTCTCTATAAACAATATAATTATTTTTTTTTTTTTTTAGTATCTCCTAACACAATCTTTATGAAATCTAAAAATAAAAATATAAAAATTATTATAATTACAGACACATAAATTATCTTGTATTATGTGCTGTTATTATTAAAAATAATAATTAATTTATTACTAAGAATACACGTATTTTATTAAAAATAAAATTAAATTTACTTTATGTAATAATTATTTAAATATTTTATCTCCATCGCTTTTTGTCTTTTTTACATAAGAATGAATCATATTTTTGTTAAAAAAAGTGCAGTATTTTTTGCTTTTGCTTCTTGTATCATGTTATCAAAAACTTGTTGACAATGTGCTTTTAATTAAAATTGATTTAAAAAAAAATTTATTTTTATTTAATTTATTTAGCTCCATTATTAAGAAGATTAACCAGAAAAATAACAAGACAAAATTCACAAAAAAGAAATACTGTTTGTATTGAAGGATTTTCTTTAATGGATAATATTGATCTTAGTGTCGGAAGTAAGTTTTAATGAAGACATTTCTTTTTCTTTTTTTTATTATATAATTAAAAAAGACTTAATGAATTATTCTATAATTAGTAACCTGAGATTATACTTTCATTTATAAAAATATAATTTAAACCTTTTGTCTTTTTTCGATTCTTAAGTAAACTTTTCCTTCTGGTGCTTGTACGAATGATCTTTTTGTGTAGTTTAATGGTATTGGAGTTTTTTCACAAATATGAAAATTGAATCTTGATAGTAATGAAACGAGGGCTACTTTTGTTTGAGCTATTCCGAATCTTGACCCTAAAAATAAATTAATTTAGTGTCAAATGTATTCAATTTTTAATAATCAATCGAAACATACCAATGCAATTCCTAGGTCCATCGCCAAATGGTAAATAAACGTAAGGACTTCTTTTAGCAATGTTTTCTTTTGTGAATCTTTCAGGGTCAAATTTATCTGGATCCGGATAAATATTTGGATCTCTATGCAATCCTGTCACTGATATTATTGCTCTGATTCCTTTTTCAATTTTTACATTCGAGTCTGGTATTTCAAAGTCTTCCACGCAATCTCTTGGTAAAAATGGTATCGATGGATGTTTTCTTAATGTTTCTGTAAATTAGATCATTAAATACATTTTCAGAATTTTTATAATTTTGTGTAATTTACCACAAAACACCATATTAAGGTACTCCATTTCGTTGGTAATTGATTCATAATTCAATCCACTCGAACTTTCAAATTTATCAATTTCATCTTGTAATTTTCTCTGGATTTCCAAATTTGTAGCTAATTCGTATAAACAATAAGTTGTTGTAGATGATGCAGTCTCATTACCAGCTAAAAAGAAAATAAAAGACTGCGCACAAGCCTCTGTCAATGTAATTTTATCATCATCGGTTAGATTCTTCAATTGTTCTTTAGAATCACCATCATCATCTTTTAATTTACCATCATCCATCAACTGAATCAACAAATTTAAAAAATCATTTCTGACAATATCATTTTCACGTCTGTAATTGACCATATCAGAAAACGTTTTAAGGAAAAATTTAATTGCTTTTTTATTCATCAATGGTTCGTTAAAAAAATCTAATATTTTTGGGGAACATATGGATATCATGGTCTTAATTGGATTTTGATTCAATATCAATTTTATATGATTTAGAAAGTCATTATTTGGGTTTTCTAAACTTTTGCAGTCAAAACCAAATGCTATTGAACTTATTGAATCACAAGTGTATCTAAAAATAATTATAATTTATTGATAAATATCATCATAATTTTATCAATAAAAAAAATATAAAATTTACCTTGATATAAGTGCTTTAATATCAACGATATCATCATTGATAATCAGTTTATCAGTACAATCAGCCAAATTGTTCGATATTTGTTGCAACAATGGAAACATTTGTTTTAATTTTCCAGATGTAAATGTTGGTGATAATTTAACTCTTTGTTTTTTCCATTTATCACCAGTTAATTGTAACAAATTTGCTGATAACGGATCGATTTTTTCATTGTAATGTAAGCCACGACTTGGAAATTTATTGAATTCTTTTATTAGCACTAAACGTATTAATTCTGGATCATTTATTAACATCATTGGTTTTAGCAACATGTAAATTCCATGATATTTATGATTTTTAAATTTTTCGTAGTTTGACTTTACTAAATTACCTGTAAATGAAGATAATAGTACGTTGATTATTTTTTTAGAATGATAATGCTTGGTAATTTAAACAGAATTAGTCTAATTTTAAATGGATTTTGAATGAAAATTGACATTCTAGGGCTAAATTGAGTTCCCAAGGCTTCACTAACATAATCAGATTAAATTCTTTAGATTTCCAAGAAAAACAATTTTTCAGTGTGCAGTAAAATAATATTTACCTATTGACGTTTTACCAAGTATCAATGGTAACGAATTACCAAATAGTAAAATCGGTTTTTCATGTGGTACATTTCTTGAACTCCAATAATTATAAATAAAATACTTTAAGTACAAATAAATTACTGATATAACAAATGTTATTAAAAAAGTTTTTGTAAAAACAAAATCTTCAAAATATATAAGCATTTTTACTGATTCAAATAACAGATATAGTCATATGTTTATCATTCAGTTAACACTTTAATACTGGCTTCAAGTGCATACAATATTAAATAATCATTCATTTATTATATAATAATGTTATATAATTATTTTATTTTGTTGCGAAAACCCCTCCTTTTAAAATTAGTACTTTTAATTAGTTATTTAATAACTTATAATACACTATGGATATTTTAATTTAACTCATATGTTGTAAACGGTATTACACGGAGAAAAATATTTTGTATATTTTGCAAGGTTAATTTTAGTAAAACGGGATAGTTTTAAGAACAAAAATATTTTGTAAATTTTACAAATACGAAGTTAGAAAATTGTAATTCTAACTATAATTAACATGATTATATTTACAAAATATTTGAACAGAAAAGAACAAAACTTTATGATGTAAACCAGCAAATTTGGTTATGTTTAAGTTATTTTTCTCCGTGTATTTATTGAAATAAGTGCATATTAAATTTTTCAATTTTAACTTTTAACTATTATCAAAATCATGTTGAATCTGTTAATCAAATATCTGATAATTATCCGTATCAAAAACTTTTACTATTTGGGGACTATAACGTACCAAAAGTTATCTGGTCAAATGAAGAACATATTTCAAAAACATTACTTGACAAAATTCAACATAAAGATATTGAACATAGCACAATCATAAAAGATAACTTTTCTTCTCTCAACCTAAAGCAACACTTCAATATACTTGCGGAAAAAGGTTACACACTAGACTTATGTTTTTCAGATATAAATAATATAAAGGTTTCTAAGGCAATAGACTGTTTACTTGATCCGGATCATCATCATGAATATTTAGAACTAAATATATCCTTAAATTTAAATCTTAATTCTCATGTTAAATATAATAATAATTATAAATTTGAGAAAAAAAACTTTTATAAAGCAAATTATGATTTAATTTCTAGTAAATTATCACAGATAGATTGTACTATTTTAAAAAAACATAAAAATGTAAATGAAATGTTAATATCCATTTATTCCATTATAAATCTCATAATACAAGAATATGTTCCTTACAATCATGCTAAAAATAATTCTTATCCTCACTGGTATTCTAAGGATCTTCGC
Source organism: Anagrus nilaparvatae (assembly GCA_022575985.1). NCBI lineage: Eukaryota > Metazoa > Arthropoda > Insecta > Hymenoptera > Mymaridae > Anagrus > Anagrus nilaparvatae. The sequence goes on along the minus strand of JAKSXM010000238.1, from coordinate 6,034,665 downwards.
AATACAATAAGAAATAAAAATCATTCCTATTACCAATGGATAGTTAATAGTGACACAGAGGAATATGAGAACTTAAACCTTTTGTCTTTTTTCGATTCTTAAATAAACTTTTCCTTCTGGTGCTTGAACAAATGCTCTTTTTGAGTAATTTAATGGTATTGGAGTTTTTTCACAAATATGAAAATTGAATCTCGATAGTAATGAAACGAGGGCTACTTTTGTTTGAGCTATTCCGAATCTTGAGCCTAAAAATAAATTAGTTTAGTGTCAGATGTATCCCATCTTTAATTATATGAATCTAAACATACCAATGCAATTCCTAGGCCCATCACCAAATGGTAAATAAACGTAAGGACTTCTTTTAGCAATGTTTTCTTTTGTGAATCTTTCAGGGTCAAATTTATCTGGATCTGGATAAATATTTGGATCTCTGTGTAATCCTGTTACTGATATTATTGCTCTGATTCCCTTTTCAGTTTTTATATTCGAATCTGGTATGTCAAAGTCTTCCACACAATCTCTTGCTAAAACTGGTATCGATGGATGTTTTCTTAACGTTTCTGTAAATAGTTTAGATCATTAAATACATTTTTGGAATATTATTATTCTGTGTATTTTACCACAAAAGACCATATTGAGGTAATGCATTTCGTTGATAATTGATTCATAATTCAATCCACTCGAGTTTTCAAATTTATCAATTTCATCTTGTAATTTTCTCTGTATTTCCAAATTTGTAGCTAATTCGTATAAACAATAAGTTGTTGTTGATGATGCAGTCTCATTGCCAGCAAAAAAGAATATAAAAGAATGCGCACATGCCTCTGTCAATGTAATTTTATCATCATCCGTTAGATTCTTCGATTGTTCTTTAGAATCACCATCATCATCTTTTAATTTACCATCATCCATCAACTGAATCAACAAATTCAAAAAGTCATTTTTGACAATATTATTTTCACGTCTGTAATTGACCATATCAGAAAACGTTTGGAGGAAAAATTTAATTACTTTTTTACTCATCAATGGTTCATTGAAAAAATCTAATACTTTTGGAGAGAATACGGATATTATAGTCTTAATTGGATTTTGATTCAATATCAATTTTATATGATTTAGAAAGTCATTATTTGGGTTTTCTAAACTTTTGCAGTCAAAACCAAATGCTATTGAACTTATTGAATCACAAGTGTATCTAAAAATGATTATATTATTTTATTATATTTTATTGATAACTAACATTTAAATTTTATCAATAAATAAAATATAAAATTCACCTTGAAATTAATTCTTTAACATCAACGATATCATCATTGATAATCAGTTTATCAGTACAATCAGCCAAATTGGTTGATATTAGTTGCAACAATGAAAACATTTGTTTTAATTTACCAGATGTAAATGTCGGTGATAATTTAACTCTTTGTTTTTTCCATTTATCACCACTTAATTGTAACAAATTTGCTGATAATGGATCGACTTTTTCATTGTAGTGTAAGCCACGACTTGGAAATTTATTAAATTCTTTGATTAGCACTGAACGTATTAATTCTGGATCATTTATTAAGATTACGGGTTTTAACAACATGTACATTCCATGAAATTTATGATTTTTAAATTTTTCGTAGTTTGACTTTACTAAATTACCTGTAAATGATGATAATACGTTGATTTTTTTTAAAATAACGATGCTTGATAATTGAAACAGAGTTTAAATTATTTATGGAGGTTAATCCGTTATCAAAAATAACGACAGAATGTAATAAAACGTGAATAATATTAAAATTTAAACATTTTTGTGCCAAAATCGACTTATTTTTACCTATGTCACCGATTTACTTAATTTTTTTATGAATATAATAAAAACAGGGAATTTTAACATTGCGCTTATGGGAAAATTTTTCTTTGGCTTTATAAAAAGTAGGGTGCTAATGACACAGGTCGATGAAACTTAATAAATCTGATAAATATTTGCTTAAAAATTACATTCACAATTAGTTTTACATACTTTATCGAGTTTGTTTTTATAAATTAAATAAAAAAAAACGTAACATAACCAAAAAGCTCATTATTTTAGTTACGTTTTTTTAAATTGTATAATACTATGAGACTTTTTTTGTAATATTCTTGGATTATTCATGGTTTTTTATAGTTTCTTTTCAATTAATATCTTCCAAAATAAATTAAAAAAAAAAAAAAATTTGTCGGTAATCGCAACTCCTGCGAAAATGTAGAATCAACATATAAACCTCCTTAATTAAAATTAGTCTAATTTTAAATGGATTTTGAATGAAAATTGACATTCTAGGACTGAATGTAGTTCCCAATGATTGACTCACAAAATCAGACTAAATTCTTGTGATATCCAAGCAAAACAATTTTTCAGTGTGCATGAAAATAATATTTACCTATTGACGTTTTACCAAGTATCAATGGTAACGAATTACCAAATAGTAAAATCGGTTTTTCATGTGGTACATTTCTTGAACTCCAATAATTATAAATAAAATACTTTAAGTACAAATAAATTACTGATATAACAAATGTTATTAAAAAAGTTTTTGTAAAAACAAAATCTTCAAAATAAGTAAGCATTTTTACTGATTTAAATAACAGATATAGTCACATGTTTATCATTCAGTTAACTCTTTAATACTGGCTTCAAACGCATAAAATATAAAATAATCATTCATTTATTATATAAGATTGTTATATACTTATTTTATTTTGTTGCGATAATCCCTCCTTTTAAAATTAGTGCACTCGAAAACAAAATATGAGAAGTAGTATTAGATAAAAATTATATAAAAAAAGATCAAATTATAGAATTAAGTTGTATTTTCGTTTTTCAGTGTACATAAATCTTGAAAAAAATAACAATATCATGATGTAATAATGATAATGTACATATACACTCAAGTGCTAAACATGAATGCCTTTAATGGATTCCAATCGATTCTGCTTCTTTTTTTATTTATAGCATACTTTTAGTGACATCATAATAAATAAATATATGTAAACATTTTTCCTTGATTAATTTTTTTTTTGCAATATTTTTATTATTTATGTATATTTGTCTTATACTTGATCGCTAGATTATAAATAAATGGTGCGTATGTTAAATTGTTATTACCTTAAGGATTTTTTTGGATCAGCTTCTAAATTATAGCAAAATAACAATAATTTAGTCTTACAATGACTTTAAATTACGAGTCTCTTTTCCTGTCGACACTGAATCCACTTATTAGCAAAACTAGTTATATAAAAAATTATAAAAATATAAAAATATAAAAAAAACTAATATATAAATAAAAATCGTGATCCCTTTTCTGTGTCAATAAGCGACAATGCCCACTAGTGAGTAGTGCATGGTGGAAGGATCTTCTCGACAAGCGCCGCAAGCCGCGGGCTCTACTTTATCTTATATTAGATTATGCGGGAATATTTGAAATATATTCGAGCGTTACAAGTTCTAATTAAATTAAAAATTTTTTAATTACAATATTTTAATTTTTTAATTCCGGCTCTTTTAAAAAACAGCCTAATATTTTCAAAATTTTCCAGTTCCTACCTACTAACTAAACTCCAATAGGTAAAATTGTCCGTTTGAAGAAGTAATTCAGTAGGTTTTACTCATTGATATTGGATAAAGTCAAGTAATTTACCCAATGTGCTGCCGAATGAGTAAATGAAAATATGACGAACATTTAATCAGATTTGACTTGTTTCCCCCTCATATTACTAAACTGGTATACTTTAGCTTATAATTTGTCAGGCAGCATTTAGTTTTGTTTCAGTCTTAGAGAACTGCAAAATTTCAAATAAATAGGCTAAAAATATACGTTTTTAGCGAATGTTTTGGACCCAGAAGGTATTGGAAAGAGTTTGAAGCTTAAGCCTAAGGAAAATTTTAGGAATTTGGAATAAAATAATAAAATTTTAGAATACATATCTCGAAACACACAATTTTTGAAATTACTACTGAACCAGCTCATATACAAATTCTATATTTAAATAAAAATACTAAAAGTTATATTTACTCATTGATACTTTTATTTATCTTGTCGACATTAAATTTCAAATCTTAAATACACACATAAAAGTTCATATAAGTTAAATTTTCACTTCCATAAATTCTTCTTCTTTTTCTATATAAAAACTAGTAGGCATGTTATATATTAAAATGAACAAGTTTTTCCAATGATGTTTACTTCGCAAGAGAAAAAAAAATGTCTTGGAACTCGGCCAGTAAAATATAAAATTTTTTTTTACTCTGCACATGCACGTATTTTATCCATATAAATGTTATAAATCACAATTCGAGAATATGGAAAAATATTTATTAAAAGAATTTATACCTAACCTTAAAATATATCAGTTTTTTACTTATAGGTCATTGGGTATAATAAATTTAATTTTTTATACGATTTCTAAAGAATTTTTGGTGTGAAAAAATAATTTTCTTTTCATAGAAACTTATTATTGTAATTTTTTTTGTTTTACTTTTAATCTAACACAATTATTTTCACACATTAATTTTAATAATAATTTTCTATAGAAAAAAAAAGGAAAATTTTTTTTATTACGTAAAATAAAAGTAGGTAAAGAAAAAAAAAATAAGATTATGATATAGAAAAAAAAAATTATAAATTTAATTAAGAAATTTCCTCTTCAATATTATTACGAAAAAAGAATCACTTTGAAAAATCTATAAAAAAAATAAGAAAGACAACAATGGTCGATAATAATATTGATGCAATAATTTTGCTTTTTTCTTGTTTTAAATTAAATTATAATATTGCTTAATGTACTTAGACTTTTGCCTCTTGTATTTTAATTGAATGAAAATATATATTTGTAGGAAGTTGTTGTACTTTAGCTTTTAAAAAAAAATCAATGGATGCGTTGTCTGAGAAAATAATTATTGTTTTATACTTATATCGGTAGTTCTTAGCTATTTTTATCCAAGTCTGAGGTCGATATCTTGAATTTAAAAAATACTAATTGCACTGTGTTTGGTATGTAAAAATTTGGTTACTGTGCAATTTTCAAGATTCCAGGTGGCCTGGTTGCGATTTGGCACCTGTTTTTTAAGTTTGGATTTTTTTTGCCATTCTTAGTCACCCGTTTCTTTTTTATTTTCTGAACTAGATTTTTATTAAAATATAAAAAAATAATAGAAAATATGTACTATAAAAACATTGATTTAATTATGCAAAAATTTTTCTCGCAAACGAAATGGTTCTCTGAAAGTATTTAAGTGAGATATGAAAAAACCATTTCTTTATTAAAAATATATACTTTATTATGAATATTAATTGCTTACATTACGTGTTTTTGATATTTCTTGGGAATATTGGTAGTAACTTCGTGTAGTAAAGAATGATATATTATTACACTACAGACAGAACGTACCTCTTTATTCGACACTTATTCAAATATTTTTTTGGAAGCTTTTTTAAAATCTCTTACGTGAATATACGTAAGTAAATTTATTATTATAAAAACTATGGTCACTCTGGAAATTTGAAATTTGTAAAGAATGATCTTTTGAAAGCTGCTATTTTTTGATCCAGAGCTCTCAAAATGCAATGTCCCATCTAAATTTTTTTTTCGCCATAAAATATAAAGTTCAAGGAAAATTTTAAGCTTGGTTAGAAGATTTTTCACTGGAATTTGAGAAATCGACTTCTGAAAAAAAACAACGTAATTTAGCGATTTCTCGCGCATGCGCTACTAAAAAAAAAATTTTGACCCCGGAATTGGATAGCCAGGGAAATTTCCTATCCGGGCCCAAGAGGAAAAATTTTTTCATGTTAATGATAGTTTTTAACATGTAAAATATATATTTAATTCAAACATTTCAATGTAATCTTTGGTAAAATTAAAAAATTATTTCTAAAAAAAATAAAGGTCCTGAAGAAGTTCTCAGATTGAGAATGAAATATTGACAAGAGTGAAAATCAAAGTTTTTTGATTTTTTCCTTATTATTTGTCCAGCAAGGTCGTTTTAAACTCAATTGAAAAAATAAGAAAAATTATTCCTCATTTTTCTTACTTTTTTTGTAAAAGTTCAAAAAACAAAAATGGCTGCCAAAAATCGAGGTTTCGCTTTGGGAAGCTAAAAATTGGGCTGGTGACTTATTTTTGGTATTACTTTCAGAAAAAAACACTTTGGGGCAGTTTTGAAGATCCGATCATACAAGTCGTATACGTTTCATTTAAATCTTCCCATTTAAAATTATTAGAAAATTGAAATAAATTTGAAAATTGAAATAAATTAAACTAAATATGATAAAATCAAAAAATTTTGGTAAAAAACTTTTATTCATAGTTACCAAAAGAGCATAGCCATAACTTTATACAAATAGAATAAAATTAAAATTTTATTTTTATTTTAAACAACATGGTTTTGCAAAATTTTCGGGTATAGAAAAGTTCTCTTCTGAATCATAAAAACATCTACATTTTGTTATACATTCTTCAGCAGATATTTTCAATTCGCTATTATTTTTATTAATTTCAGTACATAATTCAGTTTTTACAACTCCTATTTCTGAATATTTGTGAAAATTAGTTCTATAAAGACGGCAATTACAATCATTCATGCAATTTTCGTCACCGGTGCCAAGATATGATTCAGTTTTTAAGCCTGAAGTATCCTATAGAAAAGTAAAAATGAATTTTTTAAAGGAGAAAATTATTATAGATAAAAGTAATCATTTATTTACGTCATTAAAACAGCACGGTTTCGATGCAGGTTTATAGAAATCAGATAATTCTTTTGAAAAATAACATAAACATTAGTTTTTTTCAATGGCTCTGAAATCTCTGCATTCCATTCCATGCACATTTCTGGTATTGTTGGAGATCCAAAATTATTTATGTAATCAGTATTTAATATGCGACAATTACATTCCTTCATACAATTTTCATCGCCTATTGGTAAAAATTTAGTCTACGAAATTGAATTGTTAATGGATTGAAAAATTTTTTTCAAATTCTGAATCTAATGTAGTGGATCTTACCTTGGCAGAAGATGTAGAAACAAAAATGAATATACCAATAATTAATTTACATATTGTAGTATCTTCAGTTTTTTATTCTAATTGTTATGAATAAAAACCTAAATTTTCTAAACAGTAGGGTTTGCAATAATTTTAAACTTACTTTATGACAGCGAATAATTAAATTTATAATGCTCAATGTATTATTACTCGCATGAACAGCCTACTTAAGACTGAATGACACGTTTCAATAAAATATTAAATACGATAAATAAAAGAGGTTACAGGTTACCCTAATCTGTATTTGATAAGGGAAAAAAAGATTAAAAAGAGTTATTTTTTCTTAATGTTATGCATTCATTATATATGAAGTTATGTGATGATAAATTGCAAAATTGGCCAATAATTTGTTAATAACAAAAAAGTGACCACGAAATTCGCAAAACAGACCCCGGATTCGTGTTTAGCGGGTCAAAAACATAAATACCACCTATTTTTATCCTCGGAAAAAGAAATTTAATTTTTGGGCGTGATTAGAATGACTGGCCCCTGTATTAAATTTGTAGTATTAACAATGCTTTATATACTGCGTTTGAGGTTTTAGGCATTTCTATATTTATATTGTATAAAGTAAAGATTGTTTAAAAAAGTTTAAATCTAAAATTAATTTTATATGATTATTGGCATCAATGCCTAGATTTTATTTAATCAATTAATATTATACGATTTAGTTATAAATTCATAAAGTTTATACACAATAATAATGTTAATTTTAAAATACATAATTTTTCTCGCAAATGAAATGATTGTTCAAGAGTATATAAATAGTAATCGTGCAGCAAATATTATCTAAAAAATTTTATTATTTCAATTTAATTATGTATATCTAATTACAAATTGAATATTATATTTATTATAATAATAATCGACTATTTTTAAATAAAATTCATTTTAAAATCATTTACTCGAATAAAGGTTATTAAAAAAATTTGGTATAATTAAATTGAATATGTTATTATTTAAAAATGTATCTAAATTTTCCTTATTTTTGCAAAATAATGGATTTGCAGGATCTAGCCCTGGGCCTATTAGGACTTAGATTCTGAATAGATAAGTACAAAATGAAGCTATTTTGTGGCTCATGTGATAGTACCGATATAATAAATAGAATTGAGCCTTTCACGATAATCACTTCGCAAAGTTTGTATATTGAAAGATTCCAGAAAACTACGCAAGCGGATTTATTTCAGTGTAACAAATGAGAGATCCCAATTTCATAATTTATTTTAGGAAAATAAAGTTTTCTAAACAAGATTTTGAATGATTCTGTAGTAAAGCGAATTCAATAACGTCCATCCAAAGATTCGTTTTTTCCCCTTTAGCAAACAGTATAATATAATACTGAAATAAAATTTTTTTCAAAACTTGCTTAATAAATAAGAATAAAATTAATTTCATTTAATTTATAAATTATTTAATTATAAAAACTAATTGTTTCTTTTTTTTTGTTACAGGTGAGTTAAAGTCACTTTCATTACCAAGAGAATATTTACCAGAATTATCAGAAAATATTGTTAAAGGTATTTTTATTATATAAAAAAAAATATATTTAAAAAATTCCAAACATTTTTTTTTTATTTTTATTCATGAAAAAATGAGACGTTGAAAATAAACCTTGAATTATGTGCCATTTATAATAATTTTTTTATATAAAGAAATCTTTATAAAAATTTTAATGCATATAATTACATTCTTTTTTATGTAATTACGGAAATTTATAAAAATATATGTACATGAATATTTTTTTTTAAATGTTACATTTCATTTGTGGAAGAAATTTGCTGAGGATAAGAAGTTTTGAATTAAAACTTTTAGTATTTCATTAGAAATTCGGGTGGTATGGTTCTACAGGCTAAAATAAAAGTAATTATACTGTCAAAATTACTTCATTTATTTTTCTTTTTAACCTAATGAGAAAAATAAAATGGTAATTTAGAATTTGAAAAATTCTTGACTTATGGGACCTAATTTATAATTTTTTGTTACTAGAATTTTCACCATTCTTAAATCAGATTTTCAATATTATTGGCCAGTAATTAAATATGACTACCATAAGGCAAAAAAATATGTGATTATAATATTGTCACATCGAACCTAAATTTTTAACAGAGGCCCTCTTTAAAAAGAAATGGCCATACAAACTTTAAAAAATATCGACAATTTATCATTTTTTGAAAATCTGTAAACACATACTTCAAAAAAAAGTTTTAAATAAATATATTTAATACATCGCATGTCTAAAAACAATACTGTCGCATCTCTTTAAAAAAAAATACAATTATTGTCATCATCCATTCAGTAAAACATGTAATTTAATAATAATTTATAACCTTGAAAAAAAAATTATAATGTGACTATTTTTGCAAACAACACCTACATTGAAAAATAAATAGGTGTAAAGTAGTACAAAAATAAAAATTTTCAAAAAATTATTAACACAAGTAAATAGTAAAAAACAATAGAATTATATTTAAATATTATCTTTCATTTCCCGGACTTTTAAAACATACAGCACAGCACTTTTACTTCCGGAATATAAATTGTGAAGAACAATGCAAATTTTTTTTTAGATTATAAATGCGTAAGAGAGTTGACCTACTAATAAATAAATTTTATTTTTTGTACCCACAATTATAATTTGTCACTTATATTTTAAAATACTAGTTTTAATGGCTAATTAAACATTAATTGTTTTTAAATTTTCACTTTTTTGTACTGATTTCTTTAATTTTAAAAAATAAAACTTTCATATTAAAATAATATGTTATTACTATTGTTTATTTGTTTTTATAATTAAATTTTATTTTCTCTTCTTAATTGAGAACTGATTCTTTTGATAATTTTAGAAAATTAGATCAAACACATGTGACGTAATTTTAATTAATTAAAATAATAAGCTAAATTTTTTTTTTTAAATAATTATGCAGATAAAAAAAAATTTTGCAGCTGTCACACACACACATAAGTGAAAGGTTATAGAATTTTTTTTAAAACTTGTTTCTTCTTCAACTGGTGTTGTTAAAGCTTCCGGTTTTTATGTCCTTTTTTTATGTAGTGGGTGAGGGAGGAAAGGAAGACACGCGATATCATTTAGCATAATGTGTAACAACAGCTTGTATGCTCTTATAATTTTTTTATGCTCTTATTCGACATAAAAATTAAGTTGTTTTATTTAATTTATGGTTGTTTTTTTCAGGATAAATTTATAAATATTTTTTGTTTTTTATTGGAAGTTTTAGGTTTTAGGGCAATAAATTTTTTGTATTAAAATAATTTATCTTGCCTTTTTTTAAAAATATTTTTTTATTGGCTTGAATTAGAGAGAAATTTTCGAATACAGAGCTTTCGGGATAGGACTTAAGATAGGGTTCTAAAAAATTTTATGAATCCTTACTAAGAATATGCGTTTACCTAGAATGTTTTTTTTTTCCAGATTTTTTAGGGTCGAATCGAGTTTTGAATAATGCTCGAAATTTTTCGAAAAAGGAAAAAGGTATTCCAAAATTTGGCTTAAAATCCAAAAAAAAACCCCAAAAGACTCAAATTTTATTTCGGGTACCTGATATTTCGAGTAGCCGCACAATTCTTACCCTTCTACATTTTTGAGCTTCTTAAGTAAAAAATTTTATGAATTCGTATCCATATAAATTAAAAAATTTTTCAAGTAACACTTCAAAAGAAAAATCGTCGCTAGTTGAAAATTAATGATACATAAAAATTTAATATTTTAAATGTATGTCATGTATGAAGCTTGCGTAATAACAACAATATTTTTTTAAAAATGTGTTACTAATGGCATTTTTTTATCGGTATTTCAATGCTAAAAGCAAAACTAGATTCTGTATGTCAACCACTGGTTATTATAAATTATTCTTTTTAAAAAAGTGGAAATTACGAAAATTTTTTTTAAATCGGGCGTAAATAAAGACATTATTTCACGTTCTAAGATTCTTGGCTTAAAATCATTACCAAGCAAATCCACCCAATTACCAGCAAAAAAATAGTTAATTAAAATTTTTCATAAAATAGAATAAATTCAAAACCAATGTTTTTATATAAATTTAAAATTACAATTTTATTCAAGCGAATAAAAAATATACAAGTCCAACGCATACTTTACTCACTGAATAAAAGATCTTCTTGATAACTTTATAAAATCATGAATGAAAAGATATTTTATAAGTACATAAGACTTGACCCCAAATAAACAAAAATCTCCTTGACTGTATTACATGCTAAAAATTTTTTCGACGTCCTCGTACTATAAGAAAATCTTAAAAATAAAAATTTTTCTTTTTTTAAAGTAGCCAATAATATTTTTTGAAGTTTTAACGAACTTTATTTTCATACTCGTCCCAGATTCATTATTTATTAAATTTGGTTTGGTGTATACGAGTGACGAGAATTTGAACTTTGTTATATGAATTTTTCTTTTCGCATGTAATTTTATTTAATGTGCAAGCTGATTTACGTTTTTGGTTTGAATTTAACAAAATTTAAATTTTGAGATGTTTTAGCAGCTTAAATTCTAAAAATAATCTAATACACTTAATTTTTATTAATATAATCAACGATAGATTGATTAAGCTTTTTTTCTGAATATCACGAATGAAAAAAGAAAAAAAAAAATTAACCTTAATAACTCAGGGTCAAAAATTATAAAAAAAGTTTTTTTTTAGTTGCTGCAAGGCAGAATTATATAAAAGATTTTATTTACAAAAAAAGTCTTTTGAATTTTATGTTTTCGTTTTCATTAGTCAAGATCAAAGACACAAAAGCACGTGACCTACCACATTCATATTTTATATGCTTTACATTGATTTTTTGCAAAAAACTTTTATTGTTTTCTGTTTTTTTGGCTTCAAGTTACAATAAAATTAATCAAGCATTCAATTAATTGAATCTTTGTTTTTTGCTTAGAAAAAATTTAATATTCTACATTTTACTGAAGCTTTTTTTTAATATTTGCAAATATTTTTTAAAACATTGTCGTGCAGAGTCTGGTCTAGTCTAGACGACGTCACTGCTAAGAGAAAAACATATAACCTGTAGCATATTTAACATTTTTTCAGGCATTTGATGAATATAAATGTTTGTAAAATTTTGAAATATGTATACCTTTTTTTCCTTAAGAATCGTTCTTACTACCGTAGTAAAACGAGATAAATTAAAAAAATACGTGGAGAATTATAAATTTTTGCCTTTTACGTAAGAAAAATGAATGATTTTGCAAAAAATTTTGATGAAAAAATATAAATTAATAAAAAATATTTTTTATTTAAAAAATAATATATGTCAATTATTTACAAAATATTTTCTATGTTATTACCGAGTATGGCTATAAGCCAACTTAAGACTTGAGTAATTATACACCCACATTTTTTTCCATGTCATTTTATTTACAATATTGATTTTTCGTATTACGTACTATTTTTTGCACTTTACAATTTTGAATGGGCTGTTGATAAAATTATAAAGATCTTTTTTCTAATTTTAAGTAAACTTTTTGTTCTGGTAACTGAACAAATGATTTTTTTGAATAATTTATTGGTATTGGTGTTTTATCACATACAGTGAAATCAAATTTTGATAGTAACGAAATTAAAGCAATTTTGGTTTGTACGATTCCAAAGCGAGCACCTAGAAGAAAGATGAATAAATTTTGGTTCAGGATTTTTAAATATTTATCAGAGTAAAAAGTTACCAATGCAATTTCTTGGTCCATCACCAAATGGAAAGTAAACGTAAGGACTTCTTTTAGCAATATTTTCTTTGCTAAATCTTTCAGGGTCAAATTTATCTGGGTCTGGATAAATATTTGGATCTCTTTGCAGTCCTGTTACAGATATCATTATTGCTGTTCCTTTTTCAATTTTCAGATTTGTATTCGGAAGAATATAATCTTCATTGCATTCACGATTTAAAATTGGCACTGAAGGATGTTTTCTTAATGTTTCTAGGAATTTTAAATGAAAATAATTGTTTTGCTTAAGTAAATGATAATTTAAATTAAAAAATTTACCACTAAAAACTTTATGAAGATATTCCATTTCATTCAAAACTTTGTCGTAAGTAACTCCAGTTGAACTATTGACAACTTCATCGACTTCTTTTTGAACCTTTTTTTGGATCTCCGGATTTAAAGCTAGCTCATATAAACAATAAGTTGCTGTTGATGAAGAAGTTTCATACCCCGCCAAGAAAAATACAAATGCTTGAGCACAAGCCTCAGCTCTTGTAAGTTTACTTAATTTATCCGCTAATAAAACAGGTTTTATCATAATAATTAATTTTATTTCAAATAATAAATGAATTAATTACCAGGATTAATTTCCTGTTCTTTATTATCATCGTCATCTTTCAATTTTCCGTCATCCATTAATTGCATTAACAAATTAAGAAAATCATTTCTTGTTATATTTTTTTCATGTCTATGATCAACCATTTCATTAAAAGTATTCATGAAAAATCTTGTAACAGATCGATCTTGTGCTGGTTCTTTAATAATGTTTAAAATTGTTGGCGCAAACATAGCAAAAATGTTTTTTAGTTGGTTCCCTTCAAAAGCTATTTTTGCATACTTTTTAAAATCGTGATCCGGGTTTTCAAAACTGTTATAACTTATTCCAAATGCAATAGAAGATATTGTGTCTATTGTGTACCTGAAAATTTATTAAAATTCATTAGGAATTTTTTTAGTGGTCCAAAAAAAACTATTTAATCTATAAATTCTTAGAATTTAAACCATCCAAATCTCAAGCTACCGGATTTTATGATCTAAAACTTTGCTACTAAATTTAGTTATTCTGTTTGGTTTGCAAAACAAATGCAAAATTTTTTTCTAATACTATTCAACTCAACTCTGTTATTCAATTTTAAATATACGCAATAAAAAAATAAAATTACCTTGCTAAAAGATCTTTTGTATCAATGATTTTATTTTGTTGCACCATTTTGTAAGTATTTCTAACTAATATTTCACCGGTTTCTTTCAATAATGGAAACATTTGTTTCAATTTACCAGATGTAAATGTTGGTGACATTTTAGCTCTCAAAATCTTCCATCTCTCGCCACCGATTTGAAACAAATTACCGGATAACGGATCAACTTTTTCGTTATTATATAAGCCTCGATCAGCAAATTTATTAAAATCTTTAATTAATATCATTCTTATTAATTCTGGATCAGTAACAATCAATGATGGTTTCATTAACATGTACATTCCATGAAATTTGTGCTCTTTAAATTTATCATAACTTGCTTTGATGACATTTCCAATGGAATCTTTTTTAGTTATCAATGGTAAAATATTACCAACTAATAATATTGGTTTATCATGTGGCACATTTTTTGAATTCCAATAATTATACTTTACATGTTTAATGTACAAGTAAAGTGCAAAAATAACAGCAGTAAATAAAAATATTTTTGAATTATAAACACTTACTATAAAATCATACATCATTAATACATAACAAAACTAAAAACCAAATTTAAAAATGTTATAAAATAATTGCACTATCAATAAATACACATTCTTATCAATCTAACAATAAAATATGCACTAACTTGTTATTCTTAGAAATATACTTTATGTAGACTATATTGCTGTATTGTATGTGAATTACGTTGATGCTACAATGTAACGTGGGGATGTCACCTTGTACTCTTATTGGGAGTAGGAGATAATAAATATAACGAATTGCAACTTCATGCAATAATAATATGAGAATATAATTGAAGAATAAAAAAAATATATATTTTTATATACTGTCATGTTAGCATGCAAGAATTTATTACTTATTATTAAAAATATTGGTAATTGATATTTATTTAATTTTTTTGTATCAACTAAAATTGTTTTTTTCATTTTTAAAATTTTCTATTCTGCCAAATAATATAGACAAGACCATTTAACTTTAGCTACGGTTTTTAATTATTATAAAATTTTTAATATTTTTAAAAATAAATAATATATTTTATGGGCAAGAAAAGGAACAATGGAAGGCGAGAAAACCTTAGAAGACCTTAGATAAAGCAGCAAGCTAAAAATCCTGAGGGAAAGGAAAAAGAGGCCCTGTTGATCAAACTATGGGGGACGCTGAAAAATTGTAGGAGACAGTCCAAGCGGCAGCGTGTCCCTAATCCAATGTTCGGAATATGATAACCATGCTAAAGTTTGAAATATGAGATTTAAATAGGTTAACTAGCAAAAAGAGAAAAAAGGATTCTGATGTCACTGAAAAAGGCATTACGGATGTAGAACTAATACCAGTGACCACCATTAACACCAAAGGCTCATCAGGTCGAAAATAAATTTTCTATATATTGGTAGTCGATGCTCCTATCGTTCCTGGCCAAACAGGGAAAAATCAAATTTCGCTATGCGTTAAATAGAGTATTAATTGAAGCAGGTGGAGAGCTGCTCCAGATATCTGAGCTACGGGCATAATCAGAACCCGGAGGCTTTGGATGTGGCAAGAATTAATATTCTCCAAGAAAACATGAACAACTCAGAACTTGCTGGTCAATTGTCGCAATAGATTTTTACAAGAAGGATATAAGCATCCACTTACTAGGCAAGCAGACTTTCGTCAACGTGGGTCAGCCTTTTTGGTTTCCTGGTCTTAAAATTTAAAATAATAATAATAATAATAATGTATGTTAGGAAAAATAAATAACACACTGGTGTAAGTTTATAATGGTGTTCAAACGTTTAAATAGTTGGCGGCCCTGTAAAGGGCCTAAACACACCTTCTAGCACACTAAGCACAAGAATACTTCTCAAGCATTGACATAAACGCAGATTCACTCTCAAACCTGCTTGAAGCTCACTGACTTCTCCTTGGTTCAAAACTGCCACTGCAACTAACCAGAACCCACTGATTGTCTGGTGCTGACCCCAGCCGACTATATTCCAATATAAATTGACAGCTGAACTGCAATGGATTCAGCCACACACACACACAAATTCACTTTCAGCACAGTAGCAACAAGAACAAAATTCAAGCATGGTCATGATAACGTGCCGCACAAGCCAAGCTTCCACAGGTAGCGGAGAGACAAGGACGTGCAACAGGTACAGCGGTTAAAAAAGTAAAGGATCAATCACAGCGAATATACAAAGGCAAGTATGGTCCCGTTCAAGGTGACCATAAAGAAAAATCTCTCATTTTTAATACCTGGTGACTTTGTTACTTAAAATAATAATATTCAAATAAAAACTGATATTGTTTACAGGCATCTAGAAGCCTAAATTACCAACAGTGGATAAATACGTTTCCGTAAAATCTGTCGTATGCAAACGACGTTTTTTTATAATTTTTCTCTGGATTCTGAAGCTGAGGACATAAAGTGTTGGCTACGAGGTCCAGTCAACTTCCGCATGCGCATTGAGGTAAAAATTTAGGGTGGTGGCAAAGTTTAACAAAAGAAACTTCCCCACCACCCTAATGTTTACAACAATGCGCATGCGGAACTTGACTGGACCTCATAGCCACAACACTTTATGTCCTCAGCTTGATGAAAGTCTGCAAGCTTTCTATTAAAACCTGGCTACAACCACAATTTATTCCAAAATTTATTCAAAGAAAAAAATAGAAATATCAAATATATTAAAATTGTAATAAGATTTTTTAAATATGTAAAACTATTGTTTTAAGTATGAAAATTTTAAGCGATTAAATAGTATTGTTTCTCTGTGCTTAAATTATTCAAATGTTTAAAGAAAAATTAATCTTTAAAAAAAAATGTTTTTATTACAAAACGTTTCACCCATCATGGCAACAAGCCAACTTAAAACATTAGCAATTACAAACATCCACGTTTTTTTTTATTTACATCTGATATCGATTTTTTGAGAAAGTACAAATACTTTTTTATACATTACAATTACAGCTATAACCTTTGTACGAATAATTTATTATTAATAATAAGTCCATTTGTATAAAATTATCATCTTCTTTCCAATTTTAAGTAAACTTTTCCTTCTGGTGATTGAGCAAATGATTTTTTGGCGTAATGTATTGGTACTGGTGTTTTATCACATATAGAAAAATTGAATTTTGATATTAATAATATTAATGCAACTTTTGTTTGAACTATTCCGAATCGAGATCCTAGAAATAGGTTGAGATATATTTAATCAAGACTTTCGAAATAAACTTATTTAATAAACTTACCGATGCATCTCCTAGGACCTTCACCAAATGGAAAATAAACGTAAGGGCTTCTTTTTGCAATATTTTCTTTAGTAAATCTCTCAGGATCAAATTTTTCTGGATCCGGGTAAATATTTGGATCTCTTTGCAATCCTGTTACTGATATAATTATTGGAGTACCTTTTTCGATTTTCACATTTGTGTTCGGGATGATATAATCTTCATTACACTCACGGTTTAAAATTGGTAATGAAGGATGTTTCCTTAAAGTTTCTAGGAATTTTAAATGAAAATCATTGCTTTGCTTAATAATATGACAATTGAAATTAAAAAATTTACCACTAAAAACTTTATGAAGATATTCCATTTCATTCAAAACTTTGTCGTAAGTAACACCAGTTGAACTATTGACAACTTCATCGACTTCTTTTTGAACCTTTTTTTGGATCTCCGGATTTAAAGCTAGCTCATATAAACAATAAGTTGCTGTTGATGAAGAAGTTTCATATCCCGCCAAGAAAAATACAAATGCTTGAGCACATGCCTCAGCTCTTGTAAGTTTACTTAATTTATCCGCTAATAAAACAGGTTATATCATAATTATAAATTTTATTTCAAAACATAAATGAATTAATTACCTGGATGAATTGGCTGTTCTTTATCACCATCGTCATCTTTCAATTTTCCGTCATCCATTAATTGCATTAACAAATTAAGAAAATCATTTCTTGTTATATTTTTTTCATGTCTGAGGTCAACCATTTCGTTAAAAGTGGACATGAAAAATTTTGTTACTGAGCGATCGGTTACTGGCATATCGAAAATTATATGTGCAAACATTGCAAAGACAGCTATTATTGGACTTCGTTCGAAAACCTTTTTTGAATATTTAGTAAAATCATTTTCCGGTTTATCAATACTATTATAACTTATTCCAAATGCAATGGAAGATATTGTATCTCTTGTGTATCTAAATAATTGTTATAAATTACTTATATCTTATCGAATGAGTTTACTTATTGCTATGTTGATCATACCAACTTGGCTCATGCTGTAACAGAGTTTCTAGAATAGTTTAACTATACTGAATTTATCAACAGCTTGATAGATGTGGTCAGTTTTTGAAATTTTAAGAATATTTTTAAACTAGAAAAAATTTCAATGCATGAGCCAGTTTCCAGTGAATCAATGTAGCAAGCACGTTCCAAAAAAATATTTTATTTTTTGGAGAAATTGAAATTTGAATGCTGACTGAATTATTTCACATTTAAAATAGAAAAAATGTAAATACCTTGATAACATATCTTTCATATCAATAATATCATCTTGTTCAACCATTTTAAAAGTATATCTTATTAATTCATCACCAATTTCTTTCAATAACGGAAACATTTGTTTCAATTTACCAGATGTGAATGTTGGTGACATTTTAGCCCTCAAAATCTTCCATTTTTCACCACCGATTTGGAACAAATTTCCAGATAATGGATCAACTTTTTCATTGGGATGCATGCCTCTATCAGCAAATTTATTAAAATCTTTAATTAATATCATTCTTATTAATTCTGGATCAGTAACAATTAAGGCCGGTTTTAATAACATGTACATTCCATGAAATTTGTGCTCTTTAAATTTATCATAACTTGCTTTGATGACATTTCCAATGGAATCTTTTCTAGTTATCAGTGGTAAAATATTACCTATTGGTATGATTGGTTTATCATGTGGTACATTTTTCGAATTCCAATAATTATACTTTACATGTTTAATGTACAAGTAAAATGCAAAAATAACAGCAGTAAATAAAAATATTTTTGAATTATAAACACTTAGTATAAAATCATACATTATTTAAATTTATCAAAAAAATAACAACATATCAATAAAGTTTTATAGACGCAACATTTCATCTAAATGGATTTTTGTCTTTAAATTCAATTAACACAAACAAATAATAAAAATGCAGATTCTCTGTTTTATAAAAACAATTTTGATCAGTCAATGCTGCTAATAAAATATGCACTAACTCGTATTTTCTAAGAATTATATTTTATATGTTCAACGTCAGTAACTATAGCAAAATGAGGAAATTACCTTGAGTACAATTTCAATATGTATACATAGAGTCTATCTATAGAATCTGTATGATGTACAGTAGAATGCAAACTGAATAGACTATATTGTTAAGTTGTATAATTTTTATAAAAAAATCAAAATTTTTTAAAAATTGTCATATCACGAATCTATAATTATTTTAACAGGAAGGTATAATAAATTTAAGGTTTAATAAATTATATGTAATAAATAATAACCTTAAAATTTTGTTCTAACTAACTTAATAAATACGTAAATTTTTAGTGTTTTGCCATAGTAAATTGGGTTGGCTCACCAGTAGATACCCAGTTTACCTTATCTAGACACTAATTAGCTTTTTTTTAAATATTAGTTGAAACTATTGTATCAACTTATATTTTTAATAATTTTTACGTTAAAATATGAAAGAAATTTTCTTGTTTAGCTGCTGGCTTAGAAGAAAAGTTTTTAAATATTAACAATTTGCTGCGAACATTTCAGAAATTTTTCGTAATTCATATAAATTAAAAATATCAAAAGAATTTAATGTACAACAAAGCTTTAGAAAGCATTCATAGATGGCGTCTTACTTATTTTAAAAAACGTAAATAAATTGTCGTTTGAAGTTTATATAAATCGCTGGTCACAATAAAATTCTGATAAACCTCATTGATATATTATGCTACAATTATTAAAACTAAATGATATTCATATAAAATTTCTTATATTTAAATTTGTAACTTATCTATTTTGTTTGTGAGCCATTTCCGACTTCGAGTAGTACATATATCGAACTATTCAATATCCGACATAATTTTACGAAAATATGAAATTTTTCCTTCTTTAATATAACGAAGTTAATTAAATTTCAGCTAATTGGAATACGTAGATATAAACGAAATGGAATAAAAATGAAAAATAATTGATTTACTAATCGAAAAGTCAATTAACTCTCAGATATGAAAATATCAATAAAATAAATTGCTCTTCATTCATATGAATAAATTTAAAGTTTATATATATAATTATATGAAATAAGAAGAAATGTCTGTGACCTAAAGATATATATTCATAAGTCTTCTTCTGCACTTGATATATATATCTAGTACTTTAAATTAATTGCATCTTGTATGCTGGCGCACTGTACACGTATAAGAAAGAAAATTTTTTGAGGATGCTATACTCGTTAATTTTCAACGTCTAAAACACAATATACTAGAAAAAGCTAAGAAACACGTGACAAACATATTTTACTTTATTCTTATCGTTTGTGCACTTTTTATATTTTATATTGTAGTACCAAGAAGAACTATACAAGATTTAGTACCAAGTGTGTACTTAATAATATATTTTTTAAAAATATATGAAATTTAATATTATTAAAATTTAATGCTTTTTTATTAATAGAAAACAGGTTGATAACCTTTGAAATATTGGAAGAGCATGTAAGGTAATTTTATATGAGTTGATATATTAATTTATCGAAAATAAAAGTTTTAGAAGACAGAACATCTGGCTTATATGATTTTTTGGGCTATACGAACCTTCTGTAGTTTAAAGTTTTATTTTTGTTTCAAGGTTGTTTTAATATGCCACACCCTGTTTTTTTAAATATGGTACAAAAATTTAGGCGAACATAAAAAAGCTAAAAAATACAAATTTTAACTCATATAAAAATTTATTTTTAAATTCATGCATATTAAAAGATATCTTAAGTAAATTAAAGAAAAACTCGAAAGGATATAATCTATAAAAGTATAAAAATTAATTAACTTACAAAAAAGATTTTTCTTTTTTTAAATTAAAAATTAAACGTTTTAATTTAAGCAAGTTGCATTAAACACATGTTTTTCTTATTAATGGTATTATAAAATATGATATTTATAATTGTCAATAATAATAATGATCATTATTTATCAGATGTATGATTTGAATAACGGTGATTTTTTTTTTAATGTGCAGAAAAAAATTTTTATTAAAAATGCAGTTATTACATAATTATAAAAATTGATGTTTATATTAAGGAAAGTTGTAAATATCGTAAAAGAAGTAATATTTGAGGATTATTTTAATGTGATTTTTTATGTAAACAGGTTTAAAAGTTATTTTAAATTATATTTTAATTAGGAAACATGAAGGTAGGGTCAGGGTATGATGCAAAATACTTTGCTTTGATGGGCATGCATATTTGATTGCAGGTTTAATAATTAACTGGTCACAATTAAAATTATTTAATAAATCTGAGCTTACACTCAGACTTACAAGAGGGTTTTAGTAATTTTTAATATAAAGCTAGAAACTTGCAAGTTAATGAAAATACTTTTGGTTGGTCTCATTTTTTTGGTGTAAATGTCAACTCTAAGCCCCGCAAATAATAATTTTTTGTTATTAACTCTCTTGCTATATAATAATCAATAAACCAAATGTATATATTTTGTCCAAAATAAAGTTTCCAAAAAAAGTCCCTTTTAAATTATTTGTTTGCCGGGTATGATAATGTAAAGTCAAAGTCCCAATTTCAGGATTTTAAATAAAACTCAATTTTTATCATTTTTGAACAGTCACCTAAAATACACTGTAAAAAGTAACTTTCTTGGATTTACAAAAAAAATAGAATTTTTTCGAAAAATTAGTAAATTTTCAAAAAAATTTGTAAATATTCGATAAAAATCGTAAATTTACAAATTTAGTATATTCTCGAAAAATTCGATAATTCTCGATTTTTTTGTGATTTTACGAAAAAAGTTGCAAATTCACAACTATTTTTTGAAAATTTTCGAAAAAAAATTTTAAATTTATATCAATTTTTCATATACTATAATATCTACTATACTATAAATATTTTAATATACTAAATTTAGTAAATATACGATTTTTTTCAAAAAATTTACTAATTTTTCGAAAATGTTCTAATTTTTTTGTTAATATAAGAAACTTACTTTTTACAGTGTACTAATAACAAAACTTGAAGCTTGTATAAAATTTTTAAGACCCATTTTCATCAAAAATGACAATTTTGGGCCAAAAATGACTATTTGGATAATTAGCTACAGCAAGAGAGAATTCGTGATAAAAAATTTCAATTTCTTTATTAAAGTCATCTACGATTACAAACTGTAATTTGTTTTCCCAAAGGTAGCGGTCTCCCCTTGTAACTCAAAAAAATAAATGTAATTTAAAGACAATGTTAAAAAAATCGTTAATTATATTTCCTTGTTCACTACAATTAGAATATAATGGAACTCTGATTAATGTTGTCTATAACAATAAACAATTAGGATAGCAAATAAATAAAGATTTCTATTTATACTTTCATTTAAATAATTATTTTAGAGAAAATCGAAAAAAAATTTTTTATACATCAAATAAATGCTCTTAATTAACAACGATTATTAAGTTAATATTAGTCATGTTTATTTGCTAATGATAAGATATCATCAAAAATTAAATCCTCAAATAATAACAATAGCTATTTGTGTACGTTATTATCAGTAACTCGACAAACGTACGTATATTAAACAATGACTACTGTGTTATCCAACCGTGTACATCCAAGAGACAAACCTCTTCCTTTATTATTAAAACTTCCCCTTTCTATTTATGACATTTAAAAAAAAAATTAGAAAAACCAATCCTTAAAAAAAAAATTAATTCTATTTTTTTTTGCATTGGACAGTTCTGTATATGACGCATTATTTTTTTTTTACTACTTAATTCGGACAAAAAACTGAAAAAAAAAAATTTGAAAGGACATCGATATGACCCGTGTTTTCTGGTAGTTTGAACCTTCAGAAAACCGAAAAAAATCGTGAACAAGAAATCGGAGATAGGTGCCAAAAAGATTTTTCCACTTTTATGTCAAAAACTGCCTTTTTTCGTAACTGAGCTACCCGATTTTCGAAAATTTTTATTTTAGGGGTTTTTCACGGTATTTTTCGGGATTTTTGTTTAAAACAAGTTAAAACAAGTTCAAAACTAATAAAAAAAAGGATTTAGCATCGGTTTTTAGCAATATTTTGACATTTATGAGCTAGAAAACCTGTTTTTATTTTATGCTTTTTTTCAAATTTGGTTTTATTACTTTTTCATGCATCTTAGGCTGTTCTTAATCTATGTAAGAGTTAAAATGGTAAATATTGATAATTTTTAGTCCAAATTGATTGCTACATACCATTAAGATGCCCTAAAATAATTATTTTAATGCGCTACAATGATAGAACCCGAGAGTCCCAATTTTTTAATTCTTGTTAAAATGAAGTAATTATACTTTTCTATCTTAAATATTTTGTCTATTTTATTTTTATCTCTTAAAATATATTTTTCCAAGCAAATAAAACTCTATTTATTATTATATGCCCAAATATTTTTCATTTTTACACGTTTATAACCAATTTTTTCAATTTCATACAATACGTAATTTTTGACTTATACGTATTTTCAAGCTGTAAAATTAATTTAACAAGGGGAGTTCAATATATTAGTAACACAAATTACATCAAATGGTTATGAATGAGTTTATTATGTTGAAAAAATGCCGAATACCCTCCGTTCATTCCAATGGGCCTTCCGAGCCTAGAAACGCAGGGCTCAATGAAATAGGGTTTTTTGGTAATATTCAATGAAACGCTAAAACCTCGCAAGTTAACCAAAACTCTTCTAGTTGGTATCATTTTTTTGGTGTAAGTGTCACCTTTTAAACGACGTAAACCGCGATTTTTCATCATTAATTTTTTTATTAATGTAGCCAATTAACCAAATGGCCATTTTTGGCTAAAAATGACCAATTTTTAAATTGCTGCCAAATTTGCAATTTTTGACAAAAACGGGTTTTACAAGTCTCAAAATATTTCCGCAAGCTTTAAGTTACCAAAAATTTTTTACTCGTCTCATTTCCTTGAGCCGTTTTTAAGATACGGTTCTTCAAAGTTAACATTAAAAATTATCTTTTTATAAAACCATAAAATTGGGACTCTGACTTCAAATTATCATATCTGATTAACAAATAATTGAAAAAAGTAGAGTAAAGAATTTTTGGAAACTTGAAGCTTGCGGAAATATTTTGAGACTTGTAAAACCCGTTTTTGTCAAAAATTACAAATTTGGCAGCAATTTAAAAATTGGTCATTTTTAGCCAAAAATGGCCATTTGGTTAATTGGCTACATTAATAAAAAAATTAACGATGAAAAATCGCGGTTTACGGCGTTTAAAAGGTGACACTTACACCAAAAAAATGATACCAACTAGAAGAGTTTTGGTTAATTTGCGAGGTTTTAGCGTTTCATTGAACATTACCAAAAAACCCTATTTCATTGAGCCCTGCGTTTCTAGGCTCGGAAGGCCCATTGGAATGAACGGAGGGTATTCGGAATTTTTTCAACATAATAAACTCATTCATAACCATTTGATGTAATTTGTGTTCCTAATGTATTGAACTCCCCTTGTTAAATTAATTTTACAGCTTGAAAATATGTATAATAAGTCAAAAATTACGTATTGTATAAAATTGAAAAAATTGGTTATAAACGTGTAAAAATGAAAAATATTTGGGCATATAATATTTAATGGAGTTTTATTTGCTTGGAAAAATATATTTTATGAGATAAAAATAAAGTAGACAAAATATTTAAGATAGAAAAGTATAATTACTTCATTTTAACAAGAATTAAAAAATTGGGACTCTCGGGTTCTATCATTGTAGCGCATTAAAATAATTATTTTAGGGCATCTTAATGGTATGTAGCAATCAATTTGGACTAAAAATTATCAATATTTACCATTTTAACTCTTACATAGATTAAGAACAGCCTAAGATGCATGAAAAAGTAATAAAACCAAATTTGAAAAAAAGCATAAAATAAAAACAGGTTTTCTAGCTCATAAATGTCAAAATATTGCTAAAAACCGATGCTAAATCCTTTTTTCTATTAGTTTTGAACTTGTTTTAACTTGTTTTAAACAAAAATCCCGAAAAATACCGTGAGAAACCCCTAAAATAAAAATTTTCGAAAATCGGGTAGCTCAGTTACGAAAAAAGGCAGTTTTTGACATAAAAGTGGAAAAATCTTTTTGGCACCTATCTCCGATTTCATGTTCACGATTTTTTTCGGTTTTCTGAAGGTTCAAACTACCAGAAAACACGGGTCATATCGATGTCCTTTCAAATTTTTTTTTTTCAGTTTTTTGTCCGAATTAAGTAGTAAAAAAAAAATAATGCGTCATATATAAACGATTTTAGCGCCATCCGAGTATTATATGTTTTTTTAACATCGCTCTGTTAGTTGCCCGCCAACTCTTGTACTGTATATACGTTTTTTATTTTTCGAAAGATAAAGTGCGTTTATTTTTTTGAAAATGTGAATCTTTTTAGCAGTGATTTGGTGACAAATTTTGTGAATTTTTTGGTGTTTTGTGAAAAATTATTAATTTTTTGTGTGTAATTTTTAGTTTATTTACATACCGGCGAAATTGATTATTTATTCAAAACGTTCGTCGAATAATGGTACAAATTTAATATTATTAAATATTTTTTTTTACATTAAAAAAAATAAATATTTGAATTGGTATATAAAAATAAATGACATGACAATAATTTAAATACAAAATTTTTTATTATTATCTAACGATAATTATATTTGTAATTCTTTTGTTTTATACGTGAAATTACATAATGTAATTTCTGAGTAATTTAAAAAAAAATAATATTATATACACTAAAAAAAAATATTTTTATGATAAAAAAAAATTATATCAATAAATTTATTAAAAAAAATTGTTTATTTTTACTCGTGCATGATTCCTCACACATAAATTATGCAAGTACACTGCAGTTGTGTGTTAAATAAATAATTTTAGATAAAAAAATGAGTACGAATGTCCGGCTGACTTTTTGTATGTTTTTCCGGTTTTTAATAAAATTAGATACTTTTTGAGACTTGCATGTAGGACGAGATTAGATTACAAAAATATTTTATGGGATGAAAGGACCTTTTTTCTTTCTCCTGTGTAAATAATAAATTTTTTTAAGGATTTTTTACTATGCTCTTCTTGTATCCTTTTTAGATTCCAGACTTTGATCACATTAGTAATTTATGGACAAAGGACAAAAATATTAGTTTTTTTTTGTTAGCCTTGAAATTTTTTGATAATAAAATTATTTATCGTTTTTATGCATTTTTAAATATTTGCACGTTTTCTTTAACGTCTTTTTTACTTATCGAAAAATTCTTTTAAAAAATCTACAATCTTAATATTTTTTGTTTTATTTATTACAACAAATTAACGTTCAAAAAATAAAAGGAAGTAATACCAACACAAAACAGATAAAAAAACAGTGGGTATCACCCTTCGAGCAATCTCGCACCTGCGTTTTTTAACCTACCGGCACTTTACTTATGTAAAAAAACACACGTGTATTTTGGGGTTCTTTCTATAACAAAAAAGGGGGTGTACATTTTTTACCTGTAAATTTTGTATAGTAAAAATGAACAAGCTAGTGTTTTTTTATATACGTAATTTTTATTAAATTAATAGGATTAGTTTTTTTTGAAAAGCAGATGCTAAATTTTTTCTAAGCAGATTATTTTGATATCATGATTAAAATTTAAATAAAAAGTGAGTTTTTTTCTAATTAAAAATTTATTCTGAAGATTTGACAAAAGAAAAACTTATTTATTTGTTTAATTACATAAAAAAGTGTTAAGAAATCCCCAAGATTTGCAATAGAAAAATATTATGAGAAAATTATGAACAATAACTTGTGAAAGTTTGATTTAAATTTTTATTACAACCATGAGTACTTTTTACATTATTGTATATTAAAAAAAATATTTTTTATGTAAAATTACATAACATCTTAATTATTTAAATAAATATTTAGTTTTTCAATTTGAAATACAGAACGAAATTTACACATAGAAGAGACCCATTCATACTTGTCTCCATATTACAATAATAACAATAAGAAGTGGACCCTATTGTAAAGATTCAAGACGCCATCAAAATGCATATGATTGTGGTTTATTGTCATATTCATTTTTGGATTTTTTTATTTTGTCGTGTATGCTCTACTAATATACATTATTGAAAGCATCTGCCAAATAGGACAAGGGAAATAAAGAATATATTATAAAAAAGGTCTTTTATTTTCTCTAAAAAAAGAATATTCTAACAAGTGGCTTGTAAAAATAAATTTCATTATATTTTTGTCATGTGTCATTTATTTACTAATTCAAATATTATTTTTTGATCCACATTTACAAAAAAAATTTGTCAGCATATAAATATTTTTGTAGCAATGCAGTGATATTATGAAATTTTCACTTTATAGAGATTTTTTTTGTAACTTTTAAATCCAAAAGCTTAAATGTATATTTTCTTGAAAATCTCAAAGAGTTAAGCGGCTTTTTGACTATAGTATTGTTGTTTAGGTTATATGTATGAAATTGCATATCCTCTACTATACTAGTTTTATACGGTGCACTGAACTTTTCAATTTACATTTGCTTGTACGTATAGAAAACAGACTTTATTAGATGTACGAAAAACTTATATTACTTTTTTTTTTAGGAAAAATAAATTTTTTTTTTTTTTTTGAACTGGGTTTTATTACGTTTGAAATAAATTAACGGTTTAATTTTTTATGTAACTTTTTTGCTCTAATTAAATTTTTATGTAAAAAACAATTTTTGTTGAATGCCATTTTTTTTTGTTCTGAAGTAAGAAATTTTTTTTCAAAATATATGTGATTGTTTTTCAAGGTTTTTGTTATGTTACTGAAGGACAATGTTTTTTATTATTGTTTTTGATTGTATAACTAAAATTATTTATTTATTTGTAAAATTGTTATAAATGAAATTAAATTTTAACTATTGAAATAGTTTTGGGAACTTATACTGAAAAAGTTTTTTAATAATTTCAAAAATTCTGAAGCTTATGCTTGTAGAAAATCTGGGAAGTCTTGATACCTTCCAAGAATTCACGCTTTTAAAAGCTTAAAAAAAATTTTACAAAGCTTAAATTTCTGAATTATTAACTTGAGAAATGCTTAAAGGTTTTCAGGCTTAATAAATTCTCAAAAACTTACAAAAAAATTGGAAATTCTTGGAAGATTCTAAGACACTTCTTGGTAGTTTTTGAGAGTTTATAAGCTTGAAGATCTTTATAAATCACCATCCTGCAGTCCTAATCAAACAATGTTTTTACCGCCGTTTACCCGCGCTTTTTATTTTAAAGCGCGGGTAAACGGCGGTAAGCTCAATTTCCGTCTATACTAACAATTTTGGGCCAAAAATGGAACTGCAGTTTATTGACTATAACAGAAAGAGTTCCTTGAAAAAAAAACACCTTGTTTAAAAAAAAATTAAATTTTATAATAATTAATTAGAAGTTAATCTAAAGTAATTAAATGCTGTTACTAGTCATTATTAATAGTTTAGCAATTCAAATAAAATCTGTTGATTGCATATAAATTTATAAAATTAAAATTTAAACTCTTTAATTAATAATTGGAATAAAGGACTACTACTGATCATTTAAAAAAAAAACTTTTTTTAAGTAGTAAAAGTCAACGTATTGTGAATACCAAATTATTTTAAAACAAAAAAACAGTATATAAAAAAATAATAATAGCCTACAAGAAACGATAAAAATCTCTGCCATGCATCCTTATCCGCAGATATTATTAGAACTATATATATAGAACAAAAAAAAAGTTAAAATTTTTTTAATTCCAAACACATGTAAATTCTTTGAAATTATGAATTACACATACGTTTCTATAAAAAAAAATTAACTCGTCTATTTGTACCAAATGCGGAAATAGCCCATAAAAGGGATATTTTATTTTAACATCCGCATGCTACTATTTTCTTCAAGATTAAATGCATATGTGGCTTCTAAAACTTTTTTTTTCTTTCTTACATACTCGTATAATTTTTTATTTCATAGTTGTTGAGAAAAAATAAAGATTTTATATAAAAAAAAAGTAGCGACATTCTTAACGCGTTTATATATTTTCGTGACGACTTTATAATGTAAAAAAAAAGTTTTTCAAGTGACGGAAAATTCTAAGGGTTATAAACGTCATTTTCTTTATGTATAAAAAATAAGGTCATACTTAATTGTATAAAACTTGATGAAAAATGTTTATATTTTTTGCTTCTTCTCAGATATTTTTTGATAAAAATCTTTATGCAATATATTTTAATTAGAAAAAAAAAAAGGAATTTTACTATTTAACGACTACTAACTGACTAACCATTTAAAATATTCCTTTTATTTAACAACTTCATTCTTTCCTCTCTTCATCTGCATAAAACAAAATGACGTAATTCAAATAATATTTTTTAATGAAAAAAAAATTCTTTCTCTTTATATGTGTTTCTGCATTTTATTTTTATTAATAAAATTATAATATTTTATAATTAAAACTAGTAGCAATTTAAAACAAGTGCAAAAAAAAGACGCTCACGCATTTATTTATACTTTTTTTACGGTATTATGAGTTTTTCCTTTAACGGATTTGAAAAATGTGTATTATTATTATTGCAGATAAAAAAAACAAAAAAGGTTTATAGTTTTTATACGATAGACTGGTTTTTGTATTTATAACATTTAGTTTTATTGAAGCAATTTTTTTTTTATTTTACTCTTTTGTTGGGGTTTGGTTGTTTGCGTTTTGTGGTTTTAAATAAAGAAATTTTAGGAGAGTTAGGTTAAACTTTTTTGCAATCTTCATTTATATTTTAGGGTTTTTGGAGAATCTAAAAAGTAGGAATCATTAATTCGGGAAGTTATTACCTGGATGTTCGGGGTTTTTTTAGGTAATCTTGGGTTTCAGATATAGCCCGAAATTTTTTGAAAAAGGATTGCAGAATAGAATGAATCGAAAAATTCACTGTCTAAAAATTCTAAAAACTAAAAAAAACCCCGAGATTTTGGATTGGGTACCTGATATTTCAGATAACCACACACCCCTTCTTAAAGAACATTAGACTTGAATTCTCCAGAAACAAGTCGTGAAATTTTAAATGGAGCTTTAGGGTTTCAAATTAGATTCAGAAACTCCAAACCGAAATACCTAATTTTACAATAACTTAAAAATGAAAATTAGAAAACAAAATCTTAATTAAAATATTTTAAACTAATTTTAAAATTATTGCAAGTTTTTAACAGTATTATATTTATACTTTTTAAAATAAGTTTCTGTTAATTTTTATAATATTATAAATTTTAATATTTGTTACGTCCAATTATAAAATTTACAATAAAAAATTTTTTTCGACCTTGTTGGACCAATAATAAATCTTTTCGATTTATAACTGTAAACTCACTTTTTTGATACATGGATATAATCTATATCTCTTTTAATTAACGTACCCAGTAGTTTGCTATTCATCAAGAAAAACATGTAATACTTTTAGTTTATTTTTAACATTTGTAGATGGCGTAATTTTTTCTCGTACAAGAAATGCGTTAGTAACTATATATAAGATCTATTCGTTGCTATTAATTTTTGTATAATTTATTTTATGAATCGAAATATATATTATGAAATACTTAATCTTTAAAGCTTGTAGACTCGCTTTAATCGTAAATGAATTTTCTGAATTGGGAAAATTTTCTATGAATTGCATTATCTTTGTCAGATTAAAAGATTGAAACGTGCAATGTTATTTAGTGTCTTATTAATTTTGGTTTATACTTTATAATTAATAATCATTTGGAATTTCAATACTTATTTTGTAAATTTAAAATTCAGCTTCAAATTTCAAATAAAATTATACAGTAAAAGTATTATTAGGTTTGTTCTTGTTGTCCTTAAAACCTAGAACTAGAGCAAAATTGAGGTTATAAACTAAAAAAAAATGCGCGTTCTTTTTCATGGCGGTAATTCAAAAAGGAAAACATTTTTTTGGAATAACATTTTTTAGAACAAAAATTAATTGTCAAATCGTGTTTAATCTAGCTTTTTTTCGGTAGCATTAAGTAATCTATCATTTAAAAAAAAAAATGTAATCAAAATTTAATTAAGTAACAATCAAACCTAAAAAAATGTTAAATAATCGCGCATTTTTCTGGTTTTACTCGAGTTTCACATTTTTAGGACGAAAAGAACAGACCTTTTACTAAATGTTAAATATTTATTTCGACTCAATGTTTTATTTAGGTACTTCAAACTTCGAAAATTCTAAATTACATTTTTTAACAAATGACAACAGTTCATTAATCAGAGCTTTAAAAAAAATTTTTATTTTTAGAAAGTAAAAACAGTACAATATTGAT
Source organism: Anagrus nilaparvatae (assembly GCA_022575985.1). Lineage (NCBI taxonomy): Eukaryota > Metazoa > Arthropoda > Insecta > Hymenoptera > Mymaridae > Anagrus > Anagrus nilaparvatae. The sequence goes on along the minus strand of JAKSXM010000238.1, from coordinate 6,003,081 downwards.
ATTATTTATTACAAAAAACAGAACATACATGAAAATTATAATAATTAATAATAACATTTGGCAAGCTATGATTACACGACATAAAAATTAATACTTTCCCTTCGCATAAATAAACTAAAAATATTTATTTATTAACGTAATAAACAACGATTTAAAAAAAAAAAAATGAAAAATTATTTAATGTCGTGATATTTTAACAAGTGTTTTATTATAAAAAGTTTTATAGTTCGACATAAAATCTTTTTGAACCAAACTGTAGGTATATAAAGACTTCATTGATTATTTCTATATAAGTTTGCGTGTTATTTAAAAGACGCATATAGATTATCAGTAAAACGTTCGCTTAGTTAACCTGATTTTTCTAAAAAAAAATTTTTTTTTTTTACAGAAAATTAACAATTGACAGGTTTTTTTTACAAACTGAAATTTGATTCTTTATTGTATTTTAAAGTATGCTAAAGATATTATAACCCACGTAAAAAGATACCTCATTATTCGAGGGGGTGTATCAAATTGAAACTTGTATTTATTTTAAATACAGGAACTTTTTTTTGTTGCCAGGTATATATCAACTACTTCCGCTTTTTTAGGTTCTCAAATTACAAAAATAGTAAGAAATTTTCGTTAAAAAACAGTATTTTTACTAAGAAAATAATTTTGTTAATTTTTTACAGTTTTTTTTAAAATTCTAATTATTTTTTCACTAGAATGAACAACGAGCATGCAATAGTAGTTTTAAAAAATCCAGTTATTTTTGTAATATTTATAGATAGTACAGAGAAAAAGCAGAAGAATTGTTTAACACATCTGGTTATAATTATTTACGTAAACTGACCAGGTTAAAATAACAAAACGATATTTAAACTTGTAAATATTATTGTTATATATCGTCTAAAATCAATTATTTTAATATAAATTGCGTGTTTTTTAGGTCAAAAATTAAATATTTCAAGTAAGTTTAATTAAAAAACATTTATAAATGCATTTAATCGTACACCACATAAATTAACTCACGTCATAGATTTTAAATTTACATGACGTAGGTACATATTAACAAATTTATCAATCTATACACTTTTATAGTTAAATTAAATTAGAAAAAAAGTGTTATTTTCAATGTCAAAAAATAAAAAATGTCATTATTTATTAATATCTTGTAAACTTTTACTTCAAGGTTCAAAAATTGGTAATAAATCATATTAGTTTTTTTTAGCTAATCGATTGATAATAGTTAAAGTCATTATTTACACATTAATTTCGTCTTGATCTTTTAATATGCATTGATTTTTGACTTGATAAATCATAGTAATAAAAATAGGTAATTATCAAGTTAATTAAAGCCTATGAATAAAGATTAATTATTTCGTTCAATCGAGAAGCAAAAAAGGTTAATAAAACAATTTTTTTTTAAATATTAACACACAAGCAATAAATTTTTTGAAAAAAAAACATATTTTCTTTTGATGATAATAAATATTTTTTATATAAAATATCAAAATCTACTCATGTTTAAAAATAAAAAAAGTCAGTGTGCCTGAATTTACACTATAAAGTTTATTGATGAAAATTTATAGTATATGAAGCTTGAGCTGTTAATAGATAAATCTTTATATATATAGTTTGTACGTTATGTATGTTAGTAAAAAAAGTAAATTTTTTTTCATAGTAACACGTTCAATACATAAAATCACATATATATTGCGAAAAGTAGCCATAAAAAAGGGATTTTTAAGGTTATGTGATTTTTTTATTGGAAAAAAATTGATAATTTATAATATACGAATTTATTATTGGATTGAGCTTTAAATTTAATTAAATTAAATATTTATAAATGAAGAGTGAATTTCGTCAATTATACTGCCGAATTATATTGCTTGAATTTTTAAGCAATATAATTTAATAGTCACTTACATGGAGCATGTTTACTTTGAATTTACAAGTAATATTATATTTTTTGAGTCCCTAACCCAGATTATTCTATTTTTCAAATTAGTCCCCAAATACTAATGACCCCTCTCTAAAAACGTCAATTTTTGAATACGTCCCCCTGAAAATGATAATTTACCCCCCCCCCCCTTCCTATTTTGGAAGTCTTTTCCAAGTACTCCCCCCTATGAATATGTTCCATGTTAAAATAACTTGAAAGCAACAAAATTTGGGATATCTGGTGCAGAATTTTTTGGATCAACTTCTCTGTCGCTGAATGAAAATTTCGGAAATTTCTTTGTTTAGAATTCGGTTACTTTCAATTTATTTATTTTTATTACATTTGCATTTTGTCCAAAATTTCGCACCAAAAATAGTCTCTAACAAAAAAAAAATAAACTCAAAAATTTAAATCTTTATTAATAATAACAATAATAATATAAAATATAGGTTTTGATCTAGTTATTCCAATTAATCAAATTTAATCGCACGTCATTCTAAGAATTAACTCTGAATCGTAATTATTGTCTGGGTTCATTTGACACAACTTTTATAACAATCATTATATTACTTCATTTCTTCTTCTTTATTATTATAACATTAATCATATTTATCATTTATATACTCTCTTTCTTTTTAACTTAAAAGGAAGTTCATTTTTTACATGCTTTATTTTTCGTTCAATTAAAAAATAAACATAGTACTTACTTTCTTATAATTCAAGTAGTTATAAAATTCAAGTATTAAAAAATAAACATTAATACTTTTTTATTTTTTTCAAAGACTTATTGTCATGTAAAAAAAATTTTTATAATTCATAAATTTTTATGTTTTTTTTACTAACGCTATTTTCTTTTTGATCTTTTTAAAATGCGCTAAAATAATGCAGTAAAAAGTTTTTTTTTTACAAAAGAAAGTAAGCTCACGAATCATTTCTTTTTCCGCGTACAGTAATATTTTAAATTATGTAAGATATTATGTATATTTAAATTTTTACAGAATATCTTTTCACAAAAGTTTTTCAACTTCATTTTATCCCTCATTTTAAATCAGTTTTTCACTGAGCTTTACGAAAAGCTTCGAGAGGCTCAAAAATGTTAAAAATTTTGTTTCAAATTCTGATTCATGTAAAAATTTAATATATGTAGTACAATGCGTAGAATTTTAATGTAGTATTTCAGAAAAATGGGTTGTTTTGTCTAAACCAGATTCAAAATTTTAAAATGAGATTTTCTTGTCAACAGCTACACTACTTTTCAGGCAAAAGGTCGCAATAATTGTAAAATTTTTACTAATTTTGTACCTAACTAAGCAAAAATTATCGCATAAATCTTGAATATAACGTTTTAGATATTTGTACTAAAAATTTATGACTAAATAAGGCTAAAATCCATAAATTATTTTGAATATTTCATATCTGACCAGACAAAAAATTTCCCCAGGACAAAAAAATAAGTGGCGTCAAACCATTTAATAATATAAATACGAATAAAAAAGACTTAAATTGACAATTATTCGACTGTGCAAAAAAGAAAAAAAAGTAGCCCATTTACAAACCCGCCAGCTCATAAAAGCATAAATTACATAATTTTTTATACTTTAATAATTGCAAATACTACATTTATGTAATAATAATCAAAGAAAATTTTAACGCTATAAAATGTTTTTTTCTTTCGTTTATTATAGATTTCATTCTTATATATTTAACATGCCCGTTTATAAATAAAATTACAAACTATTTTTAAGCTGACGAATATACAAACTCTGTAACATTTCGTTAAAACACAAACGTGTTAACCTTCTCGAGTTATGTTATAAGAATTCAAATAGCAAAATATTACAATTTTTTTTATCTTATTACGGTTAAAATATTATTTTTATGCAATAATAATTTATGAAGAAAGAAAAATAAGTTATATATATTATTGCGTTATTAAAAAAAATTAACTTTTATGCATTTAAATAATATCCACTTTTTAAATTTACAAGAAAATCATAAAAATTAATAATATATAATGCAAGTTTTAACGATACGCTCTGAATTTTTCCTTTATAAAAATTTATATCCGATTTATTATTTATTTATTTATTTATGTTTAATCTTATAAAAGGAAGATAAAAAAAAATTATGATTTTTTTAACTCGTGAGTGTGTGTGGTGTGGTTTATAAATAATAATTACATATTATGATGCATATGCCTATGCGTTGTTATTATAAAAATCAACCTTTGGAAATAATTTTAATTCATAATTTTATAAAATATTCGCTATTACTCATTATTTATTTCTTAAACAATTAGCGAGTTTATTATCATTTAAACTAAATAATTAATGAGTTGTAAATATAAATAATAATTGTGTTTTTTTTTATTAAAAAATGCATTATTTTAATGTTTAATGCGATGATAATGAGCGGTTTTGGTTTTAAGGTAATCTAACCTAAAAATATAGCTATTTGCTAGCTAAGGGACAAAATAAAGGTTTTGTTAGTGCTAACATGATACAAACGCACAATATTTGGCTTTATAATTTGATGAATGACTAATTTTGAACGATTTTTTAATGCTAAATATGATTCCCGGTTCGTTGTCTAACTTTTTAAACTTTTGAAGTATTTTAACCTAAAAAACTTAAAATTTCGATTTTCACAGTTTTTGATGTAAGGGACTGTTCAACTATGATGTCACGGCGGCAGACGGAGGGAGGGGTTAGAGATTTGTGACAAAATGTGACAGGGAGGGAGGAAGGATAAAATATGACTGTGATGTCACATATTTTGAAAAACAAAAAATATTTTAATACTATATTAAAAATTATAAGTTTGGTTGCAGATTTTGATTCCGTTTAATAGAATATTTAATACTTTGTTTGATTACCCACTTAAATCTCATCCTAGCAGAAAAATTGGAGTTTATTGAAACCCAGTGGTTTTAAAACTTGGTATGGAAAATCAACACTGGGTTTCAATAAACTCCAATTTTTCTGCTAGGATGAGATTTAAGTGGGTAATCAAACAAAGTATTAAATATTCTATTAAACGGAATCAAAATCTGCAACCAAACTTATAAAGCATATCAGTTGTTTTTTGAGATTTAATTACAAACCAAATAGTATGAAACGCACATTTTTACTTTTTAAAGTTTTTTTTTTAGCCGATATCAGTTATTTTTTAATATTTTTAGATATTAATAAAATTTAATATTTAAATACTGGATACAACTTTTAAATTGCAAAAATTTAATTCTGCAATTAATTATTTAATAAAATGTTTGATTTGAAAAATTTATTGCATTTGTTTAATTCTGAATTTTAGTTTCGAAACTTAATTTTTCAATGAATTTTATTAATAATCAATATAATTTTATAATGGAAAATTTTCAATTAGTAGTACACAAATTTCATCGCAAAAGAAGCTTACTTAAAAGTTTATATAAATTTTTAAATTTCCGCGCTTATTTTTCCCGCGCTGTATATAGTATAGTACCAGTAATATACATATAGAAATATATATATCTTCTTTGATAATATGAATATGAATGCTATATACAGTATATACACTATTTCATTTTTATAAATAAGGATAGAGAAAAAGTCTCCCCTGAACTCTAGAGATGGAGATATATAAATTACTAAGCATAAGAAAAAGAAAGAGCACAAAGTTAGATACATTGGAACAAGATAAATTAAAAATTCTTTTTATTAAATAAATAATATGTTTTACTACAAGGATTTTGGATTAATATAATTTAATATGTTTTTGTAATTTAATTAACTGCAGAAACTTAGATTTGGTATTATTTTAAACAAAAAAATAAAAAAATAAATAATCCTTCAGGTTAGATAGAACCTTTTTAATGTATATTACAGTAAGCTACGTTAGTGCGAGTATGAAAGTATGAAACGGGTCGCACTACCGATGCTCCTGTAATTGTCTAAGAGAATCTTAAATCATACTGAGCTAAATCATACAGCTTTAAAAACCATGTTTACTATCATGTAACTTAATGGCCCATATGCTATTAATTATAGCGTTATATAACACGAAAGATTTTTTTCTTTTAATATTTAAATCAAAATTATTATTTTTGAAGATATTTGAAAATAAACACGACAAATATGTTTATCACGGAAGACCCCCTACACGTATATTCTTAGATATGATATAGTATTTAAAATATAGGATATTATAAGTATTTATTAATTTATTAAATGCATGTGTTTTATTAACCCATAAGCGCCTAATCGACAATTCTTGGACAAATGAATATTATGGTATGAAAACACGAGTATTTTGGGCTGAAAATCTCACTTAGTCGGTATTTTTTATCGCTCTTTTCATTTTCGAAGTCTGTTTTCATCTACGACACTTGGGTAATGAAATATCAACCCTTAAAGTAGGTTAAAATCACTATAAAATAGTCAAATTAAAAAAAAAAGTTACTGTAGGCAAAAAAACAAGTTTCTTAATGTTGAAAATTATATATTTCACTTTCCAAAAGGTAAAAGATGCAACTTTATGTATTTTGAGCACATTCACCCTCTCGAGGGGGTAAATATTAGGGCTAAGGGAGTGGATTTTACAGATGTATAAAAAATGAAAATTTTTAGCTGTAAACATTACACTGTAAAAAGTAACTTCCTTAAATTAACAACAAAATTAAAAAATTTTCGAAAAATTAGTAAATTTCAAAAAAATTTTTAAATATTCAAAAAAAATCGTAAATTTACTGAATTTAGTAAATTAATGAAAAATTCGAGTATCCTCGATTTTTTTTTCTGAATGGAGGACTTGCATGGATCGGAATTTTAATGATTTTTTTGCATAATTTGAAACTAGATCAAAAAATAATAGATACGTATTTTTGTGTTTTACAAAAAAATGAAAATTAAAAAAGTGATGACGTCACGCCTACCTTATACAAATACATTGTAAATTTTCGTAATATTAAAAAAAAAAATACGTGTCTAATACTTTTTTAATTATTTCAGATTATGCACAAAAATTACCAAAATTTTGACCCATCCAAGCCCCCTATTCGCAAGAAAAATTGATAAATTACAATTTTTTTTCAAAAATTTACAAAAAATAGTTTTAGTACTATTTGTTTCGTGCAATTTTAAAAAATTTTTTATTAAATTTTGTTTGTTACCACCTTGTTGGAACATCTTGTTAGACAATAATAAATCCTTTCGGGTCATAAATCGTGAACATATTTGTGAATTTAAAACATTTTTCGTAAGTTCACAAAAAAAAATCGAGTATACTCGAATTTTTTGTTAATCCACTAAATTTAGTAAATTCACGATTTTTTTCGAATATTTAAAAATTTTTTTGAAAATTTACTAATTTTTCGAAAATGTTCCAATTTTTTTGTTAATATAAGGAAGTTACGTGTACCTAGTAGATACTTTTGGTCGCTCTTTCCATTTCTGAAGTCTATTTTTACCTAAGAACCTTGGGTAATGAAATATCAAACCCGAAAGTAGGGTAAAATCACTAACATTGTAAAACTTTTAATAAAAAATTACTGCACGCAAAAAAAAAGTTTCTTAATATTGGAAATTATATTTTTCACTTTCCAAAAGGTAAAAGATGCAAATTTATGTATTTTGAGCACATTCACCCTCTCGAGGAGATAAATATTTGGGCTAAGGGGGTGAAATTAATATTTTTAGCTGAAAACGTCACCTAGTAGGTATTTTGGATCGGTATTTTCAATTCCAAAGTTGGTTTTCTTCTACAATCCTTAGGAATGAGATAACAACCCCTAAATTAAAAAAAAACCACTAATATTGTAAATTATTTTGCATATATTAACAATATAATATTAATATAAAAAATAAAATATTTTATAATCATAAAAACTTTAAAAAATGTATATAATTTGGTGAAAAAAAATTTTTCAATATTTATATTTTCATAAATTTTTAAGAGGGGTCTACAAAAGACTGCGTGACATCATTTTACAGGGAGGGCTTTGCTGAATGTGACAGGGTTGGATACGGAGGGACGAAGGGGTAAAAAACCTTAAAAAAAACGTGACATCATAGTTGAACAGTCCCTAATACAATTTTAAATTTATGGCCGAAAATTCGTGAATAATTTTGCATGTTAAATATGTTTTCTAAATTCATTTTCGATTTAGAATTTCGAGCTATTATAGCCTGAATGTCAATTTAAAAAAAAAACCACCATATTTATTTTTTAGGTTAGGAAATTTAAAAAGTAAAATTTTATAGCTCCACCGGAATAAAATTAAATAATTTAGTTAAATTCACTCCAAAAAGCACTGTACAAAAAAAAACTTGAACATTTGTTACGTTTCTGCAGTAGAATTTCATTTAAAGCTTTTTAAAAAGCTTCAACTCAACCATCCCCTAACTACAAACAACAAAATTTTCCAAAATATGTTAATTAAGTTTTTGTTAATTATTAACGCTTTGTCAATTTCATAAATCGAATAAACTTTTTCAGTTCTCTCTACCCCCAATATCAGACAAAATTTAATTATACTTTGACTATTATACTGTGATAAAGTTAGTTTTCCGGGTTAATTTTGGCCTACATAAACATAACCTAAACGTTATCAATAATTTCATAACCTATAAAACACGACACACTGCTTTGATAAAATAAATAAAAAAACCCTTATATATAATAATATGCTCTAAATAATAATAATCATAATAATAATAAAAATTGTTTAAGTTGTTTATTATACAGTACAACAAAGAATGTAAGTGTGTGTGTATTATTAATATAAAAATAGACACATTATTGTATCGTTAACCTAGAAAAAAAAATTATAATGTATTAAGATGGCTTTCCCTACTGTTACTATTATTGTTATTTAAATACTTTTAATTTTATATTTATGAAAATTAAATGTTAATATGAAATTTAAGTTGCTAAAGTTTTCTGAACTATAAATATGCACATTTTTTATTACTAGTTCGTTGAAAGTAGTATATGAAATTTTCTTGGAAAAATTATATGTACCTATTTTTTAAAAAAATCTATTATTATTTGTAAAAAATGAGGAAATGTTAGTGAAAAGCACACAAAGGATCGATAATTTTATTTAATTTTTTTATTGATAAACTATATTTTCTTTTACGTAGGTTTTTATGACTCTATAAAAATTGTTTGTACAGTACACTGCTCTGCTATATTTTCATTGATTTATTTATACGTGTAAGGGTTGCTATAAGTAGTTTTACTTATTATGGATTTTTTAATTCAAAAAAATGCTGACAAGTTTTTATGTGGATCACACTGTGGTATTTTTTAAATATAATTAGGAAAATTTCAAAATTATTTTTTCAGATTAGAACTTGTTAGGAGACATAATATAAATCTAACCAAAAAAATTAAAAGTGTAAAAAATTATAAAAAAAAATTGAAAAAATGATAGATTTTTAAAGAAAAAAGTTAAAATAAAACTAGTTAAAAGCAAAAGATAATGCATCAATCTATAACATCTACATCAGAAAGTGCATCACCAAGTGGACGTCGTTTATCAAGAAGTTTTCATTCTTGTTTAAGAGGTGCTGATCACGATGATATTGAATCAGGTATATAATAAAAATAATATTTAATTGCATAATATTTACCGTTGGATCAAGAAAATAAAATAATAATAAATGATCGTGATATAAGGATAAGCACGTGTCATTTTAAACCAGATGGTATTAAAATTGTTCTTGTAGTAAAAAAACATATCCATCTATGATTTCTCACGTAAATATAATGATTGATTAATAGTAAGAAATTTTTGTGGTTAATAAACGGTATCAGGTTTTTATACTTTTTTTTATTGTAATTTCCTGAAAAAAAAATTGCTCTTTATTATTATTATGCATCCATGTAGGGTTCATCTTTTAATATAAAAATGCCTTTTTTTTCAAAACATGAAAGTGTATTATGATGGTTGGCTGCTTTAGTATAATTACAATGTTGGCCATGAACTGAACCATATAGTACATTGTATATTTTTCCACCGATATTTCTGACCTTCGTGCTTATGATATAAAAAAAAATTTTTATTTTTTTAAAAGTTTAAAATTCTTTATAAATTATATTGATGATGAGAGATGCAAAAACTAAAAAAAAATTTATATATTACTTATAGGCGTGTCAATGATCGTAAACCTCATTCTTGGGTTTCAAGTGTAGGGACATCGAGAATATAAAAGAACAATTGTTATTATATGGGTGTTTGCAACATTTATTTTTATTCTGGAATATAAATAAAAATAAAGGTACTTATCGTATATACCTTCTTTTTTCTTCAAAAATCTACTTCTCAAGGTTTATTTTTTATGAAATAAGATCTTATGCAAGAATTTAGCTCATTTTTTTAAAAAAAATAAGGCTTTTTTTAAAGATTGTAAAGAAAGTGATTTATTGTCATTTGTCTTGAAATCAAAAGATCGTGTAAGTAAAAAATTTTTTTTAAGTTATAAGATACAAAAAGTTTTCAATTTTTTTTCTGACATTTATTCAGCATTTAAAAAAATTGCGAAAATTACTTATTGTTTGGGAAGGTATAACTCAAACTGAAAAAATACATAATTTAAATTTTCAGGTATAATATTTTAGAAGCATTTTTTTATAGGTCGTTAGATAATTTTGAAATTCTCAAAACTTTGCAGAAATATTCAAAGTTTCTGAAAGATAGACAAAAAATTACAGAAGTTAATAGTTCAGTCAAATTGCGGGCTATAGGGGTTATAAGGGACTCTTGGGGTCCAGGGAGCAAGGTGGGGGCCACCCTGATGGGGGCCAAGGGGACGAAGCCTCTCTTGATGGAAAAGGCAGGTTTTAATAGTATATTTACGACTCGTATCCAGAAAAATAAAGAATTTTAGTTTCTCATAGAGGAAAAAATATCAAATGAACAAGTACTTAATTTACAAGGAAAATGAATGGAAGCTTTTTATTGACTAGAGTAAGAGATGCTTAAAAGCAGAATTACTTTATAAGAAAAATGTTTATTCTTGGATACCTGTGGCTCATTAAGTTAACTTGAAAGAAGAATATTGTAACATGGAATTTTTTTCAGAAACTAAAATATAATGAACATCAGTGGTAGATTTGTGGAGATTCAAAAATGACTATAATATTGCTAGGTCAACATTCAAGATTCTCATAGAGGAACCATTGTTATAGGTGTAATTTTTATTTTTGATTTTTTGGCATATAAACACATTTCAAAAATTACAATTTTAGCAGAAATTTTGAAATCGGTAATTTTTAGCTAAAAATGGACATTTGATTTACTAACAATAGCGATGAGAGAATCAGTGATAAAAAATTGCGGTGTACGGATATTGAAAGGTAGAACTTATTTCAAAAAAATTAGACCTAATAGTAGTACTTTGGTAGATTTGCAATATAGCAGCGTTATTTGGAAAATCGCCTAGAAACCCTATCTTATAACACTGTTATGAATTGAGCCCTGCGTTTCTCGGCCCAAAAGGCGCATTGGAATAAACGGAATGAATTCTGGGTATTTTTCAAATATCTTTAGGTCATCTATAACTAAAAAATAATTGTAATTTACGTTCCAGATGTTCCGAATATATACGATTTTTGTTATTTTAAATTATAATTTTATTTAGTAAAAATTTGTTGCTAAAATTGATTAGAATTTATAGTTTTAATTGACAAGTATACTCATTTTGCAAACTCTAAACATCATGCAAGGTTAAATATAAGTTCTAATCAATTAATTATTAACTTTCATGCACACCCAATTCTAGTAACCAAAATTTTCTTAGGAGTGCGCCATTTTTTTGAAAAATGTTACATTTCTTAGAAGCTTCCAAGAATTTTTTTAAAAGTTGCTAACTATTGATTTATTAAAGACCTAACTATCGTAAAAACTACTTAAAGTCCGTAAAAACTTTAAATAAAATTTCGAGATTTCCTGGAACTTTCCAAGAAATTTTAAATTTCTCAGAAGTTTCCGAGAATTTCTGAAAATAAAAAATTTGTAAAATTATTTCACCGCGAAAATTCAAATTCAAATGATGCTGAAAAAATTCCTACCTTACCATAGGTTAAATTTTAAAGTAATTAGCAAGTATAAAAACTGCTTTATCAACAGTAAGCAATTCCTCTGTTATTGCATAGTGGCGCCTCCTTTGAAATATTCGCGAATAAATCGCAAATTTTATTATTGCAAAGATAATAAAACATATATATTTATACATTATTATCAATAAAATATTCCAGGTACATCCAATAAAAAATAATAATCTACATGTTATTCAAGTAAAATTTATTAACTGCAAATGCAATATAATTACAAGTTAATTTAATATAAAATGTATAGTATTACTTTATCAATAAAAAATGATTATTTCATTATGTTTTTACCATTAATATCTAAAAAAAAAAAAATTATAGGTACTACATGCGAATGTAATAAGATTTTTCTCGTTGTTCATAGAGATCGTAATCTACATGGCGCCTGTCTGCTGGCGTTTTTTAATGGGTTCCCTATATTATTTAAAGTTAATATTGCTGAAGGCGTGATAATAGTGTCATGTTAGAAAAAGATTTCTTATCCATAAAGTTAAAAAGGATTGGTTTATATTGTACGAAGTAAAAAAAAAATTATTATGTTGTTTATGATAATTGTTATTTCTATTATAATTGATGTTATTTGATTTAAGCTGTGTTGAGATGAAAAATTTTATTATGTACTAATTTTTTTCCTCGCATTCTAGATAATATAATGATAGTCTGGAGGGATCATTTTTAAAGAGTTATATTTCGTGTGAATTATGTCTACTCTAAACCACATCAGAGTCACATACTTCTTATTATCTTTTATTTTTTTCATTCTCCTGACACTCTTTTTTTTATTTTCTTTTCATCTCGAGAGATACAAACATATTATAAAACAAGCCCATTCGTTTCGTGACCCCTTTGAGTTGTTATCCTCATCTTCCATTCCTTCATCTTTTAGTCGTTGTTGTTGTCGTTCCCACTTTTTTTTTTAATCCTTTCATTTTATGTTAAAAAAATATTCTAAATTTTTATCAGTATTTCTCATTCTGCACATAAAATTAAGCGAAATTTTAGTTACTTTTTCAATGTAATATAAAATAAAATTTATAGTATAAAACACGAAAGAGATAAATTAGAATCATATCATAAAATGTTAAAATCATCAAGCTAAAGTGCCAACATCTGCAATAGACGTTTAATATTATAGCAAAAGCAACAAAAAATTAAAATTAATATAATGTAAAATATAAATGAGCATAAAGGTCAGGGTTTTTTTTGCGGCTTCTTATAAGTGGTTCTTGTATTTATGTACTGTCCCGAGGCTAACATCCATTAGTCAGTCGTCTTTTTGAAAAATAAAAAGTTTTTCTTCTCATTTCTTACAATAATAAAGTAACATATTGTAATTTAATATATTTTTCTTTTAATTTTAAATATTAGAATGTGGGGTGAATCATGTGAAATTTAATTTCAGGGTGTGACATGTTAATAAAGGATCCGGGTTATCAATTTCTAAAATAGAATTTGTGAAAAATAGAACAATTATTTTTAAATCTTCGAATTAGCAAATTTTAGGCTCGACAAATTTTGAAGATTTTAATTTAAAATAATTAATATTTGAAAATAAATTTCACGCTATTCACCCCACGTAAAATTCTATCCTATTTAAAAATTTACACGTTATTTATTATTTGTAATAAAAAATGATAACTAATATTTTTACTTTAGAAAAACTCGATTATTACAACTATTAATAATAATAAATTCTACATATATATATTTCTTTAAAATTAAAAATAAATAAAAAAATGTCAACAGGAAATTTGCAAAAATAATAAAAAAAAGAAAAATTTATTTACTGGACATCACATATGCAAATAAACCGGAAATCACACATTGATCATGTAAAGTACAACCGTTATTTCCTGCGTACAATTTTTTATACACACATACTTACTTTGATTGTAATTTTTTCTTTTTTCCTTATCAAAGTTTTTTTACGTATGAGAGAAAATATTATTATTAGTTATTATTTTTAATTTATATCAGAGCATAAATTTTGAATAATTAAATAGTTTTATTTTTCGTTATATCATATTATTATTGCAATTATTTTATTGCATATGAAAATTTCTCACTATTGTTTTCTGTGATTTGGATTGTAATAGGAAAAATTTTTTGTTTTGTTTTTCTTTTATTTTTCTGTGAAATTAAATTGATAATTTTGTTTTGATTTATATTTCCTTTATGTCAATTTTACTATTTTTATTTTGCAAAATTTTTTACAATTTTTTTTTTAATTAATTAACATTCTTTTTTAATTTCGTGTTTTTCTTTTTTTATCATTTTTGAGCAATCTAATTCTTTAGGTGATTTGTTTTCATCACAATTTTTAGAATTTTTTCTTAATTTATCTAATTTTTCATTGTGTTTTCTTTGTCTTTCTAAATAATACAATGCCATTGGACATGCTGGATTTGGATGTGCTTTACAATCAGGACCTTCAAAATAAATTTATTTTTAAATACCGAAAATTTTTTAAATAAAAAATGTTAAAATTACCTCCACAACTTTTACGTGGGCAACCATCTTGTAACCCATTTCTTTTGTAACAGTCACAATCAGTGTAAAGCACACTAGCATGTAATTCTGTTGATTTGACTTTTTTGATACCTAAAACTTCACGAATTAAGTCTTGGTCATTTGGTAATTTTGATATCATTCTAGCTGGTCTGGATGCACATTTATTTTCTTCTTTTACTATTGGTACTGCTTTTGGGGCTGAGGCACATTTTGTTTTAACTATTTGAGGTTTTCCACACTGAAAATACAAAAAAAAGTATCTTAAATTAAAATAAGTGAAAACAGACTGATTTTTTAAAAAATTATCAAAATTTATTTTATTCAAAACTACAATTTTTTTGACAACAAGCCAGTTACTCTAAAAAAATAAATTTAGTTTCTTTTATAAATTAACAATCAAAATTATTTTTTTCTTTAGCTTTTTTAATAGCTTTTCTTGAAATAGGGTCACTTTTATCTTGTAGCCCATTATGTCTATTAACATAAGCTTCATATTTTTTCAATCTAGCTTCTGGAACATTCGTTATTTTATCTGTTCTAACACCAAGCACAACAGCTGGTTTGTAAGCATTTCTTGGTGGTGCAACAAATGAATTTGTTGATGCATTTGATACTCTATCAGTAATAGCCATTGGTCTTGGATTTTTTTCTTTTTTTAATATAAATGGAGGTGGTGGTCCACCTGGACATTCCCAAACAGCTTTTTTAAGTATTGATGATTTTCTAATTTTCATTTCTGATTTATCTAAACCATTTCTTTTTTGGATTGGTTGGATTTGAGGTAATGGACAAGGTTGATGTGTGATTGGATTTTCAATTGGACAAAATTGTTTAGCATATGAATTCATTCCATCAGATTTAGATGCTTGAAAAATAGCTTTTGGTCTACCAGAATCAATAACAGTTTCAACTTTATCACAATTGTATGCTGAACTTGAAGCAACAGCACCTCTGTAACCATTGTCATCTTGTTGGAAAAATGATTCGAATCTATTATCGTTACCCTGTGGATCTTGAATTATTTTTTGCACAACTTTAGCTACCGCTCCATCGTTTGTTTTATGCCCTTCAAAATAATTTATTGTTACTGGCACTGGCTCCTTGCAAGTATTATTTGATGAACTTGGTGGTGGTATAACTTCTGTTCTTACACCAGAACAATCAATTTGATGATTAATACGTAAATTGCTGTTATTACATGATTGTTGTTGATTGTTACATTGGTTTGTTTCTTTTGATATTTCATTTTTTATTTGCGTTACCAATTGAGTTACCAGACTGAAAAAAATATAAAAAATAAATTAAATTTACTCAAATTACAGTAATTTATCTGATAAATAATTGAATTTACTTTGCTATTGGATCTGTTTGCGACGTACTACAGCCATAAGCAATAGATTTTTGTAATTGTTGTGGTTCTCCAGCAGCACACGACATAATTTTTTTTCCAATAATTACAGAAAAAAACCCTTTTTTATAAATATTTTTCTTCAACTCAATAAATATACTTATAAACTTGGTACATCAACAGGTGGGCGTCTACTTGGTCGTTGGTTAAAGTTTTTTTTATTTTTTTATATTGTTTCAAGGCTACAAGGCCTTAAGGGATCTCGAATTACACACGTTATTTATATGTTATTATAAATATGCAACAACAAACATGTTTTTTTTTTTAAACCACGTGAATTGTGTAGTTTTTTTTATCTCTTTTTGATAAAAAAAAATTTTTTATACCGTGTGCTGCTGTTTTTATTTTTATTTTCTTTGCCTTTTGGCCAAATCCAGGATATTATCAGAAATTTGCGTGCTTTAATGAACAGAATTTTATTTTTTATTTCCAATTTTCTTATGGGTTCTTCTGTTAAAAAAGAAGAATTTCTAAATAAGTAATTATTTTATTGAACTGCGTTATAAAAAATTTATATTTTAATATTAGAAAATTGTAATTGATTTATTTTATAAATAAATTTATTATGACATAAAAATAGATATTTATGTCAATTATTTTATTTATAGCAGCAGCACACGATACAGAAATAATTTTTAATAAAAGAAAGAAAGTTTTTTTTCAAGTATAATAAAATTTATATTATTTACCCCTGGTTTGTTATCTTTCTGAGTCATTATTTTTTACTTGAATTTTTAGTTAATTGGCACCATTTATTTCAGGATTCTGAAAATAAGAAAATTAAGTTTAACATAGATAAGTCAATCATGTCTTTAAGAGCTTTTTTTAAAGATGTTTATGTTGTAAAGTAGCTTAAAAAATTTTTTTTGACGTTATTTTTATTCAAAATTTAACAGATGTTGCACTCGTCTTGGTAATTAATTTTTATTTATATTTTTATAAAAAAATATTTTTGGCTAATTTTTAAGGTTATATGAAAATTTTTTTTTTACCTTTTTTTGGTTTTTTGATTTTTTTTGCGGTTAATTGGCTTATAAAAAATAAAACTTGTAATTTTTAGTACTTAACAGAATTTAATTGAATTAAAAAAAAATTTATATTAAAAAAACTAATAATTTTGTAAGCTAGAAGACAATCCGTACGTAAACAACTTAACAGTCTCAAATTTAAATAACCTCTAATTTGTTTACCTTCATTTTTTTTTAATTTTACCCAAAAATGCATACTTGTAAAAAAATATGTCATTTATATTCACGATTAAAAAACATACTAAAAAGCAAAAGAAAAAAAAAGTATCAATTAGTATGTAAATGGCTTCAAATTATTGCAAAAAAAAAAGTGTATAGAAATTAAATACTTAAAAAGTTAAACGAGCAAATCGCATTTATGTGGTTTCAAAAAGTTCCAGTTGAATGGTAGAACGAACATTATAAAGAAAGTATTTTAATTCCATTTTATATAAAAAATGGTGAAATTTTGTAAAAAAATTTTATTGCGTTATGAATGATTAGACAATTTAAATATTTTTTTTTGTCGAAAGAGAAGAGAAAATTGTCATTTAATTTTTCTCAACAATTTCACCATCAAATGTCGTGTAATTACAGTTAATGTTACACGCAGTTAATGTCAGTAACAGACGCATGTTATTAATTTACGTAACAATAAAAGTGTCTAAACCTCGTGTTTTATTATTAAGAACACCAAAAGAAATGTAATTTATTTAAATTTATAATTTTTTGAATAATTAATAATCTCGTTATTCATTTTTTTGTTTCAGGTAAGTCGATGTTTGATCGATCAAAATTTTTATTACTGTCAAGGTTAGACGAGAGAGAGTAAGTTTATAAATTTTTAATGACATACATTTTTATCTGATTTACGAAAATAATTCTGTTTTTAATTGCTCACGAAAAATGGTTTTTTTGAGTAAAAAAAGACCCTTTGCGGTTTTAATTAACTCGTAACTATTTCACTTTAATGTGGTATTTTACCAACTTGGGTTTAAATTTTGATATATTTTATGCTTGTTTAGACTTGCTCTTGTTCATCAAATTTTATGTACTTATACAGACTCGTTTTTTTATGGTAAAAAAAAAATATTTACATCTAAATTAAAACTATAAAAATAGCATAAAAAGTATTTTTTTAAAAAGACCCAAGAAACTTTGTTGCAAAATGTCGCCATCATAAACTACTTCGTCGTCTTTTTTTCGGAGTCAATGAAACTTCTTAAATGTGCACGCGTTAATATTACTTTTTTTTTGCCATTAACATTGGACAATTTCTTTCTCCAAGTTTCTTTTTAAAAAAGAAATGTATTTTATATCTTAAAGTATTTTTTTTTTATTTCGTACAAAAATGGAAAAAGAAAGTAAAAGTGAAGCTTCTTATTTAAGTATTATAAAAAAAGGGTCGAGGGCGAATAATATTGAAGACAAAAACTGTTTGCACACAGATACATTTTAAAGATTCTTTTATTTGCTGTATAAAAGAAGTCGATGGCTGAAAGTAAAGCTTGTTTTTATTTAAAAATAAATATTTTTTCAAGATTTATAGATTAAATAATGCAAAAATATCACGAATTTTTATTTTTTGTAAAATGATTTTATTTAGAAATTAATTTTCATTCCTTTTGTTTGGATTTTTTATTAGAAAAAAAATTTTATTTATAGAACAATGTTATTAAAAATGTATTTTAAATGAATTCTTGAAAAAAAAAGTTTCTTTTATGACTAATTTTAGCAGCTATTCAGAAAACCTTTTTTTTTTTTGCTGCACTAAATATAATAATAAAATAAGTCAAGTGATTTATTGTTATTATTTTTCAGTTTTTAAGAAAGAATAGTATGAATTTTTTTGTTGGGTTTGTGAATTGTTTAAAAAAAATTGTGTCTTTTATACATATATTAAAGTATATAATTGTTTTTGACGCCAAAGAAAGTGTAGGATTTGAGTTATTAATGTTTTAAAGTTTTAACTTTTGCAAATACTTTTTAATTTTTAAATTGGTTGCAAATAATTTTAGGGTGGCCCAGTTAAATATTTACCAATAATTATAGAAAATCAATGAAATTTCTCAAATAAAATGTAGTACTTGAAGGCTAAAATGCCTCGAAAAAATGCTAGTGGAAAATTTTGAAGAAGTGACTGCGAAATTTCGGGAAATTTCTTTGAAAAATTTGTGCCAAATGTAATTGTTGAATTTTCAAAGATAAATTTTGCAAAAATCTAGTAACACATTGGTTAATTAATTTGAGCAGTTTACCTTGACCATATAACATTTATATTACCAATTTTGTTGTTATGGAGCTTTGGAGCTTTCAAGCTCCGTAGCAGCCAAAGCTGGGATTTTTGAGCTTAGTATCCATTGAGACCTTTGTTCAGAATAATGATTCGTACAAAATATCAAAAATTCAGCCAATTCAACCGAAACTCCATTTCCTATCCTTTTGTGCGGGGTCCTTTGGTTTAAAATTAGCCTGGTTTCCACCTAAAAAGTAAACTTTAAGAAAAGGGTTCAAAAAATTTATGGTCCGTTAAATTATCAACATGTGTATTTTATTAAATAGTATTTAATTTATAGCTTAAAAACCATATAATTAAAGCCCACGCGACTTAATGATTGATTACATATTACATTTCTTTTGTTTAATTTCTCGAAATTTATGTCACACAATAAACTTAAATAGCCAAAAAAAAATTAAATATCATAATTTTTAATTAATATTTAACTCAATTATAAAAGTATAAAATTTAATATTTCATAAAAAAAAAATTATCATAATTTAAAAATTTTCCTGAATTTCAAGCCAAAATTATATACAAAATTAGTATCAATCAACGAGTTACTTTGTTCGTCTCTAAAAATATAACCTAACGACAGACAAAAAGCTTAACATAAAATTTAAATAAAAGCTTAGTAGAAAGCCACCCAGTTAGATATTAAAATAATCAAAAAATTCAACATTATTATTAAAATTTTCTTCACTTTGTTAAACTTTGATAAAAATCTATAATTAAAATTCATCACACATCATCAGCATCAGCATCAGTATTTTTTATTTTTATATAAAATCATAATAATAATAACACAAGTACACAGAGTTATAATTTACAACTATAGGAGCGCACAAATCGCCCGGTCTACTCTGAAAAAAAAACTCTTACAGACAGTCTTCGTCATCGCTTCGAGCAGTGAACGTTTTATGTGTACTATATTTTTTAGTAGTGTAAATGAAAAATATTGTGACTTATCATTATTTTAAACAATGCATGAAAAATATTGGATTCTTTTTATATTATTTTTAATAAAATAAAAAAAAAAAAAAAAATTTTTTTTGCATAATAATTTTTTGCAAAAATATAAGTGTGTGTTATACTTCATGTGTTTTTCACGTGTATGTGTAAATTAATGTAATAATTTTTTCTTTGAAAATTATGTAAAAAAAAATAGATGTTTATTGTGTTTTGTGAAAAATAAATTACAGAGAGTGAATCTAAAAATATTCGTGATGACTATTAATATCCTTTGAAAAAAATATTGTCGTCGTGTCGTTTTAATTAAAAAAAGTCATATATAATTTTCTGCAAGCCAAAAAAAAAAATGAATAAAAAAAAATAAAATGGAAATGGAAATTTCTGATTCGTCTCCAAAAAGGAGATCAACATTTTACGTAGCTTTGGATGGCGAAACCCGAGTATCAAATAAATTACAAAAATCTTTATCAATTGATAACAATTATTACCCAGGTAACACAAATACGTTTCCAAAAAATTTAATAACAATAAAGCATCAACAACAGCAACAGAACAAAAAATCAGAATTAGAAGCTCGTGGTAAAGTCCAATCTTTAACAAAAATCTTCGAAACGACAAAACAGCCATCAGATAATAATATCGAAGAGCAACCAAAGAAAAAAGTCGAAAGAGCAAGATCATTTAAAACAATCGAAAGATTTCAAAATCGTTTCGTTGGTAATAACAAAAAAGAATCACAAAATAAAAAAGATTTGATACGTTCAAATAAAACAACAACGAGTAATTTAGATTCAGATAAAAATATCGAAGATTCAGTTAGCAAAAGAAACCGGATTAAAAATGATACATCAATTGATAGAACAACGACAACGAGAATTATAGGAAAATCAAGAATAAAAACTGGTTTAGAACATAAACCTCTTAAAGCTCAACAGGTTATTGGAACAAGTACTACAACAACAACAACTGGTACTAGTACTTTAGCAAATTTATTAATTAGACGTACAAATAGTACTAAATTAACAAGGAGTACAAGTACATTAAGTAAAAATAATAATAATAATAGTAATAATGATAATAATAAATTAATATTAAATAACGATGATTGGGATGTTGACTCTGGACAAGAAAATGAAAATTTTGATGAAGGTGTTTTAAGTGCTAGTGAAGATACTGTTATTAGATTTGAAGAAACTGATACTGATGCTGGTATACATTCAGGTAGATTTTTATTTATTTATTTGTTTTTATTCAATTTAATTGACTATTGTCTGCTGAATGAGCTATTGGCAAATCTTTGTTATTTGATAGGTTTATACTTAAGTATAGGATTGAATTATTTATTTGCTTTTATTGAACAATCAAATAGAGAAATTTATTTATTTACTTTAAAAAGTTTTTATGTACTATTTTTATGTAATATTTTTAATTTATTACTACCATTTTTGTTTATTAATTGAAATAAAATTTTGACTGCCATTGCTTTTTTTGGGTAATTTTAGGAAATTCTGGGTCTTACGAAAATTTTTGCAGCTTTGAGGTTTTTTAATTTGTAAAATATTTTTTTGATACCTCGGGTTTCTTGGAAATTTTTAAACTCTAGACGATATTAATGCTTTCTTGTGAATTAAGACGAGACTTAACTATTAGTTTTGTAAAACCTTGAGTCATCACAATCTTCTATTTTTTCTGAATTTCCAATACAGTTTTTTAATTAACAAAGTAGTCATTCAAAAAAACTTCGCCTGTATTCTAAAATTCTACTAAAATTTCCCCAAAAACTGTTATTTACTTCTACTTACTCAGATTCAAATTACATAAAAACCTAATCCAATTAGCTAGTTAAATAATCAAGTACACTCCTCAATCAATGCATGCAAATCTTAATCAAAGTCAATTAAAAATTACTCTATTAAATATCAATTAAAAATGATTAATATTTCTTTATCAAGTAGATTAATCTAAATAAATTTTTTTTTAGTAGTAGGTAAAATATAAATTTAAAGCCATCAATCTAAATAAAATATATTTTCTGTATTACGCACGTGACTGGAATGCATCATTAAATAAAAATAAAGGGAGTTAAAAAATGCTCTTAAAAAAAAAAAAGTAGTAACATGCAATAAACTAATTTTATATTCTTATAACTGTCGATATGGAATTCAAGCAATTGACCACTCTTCTTAGTCAATTAATGTCTATTATATTTAGAGCTATGCGTGTTTTTATTTTATTGTGTGTACAATTTTTTTTATTTTTTGTTTGCCTTTAGGGAAATCATTTATTTTAGGTACCTATACTATAAAAAATTATTGTTTTTTTATGGAATACACAAGAATTAACATCCCTACACTAAATAATTATTACGCAATTAAATATTCTTTTTAGTTACATATGAGTCACCTCCAAAAATTTATAATATGTATTCATTCATTTTAATATTAATCAAAAATCTTTTTTTTTTTATCGAATTTATTAAAATAAATGTAAATTTTATTTTTTATTTATGTCGTTTCTTTCTTAAATATACAAAAATTCTTGACCTCAAGTAATTAAATTAAAATTTTTAATTTTTATTTTCAGTTCAGTGTCTTTTTGTAGTATACGAGTAAAATAGGTTGTTGTATTATATTATAGAGATATTTATTATTGAAAAATTTAAATACAATGTTAACAGTAATATAATAAAATTTTTAATATGTGTGGGCGATTAATAAATTGAATAAAAATTTAATGTACTATGAAGAAAGGAACGCGTGAATATTTATAATGTATTTGTACATTTATTGGTTATTAGTGATTGGTAATGTCTGGATTGAACTTTTTTCTCGAAAGAGAAATGGATTTCTCATGTTATATAAGCAAAGCAAATATACTCGGATTTTGTCTTTATTATTTTAATTATATGAATATTGTCTTTAATTAATTTTATGTAACTCGTATGAAGTTGAAATATATTGCTGTTAATAATCGTATCCTCACATAAATTAAGATTAGAGTTTTAAACACAACCAAAGTTTTTTTCCCAATGTTTTGTCGCCTATATTTTTATATAAATTTTAATTATTGATTTAAGCATTGTTTTGTTTCCGGACTCTTTACAATCGTTATGAATTGGTACTATTTTTCAAACATTAGTAGTGATTTCCAGTTAAAATAGGGTCAAATATTTAAAAAAATAGCATAAAATTCTTGCTTTTTAAACCCATTTTCCTCTAACAAAATATCTAATTTTTTAAATCAAATCTAAACGATAAATAATATAAACTGCTTACGAAATTATATCACAAAAAACTAATCTATATTTCTTAAATTGTAATCAACATTCCAAAATACTCGACTAATATAGAATGTCTCTTTAAACAGACAAAAAATAAAATGCAAAACAATCACATTACCTTGTAAATACAAATAAAATAATAATTGTAACATATGATTCAATTGTTAGTAAACACGACTCGTAAATTTCGCAATAAAATTTTGTCTATTCATAATATCTACAATTTAATTTCTTTTTTTTCAATGTGATAAATTTTAATTTGCATAAACATTGTTTTTATCATGTAATAAATTATTTTTTTTTTAATTCAACTTTTTATATAATTTATGATTTTAAAATAATAATATTTTTCTAACACGTGATTAAATATTAAATTTTTTATTATTATTTATCAGTTAAAAGTTTATTCAATTTATTGATTTACAAAAGATAAATTACTAAAAAAACTATTTTTATCTAATATTTGATATGCAGTATTTTTCAGATTTGCCAACAGGCACAAATATTAGTTTTTATAACGAGTGTTAAAAAAAAAAAAGCTTGCATTTTTTTAGGAACCCAAAAAAAAACTTGCTATATAATTTAAAACTCGATTCTCGCACCTGCTTATACTGCATTAGCTTCTTGCTTATTACAAAAAAGGTATCTTTTATATTTTCTCATGATTTTTGGTCCTTAAATATATTCCTTTTTTTTTGGAGGCCCTTACAAATACATAAAAAATTCACCTGTTTTTTTCCCTTCATCTTCTTCGTGACTAAAAGAACCAAAGCTAGTTATATTTTAAAAACTAACAGAAAAAAGCGAATCGTCGTTTAATGACGCCTTTGTTCAAAAAGTATGCACACGCCAAAAAAGATTCAGCGTTGGAGATTGGAATTTTAATACACACACGGTATTTAGATGTGCGTGAGTGGTTAATTAAAGAGAAAGGAAATTATCGAGATATTCAGTGAAAGGTTTTCTTTTTTAATTAGTTTATGTAAACAACTTAAATAAATACAGCTCGGTGTATATCAAGTATTTTTAATTATCGAGGAAAGACTCAATTTTTGTGTCTTTTTAAAAAAAGACTTTCTTATTTATTTATTTATAGAAAGTAATAATAGAACAATTAAATTATCAGTTTTTAAGGTTAATACCGATGTTAACAACCGGAAAAGACAATTTTACTAAAACTTACATAAAAAAGCTTCTAAAAATGACTAATAAAAACAGAAAAAATTGTGAAAGCCAGACCTAATTTTGATGCCCTAGAAAAAAAGTAATTCTTATCGTTTAATAAGCAATATTTTGATATTCAAACATGTGTGTGTGTGTATTCATCAAACAAATATATAAATAAATTTGCGTACATTAAATAATGACGTTATTTATGTAATTAGGTCTTCACAATTTTTAAATGCAGAAACGACACCTACGTTATTTGAAAAAAAATATTCCTTTTTTTTATATGAAATAAAAAAAAAGTGTCAAGATAATATAATAACAATAATTCAATGTCTAACCCGTTATAACTTTCCATAATTTAGTGCATATCAGTTTTATAAATAAAAGAGCGAAAGCGCAAAGTAAAATAACGGTATGTTTAAAAAAAGATTCAGCCTTTTTTTTTATATAAATCCCTGTTTTTTGTCTCCCTTTTTGTATTTAATAAAGAAATTTCACATTTTTTTGTAAATACGTGTTATATAAATAGTTTTATACTACTTTCTCCCTTTTTTTATCAAAAAAAATGATTATGTTTCAGTTACGGTTTAATAAATCTCAATATTTTGTGGTCTATTATTTATAGTCAGTAAAAAAATTGTGACAATAATTTAATATGAAGGACGGTATTTTTTTAATCGGAAAATTGAGATATCACGTATGTAAAAACTGTTTTATTTTAAATGATTCATAAACCATTTCCGTTTTGGTTTCATTTTCAAATGTTACAGACAATGCAAGTCTTTTATGCAAGTATTAAGTTAACTTACTGATAAATGTGCAGTATTTTTAAGATGAATTTATTTTTTAAAAATGCATTTTAATGATATATAGAAGAATATTGGTTTCTTATAGATTAAAAGAAAATTAATATTAGTTTAATCAAGTTAGCCATTTTTTTTGTTTTTGATATGGGTATGAGTACCGATAAATAATCTTGAATAATATAATTTTATGTAAGTTTTTAATTATTTGAAAGATTCGAAAGGTTTAAAAAGCAGTAATTCAATTCAAAGCAGTAGTTCAATTTTGCGGCAAATTCATTAAATTTTTGTGATTTAAAAGTGAATTTTAAAGTATTAACATTTTGAGACTATTGGAATTGTCCATACAATTAAAAATTGTTCTGTTAACCGTGTTTTCAATTTACTAATTTATATAGTTCATATAACATATTTTTCTCGCAATTGAAATCAACTTATGAAGGTATATATACAAGTCACGATATAAATTCTTGAAGTCCTTTTTTACATATAAATATAATTAATAATACATTATGATATATAAACTGGTATTAATAAATTGATTCTTTGGTCTAACATATGTTTAAATAACGCCATATATCCAGCGCCCGGAAAATAAAATTTATTGAATTTAAAAAAGTTTGTGCGTTTTTAAAACCATTAAAACAAGCCCAACTAGACCTTTGTGCGTCTCGTATTTTCCGAGAAAATGAGAATTAAATACTTATATCTAATATTGAGGTGTTCTTTAATTTCATAAACTTTCAGATTAATGGATAGTTAGATATTATGTTTTTTTACCAGCGTGGTTAGAATGCACTGATTTATTAAATTCATTTAATTGAAAGCATGTTTTTAAACATTATATATTACTATAAATTTTTTTCTCGCAAGTAAAATGAATTTTTGAGGATATATATAAAAGTGATAGCCAGATATTTTTTTGATATAAATTTAAAACTTAATATTATATAATTATCAGCATATTAAAAAATATGTATAAGGAAATAAATAATAGTAACGATTAAATAATTATCTTTTGTATTTTTTCTATGTATTTCTAAAATTTTCCTTATTTGGTGATTCATATGATTTGTATTTTGGATCTCGCACTTGATACTGACAATGGTTGTATAAATGAAAACGACACTACATACTTTTTGTATCCGTGAATACTTTTACTTTGAATTCGAATCTTCGGCAGCTAAAAGCTTCTTGCAAACTCAAACTTATATAGCAAAGATCAATTAATGGCACCACCCAACAATAAATAAAAAATGTTCTATGCTACCGCATAAATAACTCCAAGAGTAAATAATACAGTCGAAAATTAATCTCTTTCTCTCTCATAAAATCACATAATACTTCCAATAAAAATCTATAGAAAATCAATAGAAGAAGTGTATAAAGTAAAAAGCAATACAATTTCTTATTTTTATAATTTGTAATTATCACCTTTGTTAAATGTTAAAAGATTCTAAACCCAAACTATTCTGATTCCCTAAACGCGTATTATTCTAGGTCCCTAAATCAAAAATATTCTAAGTCCCTAAACCCGGATTATTCTAAGTCTCATTTGACCCCCTCCCCCCTTAAATAGGACAAATTTGACCTCCCCCCCTCCTTAAATAGGACAAATTTGACCCCCCTCCTTAAATCGGACAAATTTCAAAAACCAAAATTTGACCCATCACAATGGTTCCTCATTGAGTAACCAAAAAATATATCGTTATTTAATTACTTAAAAAAATAAATAAATAAATTAAGAATTTTATTCCTTTTATATTTTCTTAAACTTTCGGGCCATAAATGTTGTGAGATGAAATTCTATGGCCTCAGCTAAGTAAAAATTTAATTTAAGTAAAAGTCTATTTCCAAATACTGATATTTATTAAATTAATAATGTTTTTAAAACTATAAAAAATTAAAGTATAATTAAAACTAAGTTAAGTCTTGTTGTTTCCTAATCACAAGCTCATCTGAATTTGAAGTTTTTGAGTCCAGAAAATAAGGTTTTTACGATTAAAATTTATTTGATTTCCTTACAATATTCCTAATGGATTTACTTTTTACATATAATTCAACTTTCGGCCCATAAATGTTGTGAGATGAAATTTTATGGCCTAAGCTAAGTAAAATTTTATTTCAGCAAAAATATTAATTCCTAATATGAATATATTATAACTTTCGGCCCATAAATGTTGTGAGATGAAATTTTATGGCCTAAGCTAAGTAAAATTTTAATTTAAGCAAAAGTATAAATTCCTAATAAATATATTATAACTTTTGGGCCACTAATGTTGTGAGATGAAATTATATGGCCTAAGCTAAGTAAAAATTTAATTTAAGCAAATGTATATTTCAAAATACTGATACTGATTAAATTAATAATGTTTTTAAAACTTTAATAAATTAAAGTATAATTAAAACTAAGTTAAGTCTTGTTGTTTCCTAATCACAAGCTCATCTGAATTTGAAGTTTTTGAGTCCAGAAAATAAGGTTTTTACGATTAAAATTTATTTGATTTCCTTACAATATTCCTAATGGATTTACTTTTTACATATAATTCAACTTTCGGCCCATAAATGTTGTGAGATGAAATTTTATGGCCTAAGCTAAGTAAAATTTTATTTCAGCAAAAATATTAATTCCTAATATAAATATATTATAACTTTCGGCCCATAAATGTTGTGAGATGAAATTTTATGGCCTAAGCTAAGTAAAATTTTAATTTAAGCAAAAGTATAAATTCCTAATAAATATATTATAACTTTTGGGCCACTAATGTTGTGAGATGAAATTATATGGCCTAAGCTAAGTAAAAATTTAATTTAAGCAAATGTATATTTCAAAATACTGATACTGATTAAATTAATAATGTTTTTAAAACTTTAATAAATTAAAGTATAATTAAAACTAAGTTAAGTCTTGTTGTTTCCTAATCACAAGCTCATCTGAATTTGAAGTTTTTGAGTCCAGAAAATAAGGTTTTTACGATTAAAATTTATTGGATTTCCTTACAATATTCCTAATGGATCTACTTTTTATATATAATTCAACTTTCGGCCCATAAATGTTGTGAGATGAAATTATATGGCCTAAGCTAAGTAAATTTTTATTTCAGCAAAAGTTTACAGTAAATAGATAATTTTTCTTATACAGTGCTGTACTTTAAATATAATTAGCTTATATTATAACAATTTATTATCTTCAGAAACTGCTTAACTTGCCAGGCCCCTAAATAACCAGTAAACGGCGTGATTGCAAATTGTATCAATAATTATCTATTATCAAAAAGTTTATGGGCTTTTGGAGATCGCCATCTTGTGTCAACAGTTTATTAGCCAATCAAATTGCTTGTTTTAATTTTTGAATTTTTCTATTTTCTTGATAGGTTATCATGGGTTACAGCCTATATTTATTGTAAACATCTATATCTTCGATATTTCTTTAATGAAACTAATGGAAAATTTAACGATATAGTCTAGTTTTAATTTAGTGTAAAAAGAATTAAAATTTTATTTTATAAAGATATTAAATAAATTAGAAATTATTTAAAAATATTGTAAGGATATATTAAAAACATATAGTAAGAATATCATCAAATGTAAAAATCTTGTCTATGAAAATGATTTTTCATTATAAAACAAAGTTCTTGAAATATGGCTTTAAGGATTATAAACAAATTAATGGTTTGCATTAAAAACAAAATTTCAGTCATAGATGAGTAGTAAAAATATTCATTAACGTGATTTTCCAGGAAATACTTTTTTTTTAAAAGGTTAAAAATGTATACTATTCTTTAATTTTATTTTAATTTTCCACCGATAAAATGGTTATTTAGGGGCCTGGCAAGTTAAGCAGTTTCTGAAGATAATAAATTGTTATAATATAAGCTAATTATATTTAAAGTACAGCACTGTATAAGAAAAATTATCTATTTACTGTAAACTTTTGCTGAAATAAAAATTTACTTAGCTTAGGCCATATAATTTCATCTCACAACATTTATGGGCCGAAAGTTGAATTATATATAAAAAGTAGATCCATTAGGAATATTGTAAGGAAATCCAATAAATTTTAATCGTAAAAACCTTATTTTCTGGACTCAAAAACTTCAAATTCAGATGAGCTTGTGATTAGGAAACAACAAGACTTAACTTAGTTTTAATTATACTTTAATTTATTAAAGTTTTAAAAACATTATTAATTTAATCAGTATCAGTATTTTGAAATATACATTTGCTTAAATTAAATTTTTACTTAGCTTAGGCCATATAATTTCATCTCACAACATTAGTGGCCCAAAAGTTATAATATATTTATTAGGAATTTATACTTTTGCTTAAATTAAAATTTTACTTAGCTTAGGCCATAAAATTTCATCTCACAACATTTATGGGCCGAAAGTTATAATATATTTATATTAGGAATTAATATTTTTGCTGAAATAAAATTTTACTTAGCTTAGGCCATAAAATTTCATCTCACAACATTTATGGGCCGAAAGTTGAATTATATGTAAAAAGTAAATCCATTAGGAATATTGTAAGGAAATCAAATAAATTTTAATCGTAAAAACCTTATTTTCTGGACTCAAAAACTTCAAATTCAGATGAGCTTGTGATTAGGAAACAACAAGACTTAACTTAGTTTTAATTATACTTTAATTTATTAAAGTTTTAAAAACATTATTAATTTAATCAGTATCAGTATTTTGAAATATACATTTGCTTAAATTAAATTTTTACTTAGCTTAGGCCATATAATTTCATCTCACAACATTAGTGGCCCAAAAGTTATAATATATTTATTAGGAATTTATACTTTTGCTTAAATTAAAATTTTACTTAGCTTAGGCCATAAAATTTCATCTCACAACATTTATGGGCCGAAAGTTATAATATATTCATATTAGGAATTAATATTTTTGCTGAAATAAAATTTTACTTAGCTTAGGCCATAAAATTTCATCTCACAACATTTATGGGCCGAAAGTTGAATTATATGTAAAAAGTAAATCCATTAGGAATATTGTAAGGAAATCAAATAAATTTTAATCGTAAAAACCTTATTTTCTGGACTCAAAAACTTCAAATTCAGATGAGCTTGTGATTAGGAAACAACAAGACTTAACTTAGTTTTAATTATACTTTAATTTTTTATAGTTTTAAAAACATTATTAATTTAATAAATATCAGTATTTGGAAATAGACTTTTACTTAAATTAAATTTTTACTTAGCTGAGGCCATAGAATTTCATCTCACAACATTTATGGCCCGAAAGTTTAAGAAAATATAAAAGGAATAAAATTCTTAATTTATTTATTTATTTTTTTAAGTAATTAAATAACGATATATTTTTTGGTTACTCAATGAGGAACCATTGTGATGGGTCAAATTTTGGTTTTTGAAATTTGTCCGATTTAAGGAGGGGGGTCAAATTTGTCCTATTTAAGGAGGGGGGGAGGTCAAATTTGTCCTATTTAAGGGGGGAGGGGGTCAAATGAGACTTAGAATAATCCGGGTTTAGGGACTTAGAATATTTTTGATTTAGGGACCTAGAATAATACGCGTTTAGGGAATCAGAATAGTTTGGGTTTAGAATCTTTTAACATTTAACAAAGGTGATAATTACAAATTATAAAAATAAGAAATTGTATTGCTTTTCGGTGTCTATGCTCAGATGTAAGTAA
This sequence comes from Anagrus nilaparvatae, assembly GCA_022575985.1. Classification (NCBI taxonomy): domain Eukaryota; kingdom Metazoa; phylum Arthropoda; class Insecta; order Hymenoptera; family Mymaridae; genus Anagrus; species Anagrus nilaparvatae. The sequence goes on along the minus strand of JAKSXM010000238.1, from coordinate 5,971,957 downwards.
ACATGTTCCATGCATTTTGGTTGTGTGTACACAAACCGGTTATAAGTTTTTTTTAATTTGGATGTAATACATCATTTTTTTTCATGAAAGTACTGATACATATCTAGAAGTATCGTTTTTACTTGATATCTCGAATCTTATAATTTATTTTTTGAAAATTTTTTTCACCAAAAAATACAAAAAATACCAATTTTTATTTTTTTTATGGACGCAGTACTTAATTTATTTCTGTGGAAGTACTAGTTTTAGAAATATTGTTAATAGTAATTTTTTGGTCCTGATACTTAATTTTTTCCAAATTTTATTCTTAAAATTAAAAAAAAAAACTGCAATTTTTTTTTTCTTTTTGGATGTAGTACCTAATTTTTTCCTATAAAAGTACCAATATCTGAAAATATGGTTATTACGCGATATCTCCAATCTCACACTTAATTTTTTGAAATTTTTTTTTCTCAAAACTTTTTGCATAAAAAAATTAAAAAAACAGCAATGTTTTTTTGCTTTTTGAAAGTAGAACCTCATTTTTTTCTGTGGGAGTACTCGTTTTAGAAATATATACTTTATAGTCAATATTTTGGATCTGAAACTTATGTTTTTGAAAATTTTTCTCAAAATTTTTCAAACACAAAAATAAAGAAAACAGAAATATTTTTTTTCGTTTTGAACGTATCACCTAATTTATTTCTATAAAAGTACTAATATTTGAAAATATTGTTTTCACTCGATATCTCAAATCTGATACTCAATTTTTTAAAAATTTTCTCTCAAAATTTTTTGCATAAAAAAATTAAAGAAACCGCAATATTTTTTTTCTTTTTGGACTTAGTACCTAATATTTTCCTATGAAAGTACATATATCTAGAATTATCGTTTTTACTAGGTAAAATTGTTAATGAGGAACCATAGTGCCAATTACTTGACAGCGTTTTTTTCTTTTTGGACGTTGTACCTAATTTATTTCTATTAGAGTACTAGTTTTAGAAAGTTCGTTTATAGTAATTTTTTGGATCTGATACCGAATTTTTTCAAAATTTTTTTCTCAAAATTAAAAAAACAAAAAAATTAAAATAGCTGCAATATTTTTTTTTTGTGTGTAATACCTCATTTAATTCTATGAAAGTAATAATATCTGAAAATATTGTAACCGGTAACATTTCACAACTTTTATGGAATTAAGAGAGAAATGTATGCATGATTGCATGGTTGTAATCGGTGATGTCAGTGGCTGCCAGCTAGTTGGCAGGGTATTTTTATATATTTTTCTTCTAAAGCAGACAATTAATACATAAAAAAAATAAATAAATAAATGAACAATTTTTTTCTTTTAAGTTTTTAGCTTTTAACTAAGGGATTCAAAAATATAATTCAGTCCGGCTTTATGTTTATAGTCTCATGTATTACTTAAGTATCATGAAATCCATTTGTGGAGCAGTGTTTATTCTTACGATTAATGTTTTGCAGTTGAAAAACTCATTAATTGTAGAAATCAAGTAATCAGTATCTACGGCTGACAAGACTCATATATGGTGTAATAGCTAATTTCTTTTGAACTCCAGAACATTGATCGTAAGAACAAACAAAACACGAGTCATGGATTTCTTGATACTTAAATAATACACGAGACTGCAAATATATAAAGCTGAGCTGAATTATATTTTTGAAGGCCTTAATTATAAACTAAAAACTTAAAAGAAAAAAATTCTTAATTTATTTATTTATTTTTTTTAAATCATGGAAATACCATCTCTTTTTTTATGCTATAGCGGGTTTCTAAAATGGTTAGACAGAGAAAAGAAGAACTTGTGAGAGAAAGATAGAATAAAATTTTGTTCGAAAAAGAACTTATAAAATATAATTTACAATTATTGCATTACTTAATTAGCTATTTGGGCCGTTCATGAATTAAAATCTGCAGTTCTCTTTCAGATAAATTTTTAGATTGTCCTTTTCTCAAAATCTCTTCTTGTCTCTTTTTAAATAGTTCATCAGAACATGGCACTATAAAGATAGATATTATTTTACAGCTGAGAATATTAGCAAATAATTTCACATGTATAATAATAAATAAAAAGGTGCAAACAAACAAAAATTTCTTATAATATGTTAGTTGCTGTTCATGAGTAAATACTTGTAATAAGTAAATAATAGGTAAAGGCGATGCAAACTATGAAACTCATTGTTCTGCTGATGTCAACGAAAAGAAATGAGATGGTATGGTTTTAGGTCTTCAAAAGTTTCCAATTCGCTAAATTTGTTGCAACGTTATCTTCCTTTTTATAATCTGTATTGGAGCTGGTGAAGATTTTAATGCAGATAATTGCATAATTTTTATAAAATTTATTAACTTTAAATTAAAAATTTTAACAAATAACATTAATATTTAAATATAAATAAATATCTATAATAAGTATTTTTAATAGGTGAGTGCGATGCAAAATATAAATCTCATTAATAGTGTATCAGAAGCAGCAAGAAAAAGAAGCGTCAGAGAAATATTAGGTGAATAAACAAGTAAATAGGTGAAGATAAATTCATATTTTCTTATAGACAGACAAGAAACATTTGGTGTAATAGCTAATTCCTTTTGAACTCCAGAACATTGATTGTAAGAACAAACACATGGATTTCTTGATACTTAGGTAATACATGAGACTGCGAATATGACGAACTGAATTATATTTTTGAATCCCTTAGTTAAAATTTAAAAACTTATAAGAAAAAATTGTTTATTTATTTATTTTATTTTTTTATGTATTGTTGTCTACTTTAATAGAAAGATGCATGCCAGACATATGAAAAAAAAAGAGATAGCATTTTTATTATTTAAAAAAAAAAAATGAATGAATGTGAATAATATTTTTTATTCAAGTTTTACTTAACTATCAAGAAATCCATTACTGGAGTAGTCGCTTTGTTCTTACGATCAATGTTCTGGTTTCAAAAGAAATCAGCTATTACACCATATGATTCTTGTCAATCTTAGATATTGATTACTTGTTTTCTGCAATTAATGAGTTCTTAAATTGCAGAACATTCATCGTAAGAATGAACACTGCTCCAGCAATGGATTTCTTGAAACTTAAGTAATACATGAGAATGTTAATATAAAGCCTAACTATATTATATGCTTGAAAGCCTGAATTAAAAACTCTAACCTAAAAGAAAAAATTTTTTATTTATTTTTTTATTTTATTTATGTGCTTTTTTCTGCTATAACTGACAGATGCATGCTGGACACATATAAAAAAAAGAGATGGTTATTTATTTAACTATTATACACCAAATGTTTCTTGTCTGTCTAAGATACTTATTACTTGTTTTGCTGCAATTAATGAGTTTTTAAACTGCAGAACATTCATTGTAAGAACAAACACAACACGAGTCATGGATTTTTTGATACACATGAGACTGTAAATGTAAAGCCGAACTGAATTATATTTTTGAAACCCTTAGTTAAAAGCTAAAAACTTAAAAGAAAAAAATTGTTCATTTAATTATTTACTTTTTTATTTATTGCTGACTGATTTGCATGCTAGACATATACCTAAAAAAAAGAGATAGTTATTTCATCATTTAAAAAATAAAAATATTACTTAATTATCAAGAAATCCATTACTGGAGTAGTCTTTGTTCTTACGATCAATGTTCAAAAGGAATTAGCTATTATACGATATGAGTCTTGTTAACCTTATAGATATTGATTACTTGTTTTCTGCAATTAATGAGTTTTTAAACTTTTTAAACATTCATCATAAGAATAAACCATTATCAATGGAATAAACACTGCTCCAGCAATGGATTTTCATGATACTTAGGTTATATTTTTGAATCCTTTATAGTTGAATTTCTTTTTTATAATTACTCTATATTTTTTTATTATATTATAATTTTAATTAACAAATATATTATATATACTCCAATAATACTCCAATATTTTTTTTATATTTTTTTATTTATACTCCAATTTATTATTATATTTATACTTTTATATATACTCCAATAACAATAATTATTTAACATGACAATACCAGTGCAGAAGAACACACTCATATATTTCTTTTTTTTTTGGAAAATTGGAAAATACTTTGTTACGTATTACGTATTATAAAATATTATTAATTAACAAATATACTCCAATTTTTATACTCCAATAATACTCCAATATTTTTTTTTATATTTTTTTATTTATACTCCAATTTATTTATTTATTTATATTTTTTATATATACTCCAATAACAATAACATGACAATATCAGTGCAGAAGAACACACTCATACCTATATTCGAAATATTTTTTTTTTTATTATTTTATAATATATTTTATAAAAAATCGAAATTCGAGCTTTTCGAGCTTTTCGAGGCATTCGAGCTATTCGAGCTATTCGACTTGGAGCTCTTGAAGGTCTCATCAAAATTAGAGAGAGAAACCTCAATTTCCTGTATATTAGTGCTTCTAAGTTTAGAACTTAACTTAGTCGCGCGCGCTATCGCGCGCCGTAATAATATTGTCAAAAATAATAATTTATAATATAGAAATAAATCTTACATTAAAAAACTTCCGCATATTATAATTTATATTACGCATCCGAAGACTTACTATAATGTACTACTTAAAATAAAGTCTCTTCCTAAAGTCCAATATATAAATTCTCACGTGAGAAAGGTTTCTTCTTATACTTATGAGAACATTCAGTCGTGCGAATAAATGGACTTTTTACTAAAAAAATATTCGCATATTATTTTTTTTTTGGTAAATTTTTTTAAAAATTAACATTTTTTAACATTTTACACCATTCAAAATTTTTTAGCAAATTATTGTATATTTACTCGAAGGTTATTATGCATCCGTTAATATTAGAGGTAGTTGAAATAATTCATAAACTACATAATAATTTTCCGCGTTCTTAAAGTAAAAATAAAAAAATTTTTTTCATGCCTAGTAATATTGTAAATTATACCAGTTACGAAAATAGATTTAAATTATTAGTACTTGACAATGAGTAATCAAAAATATATTTTTCATAATATAATAATTTTTTATTAAAAAAATTAAATTTAATACATATTTACCGTTATTCAATTAGATTTAATATACAACTACACCCATAATATTAACTAATCTTTATAATAAACACTATTTTCTCTTTTTAAAAAATTAACCGATTAAACTGCATTATACTTAAGATACACGTACGCAGATGTTGTAATATATTTTTTAACTGTTTTCTTCTGGTTAATAAAAAGGAGTTAAAAATATGACCTTTTTATATATAATTTATACGTATAAATTGACCACATAATATAATCAATAACAAAACCGAAATTGCAATTTTTGTTATTGAAATAGCGAATGTTTTAAGAAGTAAAAGTCACGCATATGTTCTTTTATGTTTCTTTGACACATCAATTGAATTACTGTCTTTTCAAATATATTCTAAAGAATATAAATATAACTTATTTATTTTAACTGGGTTAAATATAAATATATTTTTTGATTGTAATTACTATTTGATCAATAGGATTGAGCAGAGTTATATTTATGATTAATTTCTCTTATTATTTAAGATGATTCATTCCTATTATTTTAAATATACCGTTATTATATATATTTTCCACGGTAATTATAATTATCTGAATGATTGATTGCTTTGAGCAATTCTTTGGTGTAAATCATGTTAAATTTATTTATTTTTTGAACTTTGTACATTTTTATTAGGCTTTTGTATGCTTTAATGCATTCAACCAAGGATTAAATCTAGATATATCCTAAAAATGTAAATATAATTTTGAACGCGACAGAATTCATTTTCCTACCGTGCAATCGAAAAGTGTTATTTAAATTTGATTATTGAAAGGATTCAATTAATTAGTAAGCTTCCCAATAAAATCTTCGTGTGTTATTTGGAAGTATTAATTGTTATGTGATATAAATCAGTCAGATAATTATGGATTCTTTTTTATGGCATATTTTGAACAAATTTCCTTTGCTACTTATATAGCCTTATCAAGCCTTTTCATTTGCGAGAAAATATTTTTTTTATATTTTCAATTAAATTTAATTTCGAAAAAGAAATTTTTTCACAAATTTTTTAAATTTTTGCTGCTTTTGGTGTAGTTAATTTTTATTTTCCGAGAAATTCTAAATTAGTTGAAATTATTTGCTTGGTCATTTGATGGTTAACAAAGACTCTTTTATGCGGCTAAAATGTTCAAACAACGTAATCCTTTCTACTTGTGTAAAAATTTTCATTTTTACACCCGTATTTACATAGCATCATTTGTAGAGTCTAGTTCGTATAAAGTTTAAACACTTTTCAACAGTACAAAACAGATGAGTTTATTCTGATCTCATTTTGCAGTTAATGGCAACGAACTCTCAAGAAAAAGGTAAAACTTTTTTTTTTGCGAGGGAGTAAAAGGATAAACAAGAAAAAAAAGAGTTAAGGATCAAAAACAAAAACAACAACCCGTATGCGAGTGTATGTGTGCGTCGATGCCCTTTTGGAATCACGGATCCAATAAACAATCTATAAGAAGTAAAAAAAATAAGGGGGATAAATTGCGGTAGGATTCAGAGTTAGATTGCTCCTGAAGGTTACGCTGACCCCAAGACCTTCGTCGTTGTGTGTATATAAATCGAGGAAGAGTAGAAGAACTGTGAAGGTGTACATGTTGTTTGCTTCGAGCACGTCGTAATTTTCTTATTACGTGGGATTTTGTCCTTTTTTATTTTCTCTTTTTTTTTATTTTATTTATTTATAAGGAACTCATTCTCTCTCTTGGGCATTCATTTTTATTTAAGTATCATTACAATTTAATTTTTCTTTTTTGAAAAAAAATTTTTTATGTAATTGAATATTATATTGTTTTTTCCTGTAAAAATATTTTTCATTAAACAATAAAACCATTATTTTATGATTTTTCAATATTTTTATTATACTTAATTGATTTTATGAATAACACAGATTTTAAACTAAAAAATTTATCATTCAGAGCGTGATGATCCAAAACCTTATTACTGAAATTAAAAACATTCCCTCCAGGGCATAAAGTTCGTGACCAAGACTTGTTTAAAATTCACTCTACGAATCCTTGAAAAAAGTATCAAATTGTAACATTAGTAAAAATCATCTCTTAAAAGCTTCTTTGTGTTATTTTCCCCTAACTTTCAAAGATTATCTAAAGCAAGAAAAAAATTTTAAATTGTGAATTATTAATCAAAATGTACAAAGATTTAAATCTATAATTTATATCATTTTTATCTGTAATTATAGAGTCTTTCATGTTTAAATAAAAAAATTTACACTACCACACCTACCTTAATTCTTTCACACACCTACACACGTATTTAAAAGTTTTTGGCTAAAGTAAGTTAAAACGTGTTGAGTTATAATAACAATATAAATCATATACTTTTTTAAAAAATATTTCCGTGTTAAATTTGATCCTCCTCCTTTCCTCTACTTTTTTATTTGAATTTACACGTATTTATGAATTTTAAATAAATTCATGTGAATGCACCCTTATAACTTAATTTATACAAAAGAACAAAAATATTTTTTTTTGGCTAAAATGTGTGTTATAATATCAAAATTTCTCTTTGACAAAAAAAAACGTTATTTTACATCTGAATGGCTACGATTTCCAATATGCTTGTTTTTTTTTGGACACAAATTATGCATACGTACTTTAACGGTTTATTTTTTTATATTAAAAACTGGTTAACCAAACATAAATTTTTTTAGCAAATATAAGGATAAAGAAACATTCAATGAGGTTGAAAAAATTTTACATTAAACTGTTTAAATAATAAATTTTTGATAGATGAACTGTGACAAATTGATTATATTTTTTTTTGTCTATTGATTTTAAAAAAAATTTTCTGTTCTTATTTATATTTGTTAAAAAGATTTTTTTTAACAGTAACCCTAAATATTGGTAGTCTATTTTTTTAAATTGAATAAACTGACACTTAAAATTATTTGTAGTATTTAGGTTACTTGCTTATTTATTTATTTTTAAATTTGCTTAGCAAATTTTTGTTTGCTTATGATTTATTACATTTTTTTTTGTATCCTAATAGAAAAAAATTGGGGTGTTACGTGTGTAAATAAATTATTTAGTTACGCCTAGTTTAAACTGTCTATTTTTTATTCAATAAACTTGATCTTGTTTAAATATTATTGATTTTTTAATGTTTTTATCAGAGCAGAAATAATAGAAAAATTTTTTTTAAAGAAATTAGTACAAATCGTGATAAAATTAATTTAAACGTGAATCTTGATTATCAAGAAATAAAAAATACCGTTTGAAAAATACTGTTTTTATTCAGTCGATTGACTGACTGGACTATTATTTGTTGTTAAATATAAACGTCATTTTGTAAATTTTTAACACTTTGTATAATATTCTTATGATTATAGTGTAAATAATATGAAATTTTCTCTTTATTTTATTAAATTACACGTTTTCTGCTAAAAAAATCTGATTATTTTTAATTCGCAGTAATAAATTGTGTCATACTTTTTAATTAATAAATGAAAAAATTGTCTAAAACACACTCACACAGAGAGAAAAATTATGCGTTGAGATATATATTTTTATTTGATAATATTTTTTCTCACGTAAAATTAAGAAATATTATTACGAAAGAAAATTTGTTAATTAAGACTTTATTTATGTTGCTTAATTTGTATCTGCACCGAGCACTTTATTTATTTTATTTTTTAACGAATGTAATTTATATTTATATTGTAATTATGCATGTAAATTCATGTTAATATCGAAAATAAATAATTTTTAGGTCTTTTTTTTTGCTTTACGATTTGTGCTGATAATTGAAAGTTATTTATTGTATGGGAAATTCCGCATGTTCTTTTTAAACTGATAATTAGTTATATATAATTATATTTCTTGTTGAATTGTGTTGCTGAGTTTTAATGTTTTTCGAACTTTTTTTTATAATAAATTGATTTTTTATATTTGTACTTGAAAAGTAGTTCTTGTAAATATAGATTTAATAGGTTTTCACAAAAAAATTTTAAATTTTTGATAAAAATCGTAATTTTACTAATTTTAATATAATGTAAAAAGTAACTTCCTTATATATTAGCAAAAAAATTTTAAAATTTTCGATATCTTAGTAAATTTTCAAAAAAATTTATAAATATTCGAAAAAAATCGTAAATTTACTAAATTTAGTATATTATCGAAAAATTCGAGAATTCTTGATTTTTTTTTGTGTATTTACGAAAAAAGTTGCAAATTCACAATTATTTTTCGTAAATTTACGACTATTTTTTGTAAATTATCGAAAAAAATTGTAAATTATCAATTTTTCTTATGAATTCACAAAAAAAATCGAGAATTCTCGAATTTTTCGATAATACTATACTAATTTTTTTCGAATATTTATAAATTTTTTTGAAAATTTACTAATACTTCGAAAATTTTCTAATTTTTTTGTTAATATAAGAAAGTTACTTTTTACAGTGTAGTTTTCGCAAATAAACTATTTTTTTCTTGGTTTTTTTTTGTAGATTTGCAAGAGTAACTTTTATTATGCATGATACTTTGTAAATTCGTGGTCAAAGCGAAATCTCTCGCTTTTGTTCCCTGAGCTGGTTTGCTATGCAGGCGCACGTAGCTAAAGAATTTGTCAGAAGATTTAGCTCCCCTTACTTTGTTTTTGTGTCCCCTAAAAATACCTTAGTAGTAAAAGGCAAAAAATTTCCTCGAAAATATCAAGTTTTTTCTAAAATTTGTTACATTGGGCTCAAAATAGCAGAAATTTTTATAAGCATTGTCAATTTTTTGCTATGCAGTTTCACTTCTTGAGACTTTCGATACTTTTTCGCTTCTTATAATATTACATTAAGTATTTAGGGTACAAAAGTTGTGGTACTAGCATGAGCCCTAGTACGAGTGCTCGGCGAAGCTGGGCACGAGCGATATGTATTCAAACTAGTGTCGAAAATTTTTCACCAATAGTATTTACAAGATTTTTTACCCACCCTGCAGAAAATTTCGTGCCAAGTTTTAACCCGAAAGTGCAAAAAACTTATTTAAAACTTTTAACTTGCATTAATTTACAAAATTTATCCTTCTTATTTCCCTAAAATCTTGTATATTATTTAGTTCCCAACAAAATAAAAACACACAAGCATACCAATTCAAACCATTTTTTCACACAATAAAAATACTTGACATGTTGTAGTTCATTAGCAGTATTATAAAAAATCCTAGTCTCCTCTGAAAAAAAAAATAATCATTAGAGCATATTGTTTACTACAAAAGATGATAAGATAAAAATCAAGCCAAACAAAAAAAATCATCTATACTATTATTAACGTCCACCTGGGTATACACACAAAGAAAAAAGTGGTTTATTAAGTACCTAAAAAAAATAATAGCACACATCATATTTTTTGATCCAGATTAAATCCGTAAAAAAATGTAACGTTGCATTAGTATCATCAACAACCCTTTTATACAATCCAACCCCTTTGTCTTTTTTTTGGGTATATGATTCTCTTCAATAAAGCTATTAACTACTTTTAGATAAAAAATTGTTCGAAAAAAAATTTTTTTTGTACTTTTTATAACCTACACACACCCAACAAATAATCCTATAATTTTTTAGTCTACCAAATAATACAAGGTAATTTATTTTGATTAGTTTTCATGATTCGCATTATTAATAAAGATATTAAAAAAAATATTTTTTTCAACAAAAATTTAGGGGTGTTTTATTATATCAAAGTCATTAAATTTATAAAAAAAAACTTGTTTATTTACACAACCCTTTTTTTTGCACTAATAATAAGATTTGCATATAATTAATAAATAAAAGCCAAGATACATACGCCTATTATCCATTGTAGTAAACTATCTCTTTGTGTTTTATTTTACCACCCATATTATTTATTATATGATTAATTAAATTATTATACTATAAATATTTTTTTGCATTTTATTTATAATCCAATACACAATCTTTTTTCTGGGTTTTTAACTTGGACATCGTTTTTTATATTCCTTTTTTTTACATTCCTTTCGTTATAACCGGCTTTTTAAGATTCAAGTCTCTTGAAGAAATAAAAATATATTTAAATTTTTTTTATTTATTTAAATTTCAAAGTTTATGTTTTTTTTTTTTTTAGTGTCTGTGTATTGAAAAAGTAACAATTACAGCAGCTGCTTTTTTTATTGACTTTTTTTTGTTTTATCATTTACATTTTAAAATTCATAGTTTATTAAAAAAATGCCTACTTTTTTATTGTATTTACACACCTTTATACTTTCACTAAATAAAAGCCTTGCTTTTTAATAAATAAAATTTTACAGTTCATTAACTCGTGATTCAAAAATTATGTAAATTTATTTATGACCTGCATACTTGTTTAAAAGTATGTCCTTCCTATAAAAAAAAAACACAATTTTTTTTAAGGTTAATCTTTATTTTTTTAGATATTCTGATATTTCTTGTATAAAATGTCATGTCATATCAATATAAGATAAGTAACTTCGATATATTTTTTTTTATTTTTCAAAAAGTTAACGGATTATTTTTTTTTTTTCAATTTTAATAATTTTTTTTATATAAAAGATGATAAACTTTCTCATATTTTTTGAACTGTGTTGTTTTAATTTAAAAAAAAAAATTCTTTCGATTATTATTTTTGTGCATGAATAATATTTTTTTAGATTTATCATACAATAGAAAACTAAATATACAATGAAAAAAAAAAAATTGTTACTCAATAAAATCATAGATTATTTAATCAAGTGGTATTTATACAGTCTTTCCCTATTGCGGTATAAAAATATTTTATTTATTTATATCTTACAATGTGGGTCACATATTAGAGTTTTTTTATTCTAAGTTCATTAATCATGGGGATAACAATGATATATTAATAAAAGGTATACGTCAAAAATTCATAATTAATAGTGATATTCAAAAATTTATAGAGATACAATAATTTTATAGTTATTTAAGATACTAATCAAGAAACGATCTTCAATCTTGCAACATAATTTTTTAATTTTAGATATTATATTTTTTTCTCTCGCAAGTGGAATGAATTTTAGAAGGTATATATATAAGCGAGAGATTATTTTTCTTATTTTAATAATAAATTTGGTCAATTTGGTCAATAAATTCAAAAATTATTCTATAAATTATTAACATAATTTAAATATTACATTAAAACTTAGGTTTCACTCAATTGCAATAAACACAGTTTATTTAGCCATTATCTATTTAAGTCTTGAACAATATAAAATTTTAATCTCAAGTGACGAATATTTGGTATTGAATTTATAATTCACAATGGTTGATGTCATTTAAAAATAATCATTTTGATCTCTGATTTCGGAATCTAAATTTTAGAAGACTATGTTAAGTTACGTTTAATTGAAATATCAATCTTGCAACACAAGTTTTGAGTTTAATATTATTTTTTTTTCTCGCAAGTGAAATGAATTTTAGAAGGTATATATATAAGCGAGAGATTATTTTTCTTCAAAAACCATTTACATATTAATAATAAATATTAACATAATTTAATAATTTCATTACATTAAAACTTAGGTTTTTTGTAATTATGTACATTTTTGATTTGTGGAAATTCGCAAGGGGATTTTTTTCCTTTAGTGTGACTATCGTCTTCGACTAGAACTAAGGCTATTCAAAGTTTTCTTAAAAGTTTAGCCTAAAATGACATTCAATACCATAAAAGAAAAAAAGCGTTAAAGCTGGTAGGATCATAGATATAATAAGATCTGGAACTTAGAATGAAAACTAAAAAAAAATTAAAACATTTTACTGTTAAACATAAGCTCCAGGAAATACTAATAAATGAAAGTTTAATAATATTATAAGTCGCATTATTATTGCATGAATCGTCAATTTTAAAATTAGAAACATAATTCTTTAGGTGCTAAAATCATAAATAGAAAATTTTTCTATCTTTACAAAAAACATTATTCATTTTCATTAAACCTTAAAATTTACATGTCTTAAAAGTCTAGTCACACAACTATTAATAGCCTGCATTTAACTAAATTTAAAATTTATTTTATTACATAACCTATAAAATTATTTTATTCATTTTAGTATCAATCAAAAAAAGTAATTAAAAATACATTTTACATGTCTATAAAATTCCTTAAACAAAATAAAAAACGTTACTTTATTACAAAAAATGTCCAAAAAAACAAATTTTTTAATCAATAACAGTATATCTTTATAAATTATCAAAAAATTTTACCCTCCACTGTGAGAACCTTTCTTTCGCATACATAATTAAAAATATTCTCTACATATAAAACGAGGATGATCATTGACCTTCTATAGACATCTTTTAAAAAAATTATATGATTTAGAAAAATATCTTGTTAGTTTATACCAACCAAGAAAATTACATACACTGAGTTATAATTCCATACTTTTATAATAATCTACCTCTATTTTCAAAATAATAACATAGAAAAATAAAAGTGAAAGGATGAATAAATAAGAAAATATTGTGTGGTTTTTTTAAAAAACTAATCTAGTTACGATTACAAAATTTATTATTATTATTATTATAACACGTAAAAACAGCATAAATTATGTAAAAAAATTATTATGTGTGTTTCATCTACGTAATTAAAATATACACAACTGGTATATAATTTCTAATTAAAAATCATGTAATTTAGTATTTAATAACTATAATTAGACAAATTAATTGATTATTTACTGCTGGGAATGGTTATTATTTAATTTCTAAAAGAATCACTTCTGTTTAATTCACGTCGAAAAATTTTGACATATCCGTTATAAGACAAGAAATAAATGAAGGGTCAATTGTTAAAACGTCATAAAACGTAAGCTTTTTATTATTAATAATCGGATCATATACGTAAAGAACTTGTTATGTTGTCATTATTATGTAATTTTAATACCTGTTGCATTTTATCATATGTCTTGGATTTGAAGGACAGAATTACTTAATTGATTTTTAAGCTTAAATTAATGCATATTGGATTGACTTGTTATTTATAGGTTATGTAGTTTGTCCAATTTTAACAATCGTTTGATCGATTGAGTTTTTTAATTTTATGCAACTGTGGTTTTATGTTTACTGACGTTTTGGTAAGAACATGTAATGTTGGTTATTGTTGAGTTTAGAATCAATTTGATTACACTGAAAAAAAGATTCAGTTTGTTAGAAATATTCTGTTTGTGGTTACTGGAATTCCACTCGAGGCTTGCGGAATTTCGCTTGTAGCTAGCAGAATTCGGTTTTCACGTTTAAACAATTACAAAATACTTAAAACGTAATGAAAATTAAAAATAATTTTTTCGCCTCGTAGTGCCGCTACGCCCATACCCTAAATGAGCAAAAAATTTTTTTTAATTTTCTTTACGTTTTAGGTAATTTGCCATCGTTGGGACAAGAAAAAAAAATTCCGCTACACATAAGCTGAATTCTACTTGAGGCAAGCGGATTTTTTTTTCAGTGTAACCATCAGTGTAATGTTTGAATATTGTTTTTTAATGAATTGATATTTTTTAGTAAAAAGTATCTTTGTTGAACAGTTTTTAAGTGTCAAATTCCGTGAAAAATTATTTAGTACTTTTTACTAAACGCATCCGCATGTAATAAAGTGATATTTTTATACGACATGATTTAATTTTTATTATTATTTATTACGGTGTCTGTCATTTATGCCATAATTCTTAGAAGAAATGTGCATTATATAGCATTTTAAAAGCCGTTTAAAGTCCAGACATCCAAGCATAAAAAAGAAACAGATACAAAACAATCCTGTCAATATTTTCAAAATCAATACAAACAATGCCAATTCTAGCAAAAAGTAATAAAAAAAATATCTATTTTCGTCGAAACTTACTGTTACAATAATTACAATTTAATTTACTGTACCTAATTTATTTTTATGAAAATTACTTTGTTCTGGTTATTTTTTATTATTCCCGAAGTAAATAAGTACTAAAAATACATTAACCCGAATTTAAAAAAAAAATTTACAATAATAACTTAAATATTAAACTCATTCTTTAATATGTGCATAATTTTTTGGCCTTTGGGTAAATACGAGATATATCGATTCTATATAAGGAGCACATCCTTTAATTTCAGTACTAAAAAAATGAACCCATAGGCGACGTAAACTGTATTATAACCAAGTAAAAAAATCTAATTAAGCTTAAGAAAAAAATAATTCATTGTGTGTCATTAAAATTTATTGTTTATTTATTATAATATTGTTGGTATTGATATAATAATTATAAATAAATCTGAATTTTTTTCTGTTTCAGGTGAGTTTCTAGCTTACGATGGTAAAAATATTGTTCAGGAAAGTTCTGGTAATGATTTATAGTTTTGGTTTAATTATATATAAATATTTGTTACATGATACATTGGGTTATATATAGAAAAATTAATAGTGATTTATGCCGTTGTTAAATATAATGAAAATATCTTTATTATGCTTCAATGAATATTTTAAAATATTGGCTAATTAAAGAAATCTACTGCTATTATATTTTTAAATTAAATTTATTCTTGTACTACTAAGATTTTTTTTGTCTTCTGGGTATTATCTTAAATTAAATTTAATCTAAAAAAGAAATCTTGACTTTTTTAAAACCACAGCTAATCAACATTTCCGGTATCATCTCTCCCCCTTAGTTACTTACTGTGTGTTTATAATCATGCTTGTATAAACGGAAATGAAAAAATATTTATAAATGATTTTGCTTAAATCTTGTTTGAACACAGTATATTTTTTTTGAAAAAATATTATATTTGCTAAATGGAACGTGAGGTTTTAAAACTTATTAGGCTCTTTTGATCTAATACAGAAGAGATATAAAATTGTCTGTAAATGACTGTTATTAATTTTGTTGTTTAGTTTTTTCAGTAAAATTTCTCACTAATTTGGAGTGTAATTTTTTGTAATTCAGTTTGGGCAAAATTTCTGGTTTATTTTTCGATGAATTTTAGATTTAGCCTGAAAATTTCTAATATTTTTGGAAATTTGTGATGAAAACAGAATTTTGGTAAAATTAGAAATTCTTGGAAGCCTTTTAGAAATCAGGATGTTTAAATATTTTTGGATGTTTGGAAAAGTTTTTAAGAAACGAAAAATTACAAATTACAAAGATTCCCGAAAGCTGAAATTTTAAAAAATTTTGTCAGTTCTTATAAAATTTTTACATCATTCATAAGCTTAAAAATTTTAAGTTCCTTGGAAAATTCTAAGAATTTGCATGGTTTCAAAAGTTTTTGGTAAACTAAGAAAGTTAAGACACTTTAGAATTCTGGGAAGCTTCCAAGAAATCCGAAAATCTAAAAATTTTTGAAAATTTCTACAAAACCTAGAAATCTGATATCCTGGGAACCTCCTATAAATATCAGACTTATTTCAATAAA
The DNA here is from genome assembly GCA_022575985.1 of Anagrus nilaparvatae. NCBI lineage: Eukaryota > Metazoa > Arthropoda > Insecta > Hymenoptera > Mymaridae > Anagrus > Anagrus nilaparvatae. The sequence continues at coordinate 5,955,509 of JAKSXM010000238.1, read as the reverse complement.
CCTCACTAAAACTCGCATATTCCATTAAATATTTTCCTTTCTGCACTATCATTACCCATCAAACCAGTATATATTTATTTCCTACAATAAACAGCATTTCATTATTAAAAACAATAAAATTACCTATATATAGAACCTTGATGATAATAATAAACAAATTTAAACACACACACACACATACACATATAGTTTATAATAAAAAGTTGTTTATCATGTTTTTTTCTCTATAAATGTAGATGAGTAAAAAATCTTGTTATTATTATCATTATATAACGGTTTATAAATCTCGACTCTTTTATAGTAAATTATAAAAAATATAATTATTATATAAACAGAGTATAAAATGAACATTTAATTATCAATAAAATATAGGAGATGATATTATATCTTAAGGCTATTTTTTATGACTTACACACATGATTTATTATATTTTCGTTGATTAGAGAAAAAATAGCAGTTTTCTTCGCAAAATGATGTTTAAATTAATAAATAATTATTTATTAAAATATGTAATAATCACTGATGCATGTAATAAATGTTCTATATTAAAAAATTTTCTTCCCTTTCACAATTATTTTAATTAACTAGTTTTTCAATCATATAAACGTATGTTGGTTAAATGTCGCCGGATGCGTGCAGAAAAAAACACCTGATATACACTAAAAAACCATAATTCCGTTAATCAAAATATATACAGAATTTTTTTTATATGTGTGTGTGTGTATAAAAATTTTATTATGTTATATGCACCTGTGGTAAAATAATATAATTTAATACTAGTAGTCGCGTGCCTAAAAGCATGAACTAAATTATATACACTCTCAATTATTGTTAAAGATGGGTAAAAAATAAAGATTGTAATTTAAGATAAGTTTAAAGACTTTATTTTATATATAATTTTCAGTTGATATAAAAAATAACTTATTAAAATTTTGATTAAAATTTATATTGACATTTAGGCGAGACAAAATTATTAAATTAGCCTACTTAAAAATTATTTTTGCGTAACGAATTTCAATTAAAATTTTTTTCACATAAATTATTACTTTATAAAACCTCGAAACAAACACACAGAAAAAAAAAAGACATTTAAAAATTTGTAAGGGTTTAACAAAAGTAAACTATAAAAAAGGGTTGACATAAAACACAATGTAAGCAGAGTATGAAAATTTTGAAGTTCATTATATGATAGGCAAGAAAATAATAATTTATATGCAAAAATTTCTTTAATATTAGTTTAATGACCCATGCAAAATAATTCGTTATTCAATAATGATGATATCATTTTTTGTTAATAAAAATGAGCAGTTTTTGAATATAAAGCAGATATTGTATAATACTTGAGAGCAATACACTTGAATTATTATATCACAAAATATATTATGTACTTGAATTTTTAAGTGATTTATAACAGATGGATTGGTAGTTAAATATTGTTTAATTAGGTCTAGAACATATGTCGTGTGTGGTTATTGTGGATTTTTTTATCGGCATTTTTGTTATCTTACAACTTTTGTTTGGTTTTTGTCATAGGCTTGGTAGTTAGTAGTTCTCATGTAAAACGGTTGATTGGGGCGTTTGTTTAAAAAATCTGGGTTATTTTAATGAAAATTGACCTGAAAATTGAATTTTTATGTATGCTATTAAAAATAACTTCTTATATAAAACAGAAAGACTAGTTCATCAATGTATGCTTACAAAGAATTGTTCAAAATTTCAAACAAAGTAACCTAACCGTAAATATATTTGATTTAATATTCTAGTTTTTAGTTGAGTTTGAAACCAAATTAGTTGAAATATCAACCAATTGGTAAAAGTAGCGTTATTTAATTTTTCGCAAATAAACAATCGATAAACAATTGAATTTGTTTATTTTCTGGACAGTCACCACTCGGTCACCACTGACGCAGAAAAATTTTATGCGTAATCAAGTGGTATTAATACAGTTTTTCCAAAAGTTTTTCCCTATTGCGGTATAAAAATTTTTTAATTTTTTTTTCTCGCAAGTGAAATGAATTTTAGAAGGTATATAAATAAGCGGGAGATTAACTTTCTATCAAATATATCTCAAAGTTAATATTAAAAACCTGCGAGTTTATCCTAATAACGAATAATATGTAAATTCTACATTAGCACTCCATTATCTGCATGGTTGATGGAGTCTCCACTATCTCTCGTTGAGAATAATCCTTGAACTATCTAAATTATAGCTTCAGGTTACTCTCTTCGGCAGGCACATGGTTTTCTCATATTTCCTTTCATTAAATGAAAACAAAACAGCACTTCTTGTGGTATATATATTTAGAACTGTGTCTATAATTTATGGTGCAATCTAAATTCTTTAAATTTAGTCGACCAATAAGAAGGCAGGAATATTGCACACGATGTTACAAGCGCGACCACTAGAAGCACTGTTTTTTTCTTGACATTAGCTCGAGAGAGGGAGAACCTTTAATAAAGCCCGCACTCATATTTGGTTCATTTGTAATTATTTGACAGTTCTCGATATTATCTAATAATCCTTACAAAATGACTATTAATTTTGAATAGGTTGTTATTCTCTGATATTAGCGAAATTTTTTCTATTTTTCAAACAATTGCAAATGATTTGAAATGTAAAGAAAATTCAAAAAGAAAATTTTTTCTTTTTTATTAAAAACATTTATTTTTTAAGACCCTTGGTCTTAAGTAAAGAATGCTTCAAATCTCAGTTTAATTAATTTGCGATTTGAGTCATTCTTTATATCTCGATGGTCGTAATACATAAACCTCGACATATACTATTATAGGAGTGATTTTAGCAATATAGAAGTACTTTTTCATCCTAAAAAATAAACTCTTTGCTTAATTTTCTGGGCAACTATCTAATTAAACATTTAGCAAGCAAATACTAATGGGTCATTATCCAGAAACAAAAGTAATAAATATTTTCATTTGTAGTATAATAAAAACTTTAATGCACAAGCGATAAGAAAAACTCATTACGCATTTTAATTTTCCATTAAAGCATATCAATTCCTTATCATGTTTGTTCTCTTTTTCTAATAAAAAACCGTAATCAAAAATTAACATTCACTGAAATCCATTCAGTAGTTGAGGGTGTATGTTATTATTGTTTGTAAAAAGTAATAAATATTTAAGAAAATATGTAATATTAAAAATCCCACGCTATCTATTAATATAAATTTGCGTAATATGCTTCGAACTGACCTCTCTACTATTTATTATAATAGAGTGAAGGTTTATGTATATGTATGTTTTTTATCATATGTGTTTAAGATTTATAATATTATAATATCTATTAAATACATGTGTTTTTTTACACAATAATTATGTGCTCACTATTTTATTTAATGTCATTTTTTTCATTTCTGAGGTCAAATTACCTTTTTTTTTGTTTTTAATTTATTATCATTTTTTGAATTGTTGCTGAGTTTTTTATGTTTATTCATTGGGAATTTTTTTCATTCATTTTTGTTTTATCGGATACGATGTTTTTTTTGTTTTTGATTGAATTTCTGGATTTCATAATCTTTTTTTTTATTACTACTGTTTATTCATTTTTTTATGCTGAATATTTTTTTTTAATGTTTTGATAAATTTCAAGTTTTTATGAGAACTTAAAAATGTTTGGGGCTATCTATCCTAAAGTTTTAAAAATTATTGCAGGTTTCCGAAAGCTTTTTAAAAAAATTTTTGGAAATATACTTGGAAGCTTCCAAAAAAACCCTAAAATTTAATAATTCTTCCAAAAAAACATCGCAAAATATCAAAAAATTTTGAAATTCTCGTGCATGAGAAAGTTTCAATTAAAAGATTGCAAATACCTTATTAAATAAATACGTAAAAGAAACTATTATGGGAACAAGTAAACAGCACAAGTTTAATATAAAAAACTGTAAAATAAAATTTAATAGTATTTATCAAAAAGAAGAAACTGATAATTACGTTCGAGGTCAATTCATAATAATCATAAAATAAAGACAAGTTTCTCAATATTTTCAGTATACAAAAAATGCAAGTTTTTCTTTATAATTACAAATGAAAAACCGGATGTTTATAAAGGTCAACATGTCTTTTATACATTGATCAATAATATTTTTCGTATAAAATGCTCCACTATATAAATTCTAACAATTGACGCACGCACATTTGACTTCTTTTACACTTATCTTTGCAGCTTCCCTTTTATACATTTCAACGGTGTATTATAATATAAAATTAGCGTGCATTATTTATTTCTGTCCATCGTCCAAAAACTAAAAACCATCTGCTACAGTATTTTACTAGACTACCCTATTTTTTGATAAAAATCAAATTTTCACAATGATACATATAAAATGGTCAATGCATAAATAAATAAAAATGCACTTCGCGGGTGTCATGAACTCGTCAAACTTGAAAACTTTCATTATTGTATTCGCATTTACAAAAATGACATAAGTACCCTTGTTATTTTTACATATATAAATTTTTATAAAGGCTCGTTCAATTGTAATTGATTCAAATTAAAAAAAAAAATTCATCGTGTGCAACCGCTTTTTTTATTAAATGAAAGTACTGTTTGATAAAAAACAGCAGAGTACAAAAAAAGGTGTTATTAGAGAGGGTGGATATTTTTTTATCGTTAATTTAAAAATTATATGTTTTACTTTATTCATGTCAAATTTTATTTAAAAAGCAAAGGTAATTTGAAACCATTAAAAATGACTTCATAAGTCATCACTTTTATATAAAAACTAGTAGTCAAAGTCGAATCAATTCAAACTGCATTTAATATTTATATGACAGTAAATTAACCTCTTTTCTTAATATTAAAAATAACCAATAATTCTACCGTTATACAATCTTCTTAAAATCATAAAAAACTAACTCAATTATTTTTCTATGTGTTAAATAACAACTACTGTGCAGTACATAAACAAGCTTAACCAGAAGGAAATAAATTTTTTTTTAAAATATATAACAACATTTAAAAATCATGTAATATTTCTCAAGAATAAAAACTTGTAAAAATTGTATTGGTTTTCTATCTATGTTTAATGATTGATGTTTCATGTTTGTTTTTCTACTGTTTAATACGTGGGAAATTTTTTTATTTTTTTTTAAAAATACATAATTTTTCCTTGTTTTTTTTTTTTTATAATTTAAAAATTTTTGCTTAAGTCATACCGTAACTGAACAACAAAAACAAATTAATTTTTATTTATCAATAATTTGTTTAGTCATCCTTTGACTATAAATATTCCATGGATCAAATAAAAATTACAATAAATATAAAGACAGCTGAACGCCCTCTGAATAATATGTTTGGGTAAAATACCCCCACTCTTTTTCATTTACAAAGTCAAAAAAAAAAAAATTGGCTTTCAAAAATGAACGTTTTACCTATAAAAATGCATATGGTAAATGATTTTTCAATTGACTGACCCATACCCAAAGAGAGCGGTTTTTTATTGTATGGGTGAAAGTTAAGTTATTTAAGATAAACGGGTTTAAAAAAAGGGTAGTGGTTAGTCATATATATTATTTATTTAGTCAATGAGAGAATATTGCAGTTTCATTTCGAGTGTTTTTAATGGTTTTAAATCTGCAGCGTACTTAGTTTCCTTTTTTAAATGAATAACCTCTTTAATTTGATGAATCTTTTGTTGTTAATGTTTTTTTAAGGGGATTTTTGAGGTTTTATTTAAATGGTCAGTGTTAGAGGATAGTTTATTTTAATACAATCAAAGCAATGTTATTTTTAAGGATTATATACTGCGAGACAGTCAATCATAATTATTTCTTTTGTAAAATAAAATTTCTACTAGTACTATTTATTTTATTGTCCGGAGTATTTTAAAAAATATTAACTTTTCTTTAAAAGAATTTTAAAACTCTTAGCAAAAGACATGTGATTTTGAAAAGTTATTTTCTTCATATATCACATTGCCGTTAAATAATATCCCGGTTGTCGATCGTAAAAACTATATTTTTATACCATAAAACATTTTAACGACATCTTAAAATCTCGCATTTGGTATATTGCATTGAATTTTTTTGCATTATAGAGCTACTGGTATACTCTGTTATAGATATGTGTTCTACCTGACTGATGTTTCATGCATTAAATTTTCTTGTTTTAGCAACGTGATATACTTTTTGTGTGTTTATTTATATACGACCTAAGCTTTAACGACGACATAATAAAGCAATAAATTCATATTTTATATGTGTGTAATGACGTTTATTCTCGGTTTTGTAATGCATGATTTTTTTAATAGATTAAATTGTTTTTGCAGATGAAGAATTTATTTTTTGGCAAAAGTTTTGTTTATAGTTTTGAAGTTAATAGTCTTCGGACTTTGTTGTTTTTCGTGGTGATTATAAAAGAATCGTTGAAAGGAATTCTCGGAAGCTTTCACTATTTGAAATTTTAGGAAGTTTTTGAAAATTTATGGTATTTCAGAAGGTACTGTGGTTCTTAAAAATTCTTGGGAAGCTTTCCAAGAATTATACAACCTTCTGAAATCCCAAAAATTTTTACAAACAAGGAATTCTCGGCAGCTTCTAAGAATTTAAAGTTTTTGGAATTTCAGAACTCCGAAGGTTCTGCGGTCCTTAAAAATTCTTGGGAAGCTTCCTAAGAATTATAGAACCTTTTGAAATTCCAAAAATTTTCACAACCTTCCAAAAACTTCAAATTCTTAGAAGCTTCCGAGAATTCCGTGTTTGTGAAAATTTTTGGAATTTCAGAAGGTTCTATGATTCTTTGAAATTCTTAGGAAGGTTCCCATGAATTATAGAACTTATAGAACCTTCAGAAATTCCAAAAATTTTCACAACCTTCCCAAAATCTCTTGAAAACTTGAGAAATTCAAAGATTTTCTGAAGATTCTAAGTATTGTTATCAAATTTATTATATTTATAGACTTCAAAACTCAATTCACTTTCGAGAATAATTAAAGCATTGTTATTCGAGTTGCCATTGATATGTATTTATAAAAAATCTTTTGGGAATAGTCAAAATTTTTCAAAAATTCTAAAATATTCCGAAATTCTTGGAAGCTTTCAAGAAATTTCGCAATTCTAGAAAATTACCAGGAAGTTTAATGTAAATTATATATAAATCTACTATACTTTGTAAGAAAAAATCAACAAAAATGATCGTGATTATTGATTTAATAAAATAGAAAATTATTACCTTGTCATAATTTTTTGTAACATAATATTCAAGAAACTATTGTTGTAAATTTTTTAAAAATTTCAAAACAATAACTCTTTTGAATGAAAGCCTCAAACAATAAACATCATGTTTGTAAAAATATAATATAATACCTTGAATTAGAAAAACTTAGTTTTATTCAGTTTGTGCTTACTAATTTACAACCTGTACTTAAAATTTTTCTACATACGCTGCGCCACGCAGAGGAAAATGAATACTTTTTTTATGAATTTTCACAACTTTTATATCTTGTTTTTTTTTTTTGTTAAAAAAAATTCTCAGAGCATGATTTCACCAATTTTTTTTCATTATTACGACGAATATGGATGAATGTATTATATTCTGTAAAGACACAAAAATAAAAAAAACTTGATTATAATAACTATGATTTTCATAGAGCACGCGCCTTTTGTATTAAAGTCACTCTTTTTGTTCTATAGAATAAAAAAATGTGCATGATTTTCTGTTGCAATATTGCATTATTGCATAATAATTACATTACATTTTTCTGAAAATGTTGAAAAAAATTTTTTTTTATATTCGAAACGGTATTTTGTCCATTACTGAAATGGTTTTTTTTACAGTAATAAAAATTAATGTAAAAATTAATAACACAATAGCCGTGTCATAATTATTTAATTACAAGATTTAAAACAATTTAATGACTGAAATTTTATGAGTAATTAAGAAAAAATCTCATAAAATAAAAAAAAATCAGAACAATAATTAAACAAAATGTGTTATGTCATATTTTGACATAAATATCAAATTTCAAGAGAATTACATATCACTTAATATTATGATCGTATTTCCTCTTAAAAAAAACTAGCCCTTTATTATAAAATATTAAATTGACACCTAAAAGTTTCATATTATAACAGTTGATTCTTTTTAAAAAAATGATACTTAAAAAATTTTCTGTCACATTTTATTATTTCAGCATGAGGTCCAAAATAATATAAAATTTCTCTTTTGTCGATACGTAATAACTGATGCAGATAAGTAACTGCAATTTTATTTAAAATCATGTGCATAAATGAGACCTCCAACAGTTTTTTTTAACTCTTTTATATGATATCTCAAAAAAAGTTTAATTTTGATGATTTATCCAGATGTTTCAAAGGGTGTAAATCGTCCTATTGTTTAATTTTTTGTGTTTTAACGGTTTTTTGGCTAAATTTTTATTTATTTAAAAATAAAATTAATTTAACTGTTTAAATTCTTCTTAACTGTTATTATATCCCGAGGCAGTAAAAGATAATAAACATAAAATAGTTTAAAAGCCAAAGTGCGAAATGTTGTTTAAAGAAAATCGATTCGATAATACGGAAAACTGTATAAGTGTGACATCGTCGCCCTTTTACTTTTATATTATTTACATTTTACTTTAAAAAAAGCCCCGTTATTTTTAAAAAAAATTTTCTTTTTTTCTTCAAATAATCAATTAAGGCCGTTATTGATGATACTTTCTATTGAAAAAAAAAAATTGTATTTAAATTTATGGCCAATTTTTTTGATATAAAAAGTTTTCTCTTTTATTGAGTTATCTGCTTCCGTAATAAAATGTTCCTTTAAGGCTAAAAAAATTGATGAATTGGATCAATATCAGCCGATTTCACTTAGATTAAAATTTTTTTTTGATATATAAATTAAAGTCAATAATTTTTTAGTAAAAAAAACTATAAAAAATATCTCCAGCTGTTTTATGTTTTCTAAATGTCCCTGAAGTAAAAAAAAAATTTTTTTTATGTTGGTGATCGATGCCGCAAACATGAATATTATGGTATGACTCACCTGGTGGTTTATACATTACACATTTTATATGCACATGCATTCTTAGTACTTATGTAGCATTTTTTTATCTCACTTTTTAAAAACGCGACGAGTAAGTATTATTAACTATTATTTTCTAACATAAGCGAATATTTTTTGCCGACTTTGAGTTTGGATATTATTAAAGTGGAATAAATAAATATTAACGGTGGTTTTTTATTCAATTTAAATATAATATTTAATATTAAATATATTTTTTTTCTAAGAAAATATTTCCCATGTATTTTGCTATGTGGACTGCAGAAGTGAAGGGTATACAGTAAACTATTTATAAGTATAGTGCAAATTGTTGTCGTTTTTATTTTTTTACTTTGTTATTGATAATTATATAGGTTTTTTAGAACATTTAAAATATATAAAGCAATATTTATTATTGTAAAATAATAAGCTTAGTTTACAATAGTAAATAAAATTGTTAGCTTGGTGAAACTTATGTGGGTAATGAATTTTTTCATTATACTGTAAGATTTTAATGTTTGAAATTTCAAGCATAATAATATAGCTGGGTGCGACATTTCTTTTGTTTGTAGATAGTAGGCTGTAGTACACTGAAAAAAAATCCGTTAATGGTAAGCGGAAAATCTGCTTGTGGCCAACGGAAAAATGTTACTTATAGCAAACGGAATTCCGCTTTTACAAGCGAATTTTTTTGTCAATGTACTTATTTTGGTTGGTAATGAAAAAACTGCATTGTTTAGAAATTTTGAGGTTATTTAGTCGCCAATTGGAACACGTTTAAATTTATATTTTGAATTTATATTTTGAAGTTTTTATAATTTTAAGTCCTTAAGCCAAAAAAAAATAATTTTAGTTCATAAAATTTTTATTATTCTATACCTCTTTAGGGCCTTCCACAAACCACATACACTGGTAGTGTTACGTGGTTTGTGAACAACCCCTATATCGAAATTATTTTAAGTCCCTAAACCTAAAGTCCATTTGACCCCACTCCCAAATAATATGTTTGAAATACCTCCTCCCCCTGCTTATAAACATGTTCCATAAGAAAATATTTCCTAAAACCTTGTGGTTTATTGAAATTTTAGAAGTATTTTAGGTTAAATTTTAGGCACTGAATAGTAAATTCTTGAGATAGTAGTACCTACTAAAGTACACTGTAAAAAGTAACTTTCTTAAATTTACAAAAAAAATGGAATTTTTTCGAAAAATTAGCGAATTTTCAAAAAATTTTGTAAATATTCGATAAAAATCATAAATTTACTAAATTTAGTACATTATCGAAAAATTCGAGAATTCTCGATTTTTTTTTTGTGATTTTACGAAAAAAGTTGTAAATTCACAACTATTTTACGGAAATTTACAACTATAAATTTTCGAAAAAAAATGGTAAATTATCAATTTTTCTTCCGAATTCTATACTAAATTTAGTAATTATACGATTTTTTTCGAATATTTACAAATTTTTTCGAAAATTTACTAATTTTTCAAAAAAAATTCTAACTTTTTTGTTAATATAAGAAAGTTACTTTTTACAGTGTAGATATAGGTAGGTAGGTAGCCCTTTTTTCTAGAACGTTTATAGTAAAAATAAACTTGGAACGGAATGGCATCGATCAATGTATTACTCTATAATTCGAAAATTTTGTATTAACCCAATGATATTTTCCTAATCAGTGATTGTAAAAACCCCTAATGCCGAATTCATTCTAATTGAATCATTTCCTATGTTTCTTCCAATAAATTGTAAAAAATTATAGTCACGGAACCAAAAAAACCTTCGGATTATCCAAGATTTCAAAATAGGATTATCAGGATTCGATCGCATTGAAACTATTTACCTTTCCCCTATAATAAAAACGTCTAAATATTTTATATGACCATTAAATTAATATATAATAAATGAAACAGATGTACAGTAACAAGCATTACACCGGAATTAATGAAATTTATATCCTTGTACTAAATGTACAATTCAAGCATGAAAAAATGTAATAATAATTTTTATTCATAATTAAAAACGTACTTAATTTAATCAACCAATTATTAATAAAACGTCTTAGCTGTAACACCTGTTGTTTTTTATCTTACTTTTTCCTAAAAGAAAAAATTGAAAAATATTTATTAGATATAACGATTTTCTAAAAGTATTAGGATAGAAAAAATATTATAGAAAAAATGGTTACATAAAAGAATTTTCACATAAACTAAAGTATAATTTTTATATATTTAATGCTATATAATTTCATTTTATATGAAATAAAAGTAACTAGAATTTTATGTAATTATAATAATTAGTTAGTCAGTCACATGTCAATGCATAAATTTTATGTAATAATAAAATATTTAAGGAAGAAAGTTTATAAGTATTTTTTTATCGCTAAATATTTATAAATTTTAAATTTTATCTATATGTGTATATTATGGGTGTAAATATACTTAAAGATTTATTTTCTTTCATCATATCATTATTTTTTGTTCAAAAATAAATATTTACCTGACTATATAAAATTCGGCATTATTTTGTTAGATATTATTTTTCTCGCAAACGAAATGGTATTTGAATATTATATAAGGCTGAACATTAAAATTTATTTTGTCAGTTTCTTAATACTATTAACATATATAATTAAATTACCTAGTAAGATTTCCATAAAGCCATTCCATCCAATAAATTTATAATCTGAAGTATATTGCAGATACATCCATAAATAATCGAGTTTCGTTGTTTGCTCGAAGTCTAGATCTTGGTTCCTTTGTTCTACTGTTACTGTAGCGATACCATACTTTTCATGATATTATGTATATTTTTTTATTTTCATTTGTCCACAAGCTTCTACTTCGGAGGCCAAAGGTATCTCTTGCAAACGTTTTATCGGCTGTCTATCTTCTAGATCACATTTATAAGCTAAAATTCCATTTAACTCTAAATAATGGAATGTGCCTTTACCAATAAACGTTTATATATTATTAAAATCGGCAGTATCTAATCCATATTGCATAAAAGGTTTACCGATTCTTCGCGTTTTTGAACTAACTTTGTGTTCCTTATGTAACCGAATTTTCATAGCGTATTATTTTTCTATAAGGAGCACATACTCCTAGAAAATGCAAGCTTTCTATAATAGATTTATTTTGCGAACCTCTAGCAGAAGACCTTAAGAGTTTATCGGATGATTGTAGAAAATTATTTCGGCATACCACTTAAAAAGATTACCATCTTCATCAATGAAAAAAATCAAACCTTACATATTTCTTTATTCACACATTTAATTTGTAAAATTACTTGATATGTCTCTGGGTTTATGTAATAAAATTTAATGCAAAAAAGAGAAAGAAATTATCAGATCTATACAGAGGAACGATATTTAAATCAGATTAGTTTACATATTATTGCAATTGAGTAATCAATTTTTAATTAATTTACAAGGATCATGTTAATTTGATTTTATATTTTACGTAATTAAAATTTTCTTATGTAAAAAGGATAATCGCTGTTTTACCAGATAAACAACAACATAATTAATTTATTTTTCATCGTTATTATTCGCTGTTTTTACATAACTTTCATGAAAACAAACAGTTTTAAAAAATCAATTTGTTTACATTATTCAGCACATCTGTATTTTAAAAAATATTTATTGTTGACAGTTACATAATATAAATTTAAAAATTCAATAGTATATCCAAAAAAAAATTAGCCCTATGTAATATCAATAAAAGGGTACATTTCTGACACACCTCCACGAAAAACACCTCCTACTTAGAATTACTTTTACTCACATATTTTTATGCAAATGAAATTATTGTAAAGTCTAATAATTAGAATATTTTTTTAAAAAACCCCTTGTTATTGTCATTCTATCCTTTTTTCATACGTAATATTTATGTGTGCGGGCTGTAACATTTTTTAAAAGAAATTTATATCTCGCAGCTGCATGAGTAATATTTTTTGAATGCGTTTTAAGTTTTAAATGTGTCAAGGTGGAAGTTTAAGAAATTTTTTTTTCTTTTTTTAGGTACTTTTGTGGTTGTTTATGGTTAAAATAGGAACTTTTTTCATGTTAATGGAATAATAAGAGATTTTCCAAACCAGTAGACTGTGTAATCTTTTATTATTTAATTATTAAAATGGACAAAACTGTAAAATTTTTTTTTTTGAATATACAAAATTATTCTTTTATGCTTAAAAAAAGTAATTAAATTTAAAAATTTTTAGACAAATATTTTGAAAATATTTAAATTTTTTCAGTTATGGAATTCCAAAAATGCACTGAATCATATAAGGATTTGAAAAAAAAGATGTAGTAAAAATAACGTTTTTCATATGCCGTTAAAACGACATGTATGCAATTTTTTCTGTCGGAAAAATAAGAGTTTCCACTTATGTAAAATCTGGTAAAATATAGTTAAATTATACTTGTGGAAAAATAAAACTAAAAGTAAACATAAAATTAAATAAGTATTTATTTATGCTAGGCTTGTAATATAAAAAATCAGGTAAAATTTTATAGATTTGTTAGTTTGTATGCAAATTTTATAGGTTAGAAAGTTAAATAAATTTTGGAATTTTAAATATTTCAGTTAATATTTAAGTAAAATTAAAAAATATCTTGTGAAATCTTTAACAAACAAATTAATATTTTAGTATGAAAATGAAAATTTTTGGAAAATTTCGAATAAAATTAAAAAATTAAGTTTCCAAGGATAGGGCCAATTCTGAAAACTCAAAATCAGGGTGTCTAAAAACTTACCTAGAGAATTGTACAAAATTTTAGAAAAATGTGCACTCATCTAACATATGTTGGATAAGAATTCTGGGCGAAAAAAAAACCAGCTAACAACGTTTAAAAAAAAAAAAATAGTGCCAAAAACGGGGTTTTTTATTTTTATAATCAATAATTAAATACCGACAAGTTACTTCAATCGAATTCTAATTAAATGTTTGGCCGTTAAGAATTTGTTGTATTTTCAAGTAGTTTGAATTGGCAAATAAACAACTTCACTCAAAAATTCGAAAAAAATTCAAGCATAGCAAACTAGCAGAATACTTTGCTCTCCTAAATTAACTACAACAAACATGAATAAAAATTCAATCAACTGCCATACATCCTACCAAAAATCAATTAAGCGTCTAAAACCGGACAAAAACTAACTGTTGATAAAAAAAAAACTGTTCTGCATCATCAAGCGTGTATCAATTATTATACCTAGTTAGCGTTAAAAAAAAGAAACAAGAAAAATTAATAATTGAAAATATCTAACTGTAAAAAAAAATATTAAATAAATAAAATGTTTAAAACATAGAGTCGACAAATAAATAAATTCTTTTTTTATAAGTCAATGATCATTATAAAAAATTAGATCACTAAGTCAATATTGAGTTTATGTATAAAAAAAAAGGAATTCTAATAAACTGAACTTCCTTCTAATGAGTATTTTCATTCCATTAATCTAGAAAGGCGTTACTTTAGTTTACTCTTTTATTTTTTTTTTTATCGTGCTTACGACATACTTTTAATGACTACTTGTTAATCGAAGAAAAAATACTGTATAATTTATATTTGTCTTTAACTAATAGGTAGTTTTTAGAAAAAATTTTTTACAAAATAATAAATTTTAATGTTTCTTTGAATTCAAAAATTAAATTTCTTTTTTGAAAATTATCGAGTTTTAAGTGATAATTAAATATTGATATAAATGAGTAAATATTACAAAATTTTTCTTTTGAACTTTTTTCTTTCATTCTGACACGCCTTGAGTTATTTTATATGCTCGACAACTGTGTATAACAGGTTGCCATTCATTAAGGAAATATATCATTAAAATATGGTTTCATAAAAAATTAATTTTTTTTACTGATGTATTACTAAATTTTAATTCTAAAATTTAACATTCTAGGTTAAATTAAAGTTTATAAATGAGACAATAGATTTTAATGAAAATTCTTCTAATTATTGTTAGCATAAATTGAATTATAATTTCGACGAAACGTTTCCATCTATTTACTATATATTTTAAAACTCGTTAAAAACTATTTAATAAATACTAATTACTTTTCAAAAAAAAAAACTATGCGCATGTTTACCAAGATTTTGATTAATATGGGATAAAAAGCAATATTGAATTTTCAAAAATTAAATTTATTGCCTAAAGAACAAAATTTCGGAAAAATTTAATACATCAATTCACACATTCAAAAGACATTACAGTTTAAATAATAAAGATTACTTATTATGTAGTTTATCTTTTAAATCGCTTTTAAATATTTAGATTTGACATTATTTTCTCGAAAGAGAAATGGTTTTTATATGCTATATAAGAAGTACGCTTAAACACTTATTTATGAAATTATTTTAATATAATATACAATATACAATTTGTTAATAATCTTTTAAGGATAATTAATTGCTGCAAATAAGTTCATTGTGGGTGATAATCGATTTCATTTTACGTAAATCTGATTGTTATTCATTATAATATAAAGTTTATACTTCTCTATGTAATTCTGAAACATAGTGACTACCTCCTATTGCCTTATCCATTGATGATCAAAATCTCTATTTTAATTTTTATGTTTTTATTCGATTTTTCCATGTCTAAAAATGTTGATATTCAAAAAAAATAATAAAAAATCATTTTATTTATAAAAAATTATAAGATGAAACTTGCTCATACTAGAAGAGAAACACAAACCAGATTTTATAATTGTCGAGATAATTTTGTAGACGCGAATGTTTAAATGTTTATGTAAATGTTTTGGTTAATTTTCTGTATTAGTTAGATAAGTAATTTTTACTTAATCCTAGGAAGTTCAAGAGGAAGTTAAATTGTAGCTTTACAGGTACTATAGGAACGTAGCCAGAGAGTGCACGGGGGGCTTTAGCACCCCCTCCCCCAATTTTATTTTTTGTAAAGTTTTTTTGGTATTAAAATTAATTAATTTTTTAATTTTTCTAAATTTTTTCCTCTAAAATATTTAAAGTTTACATGATTAAAATATACAATTTTTATTACCCAATAACTCAAATAAACAAAAATTAGAAAGCTAATTTAAACATTACTTGAAATTAAAATGCACTTGATTTTTAATAAACAGCTCCTAAATTCATAATAAAAAAGCAATAAGATTTAATTAAATACTTAAAATACTTTATACAATTAAAAAAAATATACACTTTTAAACCAATTAAAACTAACAATACGTACAAAGTTAAAAAGTACACTTAAAAAATTACGCTAATGCAAACAAGTACTTTAATTATTTAAAAAATGACATTAAATTTAAAATACGTTTTATACATTATTTAAAAAAAGTTAATTGTTACGAAATTAAAGTGTAAAAAAATATCTTTCATTGTTAACAAGAGAGCTGCTAGGGTCAAATACAAATACAGAAATATTTTTTTAAAGAGAAAAAGGGTTAACTGAATTTTGACACTCTTATTACACATTTAAAAAACATAATTAAATGTTACATTATATTTAATTTCTAAAAATGTCGTTACACATAAATTTTTCTTCGGCCAAAATATCTAAAAAATTCTTTTGTTTTTTTTTTTACATAAAATTTTTTTTTTTGTATTACCATTCCATAAATATATACTTGAGAAAAACTACTGAAGCATATAAATACAAATTCAGTACCGTCCTTTTGTGTATTGGTATTCAAGTCCCGCATAAATTTATAAAATCGTGTGTATTTTATTGTTTATTTTTCGTTAAAAAAAAAAAACACAATTTTTTCTATGTTCATACAAACCTGTGGGTACATTTAACTAGATTAAACCAGCATTTATAATCCAAAAAAAATACCACATCCTGTTTAATTCAAAAAAATTGAGATATTTATGCAAAATACTTTCAATTATTATTGAAAAATCCAGTGAATATAGGAAGTATTTAAAGCATATAAGGAAAAAAAATAAATAAAAACTAGACTTTCTATAATATGACATGTGTTTTGTGTTATATATGAGAAAATTATTATAGAAAAACACAATGTTTATTACGTATTTATATTTCCTATATTATTATCATATATTTATCATCCGTTATATCAATTTTATAAAAAAATAACGTTTGTTTTATTTTTTTTTTTCAGACACTTCTTATGAAAAAGCATGTAGAAGAGGTAGTGCACCAGCAACCCCTGTACTTGGAGCTCGACCACTTGATGTTACACCAAATCGTATTGTTGTAAGGATAAATTATTTTAACTAATTTATGTAAAAATTATATTTATCAGTGTGTGTGTTTAGAAAAAATATAAAATTGAAATATAACCGTTAAAAATTTCTTTTCTTAAAATGTGCATGAAAAATTGATTCTTTTATTATTATAGATTTCTTTATATACTTTTTGAAAAGGAGTCTTGTAACGGAATCTATTCAATCATCTGTTCCTTACATTACACGTCGTCCCTCTAAAATTTCAAAATAACATTAAGATGCAATAACTAAATTTTTATGTATGTTGATATATTTTATTATATCAATTATGTAATATTAAAGGATTAAATATTTTTTTTTTTATGATCATCGATTGTAAAAAAAATACAGCTGTAAAAAATTATTAAAGTTTGAATCCACGTATGCATAAAAAATTATGCAATTTCACGTACATTCACCTCGTTTTTTTTCTATATGGGTATTACATGCATTTTTTTTATGTGTGTATTAGAGATTAATATATATTTTTTTTATGACATACACCTATAAAAATATTTTAATTCAGAATTTGAATAAATTTAAATGTAATTATCAGGATTAAGTTATTCGTTTTTGGCATTACTCCCATTTTAAGATTTAATTCGAATATTTAAGTCTTATTGTATTTAATTCATTCTATTAAGCTTGAGTACTATGTATTTAAATAAAGTTGAGATGAGAGAGGTCATGAACTTTTGTGAAATTATTAGTATATTTATAGTTTTAATTTTATTTAATTAAAATATTATTATTGAATTTTTTATTAAAAAGTTTAAGAGGATTTAGAATTTTAAATAAGTTTTAATTTATGCTGTTGGAAATTTTGAATTTTATATTATACTTAAAAAATGTTTCTTTGAGTAAGAGTTGAAAAAAATTTTATGTAGCACCTATATTTTTACAAGAATTTTTAGGTTATATATATCTAAAAAAGGTTGATAATTTTTAGAATCCTGAAACTATTTAATTTTCTTGAATGTTTTAGGTGTTAAAGAAATTTTATAACTTAAATAACCTGAATTAAAATTTTTCTCGCAAACGAAATGACTTCGCAATACTATAAATATATGAGGAGTATAGTTAAATTTAAATTCAATAAATGTTCAATATAATATATACGTGTAATAATTAAGTTGATTTAAAAAAGTTTATATTATCATCCAAGTAATAAATAATGTTCTTCGGAATTGAACCTTTTTTTTTGGAAAAGTCTTAAATATGAGCTAAATTACGATTTCGATTACTGGATTACTTAAGTAAAAAGTCACTAAACTTTAGTTAAATTTGCTAACAAAAATTTTTTACGAAACTAAATGTCAATATTTTTAATAAATTTTACTAATTTTTTGGTTATTTGCCCATCATTCGTTTTGTTTATCTAGTGTAATCAGTTTTTTACAAAGTACTTCTATATCAATTAAAATTACAAATTAATAAACCTATAACCTAACATTAAATTAAAATATCGCTGCATATCATAAAAAATTCACTGTCAATTTTAAATTTAAAAACAATAAATCACCAATTCTTACAAAAAATCATAATTGCAAAATCACATTTTATATTAATAAAACAAAAAGTCAGCAGAAAGTACATTAAATTTTATAATTTCTTCTTTAACATGCAAAAAGTGTAATATATATATATTTTTAGAATCATCCATCTGCCTTAAAAAATAATAAGTTAAAGCATACTTTATGCATAAATATAGATAAGAAAAAAAAATAATTTTTTTTTGAAAAAAAAAAGAAGAAGCTTAGATACCATAACATTTTTTTTATCATATCTTCTTCAACCGTATAAAGAATTTTTTAAAGGCTACTTCTTATTTTTTCCATACAATTTTTCTTTATTATACTCACGATTTTAAGATTCTATGGTAGTATATTTTTATTTAAAAAAAAAGATCTATGGTGTTCAAATCACGTTTTTATAATATTTTTTTATACTAAACTTTTTGTTTTTATTAAAAAAGAGAAAAAATAAATTGTTTGAGTATATAAAAAAACGGAAGTTCAGAAAAAAGGATTTCTACAGGTGTCTAAAAAAATAATCTTTTGTTGTTATTACTTAACCCCCTTTTTTGGCATGGTAATAAATTTAGTAAAATAAATATTTTTGTTAATTATTTCTGCTTTTTAATAAAAAAAATAATCATGTTTTACACAGACAATTTTTGATTTTAAAAACGTTCTTCAGGTATAGAAACTAGGGAGAAAAGACGTATAAAGAAAGGATATTATCGTATCGATTCTTTCTCTATGTGCAAAAAAAAGTTTTAAAATGGAAGTTCTCATTCTCTTATAAAAATAATAATTTTTTAGTATGGGTAGATAAAATAAATATTTATTTATACTTTCTTTTAATAATTTTTTGATTTTAATTTATTCAGTCTTTATATTTAAATTTATAGAAATATATTTTTCTTTTAGAAATTTGAAAAATCAGCTGTTGTAATATAAATAGAGTGTGTTTTCTATGTAAAGAAGATGTAGATCTTCATAAAAGAAATATTGTTGAATAAAAATCTAAAACCAGACGATTAATAATCGTATTGATTTTTAGTATATCAATCATCAGTTTGTATAAAAAGAAAAATGTTTTTATTATTAAAATTTATAGTCTAGACTTAAAATTTAACTTTGATTTTTAGGGAAAATAATTTTTAGATGTTACACTTTATTATTTTTTAGTTATTTTGTTTCTGCTTACCTTTCTAGTATAAATTTTTTACTTAAATTTACAATCTATTAGTAAAATTCGAGGTAATATTTAGATGCTACTTTTTTTCTCGCAATTGAAATGACTTTTCAATGTTATATAAACGGTAAAGTGATTTCGTTTAATTATTTGGGTTGAAATTTTATATTGTAATTATTAAAAATTGATTATTAATGCTGATATATTATCTTTATTGATTTCTTTTTTTTGTCGATAGAGCCATGTTCGTATTTATCAGATTCCTACTTTCTGTTATTGTGGAGTATAATGAGGTATTTTTTGCTTTCATTGGTGTGGTATATACATGCACCGTGCGTAAACATTTATTCAAATTAACTTTTTTAAATTTTTTGTGCATTTAAAATAAAATATAACAAAAAAAAAATATACAAAACTTACTTATTATTTCCAAAACAATTTTTTCTTTTATAATTCTTGCTAAATAATTAATAATTGTAAGGGCGCGTTCATAGTGAGTACAAGTGACCGGTCGATCGATCAACTGATGCTATCAAGGGTACGAAAAATCGCATCGTTTTTTTGACCCGGGTAGACCTACAGCTTCCTGGGGCATCCAGGGGATCAAATCACGACCCAAACTCAAGATACGAGAAAATATTTTGTCAGCAGATCCCATTTAAAAATGTTTTGATAACATCAGTTGATCGATCGACCGGTCACTTGTACTCACTATGAACGCGCCCTAATACTTTTAATTATTTTAGTTGCCGTTGATTTATCTTTGATAAAAATTGATCTTATATTTCATTAGTAAATTTATTATATATTTAGATGACACTTTTTTTCTCGCAAATAAAATTAATTTTTAATATTATATAAATCTACAATCGAACTTACAAAAACCATATTGTGAAAAAAAAAATCATACTGATATTAACCCTAAAAAATTGAATTTGATATTTATTGAGTTGTTGTACATAAAAATATATTCTTTATTCTTTATTAACTTTTCTATTAATTGGTTCCTTTTCAGTTATAGATACCTCTATTTTTCAAATTTTAAGTATAATTATATACATTTAAATAAAAATGTATCATTGCCAATTCTAAATGATTTTTATTCTCCATTTAAAAAAAGGAGACAAAAAAAAGCAGGCTTGCTATAACCGAAACTGGTTTCCCTCTTATAATCATCCTAACGTCTTCAAATGATGCATCTTTTTTTTTATTATATTCTTCTTTCGATACATAACTTTTTTTTAAATTGTTTTATTTTGGCGGGAAAATGATATAATACATTAATATTAATAAAATTCAAATAAATTAGTAATTCAAATTCTTACCAAATCGTAATAAATTGCTTTTAAAGAAATATAAATTTTAACCAAAAACAAGACCAATTTGTTTCTGAATCCAAAAAAGTCAATAACCTTTTTCAAAAAAAGTTTTGTATTATTTAATATCAACTTTTTAAAAATTACATATTGCGTACTTGAAAAATAATATTTTTAAAAAAATTATTTTATTACATTTGAGAACCCCTCAATTTTTTTAACCCTGCCTTATAACGTTTCATTCATACACAATTGTACATAAAAATTCTTTTTTTTTTTTAAATAACTAACATACACAAATAAAAATACAACCACCTTAAAGGTTTCTTCTTAAATATTTTTTTCTCCCTTCTGTAATACACAAAATGGGTTTCTTTTATTTCACAGGGTTGCTTATACTACTCGATCTTTATACTTTTTTTTTGGGACTTTGAACATATACAAAAGTTTAAATGCAAAAAAGAAAAAAAAGAATCCCTTCTTTTTAAGGCTACTGGTATATTTTTACAGAGTAAAAAAAAAGAAATATTGTAACCTCTCTTCGATTTTTCTCTCCTCTCTCTTTTTTTAAACAGGCATCTGCTATATGGGTTTTTTGTATACTTGCCTGCCAGTATGCTTTCAGATCCTGTTTGTATCGTACGTGAAATTCAAAAATGTGAACGTTTTTTTTTTTTTTACTAAAAAGTGTATTTTTTTTTGTTTATTTTTATTTATTTATGTGTTTTTTAAAAAAAAAGTGAATTTATATTTGCGAATTGTATAATCGATAAATAAATATCGATTTACAATAAAAATGTATCGATTTTATAATAACTCTTGGTAATTCAATTCCAATTGTGAAATTAATAACACGAATAGAAAAATCAATCGAAGGCAATTTATAACTGGAACTAATTTCTAGTATAACAAGTGTATACATATTTTTTTAAAAAATACGTTATTTTTTTTTATTTTCTTACCTGTTCGATTGATGTTCTCCTCGTTTGTTAAAAATTACTCAAGTAAATATTTGACATAATCATCAAATTTAAATAATAAATTCTAAGAAATATCAACTGTCAGATTTAAATAAAGTGACAACTTTTAATTGCTTATGTGTGTGTGTGTATTTGTGAAATAAATTTAAATTATTAGTTACTCTCTCATCTTAAATTGGCATAATTTCAATAATGTAAAAATCAATAAAAATTCAATTACTTTTGATACTGGAAAAAAAAATTCAATTTAAAAAGTTTATTTCTTGAATAGAGAGAGAGAGAAATTATTATCATTAAATTGGCAGTTATCCAATTAAAAAAAAAATTGTGTATAAATGTGTGTGTGTATTAATGTGTAATGAAAAAAATTTAATTTTATTTGATAATAATAATAATTAAAAAAAAAAACTCATGAAAAACCGAAGAATGTGCCTTGAGCACAAAGATGACAACGATAATGAAAAAATTAAAAACACAATCGTTAATTATTTCAGTCAAAGGGTAATAATTATTAAACTATTTTAATCAACCATAAAATTTATAATTTTTTTTAAAATACATGATTTTTTAAAAAAAAACTTTCTAAAAAAAATTTAATTTAATTTAAATAACACAAAAAAAAAATTATTTATTGATAAGAAAAATTTAGAAAGTTACATATAGTTTACAATTATAAATTACATTAAAAAAATTCTAAATAGTAATTAACATGTCAAAAATTATTATAAATTTTACACAATCTAAATAATAATTATAATAATAACATACATTTTTTTTATGTAATAATAATAATGATAATCTCATATATTTATATTGACGATGCAACAATCTCTACTCACTCATATAAAAAAAACTAATCATCCTTTCGTTTCCTTGTGTACATGCTGGCTAATATAAATAAAAACTGTCTGTGTGTGCATTTATAGAAAATTTTCTAAAATAACTTTAAGTGAAATCGTTTAAACATTTATTTTTTTTTTATTATTCAGAAAAAAAGGATAGGTTTTTTTTTATTATTTATAATAAAAAATTTGTGGAAGTTTGTAAGGAGAGGACAAGAGTTTTGGGGGCTTTTGATTGTTTTTTTATGGTTGAGTGAGTTTTTTTTAATGTTTTGGGATCGGATTTTTTTTTATAAGTGAAGCTGAAACCTTGTTTTCTAACCGGTTGCTCTCATTTTATTTGATGTATCAGCTTTCAAACCTCTTGTAAGCCACAATAATCTATCAAGTTAACCTACTCTCTATTGCGAACTGTAGTAAACTATTAATTTCTTTTTTTTTTCGATAATTGATAAACTTTAATTATTTACATTTTATAATTTTATTATTTTTCAACTGCCTAAATTTTTACTTGTCCCACTGTTTTAACCTGTTAGCTCTGGAGCTAATTGAACGTTGCCTATTGGTTTCTAAACCCCTTCAGAAATTGAACATAAAACAACCAACGATTTTAAGTCTATTTTGCGAGAAAAACCTGCCTTTTTCGATAATAAAAACCCAATTATACGATTACTTTTTACTCAAATTTATACCTGGAGTTTGTACAAGGTTCCTAAATTCAAAAATTAATTTAAAAAAATGATACCACTCACCAAAGAGCTGAAAACCCTATTAATATTTAACTTCTTTCAAACCCTTTTTATTCCTCAGACAAAATGCTATAACATTTTTATATTGATTTTTTACCTTCGCAAATAAAATTCTCAAAAATATCAATTTCAAATAGCCTAAACACAAAAAATTTTTTTGCAAAAAAACCTGTTAAAAATACACAAAAAAAGTAATTCTTGAACTATCCCCAAACACCATGTCCTCTCCTTACACACAAATTTATCAAAATAAAAAAGTTAATCTAGGACAATAAATAAATTTTACAGCCACAAATAAAAAAAATTCTCATTTCTAAATCATTCATTCATTAATTTTATTTATACAATTTATACTTTCGCGAATTTTATACATCCACGTTTAAAATTACAATTAAAATAGGAAATATACAACCTGCGTCTATACATACATAAAATATCGAAAGTATAATAATAATCACAAATACATACATGAGAATTGTTATAAATAAAAAAAAAACCTTTCACTATTTTTTAAAAATCTAAACAATTTTTTTTTTTAAATTATTGTGACAAATAATAATAATAATTCTGATATACATTCAAGTAATTTTATACACTGGTATTATTATTATCTCCTATATTATTACTAACTTCTCTTCTTTCAATTTAATTTCACTTAATAAAGTACATTTTTTACTCTCAGTCTACAATTGATTTCAGTCCAGAAAAGACGTTTTTTTTTTTATTATTATAAATACTGCAGTATTTTTTTTATGTTTTTTTAAAAAATTATTTTATAGACGTCATTATAATAAAAATTTTTGAATTTTGGCCAAAATATAAAATTTTTTATAAATTTTTATAAGTGAAAATTTCAAGTAAAATTTTTTTACGTTATAAATAAATTAGATAATTCAATTATTTTTTTAATGCTTGATCAAGGTATTTTATTTTCAATTACAAAATTCTTTAAACTCTTATAAAAAACAGTCAGTCATACTAGCACTTTAGACGCATAAAATGAGTGAAAGATGATTCAACAAACACTCACATACACTGATATATAAAATAAATATAAAAAAATATTTCAAATAATTTTATTTTTATGTTACAGAATTTCTTCTCAAAAAGATCATTTCGTTCAAATCCATTAAAACGTACAAAAAGTGTTACAAAATTAGAGCGTCAAAAACAACGTGGAAATAATAATAACAACACAGGTGGTTTACGTGGTTGTCGTTCACATGAATCATTATTGTGTGGACAAGCAGTAACATCAATGGATTTAGCATCAATAACACCATTACACCCAAGTTTATTAGGTAGACCACATTGTTTTCAAATAACACCAACAAATGGCACAGCTAAATATTTTAGCTGTCGTACAGCACACGAAAGAGAACAGTGGTTAAATAGTTTAAGAAAATCAGTACAACCAGATTCTGAATCATTAAGAAGAACAGATAATTCGTTACAAATATGGTTATTAGAAGCCAAAGGCATACCATCGAAAAAAAGATATTTTTGTGAAGTTTGTTTGGATAACACATTGTACGCTAGGACAACAGCTAAACTTAAAGCTGACTTGTGTTTTTGGGGTGAAAGATTTGATTTTCATCATTTACCTGCTGTTAATACTATTCAAATTAATGTATACAGAGAAGCTGACAGAAAAAAGAAAAGAGACAAAAATTTAATTATTGGTAAGTTAACAAAAGAGAAAAATGACCAAAACCATTACCGTTATGTTACAGAACGTTAAATGCACAACTTTTTTTTTTGACAGATAAAATTTTACCATTGTTATAATATATGGCGTTGTTGTTTTTTGTTATTTATTGTGTCAATGAACTCAGTTACATTTTATATCAAGGGAAATTTTTTTTTATGTGTTACTTTAATTGTGTATTGGATCTAATTAGATTCCTTCTTATTATTACTTGTATTTCCTTTCTCTATCTTTTTTTGTACTGTAAATCATAATTAAATTTTTTTTTTCTGTTTAAACGTGGGATTTTTATTAATCGTGATATTGTTTGATGTATAATAATTTTTATGACCGAATACTACAGTTTTGTATAGATAATTGAATTTCTTAAACACCGTGTAGATTAAATGTGTTTTCTATTATTATGTAAGAAATTATGCTATTCCATGCAGGAGTTTCCTTCCTTCCGTTAAAAATGATTTATTCAAATTTTTTTTTGAATCTTACAAATGACATTTTTTATGTTCATTTTTGACATAAATTTTTTTTTCAAATTTACATAATATCTTTACGATCGTCTGTTTTATCAAAAAACAACATATTTTTTAAAATACACCAAAAAAAAATTCATGATGTCTGGGCGAAAATTTTTTTTTACAAAGAATACCGTACGAAAGTCTGTCTACCTTTTTGAATACCTTCAAAAAGAAATAAAAAGTACACGTACAAAAAAAAAATTTTTTTGCTAATACTTAAATGTCTTTCTTGTGAATTTTAATGACTCATAATATAAGAGTGCTATACGTCATTTATAGGAAATCTTTTGAAATAAACACCCCTTAGTATTATTTCCTGCCCTCCGAGTGGTTTCTTTTTTAAGTATATATAACTAAAAAAAAATTTTGTTTTTTTTTTACAGGATCCGTAAATATTCCAGTGCACAATGTGACGTCTCGTTATTTAACAGAAAAATGGTATCCTGTAGTTAATGAAAAAGGACCAATAAAAGATCCACCGGCGTTAAGAGTTAAATGTCGTTTTCAATCTGTTGATATACTTCCTGTACAAGTTTATCATGAATTTTTAGATTATTTAAAAACAGATTATGCTAAATTGTGTGAAAAATTGGAACCAGTTATTGGTGTTAAGGCTAAAGAAGATATTGCTACAGCACTTGTTGCTGTTATGCAAAAAGAAAAGAAAGCACCACAATTTTTATCTGATCTCGTCATGATGGATATTCATAGGATAGGTAAATTAACTAAATTTTGTTCTATTTATTTTATTATTTTTGGGTCAATTTTCTAAATTTTATTATTTACAGATGACGAAAGATTAACATTCCGTGGAAATTCATTAGCAACAAAAGCAATGGAAGCATATTTAAAATTAACTGGTGATCGATACTTACAAGAGACATTAAGTCCTGTTGTTAGAGGTGCTGTTGAAGGTGGTGATTGTGAAGTTGATCCATTAAAAGTATCATCAGTTGCTGCATTACATAAACAACAACAAAATTTAAGAGCTGCTGTTGAATTAGCATGGGGTAGAATATTAGGTAGTCATACACATTTTCCACCAGAATTAAGAGAATGTTTTAAAATATTTCGTGAAAGATTAAGAGACATGGGCAGAGAAGATATGGCTGATAATCTTATATCAGCATCTATATTTTTAAGATTTTTATGCCCAGCTATTTTAAGTCCTTCATTATTTAATATTACACATGGTAAGTTGACTTAAATATCAATTAAATATTTTATAGGTACTTCTGATTTTATTACTTTTTGAAATTTTTAATTTATGCAATTAGAGAAAATAAAATTTTATCGTTTTTTAGAACTATTAAATTTATTCAAAAAATCATTTAAATTTATTACTTTTTTTTATTACAAATATTGGAATGCATTAAAATTAGTTATAAATATTTGATTTCGCAATATTTAATTGTATTTTACCAAAAATCACAAGTATTTTGCAATTTTTTTTTGGTAATTTTGTTTCTTGAAATTACAATTATTAAATAGTCCATAAAATTTTTATTAAACTAAAAAAAATTTTTTTTAGAATACCCCAACGAAAAAGCAGCAAGAAATCTCACATTAGTTGCTAAAACTCTTCAGACTCTTGCTAATTTCACGAGATTTCAAGGAAAAGAAAATTTCATGGAATTTATGAATGATTTTCTTGAAAGAGAGGCCCCACAAATGAAAACATTTTTACAGTTGATAAGCGTAAGTTTAAAATTGTTTATAAAAATTATAAATCCTGAAATATTATAATCATATTTTTAAAAATATTTACAGAGTTCTACACCAAAGGATGGATCTAATAATCCACTGGAGTTTGATGGTTACATTGACCAAGGAAAACAATTATCTTTATTGCACGCTCTCTTGCGGGAAAGCGTCGCAGCCACATCTACGAATTCCCCAACATCTCCACCGTCACAACTCCCAGATATTCTTGATAGAATATCTATGGCTTTAGATCAGCCTGGTCCTAGTCCAGTTTGCACGACTTTGCGATACCAGAGTCTTCAAAACAATATATTTCGATATAACGACCCAACGATAGCCAACAGTAATTCGAATCTTTCAATATCAGCGACGTCTACTTTAAGTAATAACAGTAATCACAACGGTAATGTTAACGAAAACGAAAAAATCCACCAAAGTAATACTCTTACACACGTAAATTCATCAAGAAGTCCAAATGTGGTCAGGGCTGCAACCTTGCCAAGAAATGCGTATATGCCAGCTAATGGTAAGCTTCAGCTACAAGTTAATACCGAAGACTACCCTTTGGAACCACCAGCTTTTATATCTAGATCACCAACGCCAGCCAACAGGCAGCAGCATCACAGACCATTAGTCAATAATAATAGAAATGGACCTGGTTACAGACTTACAGCAAGTGCTAGCCTTGCCAATGTTAATCACTGCCAGAATCATCCATTAGCTAGTCCAGTACGCTCTGAAAGTCACAGTAATCTTAAAGATTCAAATTATAACATTACAAATAATGGTCAAGTAATAACTAATGGAAGCATCGGCCATAATCACAGGCAAAACGTTGCTAGATTTCAAAATTTAGAGATTCGCGAACGATGCGAAGATGCTTATAACCACAATAATAATTACAATAATCCAATTATTAGACCTGCTAGCAGAAATAACCATTGTCTCAAAGAAGAAAACGCAAACCAAACACAACAGCAACAAAACTACAATAATGTATCGAAAACGACGATTAATTTAAACAATCATGCTAACCAGCAATCAAATCTTACATTGTCAATAAACAATGGTCATCAACCAAACAATAATTACCACAATAAAGTCACAGCAAGTAACAATGTTGCGAACAATGCTGGAGCTAACGGTAATTTAGATGAGTTATCAGAACTTCTTAGGTATGCTGATGACGAAACATCTGAATCAAAGTCTCAAAAAGGCTCACAAATTTCCATATCACAACTAAGTAACGTCGCATCTTCTGGTTATCAGAGCTTTGCTGCTTACAGCCAAAGTTCAAGTCCAGTAGAATTAAATGGCGGCAATACAAACGCCCATATCATAAGCGCAGCTCCGTTAGCTTTTGCTAATCCCGTTTACCATATGGAATCAAATCGTGATAGAAATGGTAGGAGAGGAAGTACAAGTTCCGACGAACGAGACGGAATCAATGGCGGTATCGAAGGCGTCACTGGAGTTGATTTGAGTCCTTCACCTCCTTTACAACAAAACAATCGAAATATCCAAAGAAATCAACAAAATCAATGGAGGCAAAATAACTGTGCCTTGCGAACAAATAACGAACAGAACCAAAATTGTTGTTCCAAACTTAGAAGACGGCTTTCCTTGGATTCAACTAGAGATTTATCAGATACTAGTGAAGAAGAAAGCTGCGCAACCAGAAGGAGTAAATCCAGAAGTCACAGGAGTATTGACCAGGTAAATATAACGAATTTTCGCTAATTTAATTAAAATTTATGACTAGGTTTACAAAAAGAAAATCACGTTCTTTATGTTAATTTAATTTCTAAAAAAATACATCAAAATAAATAACATTTTAACATGTTGAATAACAAAAATAATTTGCATTTATATTAAAACCATTATAATATAACGCCACTGTAACTAACACCAAGAAATCTTGGAATTTTTAGTACGAAGTCGAAATTGAAAGGCTACAAAGCAGCGTTGATAGGTTGCGCGCACGTTTAGGAACAGTTGAAGATGGTGAAAATGGAGATATTGGACCAGATACAAAAATGAAAGGCATTATTTCCAGGTACTAATCTTTCATATCATAAATCGTCTACATTTATTGATAAAAAAAAATCTATAATTCTAAGCTCTAACTAGCTCGGCTTTATAAAATACTAATTTGAATTTTAAAATAATAAAAATTTAACGAATTAATATCGTTTTAGAAAAATATTAACGCGATACAATTTGCACGATTAGGCACTTAAAATAGATAAAATTTTAAAAATTCATTGAAATTTAGAAATCATTTTTTATATATAAAATTAGACACTTCATTAATGCAAAAAATATAGTTTAAATATCACTTTAGATCTTAAAACCATAAATTTTAATTAAAAGTTAGGTATACCAGCATAAATAAAAATTTAAAAGAATTTAATATAAATATTTAGATTAATATTTTTCGAATGTTTATTTAATTAGTTTATTTAAAAAAAAAAAAATACCTATTTTAACTGATTTCAATTTCTTGTTCAATATTTCTTCTGCGTTTGGTATAACCTGGCTTGATGTGGATATTTAATGTAAGAGTCAAATAATTAATATAATATTAAATTTTTTTAATAATTTTTTTTATTAAAACACTTTATTTTTCACGATACATATTTTTTAATATTTTTATCTTTATATTTGATTTTTATAAAAATTATTTTCACAGCCAGCTATAAACACTAAAATAAATAATTCAAAAATGCTGCTTTTATTGTTGAATTGTTTTTATTTTTGGTAAACGATATGGAATAATTTCTATTTTTAATTAATGAATTTAGTTTTCTAGTTATTTTTTTTACAGTTTGATTTTTTACGAATTTAACAGACGCGAATCATCGCTTGCGTTATTATGTACATATTAATTAATAATTACCTTTTTATTTTGCATTTGACCCATTTTTTTTGCAAGTTTAATTCAAAATTTTTGCATTTTGTAGCTCGATTTTTAAGTTAGTGCTTTTTTTAAGTAGAATAAGTCTAAATTATATTTTAGAAATTTCGAATATTTTTTTATTTTGTACGAAATTTCTGCCAACTTGCATCTTGCATTTTTTTCAAATTAAATAAACTGCAATTTGAGAATTGTGAATTTAGGGCCAATTTTTGTAAATATTTCATATTGCAGTTTTTTTTATATTTTTCTTCATATTAAACAAAAATCATTTTTGAATGTTTAAAAAATTTTATTCATAATTCAAAATTTTATAGATTTCAATAGTTTTTAGTTTATGCTTGTAGATGCACAGAATCACAAGAATGAAAAAATTGGGAAAAATAAAGTTTTTGTATATTTTTCTCGTTTTTGATTGAAAATTTTAAAAATACAATGATTTTGAAAAACATAAAAATATTTAAATTGAATTAATTTTCTTGAGTTTAATAAATTATTTTGTACAAAATTTTTAAATGTTACACTGGGCTTGAATATTAAAATTTAGAAAAAAAATAATACTTTAAAAAAACTAACGAAATTGAAATTTCAGGTTAATCTCTGTGGAGGAGGAACTTCGTCGAGAGCAACAAAAAATGTCAGCAACATTATCGTACAAGCAGCGCGTGATAGATGCCCAAGAACAACAAATAGCAGCATTAGATGCAGCGAATTCACGCCTCATGTCGTCGAATACAAGACTGTTGTCCGCATTAAGCAACCTTAAACAGCGTTATAATCCAAAAACACAAACAACAACCGAAGCTGAAAAAATATTGCAAAGTATTGCTGATATGAGTGAACTTAAAAGCTCCTCTTGTTGAAATAAATTTTATATTATAATAACGAAAAATTTAGGAAAATTAACTTTGTTGTTTTTTTTTGTTTACTTTATTATAATTTGGTCAGTTTTTGTTTTATTATTTGACGATTGAGACAACGTGCTTTTTATTAGCGCATTATTATTATGACCAATAATGACCCGCGCGAAGAGCATGGATATCTAATTATTTTATGTCACGTTGACGTAACTATAAATAAAAAAAGTAATTATTGTTTTTATTTTAAAAATATGTAATTGCGTATAAAAACTTTGATTTTAAACGCACAAAGCCGAAAAATAAACAATTTTTTACTATAAATCTTGTTAGAATATTAATGAACGATCTTGTACAGAATAATAATAAATCATTTCTACAAGATTTTGAGGCTAATTTAAGCAGAAAAAACAATAATAATTCAGTTTTTCTGCCCAAATATAAAAAAAAAACAGCAATTTTAATTAATTTAATCGTGTCAGTTATCAGTATAAATATTATAATTAAGTGTTGAGATTATAAATTTAAAAAATTATGTACAGTTTTTTTTCTACCATAAAAATCTCTATATGTTAAGCATGTCTATAAATATGGTAAATTAATGTAAAATATTTTTTTCTTTATTTTACAAAAATATTTATTAAAAAAAATTGGGTAAAATAATTTTCATTTTCTTTTTTGAAAAAAAAAAATGAAAAAATTATAATTTTCTTAAGTGAATTTAAGAAAAACAAAAATTTAAAAAAGCAAAAATGTTACCTGAATTTATTGCTTTGAACGAATATTTTCATTTTGTATTTAATTTTAAGCGCTAATTATTTTGTAAAAAAAAATATATTTTTTATGAATATTCGCGCGGGTTCAAGAATTTTCTGTTTTTTTTTTCATAAAATGGCACAAGTAATTTAATTCACAATATTTTTGTTTGCAATGAAGCTTTAGATCTAAAAATGAATTAATTATAGTTAATTAAGAACTTATTTAAGTAGTAATTACCAAAGAAAATAATTAATTATTGCAATTTGTATTATTTTGATTTTAAAAAAAGTAATTGTGTATAAAAAAAAAATGTAATTCATTTTCTTATTGTTAAATAATATTTTTTTTTGAAATGTAAAAATTTCAATAAACTCCAAAGAAAATATCACATTTCTGAAGAGATTATAATAATCACAGACAGTATGTAAAAGAATGAATGAATTTTTTAAAATAAAAACTTTTGGATAGAATGTTTTGTAATAAAAAAGAAGTGTGCATTATTTTTGCACATAGATTAACGATTAGAGTGTATTTTAATTTTTGACACTAAAAAAAAATTAATGCACTTTCATGACACATTATTTTTGTTTTACATAATGTAACGAGCTTTAAAATACACAAAGATTTCTTCAAAAAAATTTAAAAATGAAAAAATGTATGTATGTGTAAGTTTTTTAAGGTATGAATGACTAATGGGAAAATTTTTTAAACTTAGTCTGACTAAAAATCCCATGAATTATTAAAAAAAGTATTATTAAATATTTCATTACTTATTTTCTTGTCTTTGTATAAATAAATAAATATATATCATTATTAATATATTATTAAATATCATTAAAGAATCTAACACAAACACAAACACATTAATATAATTTTAATTAAATATTAAAAAACAATTTAATTATAATTTGTATTAATTAATTAATTAATAAACATTGTAATTTTTTTTTTGTTGTTTTGCTAATTTATGTAAGTAAAATATTATACGATTATAATTTATGCTCGAAATATAAAAAAATGTAAGATCTGTTCATATATATAAAGTTTTATTTAAAAATAAATTGTAGATTAAACACATTTATATAAGTTTTTCTTTATATTTTTCAGTATATATATATATAAATAGTGAATTGTATTTATATAAACGTATTATCAAGCACTAGAAATACACGAACAAATAAAATTTTTGATTATATAGACACAATAAATCATTGAATTTGTTTATTTCTTGACCTTTCTAATTTATGAACTTTCTTTTGGATTTAGGTGTATTTAAGTAATGAAGAATTACTCTGAAATAATGAAAATTTTGGCACATCTTACTTTATGCCCTGCATAAGTTTGTTAGAAATAAAATTGTTCTTTTGGGTGCAATAACTTTTTGAACTTTCCATAAGTATTAAAATTTCTGGATTATTATCCCAAATTTATAGTATTAGGTTCCCCTATGCATTTAAGGTAATGTGGTACTTAAGAAATTTTTCGTTTTTCAAAATTTTTTTTTTTATTTTCTGAAAGTATAACTATTTAAAAATATGGAAAAAAAATTTTAGAAAATTCGGAGCATTATAAGTACTATTTTTAAGCCTACTTTCAATAATTATTGTTAAGTCTGTTATGTGAAAAAATAACTTTATACATGTTTATCTCAAAACCATTTTTTTGTAACTTACTGACACGATTTCTCGGAATTCCGTAGACCGATTTTCTTAAAAAATTAACTGCATGTTTAAAATATGTATATTTATAATGTGAACCTCGATCTAGCGAAAATTTTTAATTTTACTATATTTTTTATGCAAAAAACTTAAAAAAAAAAAGTGCTTTTTTCTAAAATTTTTTTCAAGTGCTCGCCAATTATTCATTTTTTGTGCAAATTCTTAGATTCTGGTTCACATTATAACTTAACTCATAAATTTTAAGAATTTTCTGTGTTTTTGTGTTTCAGACCATTCAGTCCGGAAAAATCACGTCAGTAATCAGCACACTTTTTTTTTAAACGTGAACTTTAACACCTGTTATCAACCCTTTATAATATAAAATATTAATAAAAAAAATTTTTTTTATAAACTATAAATGTGTATTATTTAGGCCTAAAAAAAATTTTTTTTAAAATTAAAATTTTTAATAGTTTATCCACAAAAAATGCTCAAAAAACTGCTTTTTTTCGAGCGTCTGAAGTACCGCATTATCTTAAAATCCAATAAGACTTTTGTAATGAAAATAATTATTTTTGATTTATTTTATTTTTATTTATAAATGCAGTTCTATATTACCAAGTTCGTTCAGAAACAATTAGATTTACA
Organism: Anagrus nilaparvatae; assembly: GCA_022575985.1. Taxonomy (NCBI): domain Eukaryota; kingdom Metazoa; phylum Arthropoda; class Insecta; order Hymenoptera; family Mymaridae; genus Anagrus; species Anagrus nilaparvatae. The sequence goes on along the minus strand of JAKSXM010000238.1, from coordinate 5,920,948 downwards.
ACTAATAATAATTAATTTTTATCATATATAAATGTACACATTTTCCTAAAAGTTGTATTTATATTTTCAAATTGAATATGTGTACAGTGCTGCCTAAATGTAAGTTTGGTTGTCAAGTAACAGGGATAAATTTTCTGTAGATACCATCGGTAGATACTCAAGTTTCTAGACTTCCTATGAGTAGAATGTGTTTCCAAAAATAGAAAGAGAACAGACCATTAGTTTGTAATGGTCTTTCTTGCGTTGTTTTTTTTACTCCCCAGGGGCTCGATTTTCGAAATCGAGGGAGCGAGGGAGTAGAGGAATTCCCCACTCTTTTCCCCGGTTTTTAAAAAACTCAATTTTCGAAAGCGAAAGGAGAACTCTCCGGAGAACATATTCCCCAAAATGTACTCCCCACCTAGTATAGCAAGGGAATCAGGGAACTCTCTCGTTTTAAAACACGTTTTCTATTATATAATAATAGTCCACTGCGTTTAAAAGACGATTAATTTTTATAATTTTTATGCAAATATATGTATATTAAAAAATATATATGTATATTATATTTATAAATATATATATATTTATATATATAGTTAATATATTAAATAATATAATATATTTTAATATACATACGGAAAAAATTAAATTTTTTAAAAAATAAAAAATTAATTCAAGTTTTTTGAAATTTTTCTTTTTTTAATTTTTTATTGTAATTTTTGTGCGAGTTTCATTAATGTAGTGTAATAAAAATGGCTATGCAGAACTACGTAGCAAATAATTTTAATAATTTAATTGCTTTACAAATGAGAAATGAAGCTATTGAACACGATGAAAGAGGCAATCGAATTTTTTATAATAGACAAGACGCATTTGATCTATCAGATCGACAATTTATAAAAATTTTTCGCCTAAATAAAGAAGTTACTGAAAATTTAATAGATGTTGCTGAGAGATATATACCAGGTCAAAGTAGAGCAAGCAGTTTAGACGTTTCCACAAAAGTAAGTATTATTATTATTTGCAATAAAAGTATAAAAATATTATTTGGATATATTTTATTGGCATAGGTATTAACAGCTTTGAAATTTTATGGTGGTGGTAGTTATCAATCAGACGTGGGTAGCAATATTCATTTAGCTATTAGACAATCATCTGTAAGCAAATGTTTGCACCAAGTAACTGATTTTTTGAATCACCAAGATATTATAAGTGAATGGATTAAATTTCCAAGAAATATCAATGAGCTTAATACTTTAAAGCAGAGGTATGCAATGAATCATAAAAAAAAATTTTTTTTGAAATTATATTTTTTTTATAAAAAATTTTTATCATAGTTTTTGGGAAAAATATCATTTTCCCTCGACAGTAGGTTGCATTGACTGCACTCATGTTGCAATATTTCCGCCACAAAGAAATCACCCTGAATTTCCTGAAAATATTTTTGTGAATAGAAAAGGATATCATTCATTGAATGTGCAATTGGTAATATTTATGTTTATTTTATTATGTTCAATATTAAAATTATTTATTTTTATTTAGTCTCTCATAATGTACGTCTTTTAATGTTTTTAGATTTGCGATGCTAATTATCGAATTATAAATGCTGATCCACGTTTTCCAGGAAGCGCCCATGATAGTCATATATGGAATAATTCGTTCGTGTTACCCACATTGTCAAACCTATATAATATTGGAGAGAAATATTTTTTGATAGGTAGGTATTAAAATATTGCAATATTATATAAATATATATATATATATATATATATAATAAAAAACTTATTTAAACTTTTGCTAAGGTGATTCTGGCTATGCATTACGACCATGGTTAATGACTCCAATAAACGAAGTTGAAGATAATACTCCAGAATTTTACTTTAACAATCGATTAAAAACTGTAAGGTCTTTGATTGAAAGAGTAAACGGACTTTTAAAAATGCGCTTTCGTTGCCTATTAAAACATAGGGTTTTGCATTATAAGCCAATGATGGCCGCAAAAATTGTAAATGCATGCTGCGTACTTCATAATATGTGCATAGCAAATAATGTTCCAGAACCACCTTTAGATGCTGAAGATGAAAATCAGGACTATGGATTATATCCACCAGAACAATTAAGAGATGAAGCAAGAGTTGGTCGCGTTAACCCAGAGCTTGAAGCAGGTAGAAGAGTTCAACGCGAAGTTGTTAGAATGTTGTCACAACGCAGGCAGCAACGACAAAATAATGATAATGCATTATAAAAAATTATACATTTAAAAAAAAATTGTAAAATTAATAATAATAAAAAGTATACAATTTTTTCTTAAATTTTATTTTTTATATATTTTATTGACCACTGTGACGATTATTTATATATAAAATAAGGTAGGCATGTTTTTAAAAAAATAATTGTGTATCTCAGCATGCTATGCAAAATGATGCATGTAATATTATTAACAGAGATTTTATATTATATTAAAAAAAATAATTTAATGCATCCATATGGACACATTATGAACACATAATTTTTTTTCTAACAAACAGTTATCATATTTTTTATATTAAAAGATTTTTTCTCTCACGAATTTTCAAAATTTTCTTAACAGATGTTATTAAATCTTACCAGTAAAAAATTTTTTTGAAGTAAAAAGTTAGTATATATTTCTTTGTCATAACGTAAAGATCTTTTGTAAATCTATAATGGTTTTAAGTGAAGAACAAAAATCGCACTTACTTGATTTTGTAAGAAACAATTATGCTGCACTTTTTCTTAAACATACTGGTGTGGCGGATTCAAAAAAAAATGCAGAAAAATTGTGGAAAGACATAACAGAAAAATTAAATGCACTGCCAGGAGATGTTAAAGATTGGAAAAAATGGAAACAGGTAATTAAAATTTATTATTAAAAACTGAGTTTGTATAAAATTAAAAATGCTTTTTTGTATGCTTTAAAGAAATTTTTTAAGAAAATTTTTTTATCATTTAACAAATTTGTTTATACAGATTTTTTAACGGAATTATAGATATTTATTACATAAATTATTATTATTTTTTTATTACCAAATTTTCAAGTATTTCTAATAACTAATTAATAATATTGTTTAAAAAAACATCATTTTTACAGTGCCATAAAGATTTAAAAAAGAATACTCGCAAAAAGGCTTCCAAAATTAAATTATCGCAAAATAAAACTGGAGGTGGACCGCCTACTTCTACCTCTTTATCTGATTTTGATAATGCAATTTTAGATATAGGTGGTAGAGGATCCTTGGATGGATTGCCTATACCACAAACTCAAATAAATTTTGTAAGTATATAATGTATTATAACTGTATGAAAATAATTCTACACACATAATTACCGTAAATATTCGAATTATAGGGGCTTTTTTTAAAGAATTAAAAATTTTTTTTTAGTGTAAATTTAAAACAAAAGAAAAAAAGACAATAGATTTAAATAAATTTAAATAAATATTAATTTTTTTTTAATAATTACATTTTTTTTTAAATTGGTTAAAAAATTGCATAGCGATTGTTTAATTAAAAAAATGAAAGCTACCAAAATTTGAATGGCGAAAATCGGTTAATTTTAGCCAGCAAAAATTCAATTTATCAATTTGTAAAATTTTATTAATTAATTTTTTTTTGGCTAAAGTTAATCGATTTTCGCCATTCAAATTTTGTTAGGTTTTGTTTTTTTAATTAAACAATCGCAGTGCAATTTCTTAAAAAATTTAAAAAAAATGTAATTATTAAATAAAAAATGAATATTTATTTAAATTTATGTAAATCTATCGTCTTTTTCTTTCTAAACAAAAATTAAATTCTTTAGAAAAACCGTATAATTTGAAAATTCACGGTAGAATGATTACACAAAATAAAATTAATTTTTTTTTTTTTTAATTGCAATCAAATATCTGCTTTTATTTATAGGAATTTCCTTCTTCAAGCAAGCGAGGTTTGGATAGTGAAGTGAATTTTGAAGAAGAAAATTCACCTAAACGATTATGTACAAAAATAGAAATGCCAACTAGCAGTGAAAATAATACAGATATTGCTGATCCAATAACAACACAAGCTGAAAATAAAGATTTGATCGTGATTCCTCCAACTTTTGTAGAAGTTCCAATTAAAACTGCAACTGAATCGACGCCTTCAATGGGCTCTACTATAGCAACAAGGCGCAACGCAAAAAAACGTTTACAGGATTCCATCCAATTTAGTAAAGACATCGTTAAAGTTCAAGAAGAGGACAGTATTACAAGGAAAAATTATTTAGAAAAAAAAATTTCCCTATATGAAAAAGAAATTCAATTGACGGAGAGACTTGTGACAGTTCAAGAAGAAAATGGAAAAATCATGAAGGAAGGATTAACTTTGCTCCATAAATTAATGAACAAAGAAATTAATTAAGTAAATAAAAGTATAATCTCCTAAAATTTCAATTTTTGTATTAACAAACAAAATTTTAAATAATTGTAATTTAAATTATTTAATCATTTTATTTTTTGTTTTTGAGTATTCATTAATAAAAAAATATTTTTTTTATTTTCCGAAAATTTTTGTCTTAAGTTATTTAAAACTTAATATTTATTTTAATTTTTATTAAATTAACGAAACATAATAGAATTTAATTTATGTTTTTTATTATCTATATTCATTAAAACACTGTAAGAATAAAATTAAAAAAATTTCTTTACTTTGTTCTACATAATATGCATACATATATAATATATATATTTATAATAGAATATATTTGAATATATATAATGCATAAAATATAAATATTTTTAAATTATCTAGACTGACGCGCTTCAATTATCTACAGTTTCATTGGTTAATTGAAAACATATGCTGCGGCAACATCGCGCTCGTGTTCCCTCGATATAGAAACAGGGAGAAGGGAAAAAAAAGCACTCTCTGTTTTTCAAAAATGAGTCTCTTTATTTTTTGGGGAGTAATTTTTAAGAGGGGAGTTCCCTTACTCTCTCATTCCCTCGATTTCGAAAATCGAGCCCCAGGATTCTAACAGAGATGAGTTATTACTATTCTCTGATTCTAAGTAAATGAAAGAGAGAGAGAGAGAGAGAGAGAGAGAGAGAGAGAGAGAGAGAGAGAGAATTGTTGTGAGTAAGAGAATGTTATTCAAATGAAACCGTTGGATGCTGTTGATTTTTTAAAACGTGCTCTTGTTTAATTAATCGTTTAAATCGTAAAAATCGTTTAATTAAAAGAATTAATACTAGACTAAAAAATTTGAATGCATAAAAATTAATTAAAAATCATGTCGACTTGTATAGTTTGCAAAATTTGTCAAGAAGGAACTTATGAAAGAATAAGTTATCATAGGTAAGTTTTATTCCATTTATATATATATATATATGTATATGTATATTAGAGTGTGTGTTATTTTCTTTTTTACGAAATTTTTTTGCTTTCCCCATTTTTTTCGAATATTTTGGTAATAAAAAACCCCTAGTTCCAAGGATTTTGATTTTCAATTTTTTTAACCCGTGCGACCGAGTACTTGAAGTTTCTCATTTAAATAACATGGGGAAATTGAGTTTTTAGAATTACACATTTTTACAGAGGCCACAAAAAGCTTTTTAAAAATCTTATTTTTACTGGAAAACATACTTTCATATGTTGTAAAGACATGAAAATAGCCCTGCATTTATTCTAAAGGGAATTCGGGGGCTAAAAACGCAAATTTACTTGTTGTCTCAATCTTATAAAATAGGGTATTTCGGTAATTTTCGATAAAACGCTGCAACCTCAAAATTTAACCAAAACACTTCTGGTTACTCTACATTTTTTGGTATATTAGTGCCACCCAGGTGCCACCTTTAAAACGCCGTAAAACCCGTTCTTTTATCATTGATCCTCTCATCACTTTAGTAAATTAACCTAACGGTAATTTTCGATTAAAAATGACCTATTTTTGAATTTGTTTAAATTGCTGTCAAAATTCTAATTTTTGACAAACAGCTTTATAAGTCTTAAAAATTTTCTATAAACTTCAAATTTCCAAAAATTTTTTACTCACTGCTTTTGAATAAATTACAAAAAAAAAAAAAGTTCTGATCCTGTAACTAGACCTACCTACAGGTAAGTTTTTCGATGTCCTAAAACCGAATCTGAAGTCAGAATTTAGCCTACACCCTCAGATTTTGCCCCAGCTACCCCCAGCTACCCCCAGCCACCCTCTAAACCGTCCCAAAAAGCAAATATTTTTCTATGACCAAAAGTTAAAAATAAAAGTAGTTTAGTTACGTATTTTGATGTCCTAAAACCCAATCTGAAGTAAGAATTTAGCCTACACCCTCAGATTTTGCCCCAGCTACCCCCAGCCACCCTCTAAACCGCCCCAAAAAGCAAATATTTTACTATGTCCAGAAGTTAAAAATAAAAGTACCTTATTTACGTATTTTGATGTTTTAAAAACGAATTTCAAGTCAGGATTTACCTATTATCCTTAGTTTTTGCCCCAGCTACCCCAATCACCCTCTAAACTTCCCCAGAGGGTGAATATTTTACTTTGTACAAAAGTTATAAATTAAAGTACCATAGTTACGTATTTTGATGTTCTAAAAACGAATTTCAAGTCAGAATTTACCTATAACCCTTAGTTTTTGTCCCAGCTATCCTATTTACCCTCAAAGCGATTAATTAACCTTCCTCTGGCAGACTTTAGAGGGTAACTATGGTAGCTGGGACAAAAACTATGGATGATACTTTTACCGTTCCCATTAAGAAGTTGATGTTTTATGCAAAACAAGTGCATGGATTTTTATTTTCTTTTTTTTAAAGTTTGTATTTCACTTAATTTTAGATGTACCAACAGTTATCTAACCTTAAATTAATGTTTTAGATGCTATTTTAGTTTAAAATATGACCAAAAATTTCTTATTTTTTCACAAAAGTATAAAAATACTTTTTTAAAACTCAAGAAATAATCGGTTTAAAGCATAATAATAAAAATTTTTTAATTTTACTAAGTCTTTATGACAATAACAAGTTGATCCTTTAGTAAAAAAAAACTTTTATTTCATGTTTTCTAAAAATTACAGCACTAAAACAAGATTTTTATATTATTTTCTTTAAATCTATTTTTGCAAAAAAAATGAAAATGAGCCATATATGTATATATTTTTTTTATAAATTATAAAATTCTGCAGATTTCCATCTAATGAAGCCTTAAAACAGAAATGGATAGAATCTCTTAATCTGACTTCAGTAACAATAAAGGAAACAAGTAAAGTTTGTGGTCGTCATTTTAGTCCTGATTCATTTAAAAAAAGTTTTGGTTTAGATATTAGACTTCGATTGAATAAAGATGCAGTTCCAAGTTTAAATTTTACAAATAATTTTTCTAATTCTTTAGAAAAATCGAATGTTGAGGAAAATATTTCTAATTTAAAAAAAACTAAAAATGATGAAAATTTTTCTGATTTTGAAGAAACCATCATCGATGAAAATATTTGTAACGATTTAGAAGGAACCAATATTAATGAAAATACTCCTCCTTTCAGGTAAATCTTTTAAAATATTTTTATTGTATACAATAAACTCAATTATTAAAGAATTTTAATTAAAAAAATTTTTATTTTCATTCAATCTGAAAAAAGGAATGTAGTAGAGAATAAAATAAGTGATGATAATAATGCTTGCAAAAATAATTTACAAAAAACTAGAAAAAGGTAGTGTAATTTTTTTTTACTATTAATATTATATAAACCATTTTTAATTTATATAATTTATTTTTATCAATTATGCTAAAAGGTATCGCTTAGCTCATGATTGTGTTTATCTATCTCGAAATGATTTCACTAGCGATGAAGCATGGCACAAATTTGAAATCCACATGCAAATCAGGAAACGACAAAAAAAGGCTGCTGATATGAAAAGCTACATGAGAAAGAAGCGTGCAGAAAAAGTTAGAGAAAAAATGCAAAAGTGTTTAGAAGATTTAAAGTCCAATAAGCAAGCATAATTAGCAGCTTCTCTTGAAGTACTAGAACAAATTAAAAAACATATATCATTACTAACTCGTTCATGTCTAAATATTATAACGTTTTAATTATACGTTTGAATACTTTATAATTTGTTACTAATTTTGATATTTTTATTGTTTTATGTTTGACTTAAGCTTTAAGACGGTTTGATTTTACTTAAGTTAGTTGTTTACTTAATTTATAAACAATTTAATTAAAATTTGTATAAAATTTGTATTTGAATATTGTTAAGTTTTTTGCATCCGCAACATAAATCATGAAAGAGCAATGCAAAAAAGTTGAATTTTTAAACGTAAATTGAATATTTCTCTATATCTTTTAAATTGTTTTAAAGTTATATTAATGTATTCAATATGTAAATAAATATATAATGTTTATCCTACGTATATCTTATTTCGTTTAAGAAATTTTTTTGATATTTTTGTCCTATCAATTCGGGTCCTAAATTTCTTTGAAAAACGCAAATTATTCTATCAAATAATTTGCTTAACTTTGCTCATTTTTAATGGCAGCTAATATTTAAAAGTAAAATATAAATTTTTTGGAATAAAAATACTAAAAGAATTATTATTTATAAAACATAAACCGATATTTGTTTAAATAGATTTTATATCTTATTTTTGCTGTAATAATAAAACTGAAATGTAATAACAAAATTTAGCGTAAATAAAAAAAAACTTATAATGAGTTTGCATATATGTACACAAATAACTCGCATGAAACATGTTATTGGTTACTGTACTTATCTGACACAAATATCCAATCTTTCTAAAGTTCTTTCCAAAGTTGCATTAAACAACTCAAATTATTATGTATCCCTAAACTCAGAGTCTTCTAAGTTTCTAAACACGAATTATTCTAATAAGGTGTGTAGGAGTTGGATCCTCTACATATTGACCCGACTTGGCAGAGCATTTTTTATGTTGAAAAAATACTCCCCTTTATCCATTATTCGACCTTATATGCATATTGGGCCTAGATAATGAGCCTATAAATGTTAAAAATTGGGATTTTTGGATATGGCGAAAAAGAAGCATCAAAGTCTTAAAAAGGCTCAAAAAATTTAATATTGCAATTAAGTAACGTCGCATTTTTTTATTTACTCAAATTATTTTTAAAAAATTTAATTTTTTTTAGCCATATCTCGCCAAAGACTAAGGCAAAAGGAATGATTTTTGTAAACTTGAATCTATTCTTTTCGAATTTTGTGTGTTATACGAACAACATGATCAATAATTAAGCCATTTTAATTATGAGAATTGATTCTTTAGCATTTGCTTATGAATAAAAACATTTTTTTTAAAAACGATATAAAAAATATCTATTAATAATAATTTAATTTTTAAATCATATAGTTTTTATCTGAATTTATTTATATTTTTTTTATCTATTTAATCTTAATATCAAAAAAATATATCCTAATTTTAAAAATAACACGTTTGACAAAATTTGACGTGATCAATCAGCAAAAAATACGCAGATATAATTGATAAATGTTGTAATATAAATCACCGAAAGAAAAATTATTTTTAGTTGCCTTAATTTTGTTGTTTTACAATTTTTGTGCATGATTTTATAAAATTAAATTAAAAATATAAAATGAAGCTTTATTTCATAACTATTTTTTTATTTTTGGTTTATTTTGAGGTAATTAAGAATATTTATAGTATTTTTTGTTGTTGATATAATGTTCTTTCAAAAATAATTTTTCTGGGCAGTAGCCATGAAAGTACGGCCACTGCGCGGCCGAGGAAATCGAAATTTCTAGCTACTGCCGCAGAAAAATTTTATATGTCCCTTGCCAATAAATAAAGAATGCCCAGCTTCACCTCGGAAGGTAATTTATGTGCGAGTTGGGCCATTCTTTACTTTTCTGGACACGAGCCTTAAATATACTATTTATTAATTAAAAAAAATAATTGATTTTTTATTTTTTTAGGTTGTGAGAAGTGATCGAAGAAATAATAATAGGAATAATATAATAGAGAAATATCGGCAAAGATTTGATTCATTAAAACGAGAAGTGGATCAAACTTTCATACCATTGGGAAGGTTTAACCCACCCACAGTTAAAAGGGGGATTGAAGCAACAATAGAAAAATTCAAATCGACTCTAAGAAACATTAAAGTAAATAAATCAATATTTATAAATACGTAAAATCATTTGTTATTTTAAAATAATTTTTCAAATTAATTTCCGAAGTCTGAAAAAATCAATCTAAGGGAAAATGTAATTTCAATGCCTAATTCATGTTATCTGAGATCACAACGAGAAGTGAATGTGGCTGCAGAGTTAATTTGGAGAGATTATAATAATTGTATGAGTAAAGCAAGGATTATTGGACAAAGTCGTCAAGATGAAGAAAAATTATTCAAACTTGTAAGTAATAAGTATAAATTATTATTACATTTTATTTAAAATTTTTTAAAATAATTTAAATATTTAGGAAGCTGATTCTATAAAGAGTGCAAAATTAGATGCTCATTTTAAAGATTGCAGTAGAAAAATTTCTTCTTCTGAAGTAGAAAAATGTTTTAAATTACGTGAAAGTAGAGCGAAACTATACATTGAAATATTTAAAGAATCTTATAATCAGTATTTTTCAGGAACTAAACATTATTCACAATTAGCAAAGGAATGTCAAAATACTGAAGATTTTGCAATTACAGATAAAAAGAATAAAATAAAATCTAATGCAAAAAGTTGTTTATATCGCGAAAAAAAATTATATCCCGCGGAAAATTTAAAATTTTTAATCAAGCATTAATAAGTTAAGATAGATCTGAAGAAGAATAGGGTAATACGCATAAATCTGGATTATGGCACTATCTGGGTATATCTGAAAAAAAGTGTATTGACAAAACAGTAACTGCTAAGATTTACTCTTACTTTTATATGAGTAAGGAACGGAATACGACTATATCAGAACAAATTTATTAGCGTTGGGTCATATTAGCTAATATAAAAAAAATGTATTCAAATTAATTTGAACTAGAAAATTAAAAATATCTAAATTAAAAATTTTTAAATTAAAAAAAAATATATATTTTTTTGCAATTTTGCACAAAAAGTATTTTACAGAAAAATAATCAAATATGCATAATTTAAATCATTAAAATTAAATTATTTATTTTTACTAAAAAAGTTTTAATTTAAAATTTTTAAAAGTAAAATTTCATCTCTGCCAGACAGCTATATTTTTTGGAATGAATGTTAAGAAGTGAAATTAAAATCCAAAAGAATCGTATAGAAAATTATTAATTCTTGTTTTTGAAGCCAATAATTAGAAATGTTTTTGAAAATTACAAATCAAAATCTTATTTAGAAAAAAAGTTAGAAATAGTTCAATATCTTTAAAATTAATAGATTTTGACTTGTAAAATATATCTTAAAATATTTTTTCTTTTAATTTTATATATGATATTATAATAATTATAAATTTTTTCATACTTATTTATGTATTGCATTTTTAATCAATCTGTATTTATTAATCGAATAATAAAAGAAAATGTATGTTTTCTCAATAAAATAATTAATAATGAATTTTTATTCTTATACAGTATTTATTCACAATATTATATTTAGTTCCTATCCACCAGCAAAACCACTGCAGCTTTAAATTTTTGCTCACAGGGATTTTATATGGAAATTAAAATTGAAATGCAAGGAAGGATTCAGAATTAAAACATATACAAATATACATACAAAAAAGTATAAAAATGCTGCCAATATAATGGCAAATCAGTTTCTCAAAGATTAACAATTGTTTGAAAACGAGCTTAATTAAAAAAAAAAATTCGGGAGTATCTACTATAACTAAATTAGAAACAAAGTTCAAAAACTAGTACTTTCAAATAAAAAAATTAGGCATTATTATAGATCCAAGAATTCAAGTAACAAAAGCTTTGCAAAAAATATTACTTACTTCTAATTAAAAAATTGAGGTATTACCTCAAAAAAGTATAAAAATAATTAATTTGTGATTTTTCTTAATTTAAAAAAGTATAAAATATAAATATTAAATTTTCATTCGAAAAATTTTTCCATTCTGATAGTATCTTTTTTTATTTTAATTTCTTATTTTCTAAAAATAAGAAAATAAAAAAATAATGGTATTTTTTTTATTTTTGATGGCAAAAATTTTGAGACAAAGATTTTCACAAATTTAAATATTAGATCCAAGAAATCCAGTAATAATTATTTTTTTCAAGCCTTAAGCTTTTTTAGTAAAGGTTATGATTCCATGAGATAAGAATTTCGCGTGCCTATCATTATACTTGCATTTAATAAGGTTTTTACATAAGAATTATTTATGTTCTTACTCATTTGTTTAATGTTTAAGAAAGTTTGTTCAAGAAATCATTGCAATTATTAATTTGTATAAGGTAAAAAGCCACTTTAATTTTGTACCTTGTTTTTAATGCAAGTATTTATGTTACAAGCCAGCCACTTATTATCAATTTCGTTCAAAAATAATTACATTTACAGCTTTCAGTCTTTAATTTGAATTACAGTGCTGCCTAATAACTCACCTTTCGTTAGTAAGTAACAGAGATAAATCAACTAAAAATAAACAGTAATTTATCTAGCATCATCAACCTCCCGGTTAGTAAGATTACTGAATAATTCAAGGAGAAAGAGAAAGAATTTTTAGAGTCTTGAAGCTTATAAAAAATTTTTAAGACCTATAAAATCTATTTTCATCGAAAATTGCAATTTCGGTAGCAATTTAATAATTGGTCATTTTAGGAACCAAGGGTTTTTGTTATATTTTTCCAACATAATAAGATTATCCATAACCATTTGGTGTGATACGGTGTTTTAAATTTATTGAACTCCTTTTCTTAGATGAATTTGCGAGTCTAAAGAAAATAAGGGAAGCCATTGCTAAGGAGATTTGGATTACAGACGTGAAATGATACTAATTACCAATTTCAAGACCAAAAGCTACTCAAAACAAATGGCGGTCGTTAATGTGGAGCCCAATGCTCTGCGCCTTTTTAAAAAGGTGGAAACCCAAAAACCTGCCTTGTAGGTCATTTGCTGCAACAGATTGTTCATTAGTAGGATTCTTGATTTAGAAGAGGATTTTACTGAAAAACTGGTCAACATCGAGGTAACCATAAGCGAAATCTCTGCCAATGTAAACTTGCCAGTAATTTTAACGTCAGAGCTATTTAATGGTGGATAAAAATAAATAATCGAATGGGATTCCAAGAAAAAAAGAATACCAGCTATGGCCATCAGATGTAACCTGGTTATCAAAAAAACTGAAAATAGGACGACTTAAAAGAGATCGGGGTAGGGTACCTTAATCGATATAACCTTAGCCGCAGAAGGTGCATCTTCCAGGTTCGCTATCTGGAGGGTGATGGATACATACATAATAAATAATCATAGTTAAATTACCTTTCAGGTATAGAAGAGGACCTTAAAATGAAATCTTGGTAAAGAAAAGAACGTCTCTATTGCAAGGAACTTGTGATGCTTCTATGTCTAGTAGAATACCGTGGGCTTCTGGAATTTAGGATAATCTATCTTTCAACATGCAGCCCTGTATTTATAGGCCTAGAAGATCCAATGCCAATGAAATAAGTGGAGGGTATCGGGGATGCTTTTTTTCAACATAATAAACCAATCTATAACTAAAGATTGTAATTTTTTTTTTTTTTTTTTTTTTTTTTTTAATTAATTTATTTATTGTATAAATATTATAAAAAAAATTGAGATTACATATGATTTACTCCGACCTTGCCTATCATTTCTAATTAAGGTATATCCCGGTATTTGAGCCATAACATCAGTAAAGGCACTGTGTAGCCAAGTCTCTGTTATTGCTACCGCGTGATATTCACCAGACAGAAATTTAGCGCGGACAAAATCCATACGACCTGTTTTACAAAGGGAGCTTGCATTGAAATGACAAGCTTTGAAGAGTTTGGGGGAGTAGGCATTAGATTTAATATTTTTACATTTATGATTTAGATAATTAACAGAGCTTACCGGTGATTGCTATTGCTGGGGTTGTTGACTGAAATCTTCTGAAAAAATAGGTTCATCAAGTTGAGAGGTGATTGAGGGAGGGGGTGATAGTGAGGGAAGTATAGGTGTCGGGTTTTTTGTTGGGTTTTGTTGAAGTACAGGTTGACGTAGAATAGTAGTAGGAAATGAATTAGAGTGAAGAGAAGAACTTTGAGGTGCATTAGGGAAAGAGGGATGGTAGTTCAGAAGGTTTGGTTGTGCATTGTGAGAAGAAGTAATTTGCAGTTCCCAGTGTAGTACGTGAAAAAATATACGGTTTTGTTATGCGTATATTTTTTTTTTTTAAACTTGATAACTAATTTTAGACAATTATATTATTAAAATGCTCACGTTTAATTAAAGATAGAAGAAAAGTATCGGCAAATCATTTAATTACTTAATTATTTTGTAAAAAAATGATCTATTTCATATTTTTAAAAATAGATTTCTCTTAATTTTAAAAATCACACGTTTATAATAATCAAATGTGATATTTTAAAAAATAATTAAATATTTGATAAATTAAAGTTGGTATATAAATAATTTAATTAATTAGAAATTCTATTAGTTGTCAAAAAAATTTCATTTACTGTTATTTTTGCTGTATTTATTTTTACCACTAATTAAGAGGAATAAAAAATGAAGCTTTTATTTATTAGTGTTTTGTTAATGGTGTTTTATTTTCAGGTAAGAATTTAAAAATTTTTCTAAAAATATACATGGCTCAATTTAAAACAAATCAGCGTAAAGCTAATGGTCGGGTATTCAAATCGGTTCCAAAGTATTTTCCCCGAAAGTACTACTAAAAATAAGCCTCAATAACACTTTTCAGCTCATAAGGTTCGGTTCTCGATTTTTGACGGCCATTTTCGTTTTATTATCCTTTTTTTTCAAAGCTCACATTAATATGAAAAATTATTTCCTGATAGGTACAAGTAGGATATTTCCCCTAGAATCCGATTCTAGAGTCAAAAATTATTTTGGAGCTGCTCATGCGCAAAAAATTAATACAATATGTCGTTTTTTTCAAAAGTTGATTTCTCAAAAGCATATATGTATGAAAAATTCTCTAATAGTACCCAAATTACTTCAGACACTTCAATTTTTTTGATGAAAATAGGAAACTGGTGGGTTACTGCGTTTTGATAGATCTAGATCAAAAATAGTAGCTTTCAAATGTTTATTTCATACAAATTTCTTTTAAGCGGCTTTTTAAAAACAACGACGTATTTTATTGATTTCTTCTGCATGTGAAGGTCAAAAAAATGTTTGGTCCCAGAATTGGATTCTACGGGACCTTATAGAAAATAATTTTTCACATTTATATGAGATTTTTATAGAAAAAATAAGTAAAAATATCTTTCTTTTTCGCTCTTTTTTAAAAAATTGTCAAAAAACGAAAATGGATGCCTCTAATCGAGAACTGAATCTTATGAGCTAAAAAATGACACCAAAGCTTTTTTGTAATATAGTACTTGGGAAAAAATACTTTGGAACCGATTTGAAGATTTGATCATTAGGTTTATGCCGGTTTGATTTAAATTGAGCAGCATAAAATTTTAAATACTTAAATTTAAAAAAATAATAATTAATATTTTTCAAGATTGGCGTTAGTAGTAGAGACGATATTATAAGAAAATATAGTGAAAGATTTAATTCATTAGGAAGCCAATTAAGAAGTCTTAGAACATATCCTATTGTACCAATCAATTACAGACGTTACACATTTAGTACAACAAAAATTTCAGATTCTTTTAAATCAGTTTCAGATGAAATATCGGTAATGAAATGAAATATCCATTACTTACAATATACCACCAGTATTATATATTATTTATTGACTGTATCATATTTTGACAATGTTTACAGAAAGATGGATACCTCGTAAATAGAAATTTTTATCCAATACTTGAAACATGTAAAAATAGAGCAAAGCGAGAAATAGATGTAGCAAGAAATCTTATCAAAATGAGCAATGATCATTGCATCACAATAGCCAAAATGATATATGATGAAAATGATAAAGAAAAAAAATTACTGTTAAAAGTATTTGAATTTATTTATTACGTTTTCTCTTTCTTTATAAGCACTGTGCCTATACCTTTTACAAAGATATAATAGATATAAGTGTAATGAGAGATTAGAAACCAGGGCAAAGGATTTGATTTATGATTAGAATTCCCTATTTTCTAATAATAGATAGCGCGGAATTCGAAAAACGTGATGACTAAAAATAAAAAAGTTGTAAATAATAGTCTCAAATTGTATATTTATAAAAAATCTGCGGTTTTTAATTAATGTCTCTTTATACTAGCTTTGGTTATTTTTAGTGCAGCAGCGCCTTTGAAGGAAGAAAAAAATAATATTCCTACAAATAAATTTGTAATTTTCTTTTCGTTTTCAGGAAGCTATAGAAATAGACCGTGATAGAATATATTCTTACATTGGTTATTGCAGCAAAAAAAGAGATTCTGCTTCAATACAGGAATGTTTCCAATCGCGGGAAAAACGAATAAAGATTTACGTAAATGCAATTCTAGACACATACAGATATTATGTGGATAACCAAAAAAAAATTTCTGGAGAGCTTAGTAATTGTGAAGTTATCACGAACAAAAGTATTGATCAAATGAAAAGTAAAATAAAAGAAGAACTGAAAAAATGTAAGAATCTTTATAAAGATTTATATGTATAAAATTTCAATTTGAACAATTGGTGTTTTAGATTATTTTTTAAATAACTCTTTTTACGTTAATCATTTAACGTATAGAAATAAATGAGTAAAATTTAAAAACTATATAATTACTATATTATATACGTATAGTTATTTGTATTATTAAATAATAATGTATTTTATGATTTTTTCTTTTAATAAATATTAATTATTCTATACAAATACCTTTTTTTTTTTAATTTTCATATTTAAAAATACTCCTTCTAATAGAATTGAGAACAAATAAAATGGGCGATAACAAATTGTAATTAACGCTCGCAAGAGTTTGTATAATTTTAGATCTTCCCTTATAGGAAATTTCCCACTCAATTCGAATTGGAAGCTCAAAATCTGAATTGGGCTGCGCATTTGTGAGGAAGTTGAAGTTTTGAAAAGAGTTTTTCATCAACGCATTTCAGCTTAAATAAAAAAATAATTTACATTTAAAATTTTCTTCTTCTTTGACTTTAACTCATTGTTTTATAATCTATATTCATTCACCCTAAATGTTACCAAACGTTATTTGTATATGTATTTCTCGGCGAATCCAAATTTTGGATTAGATTTCATGTGATTTAAAAATTTTTTAAATAGCATTTTTATCAAAAGCTGTAAAATTAGCGTATTCCACGGGTTTTTAAGGTGAGGAGGTAAAAATAGATAAATTTTCATTAAATTTAATGTATAACTCGAAAATTTAATTTTGCACCGTATACACGGTGGGATATTGTTCTAAAATCTTGCAAATTTTACTTGAAATGAGTAAAATCCCAGTTACGCGAAATAGAAGGTGTTTTGAAATCTTTGCGAGGAGAAGGTTTATGAGATTTATGTGGAGTAATGAATGGCAAGAGATCCGGTGGTTTACTCATATTATGTTACTCATGCTTACAAGTCTGTATTTTGTTACGGATGCAAAATAATCTGTACGAGTTTCATAGCGCATCCAGTTTAAATGTATCCTGAATGCGTTCCTCCTTGCGTATCTGAATAGACAACATTACAATAATCCAAATGCGGAACCACAAGTGACTCGACAAGGAGTTTGCGTAGTGATTGTGAAGTACAAGGCCTGATGATTTTAACCCATTACCACCCAGGCAGCCAAAACGTACCACTTGATTAATACCGGCTTAGATTTTCATTAAAAAATAAATTTTAAAATTATTTTAAGACTAAAATCTCAGGAGGAATTCAATTTTAGCATCATTTGTTACCAACAAACCCTCAGAAAATGCCTAAAAGGGGCGGGAATTAAAAAAACAAATGATTTTAGCCTGGTTTTGCCACCAAAATCAGCCACTTTGACGTAAGTCTTTACTATTCGTAAAATATTATGTTTTTTTCCTGCTTATTAATACCTGAGGGTTTTCGAGGTTGCTAATTTCAATAATGAACTCAGAAAAATAATAAAGTTTCATCTAGGGGTGGAAAATTGGGGTAAAAAGGGGTCCTCCTTCGCCATAGAAGGCACATCTTAAAGGATTGGTAACTGGAAGGTGATGGATGAATACACAATAAGTAATCATTAGTTACATGTCATGCAAAGTTGAAGGAAAAGAAATTATAAACCCATCCATCCCATGGAGGACGCACGAACACACGCGAGGCCGAGATCTTGGTAAAGAGAAAAATGTCTCTGTTGCAAGGAACTTGTGATACCTCCATGTCTAGCAGAAGATCGTGGACTTCTAAAACCGAGGATAATTTTATAACATATTTCTAGGTCTAAGTATAAGACCCAATGGGATAATCGGATGGTATCGAGGATGCTTTTCTTCAACATAATAAATCAATTCATAACCCAAGAGAGTAATTTAGTGCCCCCCTTGATGCGATTTGCGGTGAGTTCTCCCCGTGGACATTTCCCCCCGGTATATTTCCCCCCGAGGATTTTTCACCTCTGGATAGTTCCCCGCAACGACTATTTCCCCCCAGATATTTGCCCCCTAACAATTCCCCCCCCCCAACGTTTGGCTTATTCTAGGGGTAGGTGCGAGTACAGCATTTGGGGGTAGGTTATTATTAATGATTTCCTTAGTGGGGGTAATAACCTGAAATTATACTAATACATATCTGATGTCACATATGTATGTAGCGTCGATAATTTAGAATGCGATAAAAAAAATTATTTTTGTTTGTCCAAGCTGCATAAGACCTTAACAAATTCCAACACCATTTGTATAATTATTTATTTTGAATTTCAAATGAAACTAATAATGTTGCTAGCACAAGATAACAGAGACAACTGAATTTAATGTGTAATAAAATATTATTTACCAAAACTTATAAATTGATTATAGATTTTATGCATAGGTAAATATTTTAAAAGGTATATATGTATATTGGTATATTGGTACCCATGAAAAAAAGTAAATTAAGTTAATAATAATTAATTTTTTTCCTTTTCTATTAGTATTATTTTTTTAAATTTATTAATTTTAATAAGTAGGGGGAAAAAATCTTTGGGTGGAAATGTTCTGGGGTGAAAAGTACTCGGGGGCAACTATCCAGGGGGGAAAAGTCATCGGGAGGAAATGTCCACGGGGGCGAACTCACCGCTTACCCTTGATACCCCCAATATTGTCCCCCCTTTTAAATACGTGAAAAAATATACGATTTGATTATGCGTATATTTTTTCAAATAAATTTGATAATTAATTTTAGACAAATTTATTTTTAAAATGTTCACGTTTATTTAAAAATAGAATAATAATATCGGCAAAGCATTTAATTATTTAATTATTTTGTAAACAAATTATCTATTTCACATTTTGAATGATATTTTTTAATTTTAAAAATCACACGTTTATAATAATCAAACGTGATATTTTAAAAAATAATTAAAATTTTGATAAATTAAATTTGGAATATAAATAATTTAATTAAGTAGAAATTCTATTAGTTGTCAAAAAAATTTCATTTACTGTTATTATTGCTTTGTTTTTTTCTTGTCAATAATTAGAGGGAATTAAAAATGAATCTTTTATTTGTTACTGTTTTGTTAATAGTGTTTTATTTTCAGGTAAGAATTTAAAAATTTTCTAAAAATATACACAATAATTTTAAATCCATAATTTATTAAAATAATGTATTATTATTTTATATAAAAAAAAAAATATTTAATATTTTTCAAGATTGGCGCTAGTAGTAGACAAGATATAATAAGAAAATATCGCGAAAGATTTGATGCGTTAGGAGACGAAGTAACAAGTATTAGAAGTTGGGCTATTTTAAGAGGTTTCCATTACTCTAGTTACACATTAGATGAGAACGAAATTTCGAAATCTTTCATATCAGTTTATGAAGAAATATCGGTAATGAAATGAAATATCCATTACTTACAAGATATTTTGAAATTTATTAACTGTATAATATTTTGACAATGTTTACAGAATGATGGATACACGGTAAATAGAAAATTTTATCCAATACCTGAAACATGTAAAAATAGAGCAAGTCGAGAAACAGCTATGTCAATTTTGGTTATTAAGAAGATAAATAACGATTGCACCGGAGCATTAAAATTACAATATGATGATAATGAAAAGGAAAAACGATTATTGATAAAAGTATTTAAATTTATTTATAATTTTCTTCCTTTAAGAGCACTGGTACCCCGAACTTCCATGACATATAAGTGCAATGAGCACGTTAATGAAAGATTTTAATCCGAAGTTCGATTTAAAATTGAAATTCTTTGTTACTTTGTTACTCTTTATTCTTCTTTAGCAGCGCTTTTGAAGGAAGAAAAAAATACTAATAAATAAATTGTTAATCTTCTTTTCGTTTTCAGGAAGCTACAGAAATAAAACGTGATAAAATAAATTATTACATTGATTATTGTAGCAAACAAAGAGATTCTGCTTCAATACAGGAATGTTTCCAATCGCGGGAAAAACGAGCAAAGATTTACGTAAATGCAATTCTAGATACTTACAGATATTATAGAGGTAACCAAAATAAACTTGATAGAGAGCTTAGTAAATGTGATGTTGTAACGAAAAAATCCACTGATGAAATGAAATGTAAAATAAGAGCAATACTGAAAAAATGTAAGAATCTTTATAAAGATTTATACAATTGATGTTTTAAATTATTTTTATACGAAAATTTATGTGTAAGTGATTTAATTACAGTTAGTTTTTTGAGTATAGTTAGTATTTAAGTATAATTAATAGTTAATTATTAATTTATAAACTACATATGTATGGTTATATGTATTAATAAATAATAATTATTAGTATTTTGTGATTTTTTCTTTTAATATATATTAATAATTCTTTAAAATATTGATAAATATTTTATTTTAGCTTAAGGGCTAGGGTGTTGTTATTTCTCGTCTATTTGCAGACCAAATAAAATTTTTCACCTTGGATTTGAGTCCGGTGGGAAATTTACTATAGGCACCCAAGAGGAAAATATTTTTTTACTGTAAAATTAACATTTGGCCGCAAAAATAAGAATATATTGAGTACATTGACCAAAAAAGGCTTAAAATGTTTAAGAGAAATGCATTAATTTTTAATTGTATTTTGGAGAAAAAATGGTTTGGACCGTTTTTTGCGACTCTTTAATACAACTTGAGCCCAGTTGATGATTTTATCATAAAAAATGACAGTAAATTATTATTGAATTATTAAATTAAAAGTAAATTATTATTAAATTATTTAAAATTATTATTCATTATTACAGTGCTCAAAATTTTAGTTTTTTTAAAATATGAGTATTATCAGGTTTTATTTTTATAATTAAATTTGGAGATTCTATTATCACTGATATGAACAAATATGTAATTTCAATTCTTAATTTCATTTATTTATAAATCACATATTCAGAAAAATTTTACGTTAACCCTTTTTTGTTAATTTTAATATTAATCATCAAATTATAATTGAATCAATAGTCTTAAAAAATATTTCATAATTTACAAGTGCTTTTACCAAGTGCTTTTACCAAAATTACATGAAAGTAGAGCCAGGCCCTGGTAGAGCGAAACTATACATTGAAATATTAAAGAAACTTATAATCAGTATTTTTCAGGAACTAAACATTTTTCACAATTAGCAAAGGAATGCCAAAATACTGAAGATTTTGCAATGACAATTAAAAAGAATAATATAGAATCTAATGCAAAAAGTTGTTTATATCGCGAAAAAAAATTATATCCCAGGGAAAATTTTAAATTTTTAGTCAAGCACAAATAAGTCAAGATAGATCTGAAGAAGTAATATGCATAAATCTAGATTATGGCACTATTTGGGTATATCTGAAAAAAAAATATATTGACAAAAGAAGTCAATAAAGTAAGATTTACTCACTTTTATATGAGTAAGAACGGAATATCAGGACAAATTTATTAGCGTTCGGTCACTAATAACAAAAAAAATGTATTCGAATTAATTTGAACTAGAAAATTATAATTATCTTAATTAAAAATTGTTAAATTTGCAATTTTGCACAAAACGTATTTTTACAGAAAAATAATCAAATATGCATAATTGAAATCATTAAAATTAAATTATTTATTTTTACTAAAAAAGTTTTAATTTAAAATCTTTAAGAAGTCAATAATTAGAAATATTTTTGAAAATTACAAGTCTTAATCTTATTTAGAAAAAAAGTTAGGAATAGTTCAATATCTTTAAAGTTAATAAGATTTTGATTTGTAAAAGATATCTTAAAATATTTTTTCTTTTAATTTTATATATGAGATCATAATAAATATAAATTTTTTCACACTTATTTATGTATTGCATTTTTAATAAATCTGTATTTATTAATCGAACAATAAAAGAAAATGTAGAATTTTTATTCTTATACAATATTTACCATTGAATATTACCATATATAGCTGTAAAATACTTTTCATAATATTACACAGGAATTTTATGTTCAAATTGCATAATTATATAGTGTGCAAATCATATCAGTGAAACATATTGATAAAAATTATGTTTTAAGATAATTTCATATAGAATATAACTCCAGTAAAATTTACATATCGATTTGACGTTATCAAAATTTTGATGTTACAAATTTAAATTTTGTTCACAGGGATTTTTCATGAAAATTGAATGGTTTCATGCAAGAAAGGATTCAGAATTAAAAAAATAATTCAGGAGTATCTATAACTAAATTAGAAACAAAATTCAAAAATTAGTACTTCCAAATAAAAAAATTATACATTATATGACCGGGGTCATATGAGACCAATAAATTAATTTAGGATATTTAGATCCGAAAATAAATAAATATCATCAATACGATTCTGTGCAACAACAGCCATATTGGACCTACCTTTTATCGTTGTTGTTGCCAGAAGACCCTGAAAATAAAGTATTTGGAGGGGAGGTATAAATGAATATTTATGTAGACAAAATTTAATAACTAAACAAAGATAATTAATATTTATTTATTAGAAATTAATATTTACAAAAATATAAAGTTGAGCGCCACCGGTTTAATAAAACCGGAAATTATAATCAAACAAATCGAAAAGGGTTGATTTTAATGCCAAAAGGGTTAATGATCTAAATATTAAAAATTAAAGGGAGAGCAAAAGATGATTTCGGGTCGTTACTTCCATATAACAATTAATATAACCTAATTAAATATAAAATTAACCTAAAATTACCAAATACAAAATATAAATACTATGTACCTAAAATCTACACCGCAAGAGCACATTCGCACGCGTTATCTAGAAGATGTTTTACCTTTATACTTCCTGATGTCGTCTTTAGCCAATGATGCACCACGTTGTTTTAACAAAATTCGAAAACAAGTTTTGAATACGGCAAATAACAATAAGTTATATTCGCCGTATGAATTCTAAGACCAAAATATATATATCTGTCACAAAATGCCGGAGTTAAACGTCTGCGTGTTTAAACTCCGAACCAATAGATCACTATATATTATAAATTTCGGTGAATTAATCAATTCGTTTATTCCCGAAATATTCACAAAAATCGCGATCAGACAAAATTATATTTTTGATTAATATTCACACTAAAAATAGTGAATAAAAACGATTTATTTAATAAAAACACAGAGAGCTCTTAACAAAAGCATGTATTGCGGCTCGCGGCCGAGCACGCACTGATCTGGTTCGATTTCAGTTCCTCCCTTACGGAAGTCCGAAATCGCAAACGTTCCAAAGGAACCAGCGTGATATCAGCTCGAAAAAGCGCTTAAAAATCTAAAATTTAAAAATTAATTTTAATTTAAATTTTTATTAATGTGACAGAAATCCTTCCTGTCACAAACCCCCCCTCTTAACCGTAGTTAAGGGGTTAACTGTAGATTTTGATGAAGTACGAATTGTGCTCACCTACCTAACAATCGTGGGCTAAAAATCTAAACGAAAAAATCTAATCTATCTTAAAGTCGTTATATTGTATAAAAATAAAAATATATATATTCTTTTCCGGAAATATCCTTAAATCGGGAATTTAGGGAAAAGTTAAATTGTACTTCAGTAACAAAAAAAAATATTTTTTTGTGCTGAATTGTAAATTTAATTTGGGTTCCAAAATATTTCCAAATAACAAAAAGGATAAAAAAAGATTTTTTTTTTTTTCCTTAAAATTTAAACGTGCAAATTAACAAAGAAAAGAATTTGGGTAAAATGTAACAGCACTAAAGAGGAATAATAAATCTAAAATATTAAATTCATCAAACATATGTACAGATAAAATTATAATTTTTATTAAGATCATAATTCATATAAGAATTGAAATTATAATGAACATTATAAATTTTTGTTCTAAAAGAAAATTAATATGTTACATTATAGATTAAATTTTATTATATAACATATTAGAAAATTTTTAATAAATCAGAATTTGTAAATTTCTCAAAGGCAATATGTACAATCGAAATTATAACAAAAAAAAAAAAGGAATCCCCAAATTATTTTAAACAGACAAATGAGCCTTTGCTAGAGGAATCACTCCTCTCAGCTGGTCAAATGTTTTCCAAAAATTAGAGACAAAGTATTAAAGATACCTTTGCTAGAGAACACTATCTCTTAGCTGGTACGAATTAAGCCAATAATATATACAAAGAAAATTATTAACCTTTGCCAGAGAACGTATCTCTAAGCTGATTAAAATTTTCAAACAAAGATATCATCTTAAGGGGTCCAAAAGCAAGAAAAAATTATAGCAATTTAATGAATTAAAAGTTTACCGAAACCGTAAAAAAATTTACTTATAAAGTAAAAGCCGAATCAAACCTTAGTTCAGGAAATACATCCTCGAACTGGCTTGGGTTCACCAAAACTAAAACAATAAATCAATATTAGCACAGAGTACCAAAATATTTATGTTAAGAGTTTTACTCTATAACACAACGGTTGTTAGGATATTTCTCCAAAGAAGAAAATAACCATGGATACAATCAAAAGATTAATATAAAGAATTTATAATAAGAAGAATAACTAAACCTAAACTAATAGCTAAAGTTTTGAATGTCTAAGATCAAGTAAATTAAATCTTAGAATTCAGATGACTACTATTTTCATCCCCCGTAACCCAAGTACATGATGTTGGATATTCATCCCTTTATCACGACTAAACCGGCCAGAATGGAAACGTTTTAAAAACACGTAATCAGGATGACTACTATTTTCATCCCCCGTAACCCAAGTACATGATGTTGAATATTCATCCCTTTATCATGACTAAACCGGCCAGAATGGAAAAGTTTTAAAACACGTAGTCAGTAAAAATTTTAATGAAAAATCGGAAAAATTCTCCGAATTTTTCATTAATACTTAAATGACTAGGAAGGGGTATCTTTTTATTCAGCTACCCCAAAATAGAACACTTAAGGTTTCCGGTCACCATAAGTTCAGAAATAGAATTACGGATCCCGGAATGCTACACTCCCCCCGCAAAAACATGTTATAGAGAAAAACAAGTTCAGTTTCTGTAAAACTCTTCCCTCCCCCTATCAGAAATTAAAAGGCTATAAAGAATATAATGGATTGAACGTATCCATCAATTCTAGGGATAACAGCATAAATATTTTCCGGAAAGAAGTTAAACAGAAAACTAGGAGAGAAGTTAAGCCAAAATTTTGAAGATACACAAAGTGTAACTTCAGGACCAAAATCTTAATACTAAAAAGAATTATATAGAGAGAAATCAAAATTTTCTAAGGGATTTCCCCTTCAGAAGAAATTAATTAATCACTAATAAGTTTGAATATAGAAATAAATTAAATCTTTATTGAATATTTACAAAGAATGCGTAAGCAAACTTATTTCGATTACTTAATTTCATAAGCAACCGAAAAACCACACCGAATTTTTGTTTTTGGTGTGTAGCTAGCGGAAGCGTGGGTGCCAACCACGACGGAAAGATAGTTTGAAATCAGAGCTTCACCGCGCCTGCTTTAAAAAAAGACCAAAATTTATAGGTAAGAAAACAAATTGAAAGATTGAATTTTTACTTTGTAATACAAAATATGTATCAAATTTACCGAAAAGTAAAATTTGAAAACTACTATTGAATTCCACATGATCGACAAAATAGTATTTACTAAGATAAATAGCAAACGAAAATTATAAGAAGGAAATATATTAATAGTTGCATTTTTTTTTTATTTGAACAAATAAATTGGGTATAAGATTTTCTAGAGGGAAATTTACAATAGAAAATTAGATTTTGAAAAACAAAAGGAATATTGACGATCATGATTTAAAATTTTATATAATTGACTATATATTAACCCGAGTATTAACCAAAGCAAGTAACATACCAAAAAAAAAATTATAGGAGGGAATCAGATAATTGATATACCGTAAAACCGAATTCTTGGGAACCGTAAAAAAAAAGAATATATATATTATTATTATATTGTAATACATGCTAAATAATTAATTAACTTAAGCCCACTAATGTGCTCTTCACGGTAACGCAGCCCTAAGCTAATAACCATACCACATTCATGCATACAAAATTTTTAATAAAAATATAAATTCTATTCACAGTCCACTAAAATTAATCACTTAATGTTCACTTTGTATGGAAAGATTCATATATTTAGTGTTCAGAATTTACCAAAGTTAGTTTCTTATTCAAAAAAAATCAAACAATATTATTATCCCCAAAATATTCACTTTGCATGGAATGCATCATATACATAATGTTCGAAATTCAAACTAACGTTCTTTTGTAATTTAATAGTTCAAAATTATTTTTAATCACTGTATTATTAATGAAAATATACTATTTTATTTAAACTAAATTAACTTTTCGTCACATTTACTGAGATTTACCCATATATAATTTTTCCAAAATTACAAAACTAAACCGAATAAATTTAGATATTAAAAATAATTTGATTGCACTGAAATATAAAAATTTTAAATTTACCTTAAAAATGCAAAAGTGTATAGGAATGACCCATATGCATTTATTCAACCAAAAAATTTAATCAGAGATAATTTTTGTAATTTTCGAAAAAAATTTTTAATTTTACATAATTTACTAAATATTACTACTCATATAGACTTTATTATAAGTCCCAAATAAAAATTAAAAACTTTTCAAAATATTGTGGGAATAGCCCATATATATTCAATTAGATTCAATAAAAAAAAGTTACTATCACCTTATGATACAAGCAATAGCGAAATTTTATAATTTTGAAAAATTTATAATTTTACAATATATTATGAAACTTACCCATATAGCGTGTTCTAAGAATTTTGAATAATTCTCGTAATGTAAACAATGATATAATGCAGAACACGTTATATGTTTTTACATATATGTATTTTTATACACACTCACAAAAAGATTCAAATATATTTAATTATTATTATTCGGTATGGCTAATTATAATAAACTATTATTAATTAATTACCGAATCTAGCGAATTTATTAATTGTTACACCCAGCCCCACACGTTCGGGCGCCAAAAATATGACCGGGGTCATATGAGACCAATAAATTAATTTAGGATATTTAGATCCGAAAATAAATAAATATCATCAATACGATTCTGTGCAACAACAGCCATATTGGACCTACCTTTTATCGTTGTTGTTGCCAGAAGACCCTGAAAATAAAGTATTTGGAGGGGAGGTATAAATGAATATTTATGTAGACAAAATTTAATAACTAAACAAAGATAATTAATATTTATTTATTAGAAATTAATATTTACAAAAATATAAAGTTGAGCGCCACCGGTTTAATAAAACCGGAAATTATAATCAAACAAATCGAAAAGGGTTGATTTTAATGCCAAAAGGGTTAATGATCTAAATATTAAAAATTAAAGGGAGAGCAAAAGATGATTTCGGGTCGTTACTTCCATATAACAATTAATATAACCTAATTAAATATAAAATTAACCTAAAATTACCAAATACAAAATATAAATACTATGTACCTAAAATCTACACCGCAAGAGCACATTCGCACGCGTTATCTAGAAGATGTTTTACCTTTATACTTCCTGATGTCGTCTTTAGCCAATGATGCACCACGTTGTTTTAACAAAATTCGAAAACAAGTTTTGAATACGGCAAATAACAATAAGTTATATTCGCCGTATGAATTCTAAGACCAAAATATATATATCTGTCACAAAATGCCGGAGTTAAACGTCTGCGTGTTTAAACTCCGAACCAATAGATCACTATATATTATAAATTTCGGTGAATTAATCAATTCGTTTATTCCCGAAATATTCACAAAAATCGCGATCAGACAAAATTATATTTTTGATTAATATTCACACTAAAAATAGTGAATAAAAACGATTTATTTAATAAAAACACAGAGAGCTCTTAACAAAAGCATGTATTGCGGCTCGCGGCCGAGCACGCACTGATCTGGTTCGATTTCAGTTCCTCCCTTACGGAAGTCCGAAATCGCAAACGTTCCAAAGGAACCAGCGTGATATCAGCTCGAAAAAGCGCTTAAAAATCTAAAATTTAAAAATTAATTTTAATTTAAATTTTTATTAATGTGACAGAAATCCTTCCTGTCACAATTATTATGAATCCAAGAATTCAAGTAACAAAAATTTTGCAAAAAATATTAATTACTTCTGATTAAAAAATTGAAGTATTACGTCAAAAAAGTATAGAAAAAATAAATTTGTGATTTTACCTAGTTTAAAAAAATATAAAATATAAGGTATTTTTTTTATTTTTGATGGCAAAAATTTTGAGACAAAGATTTTCACAAGTTTAAATATTATATTCAATAAATCTAGTAATCTAGTAATAATTATTATTTTCAAGCCTCAAGGTTTTCTGATACAGATTATGATTCCATGAGATAAGAATTTCGCGTGTCTATCATTATATTTGCATAAAATAAGGTTTTTACATAAAGAATTATTTATGTTCTTACTCATTTGTTTAACGTTTAGGAAAGTTTGTTCGAGAAAATATTGCAATTATTAATTTGTAAAAGCCACTTTAATTTTGTACCTTGTTTTTAATACAAGTATTTATGCAGCCACTTATTATCAATTTCATTCAAAAGTAATTACATTTACAGCTTTCAATCTTTAATTTGAATTACAGAGCTGCCTAATAACTCACGTTTCGTTAGCATGAGGCTAATCTCCTTGTCTAGTAGAGGGGGTTCACTAGGTCATGAATATGTATTTTAATATATAAAAAAGGGAATGCGAATTTGCCTCGTTACAAGTATTATCAGATGTCATTTTTATAATTAGAGATGATATTGGATTGTATTATGATTTAATTTTATTATGAAAGTCAAATATTAAATTAAACACACGTATATAAAAAATTAATTTCATAATCTCCACGTTTAAAAAGATAGATAAAATTTAATAATAAAATTTTTAATTTTTTTTTATTTATAAATCACACGTTTCGAAAAATTTTACGTGATACCTTTTTTGATAATAATTTGAATATAAATCATCAAATTATTATTGAATCAATAGTCTTAAAAATATTTCTCAAGTTGCAAGTACTTTTACCAAAAATCTTGTGATTTAAAAAAGATTCATACTTTTCAAATATAGTTTCAAAAAATTAAAATGAAGCTTTTTTTTATAACTATTTTATTATTAGCATTTTATTTCCAGGTAGAAAATTTTAAAATTTATAATTATCTATAATTATATTACATGTAACAAAAAATGAAAATAATTTTTCTTATTTAAGATTGGAAAAAGTGACTATAGAAGAAATGCAATATCAGAATATCGTGAAAAGTTTGACCTTTTAAAGAAAAATTTAGATGCAAGATTGTACAATAAACAGGAAAATGGTCGAATATACGATGGTGTTGAAGATATTAAATTATCTTTGCAATCATTATTAAGCAAAATTAAGGTGAAGTAAAATTTATACTCAGGTGTCGTTAAAGTCCTTTTTAGTTCATTTATTGTGGGAAATGGAGGCTTAAATGCCCTACCTCTCTCCTCATTTCACCGATGTTTTTTATTATAAAAATTTTTTATTATAATAATTTTTATTTTTATTATTATATAAATATATTTCTAATTAGCTTTAAACATGAGGCGAGATTTAACTGTATCTTTATCTATTTTATAATAACAATAAACCGGCACCGTGGTATATTGTCGGTATAGTGGTTCGGACTCAGTACTCGTACAAGTTAAACAGTACAGGGTGCAGTTTATACTTGGGTGGGTGACCGTCTTGAATTCCTGTCATATAAGTTTTTTAATTTAAAAAAAAAAGTGTGTCCACGATTTTTAGGAGGTGAAATAAGGATGATTTAAAAGATAAATCGACTTTCGAAGTTTGCTTACTAAAAATTTATCTTGATAATCTGACTTAAGTAACCGGCTGTACTCGAGTTAGGTTTTCGCAGTATTTCCATACTCTCGGACACAAAAAATTAGACTTTCGATAATCAAAAAAATATAAAAAAGTCGAGGCAAATGCGAATATTTCTATCAAAAGTCGGATGCTACCACTCAAAGGATTACAGATCTTGCAGTTGGTCCTTTCATATATCGGGGAAAGGACACTCCAGGAGATGTAACCCAAGGACCGTAGCTCTCTTTGTCTGAATTCCACTGGGGACGAATGGGTGGGATGGGTAAAAAATAATTCTCTACATCGAGTGCTGTGGTTCACAGTGTATAAGATGCTATGAATCGCATTGCCCTCTTTTTTTTGCGTAGGAAGTGAAGAAATGCTTCACTTTACTGTACATCCGGACTGACAGTTATGTGGGACTAAACTTAGCTTGCCTCTACCCACTAAAATTCCACTCCCTTCCTACCTTATGCGAGCCTATCCCGGGACCGTTTTCACATTACTTCAGGGCAGGTTCAAGGCCATTTAGTTCTAGTCGTGAGTTCTATCTTTTGACTTGCGTCCAATGACTCGCCAGTCTGGTTAAAGACTCCGTCGTTCCATCTGATTAAAATTCCGTCTTTCGTGCTGTTATCTTCATAAAATATATGTTACCTGAAATATAAAAAATTTCCTATTATCGTCAAAAGAGAAAGTCTTAAATAAATATATAAATAGATAAATAAATAAATAAATAAATAATTATTATCCTACCATCTTCGAATGATTGCGGTATTAAGAGTAAGTGCAGGAATGATTTTATGTTAGTGAAATACCTGCAGTCATCTGGATAACCGCAGTTCGTCTCAATATTAGCCTTTAACTTGGACTTCAGGTTTTTTGGTGCGGAGTATGTACTCTACATACTGGCTGATTTCGTACCATACTTCTTCATTTCGAAGTATCAGGCCAACCACATTCTCAGGTGTGATTTGACCAATGTTAGTTTCTAATTGAAAATTTTGAACAGCCCATCTGTCGCATTTGAAGAATGTGTGTTCCGGCGTGTCTTCTTTGCCAGGACAGTATATACATTCAGCGCTATTTATCTTCTGGATCCAGAAGAGGTAGGAGCAAGAAAGTCCATATCCGCTTAAGAATTGGGTCAAAAAATAATTAATGTCCCCATACCCTCTATTTATCCAAGGTGATATCTCTCCTTTCAATCTCTTGGACCATTTGCTCTCCGAGTAGTCGGTCCAACGTTTCTGCCAATCGCTTAGGCTAATCTGGTGCGAAGTAGCCTTTGCGCGGTCAATGCCTTTCTTCTCTTTGTTCAGATAGATATACTGTCTCTCAAGAGCCAGAAGATCTAAAGGGATTACCCCGGCAATAACTAGAGCTGCCACCAAGGACACTGTGCGATAGGCACAGGAGATTCGCAGGTTTCCTTGCCTCTGGACGCTCGTAAGCTTAGACGCATAACTGACCTTCTTTATGTAACCAGCCCATACTTCTATACCATACAGGAGTATGGAGTGGGTGACCGACATAAGAAGCCTGCGCTTTTCATTCTTATTGTATTGCCTACTTAAAATAAATAAAATAATAATAATAATAATAATAATAATAATAATAATAATAATATGCAATAAATTTGAAAATATATTTATTTTAAATAGTATTTATATATTTATTTTAATTTTATAGAAAATTAAAAGTATAGTTAATGGCAAGGTTTATAAAATGCCTGAAGAGTGTTTTAAGAGAGCTATACGTGAAGCAAATAAAATAAAAAAGTTCATTACAATTGATGCTATTGGTTGTTTAAAAAAACAAGGAATTGAAGCCACAGCTCGTGCAAATGAAATGGAAATATTTAAAAAAGTAAGTTATTAAATAAGAAAATTAATATTAATTTACTGAAAAAATAAATAAATGCACTTAAATATTATTTTTATTTATATTTTTTCAGGAAGCTGATTTTATAAAAAAAGAAAAAATTGAACATTATTTTGAAGCTTGCAAGAAAGAAAGTCCATCATTAATAAAACAATGTTTTGAATCTCAAGAAAAAAGGGCAAACGAATACATATCTGTTCTTGCCGAATCATCTGATCATTATTTCAGGAAAGAAACTAAACAGGGCTCAACATTTTCATTTTACTGTCAACGTTTAGTAAAAAATGAAATTAACAAACAATGTGAAATAATAGAGTCTAATGCAATTAAATGTAAAAATCGTTATCGAATTATATATGTTTAAATTTTTTTTGGATTATTTAATTTCTTCGAATTTGATTATGCCAATTTTTTTAATACTAAATATCAGATCTGCTAAATATTCACAGTTAAATTAATAAATTATAGTTTTTCTAAAAATTGTATGCCTAAATTCAATTTCTATCGATCTTTACGCACTGTAAAAAGTAACTTTCTTATATTAAAAAAAAATCAGAACATTTTCGAAATATTAGTAAATTTTCAAAAAAATTTGTAAATATTCGAAAAAAATGGTATAGTTACTAAATTTAGTATATTAACAAAAAATTCGAGTATTTTCGATTTTTTTTTGTGAATTCGCAAGAGTAAATTGATAATTTATCATTTTTTTTCGAAAATTTACAAAAAGTAGTTGTAAATTTCTGAAAAATAGTTGTGAATTTACAACTTTTTTCGTAAAATCACAAAAAAAAATCGAGAATTCTTGAATTTTTCGAGAATATACTAAATTTAGTAAATTTACGATTTTTATCAAATATTTACAAAATTTGTTGAAAATATACTAATTTTTCGAAAAAATTCTATTTTTTTTGTAAATCTAAGAAAGTTACTTTTTACAGTGCGGGTAAAGATGAAATAATGTGTTAGTTTCAGTAGAAGCTTTCTGAATTATTGTTCTTATTTTTTACGTATTAGGTGGCCCTAAAAAGGGCCGGTGGTTTTTTAACATTTGATGCGTGGCCCCAGCCACACGTTCCAAAAATCAATAAATCACAAACACACAATAAGTCAATCACGAAGGTCACAAACATACACAAACATACAAAGAGAAATCTAACTTACAATCATGTGAGCACCTTGTGCTCAGGTGACTTCTCCTGGCCAGTGTAACATACCAGGTGTAGGTGTCATAAGAAATAAATAGAAAATATGTAAAATCTTATAAGAAAATAAAGGAACAGTCAAAACTGTATCAAAACGGTATGATATAACATGGCGGTATAACGCGTGTATCGATATTGTATATATGTATATAATAGCCATCATGGATTTATCAATATTTAATATATGATAATCCAGAGGGCTGTACCTTACGGGGATACAAGTAACTGCTTAATTCAAATAATAATATTAAAAAATGAAATAACTTTTATAAAGGGTTACTTGTATTCACTAAAGGGTTGTAAATAATTTGTAAATAGTTTTTAGAATAATATGTATATAGTTGTAAATAAAAATTAGGATTAATTTAAAGATTATCAATATATAAAGTTAAAATATGAAAAAGCCCTTTTTATACCTTAATTAATGATATAGGGACTTTTTACCAAATTTAGAAATTTAAGAAATAATTAAATATAATTATTTCTTATAAATCATTATCAAAATACTTAATAATTAAACTTATAATAAAATAGATAAGATGATATAATATAAACCTTAATTAAGGGATAAAAGGTATTCTTTAATTAAATAAAATTATATGTAAAATAAAGTATTAAATATTATAAAAATTAATTAAAAAGAATAAATAAATATTTGTAATTTTAAATATATAAAAAATGTAAAAGATACTTTCAAGCCGTTAAGATAACTTGAAAGCATCTAGAAAGTTCGAGAATACTTTTTGCAAGTAAAACTTTGTGCGAGTGTGCGTGCCTGGGAAATGATATATAAGGGAGATCATTTCAGCGGCACGACACACTTGACCAAGGGCGTTCTTGCGAATAGTATACCTCTGTGTATATTTGCAAGGATATTCAATAAATATAAGTATAATCTTAAAAAAGTTATTCTATATTTAAAATATCACCCACGTCCTAAGGTCAGCCTTTATATATACTTATTTGTACATATTAAGGTGTCTCTTCGAGATCATCGAGATTTCATCTGATCCCTGCTGGGATAGTTTAAGTATCCGAAGTACAAAGGGCTCTCAGGATCCCTTGTACGGAAGATCGAAATAGGCGGGTAGGCTCTTTAAACTACGAATATTAGGCTTTTATTTCATTTTATGTTAACCCCCTTTATGGGGCAGTTACATTGGCGATCCTGCCGTAGTGAATCTTGGAAAATTATATTCGATTCGTTTAAAGTTAGTCATTTTTTTTTTAAATTAAATTTTTTCTCTGTGTGTAAAATTAATTAAAATTTTTTTGTTTCATTATTTTTATTTTACTATGAGTAACAATAAAATAGAAAATAGTGATAATTCAAATTTTGTTGATAATTACATAAGGTATGAATTATCCAGTAAACAAATTGAAGAAAGAATAGAATGGCTAAACGCTTTAACAGATGAGCAATGGTGGACGATGGGCCACATTGTCAATGATTTAAAAAATTTAAAAAAAAAACTCGATGAGCGAGAAAAAATTTGTAAAAGAAATGACAGAATTAAAAAATGAAAATCTATATTTATCTAAACAAATTAATTGTTTAAACAATAAAATAAATGAGCAAAATCAGGCTATAAACGTCTTAAATAAACACATAGAAAAGTTAACGGGAGAGAAAATGATTGATTTGGACGAATCGAATAGATTTTACTTTAAAAATAAATAAATAAAATTTTTTTTATAATATAAAAAGAGTAAAAAATAAATGCTAAAATATTTTTTTTAAGCCATTTGGGCCAAAATAAATATAAAAATATTTTTTTTCAAGCCAGTTGAGCAGAAATAAAAATAAAATATTTTTTAAAGCCATTTGGGCAAAAAATAAATATTAAAAATTTTTTTTTAAGCCATTTAGGCGAAAATAAAGGCTAAAAGTCTTTTTATGAAAAAGTAATCATAAAACTGCATTTTTTTTAATTATTGGCAATAAAATTTTTTTTGTTTGAAAATTGCCAAAACATAAAATTAGCATACCCGTCTGGTAAAATAAAAAGATAAGTAACGGAAAAATAACCGTTTTATTAAAATTATTAAAAATAATAAATACTCTTATTCTCAACGAATATAATATTTCGTGAAAATAAGAATTCTAAAAATAATCAAATAAATTCAAGGCCAAGCCATTGAACTTGAATCATAACAAAGGCATTTTTCTCCCTCTAAAATGCTTTTGTCTATTGAATAAGATAAAATTATACATCTATTATAATCAAATAAATTTTGTGATGATGTAATAAAAATATAACACAAAATACGAAAAATTTAGAAATAAATAATTAAATAAAAATTGTTAATAATAAATAAAATTTTTTCAAATAGATTTTATACAAAAATAATAAATTTAAAATAATAATTTTTTTAAATAGATAAAAACAATTGTAAAAATAATAACTTTAAAGTACCGATAAGAATTGTTGTACAACTATTAGATTTAAATGTATTTATTATGAATGAATGGTAGTAAATATAGTAGTATACATTTAAAGAGATTGTAGTAAAGGGCCTAGTAGTAAAAATAGTAGAACTTTAAAAATTTCCTAGAAATACCTTTACTAGAATTCTATTGTATGATAATATGGTTTTTTTTTATGCATAACTTAAAAATCTTGTTGGTATATGAGTAAATTTTTTAAAATTTTGAAAATAAATATATTTTTCTATAATTTTTTATTAAAAATCAAATTAAAATTAAAAATATAAAAAATAAAAAGATATATATGGAGCATTTTCATTATATTTAGGAAACAAAATAAAAATTTTTTTTTAACAAAAGTTTTTCTTATTTTTAAGACAAAATATATTAGATATTAACTATTTTCTAAATAATAAAAAGGTGAAATATATATCTAAATGGAAAATTTACAAAAGGAATTAAACGATTTGTTATTGTCAAAAAAGACACACAAAAATTTTCCAGATATTTTAACCAAACAAGATCTTTCTGAAGAAGAACTTGTTATGAAAAATATATTACTATGCTCCAACAGTATCAAAGATGCCTTGAGAAGAACTCTTAACTCTGGTGTATATATAAAAAACAGTAATTTATCAAGAGTTAATTACGCCAAGAAAATGTTTGGTATAGCTAAAGACTTAAAAATAGCAGAGGATGAATCAACCATAATTGATATTGTAGTACAACATTTTGGAGTAGAAATCAAAAGATT
This sequence comes from Anagrus nilaparvatae, assembly GCA_022575985.1. Classification (NCBI taxonomy): domain Eukaryota; kingdom Metazoa; phylum Arthropoda; class Insecta; order Hymenoptera; family Mymaridae; genus Anagrus; species Anagrus nilaparvatae. The sequence continues at coordinate 5,884,163 of JAKSXM010000238.1, read as the reverse complement.
AGTACGTTTACAAAAAATTAGAACGAAAAATGATTTATTCAACATTTTGCAAGAATATGATAATAATGATCAGATATTAAAAAAATAAAAGATATTTTTTTTTGCATAAACACAAAAATTTACAGATGTAATTATTATAATAGTATATCATAAAAATTAACAAACATTTATAAAATATATATGGAAAATTGATAAAGGCGCTTTAAAATCTATTTAAATAAAACTAATCCAAATTATATATATATATGGACAAAAATCTGCCTATTTTACATTTTTCTTTAGAAAATCTTTATCAATTTGAAATAAATATTAAAAGACTTCTTTGGTAAATTCTGTATAAAAAATACGTGAAGTTATAGCAAAAAATATTTAAAATAAAGATAGTAATCTTTATCTATTTTGATAATAAGGTAGAACCATTATAAAATAAAAACCTTTAAACATTTTAAATGTATATGGGTAATTCCTTAAATTTTTTGAAAAAATATAAAACTTGTTAAACATATGATCAATAAATATAACGTAATGGCTGAAATTTATGAAAATCTTAATTTTGATTATATTTTAATAAAAAATGATATCGATTCTTTATTAAAGAATGCAAAAATTAAAAATTCAAATTTTGATTTAAAAAATAAAAATTTAGATATTCAAGAAACTCTTATAAAAATGATGGTAGATATAAATACAATTCTTGTTCAAGAAAGAAAATCAAGATTACAATCAGATAAAGAAATCGAAAAATATAAAAATGAAGTAAACTATCAAAAAGATAAAATAGCAATTTTAAATCAGCAAGCTACATATTTTCATAACCAATTGCGATTAAAACAAGACAAAATAAATGAACTTACAAGCAGTATTCAAATATTAGAAGAAAAACAACAAGAAAAAGAAGAAACTATTCATTTCACAGAAGAATATTCAAAAAATGAAGTTAAATATAATCAAGAGATGATTCAAATTATTGAAAATATTGAAGATCAAGTCAAAAATATTAAAAATACAAACAATATAAATAAGATATCAAATCTAATTTTAAAAATCAAACCACCAATTTTTCAAGGAAAACCTTCTGAAAAACCTTTAAGATTTCTATCAGAATTGAAGAGTTATATTTCTATACATAACACATACAATAAAAACAACTTAAAAATTTTAATTTATCAGTGTTTGAAAAAAGATGCTAAAGACTGGTTTTATTTATACGAAGAAAAAATAAACTCTTTTCAAGAATTTGAAGATTTATTCAAGAAACATTATTGGAACCCTACTTTAAAAGGCAAGTTAAGAAGAAAATTATATATGGGTAAATATAAAGAAAAAAGAAAATCCAATAGAGTAAATTATGCAATAAAATTGTTAAATACAGCAAAAGATTTAGAAATGACAGAAAATGAAGCAGCATTTATAAAAACAATTTCAGAACAATTTGGAACTGAAATAAAAAGAGATACAAATAATTTTAGAATAAAAAATCAAGAAGATTTTTTAGCATTATTAGATGAATATGATGAAGAAGATAGATTTTCCAGAAAAAAATATCAAGAAAATGAAAATTATATAGATAAGTCTGATTACAGCAATCAAAATAATTACGATGACAAGAATAAAAACAATTATGAAAACTTTAATAAACATAATGAAATATCAAAAAATAAAAAAAACTGCACCAGTTTTACTGAAAATAATAGCTCAGACAAAGAACCAATCGATTCAGATTACTACAGCTCAAGTAGTGAAAGTAGTAATATTAGTGATAATAACAATAAAAAATATAAAACTAGAAAATTTTATAGAAGCAAAAGAAGCTTAAATTTCTAAAAAATTATATTTATTTATTTAAACAAAAAATGCCTAAAAGTACCATAAATATAGGTATTTAAAATTAAAATTATAATAAAAATGAAATAGTATAAACTAATAAATAGATTTTTCTTTTAAGCAGAAGGCTAAATTTGAAAATTCGTGAATAAAAATTATAATAAAAGAACTAATTGATCAATTAAAGAAATAAGACAATGAATAAACGTTAAAAATAAAATAAAAGAAAATAAGAAATCTCAAAAAATAATTTGCTATATTGAAGTTAAATAATACTAGTAAAAAAAAATTTCAATGTGCATAAAATTTGTAACAAAATTAATACAGTTAAATGTAAAACAAGACATTAAATAAATTCAATTTAATGAAAAATAAAAATCCTAAATTAAAAGGCATTAAAAAATGCAAGAAAATTATTTAAACAAGAATCAATCATTAAAAAATATTATGATTAAATACCAACGAGTATTGAAAAAATAAATGAATTAATAAATTAATGTTCAAACCTAAATTAAGAAAAATATTTTTAAAGAATATATATGGCAAAGTCTATAAAAAATATAAAAATATAATAAATTATAAATCATTTTGATAAACTAAATAAAGCAAATGATATGTTAATAAATAAATACATGATATAAAAAATTAACAAATAAATAATTGAATTATATATAATAACACATACACCTGTGTTACAACTCTTTTTAGACTTTGTCAATTGCGGACAAAGTCTTGGGGGGGGAAATGTAACATACCAGGTGTAGGTGTCATAAGAAATAAATAGAAAATATGTAAAATCTTATAAGAAAATAAAGGAACAGTCAAAACTGTATCAAAACGGTATGATATAACATGGCGGTATAACGCGTGTATCGATATTGTATATATGTATATAATAGCCATCATGGATTTATCAATATTTAATATATGATAATCCAGAGGGCTGTACCTTACGGGGATACAAGTAACTGCTTAATTCAAATAATAATATTAAAAAATGAAATAACTTTTATAAAGGGTTACTTGTATTCACTAAAGGGTTGTAAATAATTTGTAAATAGTTTTTAGAATAATATGTATATAGTTGTAAATAAAAATTAGGATTAATTTAAAGATTATCAATATATAAAGTTAAAATATGAAAAAGCCCTTTTTATACCTTAATTAATGATATAGGGACTTTTTACCAAATTTAGAAATTTAAGAAATAATTAAATATAATTATTTCTTATAAATCATTATCAAAATACTTAATAATTAAACTTATAATAAAATAGATAAGATGATATAATATAAACCTTAATTAAGGGATAAAAGGTATTCTTTAATTAAATAAAATTATATGTAAAATAAAGTATTAAATATTATAAAAATTAATTAAAAAGAATAAATAAATATTTGTAATTTTAAATATATAAAAAATGTAAAAGATACTTTCAAGCCGTTAAGATAACTTGAAAGCATCTAGAAAGTTCGAGAATACTTTTTGCAAGTAAAACTTTGTGCGAGTGTGCGTGCCTGGGAAATGATATATAAGGGAGATCATTTCAGCGGCACGACACACTTGACCAAGGGCGTTCTTGCGAATAGTATACCTCTGTGTATATTTGCAAGGATATTCAATAAATATAAGTATAATCTTAAAAAAGTTATTCTATATTTAAAATATCACCCACGTCCTAAGGTCAGCCTTTATATATACTTATTTGTACATATTAAGGTGTCTCTTCGAGATCATCGAGATTTCATCTGATCCCTGCTGGGATAGTTTAAGTATCCGAAGTACAAAGGGCTCTCAGGATCCCTTGTACGGAAGATCGAAATAGGCGGGTAGGCTCTTTAAACTACGAATATTAGGCTTTTATTTCATTTTATGTTAACCCCCTTTATGGGGCAGTTACACCAGGAATATCAATGTCCACCTCTTCAAGCCTACGAGCTCGGAAAATTGCACCAAGCGATTCAATCAATCACAGCTTACGAGCTGCTTCAATGAGGATTTAACGTCCGAAAGCCATGGACTCCTCCAAGTGCACCAAGCACATCAGCAACAATCAAACCAGCAAACAATCTCATCCACAGCTTAGCGAAGGCGTCAAGGTAGCCGCGTGCGTGAAGGCTGAAGTCAGGACAGCAAATGCTGCTTTGGCCAGATATGCGGTTATATTTATAATCGCTGACTTCGAGCTCGTTCACTGATTGGAGCGCGCGCGACAAATTCGTTACGAAGTTTACAATGTGAAAATTATGAGACGTGGCAAGGGAGGATTTTCCCAATCGGGCCTTTTCAGGGCCACGTTCCTTACACGAAAAATTACAAGTATTCGATGAGGTAAGGGAACAAAAGCGATAGCAAAGAAATGTTACTGCCGTAAGAGCAAAGGGAACCAAGGCAATAGCAAAGGAAATGCTACTGCCGCAAGAGCAAAGGGAGCCAAGGCAATAGCAAAGGAAATGCTATTGCCGCAATAGCAAAGGGAGCCAAGGCAATAGCAAAGAAAATGCCACTGCTGCAAGAGCAAAGGGAGCAAAGACCAATGCTAATTACCGCGAAGCTAAGTTTGCGTGGCAAAGCTAAGTGAAAGACTAAGAGCGGCCGAGCTCGCCGGAGTGGCAAGGCTATGTGAAAGGCTGAGAGGGCCCGAGCTCGCCAGAGTGCCAGGAACAACTCATATAATTTTACCTTTTTTTTTTCTTTCTTATTGGCTAAAAGAAACATAATGTATGTCTAAAAATTTAATAAAATTTTATTTTATAACACAAAAGAATTATATATGCTGATCCAGAAGTTTCTAAGGATTTTTATTAACTATAGCGTTACATTTTAATTAAATTTTTTTTTTAGAAATTAAAAGTCTGATCAAAATTTGTACTTATAAAAAATAAGAAAGAAAATTGTATCTATAAAAACAGATTTTTTAGAATTTTACTGGATCTTATCCCACCTATTTTTGTATTAGATTGATAAAAATATGTATTTCTATATTCAGAAAAAATTTGGATCTATTCTTTGGCGCTGAAATTATGAAGTTCAATGCGGCTGCAAATCAAATTAAATAAATATCAATTTTGAGTCACGAAGCATTTTATGAAATTTGATAGGGTGTCACCCCAAATTTTACTTTTTCATATTAATTTTTTCATGTGCCCAGACTCTCAGAATAAAATTTTGACCAATTAAAAGGGGTAAAGTTGATCCAAATTAAATGATAATCAATAAAAGCGCGTTTATTTTGATGAAAAAACGAAGTTAGTCAAAATTAAACGATAGTTGGGTAAGATCCCTTAAAATTTTGAATTTTGGTATGTTTTACAAAATGAAAACTCTTTTATAGGCTATAGTTTGACCAACTTCACCCCATTCAATTGGTCCCAAAATTTTTGTTGGGGACATAATAAAATTAATACGAAGAAAGAGAGTACCACCTTGTCAAAGTTCTCAAAATGCTGTGTGTTAAAGAAACTTTCTGAACTACTTTCTGAAACTTTCCAAATTATTTTAGGGTAATTATTAATTTTAAAATATTAATTTTTCATTTAAAAATCCATGAAATTCGTTTTTAGCTACCCAAAAACCCCTTTGAACCTAATCTTGACGCAAAAAGTGCAGAAACAGCAAAAACCCCCCTTTTGGGAATAGTTTTCGCTTATTTAGGGTTGATATATTAATTATTCATAAAAAAATTTATGAAATTCGTTTTCAGCGACTCAAAAAACCCTTGTGGATTAAATCTGGCGGGAAAAAGTGCGAAAATAGCGAAAAGTTTTGTATCACTGCAGTTTTAGTAAAACTAGTAATGTTAATTTATAAAGGAAAAATATCGCATTTGTGTTAATAGCAGAAAGAGCGAATTAATAAATAAAAACAGAGGCAATACCTCAAAAAAATTAGTATTCAATGACCTCAAAAATAGATTTAATTAAATTTTGCGTAAGATATTTATAATTTTAACATTTTTTAATCTTATTTACTGATTTTAAAATACTCACGTCCTGTCGAAACAATACGTGACGTTTTTATTAAAAAATCAAACTAGATGTTTGATTGATAAATATAAAAATCTATATAAATCATCATTGAATAAAAAATAATTTTTAATTTACCAAAAGTTTATATTTTCGTTAAATTATTTATTTTTATGTTAAAAAATTTTTTTTTGTGAATAAAAAATGAAGATTTTTTTTATAACTGCTGTGATGCTAATATTTTATTTTGAGGTAATAATTTGCAAAATACTTTAATTTTCATTTCAGTGTTTTTATTTATATGTAAATTTTTAAAGATTGTGAAATCGGATAGAAGGCAAATAATAGAAGAGTATAAAAAAAGGTTCAATTTATTGAAACAAGATTTAGACCTTTTTTTAAAGCCAAAAAAACCAGTTGAAAAAAAAGTATATTTTAATGTACCAACTATTTCCACTGTGCAAATTGATACTTCTTTTCAACCAATGTTAAAGGATGTCAGGGTAAGAAAGTGCTTAAATATATTAAATGTTTACTGATTAAAAATTTTTTTTAAATATTTAATATAAATTTAAAGAATCTAAATAAAAAGTATCCAATACCTAAATCCTGCTACGATAGATCAATACGTGAAGTAAATAAAACAACTGAAATTATTAAATTGAATTATGAAAACTGCATGAAGAAGGCAAGCACAAGACAAAAATATATATTATTTGAAGAAAAATTCTTTAAGAATGTGAGTAATAAATATTTAATCATTAAATTATTTAAAACCTAAAATCCTCAAATAAAAAGTCTATTTTATGCAGGAAGCGAACGAAATAAAGCGTTTGAAATTAGATGATTATATAAAAATTTGTAGCAAAGAAGATTCTTCTGCAGCATTAAAAAAATGTTTTTCTGAACGTGAAAATAGGGCCAAACAATATATGAGAACATTCAAAAATGTATATACTGATTATTTTAACAGAAAATACACTTTTCCGGAAATGACGAAGAATTGTCAAAATGGAATGGAGGAATATATTTCCGAAAAATGTAATCTTATAAAAGTTACAGCAATTAGATGTAAACAGTTTTATAGAGGAATGTAGATTCTTATTTAGGTATTAGAAAAGTTTGTTTTGCTAGGTATTACAAGCTCAAGGTACGTGGAATTTCAACTTCAATATTGAAAAACTTCCAAATGATATTACTGTTAAACTTAATTTTAAGTTTTTATCATTGTAAGTTACTTAATATTTGTATAAACACTGTATACAGGTAATATAAAAATTGAGGAACTAATAAACAAAAGGAAAAATAAAATAAAAATTATTTATTTGTTAATTCTCTCATGGCGATAATAAATAAACCAAATGCCTATTCTTACCCCAAAATGACTAATTTTGAAATTCCTGCTAAAATTCTAATTTTTAAAAGAAACGAGTTCTATATGTTTCAAAAATTTTTTACAAGCTCTAAGTTTTCAAAAAATTTTTACTTGTATAAAAATAATTATTTGTTTAGCAGATATGATAATTTAAAGTCAGAGTCTCATTTTTAGGGTTTTTTAAAAAAAGTCAATTTTAATCTTTATTTTTAAAAGCGATATCTTAGGAACTATTTAATGAAAAAAAAAGAAAATTGGTTTCCTTATGTAAAATTTCCCGATAAATCAGAATTTTCAGTCAGATTTTCATTTGATCACGTGACTTGGCGGGAAATTTAAAATTTGTGAAAAATGATTGTGATTGTGATAAATAATTTTTTTTTAAGTATGGTATTATTTGATAATGGGTTAGGCAACAGAAACAAGGTAAGAAAAAATCTACTAATTTTATTAGTATGTTATTTTTTAATATTTTTATTTATCGAATTATTTTTAGTTTTTAGTTATCTACATATTTCATAAATTTAATAGCAAAACATGATTTATAAAATTATAATTTTGTGTTGTTTTCTGATTATTACACTAAAAATATAAAATTGAAAATATACCTAACAGTTAAATTTGATTTAACATTTTATACTAATATCAAATGATGAAACCATTTTTGATAACCCAAATGTATAGTTGTCATACTTTTTCTTTACCTGCCCAGAATAAAAACTCATATGCAAATCTTGGAGTTACACTGGTATCAAAATTTTTGCGTCCACAAATATGTTAGGAATACGCTAAATAATTTTTACTGCTATTATTTTAATTTCATACTGTAGTAGTTTGATTTTTAGTAGTTTGATCTGGCAAAGCTTTGAACAATTTTTTCCAAAAATATGGATCTCCCCACTTAATGTAAGTATTCAATTTTAAGTAACCCTTTAATTCAGAATCTAGTCTTTTAAATTTTTGAATTTCTTCATACAAAATTATAATGACTCGAGTGCGTTTATCCATCAACATTTCACAGTACGCGACTCGAAATTCTACCATTCCCCATGCACTTTTAATAAAGTTTTCCGACAAAACAATAATTGTACATTTTGAATTTTTTACTGATTGAATAATATTGCTGTAGATCCATTCACCTGGTCCCCAATCTCGTAAGTGTATGCATACCTTATAACATTTTGGTTCTTGCTCTATTTTTGGCAATAGTTTATCTAAGACAAAGTTTTCATCTTTATAACAGTAGCTAAGAAATATATCATATTGTTTATCAAGCTGTAAATCATCTTTGTTGATCCAAAAATGGCCAATGTTATGAGAATATAAATATATTTTTATGTGCATCCAGTATCGAATACCTAAAGATACTGCAATTCCAATAATGATAATTAAAGTTGATACAGCAATACAAATATTTACAAAATTTAGAGAATAAAAAAAATTAGAACAATAATCATCTTTTAATTGACTTATCGAAATTTTTTCTTGGAAACAAGTTATATTTCTTAGCTCATTAGCAATATTATCAGGTGTTTTGTTATTAAACACAATATCAGCAGTAGAACATTCACAATTCCATGGATTGTTACTAAGTTTTAATTTCGTAATTTTTTCAAAATATTTTTTCACTTTTATTGAATTCATTACTGACGATATATTGTTGTTTTCCAAACGTAGTTCCTGTAAATAATTAGTTATATTTTATTTTGGTTTTATAAATGTAATTGTTAATGTATCTAAAAAGCTGTAAAAATAACTTTAAGATTTCAAAAACTTTACCTTTATTTTACCGGTAAAAATACTTTCATTAAACTCAGTTATTAGATTGTTTGATAAATCTAATAATTCCACCTTATCGTAACCTGGTTCCTGCAAGTCTGGAAATTTCGTTACACTATTTGAATCCATGTACAAATAAATTTTTGAAACATTTTGTATGCTGATCAGCTCAGGGAATTTATCAAGACCTTTATTTGAACAATTTACAGATATAAGATCATCAAAAGGCTTTTTCCTGCAATCACAAATACTTGTACATGTGTTCTCTGATGTCAAATTATAAAAACGTATAGGACACTCAAAATTTTTTAATTGCAAATCAGCTACTTTGGTACCAGTGTTAAAATCTGAATCATGGCAAAAAAGATTGTCAATCATAAAAGCGATGCGGTTCCTTTTGATTAGCATGAATTTGAGAAAATCATAAATTTCACATTCACATTTGATTGGATTATTTCTTATATTAACAAACGAGATACGAGGTTTATCATTAACATGATTTAAAGGTTCATTTTTCAAAGTTACTTTCATAGGTGTAATTTTAAGAAATAAGAAATTAGTTAGATCAATGTAGGAATGAAGATCAATTAACTGAAAATAAAAATTAGTATACATTTTAATTTTAAAAATGTATATTAAAATTTGATATATTATTTACATTTATGCTGGTAAAAAAATTGTATCCTAAAATCAGGGATATAGAGGAATCAATTGTCCCTACTTCAAAAAAACTGCTTATGTTGTTATTTGAAAGATCTAATGTGCGTAAATTACGACAGTGAAAAAAAGGAGAACTGGTTTTGTATAAATTTGTAAATCTGTTACCAGTAAGAAAAGCGGATTCTAGTTTTTTAAGTTCAAAAAACGCTAAGCCTTTAATATGTTTTAATTCATTATGCTCTAAGTAGATTTCTCTTAAATTACGCAACCCAACAAATGTTCCTCTGTAATAAGTTTTTTTTATTAATGAATTGTGTTTTTAATATTTTGGAAATTATTAAGATAAATGTTCATTACTTATCAATTGATGTCAAATAGTTGTCTGATAAATCTAATCTTTCAATGACATTTGAGTAATTGAAAATTCCTTCAGGTAAGGTTTCTAAATTATTTTTCCATATTTTTAAGTTTTTTAACTTTGTCAAATTTTTGAAAATATTCAAAGGTAGAGTTTTTAAGAGATTATTGTAAAGATAAAGATTTTCAATACCTTTATTATATCTAAATGATCCAGGTGGAATTGATTTTATTACATTAGAACTCAAATCCAAGTATTCTAACGCTTTCAAATTATAAAATAGTCCTAATGGAATACTGCTAATATTGTTTTTGGCCAAACTTAATATTTTTAAATTATACAAGTCGTTAAATACATTAGTATTTAAAACTTTTAAATTATTTTCAGATAAGAACATTTCTTCAAGATTTTTTAGCCCTTCAAATAAGTTTGGCTCGATATTTGTTATGAAATTATAACTGAGATGTAAATACTTTAATTTTTTACAGTATTTAAAAAATCCATAAGGTATTTTAATTTTTGTGAATTCTAAACTTAAAAAAACCAAATTTGGTAAATCTAAAATATCAAAAAAAATTATATCACAGTTAAGTATCTAGATATATATAACTGTCAATTATAACGTAATAAAATGTTTTGGTTGGTAGTTTATGAAAAACGAATATTTAAAAAATCTACCTCAATGTCTCCTGCGCTCTAAGTAGAACTTAAATAATGAATATAAAAAAAAATTCTTTTTTTTAATTCTGTCGTCAAAGCTTGCCTTTGCAAACCAAATTCACGAGACAAAGTGATACATTCCTTTACACTTTACTTTGCGCACTGTTTGATGAGAACTGTGTGCAAAGTAAAGCTGTCCTTGACTTTGCGCATTGTTTAGTTTCATATACCTTAATTTAAGCTATGACTCTAACCACTGCCTCAGCCACGAATATCCTTAACTTCGATCGAGTATATATACAGAAGAAGACCTGATTTTAACACTTGCGAGAGCGATTTATACTAAGAAGCCACCTAATACCTTCAAAATATTAAAAACTCATATCGTTTTCTCTGCCAATTACATATAAAAAAAAGAGGCAACAAAAAATCAATACTTTTTTACCATAAAAACAAGTTCCTTAACATACGTAATATAAAGAATCTATAACTTTAATCAAAATACATACAATACGCGTGAGTCAGATTCTTTTATTTTATATTTCTTTTTTTTATTCTGCGTTTTCTATCATTCTTTTTTTATTCTTTTACATATATATGAATTGTTTTTTTATCATTTTAAAAAACGTGTACTATTTTTAAAAAAATTAAATTTTTTGTATCATTTAAATCCAGTTATCTCGTGAATTATGTTTTGCAAAGGCTTAAACTTTGACGACGTCATTAAAAAAAGTTAATTTCTTTATTCGGGCGCAAACGTAATACTTCGACAAAGCGAAAGAAGAAATAGTCATATAGAGAACTAGCGGCCTTCGGCCGCTAGCTCTCTATATCCCTATTCTTCTTTCGATTCGCGAAATATTACTTTGCACCCATATAAAGAAAACTACTATTTTTGCTGACAAATAAGTGAGTTATCGTGAAATTAAGGTTCTTTAAAACGTATTCTAATTTTTTTGAAATTATTTAACAACGAAAAAGAATTTTTTTTTATTTTATATTCATTCATTTTTTTTTAGTTTTATTTTTTTTACCCTCAATGCTTTTTTCTTTAGCTAATAAAAATTACTTTTTTTTAAAAAAAGGGTTATAAAGCAAATACTAAAAATTTTTGGTAGGTATATACGAAAACATATAATATTTTTTTTGATATTATTTTCCGATTTTTTAGGTTTTACCGGAGTTTTTCCCAAAATCTAACGTCAGGAATGGCTTCAGTGAGAAATTTTACTAAGCAGTTAAACTAATAAAATTTTTTTAAAGCTTATATGTTTTCCAAAGATTTCTTCAATAGAAAAATTGAGAAATAACGAAAAAATTTGATCGGGCATAACTTGATCAGATTGAGACCTAGGGAGCTGAGATTCGCTGAAATTTCATATTTATAATGTGTTAACTCCCATCCCCCCTGTAAACCTATGGATTTTGAAAGATCGACTTGACAGAAGGTGACTGTTTCATGAACTTTGCCTTTTATATAACCTTTACAAATAATTTTACTAGTGAGAAAAATTTTAGTCCAGAATTATCATTAAAAGGCCTCGTGTAGGAACTACGTTTATAAGTTTCAGATAATTTTTTTATTAAATTTTTCTCGCAAATGACGTAATTTCTACAAGCATGATGTATCGACTCTAAATTCAGGAAAAAACTTGCAGAGATCATGAAGTATCAATAGCGATCCATGAATTATTCCTTCACATGATTCAAGTAATATTTTTACCTTTTATATAATCTGGTCCAACTTCTCCAAGATATTCAAAACTTAGACTTGTTAAATCAGTATAATTTTCGAAAAAATTTTTTGGTAAATTTTTTATTTTGTGAAATTTTAAACCAGTAGTTATATTATTTTCACTTAACATTTTAAAAATATTGCCAGTTTCGTTTTGAATTACAAGAATCTCTTCAGGTATATATTCCTTTGTTTTCATTCCCCAACATTCTATATACACAATTAACCAGAAAAACAAATAGATATAAAATGATAGCTGCATCTTTAAATTTGTTAATAATATTATATTAACAATTTTTCTGTCTATTAATTTTTAAATTCTTTAAACTGAAGAATAAAAAATTTAGTTATAGTTTAACTACAATAAAATTTTTTTTGAAGATAAATCAACGTGTAAAAAAAGTTTATAATTCTTTATCTATTATTATTTCTATTTACATTTCATATTTATTGCAGCAATAAGAACATGATTAGAAAAAAATCTAAAAAATTTCATCATTTGTTAGTATAAATTATGTTTACAATCACGTACAATCATTTAAACAATTACTTTTATCTTTTACGAGCATCTCGTGCTTTAATTGTATTCTTCACTACAAATCTTGAAGCAAAAGAAATATGACAAAAAACTTCAAGCCATTTGTTTGGGTTCACAGACATGGAGCATTTTTATTAACAACAGAATATTTTTATTAAATTATTTGAAGAGATTATCTTTGATTCCTGTATTAAAGAATTTTTTATATTATTATATTTATTTATAAATCCGACGAAATTTGAAGAATAAAAAGTATCTACGAAACAAGTGTCCACAAAATTGATGAAAGCCTTTACTGAAATTCCGGTCACATATATCAGATTTTTGGTTGCAGCTTTTTTTTTAAATTGTTGCAAAGGATATAAAAAGTAATAAAAAAATTTTAATGCCCAAAAATTCTTTTTTTCAAGTCCTATCATGCTACAAGTTCGCATTTTAAATGAGTAAAAATCATTTTAAAAAATTTTTTTTTACGTTTCAAGCCATGTGCAATCACTAAGAAAAAAAAAATCGGCTGCCACAACCCGTATTCTGGTAGCGGCAACCTGAATTTTTAACATGAAGCATGTTCAATTGTTCATAGAGAGGGGTATTTAAAAAAGGTCCAGAATTCAGTGGGGAGGGGTAAAAAAGTGATATTTTTAGGAGGGGTGGAGGCTTGGAAAAATGGGCTTAAAATATTTTCAAATTAAAGACTTAGAATTATTTCAGTCCTAGGACTTTTAAAAATTAGAGAGTATAAGTAGAACTGTTATTATTAAAAATTATTATTATGTTATTATTATTATCCCATGTAGAAATGAAATCCGTAAAACTTACTTGGGGGCCCGGGACTTATCCGCCAAACGGATAATAAACTGATCAGTATGTCACGCTTTTTTTCATCAGTAACTGATTACGCATGCGCATAAGTGGTTATAAAATTTTTTTATTTTAGTTTTGTTTTTATAAGGTTATGAATTTTGCTTTATAATTAGAAAATAATAAGTATCTTATCAAAGAAAATAAATACTTTTTTATAAAATTTTCAATTTTTCACACTAACGTATTTTCCAAATTTTCCAAATTTTCCAAGAAAGGAACTTTCAACATTACAAGGGGATTTTCGAGGTTGAGAAAGGCGTTTATATTGATAAAAATTTTCAATTTTTCACCTTAATGTATTTTCTGATTTTCCAAGATGGCGGAAGGAAAAATATGAAAAAAAGGAAGTTTATACATTACCCGCAGGTTTTGGAGATTGAGAAAAATGTTTTCATGAATAAAAAATTCGTTTTTTCATCCCAACATATTTTCCGATTTTCCAAGATAGTGGTCAAAAAAACATGAAAAACGAAAGTTTCTACATTACTTTAAGTATTTGACGTTTTCACAGGATGAAAATTTTCATATTTTCACCTCAATATATTTTCTAATTTCCCAAGATGGCGGAAGAAAAAACATGAAAAAATTAAGTTTTATCTATAATTTTATCTTGGAAAAATATGTTGTAATGAAAAAAAGAAAATTTTCATTAACGTCGTTCTTCCCAGTATTCCGAATCCGTTTATTCCGAACATTTAACAGGTTCCAAGGGGTGAATTTGACCTATTTTCACCCCAGACACCCCCAAAATCCACATAAATTTTGAAGATACTTTTTTTTATAATTAAATAACCTACTTAGGTTTTTTAGGTCACTGATCTCAAAAATGATGTCAAAAATTTTATTCAACAGGTTCTGAAGGGTGAAATTGGCCATTTTTCAAACCCTTCCCCCCCCCCCCAAAACTAATTTTGTCAAAGGCACTTTTTTTTTTATTTTTAAAAGGTCTAGTAGGTTTTTTAGGTCGTTGAGTTCAAAAATGATGTCGAAAATTACATTTACCTGGTTACAGAGGGTGAAATTGGCCATTTTACCCCTTTAAGCCCCCCAAAATCCAGATAAATTTTGAAGATACTTTTTTTTATAATTAAATTCATTATATAGGTTTTTTAGGTCGCTGATCTCAAAAATGATGTCAAAAATTTTATTCAACAGGTTCTGAAGGGTGAAATTGGCCATTTTTCACCCCTCCCCCCCCCCCAAAACTAATTTTGTCAAAGGCACTTTTTTTTTTATTTTTAAAAGGTCTAGTAGGTTTTTTAGGTCGTTGAGTTCAAAAATGATGTCGAAAATTACATTTAGCTGGTTACAGAGGGTGAATTTGGCCATTTTAGCAACATCTAAAATTATTACCAAATAAGGGAATGGATCGGAATTGTTCATAATTAGGTAAACCCTTTAAACCCTGAAGATTGGGGGTGGAAAAAGGTAGGTGAAATTCTCCAACCAGTGAAAATGACACAACCGATGGAGCCAAATAGTGTTTTTAATGTCATCATTTTTGCTTGCCAAACAGGATGTGAAAAAAATTGTTCATGCAGAAAAAGCGGCTTGGAGTGTTCCCCTGCTTGTGTGAATTGCTACGGTACTTCATGCAAAAACACTTCAGCATCTCATGAGGAAGAAAACGAAGAAACTGAAACACATATTTTGGATGTACCTACACAAGTGTCAGAAAGTGAAGATGAGTCAGGTGGTGAAGAAAATGACTATCAAGAGACTCAAGAAGTATTTATGTGAGATTATGTTAGTTTACTGTATCATATTTTGTATAATTTCATGAATAGAATTTCATTTTTTTAAATAAAATTCAAATGAAATATTCAAACGAGGAAATATAACATTTATTTTTTCTTTTTGTTTATTAAAAATTATAGAAATAAATAGTAGTAAAAAAATGTAAAGAAAAAAATACTTAATAAAATAATAATAATTTGAATATACAGTAAACAATAATTTTATTTTACTAAATGTTATAATTTCTCTTAAGAATATACATTTCATTATAAATTGAAAACCCAATTATTTAATTAAATTTAGAAAAATTAAGTATTTTGAAGGTTTAGGTAAATTTAGAGGTATTTGGGGTGGAAAATGTCCAAATTCACCCTTTAGAACCTGTTAAATAAAATTTTTTAATTTATTTTAGAAATCTGCAACCTAAAAAACCCAATTAATTAATTTAATTAAAAAAAAAAAGTATTTAAAAGGTTTAGCTTAATTTTGGGGCAAAAATGGCCAATTTTACCCTCTGTAACCAGCTAAATGTAATTTTCGACATCATTTTTGAACTCAGCACCCAAAAAAACCTATTAGACCTTTTCAAAATAAAAAACATAAGTTCCTTTGAGAAAATGAGTTTTTGGAGGGGTTAAAGGGGTAAAATGGCCAATTTCACCCTCTGTAACCAGCTAAATGTAATTTTCGACATCATTTTTGAACTCAGCGACCTAAAAAACCTACTAGACCTTTTAAAAATAAAAAAAAAAGTGCCTTTGACAAAATTAGTTTTTGGGGTGGGGGAAGGGGTGAAAAATGGCCAATTTCACTCTTTGGAACCAGGTAAATGTAATTTTCGACATCATTTTTGAACTCAGCGACCTAAAAAACCTAAATAATGAATTTAATTATAAAAAAAAGTATCTTCAAAATTTATGTGGATTTTGGGGGTGTCTGGGGTGAAAATAGGTCAAATTCACCCCTTGGAACCTGTTAAATGTTATTTTTGACCTTAGATTCTAATTTAGTGGCCTAAATAACCACTTAGCATCAATAAAAAATGTAAAAAATAATTTTTTTACTGCACTTCCATTTTGGCCGGGAAATGGGGTGAAAATAGGGGGGGAAAACCACCCCCCGGCATATGATACACTAGATCGTTGTAACGCTTTGTTGGCATTATTTTTCTGAAGCGAATGCAAAAGGTTTCAACTCGATTCGTGTACTTTCAAAGGCACTTCGAGGTGAAAAACACATTACCCCTGACTATTTTAGTAATAGTATTAGTACGCGCGCAGTATATAATAAACAAACAATATGGCGCCCCGTCTGCTAAAACTGCGTTATAAAATTTTCTTCGTTTAATTACGCGAAATTTCACACGTATACCTCATATTCGGAAAGTACCAATAAATTCTTTAAGCTTTAAACTTTTAATTTATTGCTACCTCCATTGGGAATTTCTCGATTAGGTATCAAAAATTATTAACTTCTGGAATTTTCTCCATAAGACTAATGTAATATTTACTTATCTTTGTACCCTGATATCTCAAAATTTTGCACGACTATCGACTATGAGACCCATACCATTGGATTCCTGAGAATTTCCTCTAGCTAACTGTATATACCTTTATTCGGAATTTTCCTGGGAAGAACGACCTTAATAAAACCGTTAATCTCAACCTCGAAAACCCCCAGGAAATGTAGAAAGCTCCTTTTTTCATGTTTTTCGGTTCACCATACCATGTTACAATATATCTGGAAAATCGGAAAATATTTTGGGGTGAAAAAATGAAAATTTTCAGTCATAAAAACATTTTTTTCCATCTCCAAAACCCCCGGGTATTGTAGAAACTTCTTTTTTTTCATATTTTTCCTTCCGCCATCTTGGAAAATCAGAAAATACGTTAAGCTTAAAAAGTGAAAATCATCATCAATATAAACGTTTTTCTTAACCGCTAAAGTCCGCAGATAATGTTGAATTTTTTTTTGGTTCGCCATCTTGGAAAATTGGAAAATGCGTCAGGGTGAAAAATTGAAAATTTTTATCAATATAAGCGCCTTTCTCAACCTCGAAAATCTCCCTGTAATGTTGAAAGTTCCTTTCTTGGAAAATTTGGAAAATACGTTAGTGTGAAAAATTGAAAATTTTATAAAAAAGTATTTATTTTCTTTAATAAGATGCTAATTATTTTCTAATTATAAAGCAAATTTCGTAACCTTATAAAAACAAAACTAAAATAAAAAAATTTTATAACCACTTGTGCGCATGCGTAATCAGTTACTGATGAAAAAAAGCGTGACATACTGATCAGTTTATTATCCGTAATACGGATCCGTACGGATTATAAAATTAGCTATACGGATCCGTCCCGGATTTGAAACTTAGCTTCCTTGACAGCTGGGATTACTTATTTAAAACTTATTATAAAATTTTTTAAACCAGTTAAAAGTTTTTTTCAGTTTGCTTGGCATAAATAGATCAAATTTAGTATAATGACATCTTAAAAAAATTTTTTGAAGGATCATTATTGATTATGAGCGTTTAAGCTGAGAAAATATTTTATCAAATAATCTCTGTATTTCATATGTCCAGTGCGTTCAAACTGTATCAAATGATACAAATAAATTTTTTTTTCTAAACCCTAATTTTTTTTATTTCTTAAAATAATGTATTAACATAAATTTTTGAATTTAATATCCAAATTAATAAAATAATTAGTAAAAATAATGATAATTTGTTTTATAAAAATTTATAAATTATTAATTAACAAATTAAAATATCACAAATAAAATTTTTTGTTTTCAATGTATAAAAAATTTGTTTTATCAATAAAATTTATAAAAAATCTAAATATCAAATCCTGCATTAATTTCCATTGCTTTTTCAGGATTTAGTTTCATTCTTAAAGTAGCAATGTCATCTTCTATCCTTACTAATTTTCTGAATTTCTATAAAACACAAAATCATAAATAAATAAATTTGAAAAAAACTATGTGTAAAAATATATAATTTTTTTTACCTCTGATGGTGTACCCGGTGTTACGCACCAAATATAAATCATGTAACCAGGTATACATAACATTGATGATAGACCACTAAGCCATCCTACAACGTGACTCCACCATGGATAATCGTAATCAAGATATTTAACAGGAACAAATTTGACAACATTAAATATAAATACTCCCTGCAAAAAAAAAATTTTTAGCGAAAATCAAGTGATTATTTTTCAAATAAGATTTTTGTACTTACAGCACAAATCGCTGGAGTTGTTACTGTCCAGCAAAATTTCCACCAACCACATGGGTAGTAACCGATCATTTCTTTAAGTCCATCATAATAACGATCTACTCCAAATGCCCATGATACTGAGATACATTCGAAAAACATTAAAAATAATAATACAAAACCACTAACTGAGTAGGAATCCAATAATTGAAAGACGTACATTCCTCCCTTGAATTTAAAAATAAATCTAATTATTTGCTCAAAAGTTATTAAAATTAGAGAACTTTTGAATTTACCTCAGTAATACAGAAAAGGCCAACAAAATAAGATATAATGCAAACAATCGCTATAAAAATTTCCTTTCTCCTCCTCAACAACCTCGGCCATTCGTCAACTGCTGCAGTTATAAAACCTTCGACTGTACAAAACTTCAAAAAAGCAAAAGGTTTCCAAGTTTATTGTGAGTCTTTTGATAAAAAAGTGTCAATATTTAATACTCACTTGACTGTCGAGACCAATAAGTAATAACATGAAGAAAAACAAACAAGACCAAATTGGAGCACCAGGTAGTTGTAATACTGCGGAAGGGTAAACCAAAAATGCTAATCCAGGTCCTATTAAATTATAAATATTTTTAGTAAATTTATAAATTTAAGTAATTTAAATAAAACTAAATCATGTTTTAACCTGAAGCAGCGACGTCAGCAACAGGTTTTTGTTGCTCATGAGCCATAAAACCAACAACAGAAAATATAACTACTCCACTTAGCATACTTGTACATGAATTAATTGAGCATACAATCAACGCATCCCTAAAAAAATTGAAATTAATGAATTGTAATGAATAAATTCCAAAAAGTCTTATTAATTTAAATATTAATATTTGAAAATTATTACTTATAAACATTATTATTAAATTTATTATAACTTCCTAAAGCCACCAAAGCTCCAAGTCCAAGAGCGTACGAAAAGAAAATTTGGGTTACAGCATCAATCCATACCTAAAAAATAATGTCAGAATAAAAAAAATATGTAAATGATATGGTATTTTTTGACTCTTTGATATTACGTCAGGTTCGCCTAATTTTGATAAATTCGGAGTTGCATAATAACGAAGTCCTTCCATAGCTCCCGGTAGAGTTAATCCTCTAATTAATAATATAAATAACAAAAAATATGGGAAAAGTGCTGTAAAGTATACGACCTGAAATAAATTGGTTAAATATTATTTTTAAGTTGAATTAATAAAATTAATATTTTTTACTTTTCCTGTCCATTTAACCCCTTTCCAAATACAAAAGTAGCACATAATCCAAACAATAGCTAAGGTTGCTGCTAATTCCCATCTAATAGTGCCAACATCTTCAATACCATCGGAAATTTGAAGCGTTCTTCTCCTAAAATATTTTTATTTTGTAAAATTAACGATAAATGTAAACATTTTGAATTATAGCATGATCATGAGTAAAAAGTACAATTAGCCTTAGCTGATAGTTCTTCAATTTGATGTAAACTTGAAGCACACTGAAAAAATTCCATTTGCTGCAAGCGGGACTATTTTATTTTTGAGTAGCAGATTCCACTTACGGCTAGCGGAAATTTTTTTGATGCTCAAATGATTGCAAATGTTTTGAAACGCAAAGAAAATTTTTTAAATTTCTTTTAGAAAAATTTACTTTCAGTCATCGGCCAGAAACCACCTATTTTCCCACCGCGGTGCTATTTGAAAATACGTATTTTCTTGCCACTGACGAAAAAAAATTATGTTTTGCCCTCGGCTATAAAAAAAGAATGTCCCAGATTTAATTTTCTTTACATTTCATGTAATTTGCAATCTTTTGAGTTTGAAAAAAATCTCGTTAGCCAGAAATTCAAGCATTCAGTTCACGTGTTTCATGCAATATTTTATGCAATTTAAGCAATTTAAGTATTGAAAATTTTTTAAAGTTTATAATTTCCGAAAGGAGTTCGTTATTTGGCGAAAATGATTGTAAAAATATAAAATAATTTTTAAAATTCTTACTCCCAAAATTCTTTGACAGGATCTCTGAGAAGTGTATGGCTTAAATCTCCAAAGGCAGTTGAACAAATTGTATCATTATTTCTAGAGTAACAATGCATACCTAAACGTTCCACTGGTGTTATGCAGTACTTTGAATTCCAAGGATTTTGACATGATCTCCAAGGTACATCTAAAATTTTGTAAAAATTTACGTTAGTAATAATATTTTTATTTATTTTTAAATGACTTACCTGATCCTAAAGACACCAAAAAATAAAAAAGGGCCCAAGCTAATATTATTATGTAATAAATATTTGTCCAACAAGATAATACGCATGTGGCATATCCTATCCCTTTAAAAATCGGTGCTATTTTAAATACCCCAAGACCACCAATCGTCATCATTTGACCTAGAGATAATTCCATTAAAAACATAGGAACACCAGCTAATGCTAATGCAATAAAATATGGAACCAAAAAAGCTCCTCCTCCATTTTTATAACAAAGATATGGAAATCTCCACAAATTTCCTAAGCCTATGGCTAACCCAACAACTGACAGGATGAACTCAATCTGTATAAAAACATATTGCATATAAAAAACTAGAAAAAAGTTTAATTTTATTTTTAGCCAAAAATCAAGTAATGAACCTTGCTGCCCCACGTTCCACGATCTGGTAAGTCGTCATCTTTATTTTTTACAATTTTTTTCGCAGCTTGTAAGCATTTAATAGCCTCAAATCTGAAATCATTTGGTGTACCAGGCGTCGTGTTACCAGAAACTGGCGAGGGAGAATCATTTAAAAATAATGCTTTTAATTCTTGAACAGGATCAGCGATTTGATTACTACTGCTAGATTGAGTTAACTTTTTATTTTTATTACTTTGTGGTTTACTTCTTGGCAAAGGACTTGTTGATCTGTCAACACGTAAATTATTTGCGACAGATTTTGGTACACCTGTTTCAACTAGAGGCATGATTCTGCCCAAAACCACAAGAGTAATTTTTTAACTTTTAAATCAATTCACCTCATCCTCATTATGTATAAAATCTTTTCTTTAGTTGATGACTGTCGTGTAACCTTGACTTTTTAACTAAAAAGAATAAATTAAAGCATTCACATAAAATTAGTTAAAATAAATTTGAACTAATAAAACTTTGATACCGCTGTTAGCTATAAAATTAAATTTTAAAAATTATTTTACTTCTCTTTTGTATTGCAAAAAAACGTTAACAATAAATGTATTATTTGCCCCAAGTTCTTAAAAGAAAAAAAAATAGTTTTTAAATAATTAGTATCATATTTAAAATTTAGATTGAATAATAAGTATCAAACAATTAATATTATATTTTAAATGAAAAAAGCGACTCGTAGATGACATGACCACAGTCATCAATTCAAGGTTTCCTCTCATAAATCAAACTTCCCCTTTTTTCCCGACAACTTTTTTTTTCATTAAAAACTGGGACACATTTTGTAAAATTCACTATTTAATGTAATATTAATAAAAATAATAATTACAAAGTGTTAAAACCACACTTAATTTTCTGAAATATATTTTAATTAAAACTTACACCTAATTACAACACTCTGAATTTCTAAAAATTACTAAAATCTATTAAATTTGCTCTTTTTTTTGAAAAAATTTTTTTTACTAACTTTATAAACTCGCGTGCTGTGTTCTAAAACATTGGTTCTAAAGTGAATTTATGAGAAAATTGTTACGGAAATTATAGTTGTATTTTGAACTCGTTATTATTGAATTAAAATAGCTTTTGTAAGTATATAAACTATCAGACGAACTTGATTGCAAATTGTAAGCTGCAAATAAGTTATTTATTGAAAATGATTTTATATTAATAATTTTAGTGAGCAATCTAAAGTTTTATTATTTAATGATTTATTTAAATGAGGGATATAAATCAAAGCACTTGAATTGAAAAAATAAAATAGCACAAAAAAAACTAGAGTGCATGGAATTATTAAAAATAGAAATTTGGGGAAATTAAAATTTCTTCTAAAATTACTTTTACTAAAATTAGGGATAAATTATAAATTTTTCAAGAACCTATGCCCTTTGTTCAAGAAAATTCTTAATCAACTTGTCTAGAAAAAATCATTTAGACAAATTTGACTGCAAGATCCTTGGCGATATGCGACTTGAACTTGCAAATCTCGTTCAGTAAAATGCGTTTTTCTAAGACTAGATGATTAAGGGGCTATTCACAAATTGCATAAGGCAATGTTTGGAACATTAACTTTCTGAATTTGGATGTTAAAAACTCGTTTCTTATTCAGTCGCACAAAAAATTTACACTTAAACACTTCAAATTTCCACTAAACGTATAAAAATATTATTTAAATTTTTATTAATTTTTTTGAAATATATTAAATTTTTATGAAAAAATTGCACATACGTTTTTTAATTTAATTTTGAATTTATTTTTTATTTATAGATACTTTTTTTTTGCACTCATATAAAGTACAATAAATTACATATAGGTACACTTTACACGATCGTAGATGAATGAATAAGGTCGAGGGACGCGTTTTACATGTAATAATACACAATATTCACGTAGATACATAGTGATTGCAGAAAAAAAATTTTTATTTTTTGCACGCTGTATCAATGTATTAAAAATATGTATATATTTAATTTTTTTAAATAAACTATTTTTACCTTTTTTCATTACTATTAATTTTAAAAATATTTTAATAATTTAATTAATTTAAAATTTTTTTTTTTTAATTAAAAAAATAGTTTTTGTTCTTATTTTTAAACTGTAACATTTTTATTTAAAATGAAAAGTACAATGTATTGCATAAATTACTAAACGTATTATGGATCATCAACGAATTAGTGCCACGATGTCAATCTAAATTTAAGTTTATTCAATATTATCCAGATTGTACTATATCTATATTTTTATTTCTGATTAAAATTTTGCTGTTTTTTTTTTTATCAAATCTATCACGAGTAAGTTTAAATTTTTTTAAAGTTATTTTTATTTTATTTTTAGCAAAAATACCTATTTTTTTAGTCTTGAAGAACTAATTTTTTCAAAGTAAAAAAATGAAAATTTTATTTCTTTTTAAACCCCATAACAAACTCCTAATCTACCTTTTAACTCACCACCTTTCACAATGGCGGATACAGGGGGGAGGGTCAAAGGAGTCAGCGAATGTCTTTCAACCGGGCATGTCGCACCACATTGGGGCATATCCCGGATCACGGTCCTAAGACCGAGACCCTACGGAGCCCTATCTACCATCTCGCTCGACCGGGCCTCAGGTAACCAAGCCGGGAAAAACCGTACATCCGCTGGCGATCCCTAGTGACCTTTACACCATGATTGTTACCTCATCGGTGTAAGGATCCGTTGGGTTGTGCGGAGGGACACCACTTCTGCTAGACCCGCTCCCATGAGCGGCAGTCTACCCGCGGGGCACCTCTCGGCGGCGTGGGTCCACAGACGCGCCTCGTCTGTTTTATTGAAGACTTTTAGCTGAAAGAAATTAATTATTAGTAAGTAGAAAATGAAGAAGATTAAGAAAATTTTCAAAGTTTCTTGATTGCTCCAGCAGGTCTCCTTGCAAAGATGCTTATTGCGGGAGCCTGCCAGGTGACGGGTCCGACGATCCTCACGCTGAGCAACCTTATGATGCTATTTCGACTTGGGATCTAGTCCCTGACACTCTTACGATCCCGAGACTAGTTGCTTTCAGAGAAGCATTCTTCACAAGATTTGATATACATAACTTCATCACAGTAGTCGGAGAACACCTTGCATGTTTCCTTAGATTTGGGCACTAGAAGATTTGGTGTTTGTTTCATCTCGTTCCATGCGGTCTCTCCGACTGACCCCCCCAAAAAAATTTTAAGGACCTTTTTTAGCATTTTTTTTGTAATTTGATTCACATGACCTCCCCCCCAAAAAAAAAATTTTTCTATATCCACGACTGTTTCAAAGCAAATATAAACCAATAGTTCAAGTTCTCTAAGATTTTTGATAAAGAAATTGAATCAGCGGTGTCTTTCACCTTAATAGCTGTAGGCGTCGGCGGGCTCCCAGTAAAAATTTTGCCTTTAGGTTTATCAATATTAATGCCCATACTTATTCAAAATTTTAATCTTTCCATAAATTCTTTTCCAAATAGATAAAAAGAAGTCGAAAAAATTAATAAAATTTTTTTTTAATTGCTAGATTGCAAAATTTTTTTTTGAAATCTAATCTTGTTAAACATATAAAGATCCACACTGGCGAAAAATCAACAATTGTCTTTTCCTTTAAATGTCCATTAGCAAACTCATACAGAAGAAACCCTTAATAAGTGTAAATTTTGTCTAAAAAAATTTATGACCTCAAAGTCCTCAAGTGCCTTCAGGATGCATAGTAGAATTGATCTTATTAAACAAAAAGAACTTATACGGGTTAGAATTCTTATTAAGAGTCTGTTTGGGTACTGTATTTATCGCTTTTATTGGAGGGGATTCTAGTTGATTAATCCGAATCGCTTTTCAGATCTCCTGAAGAGGAAAAGCAACGGATAAAAATTTCTTCTTGCAAAAGAGTTTATTTCCAATAATACTCCAGCGGCTTGGAAGCAGATTTTTAAGATTCACATTTTTTGGGTTTTTAATTAAAACTTTTGAATCGGATGCCACACGTACAAGGCCTTGTTAGGAACATAGGAGTATACGGAAGGACCGATGTGTGCAGTTTCTTTATTTAGGTCCTCCGCAGTAATATAAACAACAAATTAATTTCGTTTTAAGAATATTTTGTTTATTTAGTATTTTTTATAAAATTAATATTTATGCACAAATATGTTTCAAAAAATTCTAAGAAACTTTTATTATAACAATGGTAATTTAATAACGTAATTAAATTTATCTTGATAGAAATTTCCCTAGTGTAGATCTGATAGATTTAATAGTAATTATTTTTAATTTGTGAATACCGATACTGTTTCCTTTGAAAAAATTATTTTTTATGTTTCAACGTGAATTTTATTCTATTGATACATTAAATTTTATTACTATTATTAAACCTTTTATAACTTAGTATCTTACTACTATAGTAGAAAAAATATTTATTCTATATTTTTATAAGAATATTAGTTATTTCATTTGGACTGAAAAGTTTGATCAAAAGATTGAGATAATCTTCTCTTCGTTGATATCGTGAAAATTAAATTTATTCTGCCCGGTGATGAAAAATAGTCAATCGATAAAAAATCGACTATTTTTATAATAGCGTGCAACCTTCGATGAAAATATATTCGACTATTTTTTGACAATTTTCCATCACCGGGTGAGTACATATTTATGGATACTTATTTGATTTTTATTTAAGGCAGTGGGTGACCCCTTTTCAATTATTTTTTCTAAAATATTTTTTAACCCACTGTGATTTCCAAAAAAATTTTCCAAGTAATGACGATTTTCAATCCATTTATGTCCTAAAAAAAAAATTTGGAAAATAAATTAGAAAATGTGTTAACCAACCAATAGAGAAATTTTTTTTAAAAATATTACTATATAAATGTTTATAATACTTTTTCATAATTAAATTGAATTAACCTTTTGAGAATTTAAGGCTTTTTATGTTTTCATGCTAATTAGAATTCCTTAAGACATTATAAACTGAGTAAGAAAATTTTATTATCTGAAATTTAATAAAAAAATAAAATTAAAAAAAGAATATTTTTTGCATTGAGTAAAAGAACATGATTCTCCCTGCATAAAATTTTTACTATATTATGGCCATAATTTGTGGTTATGTCTGGATTTATGGCCATATATTATGGCCATCTGATTGACGTTTGAACCTCATTTTTTTTTACTGCATAAATAGTAAGTTTAATTGATACCAGTTTTTAGATCAATAGTAAGTTATTACGATTTAATGTAAATATTGAGCTGGGATATACTAAAAAAAAAAATATACATGTTTGTATGATATTTTAAACAATTATGTTTTGTAATGTAACTTTAACTGGGTGGACCCTTTTAATTATTATTTCATAATTTAGTGTTAATTAAGTGCACTAATTTTCTGCTGACAAAAAATTTTTTCAGGAAATTGAGCTAATTCTGACTGAAGTTTTTAACTATCAGGCACTTTTTTTTAAAGACAAATTAAATACGGAGAGTACATTCAGGTTACCCAGGCAGTTAAATACTTTATTCCTCCTGGGTCCAGAACAGAGAGTTTTACTTTTACGAGTACTGTTGTAAGATACTTTTCTAACAGTCACGTTTAGTAACGAATTTCCCAAGATCCCTTTCCCTAAAAATGAATGCTCTTCAACATAAGCAATGCCGAATTTTGATTCAAAGTGCCCTGAACTGCAAATTCTTGAATTATTATTATGACACAAACTTTCAAAAATTTAAAATGTCGCATTTGTTTAAACAAACAAACATTTTCAATTTTTTTTTTTTATATTCTTGTACCAAATACTGAAAAGCATTGACTCTTTCGTAAAAAAATAATTATAAATAATTATATGGTTATAATATGTTAAAAATGATGCTACACAATGACACCCAATTTCTTTTCAACTAATAATTTAAAATCCTATTTTTATTTAAAATAATAAATTTGTGTATTAAATAAATTTTAGTGACTATTTTTATTTTTATTTAAAAACTTAAAATTTTAACTTTTTTACTCATCAATCTTAATTTTTCATATTTAGAATAATTAAAATAATAACAACCTTTACGAGCAAATTCTTGATGTTAATTTATTAGAAAGAAAATTTTTAATTCTATCATATATGTATGTTTTTTAACCTTGATAAATACTCCATGTGAGTCGAAGGCTTAGATTTTATTGAGAATTTGCTCGCAGGGTTGTTATCATTTTAATTATTTTAAATACTCTCCTTATCATCGAGCGATAGAAGAATTTTTTCGAATAATTTAATTATTCATTATACATTACTTAATTTTTCATTTTTTATGGACTTTAGAAAAAAGGTGCATGTTTTTCACGCTTGCTATAGGCTTTGGAGAAGCATGAATGATTATTTTATACATAAAAATCAAAAATCAACAATAAAAATTATGGTTAAACGTCAACTAGATGGCCAGTTTATGCCCCATCACAATAAATAGTGTCCATAATATTATGGTAAAAATTTTTCACAGGGTGATGGTATATTAACTTTAAAAAAATTTTTAATTATATATGTAATAATCTTTTTTATATAAATAATATAAATTATATAAATCTTTTATATGAAACTTAAATTTAAAAAGTAGAATTTGAGGTAAAATCGAGCTCCACTAAAAAAACGAGTGTTTAAATTATTAAAATAGTTATTATTTATAGTTTATTAAAATAATTTGAGCTGATTTTTTCAAATTTCTTGGTGAAGTAAAAGTCTAATATCCTAATTTTCTTTTTTTTAATGTGCAGAAGAATACGATCTTAAATGATATTTATTGCCTTTTGTAAAAAAAAGAAAAAAAATTTTAATTTTACTTACGGATACAAACAAAGTAAGCGACAAAGTAATCATATTTCCATCAGACATACTAATTTGTTTTCTAGATCTTTCAACGAATATCAAAAATTTTTTCTTTGAAATAATTGACAAATTATACCATCTTAATATGTAAATATTTGAGGATATGTTCTCACTCTAAAAAATAAAAAAGTAATTACATTAAAATTTGGCTTAAACTAACTACAACAACGCATCATGAATTCCCCTTAGAATTTTATTCACAACTAATATAGGTTTTAACTACAAAACAACTAGAAAAATTTAAAGGACCCTGCACAAAAAGATGGGACATGTTTCGGTAAAAAGGAGAGTATTTAATGTTGAGAAAAATAATTTTTGGTGGTGTTTCTTTTATAATCAAAATTTTTAAAATAAATGGTAAATTCGAATCGTGCGAGAAAAATTACTAAGGGATGAGCTTTATTTTTATTTTTAGTTTATAACTAATAGTGTAAGCCTCTATAACAAAAATTAATGCATAGTTTTACTATACAGTTTTACTAATTTAATTTATTTTTGCTAATAATGCACTGTAAAAAGTAACTTCCTTATGTTAACAAAAAAATTAGAAAATTTTCGAAAAATTAGTAAATTTTCAAAAAAATTTGTAAATATTTGAAAAAAATCGTAAATTTACTAGATTTAGTACATTATCGAAAAATTCGAGAATTCTCGATTTTTTTTGTGCATTTGCGAAAAAAGTTGCAAATTCACAATTATTTTTTGTAAATTTTCGAAAAAAAATTGTAAATTATCAATTTTTCTTACGAATTGACAAAAAAAAGTCGAGAATTCTCGAATTTTTCGATAATATACTAAATTTAGTAAATTTACGATTTTTTTCGAATATTTACAAATTTTTTTGAAAATTTACAAATTTTTCGAAAATCTTCTAATTTTTTTGTTAATATAAGGAAAGTTACTTTTATACTATTAAGGGAAGTTACTTTTTACAGTGTGGTCATAGCAATTATAGTTTAGCCAGGAAGGTTGTAAAAATATCATTCCATGAGATTTTCATCTTAGCCTGGCTGTGAAATCTATCACATTTGCTGGCTTTTTTTTTGTTTTACTTATATTTTCAGTTGCTGCCGACGCGAAACGACAAGAACCCCGAAAAATTTGAAAAATAATCAGTAGAATATAAATAAATTATAATTATATTTTTATAAAAAATTATTTTAGATTCTTTGAATTATGTTAACAAAAAATATGCTCTTACTTTGTGAGAAACTTCATTTCCGAAATAGCAATATATTCCTAGTTGTATCAATAGACAAATAATATTCATTGATATAGCTATCGAATCAAAAAGATTTCCCGAAATTAATAACAACTGGTAAATATTAACGGATATCAATGCAGAACTTGCAGTAAATTGTAAAAATATAAAACGGCCATATGTTTCATTAATTTGACTGGTATAACTGAAAAGAGTTTAGAAAAATATTAGAATTATAGAGCAATTGCAATAACATATGAATCTACTTATTCTAAAATTGGATCGATGGATCACTAGAATTTGAAAAAATACCCTTTCAACTAGCTGGAACTAAGGTTCCTCAAACAATGAGCTTAATACTTCGATATGCCACAGATATCACCGATTACAAGCATGCAATCATACTTAATTTTTTTGTTTTTTTAATTTTAAGAAAAAATTTTTTTAAAATTCGGAATCAGATCCAAAAAATTACTATAAACGAACTTTCTAAAACTAATACTCTCATAGAAATAAATTAGGTACTACGTCCAAAGAGAAAAAAAATTTGGTGTTTTTTGTATTTTTTCGTGATAAAAATTTTAGGAAAAAAATTTTCAAAAAATTAATTATCAGATTCGAGTTATCGAGTAAAAATCGTACTTTCAAATATAAGCACTTTCATGGAAATAAATTAGGTATTACATCCAAATTAAAAAAAAAAAGTAGTTTGAGATTTTTTTATGAAAAAATTTTTGAAAAAAAAATTAGGTCTTAATTCCATAATGGTTGTAAAATTTCACCGGTTACATACACACACACACACACACACACACACACACACACACACACACACACACGCACACACACACACACACACATAGACTTTTTTTAAAAACCGGTTTTTTAGCTTCCTGAGGTCCCAAATGTGCTTATATGCCAAAAAATCAAAAATCAAAATTTGACTCAGGGTTGGGCATATCGCGATAGTTTTAGTATCCGATAAGTAAAAGATATTGATTTTTTTTTTATTTTCTATCGCTATTTTAGGACGATAGTGATTACGATACTTTTTTTATCGAAAAATTTTTCGATAAACGATAGATTTTTATCGCTTATCGGAAAAATTTTCGATAAAAGATATATTTTTATCGGTTATCGAAAAAAAATTTCGATAAACGATAGATTTTTATCGTTATCGAAAAATTTTCGATACGATAATTATCGCTTATCGTTTATCGAATTATCGCGGACTAAAAGCGTGAAATTTGCACGTTTCTGAAAACTTTGAACTTTATTCCTTCCTCACCCGGCAATCCAAACTTTTTGTAAGTAAACTGGAATGAAAAGTGTAAATAATAAAATGTAATGAGGTTTCATTCATTTATTATAGGTTTAAGGGTAGCTTTTACACTTTTTTGCCCCTTAGAGGAAGAGTTAATAAATTATATAATGGTCAAACACAATAGAATACTTTCAAATACCCGATTAAAATAAACACAACCTACGAGCTTATAACAATTTTAACATAAAATCCCTACTTATTCTAAGTCCTTAAACAGAAATTATTATATATCCTTAAACTGATATTATTATAAGTCAAGAAATCTAAATTATTCTATGTCCCTAAATCAAACTTACCTTAAGTCCCTAAATCCAAATTATTCTAAGTTTCTAAATCGAAATTATCCTAAGTCCATTTGACCCCACCCGACCCTAAAAACCATTTTCACTCCCTTTTCCTAAATTTTTGGCGTTTATCAAGTACTCTCTATGAAAATGTCCCATATGTTGAAAGCAAAGAAGATAATTACATTATTATTAAATAAAAATATTTGATTTCTGAGCTAACAATTTGCTTTATTTTTTCAATAAATTGCCCACGTTTCGAAGACCTTCAGTCTTCATTATCAAGGCTAAAAATTTACAATATTTTACAATTTTATAAAAACTTTTTTTACATAATTTCAAATTTAAAAATTAAACATTACCTTATTAAATATTTTAAAGTAAAGAATATACAATATTCTTCACTGAGTAACGATCTTATACTAATCTTTGAGCTTTTTAAAAAATTTTACAAGTGCTAGATTTTTTTATACGAAGGAACATAATATAAACAAAATATAAAGTTTGTAACTCTAACGTACATTTTTAATGACTATTTTTTAATATGAAACTTATTACTCATTATTAAATACTCTGAATCTATAAATTTTCAAAATAATTTATTTGTCGGTCCCTAAACTCTTCTATATGATTTTTAACATATATCTAAATGTTCAAGTGCTTTAGGTTTAAAAAATGTTTTATTTAATTTTTATTATTTCCGTTTTCTTATTATTCTACTCCTTCTATTTAACCCCAGTCTATTTTTATAACAAAAAATTCGTTTTTTAATCTTTTTGCTCTTTTTAATCAAACGTATCGTGTTTTTAAAGTGACCTTTTAAAAAACAGGTGTCTTCTATTCTATTCATGGTATTATCGTTATATTCTATAAACATCATCTCCGAATGTAATCGTTTTCTATAATTTTTTTCCCTGTCTAAAATGATGATATTCTCAAAGTCGATTTTATGTTTAAAGAATTTACTATGCGTGTTTAAGACGTTACGACTACAATTTTTTTCAACATCTTTTTCATGTTCTCCAATCCTGATACCCAATTTCCGAGATGTTTGACCTATATACCTATGATCGCATGATTTACAATTTATCTGATAGACTACACCTGAATTTTCATTTTTGTTTATTTTATCTTTACCTAATTTTACGAACTTTTTTAATTTACTTTTTGCCGTATTAATCGGAATATATTTAACTTTTTTTTTATATGTTTATTTAGAGAAGGGGTAGCATACTTGTAATAAGGCAAACTTATTCTTTTTATCTCATTATTATAATTATTTAAATTATTTCGATTTTGATTTCTAGTCTGACCTATGTTACTATTAGTTTTATTAAAATGATGGCAAAGTCTTTTTTTGACATATTTATTTATAAATTTTGAGGGATAATTATTCATTTTTAAGTAATTTTTTGCCAATGTGATGTTTTTTTCTTGAAATTTCTTATCTGACAATAAAATGCATTTATCTATTAAATTATACACTATGGCTATTTTTTGGGCAATTGGTGAGTGACTTAAAAAATTTACTAATCTACCACTGTATGTTTCTTTTCTAAACCAATCCGTTTTTGCTCTTTCATTTTTTTCCCTTATAATTTTTAAATCTAAAAAGTTAATTGAATTATTAGTTTCTCTTTCCATTGTAAATTGTACCGAACTATTATAATCATTAAACGTCTTAAATAAATTATCTATTTCTCCTTTTTTTACTAATATTAATGTGTCATCTACGAATCTTTTGTATAAAATTATATCATTATCACAATTTTTTATTGGGTTATAAAAATGGTTTCGAAAATTATTTAAGGCATTACTACTTTTTAATTTATCTAAACAATTTATCTCTAATTCTTGCAAGGTTATGTTGGCTAAAATTGGACTAATAGAATAACCTATAGCTGTACCCTTTTTTTGTCTGTAAAACTTATTATTAAATTGAAAATAATTATATTTGAGTAAAACTTGTATGCCCGCTATAAAATCATTTCTTGTTAATGGAATATGATTCTTCAAATATTTCCAATTTTTCTTTAACGCGTCAAAAATTAACTCATGGGGCAAATTTGGATACATGCCCACAACATCTAGAGAAACAAACTCATAATCTTCCGGAATGTCATTGTTTTTTAATATTTCCTTAATTTCTAAACTATTTTTTACCGAAGAATTTGGAGTTTTAATAAATTTTGATAAGAATTTTGATAAAGCTTTATCAAAATTATAAAAAACGCTATTAATACATGCAACTACAATTCTAACTGGAAAACCTTCTTTGTGGATTTTAATTAAACCATAAATTCTGGCTAAAATTGTTTTTTGTAAATTTAAAATTACGTTTTGAAAAGCTTGGTCACAATCAAAAACTCCTAAATTATACCATTTCTTTAACAAATTTTCTCCTAATTTTATCATCATATTTAAAGGATTTTCTTTTACTTCTTCATAAATTTCTGTATTACTCAATTCATTTTCTACTTTAACATGGTACTCTACATCTCCTAAAATTACCGTAACTTGGCCTTTATCTGCTTTTGTAACTAAAATATCTTTATTTTCTGCTAAAAAATTTTTTGTTAGTTTTATTTTCTTTTCTAAAATTTTATCTATAAAAGCTATATGGGGTTTATTATGTATATATTTATTAACCTCTCCTATAATTAACCTTCTTAATTTATTGTCCGTTTCATTATTACTTAAATTACTTTCTAAATCTTTTAAAATGTCAAAAATGTCTTTATCACTTAAACTAGTTTGAAAATTAAATTTATCACCTAAGCTCAAAATTTCTATAACCTCTTTAGGTATTGGTTTGTCTGTGAGATTTTTCAACCAACCTTTTTTGTCTGAATTACTATTATTTTGCTGAACATTGAGATTATCACTTTCAGAATAATATTCTTTATATAACTTTGCAAATTTTTTGTCATGTATAGCGTTATGTTTCAATTCTTTTTCTTTATTACAAGCGTTTACCATATTTAAAAATTTTTCTATAACATTATTTTTATTGTCTATTATTATTTCTTTTTTATCCGACTTAATTTTTTTATTCAAATAATTTATATGAAAATTCAAGTCTTTAATTTGAGTATTAAGTATGCTTTTATTTTGTTGTTCTATATAAAATAAGTTCTTCATTTTCCCAGTATTACTATAAAACGTTAAATTTTTTTGCTTACTAGTGACATTTTTTATATATTTTGGAATTATATCATACGTTCTACATTTTAATAAAAACTTTAAATGTAATTTTGCCTTCGATAATTTATCGAGATTATTATTAATTTTCATAAAAATTTCCATTAAACTTTTGCTTTCATAGTGTTTTAAAAAATAATAAAACTGACCCAAGTTAGAAACATTGCTCCAGTCCGAATTTTTTTCTTTTATGTATGTAGTATTTACCAAATCGTTTTTATCCTTGTTGATATTTTCTTTCTTTCTTTTCTTATCATTTTTTATATTAGATGATGGTTTATAAACTTTTTTATTTCTTAACAGCATATTTCAATCGAATGCCTATGTCCTGTATAAGTTGAATTTATCGCTCATTTGATTTTTAATATTAAATAAAAATATTTGATTTCTGAGCTAACAATTTGCTTTATTTTTTCAATAAATTGCCCACGTTTCGAAGACCTTCAGTCTTCATTATCAAGGCTAAAAATTTACAATATTTTACAATTTTATAAAAACTTTTTTTACATAATTTCAAATTTAAAAATTAAACATTACCTTATTAAATATTTTAAAGTAAAGAATATACAATATTCTTCACTGAGTAACGATCTTATACTAATCTTTGAGCTTTTTAAAAAATTTTACAAGTGCTAGATTTTTTTATACGAAGGAACATAATATAAACAAAATATAAAGTTTGTAACTCTAACGTACATTTTTAATGACTATTTTTTAATATGAAACTTATTACTCATTATTAAATACTCTGAATCTATAAATTTTCAAAATAATTTATTTGTCGGTCCCTAAACTCTTCTATATGATTTTTAACATATATCTAAATGTTCAAGTGCTTTAGGTTTAAAAAATGTTTTATTTAATTTTTATTATTTCCGTTTTCTTATTATTCTACTCCTTCTATTTAACCCCAGTCTATTTTTATAACAAAAAATTCGTTTTTTAATCTTTTTGCTCTTTTTAATCAAACGTATCGTGTTTTTAAAGTGACCTTTTGTTTATTCAATTGTTTCCTTCTTGGATACTTTTTAATTATTTCAGCTGCATAAGTTTTTAGAATACGTCCTGAACTTATTACTATTCGTAGACTTCAAATCCGGAGTCAGATTTTTAAAAAAATTAGCCCTTATATGAGTTTTATCCTTTATCTATAAGAAAAAATGACATTTTCTAGCGCTATTTTTTTGTTACAACCTAAAAATCATCCCAAAAGTGGCTTTCAGTCTTCCCAAAAAAATTTTTGTGATCCGTTTTAACCCAGAATCACGGCCAATTTTATGATTATTATAGATAGAGAGACAAATTTTATCCTTAATAGATCGATAGAATTTTCAAACGGCCATTTATGTTATTTGGGTCACTGAACACGAATATGATATCGTTTTTACCGAAGATAGTCCAGATGCCCACAATAGGCAACTGTAGGTTGATTTTTGGGGTATTTTCTATATTTTCAAGTGTTACTTATGTTTTTTTGGTCTTTGCACGCGAATATGAAACCTGTTTTTACTAAAAATTATTTAGTTGCCCACTATAGGTACTTTTAGGCTATTTTTTGAGATTTTTTACTATTATTCTCATAGTCTTGTAAGAGTACGATTGTTCCATAATAGGGTTACTGTATCAACACCAATATCTGAGAAACTAAGAAACCAGGCTGGATGTAAGAAGGAGTATGGGTTATTCAGATTTTTTATGACCATTTGTAATTTTTGTTATCAATTAACAAAATAAAAATACATTTTTATTTTTGAACACATTTTTATAAAAATACATTTTTATTTTTTATTATTATTTTATGTACCTACAAGCAATCTAGAAGGTAGGTCATACATTTTTTGAATAAAGAAACTTACAAGGAAAGTTCAATACATTTGGAACACCAAATTACATCAAATGGTTATGGTTGAATTTATTATGTTGAAAAATCATGCCAAATACCTTCCGTTCATTCCAATTAGCCTTCTGTGCCTAGAAACGCAGGGTTCAATGTTATGTAACAAGTTTTTTTGGTAATTTTCAATGAAACGCTAAAACCTCACAAATTAACCAAAAATCTTCATTTTATAAGTCTCAAAATATTTCCACAAGCTTCAAATTTCCAAAAATTTTTTACTCTACGTTTTTCAATTATTTGTTAATCAGATATGATAATTTGAAGTCGGAGTCCCGACTCGTTCCCTAGTTTTCCAGATATTGGTGTTTGGAAGTATCCTAAATTAACTGTGGCGACCGTAAGCCTATTATGGGACATTCGTACCCTTACAATACAAAAAATATATATAACAGTCAAAAATCTATAGCGCTAAAAAATGTCATTTTTTTTATAAATATGGCCAAAACTCATGCAAGGGGTAATTTTAAAAAAAATCTGACTCTAGATTCAAAATCTGCGTCTTCATAAACATATAATAAAATTTTTTATTTTTTTCCTAAAAATTATGCAGCTGAAATAATTCAAAAATATTCGTCAATCTTGACATTAATGGGTTAATTAATATCCCAGATCTGATTATCAAATAAACCCAATATTTTGTTAATTAATCTTGAAAAAATTTTATTTCCTTGATCATATTATAGCTTTAATTCGAAAATATTGCAAAAAAAAAATTTTAAAATAGGTAGTTTTTGCTGATTTAAGTGTGTCCCCCTATTTTTCAGCCATTTTGAACTCTGGATTCGGATTCAACGAACGTGTACAAGAACTTTTCTCTGGTTTTTTCCGCTTGCTGATTTTGGACCAATTAGGCTAAGGGGAATATATGTACAGTCGCATTCATTAAGGGCTTCGTCATCAATAATTATGCGTAAATGTTAAGATGTGTGTATTTTTTAAACTAGACCTAACTGCATGTAGGAAATATTCCATCACTGAAATAGTAATATTATATGAATACCAGGGCGAATGGTTACCTTATGTAACCCGATCCTGATGTGGTAATTATGTATAACGATTAGGGTAAAGTAAAAGAGTTGCAATTTCAAAAAATATGATTTACGAAATTCGTATTTAAAGGATACAGGACTTTTAACTGATATTATGTAAATCGGAAGATATGACTTACGCCACCAAACAACTACGTCACCAGAGATTTCGCCACCGAGAATTCGCCACAAATGTATGACCACCAAAAAATATTGACACATAAAAATTGCATACAGACTATATATAATTTAAAAACATTTCTTGGATACGATTCTATTTGACCAACAGTGATTTTCACTCGTATATTTTGAATGTCAACTTTTGACACGAAAAATTTAACTACCATAAAGTTTGACACCAAAAAATTGACTACGAGAATATTAAAAAA
The DNA here is from genome assembly GCA_022575985.1 of Anagrus nilaparvatae. Taxonomy (NCBI): domain Eukaryota; kingdom Metazoa; phylum Arthropoda; class Insecta; order Hymenoptera; family Mymaridae; genus Anagrus; species Anagrus nilaparvatae. The sequence continues at coordinate 5,846,581 of JAKSXM010000238.1, read as the reverse complement.
AAAAATAAAAACATTTCATACAATGCGGTACTTTTTCCCCCTTTTTTAATCTTATAGAGATTAATTTTACAAAAAATTTTGCATCAAAGATTTAAATGTTAAAAAAATATTCTTGTGATCAACTTTTTTGTGTCAAACTTTATAGGTGGTTAAATTTTTCATATCAAAAATCGACATTAAAAATATCCGTGTAAAAGTCACTGTTGGTCAATTAGAATCGTATCCAAAAAATGTTTTTAAATTATAGTCTGTATGCAATTTTTATGTGTCAATATATTTTGGTGGTCATACATTTGTGGCGAATTCTTGGTGGCAAAATCTCCGGTGACGTAGTTTTTCGGTGGCGTAAGTCATATCTTCCTGTAAATCCAATGCTGTTTTTAAATTAATGATTCTGAATAATAGCAACTTTTTTAATAAATTGACGAACTAATGATTGGATTTTAATTTTTTCTTTCTTCTTGAAAAAAAACATTTAAATTTATTGCTAAACAAATTGAATTATAATAAAGCGTTTAATTGCTTGGTGAGGAAGGAATAAATTTGAATTTCAGAAACGTGCAAATTTCCCGTTTTTAGTCCGCGATAATTCGATAAACGATAAGCGATAATTATCGTATCGAAAATTTTTCGATAACGATAAAAATCTATCTTTTATCGAAAATTTTTCCGATAAGCGATAAAAATCTATCGTTTATCGAAAAATTTTTCGATAAAAAAAGTATCGTAATCACTATCGTCCTAAAATAGCGATAGAAAATAAAAAAAATATCTTTAGCGATTATCGAAACGATACGATATTGCCCAACCCTGAATTTGACCCATCACAATGGTTTTTTTGAAAAAACAAAAAAAAAATTTTCGTGAAAAAACCTTGAGGGCACCAATCATATTTTTATTACTGTGAAAGAAAATTTTCAGTTAATGAAATTTAGGCTATACTTTAAGTTTGGTGCAAGAATATTAAACATTAAATTTAAACTTACTCATAAATATGCTGATGATTTTGAGTAAAATACTGAAAAAAATCATTTTCCTTTTTCAAAATTTCTTCATCACTAATATGATTTTTTCTATTATTTTCAATATCTTTAATAAATTGTTTAAACCGATAAACAAGAAGATCTAATTGTGCACAAGCATGACTCATAAAACCAACAAATAATAAATCAAACGTTATATCAATACCAGCAGCAAAAATTCCACTGATACTACAATAAATAATCGTTGAATAATAAATTTGATTACTTTTATTATAATTAAAGGGTAAAACTAATCTGAATGGTAAACTTCTTATTTCATCTTTTTTAAAAAGTGGTATTAGAGATACTAATATTGCTGTACTACCACCTTGAAATTGGCAAAACTTGGTTAAAACTCTATGAATAATTTTTTTTTAATTAGTAAACAATTAAAATTTGTTAATTTTTAAATAAAAATAAACTGGGCTATAGTTATTAAAAATTAAATTATTTTGTTGAAAAAAAAGGATTCTAATGAAAGGCTAATTCCATGTGAAATGAGTTTAATTAAGTAGGTTACAAAAATTTACCTATTAACAAAATCATAACTATCTATTATTTTAAATTCTTCATCATTTTTGGGTGTACAAAAGTCATGTTGTAACATATTTTTTAAATTAATAATTCGATTTCGACTTAATAACAAATACATAACACGGCAGCAAACAATAAAAAATGTAACATCTGTAAAAAATGCTTGATTGAATTCTGCCAAATTTGACGATCTTGATAAGCCCAGTGTATTAGATATAAATATTAAATGCATTGAAATTGCTAATATAGTTGTGTAAATTTTGTACAATCTTTTTGATACACTTGTTTTTAAATTTTCTGGTCCCCAAACACCATAAATGGATAAAAATTTAAATGGAACTTGTAATACACTCATTTTAATTTATTTTAGATATTTTATTTTGTAGTAACTTTAAAAGTTTATTAAAGACTGTGTAACTATATAGTCAAATTTTGTATTTATGTCTATAAAAGTTATTCCTATGTATAGGTAAAACTATAAATAAATTTATATTTTCAATGAGCCAATAGAAAATTAATCAAAATGGCCGATAAGTAAATTAAATTCTTGGCAACCAATTGGTTCTGAGTCACTGCTGATTGGATACAACTTATTTCACTTACATGCCTCTTGTAGCGCATGCTTAGAACAAATCTTTATATTTTAAGTTGTTATAAGGTCAAAAAATTTATGCTTATATTCAAAGTATTATATTAAAACATAGTTGCAATTATATATTTAAAGAAAATTGATAAAATATTATTTTTTTGAAAGAAATAATATTATACTTATGGAAATTTATTTCTTTGTGAATGTACTTCAATGCAATTTTAATAATTGGTTATTTATAGGTGCATATGCAAGGTCTAAATGCTGAATTTATAATTATATGCTTATTTTATTGTATAAGGATCAAATCCAACATACATTGTAATATACTCCAGTCATAATACGGGGGAGAGGGGGTTGTATAGTTACTGGCAACCACCAGATTTGGTATAGTATAGGTTTTTTGGGTTACTGATCGCGAATTTCGGGGTTATTTGGTAAAGAAATCGGGTTTTCACCCTTAAATTGGTAAAATCTACCCTCTAAATGGGGTTTTGTTGATATTTTCAACCTAGGCAGTTTATCTCAGGCTGAGGAACAGCATTTAATTCAGATGAATTCGGCCAGTACGGTGAAGAAGGTGGTATACAGCACTATATAATTACGACTGAGGTTCCACGGGGCAATGGGCAGGTAGAGAGAGTCATGGTATCGTCGAAGGTGTCTTTAAGAAGCTTGATGCAGAACAGGAGAGCAAATGGCATACGAAAGTCAGCAGGGTCCAACAGGCGCTCAATAGGTCATATCAGAGATCTATTGCCAAAACGCCATTTGAAGTCATGTTTGGAGTCAAAATAAGGTTATCAGATGATGTAGATCTTATGCGGTTAATTGAAAATGAAATTTCTTGAAATGTTCATGGATAATTGGCTACAGGTGCGAGAGGATGTCCGACGACAAATAGAAAAGATCCAAGAAAAAAATCGTAAGACGTTTAACAAGAAACGTAAACCAGCAAGAAAGTATAAGGTTGGAGACCTCGTTGCAATTACCAGGACTCAAGAAGGGCCAAGACTTAAGTTTGACATACATAGCCTTGGGGCCTTCAAGGTGATTAAGGTTAAGAAGCATGACCGGTGGTCAAGGTGGGTGACCGGAAGGGTCTATAAATACGAATGCAGTGGCGCATAATATAACACCCTGACGTAGCCTACAGATGATCTTGACAGCAGCGATGACTGGGATTTGGATGACCATGAACTGGAAGATGTCCACCAGGGACAGGCGGATAGTCTACCTGTATTATCATTGATTTTCGATGATTTCATTTACGTTATTTATTGTATTTTAATATTATATTTGTAGATTCTGGAATTTTTCTTATAATTTAGTATCTATTGTTAATTAGGATCTTTCTAGAAAATATATTCATTAGGCAAGGTTTTTCCGGTGTCCTCTGTTTTTTTTTAAAGTAGTATTTGTCGTATGATTTTTGTTAACGTATAGAAGTTTCTATGGCTTAATTTTGTCGTTAAAAATGCTTGTTACATAGCTAGGAAATTCCAGAATAATACAATATAATCTAAAAATAGAGATAAAATGTATATGTCGTAGCCCCATAGGATAATCGGTTTTATAGGCTATAAGCCGGCCCATAGAGTAATAATGCTCGAGCAAGCCTATTTCGCTATGAAGCGGGGCGCTCCAGTTTTATAGCCTATAGGCCGGCTTTTAGCGTATAAAGCTGAAAGATGTCAGCTTCATAGACAAATATCAAAGTTTCGAGACTCTTAATTTTAAATAATATAAATTTACCAATTTTATGTCATGAATTATTTATATTTATCTTATAGCTTTATTTACAGTATTAAATTCTATCAATAATTATATTAAATATAATTTTAAATATATTTTCTTAATATATTTTCCCCCCATCCAGGCAAAAAAAAAAATATAATATAATAATAATAATAATAAATTTTTATAATTTTATATTTGACAAAACATAATAATATTGTAAATATTTTTAGATTATCTTTATTTTCTTTGAAATTAGTAACAATAAAATAAATTGACAATTACAACAATTTTGTCAAGATTCTTATCTAATATTTTTTTTATTTATTACAGCATGATAAACTGTTGTGGCAGCGAGAATTGCATAATAAGTCTTCCTTGAAACAGGCACACCTTTTTGTTCGGCACTGATTTTTAGCTGACTTACACTTACATTTCTTGTACCCTTGCCCACCTGTTAAAGATTGCTTTGCAGCAACTTCACGTAAAGTTAATATAACTTCCGGAACTTCGTTTAATTGAATAATTGATCTTTCTATTTCTGTTCGTGGAAAGCATCCTTTGATCTTTCCAGTTTGTTGGTGAGCCTTAAGTAATTCATCGTAACATTCTTTAATATGTAAAAATATAATTTGATCTTTTGGATCATTTCTACGCTGAATAACAGGCTATTTATTTTCCCCATATTAATAATAAAAAAGTTTATTAAAAAAAATTTAGAATTATATGATATTAAACAACATTCACGTTCAAGGAAAAGCGATAAACTAAAAATATTTAAAATATTATTATATTTTGTCAAATATAAAATTATAAAAATTTATTATTATTATTATATTTATTATAATATTAAATTAAATTATTTAATTTAATTTATATTATTTAAACTTAAGAGTCTCGAAACTTTGATATTTGTCTATGAAGCTGACATCTTTCAGCTTCATATGCTAAAAGCCGGCCTATAGGCTATAAAACTGGAGCGCGCAGCTTCATAGCGAAATATGTCTCGAGCATTTTTACTCTATGGGCCGGCTTATAGCCTATAAAACCGATTATCCTATGGGGCTACGACATATAAAAGCTACAGGATTTTGGTCGTAGGCGGCAGTCGTTTTGTAGCACTTATAGTAGTATGCACATGTAGTTTTTTCATGTATAAAGTATCTTAAATGTATTTTTGTCGGATATATATGTATTTTTTTGTTCGCTTGTATCAATAAATATGTTGTTTTGTTTTATCTTTTAAATTAATTGAAAAGAGTTGAAAATTATTTGAAAATACTAAGCTCAATCCTACATATATAAAATTTTAAAAACTAGAGATAGAAAATTCGGATTGACAGAGAAAAGATACTCCTTAAAAAGAAGAAAAACTTTTCATTTTACGATAAAAATTTGCTAAAGTATCTTCAAATTAAAATTTTGCCAAAAGCCAAAATTCGTTAAAAAAATTCAAATTGCTACACACCTTGGGTCTGTATACCTTGTTTCATAAAATAATTAATTAATTAATAATAATAATTAATTTCTGCAACAAAGTTTTCCATATTGAAAAATACTCTTCCATTTAATATAACACCTTATTAAGCAAAGCTATTATTTATTTCTTCAAGGTGTGTTATAAGATACCTTCAACATATTATTATTTAATATATATATTTATTACAGTTTACTATTTAACTTGAAATGAAACGAAAACAACAAAGTAGCATGTAAAAAAATATTTTTATCATATCATTACATTTTATTATAATTTCATGAATTATAATAATATTATTTATAACATACATAATAATTAATTTTTTTACAGGAAATCCCACTTTGCATGTAAACCCTTTAACGTTAAGTCCACACCTTCCACACTTTATATAGTTTTGTAAAATATAAGCACATTTTGAGACCCCATTACGAAGCTAAAAAACTGGTTTTTAAAAAACGTTCGTATGTGTGTATGTGTGTATGTTTATGCATGTATATATGTATGAATGTATAGTTAGCGATATTTCACAACTATTATGGTATTAAGGGGCAGTGCAGGTTAAAATCCGATTTTTTTGAAAAAACCTAATTTTCAGAAAATGTTAATAAAAAATTGAAAATCCAAGAAAAAGGCAACATTACCAAGACTTTGGTGGATTCAAAACTGTGGGCTTCGGTCTTTTTATAGTATGTTTGCTCGGAGAATTTTTTCTTTAAAAATTTATCTTTAAAAAATTAATCACCCATGAATTTTCTTGCTGTTACTTTTTGAGGGTCTTTAAAGTTAGTAGCACACCAATTCAGAAAAAAAAAGAACATAGAAAAAATCACACGTAGACGATCGTTGGTGATTGAACTTCAAAGGGTTAAGTAAGAGAAAAAATAATTCTTGGAACTTATTAAACTTCTTGGAAAAATTAGTTTAGAAAAAAGTTCAAGTAAATTATACTATAATGTATTTTTATACACCAGGGCTAGTTTTTTATAAAATATAAAATTATTTGTAAGTATATTATACGATTCATTCCATATAAAATGTCATGCGGTTGCTAGAACGAATTTCCTGATTTGGCCCCTTTTGCCACACTTTGGCAACACTTTTTAAATACATGAAATATGAAATCAGCTCTCCAGTTACAAATCTATCCAAATTAGATCAATAATACGTTTTTTGGTCACATTTCATTCTTTGATACAATTTTTTTTAGTTATCTTTTAAAAAAAGTCATTTAATTAAAAGAGACTGAAAATAGTTTGAAAACATAATCTATAGTATAATTTACCCCTGAATTCGAATTTAATAATAGTTTTTAAAACTTCACCTCTGGATAATTTTATTCCATATTATCTAACCTAATATATCTGCCCGAAATGGGCTGAATCGGGGGGTTTGTTATGGGAACCATATGACTTTTTAGAAGCACACCAGAAACTGGAGTATTTTTTATTCAAAGATCTTTTTAACTAAAATATAAATCAATATTAATTATCGACCAAAAAAGAGTTGTTGTTTAAGTTAAAAAAAAATCAACAATATTTTTATCACTTCCAAAAAAATTTTTACTTTGAAAGATTCAACCGTTTTTGAATACTTAAAAAATTTGAACAATATCAAACAATATTAATTGCGGCACTAAAATTTTTCTATATTTTTGAGTTATTCAATCTTTCTCATAATGTTTTAAAAAAATATACATTTATTTTCCATTTTTTTTTTGTAAATTCATTTTTCTTTTGAATCGGCCATACATATGTAAATTTTTTAAATATTACAGTTTTTATCAAGTGACTTTATAGCTAATTCGAAAAGATTTTTATTATAGGTATTATTAGGTATAAGCAAGTGTCCCTGATAAATAATTTTTAATACAAGTTTTTTTTAGTGTTTTATACTACGTTTCTATATTTCAAGATCAAATGAAATTTAATATCGAAAAAGTAATTGATTTGTAGAACTATAAATTAATTTAGTTTTATATTATAATTAAATACGACGATACATTATTTAGAAAATTAAGGAACATAAATTATTGATTATACTTTTATGTATTTACACATATATTACATATACTAAAAAAAATCCTAACTCAGAATTTTAATTATTTTTGAGTGATAATTACTAGAGTTCAATTTCTTCAACTATAGTGACCCAGAATCTAGTAAGAATGTGCTGCATGAAATCTCCTCTTAAGGATGATAACTACCAAGCTGGGGATAATAGAAATAAGAAACTATTACTCTCTCTTTCTATCATATTACTATAGAAGCGAGAACCTTGCGCGCGCACAGCTATATGATAGCATTGTTAAATAAATAAAATTTTCGTTATAAACAAACCACCCTAGTCTAAAATAAATTGAATAATTATATTCTACGATATGTTTTTTATATGTTATAATTTTTTTATCAAAAACTGTACGCAAAAAATACTTTAATTTTTTATTGTAAAATGTCGTCCCATAAGAATCACGTGTATAAGATGCTCGGAGAAGCAAAATTATTTTTAATTATTTAATAATGAAGGAGTCACCCTAGGATCTTCTAATTTTAAATATGTATTTTTTAATATGATTTCTTGTTATATACCAACTTTTATTAAAATCTATACGCAAACAAAAAAGGTGAGCAACATCCTTAAGTATACATTTTATATTTCCCCTGCTGAAAGGGACTTTTTCGGGAACCCCTCCCTTTGGACCTACAGTATATGTTAAAAAGTTTTTAGATAGCAGTCACTGGTGCTCAGGACTTAAAATAAATAATAGTAGATAGAATCTGGAAAAATCTTGTTGGCCATCAAAAAGATGTTCGGTTTTGCCTCAAGATATCTCCTAATGAAAAAATTTTTTTAATTTGAGACAGTACCCGCTGGTTGCTTAGGATATTATTAGAATTTTTTTGTGCATTTTGCAGTTGAAACTGATTGTGAGAAAAAAAAATGTCTGCATTCCTAAAGTGAAACTATAAGTTTCTTTAGCAGAAATTTAGAGTAGACACTCTTAATAATTATGCACTAAAAAAAATGGAAATTCAATATATGTACTCAATTCAATTGTAAATTTTAGGTGTTTAAAAGCAAGTGTTTATGATTTTTTTTTATTACAAAAACTTTTGAATATTTATTTTTTCAAGACATATCTAAAAAATAAACGATTGGTAACACGCCGTATCCTTTTTGTCTTAGATGAAATCAGAGACAGGAATCAAATATTTATTGACATTTAACAATAATTTATGTGGAATGAATTTTAATAAATTTTTTAAAACAATTATAGGTGATCCTTAAAAAATTATTTACATTATTTTTATACTAGTTTTTAAAATAAATTTAGACGCGACAGTAAAATTCATGGCTTTATTTACAAAGATAATCTAATGTAGTATCTTTGAATTATCGGCGCGACAAGTTTATGTTGTAAATTTGACCATTTTGCCGGTGAAAAACATTTCTGTAAATTATTTAACTAAAAAAAATATAATTTTAAAGGCTAGACAGTAACCAAGTGTGACACCCTACGTATTTTTTTTTGAATTATTTACGTAGAAAAAAAACATAAAATTAATAACTTTAAAACAGGTAAAATTGATCGAGATAAAATTAAAAAAATATTTTTTTCTTAAAACTTTCATATAATAAAAATAGTCTTCTATGCTATACTTATAAATAAAATTTTGTTTTTTAAATGAACAGAACAGATTAAATTCGGTCACGTAACTTGGTGGAAATTTTAAAAATGGTAAAAACTAATTTTTTAAAGATCACTAGTTTGAAAGCTGTTGCTTTAAAGATAAATTACCCAAATAAAAGATGTTTGAGACCAATAGGAATAAATTCTGTTTATTTCCTCTACTATTACTGAATTTTGGTAAAACCTAATATTATTTGCGATTCGTGGACCCTTTGTTTCATTCCATTTGTTGTAATTTTAAGCAGGTAATGTTTGATTCAATATTCAAGCAGATGATAAAAATTCCTGTAATATTTAGATAATTATTTTTACAGACAACTGAATCTCAATTTTTTTATAAACTAAATTATTAATTTAAGCTCGGAAAAAATGTGCATTTTATTTTGTAAAGTTAGATAATGAATAACATGAATAACTTTATCTTATGAGATATTTTGCAGCTTTATATTACAATCAAATCACCAAATTCAAAATGAAAATGTAAAATAAAATTGTATAAAAAAATACATATCATGCACTGACATAAATTTAAACGTGTCAAAAGTTTTTAGTTTCAAATTATTTATTTTTAAATGTAATAAAAATAATAATAATGACATTTTATTGAAAACAAGATCACGATGAATCCACCTGCTGCACAAACTAGCTCCCCCACTATTTTACTTTCTTGTTTTGGTCCAGCCCTTATTGCTACATTAGAGCGAGGGAGTCTTATAGAATATTTACTCTATATACAAATACAGGAACCCCTAAAAGTATCTACAAGTTTCTAAATAAGTGGAGGGGTTGCTCTCTTCAGAGATTGGTTACAATAATAATGCACTTGATGCTTTAGAACTTCCTACATTATAAAATCTATGATGGTCCTTTTATAGTCAATCAGTTGATAGTTTAGTGTCAAAGTGCGTACATTAAAAGTGACAAATAAAATGTATTATTCGAAGTGATTGTGTTTTTTTAATAAATTTTAAACGATATTTATTGTGCAATTTTTTTTGTGGCTCAAGTTTATTACAAATGTTAGATGTAACAATGAGAAATTTACCAATGGGTTCGAGTGCAAGAATCAATGCCTTGCCTTATATACCAAATATGAAAAAAATTAATAAACCAACAAATTATCAAAAAGATTATAAAAAAGCTAATGTAATTGCGGCTTCAGAAATACGAATAAATTCTTATTCGCAAATTATCGATATAAATGGACTTCAAAAACCAAAACCACATTGCCAAAATGTAAGTAAATTTTTTTTTATTAAACACGAGTTCTTTTTAAAAATCCAAAATTTTTTCCTCAAAAAATATTTTACAAAAATTGCATTGAATTTTTTAGTATGAAATAACTGAGCATGATGGTGTAATGTATTCACGTGATGGTTGTTCAACATCATTTTGGTTAAAAGTATTACCAATTGCAAAAGACTGCCAAAGCTCAAATGTACTTTTAATGTCAACAGAAAAGGGTTTAATTTTAAAAACAGTAAAGCACATATCAATTGGCGAACCGTTATATATGTGGTTTTCTGAAGATGTTTTGGCATTACTGAATATGCCATTTTTACTGCCTTCAAATATACAAGGTAAGTTTTTATTTATAAAACTTAATTAAAGCTCGAAAATTTTGAGAATAAAAATTAAAACAAAATTTATTTTTGTAGGTGACAATCGTTACATATGCCATTTATGTGACAATTTATTTGAATCACCGAATCCATTAAAATTACATTTGGCCCTAAATTGCAATCGTTTAGACAGTACGCACTTATGGACAAAACTGGCAACAGAACTAAAGTATTATTTAATGCCAAAAATCCCAACTAATTATTATCCTCCGAAATTTGCACCTTTTACATTTGAATTATCAAATTCACCACCATTATCATCAACTCCACTAAGAATGTCAACACCAAACAAACCAAGTAATTTACTATCAAATTCATTAAACAGCGACACATCGTTAAATAGTAGTTACAGTGATACATCTTTTACATCATTATCACCACCATCCTACAAGCAACCAATAATAACACCAATATCATATAGAAGTTCAAGATCATCAATAATATCAACTCCAATTTCGCCGATTTCGCCTATTTCAACATCAGCGTTACCAGGAGATCAACAAACTAATTACTTAAGAAATTCAGCATTTCAACCTTACAAAATAACAACTGAATCATTTGCTTATAAAAAGGAAGTAGTCATAAATCCATATAACATACCGACTCCAAATATATCGCATATTAATCCTGAAGTTAATGTTGCACAAATGGAAACAATTGTTAGTAACCTCGGTAAATCAAAACATGGGCATCAATGTTTGTATTGTGGAAAAATTTATTCAAGAAAATATGGATTAAAAATTCATATTAGGTAAAAATTTTAAATAAAATTAATTTTAATAAAATTTATAAAAAATTTAATGTATTTTTTAAATTTACAGAACACATACTGGTTATAAACCATTGCAATGCAAATATTGTTTTAGACCATTTGGTGATCCATCGAATTTAAATAAACACGTTAGATTACACGCTGAAGGTGAAACACCATATAGATGTGATTTATGTGGTAAAATTTTAGTACGTAAAAGAGATTTAGAAAGACATATTAGATCGAGGCATCAAAATAAAAATGAAAATAATTCAGAAATATCATCTGATTGTGACGTTTAGTGAATTTCAATAATTAATTTTAAAATATAGTGATAAAAAATTACGTACTACTAGTTTTTAAGATAATAATATCAGCTGGCCTGATTATTTTTTATTGTGAATTTGTAAATAAGAATATTTTTAGAATAATTTAATTGTATATATAAGTTAGAAAAAATGAAAAATTAGACTGATTCTTTAAATTTGTATAGGTTTTTATACAAATTTGAAAGGAAAAAATATATTTTTATAAATATTTTAACTCGAATAATACTTCTATATAACAATTTATAAAAGTTTATTATTTGATAGAAAAATAGAAAAATTTATAATAAATAAAAAAATTATAAAAAATATTTTTACAGAAAAACTCAAAAATTAAATTTACGATTTTAAATGTACTAAATATTTTTATATTTATTTATAAATATATAGACATGGAATTAAACAAAATAATTGATAAAATTAATTTTTCTTTTATTTATTTAACTGTATATCTACACTGTAAAAAGTAACTTTCTTAGATTTACAAAAAAAATAGTAAATTTTCAAAAATTTTTGTAAATATTCGAAAAAAATCGTAAATTCACTAAATTTAGTATATTATCCAAAAATTTGAGAATTATCGATTTTTTTTTGTGAATCTAAAACTATTTTTTGTAAATTTTCGAAAAAAAATTGTAAATTATCAATTTTTCTTGCGAATTCACAAAAAAAAATCGAAAATACTTGAGAATTTTTTGTTAATATACTAAATTTAGTAATTATACGATTTTTTTCGAATATTTACAAATTTTTTCGAAAATTTACTAATTTTTTTGTTAATATAAGAAAGTTACTTTTTGCAGTGTATAAATTTTACCCAGAACCACTTAAAATTAAAAAAAGGCTTCTAAAAACTTTATTAATAGATAATACAAATTATCTGGAAAAGTAATTGTTAATAAAATATTAAAATATCAAAATTAGATAACATGCAGCTGAAAATACTTTTTGGTGACTATTAGAGACCACTCGATATAGACCCATATATATTTTCTTAAGCAACGAACTTATAAATATAGGGCAAAAAACTATTTTGATCATGGGGATCCAAATTTTTGGTCAAAGTAACACTTCTATTTTTTTTATTTGAATATTTGACTTTTTGGGCAAAATATATTTTGGGATACCCTTAGGGTTAAATTTTTCTAAAAGCAAGGATGCTATAAATAATTTATTATTTAAAAATTGAAATTTAAACAGGATATAAGGTAAAAAAAAATTAATTTTAGAAAAATATCCAACCAATGAGTAAAAAATGAGTAAAAACAAAAAAGTCTAAAAAAACAAAAGCTGTTCATAAACAATATTACAACCAATTCTTACTGTCTCCTGAAAAGAAAGGATTCTATTTAAAATAGATTTATATCTTTTATGCCCACAAAGAAAATTTATATTTTTTATTTAAATCTTGCTTAAAAAAATAGTAACTGGCACCAGTAAAAAAAACAAGAATCTAAAAGTTAACTAAAAAATATTTTTAGATAATTATCAAAAATTTTTTAAATGCACATATTTTTAAAAACCATTGGTTCTAAATATACTGGTGTATTGTATATTCACCTTGTGGAAATGACGCGACGACTTTACACTAGAATAAAGATTTTCTGATATAAATAATTTTACTGTCGCCTCTTTTATATCTATAATTGCATTATTTTTTTTTAAACGTGTCTGTAAAATAAATTTTATGGAGATTACAAATTATTGTCTACAATTTCCAGTTCATTTTTATTAATAATTTTATTTTTTTTTTGTGTTTTAATTATCAGGTAGAAGGTTATATTGTGTAGACTTAATTATCGTTGATATTTATTTTAGGAGTTTATTTCCTATATTAAAATTTTTATTCTATATCTATTGAAAAGACACCCAAAATAGAGGAGGGACTTAAATGGACTGAAAATAATTTGAGGAGTAGAATAAGCTTTGTTTATAAGGACTTAGTAAACATGTTTCATGTCCGTTGATTGAGTTTACACAAAAAAAACTATAAAAAACGGAAAATTCTCTGACGTTTTGAAACTATCAATAATTCATCGTCTATATAGGATAAAATTTTTTTTACTTATTAACTGACTCATGTATTATCAACAAATTATTCTTTTCTCCGTGTAAAAAAAATACAATATATTTAACAACCACAGTTTTATTTTAATTTTCAACGGTGTTTTAAATGCTTGTCCATGTATTCTCACTAATACCATACCAAAGTTATTAGCAATCATTTTTTTTATTTAACTTATGCTTATTACAATACTGCGGCGTTTACTGTCATTTAAAAAACTGCGAAACAAGTGTTGTCACACAAATTTTTGAGAGAGGACTCTAAAAAATTTTGTTCCATTAGCTGTCAATGAATAATTTTTGAGTAAAAAAAAATCAAGTAATTGCATAATTTTTTTTATTTTTTCTTAACATTAATTTTCAAGAGAAATGGCATGTAGTCTTGTGGTAAGTACGTATAAAATCATTTTTTTAAAATCTAATTTACACTGTAAAAATTCCTTTCCAGGTATTTTTTATCGTGATAGTAACGATTTCTAAGAATTTAATGACATTACTATCGTGATAGTAAATATCTGCACTGAAAAAAAAATCCGCTTGTAGCTAGGAGAATTTTTTTTCTCGTCAAACGATTGCAAATTACTTGTAAGGTAAAAAAAATTTTTTTTTAATTTAAAAAAAAAATTTTTTCAGCTTACTTGGGATGTGCGTATATCGGTATGATGAGATTTGAGAAAATTTTGGAAAAAGAAAAGAAAAAATGTTTTTTTTTTAATTTTCTTTATGTTTCAAGTCATTTGCAATTGTTTTCAAAGAAAAAAAAATTCCGCTAGCCACAAACGGAATTTTTTTCAGTGTGGTCAGAAATTTTTACAGTCTACTAATTAAAGTAAATAAATCATATCAATTAAGAACATTTAAAAAAAAAATTTTTCTTTGCAGTATTCATATTATTGATTATTTTACGATTTTAATTTTTTCTAAATTTTAAAATCAAAGTTTCAATAAAAAATTCGTTTTGATGAATAGAAAAATACTGGGTACGTTACTTCAAAGAGATATATACACTGTAAAAAGTAACTTTATTTACAAATTCATAAAAAAAATCGAGAATATTCGAATTTTTTGTTAATATACTAAATTTAGTAATTATACGATTTTTTTTTAATATTTACAAATTTTTTTGAAAATTTACTAATTTTTTGAAAATGTTCTAATTTTTTTGTTAATATAAGAAAGTTACTTTTTGCAGTGTAGATTATATCCACGCATCAAAGCAGTGAGTCTGGTGTTAAAAAAATTTATTATTGGTTCAACAAGGTTGTAACAAATAAAATTTTGTACAAAATTTTTAAAATTCGATGTAACAAAAATTAAGATTAATTAACAATAATCTATTAACAATAATCCTAATTGTTCAAAACAAAAAATGTTTTATTTTAATTTAATTTAAAATCTAATGATTGCATCTAATTAAATTTATTTATTTTAATATAATTCTAGTAGTTATTTTTAATAGTTTATTGTATATTATAAAAATAAAAACTTGATTAAATAAAATGTAATAATAGAGGAAAGATTATTAAATCGATTTAGCCTTAAAACAGCTAAAATTTTGTACAAAAAAAAAACTAATTTTCTTATCTTCTTACGTGAATCTAAAAAAATTTTAATAATTATTTTAATAATTTTTTAACGGTTAATGCGAAATTTAAAAATAAAATCAATAATATTTTATTTGCGTTATGATAAAACATTGAATTTTAAAAATTAAAAATGATGACAACATGCATACCCTTTTTTTATAGTTTGACGCCAAGGTCACTATGTCTAGCGTCCAAGGTTCCAAAAAATTTAAAGCTAAAGATAAATTTTTCAATTTGAGCTTATTTTTATTCGAATTTAAAGTTTAAATTTTCAAGTCGACGTGCGCAGTTATTCGACAACCAATCAGATGATGAATAAAATACAATCAAGACGATATCTTCTGTCTTTTTAGAAAAAGGATTTACATTGAAGTTTTGAAGTTTTTTTAGAAAGAGGTAAGCTTTAACAGTTTTAAAAATTGATTGAGAATGATTTTTTTAGTTTACTGAAAAACGCCTACCACTAAATTTTCATTACATTAGTAAAATAAAAAAATTTTAGAAGCAAAAAACCCTAAATATCCTTTTTTTACATAAACAATTGATTGTTTACAGAATATCACAATTTTTTTTATGGGCACAAATTTTACTATATTGTTCGATAATATATTATTAACAAAATATAATCAAAAATTTAATAGTCTTCAAAGTTTTTGTGTTCTAAGGCATTTTTTTAATTAGGGCACTCATTAGACTTTTACCAAGGTAAAAAATCAGTTTCGTTTTCGTACAGACAAGGTGAGATGTCAAAAATTTGAATTCTCGTTCTGCTGGGGCAAGATTAAGAATACGGTTTCGAAAATCTCGGCCTTGTCCTGTGGTGCCCCACCCTATAAAAGTAAATTAAAAAAAAATACTTTGAAAAATACATTTTTAATAACAAACAGTCGACGAAAAATCAAAAATTTTTTAAATGTACACTACTTTTTTATCTTTGCGCTGTGATCATGCATTGCTTAAGGTTATTTTCTTAATGTAATGTACTAATTAATTAATAATTAATTAATAATTCATGTAATGTACCTAATCTATAGTATCTGAATGCGTGAAAGTAGCGAAAAAACCATTTTAGGAGTAGTTTTTGCTAATTTAAAGGTGAAATAGGTATTAACTTTTCATTAAAAAGTCCCCGATATTCGCGATCAACGACCCAAACAACCCGTGCGGACCAAATAGATTTTTATAACACAAGGTTTACTACAACATTTTCAGAGTTCTTTTTATGAGAAGCATTGTGTCATTAATTTAAAATATTAATATTATGTCTTATTTCATTAATAGGAATTTTGCATTTCGGAAAGGTCGTTTGAAGAATGAAAATCATACGTTTAGTGTGTATTTTACAACTTCTGGATATGATAAATTCCAATAAAATTAAAAGCTTGACAGACAAAATTTTAGAAGAAGTTAAACCTCGGCAAATAACTTTACATTCAGACGTTAAAAGTGGAAACAACTCAATAAAAAATTACGACTACCATCTGTTTTATGAGAATCTGTTGAGGCAAGTTCCAACTGCAACCGTAAATTTAAATCGTCCTCCAAAATTTATCCAGTGGTCGTATTTTAAAGTTGAATATCATCGTAACATTACTGCACCTTTGCATTTTATTTTCTTATTCGAAAATAAGGAAAAAGAATTTATCTTGAAAATGAAAAGAGCTGTAGAATTAATATCCCAATCCTTATTATACCTGACAGAAACTAAAATTGTGATAATAATTGATCGTTACCAATACTCGACATATTTAACACAAATTATTTTATTGTTAAAGCTAGAAAAATTAATCGATTTTGTTATCCTACAATACTTTGATAGTAAAACTTTTGTTATTGTTAATTACAATTATTTTAACAGCGAAACAGTAGCAAGAGTTTATAAACCTAACACTGCTGTTCAAATTTTTCCAAACCGATTCGGTAAAGTTCGTAAATATGTAATGAGATTAGGAGTAGAAAAAAATGTTTGGCCACGTTTATATAAGAATTATACCAGAAATTATTCTCATTACCGAGATATGTACTTATTCATTTTTCTGTTAAAATTTTTCGAATATTTAACGGTCTCAAAAAATATAACATCTCAATTCGTACCAATAAATATAAATCAATACGCTGAAGAATTAATTGTTAATAATAGATTAGATCTTCTTATTATTCATAATTTTAATTTTAACTATGCGAATTTGGATTCTACTTATATTTTAAAATCTTTAAAGTACATATTTGTTGTCCCTGTTTTGACTGAAAAAAGTTTTGAATTTTTTAATGATGTCTTGAAATTTTGTCTTTTCTTTTTTGGGTTAATAATTTTATTTCTTTTATCCTTTTACTGTTTGGGATTTCCTTTAAGAGAATGGTCAGTTTTTAAGGTTTACAGTTTTTTATTAGGATTTGCTGTTGATATAAATTTTCGGCGCTCTTTAAAATCTAAGATAATATTTTTCACTTTATTTGTTGCTTCATTTTATTTCCTGAATGAAATCGTTTCTGATTTAACGAGCTTGAAATTCGCAAACAAAGAAGTAGCTGTTGTTGAAACTCTGGATGAAATATTTGAAAAAAATATTGAAATTACATTTTATGGTGTTAAACTCTTCTTAAAAGCTTTAAAGCCTTTTCTGACAGAACAACTTGTTAAAATAACTGAAATTGCTGACGCTGTATATGAAAACAAAAATTTCGCTTTAAATAAAGTTTTAATAATAAACTATGAGGATAGCGTAAAGTTATTAAATAAAAATAATGATATTCTTGGAGGAATAAAATACAAAATAAGTAATGAATTGACCTTTTGTCAAGGAGTTAGAACAGTAGTATTTCAATATAAGTCCCCAATTCGTAAAATGTTTGCTGAACATCATTTAAAAATATTAGAATTTGGGTTAGATGTAAAATGGAGATCTGATTATGATCACATTAATAAAATCGAAAATAGAGCACAATCTAATGAATTTAATGAAGATGAGGAAAGTACATTACCTATAATTCTTTCAGTTGTTATGCTTGCTGGAATAATTATTTCTCTGTTTGTATTATTTTTAGAATTAATTTGGTTTTACTGTTTATCTAAGATAAATTGGCTGAATGCATTAAAAAGAGTTGTTAAAAGTTGTAAGAAAATGAAAATTCGAAAATTTAAAGTACAGCCATGTAAAGCAACCGTTGTAAATATTTAATGGTTGCAAAAATATAAACAATAATAAAATAGAGCTTAATGTAACATTTTTTAGTTTTTTATTGTATTAAAGCAGTTTTTGTTGTAAGATTAAACTTTAGCACTGGAACTATAAAAATGTATCCTCTTATATTGTTATTGATGATAAAATTTAAAATAGTTATAATGATTTTTGTCAATTTTTATCAATTTTTATCAATACTAACACACATATATGTAAACTAGGAGGCTCCGCCCCCTGCGCGCCTCGCACACCAACCCTTTGTAGAGTGATTGAGGTATTGTGAAGATGGTTCCATATTGGCTTGAAAGGTGTATTTTTTTAATTTTGACCCAAATGGTTCACGTGACAGTAGATGAAGTATTACCAGATTGGCCCAAAGGTCTTAACGCCTAATTATTTTTAAGCGATTTATTTCAATAGCAGTTTATAATCAATATAAATCAATTTCTAGGGTTTATGAATTAATTGTATTGGAGTGGTGCATGTGGTTATAGAAAGATTTATCACAGCCTCTTTAAAATATTTATGTAAACCGATAAAAACTCAAATGTTAATTTATATTAGCAAGTTAACAATAAGAATAATTATTAATGAATATTATTTTAATTTAAATTTGCTTATATCATACGTTACTTTTACTTAAAAAGTCATTTCGTTTGCGAGAAAAATAATATAAGATATAAAATGTATTTAATATTGTTTTGAAATTCTGTTTGATAAATTGATAATATGCATGATTATTTTTGTTTAATAATATCTTTGAAAATTTCTGTCAAGATTTTTTGCAGACAGGTAGAAATAAAAATATAGAATTCTGTAAAGAGAAAAATTTTGTAATCAATAAAAATTAATTCATGCATAAAATTTCATTTTATTATAAACCCCTTGTAATATTTACAAATTTAATTTATTGTTTCTAAACACTTTTTAGCTACTTTAAGCAACAAAAAAAGAAATTCATTCGTCGAACAGTCGAAATTTCAGCTACATAAAATTATTTGTTTCAACTTTATCATTACAAAAAGATCAGTTGGTACTAAATTAAAGTTAACAATTAATAGTGCTATTGATTTTATCACAATACTCAGAGAAATTATGATTTCTAAATCAACGAAGTCAGTTTTATCCAACATTTTGAAAATAACAGCCGCTCGGCCTTTAATTTATGTAAAAAAATGTAAAAAACTACGCACACTATTATTTTTTTCATATTAAGAGAAAATGACTAAAATTTGGCAACTTGATATAGGCATTCAAAAAAAAATTAATAAATAAAAAAATTACATTGAATTTGTAAGAGGCCTTTTAATATCTTAAAGACCTTTTCAAGGCTTTTAAGGCATTTTCAGACTTTTAAAGATTAGGAGACCTTTAGAGGCTATTTAAGACCTTTTAGGTCTTGCGAATTCTTGCGAGTCTATCTAAGACCATGTGAGGCCTAGCAAGGTTTTTGATTTTTTTGGTGTATATTACAAACAAACTACCTTATGATAAAAACTATACTAAATAATTTCTTAATAACTGTTTTAATTAGTATTGAATAAAATGTAGCCAGGAAAAAATTATAATTTATTAGTTAAAATATTTTTAATATTTACAATTATATTAATGTAGTGCGATGAAATAGCAATTCCAGTACTTATAATATTGAAGCATATTTACATTTTCAATATTTAAAATATGCAAAATTCAATAGTAATTGTATTTAACTACAAAAGCAAATTAATTTTCACTAGAAGGCCTTGAAATTTTTAATTTTTTTTACATTTGCATTACAAAGTGCCATTGGTTATTTTATTTAACCGCAATTAAAAAAAAAATTTTATGTCTGATTAATGGATAAAATTAGTGACCAAAAATCAATGATTTAGATATCGATTAAAAACCATTATTTCAAATATAAGTACATTCATAGAAATAAATGAGGTATTACATCCAAATTAAAAAAAAAAATTGTATATTAAGTATCAAGGGCGTAAAAGTTTTGGCACTAGCATGAGCACCAGCACGAGTCCCAGGCACGAATGATATATGTTCACGCTAGTGTCTAAAATATTTGGCCCATTGTGCTTACGATATTTTTTGTCCTCATAAACGTAGAACGAGTGCAGAAAAATCGTAGTGTACGAGTTTTAGGCCCGGGAGGGCAAAAAAGTAGTTTGAGATTTTTTGATAAAAAAATTTTTGAAAAAAAAATTAGGTCTTAATACCATAATGGTTGTGAAATATCTTTGGTTACAGACACATGTACAGAAATACATACACACAGACAGACACACACATACAGCTATTTTTTTAAACCGATTTTTTAGCTTCCTTAGGTCTCAAAACGTATGGTACGAACCAAAAATATTTATTCTTTCAGATAAAAATTATCCTTCAAAATAAAACTGAATATTTGAGTGGAAATCTAATTTTAGAGATAAAATTAGATTTTTATATTTATTGGTTGTATTAATTATGGTTGTATTATGCTTTAAAATTATTTTTTAATTTTTAATTTAACTCAATTATTTATTATATGGCTCATTTTCATTTTTTTTGAAAAAATATCTTACAAAAACTAAAAATAAAAAATTCCTTTTTTAAAGTCCGAACAAGGCCCTTTAGACTTTTTTCACCAATATTTATTCAGTGTTGCATAAAAATCACCATAACGAACCTTTTACATCAATTTATTACGTTTTTTCATATAATTATAAGGTAAAAACAGCTTAAAACCATTAAAAACCAAAATCGTTACATACGGCCTTAATACATGAATTTTTCTAGGTTTTATGTATTTTAGAGAACAATATCATATATTTTTAAAGAATTCTTATTAAAAAAACGAGTTTTGGAGGTAAATTTTAAAAATATTTAATAATTTTAACAAAAATGAGGAACGGTAAAGGCAGGAACGGTAAAGGCTTTTTTATAGAAAAATCAAAATAATTCGTAGACAAATGAACAAAAAAACTTTTCCGTTTGGAAAGTAAAGTATTTTTATGATTGAAACTTGCTAAGTTTTTAATATTTTAATTACAACGCTTCTTAATAGGAGATCTAGAGGGGTACGGTAAAGGCTTTTGTTTTTGTCCCTTCGTTATTTCTGAACTTAAACCCATTTTGTTTTCCTATTTAACAATCATTTTAAGCGCTCTTGGTGTGAGAATTTTTTGTTTATGTATTTAAGTTGTCATTTATGCAGTTAAAAGGTTTTAAAAATGTTTTTACGAAGAGAAATCAAATTTAATATAATTAAATTACGTTTTTCATAAAAATTTTGTAAAATCGTGTGACACACCTTCTCACCCTTGTAATAATTAGTAAAACTAAGTTTAAATTTTTTCTATATGGAAAAAGTTGAACCTTATGATATAGCAATTAAGCCCAAAACAAAAATTTTTGAAAATTAATCGATAGGTGTGAGTGACAGACACTCAAAGTATAGGAATCTCCTTTGTGACAGGGAACGGTAAAGGCTTTTTTGCTATATTTTTATGTTTTATCGTAGTTAAAACATTAAATTATGTTGATTTTTATGGTGTACCATCAAAAACTAATTGAAATTGAAAATTAAAAAAAAAAAAAATTTTAAATCAATGCATCTGTTAGTCGGAAACGTGTTGTACGTCATTATTGCAAAAAAAACAATAATGAGCCATATACTTGTTGGTTTAATTAATAAAACTTAAAATTTTTAAACTATTAACCTTCTGTATATAAGCAGAATCATTAAAATGAAAAGTCATTTTTAATTAAAACTTACTATTTGCTTAAATTTTAAAAATAAATAATAATAATAATTATAAATGTATTTTTCAGAACCATAATATTGAACTTTATTAAAATATGAATGGAAAATATTGTACTGTTCATCAAAGAGTTGAATATACAAAAATATTAGATATGTAACAAAAAAAATAACTTGAATTTAATAATGCCTGAGGTTTTATTTTTCATTCTTCATAAGGGATGTAAAAAAAAAAATAAAAAAAAAAATAAAATTGTATTGATGATGATAGCGTTTAGCATGTATAATTTAGGGGAAACAGATACATACATGTTATAAGAGAAAGAATTCGTTTTGCAGCTGTGTACACTGCTTAATGTAGAAAAATATAAAAATTTTTAGGGGATTGCTATATTACTGGTTAAGGTGTCCCTAATATTCAATATACTGACTTGTCTTTTTAATTTACCGATAGAATTAAAAATAAATTTAAGTGCAATTGGATTATATTTACCAAAAAACAAGTCAATTAATTTGGGGTAGTAATCTAAATTAAGAAATTTTCTGCAACACAATGTTTACCAGTTGGACTGAAAGGTCGGTATAAACTATTTTTTTTCCGAAAATTCAACCATAAAAATAAATTTTTCCGATTATTTTAAGCATTATAGATACAATACTTAAATTTTGACACCCCTTTGCTAGTTTTTGGACTTCTTATGTATGTTGACTCTGAATTTTCTTATTATTGCTGCCAATTGCTTATTTTACATTAAAAAATAGTTTTCTTAAAGGTACTTACATGGAATTTCCAGTGAAAAAAAACCGTTTGTGAGAAACGGAAATATTCTTCTTGTGGTTAGATAAATTCCATTTACGGATAGAAATTGAGACGAAGGCCCAGGGGTTGATTAGTCAGGGTTTTTTTGTCCTATGACTATGGGATATACTGTGATTAGGTGAGGTTGAAATAAGTACACTGATTTATATATAAAAATAATTTAACAAAAAAAATTATTATTTATTCAAAATTAAAGTTCTATGTTGTTTTATAAATTTTATAACAAATTGTCTTTGTGATTTATTTTTTTACAATATTAAATGCACTTATTATTATGATACTTTTTATAATTAATTACAATATAAAAATATTTATCTAAGCGAAAAGCAAGCATAAGTGTGAAATAAAAATTACAAAAGAAAGATAAAAGATGCGTAAGTGGTTTATTCAGCCAAAGTGACCAACTTAACTATATGTACCACTCAGAAGGCCCAAGCGAGGGCCCAAGAGGATTGACGGTGTCGAGAGGGTGACCAACTCGACGTCGTCCCAGCTTGGTAAACTTCCAAGAGGAAAAATAAAATTTATGAGTGGATAGCCAACCCAAAAAATAGTGCCACACAGAGAGCCAAGAGGATTGACGCTTCGAGAAGTTAATCAGCTCGAAGTGTCCCAGCTTGGGAATCTGCCAAGAGGAAATTATCCAAGAGTGGGTAACCAACCCTTGGTGAGGTGCTACTCGGGAGGGCCAAGAGGATTGACGATTCGAGAGAATTACCAACTCGAAGACGTCCCAGCTTGGTGATCTTCCAAGAGAAAAAATTTACCTGAAGGAACCGTGAATAGCCAAGAGGACTCCAGGTAGTTAACTCGTGCGAGAGACACAAGTCGAATATTTGTAGCTAGCATAATTTTTTTTCTACTTAGATTATTCCAAATGACTTGAAACGTAAAAAAAGTTTTGTTTAATTATTTTTTCTTTTAAAAAAAAAAATTTTTTGCAACGTAACGTTGTGCACATATTTTAATGATCCAAAAATTTTTTTAAAAATTTTATTATAATGTTTCAGGTCATTTGTAATCTTTTGAGCAAAAATAAAATTACACTACCCACAAGTTGAATTCCGCTAACCACAAGCGAATTTTTTCCCAGTGTATAACTTGTTTCCGGCGCGTAATAAGTTGATTTAGACTGTGCATACTCGAGAAAACCATTATTTACGATTTGTTCTTTGGGCTTACATATCTCAAAATATGCAGATTTAATATCCTTCTATTTCAGCTTCAATTTTTTATTTTATAACCTGATTTTACTCCCTCAAAAAGAATCCATACGATAAGCTGATCTGATACGATAAGCAAAAAAAAAATAAATTCATAATGTCTAACATTGTTTAAACAGCATTTTGCTATCTAGATAAAGCATCTTTAACATCTACTGCTGAGCCTAACTCAATCTACTGATAAAGGAATAATGTACACGTACAATCTTGGAGATTATGGATTTATGTTCAGAAAGAATCCTTTTAAAATTATTGCTATAGCTGCAATTTTACCTTGATCATAGCAATAAAAATTTATTATTTTTTCATAAAATTTTAATGTTTTTAATAAAAACTATAAAATTTTTGAATTTTTTGATAATGATTGATTTATTTTATTATAATCGAGATTATTTATATTTTTTTATTTTATTGCATGTAAAAATTATTTTTTATCGCTTAATTTACAAGTATATAAAGAAAATATAACGAAAACTTATTTATTTAGTGTTAAAAAAATATTAAGCCACATAAATTATTTTTAATAAAATGTTTAAAAAATTAGTATTATATATATTTTTAATATCGTTTACGATAGCATCGATAAAATGTAAAGAATGTGGTAATTTTAATGCTACGGTATAAAATTTTTTTAATAAAATAATATAATTTTTAATAAAATTAATTATTTTTTTATTTTTTTTAGTGCGAAGCAGACTCTGATTGTTGTACAGGATATATGTGTGCGCGACATTATAAATCTGAAGAAGTACCTATAGGAAAAGGTGCTTGTCAGGTAATTAATTAAAAAAATTTTAAACCTACTGCATCCTATTTAATTTTTTGAAA
The DNA here is from genome assembly GCA_022575985.1 of Anagrus nilaparvatae. Lineage (NCBI taxonomy): Eukaryota > Metazoa > Arthropoda > Insecta > Hymenoptera > Mymaridae > Anagrus > Anagrus nilaparvatae. The sequence continues at coordinate 5,821,393 of JAKSXM010000238.1, read as the reverse complement.
TCGTTTTGCTTGAAAAATTTTTTTAACATAAGTAGTTGGTACCCACAGTTTTAACGGTAAAATTTATTATTTAGAAACCACTCGGGAATAGATGTGTTTCAGGAGGTGAAGAGGTAAAAATTTTATATTATATAAATTTTTTAATAATAAAAAAATAATTTTGTCATTTATTAAATAATCATAGTTTTAAGAACAAAATTGAACACCAAAATTATAACACATTTTTTTAATCCCAGGTTTTGTTTAGTAAAATATGTATTAAGGACAAAAAAAGTTTTAAGCAGTTTTTTCAACATCTGAAATTTAACACATGAATTAAGCACAATAAATTTAGACGCTGTTTTAATTTTTGTCTACAATTTTGTTGTATTCAAAAAACTTTGTGCTTAAAACTTAAATAATTATTTATTTTTATAGTGCAATATTTATGATCCACTAACTCACACATGTTGTATTGAAGACTTTTGTGTGCTTTTTGAACAGGATGGCCCGTATATGAATGAAACTCCAGTGCCGCATAGATACGTTTGTGAACTTGATCGTACCGGCTACCCTAATTTTTAAATAAATAAATAAATTATATTTAAAATTAACTCAATTTATTTATAAAAACAAACCATGTAATAAATAATTATCAAGATAAAATTAACTAAAAATCTTATATATTTGTTATGTAATATTTACTCTAAACAAAAAATTTTGGCATCCCAATTACTAGAAAAAATTTTTTAGACATACTCGACAGCCGTATAGGTCAATCGAGCAATACCCAAGATATTAATCAAATAATAAGATATAAGATTTTAACCACAAATTGAGTTCGATATCTTTTTAAAAAGCCAGTTACCCTCGTTTAACACCAATCTCCCTAACCTATAAAAATACCACGCAATGTGTTGCCTTAAAAAATAAAATAACTTTCATAATATCTGATCTAAACAGGGCTGGAAAGGCATATTGTCTAAATTATGTATCAATTCAAGGGGCTTTTTAATGTTTACACCGTGACACACCTACATTGATTTTTCTTTTGACATTCTATATATTTGTATATATAATAATTACAAGTCCAAAAAACTCGTCTACCAAGTGAATCGTGTGTTTTTTTTAAAGGGATGATATTAAATCTGGGGGTGCAATAACCCGCTTGGATATTGAAAAGAGATAAAATAAAAAAAGATACAGGGATTGAAACTGACGTATTATTTTATCATGTTATACTCAATGTCACCTGCTTTCAATGTCCCAAATATAAACCACTGATGTACTTAGAAGGATTTCAACTATCAAGAGGTGAGATCTATCTTTTTTATTCTTATTCTTCTAATTTTTTTTTTTTTTAATGCTTAATATTATTTAAACAGAGAAAATTCGTGCACGTGTTTTCATTTCGTATAATATGCTAAAAGTATGTATGCATAAAGTATTAAATAACATTGACAATCATGGTTTTAAAAAGAGTAAAGTGCTCTTGTCAATGGTCACTGATTCGTTTCTAAGCTTTTTTATGTGTAAAATATTAATTCGATATCAATGGAATATATTAAAATCAAAAGATTTTTTTATTGGATATTCTAAGATTTTTTTTATGGTTATTTGATTTTTGACAATTAAATTTTTATCGTATGAATATACTGATATTAAATTGTCGGTCATAATTTATATCAACCTGTGATTCAAATAGAAATGAATGCTTATATTTTTTTTAAATATTTTTTGAGCAATTTAATTTTTTAAAGTACCTAATAATATGAATTTTTTATTATTTTTATTTAAATTTTTTTTTTTGCTTTTATATAAGAAAATTAGGAGTTAATCATGTATAGTTTGTTCTTTTTGTTCCCAAAACCTGGAACTAGAGCAAAACTGGGGTAAAGATATACAGAACGCGGATTGTTTTTTATGTATCTAATTCGAATATCAAAGCATGTTTTTGGGATCAATTTTTTAAAATAAAACTTAAGAATCAATTTATGTTTAATCTAGCTTTTTTTTTTTGTTGGTTTTACTCCAGTTTTGATTTTTTGAGACGAAAAAAAGCAGCCCAATAACAAGTTTTCTACAAAAAATAATAATTTATTTTGTTTATTTGTTCTTTGATATACTTGTTATTAACTAGCCCTAGTTTAATATCACAAAAAATTAAAATTGGCTTCTTTCTTTAATTTTAGAATATATAAAATTAATAACATGTATGAAAACATAAGATTCTACAGTAGTTGCAATTGATAATTTAAGGTATGGTTTTAATAGCTAATTTGCTGAAATAAAGAAGACCGCAAAAATAGTACATTTTTAACCAAGGGAGCAAAAAAAAAGAATGGCCTAGATCGCAGGTTAATTAGCATCCGAGGCGAAGCCGAGGATGGTAAACTGCGATCTGGGGTATTTTTTTTTTGTTCCCATGGACAAAACGAAATTTTTCTTTCTCAGTGGGGTGAAAACGCGTTTTTTTCGATCTCGTTGCGGGGCGAAAAAAGTGTTTTCGGCCCGCTAGGAAGAAAATACTCTTCCATTCTTCAATTTTAATGATATATTAAAGTAAATAATATATACTATATAAGCCTTAAAAAAAAAATCACTGGGAATTCTTAGCCGAAAACAATACATTTTTGCAAAATTCAATGTTAACTAGGCATTTAATATAAATATAGCGATAATAATTTAATATATTAAATAAAATACTCATGAAATTCGATAATTTTGTACTTATTTATATAGTCTACGGAATTCATTTTATGTACGAGAAAAAAATTTAAATATTATAATCAAAGTTATAGAGTACCTATGGGACCATATTATTTAAAAACTATACTATATGGTTATCAAAAAATCATAAATTATATACGGATACCAAAAAAAAATTATTTTGTTAATAAATAAATAAAATAAAATTGTATAAACATTTTCCATTTAGAACAAATAGTATCAATTATCCTCCTTTTCTAAACTGCTAAAAGAATGAAAAAATTATAATTGCTAAATAATTTTTCATTCAGACCTTTAAATATTAGTGCAAAATAACAATTTAATAGAAAAATATGAAAAATGAAAGTCTTCGAATAACGAATAATAAATGACACGAAATAAATTATTTTATGAAACTTGTAAATGATATCTCAATTGAAAATTAATGTAATATTTATTTAACCACAATACACAAAAAGCTAAATTGACTTTTCAGAATCAAGCAAATATATATGGTTTTATTTTTATTTTTGGAGGAGGCTGATGTGCAATGTACACACGCTTAAAGGGTATATCATATTATTATGGTCACGTGTAATATGACGAGGTACTCGATTTCAATGAAGAGCAATATGTTCAAAGGCACGTGCCTGCAGGACTTTTATGTGTAATGTTGTCGCGTGTCTTGCCAATAATATAAAGGCCAATTTTTTTTTTTATTAATTTGTCATAATAAATTCAAAATATTTGTAAATATCTTCTAATCAAGTGTTAATATTATTGTCTTAATCTTTTAAGATAAAAAAATTTTAAATAACGCATAAATCATGAAAATATTTAAAAAAGAGACACATTTAAAATAAAATTTAATAAATCTTTTGGAATCAATAAAAAAATTTTTGGTTTTTACAGCATTATAAAAAAAAAGCATAAATTAATTAATAACGCATGAACCGCAACAAAATCCCATATTATTGGTCCACTGGATTTTATACCATTAAAAATAAACTTTTGACACTTGCAGAACCGCAACGAATTACCTTTATATTTTGACCCTGATGTTTTTATCATAATTCAGACTTTGTGTGTCGGTTTATAATATATTGTATACTTATAAAGTTTTTCTTTTAAGGGAATAATATTAGGGATAATGTACAATAAAAATTTACTTCACGCTTATATTTATATTATCTAATGACACCCCTATCCTTTTTATTCTGTTATTATAATATCATTCATCTTTTACTTTTTTTTTAGAAAACAAGTTGCTTCTGTATTTGCGTTGTTAGTGATGGTTGCAGGATGAATTCTTAACATTTTTATAGATTGTTTTTATTGTCTTATTTCACCCTTTGGGTTTACGATTTTTTTAGTATTTAGAAGAAATAAATTTTGATTTTTATGAGTGCAAGTTGTAAATTAGAGTGTAAAATGTATATTCAAGATTAAAATTTGGATAATGCTAATTTTATTTTCTGCCCTCCAGGGCGTAAATCTCTTGCGTAAAACTTGGCGCGGAATTTTTTTCACTTGCTCTACACCCCTGCAGGCAAAAAAAATAAGGCGAGAGGGTACTTGCTTCCTTGATACTTAAATACTTTATACCATTTACCAATAATGCCTTAAAGGGTTTGTGAATCACTCTGATAAACAGAGAGAATTTTTGGGATCAGGGCAAATTCAAGGCAGAGTTTCTGAGACCCACGATTCTGTCAGTGGATAAAATTCCCGGAAAATTTGACTAAAATCCTCCTTTACAAGAAAATTTTTTAAAATTTCTGAAAAGCTGTACAAAAAAAGAAAATAAAAACAATAAAATTTTTAGTTAGAATATTATTTTGTTAGAAATTTTTAAAAATTTGCCTATAAAAAAAATTCCGAAAATCCAAAAATAGCAAAAATTTTCAGGAATTTTCAGGAAGAATCTGCCCAAATTCATGAAATTCTGTTGATTTTGTTATTTTTTTTTTACCAAGTAGTGTGTAAGAGTTCATTTACTTTTTGAATTTAGAAATCTGTACTAAGAAATCATGACATTAGTAGTTTCATGATTATACTTAAATTTCTGAAATTTGTCAGCATTAAGATTCTTTTTTAACTTATCGAAAGATTATAAGATATAATTTTCTGCGTCATCATTAGGTTTCAAAAACTATTTTCTATTTCCTGATAGCTCAGTAATTTATATTTTTTTTTCCGATTTGCAATATATCCTATTTTACCCGAGATATTACCCTAACGGCTCAAGGAGTCCATTTTGGGGCACTTAAAAAATTCCATTCATGGGAAACGGAAAAATTATTTTTTGGAAAGCAAAGCAAATGAAAAAAATTTGTTTGCATATTTAGTTTTTAGTGTCCTTGAATTCATTAAAATATTATCAAATGTGTCATAGAAAAACCCATAATTAGAAATCCAAACAATTTTTTGGCAGGCACATGCTTGGGCAGGCGAAACCCATTTTTTATGTTGAAAAATTATATATTTAAACCTTTTTTTATAGAAATTTGAAACAATTGAGGACCAATATGCTAAATCTGCTCCACTGTAATCCTACTCAAAAACTTGTAGAAAAGCTTGGCACGAAATTACAAGATTTAACTTTTGTTTCTGTGTGCATAAACATATGAAACATAAAAAAATAAATAAATGCTTCGAACATTACCAAAACATGACGAAATTTTTCGACAATATAAGATTTATCATTTCTTTTATTTTCTGTATTTCATATATATATAATGTACCAAAATATTTTACATGTCAACCAGAAAAAAAAGTAACGACAATTGTATTCGACAAGCCTAAATGTGCATGTATATATATATGATCGAAGGGTTCTTATAATAATTTTATTATTTTTTGGAGGGTATACATATCGCGATAATACGTAAAATATAATACAAGATGGTAATCGTGATATTAATATCACATTGGTAAAAGCACACATGCGTGCAAACGCCCATTGGTCATGGTGAAACACTTGCTAGAAAAAACGCGCTTGCGGTTTTATATATTATTCCAAAGCAAGTTCTTCTCTTTATACATAATATATACAAATGTCCAGGTTATATTGTTATTATATATTTCTGATGCTTATAAACTTAAATTTAAAGGGAGTGAGGTATTATTGAAACTATAGAAAAATAACAAGGGGGGAGAAAAAATTATAAAAGAATTATAGATATTTTCTTATGACACTATATTACGTATATTTTTATGAAATAGGTATTATAAATTTTTGAATATTAGTTAAGCTCTTCTACGTTTACAATTTTAGATAAGATTAAGTTCATTGTGATGGTGTAATTGAAAATTTTGAAATTCATTCAATCTGATAACTAAACATATTTTAGAATAATTTTTAATTACCCTGCTTTGACTTCAAAAAAGTTATAAATGTAGAAGAAGTTGGCTATTAATTGCATCAAAAAGTCTAAATAGAGGAAAATGGATCTGTCTCAGCGGCTGCTACGTATTTTGGGTCTCTGAAAACGATGTTGAAGGCACCCATTTTCGGGTAGCCTGTAGTCAAAAAGTTTTTACCAAAATCAATGTTGTCCAAATTATGAATCACTTCCACAGCCCCTTTCTTCTCAGGGTTTTGGAATTGCAAAATAGAATCTTGCAGTTCAATTTATTAAATTTTTAAAATGAATAATGCTTTTAAATATCTAGGGCAAAAAAGCTTATTTTCTACCCTTGAGAGGCGGCTTTTTTGTCCATTATATGTAAAACTATGTTTTAAATCACGGGACAAAGTATAGGGATTCGACTTTTGCATGCTGTCTACAATACAACTGCATGCGAATCCAAAGCATCTATCTATATAAATATTTTTCCTGTTATTAATTCAAAAAAATGGATTCTAGGCTAGAAATCAATTTTTATAAAAAGTAGATAATAATGACTTTGATATGATGTTAATTCACTAATAATTAAAATTTTACTAATACTAATAAAATAGTACTGTACAAAATATACTAAAAAAATTTTTTTTAGTCAACTTCTTCTTATTTTGATGTCGTACAAGAAACATTATTAGACTGACACGAGTAATTTTTTAACAACTTTAAAATATTTTCAAATTCTTCAGCAGCAATTTTTTGTATTTTTTCACGTATTGGTATTCTAATATCTTCACATTCATCTTGTAATGTTTCTAATATTAACGAATTTGCGGATTTAGCTGTTACCAAATCCATAATATTCATAGGAGAAAAATATTTATCAATGTAAGATCTTTCAATAGGCTCATCTAAACTAGGAATATCACAAATTGGAATTATATTATCATTGATGTAAACTTGTGGTTGATTTTTATATCTTCTCAAGACATTAGTAAAAGTTCTATCTTTTAACTTAAGTTCATATTCCATGTCAATTTTGTAAAATTCGTACATTTTATTAGCAACTTTATTTATTTCTTCATCAATTGCAACCTTCATTTCAAGACAACAATTTTTTTCACAGCAGACCTTTTTCTGAAATTTTTTAATTTAGATTTAATAAATGGATCTAAAAATAATTTAATAGCTTATAATCTTAATTGATTACCTTTGGAATTAATGACTTAAGGTTGAAGTTTATAACTTTTTTAAAATTTTCTTCTTCGCCTTTAATCGATGGTCTCATATTTAAAAAATACTGTTCAGTTTTTTGAATCTTTGATTCAATTTCTAAGAAATCTTCACATAATTGGTAAGCTCTTGACGATTTAAATATTTCATTATTTGCCTTTAAAATATTAAAAATAATTAACACAAAAAATAGCTATTTGTTAAATAAGAAAAAAATACAGAAGTTTCGACTTTGAATTTCAGACAACATGAAAATTTCAAAACCCTGTATATTTTTCTCGTTTATGTTTGAAGTAAAATAAATTTTCTTTTTACCAAAGTTTCAATAACAGATAAGGAAAAAAATAAAATTAATAAAATATTCATTTTTTTAAAAGTTTAGTCTTGTAGCTTCGGTAGGATACTAAGAAAAAAAAAATAAATTTATATATTTCATGAGTTATCAAGTATACGTGTCAAGTTTTCGTTTATTTAAATTTCAAAATTTATAACATAATTTTCAATAGAAATATTTATCTTTATCTGTGTAGTATTTTATTATAATTTTTATTATGTAATTACTATGTATTTCTAAATTTATTAAAAAATAGACATTTATCAGGCCTATTCTTATATAAAATAAATAAAAAAATAATAAAATTAAAATTCACGGTAAGTATTTCCTAATTTTTATTATTTTTTGTATTTTTAAATTAAGTACACAACTATCATTTTTTTGAAAATATTTCATTTGAAAATTAAAATTATATTTTTTTATAAATTTATTCTTTTAAAAGTGCGAAAAAATTCTTTAACCGTATTTTTGAATTCTGCATAATTTTAAACGATAAGCAAGATTAAAAATTGAAATTCCACTTACATTTTGCAGATTTTTTCTCAGTGAAAACAAACAAGCAACTTTATTTATTAAAGAAATACAGTAATTTGAATGTATAGTCGAAGGTACTTTGGAGAGAAAAGTACAGAGAAGATGGGGAAAAGTTTCTTGGCTCACTAAAATTCGCGCCTTATGCCTTAACCACATTGAGAAAAAAACTTATGACCGGTTTGTGTAAATACAACTAAAATGCATGGAACATGTTTACTTTCAGCTGACGGCTAGGTAAAATGCAAATGTTACTCAACATTACAATACAATTTTTTAATTTTATAATTTTTAATTATCACCTTACTAGCTGTTAAGATTCTAAACCCAAACTATTTTGATTCCCTAAACGCGTATTATTAGGTCCCTAAATCAAAATTATTCCAAGTCCCTAAACCTGAATTATTCTAAATCCCTAAATCGATTTTTTTTTTTTTTTTTTTTTTTTGGGCCCCTTCAAGAAGGGGCCTTTTTCGTAGGACGAGGAGAATGCATTTACGCATACCATACACGCGTACTGTATGGTTATGTGGGACTCAACCTCAAATTTGTATCTGGGGTGCCCAGATATACACAATTGAGGAATTACAATACCCACTAAACTCCCCACCCTCCTGCATTTATGACAATATCATAGAATCCGGACCGGGACTCCCTGTTTAGGTATTACTTCGGTCGATATTAAATCGATATTATTCTAAGTTTATTAATTTAAAATTGTTCTAAGTACCTGAACCCGAATTATTTTAAGTCCCTAAATAAAAATTATTCTATGTCCCTACACCTGAATTATTCCAAGTCCCTGAATCGATATTATTCTAAGTCTTTAAACCTATTTAGTTCTAAGTCCCTAAGCCCAGATTTTTCAAAGTCCCTAAATTTAAATTATTTTAAGTCTCATTTGACCCCCCCCCCTTAATTTTCAAGTTCTGAAGTACCCCCTCCCTATAAACATGTTCCATGTTAACAGTCCTTTTGCCTCAAAAGGAACACAGAAACAAGCTTGAACCGCTAAAGTCGGTTACAGTAGGAACAGAATTGAAAATATTTTTACTAGAACCGAGATTCAGGTTTTTAAAAATCCGAATCTTGGTTTCAGTATAAATATTTTCAGTTCTGTTCCTTCGATTACTACAAAATGAAAATAATCTTAAAATCGGACCCAAGAGTACTATCTACTTGTTGCAAAAGGAAGATACTTTTGAGACCAATGATTTTGAGGCAAAAGGAATCCTTTTGTCGCAAAAAGATCTTTTTTTCAGTGTAAAAAGAAAAGTAGTTTTTAGAAGTGTATTAAGTGTATTAAGAAGAAGAAAGAGGGGTGGTGGGTCTCTCTCCATCGCTCTGACCAGTGAAAAGCTGCCACATGAGGACTTCTCGAGAGGGAATCCTCGGCCTGTATATCCTCTCTGTGAAGTAAGGAAATTGAGAGAATTGGTGTCTGGTGCGCTTACACATTCTTTTTTTATTATAGGAAGAAAAGAGCCCCTCTTAGCTGCTTTCTGTGAGGAACAACCACCGAAGGGCGCGACGCGAACATTTGTATGCAAAGCATGAATTGTATGCATTACTTGATGTGGAGGTGAAATGCGGATTACTCGAATGAGCATGACCACGTATCTGATAAAATAGGTGTGCTTGACAGTTACTTGGACATGACAGTGTTAGTGAAAAACCCCACGTTGGGAAAAAACCATCAAAAATCGTAATACATGATAAGGATAGGATATTTGAAAGCAAAAACAGGTTAAAGTGTATTATTTCGATTATTCTATTTATATAGTATACAAATTCAATTATTTTTTTCTTACTTTTAATGGTTAAAATTAAAAATATACATACCACGGGTTTAAACAGAATTGCGAGGGAATGATTTTTCCTCTCGGGAAATCTAAGTATTTTTAACAAAAAAATTTTCAATATAAAATTATTTTCTATTGCTTATTAAAATTATTTCTATATCTTTGCCTCAAATAACCTGATTTTTTCACGCAAAATGAGATCTTTTTGTCTCAAATAGAAATTTTTTTTCCACAAAATTTTTAAGGGTACTTTGACCCTAATTCGACGTTTTTTTAGGTAAGGATTGTGAAGAGACGGTTTAAGATTTTATAGTAGATGTTTGTTTATTATTTTATATAAGTATTAAATTTTACAAAAAAATTTTTTTTTTTAATTTTCATGACGTCACTTCCGCATTACACGTGCGTGAAACAGGCAGTATGCCAAAACTGTGTACAGGATATCTCCAGTTTGGATTATCTAAAACGAAAAAAAAAAAATGGGTAAGAGTTTAAACCAAATGTCAGGGGCTGACTTCGAGTTTTTTCAAAAAAATTAATTACAAACAAAATGGCGGCTGTTTAAAGTTAAAATGCGAAAAAAGGCCTAAATTTTTAGGACTAAAATAGCTGTAAAAACTTTTTGAGAACTTTTTTAAAAAAAAACTCGAAGTCAGCCCCTGAAAAATATATGTTTTTAACTACACAGCAAATATGAAGTCAATTGCTAGAATAGTTTTAGCTTAATCGTGTACACAGCTAGCGAGAAACGTGTTTTGAGATAAACGCGTTTGAAGTTTTTTGAAGTTTCAAAACAAGTTTTTTGATACTTTACATGGAATTTTTTTTTTTTTTTTTTTTTTTTTTGGTTAGAGAAACTTAAAACGAAAAAATCTAGACCATAAACATTACAATCGGTTAATAATTTTTGCAGAAATATTAAGTAGAAAGAATAAATACGTGTTTTAAAAAAAAATAATAATTTTTTTTTTGTTGATAAAATGAAAAATTATTTTTTTTTTTCAACTTACCAGTCGTCTGCGATCCCGGGTCAATACAATAACCCTTTTGGCTTGCTCATATTCTACTACTACTTGACTTTTTTCGTTTTTTTGGTCAGAATTTCATTTTTTGGCCAACTCTGCTTATATAGTGAATTAAAACTTGTTACTGATGGAAAAATCCGTAAATATACACATTCTATAAGTATTCAATAATACAATACATATTAATTAATATAATATAAATAATTTGAATGACCTAGAAAGGGTTGCGAGGACAATATGGATATCTATTCAATTTTAGAAAAAAAAAGAAGTTTGACGGCGCGCGCAAAACAGGCCAAAAAGTATACTTAGAGAGGGGATTTAAAATAAAAAATTTTTTTACATACTCTTGAGACATATATGAAGTCATTTATGCAAAAAAAAAAAATCGATTTCCAAAATCGAATTAGGGTCAAAGTACCCTTAAGTCAAAATTATAATCCTTTTGCTACAAAAGGATCTTTTTTCTCAGTGCAGTTTCTAATTGACTGACGTTCATTGTTTTCAGTTTTGATAAAATTCAAGACAATAACCGAATATAAAACATGTAAGGCACAACAAAAACCTATACATTTTAATTATGGGTATGTGGTTACCCGAAAAATCGGGTATAAGAGCCGAGTATTTTTGGGGAGTTTTCTGATTTTTAGCCAGATCAATTATTGATTCACTCCATATCTCCAGCGCATTTTCAGAATTTTCAAGTTCATTCTCAAAAAGTCTTGAGCTTTGTAGTCAAGACATCAGCAATCTTAAATGCATCTAAAAATTTTAAGTGGAGCTGTATGGTTCCAACCTAGTGATTCTTATGTTAGTTTAGTTGCTAAAAATGATTTTGAAGGTTTCTTTATTTAACTACAAAATACAATAATATTCAACACACTCAATTGTCAACATGTATGCAACATAATATATAATATAATAAATAAAATCAATAGATGTAAATATAATTTGCAGAAATATAATGTATATAAATAAAATTCAAAAATATAATATGTACATAAAAATTAAAATTAAATAAAAGAAAAATTTACAATAATTGATTAAATAATACTGAAAGTCTAGTCAAAAGTTAACTGTTAATAATTAAATAGTAAATATCAATAGTACATAGTCAATTACAAAGGTGCTGGTACAAATGCCACCAATACTTCTGTGCATCCTCTGATTTATGAAAGTCTGATACTCCTTTTAAAGCGAGAATAGGTTGGTAAATCCCTGATACAGGGAGGAATCAAACTCCATAGTCTCGCATACCTTACTCGAAAGGAGTAAATAGACCCCAGTAGGTGCTAGGGAAATTTTAAGATATTTACGGGGGCCTCTAGTAGATTTGTCTGATTTGTATGGTTCAAATAATGCACGTAATAAAGGAGGTTCTCTCATACGTACAAGTCTATACAAAATAAGGGATGCAAAATAGTCAGTTCTGGTCATTTAAGCATCCAACCAAGACGCTTCCTGTATGGTGGAATGTGTTCTTGTCGTCTCAAACCAAAAATGTACCTAATACCAGAATTAGTGAGTCCTCTGTAAATGCCCAATCAGTTCATTAGAAATATCAGAATAAACTGCTGAGCAGTAATTTAAATGGGGAATCACAAGAGACTCAATAAGGCGCTTTAGTAGTGCTTCAGAGGGACAAGATTTGAAGACCATACAATATACTGTTTACTTTTATACTGTCACCTTTAGTACTTGTAGACGTTTCTCTATTACCAAATACTTATATAATAAAAATATTTAATCAGCAACAAAAAAGTCCAAAAAATCTTGATCTGCAGCAACATTGTTTTGTAAAATTCTAAATTTTCTGCTTAAACATCTTTTTACTTAAATCACGTAATTTTTTAATAATTCCTGGACGAACGTCATTTTTAACTTCTTTCTTCAATAATTTCATTATTAACAAATTATTCGATTTTACAACATTAAGTACTTGTATTAAATTTATATCATAATTTATTAAAATGTATATTTCTTTATGATTATCAGAACTATCACAAAATAAAACGTCTCTGTGTTCTTTATTAGTATAAGCTGCTGGTTCGTATAACAATTTTTCAAGTAAATCATCTAAAATGCTTTTTTTTAAATTAAAATGATAATCCATTTTAGTTAAGTATAGTGCGTGCGTTTCATTGATTATTTTATTCATTTCATTGTTAATATTTATGCCATCATAACATGCTTTTTTACAATTCTTTACTTTTTTCTGAAACTAATTTAAAATTTAATTATATATAGATTTATTGATTTATTGATTTTGATAATTCACATTATATTGATTAAAAATTTACTAGTTTATACTTTACCTTTTCCATTAATGGATTCAAATTATTGAATAATATTTTTTTCAATTTTTCTCCTGCTTCAGCTTTTTTTTCATTTAAATCTAATACGCAGCGTTTTAATTTATCAATATTTGATTCTATTTTGTTTATATTTTCACATAATTTGTGATATTTTGTTAATTTTATTTTATCTTCTAATCCATAAACCTTTAAAAATCAATAAAAGAAATTATTTTATATGCAACAATACTTTTTAATTAAACTCACTAAAATATTTGGTAGAGTAATTAATATAAATAATGAAACAACATGAAATTTTTTCATTTTTGAAACAATTTTGTTCAATAATTCAATCAAAACTGATTTTTTTGTAAAAGATATTTAATTTAAATAATTATTTAATATACGTGATTTTATAATAATATTTAAAAAATAAATTCATAAGTCCTGTACGTGATATTTTTATTTTAATTATTAAAAACATTTTGTTGTTGATAAAATCAAGTCTTTCTATAGGAATAGGAAAGAGTAAGAATAGGTATGTATGTATACTTAATTCACTTGGTTCTTCAGATTTGATAATATTGAGTTGGTATGATGCTGTTAAATAAAATTGGAATTTAAAGGTTAAAATGGTGGATACAGAAAAAATTTAAATTATTATTAAATTTAAAAAATTAAAATTAAATCTTGTGCATACCAAACAAAACATATTTGTACAAAATACTATTTGAGCATCAATTCTTTTTTAATTCAATTAGAGACATTAGGTAAATAAATTCTTATTCAAGTTTCACATAGCAAAATAGGATGCATTAAAAAAAAAAAATTCAAGTGGCACATATAGCACTTGCTATTTATATATAAAATGGGGTATCTTTTACTGGTGATGTGTCTATAATAAAGGGTGGGGCTAAAGCTTTAGGCAACCAAAGTCTATATGTATTAGCCTGGCAGTTATTTTAAAAAGTTGCTTCAATTTTCTATATTTCGGTTAAATAACTTGCCATTTTCCAAAAAAAATAAGGTTTCCAAAATTATAGCTTATTTAGTTACTCCTAAGTTTTACCACTAAATACATGAACTCTTATGAAACAGTTTTTACATATTTAGGGCCTAAATCTTATTTTCTACCCTAGGAAGACGGCTTTTTTGCCCGTTATATGTAAAACTATGTTTTAAATCACAGGACAAAATATGGGGTTTGACTTTTGTACGCTGTCTGTAAACTGCCTGTAAACTTACCTCTGCATGTAAAATCAAAACCAATATTTTGTCCCTTGTTTAAAAAGTTTTGGTCGCATAAATAACAATGTTAATTTCACTTGCTCGGTGGTAATACTAAAAAGTGATTAAACAAGCTGTAATTCTGGAAATTTTACTTTATTAGAAAATGGCAACTTACTTCACCCGGTGATCAAAAATCCAAGCAACTTTTTAATATAACTGCTAGGCTAATATATATAAGAAGTGCCAAAACGCTTGAAACACTCGTCATCTCAAATTGCGCTGAGGGGTTCGAATTTTAAAGGGGTAGAATATTTAGAGCAATCCTACGTACTAACAAAGTGTACATGCCTATCATAGATCTTTACCCAAACTATATGTATATGTGTACATGCATATTTACTATAACAATATATATATGTACAATACATTAGTTCGACAGGTTTGTAATGCATACATAAGCCACGTGGTCGGAAGGAAAAAAAGATTTTTTTTTATTAATTAAAAACTTTTACTCCTTTTTAAAGTTTTATATTTAATTGGAAAATTCATAAATGTTAACCCTACAACCACTGAATTTCGAAACAAACATCAATATGCTGAGAGAATGAGTTTTTTAGGTTTTTTGCCTCTTTTGCAATCAAAAACACAAACAAAAAAAATTTCAGAAAAGTCTAAATATCTGCGAAATGATTTAGGGAAAGAAATCTGAAGGTCCACTTTTTGGCAAAATGCGATACGTATGCTCTAAAACTAAAAATGACATTAGTTTTTAATTTTTAATTCAATTTTTCCCTAAACATTTAAAAAATCAAAAACTAGTGCATCATACAATGCCATGGGAATTTTTTTAAAGAAAGCTTATACTGGTTAGGCCAAAGGTTGACTGGTCCACAAGATTTGATCAAAAATATTTTTCTTTTTAAATACCATAAATATTTATTTTTTATTTTTTTTATGAAAGTTTGCTTTCATCTATAATAATTTTTTCAATCAACTTTTACTTTAAAAAAAAAAATTTCTATCCAATCTTATAATATGAAAAATCATGAGTTTTCATAAACTCCTCGCTCAGTAGCGAACAAAATTAAACTCAGATTAAAGTTACTCGAAAAATTGGATTTACTAAAAATTTTAAGAAAATCTAGAAAATTTTTCTTTTAACATATTTTACTTGCACCTATTTTATATTCAAAACTTAAGTATTTATTCGTGTAATTTTTTATCTAAAATCTAAATCTTTATAAAAAAATCACATACACCCATAAAATAAATGTGATAATAAAGATTATCAACATAAGTGCAAATCACAAACGAAAAGATAAATAAAATATAAAAAAAAAGTTATGGACAATTAATATTATAAAAATCCTATAAAGTATCAAGAAATCAAGCATGAAACCCCCTTATGTAAGCTTATCTCACCTCTACGATCTATATAAATAATCACCCCAGAAGAATGAAGAACTTAATTTATACTAATCAATCCACAATTCAAATGCACCTTTCATAATATATTTTTGATATTTTACGGTTTGTCCGCCCTCCTTGTATTCTATCATTGATATTGTAATGTTTTCCAATACAGAGATATATTTTCAGCAGCTGAACTAAACAATAATATCTTTTTATATGAGGCTTTTACAGCCCCCACATTTAAAAAAAATCACCTATAGTACTAAATCACCCTTCGTCATCTATTTTTTTTTTCTATTTTAATTTTTCTGTAGATAATGCATTTAGTATCAACCTGCGATAAAAAAATAAGTACATTACTGTATGGGTCCTATTTTAAGCGTTCATTTAAATGTTGTGGTTTTTATGCCTAAAAAAATAAGAATATTTTTAAATACAGCGAACGTGTTGTATCTTTTAAAATATTAATTTTCAGTGACTAAATTTATTTTTTTTACCCTGTTTTTAGAAAATAAGTAAATTTTTAAAATGGCACTTTATTTGAGATATATTTTTTTGGCCTACAAGATTATGTTCCAAGTTCAAATTTTTTACCTACACTGTAAAAAGTAACTTCCTTATATTTTCAAAAAAATTAGAATATTTTCGAAAAATTAGTGAATTTTCTACAAAATTTGTAAATATTCGAAAAAAATCGTAAATTTACTAAATTTAGTATTTGTTACGTCCAATTATAAAATGTTTATTATAAATTTAGTATATTAACAAAAAATTCGAGTATTCTCGATTTTTTTTATGAAATCGCAAGAAAAATTGATTGACAAGAAATAGTTGTAAATTTACAAAAAATAGTTGTGAGCTTACAACTTTTTTCGTAAATTCACAAAAAAAAAATCGAGAATTTTCGAATTTTTCGATAATATACTAAATTTAGTAAATTTACGATTTTTATCGAATATTTACAAATTTTTTTGAAAATATACTAATTTTTCGAAAACATTCTATTTTTTTTTGTTAATCTAAGAAAGTTACTTTTTACAGTGTAACTTCTCTTTGTACCCTAGAATGTCATTATCTGTATCTGTAAATTTCAAATTTTGACCAAATCATTTTACATTTGGTTAATTTATTTAAATACATTCATTTCATTTTTAAGATTTCGTCAAACCAGTTAGAAAATGGTTCTAATAAAATATGACATTTGAAGCAAAAGCACCAATATTTGTAAAATAAAAAATTATCAAAAGCAGTTATAGAATTTTAAATATTATTTTATTAATCGCACAAAATATTACACAATTTTTTTTATATAATATATATTAATTTTGATGAAATTTAATATGACGTGAAATTATTTCTTTTTGTACTTAATATAATATTTATTTATTTATAAAAATTACTATATTTTTGAAAAAAGAAAGAATAAAATATTACTTTTTTTGTATTTTAAGGAATACCTATTTAGCTTATTCACATATTTTACGACAATTATTTTTCGTTTCATAATTATCAATACATTTTTTGTTATTTTTTTCTTTGTCATCTTCGGAATTATTTTTTTTTTCTTTCCCATTTTGACTTTCTTGTCTTTTAATATTATTATTCTGTTTATGATTATTTTTATTGTTTTCGTTATTTTCTGTTAATTTATTATTTTCATCATTTTTTTCGTTATTTATTTTTTTATTTTCATCTTTTATTTTATTATTTTCAACGCCATTTTTGTTTATTTCTTTTTCATCAATTTGATTTTTTTTTGCGTTATTTTCATCGATTTTTTTCTTCTTTTCATCCTCGATAGTTTTCTGTTTATCAGTAATAACGTCTTTCTTTTCTCCTTCTTTATCTTTACCATTTTCAAATTCTTGTTCTAATTTTTCTTTTCCCATATCTTTACTTTCTTCATTTACGTCACTTTCATTTCCTGGATTTTCATGTTCAAATTCGTCACCTTCATATTCTTCTTCAGTTTCTGAAACTTCGATTTCTGCTTCCATATTTTTCATTCTTAGTAAATCGTATTCTTCACCCATTTGTGCATATTTTTCAGCTCGGTATCCAAGTAATTCTCGCAATATAGCTGTAATTAAAATTAATATAATTAAAATTTATTAAATATAAAATTATTGTGATTATATTTAAGCTTTTGTAATTTAAAACTTTTTTATTAAATTAATAGTTTATGGAAATTATCGCATTTTTAAAACAAAAGTTTTATACATAGTTTCTGCCCTGTAGTTTCGATGAGTGCCAAGAATATTCATATCAAGTTCAAGAATTTTAATAATTTTTTTTTTAAGCAGGGGTAAAATTAACTGTTTATTCCACCACTTTTTTTTTGTTTTTGTTTTTCATTCCAAGATGAAACCAAGGAATACGCCCAGTAACCGAAAAATGCGTGTGTTTTGGACCCGCAATATAATATGAAACAATTTATTTAGGCCCTTTATAAATCAGCACATAATCATGTTTTATGATAATCATGTCTGATAGACATTTTTTGGAGTAGCTTCCTTAATAATAACTTACAGACACTACACCAGCTACACCAAAAAATGTTTAGCAAACAAGATTATTATAAAAGATGATTATGTGCTGGTGTAGAAACGAACTTATACTCTTATTTTTACTATAAACATGCGCTATTTAAAATAAATGCAATAAAAACTATTTGCAGTAAAACCAATATTTCACTTTTACCACGTATGTGCAATTTTGATTCGTTGAAGACTTCAGAGACGCGATATTTTTAATAACAAAAGCCATAGTCTGCATAGAACAAAGTTTAAGTATATACTTCATTTTTTTTCCTTCGATTACTATTTTAAATTATAGAGGTCATTTTCTGTAGTTAATAACCTACGGTTTTTTGCGACAGAAATTTTGATAAGCCATCTTTTCATGCAAGTAACACGATTTCTTACAACTACGACGCAATTCCTAATATTTTGACTCACGCAGCACGCTTATAACATTCTTGTAAAATCACGCGAGAACACAATTTTCAATGCCAAAAAACTTTGTATATATTTCTAAATTTCACTGCGTGTAAAAAATATTGAGCTTTTTCTTAATTAAGCTTTTTCTTCTTTTTTTAATATAATAAGTGTCCCAGTATAATTATTTTCAAATTAAAATTAAAATTTTTCACTCTCTAATACTGAAATGCAGAACACGGATACATAAAATATTGTGGCTATTGTAACATGAATTAGGTACTGTAAAAAGTTAATCTTTTGTTAAATTAAAATAATTTACAAAACTTACCATCTAATATTTCTTGGCTGACATTAACGTGATCCATTTTTTTCTTTACTTCTTCAAGCAGCCATGGCATAAATTCTGCTTTGACATCTAAAAATATTTTTAAAACGTTTAATTTTTAATAATATTAGTACTTAATTTCTTAATTTAATAAAAAATTTTACCTGTTACAGTTTCGTCTTCCAAGAAGCCTGATGTATCAAGTTCTTCAAGTACAGATGGAAGAAGTTCTGAAACGTAACCAGTCAAAAGTACTGCAGCTGCTATTCTATCTTCAGTTTCATTTTGTGCTTTCATAGCTTCTTCATGTTCTCTTAATCGGCGTTCCTATTTAAATGCATTTAATTAGAAATTATTATTAAATAAAATTAAAAACTTCAATTTTATTATCAATTCATACAGTGATACACTGAGAAAAAAACCAGTTGTAGCAACCAGGATTCTGGTTGCGAGAAACTGATTTTTTTTCTTTATCGTGCATTTTTTTTTTTATTTTTCTATTTTATCCAAATATAAAGTAACGTAGAAAAAAATCAGCAAAGAAATTTTAAGAGTTATAGTTTTCCCAAATTTTAAAAAATACAAATTGTATTTTACAATTATTATACCTTTTCTTCGCGCATTCGTCGATCTTCCTCTGCAAGTCTTTCCTGTTCAGCTAAAGCAGCTGCACGTAACTCGTGGAAGCGTGTATTTTGTTCCTTTATTTTGGCCAATTCTTCTTCTTCAAGAACTTCTGAAAGGGCTTGCTGTATTGTTTTGCTAACAAACACTTCCACTATTGGTTGCACTTCGGTGTCAAAATCAAAAAGCTAAAAAAATAATTTTAAAAATTATTATTTTCAAAAA
This sequence comes from Anagrus nilaparvatae, assembly GCA_022575985.1. Taxonomy (NCBI): domain Eukaryota; kingdom Metazoa; phylum Arthropoda; class Insecta; order Hymenoptera; family Mymaridae; genus Anagrus; species Anagrus nilaparvatae. The sequence goes on along the minus strand of JAKSXM010000238.1, from coordinate 5,801,386 downwards.
ATTTAAATATGAATTTTCGTTAACTTACGTCATCTTTTTCAATTTGAGTTGCAACGTCAATACCAGTTTTTGGTGGACATGGTGGAGGACTTGCTGGACGATCTAAGAAATAATCGGTCTGAACTGATTTTTCTTCTTCGGGTGGTTTTTCAAAAAGCTGTAACCAAAAAAAATTCAAACGGATAGGAATTGTAAAATTATGACTTGTAGTCTATACATTTTTTCATATTATCATTACTAAATGAAGCAATGACTACAAATTTTCTTTGAAAAAAGGAAAAATTTTTAAGTAATTATTTTAATTAAATGCAATTTTCTCGAAAATTTTTAACTATCCTGGGTATTAGAAACTTAAAAAAAAAGAAAAAATATGTACAAAATACTTTAAAAAACTGAGCTATATTTATTATTATGAAAATTTAATAAAGAGCCGGTGGCAGTAAAACTAAGGAAATGGTACCTGTGGATTTAAGATCACAATCTAAAACATTAAATCAACAGTCTGAATCTAATAAGATAATAATTAATAATATGAGTAGCCTGTCTTTTTTCTAGACGTCTAGAATAATTAAAATGACGCCATATTGTTGTTATATTTAGTCACACCTAATTTTTTTTAATCCTAAATTTATGAGCCAAGTATCAACCTGCTTTTTTATGTTTTTTATTTAAATCTGATTTAAAAATAAGATAAATCTTATTGCGTTGTAGGAATAAATTTTTTTACATTTTTTTATCGATTTTTTAATTAAATTTTATTCATTTATTTTAAACGTGCCTGTCGTTACCTCCTCGAGGAAACAATCCGTTTGAACGGGTTCATGTTTTCTACCAGGTACTGGCGGCGGTGTATTTATTCTTTGTAGCAAATTTTTTGTTGCTTGTAATTCACAACGATTTTTATTTAATTGACGTCTTCGTAGTTCCAATTTTGATGGTATGGTTTGCCCACAATCAGTCTGTTAATAAACAAAAAATAAAAATTTTGTAATTTAAAATTCAAATACTAATTTTAAGATTGCTTTAAACTTACCTTTGATACCTTAGTATTTTTGACATCAACATTTTTTCGGTCAAAATTAAGGTGTCCAAAAGGAAGAGGTTGATCACTGAAAAGTAATTGATTTTGTAATTTATTGTTTGTAAGAAATTAATGAGAAAAAATTAAAATACAATTTAAATGTTAAAATATTTTTTCTGGAATTGTAAATACTTGAATTTAAGAACGTTGTTTCAATAAATGATAATATTATTATTTATAAAAATAATTAGTCAAAAATAATATGAAAAAATTATTTTCTGTACACAATCCCATGATAAAAATCAATAAATTTGACGTTACCAAGGAGTCGGCAGATTATTCTTTGCGCCTTCAATAGGTTCCAACTTTTTTGGTAACGCTCGTGGCGTCACGAAAGAGCTGGAAAAAGTAATTTCTGATATTTAAGCTAGCAGTTAATTTTATAATTTTAGCTCTACGGTAAAAGCTAGCAATTATCAAACTTTTCATGCAAAATTTCAAAAAAACATGAGCAGAGTAGGGTAGAACCAAGTAAGAAAAGTACATGTAAGAGACGTCTATTAAATGTATAATATTTTAAATTTTTACTTGCCTAAACTAATTCTAATTCTTGTTCTTTTTCATCAGGCATATTTTTCATTATAGTATAGGCTTCAGGGTAAAATAAAAAACGGGTAAAGTTGCTAAGGGAAGGTTTCCGGAAGTGTATGCCACATTTGGTCACATTAAGGATGCAAATTGAGAAGAAAATTTTCTTTATTTTATGTGGAAAATTTTAATTTTTAATATTTTTATAGAATTAATACTCTGATTGGTGATATTTTGACCAAACTTTTATATGAAAAGAAGCATTATATAAGAATTCAAAAATCTTTTAGTTTTTGACTCCTTTTTTCAATGTAGATATAAAAGAAATTTTTTGATTTTGTAAAGAGTGATTATTATACAAGGTTTTATCCTACTTTGCTTTCTCTCTTTTTACAAAATTGGATTCTTTACATGTATTATTTTCAAATAAATTACTACTTAATTTTTTTGAATTTATAAAACTGCTACTTAAATAATAAATTAAAATATAAAAATAATTTAGCGAAATTATTTTCATAGAAGCATTAAATAAGCATTTAAGAAGAATGAAAAATCCTTTGAATACTTGTTGAATTACGTTTCGCTAATGTCTTTATTGAAGTTCAAAAAAAATATTCTCAATTTATATAAATTTGCCCCTATTGTTTGATAACCAAACATACATCAAAGAGATACGTTACGTAGGCTACAAGGGTGATAATTTATTTTAATAATAAAATGAAACCATTGCTGTTTTTTTTTTAATTCACATTGGACTTAAAAATAATTAACCTTTTTTAAATTAAATAAGAAAATTAAATAATATAAAGCAATTTATTAAATAACAAGTTATAAATAACCAGGTTTTAAAAATGTAACAACTGCTATAACATGCATACTTATTTATGATTACATGTTAACTATTTGAGCTTAAAACTGTTAATATACATTTTCGCCACCAGCATATCGATCAAAAATAAAAATTATATTTCATTACCATAAAAATATTTTTTATTGTACAAAATTATTTTTATTTTACTAAAAAGAAAAAAAGTGATATTTAGGTTAGAATCATTGTCTAAAAATCAGTATAGTATTTTAGTTATCTTATTAGGTCATTCGCAAATTATAATAATTTTTGATAATAATCTAACATGCAGGTATTATATAATATTCTGCATTTAATTTATATAATAATATGAGTTTATTTTATTTCAATTTAACCATAATTTTATTTTCAAAGGATTTCCCTGTTTATCTATTAAATAATTCAAAGAAATAACATAAAAATAAATATCCAAGCTTTGTAGCGACCTAATAAAAAACAAACAAAATAAATCACGATAAATTCAGAAAACTTACGTTTGTTGTGATTCTTTTTTATTTTTTTTAATTTCATTTCTAGCAGTTGTTAATGCTGAAATACTAGTTGATCCTATCGAAAAACTTTCTGTTGCTTTAAGTGCAGCTTGACATCTTAAATTATGTATTGAATGGCGTACTTCCGGCCTGCGGTTTATTGCCACTAATTGACGAAATTTTGATCTACATTGTGTACCATCGATATCGTCAATGTTTGTGCTACTTCCAATAGCCAAAGATGGTCCAATACCAAGTAAGGCAGCAACTTCTGGCGGTGGTCTTAAAAAAACACCTTTTTTAACAGTCGTAACAAAAGGTTTCGGATGCCTAACGTAATTTTTTTTTCTTTCTTCTTCCTCGTGCTCTTGTAATTTTTTTAATTTAAATTTTAAGGCATGAGTAAAATCTTCAGCAGACATCGCCACTCCAGAAGCGCAATTGAAACCTCGACATTTATTTTCATCGTCAAGATTTCCATAACTTTTACTACAATATCTTCTTATTCTACCAGGTAAATTAGCTGTTGTCGTCAACTGATCATTCGATAAACTGATAATTTTTCTCTGCATATAAGCTTCTTTATCGTAACTTTGAAAACTTTTACCAGTCGTTGTTGTATTTCTTGAGCTAAGCGAACTGATACTACCACCAAAATCGCTATTAATATGTAACAACGGTAAAGTAGTCGTTTCCAATTCATCTTTTTGAAGTATCGTAAATGCTTTTAAATTAGGTTCAACATTGTTTATAGGTGGTGCCAAGGTTGACATACCGGCAGGCATTTCTCTAACCTTGTTTTAGTCTCTATTTCTAGGACTACTATTATTTTAATTAATAGCCAGTAAGAATTTTCTAACCGGATGAACGTCATCGAAATATATAAATCAATGTTTTTAAAAGTAATATATTTGTTTTTAACCTTCTTGTACTTTTATTTCAATTATTTTTTTTTTTCAAAATTAATACATAAATATATTTGTCATCTTAGATCCATTGAATTGATTCGATCGATGTCTTTGCATTTTTAATATTATATATCGCGTGTATCCAAGTGAATACGAAACCAACAACATAACGAGTCACTAAGGAAGACCCTAAAGAAAAGAATAAACTTTTTTTCTTATTCCTTTATAAATATTTTATTATTATAAATTCATGAATATTTACAATTTTATTTAGAAAATATTTTTTAAAATTTAGTTATGCTGAAAAATTTTAGATTAAAAAATATTTTTTTATTCTAAGCTATAATCAATAAACTTGGGAATTAAAATATAATATATATGCTTTTTTTTCATGCATGTAAAGTTCCGCATTAAGTTTTCATATAATATATGAAAATAACTAACGATTACAGAAAGAAAAAATGTTTTATTATATATGAAGAATATTTAATAATGTTATGTGTTATTATTTTGTAAATTACTTCTGAAGTTATAAATATTACAGAACAAAAAAAAAATCAATTGTTTATTAAAAAATTAAATTATACTTTTCTTTTGTTATATAATTAAAGAGGAACTTCCATCAAAAAACTTTATCTTTTTTTAGATATCAAGTATTTCTAAAATTATTTATATTTAAAGTACTTTTATATGAAGTTGTAAAGTCACCCCTTTAATTACAATAACAGTTTCATGAATTTTATTTTTTAAATTTATTAATTATTTTTTAATGAAATTTTTTTTTACAATAAATTATAAATAATTAATAAGGTAAAATTAATTAAAATAATTAATTTAGTAAAGTTATGTAAGGTAAAACTCGTAAATCTGAACACTATTGAGCATAATTTTTTTGCCTGTCTAGGCAATATGCAAGTGGACGAGTGCAGAAAATTAATAACTGCATTTCATATTTGGAATCTAGATTTTGTAATTTTTCCATTAATCTATTGCTGAATATTTTTGTGGTAAGTAATGGATACTACTCTAATTTCAAATGCATGCAGTAATGAGTAATAGTTACTTTTTATTAACAGTTAGCTGTAATTAATTCATTTATTGGTAAAATACTCCATTACAGAGAAATAGATTAACGAATAATTGTAAAAGCATAGAAATATTCCATAATCTTAAAGGCACTTAATACAATTTAAAAAAACTTATTTTATTTTATAGTTTTATATTATAGGGTCTGTTCATTATACGAAATAATAAAGCTTTTTTATCTGGTCACGTGATAAGACCAATACTCAATAATCAATTAACTAACAGCCCTGTTTTCAAAAATACTTAAAAACGCGTTTAAATAATTTGATATTTTAATTATATTTTATGAATCATTGAGAAAGTTTTATTTGTTTTAAATAAAATAGCCCAAAAAACTAAAAATATATAACCTTTATATTAATGCTTGAAGCCTGCCACACACTTTTTTCGAAAAGCTTGTATTCTTAAATTAAAATTGCTATAACCATAAAATCAGAATCTGGAATATCTTAATAAAGACGAAACACGATTTCTCAAACAAGTGAGATGTATGAGTAAAACCAATAATGATAACCATGGACGAGACCATGGACGCTAGATGAAAGGACCCCAAGTACCATGTTAGTTAAGTGAGGCTAAATCAAATTCTAATACATGTAAAATAGGGTCTGGTTCAATTGTTTAGCCTCAGTAATTAATATAGGCAATATTTAATTAAATAATCGTAAAAAATTACATTTCAAACTATACATGCACTAAAAATTTTTTATCTAAGGCAAAAATATAATTTATAATATTAATTTCAAATTTCCCTCAATTTATAACCTGAAACCATATTATGCTTGGGGTCCTTTCATCTAGCGTCCATAATGATACCCCTGCCAGAAACAACCAACGTTGTTAATTTTATTAATTCATATTATATTTTGTTACAAAATTTAATTTTAAGTTTAACTAAAATAATACACTAGAATAGATTTATTATATAGCCATCAGAAATAATTTCTCTTGCGAGAATAATTAAGAAAAATTTTTGACACAGTAATATACTGCATCAGATAAATCAACGATCACAATTATTTTTTATTTCTTAGTCAGCTTGAAAATTGTTTCTTATTTCATGAATAGTTAATAGAATTTAGAATATTGTAATTTTTCTGATTAGAAATAACCGAGTAAATAACTAGTAAATAATATAATAATGTTAGTCTATCATGTAATTAAAATAATATTGGAATTAAAACATTAAATTTTATTTCTCCAATATACGTAAAAAATTCTTGCCTTAATAATTTTTTATTTCTTATAATGTAAAACCAAATGGAATAAATTGTAGACATTTTTCGACATTTTTTTGACAAATCAGGGACATGTAGAGCAGAAGGGGTGGTTTTCGTCACCCTTAAGGAAATTAGTAATTAAAATATAGATATCTTAAAATATAATGCAAGTATACAGCTAAAAGGTTTTTAATATGTTTTTGAGAAAGGCAATTATTAATTATAACACCGACTTTGTTAACTTTCAAAACTTATTTTTCGTAAAAACCAATTTTTACAAATTCCTAACAATTGGGGTTCAAGCCACCAAGCAGATCACTTAATGGATCAATATTCTTGTGGCTGGATGTTGTAAGTCATTAAAAATAGTATTTTTTAGACTTTTAAGACAATTTGCAAAAAAGCGAGGGATGAGAGAACTGTGTACGATAGCAAGAACACCTTCCTCTGCCGTACAATATATTTTGAATTTTCAATGTTCAAAACATAAGAATAATTTTTGCTTAAATAAGTAATAATACAACCACATTCGGACCACGTTGTAATATGTAAGGTAAATTTAATTTATCCAGCATACTATTATTAATTTATTCAACGTAATGTTTTATTTTAAGAACAGATAGAAGTATCTAACTCATTTCATTTATTATATTGCTTTCAGAACTCATTTCTCTTGTGAGAATAATATTAAGTCAAATTTTTATACAGTAATGTAATGTCTCCAGTAACAATAACAGTTATAATATATCTTTTCTTTCTTATTTGGCTTGAAAAATTTACTTACTTGCTCTATTGTGAATTTAGACGGTTATGTACTATAAAGTGTAGTTCAATTATGTTCAATATTGTTCGAGCACTACTTTATTTATTTTTTCAAAGTATACGCTGTAAAAATTCTTGTAAAGATATTTTCTATAATGATAGAAATATACACGGCAGAGCTGCTTTGGTTGATTTTACAATTTCTAAAATTCAACCAAAAGCTCAAGTAAAAAATAAAAATGATGCAATTATAATATTGGGTAAATAAATGATCTATGCGTCCATTAAAAGTGAATTAATTTTATAGTAAATCTTAATTATTCATTTTTTATGTATTACTTCATTTGGCTCTAAAGCTGAGAAATGACTATTTAAAAATATTATCCTATTTAGAATAATAAAACGAGTAATTCTTAATAGACGGTGTCTATTTACACTTACCGTTTCCACTACCTTAAATTCTTTATTTATAATAAGTTTTTGATCATGCACCACATACACTGTAAAAAACCACTCCGGTGATTTTACGACAAAACTGGTAAATTTACGAAAATTTAGTAAATTTTATGCAGTATGTAGTTTAAATTTAAAAATTAATTATTTAAATTGAATTAAGTAATCTTTTTAATTAGTTATTCCTCAGATTCAGAACCAAATGAAGTAATACATAAAAAATCGCTAATTATAATATAATCATTATTTTACTCTGTAATATAATTACCATATTTTTATTTTGTATTTTAGCTTTTAGTTGAATTTGCAACCAATTGGTTAGATATTCAACCAAAGCAGTTCTACCGTGATATGTACTATTCAATATTAAATTTTTTTAGAATTTCAACAAAATTTCCAAGAAAATTTACTATCATGATAGTAAATACCTAGAAAGAAATTTTTACAGCGCATACGTAAAAAAATCCTGACCTTAAAATTTATCAGTTTTAATTGACTATAATACAAAACCGCGGAATTCAAAAAGAAATGAAATGAGATATTATTAGCCTTTTCTTAAAGGCAAAAGTATTTCGTCTGAAATATTTCTTATTAAAACTATTTCCTCTTTGTATTGAAGTTATTAATATTTTTATCGGATTAACATAATTACATCTGTTTTTAAATTTCAGCAAAATTTTTTTTATTTCTCAATCTAGTGACAAGCAATTTTAATACTTTCTAACTTCAATTAAATATTAGCAATTTCTTGAGTCTATATGACATATTCTAAATATTTTATTTATAATAAAAATATTATCTTTCAACATTAACAATAAACAAATTGATTAAAGCCTTGCATGTTATCAATCACTCTGTTAATAAAAAAATATCTAGAAACAAAGTATATAATAAATTATTTCTAAGGAAATAATTATTTCTAAGGAAATAATTTAGCTGTTATATAAATAATAAAAATAGGTATATAATTTTAATTTTATATTTTTATTAAATTTAACAACTTTTAATAAATAATATTATTTATTTATCTATTTTTATTTTCTATATAATTTTTATTTTCAATTTCGGTCATCGATAAAAAAAAATATAATTTTTGTTTTTTTTTTTTTCTATGTAATCGATATTGATTTTTATTTTAAATTGTATTAAAGAGTTGGTAACTATTTAATTTATTTATAGGTTAACCTAATTAAGTGTTATTATAATATATGTAAGGTAAAGAGTGTGATTCCGAACGATTATCAAATTTTTATAAAACTTTCAAAAAATTTTCGTATATTAAAGCACCATTTGAATCAACTAAGTACAGGTAAAATTTTGTGCCAATGGAAAAAAACTGATTTATTGTTAAAAAAACTGATTTCATCTGAAAGAGAATTTTTTTTACTTTGTACTAAATTCAAAATTATTTAATAATATTTGTCAATTCTATAAAAATAATTAACAAGTTACTCTCTAATTTTGCAAAAAAATTATTACAGCAAATTATATTCAACTAAATTTTTTAGTAAATTAGATTTAAAAAAAAATAATAATTTGATTTTCAGAACAAATACTTCAGTCAATATAAGGATAAAGTTGTCAAATTTTCGGTGACAATCAGATTTGTTCTACTGTAGGTTTTTTGGGAAACTGCTTACGAATATTGGAGTTTTTTCTATGAAAAATTTTCGAAAATCTCTTCAATTTACAAAAACTACCCCTAAATAAAATTGTTCAGATTTGTTCCATATTGGTTTTTTGGGTCGCTGATCACGAGTTGCAAGGACTTTTTTTTGAAAAATTAGCCCTTAAATGGGGTATTTTTACTATTTTTGTGATTTTAGTGTCAAGAATTAGTCAACATGAGTTTTTTGGGTAGCTGATCATGAATTTCAAGGCCTTGTCTATTAAAAATTAGCACTTCATCCTTAAATTTGCAAAAACATGAATTACGTCGCAGATACCAATTTTAGAGGATCTATAGTAGACAATCTCTGTGGTGGCTGGAAACTTGACACCCCTCTCCTCCATAAGTGGATTGGAGTAAAAGAAAATTCAATTCTCTTTCGGATAAAATCAATTTTTTTTGCATCTACTTTGTAAGCCATAAGTTAATGACACAAAAATTTGCACATTTTTAGAATATTTTTTAAAAGATTTTCTAGTAATAGAAATAAATATGTAGAATATTTTTTTAAAGATTTACTAGTAATCAGTATTACCGTTTATTCAGGAAAAAGTTTCAATCTTTTGTAAATTATAATTTCTAATTTATTTTTTAAATTTATGGTTAAATCAAGAGTAATACAATATGATAAAATTCAAAAAACAATTATTCATTTAAAACTGTTTATAAATACTTTGACTTAGTTTTCCAAGCTTTTGTTAATTATTATTTCACCACGCAATTTTAAACACAATTTTCTTAAAAATTATTTTTCAAGACTTTAGAAGTATCCAAAATTAACTTTTGATTTTTGAAGTCAAAAATTTTAAATAACTAAAAACTTTTAGGAGGTGATAAGGCATACAGATTTACGATTTTTACCTTAACTATCAGATTGCCCTGCTTAAATTTTGCGCAATTTTCGGAAGTTGTCCTTAATATTCAAGCAGTTTGCTAAAATTTTCAAGCAGTTTGATTGAATTTTCAATCAATTTGTTTGAATATTAAATTAAATTCTTGCAAATCTAGAAATCCAAGCAAGATTTAAGCCGAGCAACCTGGTAGTGCTAAATTAATTAAAATAAAATTATTTAAAACAGTTTAAAACTTACATCAATTTATATAAAAAAATAAATCAGTCACAAAAGCACTAAAAATCTTAAAAACATATTGTTAAATAAAAAAACGTTTAACAGTCTTTGAGAACTTAACATGTAAAAATGATAAACTTAACTGGACAAAGTCCCCCTGGTAGCACTTTATACACGAGTATAATATTTTATAATATACCAACATGCAGAATATAACCTAAAAAAACAAACACAAATAAAAAATAGTTTCAAAGTGTGTATAGTACTTGCATGTACATACAGTATAGCCACTACTCAATACCATTGACCGGTAGTTTATTTTTGCGCATGTCTAATGGTCTATGTTAACCTCTATAAAGCTTTTATAACATATATTATAGAATTCCCAATTTCTTAAAAGCACAGGTTTATAAAGGTGGATTCGCGTTTATTTTCATCATTTATATACGTGTTTTTGTTGTTTATTTTAAATAGGGGAGGCTTATAAGCCCTTTCGAATAACTTCAAGGTGACTTCCTTTAGCTATATATTTTATCATGTACAGGAGATCTTGACCTATACAATCCTTTTTTTGAATAATTATTCCATGGAAAGTAAATTTCATCCCCTTTATTTCTACGAAATAACGATTTCTAATCAAACGAGACTTTATATATTACGCTGCATGGAGTTTTTAAATATTATGACATTATTTTTTACCTTAAAATATATATTTTTTTTAATTTATGAAATCTATGGAATGTGCGTGCTGCATGGAAAAAAATATTTTTTTTTGCAAAATTAGTCTTATCACGTGAAACATACTTTTTTTAAAATAGTAAATCTATGACTTAGTACTTGCAATAATTTAAATAATATTTATTATTATGTAAAATTATGTAATTTTTTACTAATAGTTGCTAAGTGTTTCTTGAAAATTTTTATGTGTGTAAGAATTTTTTAAATAATGAGGTAATTATAGTTTTTAATTTTTAAGAAAAGTAAAAAATTCTTGTATTTAAAGTTCCATAAGTTATTTAATGACCTAAGTTTTGCGTACTATTAAAAGAAATTTTTATATAATATGGGAGCATTTTTAGGGCAAATTTTGAATTTTTATAAATTTAATTGCTTATGAAACAATAAGTACCATTTGATTACCTACTACTTAATTACATATTAAAAATTTTATTTTTCAAGAGCAAGAACAGTCTCCAAATATTTTCCAAGAAAAGTTATTCATTAAATTTGAAACCCCATTCTCAGTCTCAAGGTCTTAGAGTTACCATTATATGAAAAATTTCCATTTAAAAATCAAAAACATAGTACGTTCGTCTCGAGGTTCGTTTGATAAGAGCAAATTTCAAGACTAGTAAAAACTGAAATGTTTAAAAATTAAAGGCAAAAAAAATTTCGATCCAAAACTTATTTTAATTCCCCAGAACTAAATATCTAGTAACAAAAAAACAATATGTCTGATTTAGGTTGAAATATATATTTGAATGGATCAAAGTATTCTTTAAAATAAGATCCCTAAAATAATATTAATCAATTGCGCCTAATTTAGTGATAGATCCAATAAGGTTGAAGGGACTATTGTTCCCTGCACCAGAGTATTGATTTTATAGATTTTCTGAAACTTTTAGGGTTCACTAAGAATTGATTCCCCCAAAAGGGTAAGTTTTCTAAATTTTCATATTTTTATTTTTTTTTGGAAATTGTTATTTGGAGGGCATTTTTAAATAAAGGAGATCGCCTTTTGGAGGGTGAGCCTCTCCTATCAATAAGTTTTTTTTTTGGAGTTCGCCCTCCCTTCTTTTGAGCTAGTTTCTACTCGAGTTTCTAGATCCACCTCTAACTACAATTTTTGGAACTTGATTTGGAATAAACATATTACTTTAAATCATTATATATTCCCTGATAAATTATTTTTATACTTTTAAATAAGTACAAATTAACGTGAGAAATAACATTTAAGATAAAAAAAATGAAAAGAATAAATAATTTAAGTTTTAAAAATCTATAAAAAGGGAAGATAAGAATGATAAAATAATTTTAACTGAATAAAAATAAAAGTTTTCATAAATGTTTAAAACGTGTTATTGACTATAACTTTGGATATTAAATAAAGGCTACTTCCGGATAAGAATATTGATTTGGCCCTCGAAACTAAACCTAAGTAGTAGCATCATTACTGACCTAAGTAGTAGCATCCGAAAAGTTATCAAAAAAATCACTGAAAAAATCCCTTTGAAATTAGACCTCTAGGCCACGACAGGCCCCAAAAAACCTAAAAAACCGTATTGGATTTTTTAGATTTTATTTGATTACTCTGAATCATAAACCGGTTAATCTTAAAATGCGCGGGTAAACGGCGGTGAAAGATTTTGAATTTTTAGGTTTTAGTAAGTGGTCCTCCCTCTAGAAGATTTTCTAAACAATTGAAACATCCCACCAAGGATATAAAAAAATTTAAGGGTAGCATGTTTTTTTTATACAAAAAAAACCGATTTCCGAAAAATTCAAAATTTTATTTGAAGGTCTTAAAGGGCCCCTTTAAGAGAAATTTAGAGCCCCTAAAGGTCAAAAAAAAATTTTTCTTGGAAACTGGTAAAATTTTAATTTTTTCAGACTAAGAGCAGAGTATTATTTATTTACAGCTTGGACAAAATAAATAATTAAATAAAATCTATAAAACCCCCAAAAAAGGTTTAGGTCTTCGAGGGCCTAATTTGTGACCTAGTGGTCAAATTCCAACGTGAATGAGTGATTTTCTTGATAAATTTTTGGATTCTACAATTTAGATTAGGTTTCGTTTCTGGGGCCAAATCACTATATTTATCCGGAAATAGCCTTTCACATTAAATTTTATTGTAAATTTTAAATTAAAATTTAACAGTCATGCAGAAGAATAACAAAATTCTAAATATTAATCTACAAAAATAAGCTTGATCAAATTTCACATTACCTCAAATCATTGAATTAAAGCTTTAAATAAATCTTATGTCAAAAAATAGTAAAAAAATTTCTTAAAGAAAAAATGTATTATTTTTTGTTTTTATAGAATGCACTTCCTGTAAACAAAAAATCAAACTTTCTTGATTGAATGTTACAAGCTTTTTGCGCAGTAAGAGTATAAATATTTTTATAGAAACACCCTGTAAAAGTATATCTGTGAAATGTCGTTCAACAATACAATAATATCATTTCGTGCTGTTATTTCCCGACATACTTTTTATATTTTATGTTTTTTTTTTGCTTTTACTTTATTTTGAATATAGAACTTTAGTTACGATCAATAAAAAATTATCAAACATATTATGTTTTTTTTTATTATTAGAAGCTATGTTGAAGCTTTTTGAAAGGCTTTTTCAAAAATAATTTATCATTTATTTATATTCGTTTTTTGAGGTACTGCAAATTTTTTAAAACTTTATTTATGTTCTTGATGGCTAAGGGGGTACTTGGAGTAAAATAGGGAAAGGTTAAAATAATAAGGGGTACCTAAAATATAGCGTCACAGATAGATACTTAAACTTCTTTTAAAGAAGGGTTTAGTAACTAGAAGTAGGTGAATTAAAACTAAATAAATGTGGAGAAGTCAAATAATATGCATTATTGCTGTATACTGCATTACTAGTGCTGAATATTTATTTGTTTATGTTTTAGTAATAATATGATACCTATATATTTCTTCGATGTTTTTAATTATCAAATTTTCAATCTTTGTATAAGCAAAGACCGTAAGTATAAGTACTCTTTTTGTTCAAAAATTTTAGAACGGAATTTTCCTATTCTAAATTATCAGAGTATAACTTTTTGTTCGTGCCGTTGTGTCACAGCATCTTCGTGGGGCAAGGGGGCCTTAGGATGAATAACAATCGAAAACTAGTGCGCCTGGGATACTACACCGATTTTAGGATAAATTAAAAATTGGTATTATTTCATAAAAATAGCTAAAATTAGCCCAAAAAGCGTGAAAAATAGCTTAAGAATCCCTATTATGGGCTACCATTTTTTTTGTATGAGTAGATATAATTAGGTATAGAGTCCCAAAAAACATTAAAATGGCAAAAAAACGTTAAAAATGACCTAAAATGGGCACTTACGCAAAATTCGACCACGTTAGGTAAAACGGACTTCGGATTTGTAATCACACGGAGAAAAATATTTTATATATTTTACAAGGTTAATTTAAGTAAAACGGGGTTAGTTTTAATTACAAAAAAAATTTGTAAATTTTACAAATATGATGTCAGAATATTGTAATTCTAACTATAAACATGGTTATATTTACAAAATATTTAAACAGAAAATAACAAAACTTTATAATTTAAACATAACCAGCAATTTTGGTTATTTTTAACAGTTATTTTTCTCCGTGCAGCGACCCCAAAAACTAAAATTACCATCAAAAAATTCCATTGACATGCTTTCAAAAAAAAATCGCAAATAAAACCATGCTCCAAGCCTATACTATTCTATCAAATTTACACTGATTTTTAGGAATTTTGATTTATCCTCGTTTAATCCTTCTAGTTTTTATTATTCTGCAATAGAAAGTTTGTATACTAATTTTTCGTGATTCGGAAAACTGCCTTAGATATATTAACGACAATAATGACTTATGACCAGTGAATGGTACCCATTATCATTATTAGCTTCTGTCCACCTTCGAAATTTTTTAGCCTCACCTCACCCCCCGTTAAAATTTCTGGATACGTGACTGAATAAAAATATGACTCTTCAAAAAGGTTTGGTAAAAAATTTTAACAAATTTTTTTTTATTTTTGCGCAGTAAAAACTTGAAGCAAATTACTAAATAATTAGCTTCTTAGGAGTGTTAGTAAAAAATAATCTAAAACGAGGGTGACGTGAAAATTTTTCTTCAAAAATGTCTATATTCATTTATAATACAACAAATAAATTAACTATTTATCATTTAAAAGCCCCTTTTGCTTGACAACTAAACTTGCACCAAAGCAAATCTGGTTTACCTAACACTGGCATCGATTTTGGATTTTATAGATATAATTTTACATTTTGACAATGATAAAATATTTTTAATATTATTTACTACTAAAACTTTGTTTTCAAAAAAAGGTCTTATAATTTTAATACCTAAGATTTTTTTTTTGTTACCTTTAAATTTTTAAAAATTAATCATATTTTATTTAAAGCATCACTTATTCATTGAAGTCATTGCGCTATTGCATATCATTCGCCAGTCCCACATGATAATATATTGATTTACGTCTCATTTCGTGACTTAAGTATTTTCTTAAATTTACAGCTAGCATGTGCCATTATTCTGGCGTGAACGCATTAATATTTGGTATATTTATATACATATATGACTTTTGTTCTGACAAGTGGCATGATAAAATCATACTTACGGTCATTCCCTTCAAGTATTTCAAATTATATAAAATACATTATCGTTTATCCTTCCAATCATTTCTGGATACTGTTATCAGCATTAACAAGAAATACAATTTTTTGTAATTTTTTTGGTTTTTATGTAATGTTGTTAAGCACAATACAAATTTAAGACATTTAAATTTTCATGCATGTTTCATGCAATAGCACTTATGAATTGAATAAAGTATTCATAATTACAAACGATATAATACACCAACTTTAAATTTTCTATTTAAACAATAATAGAAAATATTAAAATTATTTTCGAAAATTTTAGGAATATATGTTGGATCTGCAGGTATTTAATATACGAAAATATATTAAGGTAGTAGATACATTTGAATTAAAAAAAATAGATTTTTTGTTTGTTGTTTTTTTGTTGTTTACACTTTTAAAATACAATTTTCTTCTGGATTGATGGAATTATTTTTCAAAAAAATGTGCCAATTTTTTTTTATTGCAAAAAAATAATGTGCAAAAAATTTAATAATTTTCACAATTTTCCATTTTCCGAAATTTGAAGACATCGATCCAGAAAAAAAATATTTCACAAACATAAAATTTAATTTAGTATTTTTTCGAACAAGTTGGAGGCTGCAATCGTGTACGCCATCAAAAGTGAGGCCTAACTTTGAGCACCTGTATTCAGCGCAATTTTGAAAATAAATAAAAATAAAAATAAAAATGTTTAATAACTCGTAAAATGTCTAATAAAGTGCCAATTTTGAAAAAATTATCTCAATTATTTCTACCCAAAAACCTATCCAGAAAAAGTAATGTTTTTTTTAATCCAAGTGCATCTGCCACCTTAATTCGCAATTTTTAAAACATATTTGGTTTTTCTTTGGAATTTGAAAATATTTATTTTTTGATAAATTATTTGCTTATGGCTCTAAGAATAAATGTCACGAGGAAGCTTTAATAATCAGGTTGCTTTATGAATTTTTTAACCAAGGAAAAAGGTAAAGTTAGAACAAAAAAAAAGTAAAAGTAAAACAAAAATATATTTTTACAAAGAATAAATAAACAAGTAAAATTTTCAAATTTTTTTTTTATTATTTATTTTTTTCTAATTTGCTTTTAAGTACTAATACCAGAAATAAATTGCAGTAGCTGCGCCATTTTTTTGGCATCCTAAATTTGTTTATTACTCCAGAAGCCATATAGTTAGATATGTACACTTTTTTTGTAATGTGCTTCTTACATATGATGGGTAAGTTTTTTAATAAACTAAAAAAAATTTTTTGCTCCCGACTCCAAATTATTTCTAATACCGAACAACTGTATTTTTTGATTGATTTTAAAGGTTATTTTGACATATTTCATAAGGAACTTTTCTATTTACATTTTAAATAATAGATAATATGTTTTTGAGAATATTTAAAAAAAACATATTAACTATAATTTTTATAGAACAATTAGAAATATTTCTTATGAAATATGTCAAAATAACCTTTTAAATTGACCAAAAGGCACGGTTTTTTGGTACTAGGGCTTAATTTTTCGGGGTTATAGGATCTAAAAATTTGGAATCAGCGATCCCAATAGCCTAAGACGAATTAGATAAGTATCTTTCTAAAATATTATAGAAAAACGCAAAAAAATGGGCCGATTGGTGCCCCATCTATTATATATGGGTTCTGGAATATACGAATTAAAATTAAAAGCGAAAATTCCGTCTATTTTAGGGGGTTCAAAAAAATAAGCTGGAAATGTTTAAAAATAAATTATTTATAATTTCATTTAAGCTTTTTGGTTAATTTTAAAATCTTGCATATTTCTATGCATGCTATCATCCCCTTATTTCATTATTATACCTACCCCTCCATTTTATTATCACCCCTACAGCACCCTGTCTGTTACTATCTTTACCTGATTCAATTTTATTATTTCTACCCATTTATTATTTTAGAAATTTTTTTCCCCAAAATTTTTCAAAATGAAAAAACATGATTTTTGAAAAAATTCAATTTTATAACTTATTGTAAGGGTGTAAGAGTGTAATTTTTATGATACATTAAATTATTAAAAGTACTTATATTAATAACCTCGGTTCAAAAATCAATTTTAATCAATAAATATATATAATTAGATACATACTATAAATATGATAGTAATGCTTTAATTGGCATTATTAGAAAGCTGGCTTATTAGAAATTTAGTGAAATTTTTAAATATTTACAATTCCAGAATTAAAAGAAAAAGATCGTAAAATATTATTTTAAGGTTATGAAACAACATTGAAAAATAAATAAAGAATAATAAACTACTTACGGTGTAACATTATGATATTTTTTTTGAAGTCTCAAATTCGAATGTGGACTTTTAATAAGAGTGTAAGTTTGTGGACCAGGATAATTACTAAACGAACTAATGCCTCTATTACACATTTGACATTGTTGAGTTTTAGTTGCCATTATTTTTTTTTTAAATAAATAATTAATTTTAAAGTTAACCTCTATTATAACTTACATTTATTACTACGAAATTTCAAACAATATGATTTCAAACCCCCTTAACAGATTTATTTCGTTTTGTCGACATGGTAACATAACATCGTAGCTCAATAATATTCGTGATTATTTTTTTTTTTTTGTACTTTTATTTTTAAAACAGGTGCAGTATATATTTTTAGCATATACCTAAATTACAAATTTATATTATTTAGTTTAAAAATATTAAATTACATTATTTTTTTTTACATTTTAATGTTTTTTTATCACGAGATATTATGATAAATAAATATATTTTTTACAATAGATTTTGTTTTTATTTAAAAGTTTTTCAGTACTTTTTTAAGGTTAAAAAAATTATTGAGTAAAATTTTAATTTAATTTAATTTTTCAAATTATTTTTTTATATTCATTTTACTTTAACAAATCTGTATATACTACTATACTGAGAAAAAAATTCTGTATTCCAAAAAATTTGCATTGTCTCCGATTTAAGATTGAGCAATTCTATATTTTTTTTCAAAATATTTTACTTGGAAGCCCATTTTCAGCATCAAGTCTGAATTCATCGCTAATATTTAATTACCCTTTTGGGTGTCTGTTTAAAAAATATTTTCAATTCAATTTTTACAAAATGAATCGAAACTACAGTGTCTTTATAGTGTGATTGAAAATCACAAGGGGTGATTCCCTTTTTAGTAGTACGATCAATTTTTCAATTAGACCCAGATGTTTTACCATAACAAAGAAGTTAAAAAAAGGTTGCAGAACAATCGATAGTTGAAAACATAATAACTATGATAGTTTTTGTACCTACATTCAGTAGCACATTAGGTAATATTATTTGTCGGTAATGCAGACATCAGATATGTACTTACTAGATGGTCTAAAAATTTGAAAATTAAAAGTTTATGTAAAATTCCTGAAAAAAATCATACTTTTTTAATAAAACGAGTTTTTTATTACTTATTTATGCGCAAATTCTAAAAAAATTCATATTTTTTTAATAATACTGATCTTGGACAACGGACTAAAACTTTGTGAAAAATTTACTATAAGCATTTAGGAGGAATATTTTTTTAACCACAAAATAAGCATTTGACCGCAGAAATGAGAATATTTTTAGTCAATTTACCAAATTAGGCCCAAAACATAAATAGCTACTTAAAATAAAGTATTTGGCCTAGAAACCTAAATTAGCTGAGAGTGCTTATTTTTAGTTGTACTTTTGGAAAAAAAATAGTTTAGATCAATTTCTGCGATCCTTGAGTCCATCTTGGGCCCAATTGGAGTGAAGTCCTTTATTTATATTTCACAAAAATTCTTCATAATTTACTTTACATTAATAATTTTAAAATAAATAATTAGTAATATTAAATTCTACAAAAAAACATAAGAGTATATATCAAGTAGCTAAAGAAAGAAAGAAAAATGAATTATGTTTACACTGACTAAAACAATTTTCAAGGTATTATAGAAGTGGCAAATATAAAATAAATTTAAGCATTTCGTAAAGCTAATATTAAGAATGAATGAAGCGAGAAAAAAAAAAGATTGCAAAAATTGCTTGGCACCCTGCTGAGATCTCTAATTGCCTCGCCTTCTTACAATGAAAAATTTAGTATTAAACACGCCCTTGAACCCTGATATCATAAGCCAATATATAGTAATTTTGTATTTAAAAAAAAGCCATGAATCTTTATTTATATTATATTGGAAAGAAACATCATTTATCACTTTGTATACATGGGACGATATACTGTTATTTGTTTTGACCATTTAGTATTTTTTTAATTATTTACTTATCAGCAGCTAAGATTTTAAAATAATAAATTTTTTTATGTCTAAAAATCCAACTTACTTATTTTGACTAAATGTCATGTATTTGGCTATGAAGCATTTTATTTAAAATATTTAATTAAATTTAGATAACTAAAAGATTGCATAAATTCCTATGTTATAAATGAATTTTAATCATGATAGCATTTGGAACCTAAAATAAAAGGAAATGAAACGTGCCAGGTAATCATGGATATAGAAAATATGAGGGCGTGGTAATGAGTGTCTGATCAGACATTTATGGCACATCCTTATAACCCATTCCATTTTCAAATACTCAACTTTTTATAACTTGTATTCTACATATAATTTTTTATTTTTCAAGAGGAATGCAAAAAATATTTAGTGCATATGAAAAAATCCAATTCCAATGTAGCTACCTTAAATTCAACTTAAATCTTTATTATCTTTTATTACGAGCCTGGAATTTCTTACCATATTTTCTTGAAATTGTGAGAACTCCTCCTTTGATTTTAAAAATTATTTATTAACTTGATGCATGGTTTATTAAAAAATTGCTCTATTTTTTCCTGAAAAATATTTTAAAATTAATTAAAAAAACATAATCTAAGAATATGGATACATCAAAAATCATTGAACTACACTGTAGAAATAAAATTAGAACATTTTCGAAAAAATTTGTAAATATGCGAAAAAAATAGTATATTTACTAAATTTAGAATATTAACAAAAAATTCGAGTATTCTCGATTTTTTGAAAAAAAATCGAGAATTCTCGAATTTTTCAATAATATACTAAATTTATTAAATTTACGATTTTTATCGAATATTTACAAAATTTTTTGAAAATCTACTAATTTTTCGAAAAAATTCTATTTTTTTTGTAAATGTAAGAAAGTTACTTTTTACAGTGTTCGAGTATTCTCGATTTTTTTTTGTGAATTCGCAAGAAAAATTGATAATTTACAATTTTTTTTCGAAAATTTCCAAAAAATAGTTGTAAATTTACAACTTTTTTCGTAAATTCACAAAAAAAAATCGAGAATTCTCGAATTTTTCAATAATATACTAAATTTATTAAATTTACGATTTTTATCGAATATTTACAAAATTTTTTGAAAATCTACTAGAGTGATTCTTAGTGAATTCAGCAAAAGTTTCCAGGTCGGGTCGCTGAAACCGGCTAAAAACTTTTTTTTTCTAATTACCTATCCAAAATAGACTATGTCCCCAAATTTTAGCCCTTAATATTAAAAACTAAGCCCAGGGCGAATTTTTGAAAAAAAAAGACGTTTTCATCTTTCCTCAGCCACCCATTCTTCTTTTATGTGCCATTCCTTCTAGAAATCATTAAAAATAATGAAAAAAGAGATACTATAGTAAAATTTCCTCAGGAATCCAGTCATGCCATTAGTTTTTAAAAATTCCTACACGGGGAGCCATAAAATCGATAAATTCACAGGGTATATTACGGAAACTACAGAAAAATTGTATATCCGAATTTTTTATTGAGCTTCTCAGGAAAAGCGTGTTTTTATATATATTTTCGGATGCCATATCAACCTAGATGCGATCGAACTTCCTAGACCCTAAAATAACCGAAAAATCGTGAATTTTCCTAAATTTTTCTCATTTTTCAGCAGTTTTTTTGAATTATCCCGCTCTAAATGACTCCGAACGATTTAAACAAGGTAAGATTCGGATTCCCAGGGAAATTTCACATATATTCTTTATTTAAATAATTATTAGGCTTCGATGTAAACGAGCTCACACCAAATGCCTTAAATACAAAATTTTGATTTTTATCGTTTTTTAGCAGTTTTTTTGAATTTTCCCGCTCTAAATGATCTGAACGATTTAAACAAGGTGAGATTCGGATTCCCAGGGAAATTTTACATATTTTCTTTATTTAAATAATTTTTAGGCTTCGATGTAAACGAGCTCACACCAAATGCCTTAAATACAAAATTTTGATTTTTATCGTTTTTTAGCCGTTTTTTTGAATTTTCCCGCTCTAAATGACTCCAAACGATTTAAACAAGGTGAGATTCGGATTCCCAGGGAAATTTTACATATTTTCTTTATTTAAATAATTTTTAGGCTTTGGTATAAACGAGCTCACACCACACCAAATGCCTTAAATACAAAATTTTGATTTTTATCGTTTTGTAGCAGTTTTTTTGAATTTTGCCGCACTAAATGACCCTGTATGATTTAAATAATAACAAATTCGGGTTTCCAGTAAAATTTTAAGCACTTTCTATACTTTAATAATTTTTTGGCTTTAGTGTAAAAGAGTTCATAGAAAATTCTATAAATTTAAATTATTTTTTAGCTCTATATTTCAGAGTAAAAATTTTTTAATTAATAATGAATGAAATACATATTTAGGTAATCTTTAAAAGAATGAGTTTTTTAATAAGAAGAAAAATATTCTATTAAAAAAATTTTTATTGATATTTACATAATATTTAGCTTACAATAATGTATTCAGAAAATATTATTATAATTTAGATAATTTATTCATAAATAGAATCCAAGTTCTTTAGATATTGAGTGTATTTGGAATGAGTATGCCCTAATTTTATTTTTATTTGATCATTTTCATTTGTAGCCGATACATTGTATAAAATTTCATTAAAGCCTACTTTAACACGGGTCTCGGTACCAGGCTAAATTATTATCTAAATTATTATCTCCGTAAGTACCAAATAATATTTTAATATTCACACAATAATTAAATAAATTTACGTAGCTTATTGTTTTAATGAATAATATGCATACAATAAAAATGTTTTTAATGTAACTCATTTATTTACTAATAAATCTTGTAAACATTGACGATTGCCACGCCACATAACTTTAAATTTTTTATATACAATGTTTATTATTTTTAGCGCTAAATTTAAATTATTTAAAATTTTTTTCGGAAATAAGATTATTAGTAATTTACATCTTTAATAATATAATATTTATTAAGTTGTTATTATATGCGATATAATAAATCTTATTAGGAACCTTAAACAGAAAAAGTGCACACAAAACTGCTAAAAAATGATAAAAATCAAAATTTTGTATTTAAGACATTTGGTGTGAGCTCGTTTACATCAAAGCCTAAAAATTATTTAAATAAAGAAAATATGTAAAATTTCCCTGGGAATCCGAATCTCATCTTGTTTAAATTGTTCGGCGTCATTTAGAGCGGGAAAATTCAAAAAAACTGCTACAAAACGATAAAAATCAAAATTTTGTATTTAAGGCATTTGGTGTGAACTCGTTTACATCGAAGCCTAAAAATGATTTAAATAAAGAAAATATGTAAAATTTCCCTGGGAATCCGAATCTTACCTTGTTTAAATCGTTCGGAGTCATTTAGAGCGGGAAAATTCAAAAAAACTGCTAAAAAACGATAAAAATCAAAATTTTGTATTTAAGGCATTTGGTGTGAGCTCGTTTACATCGAAGCCTAATAATTATTTAAATAAAGAAAATATGTAAAATTTCCCTGGGAATCCGAATCTTACCTTGTTTAAATCGTTCGGAGTCATTTAGAGCGGGAAAATTCAAAAAAACTGCTGAAAAATGAGAAAAATTTAGGAAAATTCACGATTTTTCGGTTATTTTAGGGTCTAGGAAGTTCGATCGCATCTAGGTTGATATGGCATCCGAAAATATATATAAAAACACGCTTTTCCTGAGAAGCTCAATAAAAAATTCGGATATACAATTTTTCTGTAGTTTCCGTAATATACCCTGTGAATTTATCGATTTTCTGGCTCCCCGTGTAGGAATTTTCAAAAACTAATGGCATGACTGGATTCCTGAGGAAATTTTACTATAGTACCTCTTTTTTCATTATTTTTAATGATTTCCAGAAGGAATGGCACATAAAAGAAGAATGGGTGGCTGAGGAAAGATGAAAACGTCTTTTTTTTTCAAAAATTCGCCCTGGGCTTAGTTTTCAATATTAAGGGCTAAGATTTGGGGACATAGTCCATTTTGAATAGGTAATTGGCAAAAAAAAGTTTTTAGCCGGTTTCAGCGACCCGACCTGGAAACTTTTGCTGAATTCACTAAGAATCACTCACTAATTTTTCGAAAAAATTCTATTTTTTTTGTAAATCTAAGAAAGTTACATTTTACAGTTTACTTTTTTATTATTAAAAAATATTGAAAAAAAGTAATCTGAATATGAATGTTTTGATGCTAAATTTTATAAAAAAATTAAAAAATTATCATAATTAAGGAATTTACTCGGGAATTTATTAATAGTTTTCTAAAATTAAGTTAGGATTCAAGTTTTTTATTAATTTATTGGCATAAATGTTGAATACATTGCTGTAATATAAATGATGATTTCATATTTTTGAAGGTTTGTAACTCACAATTAGATCAGACAATTAAACTTCAAAAGGCAGTTTTTACTTAAAAAATTAATTTTTTTACCTTCTTGTCTTTATTTGTATCAAGATTTTCCAGTTAGAAACTGTGCTTCGCCTCCTTTCCTAACGCTAATTCCAAATACTTTTTTTGAAAATTCATAAGCAATAATAAATTTCTTTAGAATATTCTTATCTAAAATTTACCTAATAATTAAAATTTAAACCAAGAAATTGGTAGCAAAAAGAATCTATATAGAAGATGTTTCATTTTTAACTATATATGCAGAAACTGATAACAGCTCTTTTAAATTATAAATAGTAGTATTCTCATAAGGGCCTAGATTCTGCATTTATATCATCTATAACATATCACTTTTACAACCAAACTATATCGTGAAAAGTACTACTATTTCTAAAAACATTTGTTTTGTGCATGCATAGTACCACATAGTGTGGATGGTATGACTATTTATTACTGTGATATGAATGCTGAATCAAATCCCAGAAACTTTAAAAAATCATTACCCGTGCAAGGATTATTATAATAATATAAATAAGGAAATGTAATAAAATGCAATTAAATGGCTTTAAAAAATTAATACATTTTCGTATGGTAAAGACATACTTGTTATATATACTTATAATTTCATTTCATGTACGAGAAAAAAATATACTTTAAAATTTACGTTATATTTTAATACACATTCAAACGAATTGAACACATCTATTATTTTTATACTACGTACATTTTTTTTAAATGAAATATTTCTTTATAAATAATATAAAATAAATTATTTTTAACATAAAATAAACTTTTTTTTCGTTTTTTTTCTTAAATCACAGAAAAAAAAAAAACAGAGTACAATTTTTTCTCATGCAAAGTCATTTTTTTAATCAATAAATTAGGGAGTAAGTTGACACTACTTCCCAGTTAACGGATTACATCATTTCCTAAAGACACGTGGCTTATTTTTATATTACCAAGCCATTAACCTACTATTATTGCATGTACGCCTCTTAAAAATCTATAGATTTAATTCCTGTCATACAATAATATGACTCTTTTACTAAATGAATCGCTATTTTTTTTCTCTATTATAGTCCGGTAAAAAGATAAATAAAGCTACATTTTTTTCAACTCTCATTTGTTCATAGACATTAATATCAATATTTTTTTTTATATAAGCAATGTTTGTATTATGCGAGTAACATACTAGACCGGATTATCAAGAATCATTAGAAATATTGAGAGGGTGACGTATAAAACTAGGGGAACTGCATATAACCCTGTCCTGTTACTCAGGAAGTTAAAGAAGCAGATTTAGTGTTTTTTTTTTTTATGGTTCAATTTTTTTCAGAGATATCTTAATTCATACAGAACACGTGGTTTACCGGAACGAAGGCATTTTAGCGTGTTTCCATAAAGCATAACTAAAAACATGATTTATCTTTTTTTGTTGTTATTTTTGACGTGCAGTATTTTTATGCATTTTATTTTTTTTTTGCTTTTTAGTAATTAACAATTTTTTTGTGAAAATTTCCTTATTATGAAAAGCAAAGATTTATTTTGATCAGCTGCTACTTGTACAAAATGAAAATGGTCGATCAATTCTGTTAAATAATTAAGAAAAAACAAAATGGGCAAAAACTTCAAAAATCAAGTTAAAATTTTAATAATTTTTGGTTCTTTATTCCCCCAAAGCATCGTATAATCAAACTTTTGATGTACTGTCAAATAAACTAATACCATCAAAAATAATGCAAGATCAAATCCTAATTGCACAAAATATAAATATACTCACCATAATTTCAGTTTCAACCATTTTTGCTATATTAAACAGAATTCTTTTGTTTATACTAATTACTAAAAAAAAAAAAACATCAGGGACTTTTAAAACAGATCCGTATAATACGATCATATAATATTTATGTAAAAACACACTGACAAGGAATAATTTTTCATATTTTTAGTAAATATTCACATATTATATTTTTATTTCAAATCTTTCCTTTTTTTTTACATACATTAATTACTAGGACAAATTTTCATCCCTCTAAACAAATGCAAATATAAGAGGATATGTAAAACCCAAGCAAATTAGTCTTTATATAAAAAAGTACGAAAAGTTAAAATCAAGCATAAATTAAAATGGTTAAAGCAGTACAAGTATATATTTTTCCGGTTATGTCACTAAAAATGATAAATTTATGAGTTTAATTTTTCATTTTTTAATTCTAAAAATTAAGATAAAAATATTAGGTTTGTAATTTTTTATATTATTTTTACTTTTCTTGTTAATTAAAATTAATAGGTATAAATTTAAATTTATTGTAACAATAAGGTCTTTATGTTATTTAAAAAGCGCCGAAAAAATGTTTTTCAAAAATTTTTATTTTATGACTCATTAATTTTCACTTTAAAGAAAAAATTATCATTTACAAAGGTTACACCTATTGTATTTTGTCTTCAATTCTCACCAATAAAAACTATAATTGCTAAAATTAAACATTTTTGTTGAGTGGAGCCGGGTTTTATTAACGTTTCCGAATATGTATAGTCCGGGCGCCATGGCACGCCAGCGGCAAATTTTTAAGTTCGCTTGATTTTCATCGTAAAATAATAATTTTTTTTTTTAAATCGATTAATTTTTTCCTGGCAATTCATTTCTTTAAGAAAAAAATCATTTTTATGTACCGAATTTCAATTTTTAGGTCAAAAGCCTTTGAAAACTGTAAGTAGCAAGATTTACTTAACACAGTTTTTGACCTAAAAATTGAAATTTGGTCAATAAAAATGATTTTTTTCATAAAGAAATGAATTGCCAGGAAAAAACTAATCGATTTAAAAAAAAAAATTATTATTTTACGATGAAAATCAAGCGAGTAATGCATGTTTAAAGTTCAGAAACAGGCTTTTTTCAATAAAATTTCAATCATTTTTAAGACGAATTTGGGCAAAATCTTAAATTGACGATAACTTGGCTAAATTTCATCGTAAAAAGAAAAGTTTTTTTTTCTTTTGGAGTGGTTTTTCCCTGGCAATCCAAATTTTTCATCTATTTCTTTAAATTTAATAAAGATTTATTGTTAAAAATCAAATTTTCGGATTTTGATCTCTCAGTCACCCACAAAATTGACTAAAAATTTTTTAGACGAGCAGTTCCAACTTACTGCTATGGAAATATAAAAATAACAAACTATTCCCGAAAACTTTGTAGTATCAGATTTTGTCGTCATTTTTTTTCGACTTTTCGCTCGTTCAAGCTAGGTGTGTATCCGATTTAAGATATAGATTAAAAACGATACTTTCAAATATAAGTACTTTACTGGAAATAAATGAGGTATTACATCCAAATTAAAAAAATAAAAAAAGTACCTCGAGCTTTTTTGGTGAAAAAATTTTTGAAAAAAAAATTAGGTCTTAACTCCACAATGTTTATGAAATATCGCCGGTCACAATATTTTCAGATATTAGTACTTTCATGAAATAAAATTAGGTATTACACCCAAAAAAAAAAAAAAAAATTACAGGTTTTTTAATTTTTTTGTTTTTTTAATTTTGAGAAAAAAATTTTTAAAAAATTCGGTATTAAATCCAAAAAATGACTATAAACAAACTTTCTAAAAGTACTTTCATAGAAATAAATTAGGTACTACGTCAAAAAAAAAAAAAAAATTAGTTTTTTTTTTTTTTTTCATGAAAAAAATTTTGGGAAAAAAATTTTCAAAAAATTAAGTATCCGATTCAAGATATAGATTAAAAACCATACTTTCAAATATAAGTACTTTCGTGGAAATAAATGAGGTATTACATCCAAATTAAAAAAAAAAAAGTACCTCGAGCTTTTTTGGTGAAAAAATTTTTGAAAAAAAAATTAGGTCTTAACTCCATAATATTTGTGAAATATTACCAATTACGTACATACACACACACACACACACACACACACACATACATAATTTTTTTAAAAACCAGTTTTTTAGCTTCCTGGGGTCTCAAAACGTGCTTATATGCCAAAAAATCAAAAATCGAAATTTGACCTATCACAATGGTTCCTCTTTGAGGAACCAAAAAGAGTTTTGAGTAATCTTTCATTTTAATATACATAGGATTTTTACTTTAAATAAACTATTTATGATATTGTTCGCAAATAACACTACAAATAAAATAAAATAAAAATGAAGATAGGATATGTTGAGGAATGATTGAAAAGATAAAATAAAAAAAAATCATAAACTTGCAAATTATTAAAATATATTTTAAAAATTACATGTTTTCATTTT
This sequence comes from Anagrus nilaparvatae, assembly GCA_022575985.1. Lineage (NCBI taxonomy): Eukaryota > Metazoa > Arthropoda > Insecta > Hymenoptera > Mymaridae > Anagrus > Anagrus nilaparvatae. The sequence goes on along the minus strand of JAKSXM010000238.1, from coordinate 5,772,953 downwards.
AAAAAAATGTTGACTTTATACGTACTAATAGTAGTTGAAAATTTTACTACTACTGCTACTGCATTTTAGTTTACATATTAATTTTTGTCTTCGATATTGAAGTCACCCTTCACTAATGATGGCATACACTGTAAAGGCACTGCCCGAGGCAACAATCCGAATCCGAATTGCACTGAAAATTATATAAACCAATAAATATATTAAATTTTTTGTTAACCAAATGATATGTTTGTAAAAGAAACGTAGATCCACGTTCGCATATCAATATGTGGTAAAAAACATAATTGATTTTTTATAAAATCATAAAGTTATAAGCTCCAATTCAGATCAATAACTTCTAATAAATTTTAATAAATATATTAAGTTACAAGTTTTTTTTTCAGACCAGTTATTTACTATAACATGATAGTAAATACCTGGACACAATCATTTAAAAAAACGATAGTGAATTTTTATTCCTTTTTTTAAAAGCTTATAATTTACTCTAAAAAAAACAAATATTTTTTATACTCTTTCGCGACATAATATACGTAAATTAAATTAAAATTAAATTAACAAATGATAGTAAATTTAAATTAACAAATGATAGTAAATTTACTACCTAGATAGTCATTACCCGGACAAGAATTTTTACAGTGTAGCTAAAAAGTGCAATGTGAGACTGTAATTTAAGATATATAAAGAAAATTAAATAAGATTATTTTTGTATACTTAACCAATGAATTGGTTAATTTTCCAACTGAAGAAAATTACTAGATTAAAATTTTTAAATTACTATGCAGGCAGAAATGAATTTTTAAAAAGTATCAGACCCAACCCAGTCCAGCTACTGCTCGAAAATGTTTATGTTTAGCCCGAAACTTATTAAAAATCCATTTCAGCTCAACTATTTATATAATTGTATTCAAATAATATTTACTGATTGTCCCGCAGGTCGGCAAGCTTCTATTGACATTAAGAAGTAAGACATTACAATCAACAAGAAGACTAAATAAATTAATTTATCCATCTTTAAGTTTTTCTTCAAAGATATTTTAAGTAGTTTAATCGAATGAGAATTTTTAACTGATAATAATTTTTACAATTTCATTTTATTTATACTAAAATAAATCCTTTTAAAAATAAGATAAGGCATATTTACCAGAAAGTCAATCATCGAGTTAATCATTGATCAATATATTTCGAAAATATTGATATGAAATTAATCAATATATTACTCTCTGTACATAAATTATTGATTACGCACGTGCAGTTTATATAAAAATCTGATGCTATTATGGCTATCAGATGGCTGATTTCGAATTTGTCCATTTTTTCATGACTATTAAGTATTCGGAGTCAGTCCAAATGAATTTTAGCCTAAAATTTTATTTTTCTCAGCCCAAAAAAAAAGGCTTGATCATTATATTGAAAAATATTGATCAGTCAAATCGATGTATCGATCCATCTTTATCTTATAGATTTAAAATATTTTACAAAAAGGAATGTATACGTAACAATTTTTTTTTAAATTACAAATTATCAAACTTTTGATACTTTTAGTAAAAATTGGTGCAGTAAATTGAATTTTTATTAACTGTAATTTTTTATAAAATATAATAAAAAAACTGTGTTTTGGTGCATTACAGTAATCGAAAAGTTCCAAAAGTAAAAAAAAATTACATAATCTACCAAAAATATCTAAATTAGTCCTTGTAAATTAAAAAAAGTTGTAAAAATAAAATATATTCATCAATAATGATCAATGTTTTGAAAAACCATCATTTTAAAATAGAAATAACGTCTAGACAATATCTTACATAAAATATACAGCTTTTAAATTTAGGTCAGCTGCGTATATACAGTATCAAAAATTTAAAAATAAATTTCTAAAAATTAAGTCAAAAAATCTTCTTACATAAAAGTATCAGTTGTGATATGTAAAACCGATAAATTTTGTTTTTTTATCTTCTATTTTATACTTACTTTAAATCAATTCAAAATAACAATATTTGAATTATGCATGTAAAAGTCTGTACGTTATCTTATAAAAAATAAAACAGCAATATATTGATAATTTGTACCAATAAATTTGCATATGAATATAAAGAAGATGACAAGTTTTCTTAGTAACAAAAAAAAAGGGACTTATAAATAGAGGCGTTTACTATTTTATGTTTTATGCATTTGTACAAATCTGATAATGGTTTAGTTTACGCATGTTTACAGAATACTATATGAATAAGCAATATTTAAAATATTTTTTTTTCTGATTTTAATCTATTTATTTTTCATATACCAAAATAATGAATCATTCAATTTATTTTTTGATTATTACATTGAATGATTCATATCATCAATATTGATAACAAATTTCTACAGATATCTTACGTTTTAAATTACATATACTGTTTTTCGTTCCAAGTAATTAAAGTATTTGATGAGTTTATTATGAAATAATAAACACAGGAATAAACATGATCTTAAATTTTTTTGAAAATTCCAACGCTCCCCTGAAGTTAAAGGGTTGAAGAACCTGCAGTTAAAATTTGGTTAATTTAAAATAATTTTTAATGCACCAAACGTTTAAAAACGGCATAAAAAATAAAATTTTTGTTTTCTTACTTTTTTGATGCATTTATTGCCGTAGCAAACACTTTGAGATCAATCCGATTTATATTAATCTTTTTTGGTGTATACTTTGAGGAGGTAATTTTTAGATGTATGTATACTTTGAGAACGGTACACTGTATATTTTGAGATCGATGCTTAATTCCTTTGTTTATATTTATTTATTTTTAATTCTATTACTTTTATTTTGATATCTACTATTATTATTATTATTATTATTTATTATATATACTAAACGGTACGGTGTAAACTAAAAATTATATAATATTACTTATAACATAGTTCAATAACTTACACAAATTAAAATTAGTATTCTTTTGATCGTCCAACGCATCAATCGAAATAATACAAACCATTATGGACCTGGTAATTCAAGCCACCACGAAAACTCGGCGCGGCAAAAATGTATCATTGTGGACAATTACACGTTTAGTGAGAAAAGTATTTTGAAAAATGATGCAATTAAATTTACGTGTACGAATAATTTATGTTCAGCTACTGTTTATACGGATATAAATTGTGAAAAAAATTTGAATGCATCTAATGCTCACAGGAACCATAATGAATGTTCAAAAGAAGATATAGACTTAGAAATTTTTAGGAATGAAGTTGAAGATATGGCAGCTGATGATAATCGAACGGGTCCATTAAATTTAATTAAAAAAGCCGTACAGGCATGCAAGGAAATCTGACTATTTGCATCAAACGTGGATGGAATATCGCGAACATGGGAACATAGGAAATGATTTTTGTTTAGACAATTTAATACAACAACATATTTTCATTATTATTCAAGATTATTTAAAAAAAAATACGCCTACTTCTCAAAGTGTACAAGTTCACCTTCTCAAAATACATATCTCAATGTATACACCAAACCATTCTCAAAGTATACACTTATAAGAGGATTGATCTCAAAGTGTATGCTACCTTTATTGCTGTTCCTCCCCTCCTAATAAAGTTACAATCATAAAATTTTTCACAGAGATTGAAGGATAATTTGTCAACAGATTTTTTTTCACCCGAACATTCTGGGACCATTTTTCTGGAAAATATTTCAAATATACGAGAGGTCCACATCTTTTTTTGATCGATAGTAAGTAAGAAAAAATAATAAAATCAAAACTCCTCCCGCCCCTTTTTTGTCTTACGTAATATACGGATAGCCCCATATAAAGTTTATTTTCACTGATGCAATGGTTTATTATAACATGATATTTTGCACAAATAGGACAGGATCCCTGTCCAACTTATAAAGTAGCTTATTTTTGTCCTATTTGTGCAAAAACTGTTAAAATAAAAATGTTACGAAATTCGAACATTTTAACCTTACAGTCTATACGAAAATTAATAAAAAATAATTTTTTTTTTACTAATCAAATACATCTGATTTTAATAAATAATTATCGACTTAATTTTGCATAAATAAAAAAAATTAATAAATTTTTGATTGTATCATGTAGACAGATTAAAATGCAGATTAGTAAAATAAAATCTTTATTATTTATTTATTATCTTTCAAATATTTAAAATTTATCTTTTTTTAAATTCTTTTGAAACTTACACCTGGCGAAATTCAAAATAGGAGACAAAAATTGTCTTTTTAAATAAATGGCAAAATGTATATAATCATTGCTTTGAAACTATTCAAAATTTTATAATACTGATCTGGTATTTTCGATATAAAATTGCATTATTTTTAAAATAGAGATAGATATTCTTTTTACTTGTCATTTAAGATTATCCCAAAACAATGGCTTGTACAATATAGATTTAATTTCTTTTTTATTCAATAGTATTTACCTGATTCTTTTTTTTTTTAAGTGCTTGTCACAAAAAAAGAATTATTTTATTTTTTGCCATTAAATTTTTATTTAGGTTGTAATTTAACTTTTTTTAATTTTGAAATTTGACAGCGAATTTTTAATATTTAGAGTATAGATGCTGGCCGTCGTGAGCTTTGGTCTACTATAGGTTTTTTGGGTCGCTGGCCACAAATTTCTGGGTGTTTTTCGGGAGATATTCGGGGAACATTCTTAAATTTTCAAAAACTACTCCTAAGAAGAGGTATTTTTAATGTATTCGCAATTTGAGCGTCGAAATTTGCTCCATAAGAGTTTTTTGATCACGGATTTCGGAAATTTTATTATGAAAAATTAATATTTCACCGTTAAATTAGCAAAAACTTACCCTAAAAGGGATGTTTTCGCAACTTTCGTTCTAGCCCTCCAAGATTTTGAAAATACATCGATTTTTGTGATATGCGACCCAAAAAAACTTATTAGCAAATCTTGGAAGGCTAGAACGAAAGTTGCAAAAACACCCCTTTTAGGGGTAGTTTTGGTTAATTTAAGGGTGAAGAGTTAAGTTTTAATTGAAAATACATCGATTTTTGTGATTAGCGACCCAAAAAACCCTATTAGAACGAATCTTGGAGGGCTAGAGCGAAAGTAGTGAAAACACCCCTTTTACGGGTAGTTTTGGACAATTTCAGGGTGATGGGGTAATTTTTCATAGTTATAACTTCCATATTCGTGATCAGCGACCCAAAAAACCCTTATTAGACCAAATCTTAGAGGGCTAGAACGAAAATTGCAAAAACACCCCTGTTAGGGGTAGTTTTGGCTAATTTAAGGGTGAAGAGTTAAGTTTTAATTGAAAATACATCGATTTTTGTGATTAGCGACCCAAAAAAACCAATTAGATCGAATCTTGGAGGGCTAGAGCGTAATTAGCGAAAAACACCCCTTTTAGGGGTAGTTTTGGCCAATTTAAGGGTGAAGAATTAAGTTTTAATTGAAAAGACATCGATTTTTTTGGTCAATGACCCCAAAAACCCTATTAGATCGAATCTTGGAGGACTAGAGTGAAATTAGCGAAAAACACCCCTTTTAGGGGTAGTTTTGGCCAATTTAAGGGTGAAGAATTAAGTTTTAATTGAAAAGACATCGATTTTTTTGGTCAATGACCCCAAAAACCCTATTAGATCGAATCTTGGAGTGCCAGAGCGAAAGTAGCGAAAACACCCCTTTTAGGGGTAGTTTTGGCCAATTTAAGGGTGATAAGCTACGTTTTAATTGTAAAGACATCAATTTTTGTGATTAGCGATCTAAAAAACCCTATTAGATCGAGTCTTGGAGGGCTAGAGCGAATGTAGCGAAAACATCCCTTTTAGGGGTAGTTTTGGCTAATTTAAGGGTCAAGCCCCAATTTCTCATAGAAAAGTCCCCGATTTTCGTGTTCAGCGACCCAAAAAATCTATAGTAGACTAAATCTGGTGGCGGCCACAAACAATACCAACCCCCCCCCCCCCCCGTGATTTGACTGGGGTACTACTAAAAATTTACACTTCAACCTAAATACATCAAAAATCCAAAATACGCATTTTAAAGATAGTTTTTGCTAATTTAAGGGTACATCTGATTTTTAGTTGGCGAGACCTCAAAATTCGTAATTTGAAAAAAATTAAAAAACTCTTTTTTTTAAAATTTTTTTTACTTACTATAACGCTGCGCGAATATCCTAATGAGCGAAAAAAAATTTTTTTAAATTGTTTTCCTAAATGAGAAAAAAAATTATTTTTTTCATTTTTCTTTATATATTTCAAGTCATTTTCAATCGTTTGAGCATGAAAAAAAATTCGAGTATAAGGGTCGTTCGTAATTTATTATGAATTGAGGAGATGAGGGGTTTGAATTTTCTTAATAAAAGGACTTGAAGCCTTCCTTAAAGCCAAAACATTAGTTTTCATTTTTTTACTACAGTCGAATTAAGGCGTACACCTTCCTTATAGATTTTAATCTTTTTCATTCATTTTTCTTATTTTTGTACCAGGAAAGGTTTAAAACTATGAAGTATTATCTAATTTATTTAGAGCTCGTAAAGTTTAAATAGCATAAAAATGACTAAAAATTTGATAACAAATCAGATCAGGGAGTCTAAGTATCCATCAATAAAAATTTAAACTTATTTGCAATTTTTGGCTGTTATGGTCATTTTTGGTTTAATTATTCCTCGCATGTAAAAACACTAAGTATATCGAAAAATATTTGACAAAAATTATAAATTTCTTACATAATATTTCTTGAAATTTTATGTGAAACAAACAGTATGCTATACTTTAAATTATTTAAATATTACACAAAGATTAAAATTAAATAATTTAACACTTATTAAGACTCCATAAAATAATAATATCTTACGGAGTCCATAAAATAATAATATCTTAAATTTAATGCACCATAAATATTTTGACAATATAAAAGATACGCACTAACTGTATTCATTGATTATTATTACAAGACCTCATAAATCAATCAAAAAAAAAAAATTTTTTTTTCTTAAAGATCTCAATCAGTATTAGTTACAAAAATTTCATACTTTAATGGAATTATTAACTTTTAACCTTATTTATCAGTATATAATCCTATTGTATTTTTTATTAAAATTTCTTAAGACTACAACCTTATCTAATGTGATGAATAACTTAGTTTAATTGTTGTGCATACATATAGAATTTAAACATAATAAAAGAAAAATTACACAAAAAACCAGTGGGATATCTAACTCCTCCTACATAACATGCAATTTTAGCCTAAAATTGATCATGCATTACCTATAAGTAATTTTGTATGCGGTTGGTATTTATAATCTTATAGACCGCATCTTTCATGAGGGATGTGCAACAAAAAATATTTTTTAAATAAAGTCAGATACTTTAATTTTTGAATAGATTCGACGTATAGAATGACGATTTTACTGATCCGCCCATTTTTTTTAAAAAACTAAATTTTACATACAAGATTTACCGATACTGAAATAGTTTTCCTTCTATTGATATAATATGTTGTATTTGAATGTTTTGGAGATAATCTTTAAAAAAACTTTTTTTTTTTCTTCTCGTCAATTGGTCACTTTTTACTAATTATTCTGAGTGAAGCATGCGTTAGCATGCTTTACTCAAGTTATATCCCCGCAGGAAAATGATCTAAGGTGAGTTAGTTTGCGCTTTATTGATTTTATGAATATATATAAAACTTAGACCATAATATTCAAAATTTCATCAGGATCTTCACTATTATTTTATTTTTTAATTACGTTTTTTTTTAACAAAGTTATCCCAATTTTACGGACGCGCGTCAATTTTTATATTATTTCTATACTATAAAAATGTTAATATTATGCATGTGTTTATTTTTTCGTTATTAAAATTTAAATGGATATTTTTTTGTAAATTTAGCGACCCCTAGTAGGTTTTTTGGGTCACTGAACACAAATATGATATCGGGTTTTACCGAAAATGATTCAGTTGCCCACAATAGGCAACTTCAGGTTAATTTTTAGGTATTTTTAAATAGATCTTTTTTTGTAATTTTAACGACCCCTATAAGATTTTTTGGGTCGCTGAACACGAATATGATATCGGGTTTTAACGAAAATGATTTAGTTGCCCACAATAGGCAACTTCAGGTTAATTTTTAGTTATTTTTAAATAGATCTTTTTTTGTAATTTTAACGATCCCTAGTAGGTTTTTTGGGTCACTGAACACGAATATGATATCGGGTTTTACCGAAAATGATTCAGTTGCCCACAATAGGCAACTTCAGGTTAATTTTTGGGTATTTTTAAATAGATCTTTTTTGTAATATTAGCGACCACTAGTAGGTTTTTTGGGTCACTGAACACGAATATGATATCGGGTTTTACCGAAAATGATTTAGTTGCCCATAATAGGCAACTTCAGGTTAATTTTTGGGTATTTTTAAATAGATCTTTTTTTGTAATTTTAACGACCCCTAGTAGGTTTTTTAGGTCACTGAACCCAAATATGATATCGGGTTTTAACGAAAATGATTTAGTTGCCCACAATAGGCAACTTCAGGTTAATTTTTAGTTATTTTTAAATAGATCTTTTTTTGTAATTTTAACGATCCCTAGTAGGTTTTTTGAGTCACTGAACACGAATATGTTATCGGGTTTTAACGAAAATGATTTAGTTGCCCCTAATAGGCAACTTCAGGTTAATTTTTGGGTATTTTTAAATAGATCTTTTTTTTTAATATTAACGACCACTAGTAGGTTTTTTGGGTCACTGAACACGAATATGATATCGGGTTTTACCAAAAATGATTCAGTTGCCCACAATAGGCAACTTCAGGTTAATCTTTGGGTATTTTTAAATAGATCTTTTTTTTGTAATTTTAACGACCCCTAGTAGGTTTTTTGAGGCACTGAACACAAATATGATATCGGGTTTTACCGAAAATGATTCAGTTGCCCACAATAGGCAACTTCAGGTTAATTTTTGGGTATTTTTAAATAGATCTTTTTTGTAATATTAACGACCACTAGTAGGTTTTTTGGGTCACTGAACACGAATATGATATCGGGTTTTAACGAAAATGATTAAGTTGCCCACAATTGGCAACTTCAGGTTAATTTTTGGGAATTTTTAAATAGATCTTTTTTTGTAATTTTAACGACCTTTAGTTTTTTGGGTCACTCTTTATCTGTATCTAGTATTTTAAATTATTGTTAGAAAATGAAATTTTTTCAGTGAATCGATGCTAAATAATGTCCTAAATATTATATTCACAGATTTTTAAAATTAGAAGCTTTGTAAAAAAGTCTTGATTAATTTAGTAGCTGAAAAATAAACGAAATTTCAAGCTCTAATGTCTCCGTCTGCTGTCAATAATTTTACAAAATTTTTTTAAAAAATTCTAAGGGACATATAACTTGATAAATTCCTATAAGAATTAAAGATTCCAGAAGTTTAGATTTCCAGAAATTTTAAATAAAAAAATGAAATTATTATCCACCTGATTCAACCTTAATATTTTTTAATACGTAAAGAAAAAGTCAAATAAAAATCAAATTTATTCATTTTGAAGTTTTATTAATTATATAAGTTCTTTTTTTTTGTTTTAATTTTAGTTAAAAGCTGCATACAGAGTTATGGATGCATTTTGTAAACTTGCAGATGAACACAAAAGTAAATATGAAAAAGTCGTACCTTCGCATCACAGGTCAATCTTTATGCTGTTGAGATTTATTAAGAACGAGACATTTTTTAGTGCTTTCTTTAAAATCCGGGGGTTGCAACCCTTAAATATAATTTTCTGCATGAAATTAGGATTTTGCGACCAAAAAAACCTACTAAGGGTCGTTAAAGTGAACGAAAACGCATGAAGTTGCCGATTGTGGGCACCTCAAGCATTTTTAATGAAAACCGATATCACATTCGTGATCAGTGACCCAAAAAACCTACTGGGGGTCGTTAAATATACAAGAAAAGATCTATTTAAAAATACCCAAAAATTAACCTGAAGTTGCCTAATGTGGGCAACTGAATCATTTTCGGTAAAAACCGATATCATATTCGTGTTCAGTGACCCAAAAAACCTATTGGGGGTCGTTAAAATTACTAAAAAAGATCTATTTAAAAATACCCAAAAATTAACCTGAAGTTGCCTATTGTGGGCAACTGGATCATTTTCAGTAAAAACCGATATCATATTCGTGTTCAGTGAGCCAAAAAACCTACTAGGGGTCGTTAAGTTTACAAAAAAAGATCAATTTAAATTTTAGGGCTTAAGGGGAGGGGGAAATTGGGGGTAATTTCACCCAATTTTCACCAGTGCAAGTTTATTCATTGTATACAATGTTCTTTAGGCCTATCTGAAGAGATTCCCATACGTTTCATCGTAAGTCAGCCAGGGTCGTGGTTTTCAGAGGTTTGGCCTTTTTTTACACCTAGGCCCCGACTATTATCAGTGCTGATAAATTCAGAGAGCACCAGCGTTGATTTGGAATTATTAATAATTTTTTATTTTTTTCACTCTTTCAAAAAAAAAAATAGGTTCCCGTATAGATAGAGGCTTTTAAATTACATGTCTATATTAAATTTCATGCTCTTACCTAATCTGAAGTAAGATTTTACTTACAACCCTTTTAAATGCCCCAAAAATAGAGATAAGGGGGGCAAAAGAGGGGCTAAAATAAAAATGACGGAAAAATCAATATAAAAAAAAAAAATGATACCAAAAAACATTTAAATTTACTTATTTGTGCAAAAAACTTACATTTTTACTTACTTACATTTTTTAGGTTTATGGGATATTTAATTGGATTTTAACCCTGATATTGCAACTAGGGGTAGTTTTTCCCAAAAACATCAAATATTGTTTTTTTAGTTCCAAATCGGTTCTAATAGGTAAATTTTACTAATAATTCCATTTTTTGAATTTGTTTTGAGCTAAAATGCTTCTGTGCTCTTAAAAATTACCCTTAAAAGGTAAATATAAGAATAGTAAATTCTATAGGTTCCATTTAGCCCTGATAAGCCCTATTTTTACGCTCACAGAAGCGTTTTAGCTCAAAACAAATTCAAAAAATGGAATCAGGAGTAAAATTTACCTATTAGAACCGATTTGGAACTAAAAAAACAATATTTGAAATTTTTGGGAAAAACTACCCCCAGTTGCAATATAAGAGTTGAAATTCAATTAAATATCTCATAAATCTATAAAATGTAAGCTTTTTGCACAAATAAGTAAATTTAAATGTTTTTTGGTATCATTTTTTTTTTTTATATTGATTTTTCCGTCATTTTTATTTTAGCCCCTTTTTCACCCCCCTTATCCCTATTTTTGGAGAATTTAAAAGCGTGGTAAGTAAAATCTGACTTCAGATTCAGTAAGAGCATGAAATTTTACGATAGACATGTAATTTAAAAGCCTCTATCTATACGGGAACCTATTTTTTTTTTGACTTTCCGTTTACGTCCGCTTGGGCGTAAATGGGTTAATTGAATTAATTGTAAAAAATTAAAAATTCTGCAAAATATTAATATTTACTGTTAATATATTTGTAAATTTAATTACATCTTTTTAATATTTTAAAATGTAAAGCATCATTTAAAAGCCTCACATAAATGAAATAAAGAATAAAATAGTCTTTGGCCCCGATACTTTATAGCACTTTTTTCTTTTGTATTAAAAAATTATGTTATATTCTTTTTTGTAAAGCGTTATACTCCACTCAATATGCGGGTTTTGTTGATATACTAGCCCTCACCAGGTTTGGTCTAGAATAGGTTTTTTGGGTCGTTGATCACGATTATTGAGGTAATTTCTATAGAAGATAAGGCTTTACTCCTAAATCAGCAATAACTAACCCCGAAAAAAGGTATTTTCGCTATATTCATTACTCTAGATGATTTAAGGGTGAATCTCGAGTTTATTTAATATAGGGCTCCGAAATTCGTAATCAGCGACCCAAGAAACCTAATTAGAACAAATCTGGTGAGAGCTAGTAACTATTCCCCCCCTCGCCCCACTGTAATTGAGTGTTACGACTATTAACATGGAACATGTTTATAGGGAGGGGGTACCTCAGAACTTGAAAATTAAGGGGGGGGGGTCAAATTTGTCCGGTTTAAGGGGGGGGGGGTCGAATGAGACTTAAAATAATTTCAATTTAGGGACTTTGAAAAATCTGGGCTTAGGGACTTGGAATAATTCGGTTTTAGGGACTTTGAATAATTTTGTTTTTTAAAAAAATTCATCTATCATGAAGTTATTTTTTTCACTTTATTATAAAGAACTAAGAACCGAAAATTCCAATTTTTTTCACTTCCTTTTGTAATTTACTTTAGTTGCTTTTAATATGAATCACTCGACATATCCTTATCATATTTTGCTAGTTGTAAATTGTTGTTTTGTCTTTTTCTTTTTGGCATGCTTGAATTTTCTGTATACAAATTTTTTATTTTTTAAGGAATCTTTTAATAAAAAATATATTAATAGTTACCGTAATTATAAATTATAAAATAATTATTTTTATTTTATATTTTATTTTACTCATTAATATATTTTAATCTTCACTCAGACTTCTCATTATTTATAATGACTTACTAGTAAATATTCTATTTTTACTGTCGACTATTTTTTTGGCTTCTTTAGTTTTTACTTTTTCTTATGAATTGTTTTATTTGAGGGGAATTTAAAACAAAACAAAAGAATAACCCAAAATTATTTAACTTTTAAAATCCTAAGACCCTATTACAGGTAGATATGAAATTTTGTTCAAATCATTTTTCTTTTTAATAAATAAAAATGCATACGTTTTTCCCAGCCCCTTTGTCATAAAAAATTACCTTAGAGCTTATTTTATTCTATCTTGATACAATTTTCTATAATCAATAAATATTAAATTCTTTAAGAATTAATTAAATAATTGATCTAAATTGCTTTTAATAAAATCAAAACTGCATCCAACAAAACTTATCTTTTTCTAATAAAAAAGTGCTGGTGAAAAGGGCAAATCAGTTTTTTTACAATTTTTATTTTGTCCAAAATTAAATTTTTATGGGTTTTATAAGGAATTTTGTTATTTTGTACTGAAAAAGGTCTGAAACAGTGAAAAACTTAAATCAGTATAGTTCACCGGGTCAAAGAATCCAAAAAACCTGATATAAATGGATTCAAGTGAGTTTGAAAATTTTTGAATTTTTATAAATTTTTGCTTTATTTGCATAAAACTGAATTGTTTAAAAATCCTTACAACCCAAGTTTTCTAAAAGCAAGTGCTGATGAAAAAGGCAAACAGAATTTTAAAAAAATTTTTATTTTTCCCAAAATCGAAAGGGGTATAATATGTGGAATAATGTCAAATTTTTTATTTTTTAAAATTTTTCGTTCTTTTGTGCTGTAAAAGGTTTGCAACAGTTAAAAACTTTATATATAAATGTTCAGCATTGTGTCAGAGAGCCAAGAAAATCTTATATAAAAATGGATTTAAGTGAGTTTTAAAATTTTTGAATATTTAGGAATTTTGGCTTTATTTGCATAAAACCATTTGAATTGGTTAAAATTCCTGGAAATTTATTTAGAAAACTTGAAATATTGAATTTCAGCACTTAAATTTTTTTTTACTTATTCTTATATCTCTAATTTAAAATTTTAAAAGGTAAAAAAATTTAATACAAGACTTAAAATTATTGAATTTATTAATTTTCCAGATGTTTGGACAAATTTACATAGTTTATAATATAAAATTTTTTTGCCTTATTACTAACCGCAACGATTCTGAACACAATATTTGTAGCAGCATTCCAAACCATCGGTACACTAAATATTAAAAAAAAAAAATAAATAATATTATTATTAATTATGTATTGAAAAAGAAAGCACTATAAATAAAATTGATTTTGAATTATTTAAGAACCGAGTTATTTAAAACTGTTTGCACCAAAAAAGTATAAATTAAATTAAATAGGTATTTCTGCTTATTATATATTCCTGCTTAATTTATATCAAAGTTATACTTACGTATGCCCCAGGTGATTTACAAGCATCTACTATTAAAACAGTATAAGTCAATAAAATTATTAAAAAGATCAAATAAATTATTTCCTTCATTATCAAACTTTTGTTTTATAATAAAATTTTAATTGTTTATCCAAAATCGCGGTTTTTAAACTAATAATTTTTTTGCTGATACATTCAATTTATATAGTAGCGTTTAATATAATATATGGCTGATTTTATATCGTTTTGATAAAGAACAATTAATCATCAATTTTCTGTTAGCTTATCAGTTTTTGAATTGATGCATTGTTTTTTTTTAATAATAATAATTGCTATTAAACCATTGCTAGTGACATGATGAATTGAAATTTAAAAACATAAAAAAACATAGAAAGTTCACAAAAATTATTTTTTTTCTTTTATAACAAAAAGCACCCTGGAAAAATTTTTATATGTTAAACTCGATCACTTTTAAAAGGTTTTTAGTGATAAAAATTTTTTTTAAAGTTGCAAGCTTAGCGGCTATTCCTATTTAAACTTTAGGTTTCAAAAATTACAAATTTTGAATTTTCCTGCGAAATGACGGCCAGTGATTGAAAATTGATTGAAAATCTAATTTTTTTATTTTTTTTTTCCAAATCCTGACTGAAAATTCAATTTCGTCATGAAATCTTACATTGAAAAAAATTTGATTTCATTACAAAATTTTAAAAAATGTGTCTGATAGGTTAATATTTATCAAACAACTTTTAAACTATTTAATTAAACTAGCATAAAAAATACTTTCAGATTCGAGAAATCATCTAATTTTAACATGTTTTAACGAAAAAAAGAAAAAAAATTTATTTTTAAGACCTCGACTGACTTTTTGTGCTATTTCTCCATGGAATTACCCTACAGTATTTATATTGCATTTTTGATTAATTCCAATTAAATGAACTAAAGTAATTCAATTTTGGGGTTTCCCTGGTTATTCATAAGATTAAGTTAATAAATAAATAATAAAGAAATTAATTGATTAACCCTTGATTAATTTCATGAATATGCAATAATTTAACGACTTTAAGAAAAATTTTAAGATACCCATTAATTAATAAATATAAGTATAAATAAATTATTTATATAATTGTTTTCTGTTCTTAATCATTTTTTGTTATTATTTACCGAATAATAATAAATGAAATTTTTTTAAATTAAAAGAACTATTTTTAAATCATTAAATAAATAGAAACAAAATATAATTTTTGGTTAAGTTTTCACACACAACCCTTAAAAATACCCTAAAAACGGGGGTGAAAGGGGTAGGTGAGGCATTATTAGGAAATGTTTAGAAAAATCAGTGAAAAAGGTATCCAATTTTATTGAAAAATGTTTGAAAATAATATTTTTTATGTAAATTTAAGTAAACTTCGTATACATTCAGGTCTTTTGCTTACATTTTGGCCCTATTTACAACCCTTAAAAGGTGGATAGGGGTGGTACTCCAGTCCAAATACGGGTTTGGTTGTATTATCACTGGCGAACACCAGATTTGTTCTACTATAGGTTTTTTGGCTCGCTGAACACAAAAATCGGAGTCATTTGGCAGCGAAATTGGGGTTTCACCCTCAAATTTGCACCATACGGGTTTTTTGGGTCGCTAATCAATAATTTCGACTTCTTTTTCATAAATTATTAAAATTTCACCCCTAAATTGGTTAAAACTACCCTCGAAAAGGGGGTGTTTTTGCTATTTTCTTACTTTTAGCATCCAGGATATGCCCATATAGGTTTTTTGGGTCGCTAATCTAGAATTTCTATTCCTTTTTTATAAATATTTAATATTTCATCCTTAAAATAGCTAGAACTACCCCTAAAAGGGGTGTTTTTTCTATTTTTGCACTTTGAGCGTCCAAAGTACGTTCTTTTACGTTTTTTGGGACGCTAATCAAGAATTTCAACTTCATTTTAATAAATAATCAATACTTCACCCTTAAAGCAGCTAAAACTACCCCAAAATTGGGTTTTTTTGTTATTTTTGCACTTTGAGCGTCCAGGATATACCCATATTAGGGGTATTTTTAGCTATTTGATGGGTGAAATATTGATTATTTTTGAAAAAGAAGCCGAAATTCTTGATTAGTGACCCAAAAAACGTAAAAGAACGTACTTTGGACGCTCAAAGTGCAAAAATAGCAAAAACACCCCTTTTAGGGGTAGTTCTAGCTATTTTAAGGGTGAAATATTAAATATTTATGAATCGAAATTCTTGATTAGCGACCAAAGAAACCTATATGGGCATATCCTGGATGCTAAAAGTACGAAAATAGCAAAAACACCCCATTTTCGAGGAAAGTTTTAAACAATTTAGGGGTGAAATTTAAATAATTTATGAAAAGGAAGTCGAAATTATTGATCAGTGACCCAAGAATATGTAAAAAAAAAACCCTTTGTGGGGGTAGTTTTTGCAAATTTAAGGGTGAAGCCCCAATTTCTCTGCCAAACGACTCCGATTTTCGTGTTCAGCGAGCCAAAAAACCTATAGTAGAACAAATCTGGTGTTCGCCAGTGATAATACAACCAAACCCGTATTTGGACTGGAGTACCACCCCTATCCACCTTTTAAGGGTTGTAAATAGGGCCAAAATGTATAAGACC
This sequence comes from Anagrus nilaparvatae, assembly GCA_022575985.1. Lineage (NCBI taxonomy): Eukaryota > Metazoa > Arthropoda > Insecta > Hymenoptera > Mymaridae > Anagrus > Anagrus nilaparvatae. The sequence continues at coordinate 5,756,393 of JAKSXM010000238.1, read as the reverse complement.
TGAATGTATACGAAGTTTACTTAAATTTACATAAAAAATATTATTTTCAAACATTTTTCAATAAAATTGGATACCTTTTTCATTGATTTTTCCAAACATTTCCTAATAATGCCTGACCTATCCCTTTTACCCCCGTTTTTAGGGTATTTTTAAGGGTTGTAGGTGAAAAATAATGTCAGATTCTGAAAGAGCGTGAAATATTACTATTAGTAAAAACTTTTAAGCCAATTATCTATAAGGAAATATACTTATTTTTGCTCATTTCCATGTCATCGAATTGTTTTGATCAATGGTTATCTTTCTCGTAATTATGCCTTATCTTATTTTCAACAGGATTTACCTATTTTAGTATATATGAAATGAAATTGTAAAAATTATTATCAGATAAAAAAACTCATTCGATCAAGCAACTTAAAATATCTTTGAAGAAAATTTAAGGTTTGATAAATTAATTTTTTTAGTCTTTTTGTTAATTGCAATGTCTTACATTATTTCAATAGAAGCCTGTGGATCTTTTGGAGATTACGTAAATATTATTTGAATACACAATTATATAAATAGTTCAGCAGAAATGGATTTTTAAAAAGTTTCGGGCTAGGCATAAATATTTTCAAGCAGTACCAAATTAATTAAATTAAAACACCAAAAATAAGATTATATTAAAACAAGCTTGGGTATACTACTAGACAGTACTCTTGTATGGAAACCTAAAATTCAGTAGTTTAGTAAAAAAGGGAATAGAGTACTCTACTGTTTAAAAATCATCAAACTCTGTGCTTCACAAGTAAACCACCTGTTTTTAATTTTTAGGTGTGTATAATTAATGGACGACTCCCAATAGATAATAAAAATATAATTAAAAAAAAAATATTTTAAAATAGTTTAAAAGCTCTTGCCAAGTATACACCAAACTTGAGAATGAAAATTCATACAAGGAAGTATATACTATAATTGTAGATCTTGTGCTGATTTCTAAGTTACCTATTATGGGATACAGCATCTATGACCAGTAAATAATGAAAGAAGTTATTGTGCATTTCAGTTACTTTTGTTTTGAATACATATTTAATTTTAATCACTATTTAATTAAAAGGGGCCACAGAACCAAAAAAATGGACTAGTTTGATGTGTTTTTTTATTGCGGAGGGCATGAGACTTATTTTTTTTAAATTTAATCAATAAATTTTATTAAAAATCAAAAAAACTGATTTACAAATTTTTTTGGTTCTGTGTCCCCTTAATTCAAGTTGAAAGAAGTAATGAATTGAAATACTGAAAAAAAAATTATAAAAAACCTTAAAATTGCGAAGGATTTTACTTAAAAAACTTGAAATATTAAAGTTCAGGACTTAAATTTTTTTTACTTATTCTTATCTCTAATTTAAAGTTTGGAAAGGTAAAAAATTTCATATACAAGATTTCAAATTATTAAATTTATTATTTTTCCAGATGTCTTGACAAATTTACATAGTTTGTAAAATATATATTTTTTGCCTTATTATCAAGTGCATTGGTGATTTAAACAAACACGACTGCAGCAGTCTTGGCCACGTTTACACTAAAAATTAAAAAAAAAACAATAATAATTAATAATTAATTTCGTATTGAAAAAAAAACGTACTTTAAATAAAATATCAAAACTTTTAAAAGTTGCGCGTCATATAGTTTTTAAAGGAAATTTATTTATTTTTTATTTTTACAAGCTTTGAAAATTTTTTGGAGGTCAGAGAAAAGGTTATCCACTTTCTTTATTACAATTTAAAAAGTTTTTATGCCAAAATATTCTAAATTAAATAAAGAAAGTGGGAAAACTTTCCGCTGCTCCTAAAAAAAATTCCAAAATCCATAAAAATAAAAAATAAGTAAAAACATAATGGCGCGCACCCAGTACACTTAATATTTATTCTAGTACAAAAAATTAAATTTATAATGAGGTTTATGATAAACAGATAAATTAAATTTTTTTTTTTAATTTTTTATATAATATAGATTTAAAGAAAATAATTTTAAAATATAAGAAAAAGAATATTAGAAGTTGAGCCACCATTCAATTGTAAGCACGATCGAGCATAGCGAACGAGGGGTTTATCACCAAAGTAGTCCGAGGGTAATTTTTCAGTTATGTTTTTTAATTTTTAGTAGTGTTAGGTAGTGTTTAGAAATAAACGAAAAATAAAAACAAAGTAGTGGCTGGTAGTGTTCAGGTAATGTTTAGTAATGCCTTGTAGTACTCATTGTATATGCGCGTGGTATTAAGCGCGTTAGACAGACGACTGACGGCCCAGCGGTTCTCAAAAAATATAAATATATAATAAATACTATAAAATATATTTAATAAATGAGTAATAAGATTTAAAATAAGAAATGCCAATTGCTGTATAAATTGACTTTTGGATTTAACGATTCGGAGCGATTGAATTTAATCGTTCTGAATGGTAAGTATAATTTTTAATCGTGAGCAATGGTTTTTTTAAAATTTCTTTATAAAAAAGTTTTCCGAGTCAAAAAAAAGGCTAATTATATGTGAAACTCGTAATAAGGTCTAGAAAAACAAATTTCCCAAATTATTTTCCGATTTTCCAATATGGCGGACCAAAAAACGCCAAGAAAGGAACTCTCCACATTATACCTGGGGGTTTTTGAGGTTAAGAAGAATGCTTTTATTGATGAAAATTTTCATTTTTTTGCCTCAACATATTTTGCGATTTTCCAATATGGCGGTCCAAAAAACAACAAAAACGGAACTTTCTACATTACCTGGGGGTTTTCGAGGTTGAGAAAAACGTTTTTATTGACGAAAATTTTAATTTTTTCACCCCAACATATTTTCCGATTTTCTAATATGGCGTACCAAAAACAATCAAATATAGAACTTTCGACATTACCTGGGTGTTTTAGAGGTTGAGAAAAACGTTTTTATTGTAGAAAATTTTCATATTTTCGCCTCTACATATTTTCCGATTTTCTAAGATGACAGACCAAAAAAACATCAAAAATGTCAATACTGTCATGCTCATACGGAGATCTTTAAAACGTCCACCATATTTTTTACTTGTAATTTAAATCCAAATTAATAGCGAAAATTAAAATAACATATAAAAAATATATGTCATTTATTATTTTTAAAAGCGTTTTTCACAACCTTGAAAGCCACTGGGTAATGCAGAAAATTTTCTTTTTTGATATTTTTTGGGGTAACATCTTAGAAAATAAGAACATACGTAAGGATGAAAAATCAAAAATTTACATTATAAAAAACGTTTTTCTCAACCTCGAAAACCCACAGGTAATGTAGAGAGTTCCTTTCTTGGCGTTTTTTGGCCCACCACATTGGAAAATCGGAAAATAATTTGGGAAATTTGTTTTTTTAGACCTTATTACGATTTTCACATATAATTAGCCTTTATTTGACGCGGAAAACTTTTTTATAAAGAAATTTTAAAAAACCATTGCTCACGATTAAAAATTATACTTACCATTCAAAACGATTAAATTCAATCGCTCCGAATCGTAAAATACAAAAGTCAATTTATACGATTGGCATTTCAATCGTTTTGAATGGTTTTGTTCCTTCAGGGTAGCGAACCAGATTTTCCGAAATTCTGAAGAAAAAAAAATTTTGGTAAGAGTTTAAACCAATTGTGAGGGGCTGACTTCGAGTTTTGTTCTACTATTTGTTCTACTATTGGTTTTTTGGGTCGCTGAACACCAAAATCGGAGTCATTTGGCAGAGAAATTGGGGCTTCACCCATAAAAACTACCTCCAAAAAGGGTTTTTTTACATATTTGCACTTTGAGCATTCAGATTTTCACCATACGGGTTTTTGGGTCACTGATTAATAATTTCGACTTCTTTTTCATAAATAATTAAAATTTCACCCCTGAATTGGCTAAAACTACCCACTAAAAGGGGTGTTTTTGCTATTTCCGTACTTTTAGCATTCAGTATATGCCCATATAGGTTTTTTGGGTCGCTAATCAAGAAGTTCCACGAATCAAGAATTCCGACTTCTGTTTCATAAATAATTAAAATTTCACCCCTGAATTGGCTAAAACTACCCACGAAAAGGGGGTTTTTTGCTATTTTCGTACTTTTAGCATCCAGGATATGCCCATATATAGGTTTTTGGGTTGCTAAAAAAGAATTTCGACTCCTTTTTCATAAATAATTAAAATTTAAAACCTAAATTGCGTAAAACTACACTAAAAGGGGTGTTTTTGCAATTTTTGCGCTTTGAGCTTCTTAAGTACGTGGTTAAATTTTAATTCTTTATGAAAAAGAAGTCGCACACCTTTTAGGAGTAATTTTAGCTATTTAAAAGGTGAAATATTGATAATTTATGAAAAAGGAGGCGAAATTCTTTTTTAGCGACCCAAAAACCTATATATGGGCATATCCTGGATGCTAAAAGTACGAAAATAGCAAAAAAACCCCCTTTTCGTGGGTAGTTTTAGCCAATTCAGGGATGAAATTTTAATTATTTATGAAAAAAAAACCTATATATGGGCATATCCTGGATGCTAAAAGTACGAAAATAGCAAAAAAAAAACCCTTTTCGTGGGTAGTTTTAGCCAATTCAGGGATGAAATTTTAATTATTTATGAAAAAGAAATCGTAATTATTGATCAGTGACCCAAAAACCCGTATGGTGAAAATCTGAGTGCTCAAAGTGCGAATATGTAAAAACATCCTTTTTGGAGGTAGTTTTTAAGGGTGAAGCCCCAATTTCTCTGCCAAATGACTCTGATTTTGGTGTTCAGCGACCCAAAAAACCAATAGTAGAACAAATCTGGTGTTCGTCAGTGATAATACAACCAAACCCGTATTTTGACTGGAGTACTACCCCTATCCACCTTTTAAGGGTTGTAAATAGGGCCAAAATGAATGAGACCTCAATGTATACGAAGTTTACTTAAATTTACATAAAAAATATTATTTTCAAACATTTTTTAATAAAATTGGATATTTTGCTCATTGATTTATCCAAACATTTCCTAATAATGCCTGACCCACCCCTTTCACTCCCGTTTTTAGGGTATTTTTAAGGATTGTAGGTGAAAACTAATGTCAGATTCTGAAAGAGAATGAAATTTTACGACTAGCATAAACTTTTTAGCCACTTATCTATAAGGGAATATACTTATTTTTGCTCATTTCCAAAACTCTCCGCCCCGGCGTTAATGAGTTAAGTCCTGTTTTCACGCCATATACCTATATTTCTGAAGCTCAAAAAACAAAGTAAACATAAAAATTTTAGAGTTATGAATTTTGTTTTCTTCATATTCATACTTTTACGAAATGTATAAAATTTTTTCGAGATATGGGTCTGTTGTAAAATTTTCCAAAAAATCAGAAAATTAAGACACAATCTTGATTTGGTGTCAGTAAAAAATTCCCAGAAACCATGGCTAGTATCTGCCCAAAAAACCCTTTAACTCAGTAAAATGGCGGTTTTGGGTTGTATAGTTACTGGCTAAGTTACGGAATTTGAAGATCCTGTCTACCAAAATTTGGCACTTCGCCTTTAAATTTGCAAAAACGTTAAATACTTAAAAAATAACCTTTTCAGAGATAGTTTTTGATAATTTAAGGGTGAAGTGCCTATTTTTAGGAGCAAGTTTAGGAGGCAGGACCCCTAAATTTGCGATGGTGTATTTAAATTTTAAAAATTTTGTCGCTTACCCCAAAAAAAGGTTGGTCGCCATTTTTAACATATTTGAAAAAAGTATAATTTTGTATTTCAGTAAATCTCATTTTATGTGTCAGCTTTTTCTGAGAAAAAATTTCTTATTTTCATAAAAAGAAATTCCTCAAAATTCATAAAAGTTTAAAAGGCGAAATATTATTTTTTTAAGATAATAATAATATAATAATATAATAATATATATTTCATTATGTCGCTTTAATTACAATGTAATGAAGTTATTATATTTATTTTTTGAGAACCGCTGTTCGTCTCACGCGCTTGATAACGCGCGCATACTCAATAAATACTACCTGGCATTAACCAAGGCATTACCAAACACTACCGAACACTACTAAATTTTTATTTTCAACATATTACTAAGCATTACCATAACATTACTAAACACTACTGAATATTACAAGGTAGTGTTTAAGTAGTGTTTAAGTAGTGTTTTTCTATTTTTTAAAACATTACTTGGTGATAAACCCCTCGATAGCGAACGAATAAAAATTATATTTGGAAAATTTTTTAATTAACGGTACTACTTGTATTAAAATAGAATTTTACATTGTTAAAATAAATATGAAATCGCATGTTACAAACTTTATTGATTCTGAATTATTTAAAAACCGAGTTATTTAAAAATCTTATAGCACTGTTTGTACCAAAAAAGTATAAATTAAATCATAAGGAATTCCTGCTTATTTCATTATTAATAAAACCATTAATTTATATCAAAGTTATGCTTACATGTACCCAATGGCCTGAACAAGCCTCTGTCGAAATAGTATAAGTCAATAAAATTAATAAAAAGATCAAATAAATTATTTCCTTCATTATCAAACTTTTGTTTGGTAATAAAATTTTAATTTTTTATCAAAAATCGCGGTTTTTAAACTAATGATTTTTTTGCTGATACATTCAATTTATATAGTAGCGTTTAATATAATATATGGTTTATTTCATATCGTTTTGATAGAGAACAATTTATCATCAATTTTCTGTTAGCTTATCAGTTTTTGAATTGATACATTGTTTTTTTTTAATAATAATTGCTATTAAACCATTGCTAGTGACATGATGAATTGAAATTTAAAAACATAAAAAAACATAGAAAGTTCACAAAAATTATTTTTTTTCTTTTATAACAAAAAGTACCCTAGAAAAATTTTTATATGTTAAACTTGATCACTTTTATAAGGTTTTTAAAGATAAAAATTTTTTTTAAAGTTGCAAGCTTAGCGGCTATATATTCCTATTTAAACTTTAGGTTTCAAAAATTACAAATTTTGAATTTTCCTTCGAAATGACGGCCAGTGATTGAAAATTGATTGAAAATCTATTTTTTTGATTTATTTTTTTCCAAATCCTGTCTGAAAATTCAATTTCGTCATTAAATCTTACATTGAAAAAAATTTTTTTTTTTTTTTTTTTTTAAAGATTTCATTACAAATTTTTAAAAACGGTGTCTGATAGGTATATTTATTTGTTCAACAAGAGAAAAAAAATAGGATTTGGCTTTCAATGCAGTTGTATGCACGAGTGAGCGTAGTGAACGAGTGCAGACAGCATTGAAAGTAAAATTTCCTACATTTTTTCCAGTGTTCAACACATAGTTTTTCATTAAAACCGAAAAAAGATCGCCCGAAAGTAAGAAAGTAGATCTTTTTTGCAGCGTGTAATGAAAAATATTTATCATACAACTTTAAAACTAGCATAAAAAATACTTTCAGATTCGAGAAATCATCTAATTTTAACATGTTTTAACGAAAAAAAGAAAAAAAATTTATTTTTAAGACCTCGACTGACTTTTTGTGCGATTTCTCCATGGAATAATTACCCTACAGTATTTATATTGCATTTTTGATTAATTCCAATTAAATGAACTAAAGTAATTAAATTTTTGGGTTTCCCTGGTTATTCATAAGATAAAATTAATTAATAAATAATAAAGAATTTAATTGATTAACACTTGATTAATTTCATGAATATGTAATAATTTAACGACTTTAAGAAAAATTTTAAGATACCCATTAATTAATAAATATAAGTATAAATAAATTATTTATATAATTGTTGTCCGTTGTTAATCGTTTTTTGTTATTATTTACCGAATAATAATAAATGAAATTTTTTTAATTTAAAAGAACTATTTAAATCATTAAATAAATAGAAATAAAATATAATTTTTGGTTAAGTTATTTAAAAAAAAAAATTTTGGAAAAAAAATTTCCTACGAAAGTAATATTGGTGAAATTCTTAACTCATTAACGCCGGGACGAGAAGTTTTGGAAATGAGTATATTCCCTTATAGATAAGTGGCTAAAAAGTTCATCTTTTTCATGCTCTTTCAGAATCTGACATTAGTTTTCACCAACAACTGTTAAAAAAACCCTACAAACGGGGGTGAAAGGGGTAGGTCCAGCATCATTAGGAAATGTTTGGAAAAATCAATGAAAAAGGTATTCAATTTTATTGAAAAATGTTTGAAAATAATATGTGTTTTTTGGGTCGCTGATCAATAATTTCGACTTCTTTTTCATATATTATTAAAATTTCACCCCTAAATTGGTTAAAACTACCCTCGAAAAGGGGGTTTTGCTATTTTCGTACTTTTAGCATCCAGGATATGCAAATATAGGTTTTATGGGTCGCTAATCTAGAATTTCTATTCCTTTTTCATAAATATTAAATATTTCACCCTTGAAATAGCAAGACCTACTCCTAAAAGGGGTATTTAAAATAGCTAGAACTACCCCTAAAATGGGTGTTTTTGCTATTTTTGCACTTTGAGCGTCCAAAGTACGTTCTTTAACGTTTTTTGGACTGCTAATCAAGAATTTCAACTTCATTTTCATAAATAATCAATACTTCACCCTTAAAGCAGCTAAAACTATCCCAAAATGTGGTGTTTTTGTTATTTTCGCACTTTTAGCGTCCAGGATATACATATATTAGGTGTATTTTAAGCTATTTGAAGGGTGAAATATTGATTATTTTTGAAAAAGAAGCCGAAATTCTTGATTAGCGGCCCAAAAAACGTATAAGAATGTACTTTGGACGCTCTAAGTGCAAAAATAGTAAAAACACCCCTTTCAGGGGTAATTCTAGCTATTTTAAGGTTGAAATATTAAATATTTATGAAAAAGAAATCGAAATTCTTGTTTAGCGACCAAAAAAACCTATATATGGGCATATCCTGGATGCTAAAAGTACGAAAATAGCAAAAACACCCCCTTTTCGAGGGTAGTTTTAACCAATTTAGCTGAAATTTTAATTATTTATGAAAAAGAAGTCGAAATTATTGATTAGCGACCCAAAAAACACGTATGGTGCAAATTTGAGTGCTCAAAGTGCGAATATGTAAAAAAATTCCCTTTTTGGGGGTAGTTTTTGCAAATTTAAGGGAGAAGCCTCAATTTCTCTGCGAAATGAATGACTCCGATTTTCGTGTTCAGCGAGCCAAAAAACCTATACTAGAACAAATCTGGTGTACGCTAGTGATAATACAACCAAACCCGTACTTTGACTGGATTACCACCCCTATCCACCTTTTAAGGGTTGTAAATAGGGCCAAAATGTATAAGACCTCAATGTATACGAAGTTTACTTAAATTTACATAAAAAATATTATTTTCAAACATTTTTCAATAAAATTGGATACCTTTTTCATTGACTTTTTCCAAACATTTCCTAATAATGCCGGACATACCCCTTTCACTCCCGTTTTTAGGGTATTAGGGTATATGGTATTAGGTGAAAGGGTTGTAGGAGAAAACTAATGTTAGATTCTGAAAGAGCATAAAATTGAGCTATAAATATGAACTTTTTAGCCACTTATCTATAAGGGAATATACTTATTTTTGATCATTTCCAAAACTCTCCGCCCTGGCGTTAATGAGTTTAGTAGGATCTTGCGTAGGATCCTACGTAATTTTTTTAGCCTCGATGTCATCGCATTGTTTTTATCTATGGTTATCTTTCTCGTATTTATGCCTTATCTTATTTTCAACGGGATTTACCTATTTTAGTATAAATGAAATGAAATTGTAAAAATTTTTATCAGATAAAAAAACTCATTCGATCAAGCAACTTAAAATATCTTTGAAGAAAAACTTAAGGTTTGATAAATTAATTTGTTTAGTTTTTTTGTTAATTGCAATGACTTACATTATTTCAATAGAAGCTTGTGGACCTTTTGGAGATTACGTAAATATTATTTGAATACAATTATATAAATAGTTCAGCAGAAATGGATTTTTAAAAAATTTCGGGCTAGGCATAAATATTTTCAAGAAGTACCAAATTAATTAAATTAAAACACCAAAAATAAGATTATATTAAAACAAGCTTGGGTATACTACTAGACAGTACTCTTGTATGGAAACCTAAAATTCAGTAAATAACTAAAAAAGGGAAAAGAGTGCTCTACTGTTTAAAAATCATCAAACTCTGTGCTTCACAAGTGAGCCACCTGTTTTTAATTTTTAGGTGTGTATAATTAATGGACGACTCCCAATAGATAATAAAAATATAATTAAAAAAAAAATATTTTTAAATAGTTTAAAAGCTCTTGCCAAGTATACACCAAATTTGAGAATGAAAATTCATACAAGGAAGTATATACTATAATTGTAGATCTTGTGCTGATACCTTAAATTTCTAAGTTACCTATTTTGGGATACGGCATCTGTGACCAATAAATAATGAAAGAAGTTATTGTGCATTTCACTTACTTTTGTTTTGAATACATATTTAATTTTAATCACTATTTAATTAATTCAAGTTGAAAGAAGTAATGAATTGAAATACTGAAAAAAAAATTACATAGAACCTTAAAATTGCGAAGGATTTTACTTAAAAAACTTGAAATATTAAAGTTCAAGACTTAAATTTTTTTTACTTATTCTTATCTCTAATTTAAATTTTGGAAAGGTAAAAAATTTCATATACAAGATTTCAAATTATTAAATTTATTATTTTTCCAGATGTTTTGACAAATTTACATAGTTTGTAAAATATATATTTTTTGCCTTATTATCCAGTGCATCGATGATTTATACAAATATTACTGCAGCAGTCTAAGCCACGGGTACACTAAAAATTAAAAAAAAAAACAATAATAATTAATAATTAATTTCGTATTGAAAAAAGAACGTACTTTAAATAAAATATCAAAACTTTAATGGTCGTTGCGCCAAATATTGTTTTTAAAAGAAATTTATTTATTTTTTATTTTTTAGCAAGGGAAAACTTTCCTCTGCTCCGGAAAAAATTTTCAAATTCCATAAAAATAAAAAATAAGTAAAAACAAAATGGCGCGCACGCAGTACTCTTAACATTTATTCTTGTGCAAAAATTAAATTTATGAGGTTTATGATGAACAGATAAATTACATTTTATTTTAATAACTTAAAATTTACTCTTAGCTTTAATAAAAAAATATAATAGATAAATTTTAAATCTTCTTAATTTTAATTTGTAAACAAGCGATTTGATTGGCTCATAAACTGTCAACAACATAGCAGCTTCCGTAAATCCAGTAACTTTTTATATAATAGATTTAAAGAAAATAATTTTAAAATATTTATTTTTTTAACAAGAAAAAAAATATTAGAAGTTGAGTCTCCATTCAATTGTAAGCACGATCGAGCATAGCGAACGAATAAAAATTATATTTGGAAAATTTTTTAATTAACGGTACCACTTGTATCAAAATAGAATTTTACATTGCTAAAACAAATATAAAATCGTATTACAAGCTTTATTGATTTTGAATCATTTAAGAACCGAGTTTATTAAAAATCTTATAGCACTGTTTGCACCAAAAAAGTATAAATTAAATAATAAGGGATTCTTGCTTATTTCATTATTTATAAGACCATTAATTTATATCAAAGTTATGCTTACATGTGCCCAAGCGCCTGAGCAAGCCTCTGTCGAAATAGTATATGTCAATAAAATTAATAAACAGATCAAATAAATTATTTCCTTCATTATCAAACTTTTTTAGGAGAAAATTTTAATTATGTAATTTATCCAGAATTGCAGTTTTTAAACTAATAATATTTTGGTCAGTTCATTCAGTTTATATAGATTTTAATATAATATATGGTTTATTTCATATCGTTTTGATAGAGAACAATTTATCATCAAAAAGTTAGCTTATATGTATCAAGTTGACTTTTTTTCAGATGTCCTAAAAATTAATTTAAAATTACAAATTTAAGTTTTGGTTAAAAATTACAAATTAAAACTTTAAAGACAATAAGTTTTTGTATTGATATTTTGGTTAAAATAATAATTTTTAATATATTAATAAGTGACGTACTATAACTCCACAAACGTTCAAAAATTTTTAATATTACTTATTTGATAGCACCTTTTTCCCCAAATTTGGTAAATTTTTTTAGAATTCAAGTTAGTTTTTATATACGTATTGAACTGGGTTGGCCTATATACATAAAATATACATCTTAACGAATACGAATAATAAAAATTAAAAAAAATAAACATGATTAATATCAAAAACAAATCATAAATTTGATCTAATCTAATACATTTTGCAATAAGTGTTTTTAAAAAAGTTGGTATAAGATTTAAATAATTGACAAAGAACAAAATAAAGGATTAAAATAACTTTAAAGTATAGGAAAAGTATTGAGTGAATATGGGTGTTTCAAGTAATGCCGTTTTAGATCCTAACTAAGGTCTCATGCTCCTTATTACAAATTACAAGAAAAATTAATGAATGTTAGAAAATATTGAAGATATCGTATTTTAAAAATTAAATACATTTTTTTTTTTACATTTTTTACAGTGTAAAGTTTTTTAAAACATTAAGTAATAAATTTGAAAATTTTCTTTATTATTATTAGGTAAATAAAAATAAAGACGATCAAAAATGGAACAAATTTAGAAATAATTTATTTATTTCGACGTTTCGAAAGCTCAGGCTTTCATTATCAAGAAAATCTGTAAAAATTATAGTTATAATTTTATAAGATATTGTTTCTATTTATACAGAATATTTTTTAAAAATTTTTTAATTTTTACTTACATAACTTTTATAGAAAATAAGTAACCAAACTATGAAATCACATAATATATAAAAATATATAAAAAATAGTATACGTTATAAAACAGAGTCGACCGATATTTGTTTATATTATAATAAGTTTATGAAAGTCTTTTCCAAAAAAATTTTTTACCCCTCTCCCACGTAAATACGTTATAATTTCTAAAAATAAAAATAAAATAAAATAATTTCTTCAAATGGATCAGTTAAAAAACAGTCCTCCAGCCACATTCATAAACTTATTATAATATAAACAAATATCGGTCGACTCTGTTTTATAACGTATACTATTTTTTATATATTTTTATATATTATGTGATTTCATAGTTTGGTTACTTATTTTCTATAAAAGTTATGTAAGTAAAAATTAAAAAATTTTTAAAAAATATTCTGTATAAATAGAAACAATTTCTTATAAAATTATAACTATAATTTTTACAGATTTTCTTGATAATGAAAGCCTGAGCTTTCGAAACGTCGAAATAAATAAATTATTTCTAAATTTGTTCCATTTTTGATCGTCTTTATTTTTATTTACCTAATAATAATAAAGAAAATTTTCAAATTTTTGTATTGGAACGTGCAAGTATATATACTTGTTTAATAAAATAATTAAGTAATAAAAATAGGTAATTAAACATTAATCTAATGGAAAGTCATCTTTTGACCAGGAGAAAATGAAACTATAAATTGCATGATAATCAAAAACCTACACTGTAAAAAATAACTTTCTTAAATTAACAAAAAAAATAGAATATTTTCGAAAAATTAGTGAATTTTCAAATAATTTTGTAAATATTCGATAAAAATCGTAAATTTACTAAATTTTGTATATTATCGAAAAATTTGAAAATTCTCGATTTTTTTTTGTGATTTTACGAAAAAAGTTGTAAATTCACAACTACTTTTCATAAATTTACAACTATTTTTTGTAAATTTTCGAAAAAAAATCGTAAATTTTCAATTTTTCTTGCGAATTCACAAAAAAAAATCGAGAATACTCGAATTTTTTGTTAATATACTAACTTTAGTAAAATTACGATTTTTATCAAATAATTACAAATTTTTTCGAAAATTTTCTAATTTTTCGTAAATGTTCTAATTTTTTTGTTAATATAAGAAAGTTACTTTTTTACAGTGTAGATATACCCATAATTAAGATTTAATTAATTTGTTTTTATAGAGAATCCTTAACTAATATATATATATATATCATTTCAATAAATTTGTCAATTTGTAACAAAGAAATTCTTTTTTACCAATCATAAATTTTAAGTATCCATAAAAGGTTAAAAAAAAAATTAATGCTATACTTTGAAGTTGATCTGGATTGGCCTATGTATATTTACTAAAATATCAAAAGCGAATAATTATATCTGATTTAATCTAAGAATTTTTGCAATAAGTGTTTTTTAAAAAAGTATTAAGTTTTAATATTTGATAAGAACATAAAAATAATATCTTAAAAGTACACGTGCATTCTGAAACGTTCAGTTTAATTGAAATATTCCCAATCTTAAAGTTAATCTAATAATAATCAGTATAGAAGTCGAACATGTTAGATATATGCCCTTTTTTTCTAATCTTTGTGTCAGGCTAAGTTTATGTGGAACGCAAGTTTTTCGATTCCACAATTCAAAATTTTTTAATTATGACTCTAAAAACTTTGCATTTATACCGAATAACTGTATTTTATGGCTGTTTTAAAGATTTTTTTAAGCCATTTTTTAAACAAAGTACTAAAGTTTCATAATCAGAATACCAAAAAACACACGCTTTACCATTGTTATAACAATGGCAAAATAAAGAAAAGACTCCAATGCATCCTAACCTTTAAAAATTAATAATAAAATTGGATATGGTGCACAGTGTTTTTTTTAAGGAAATTTTAGAACTGCACAAATCACAAAAAGGGGAGGGGGAATGGGGAAAAAGGGGGGAATACTAATTTTGCCTATTTATCATCAAGTTATGATTCTACGATGAGAGAATCGGTGATGAAACTTTGCGGGTAACGAGGATTAAACGGTGTATTTTATACAAAAAAAATGAGACCAATTGGAAGTATTTTGCGAGGTTTATTTCTATGCTAGTTAAAAAAACACAAAAATATTATAATTTACCTTTCTTGAGGTTCAGAAAAGTTCTTTCTACACTTGACAGTCATTTAACTCAAAAAAATGCTAAATTTGGAAAATCAAACTAAAATATTTGGCCCATTACTTTGAATCCGTCAAGAATAAATAAAAATAACCAATTTCATCGTTTTTAGTGACCCAAAAAACATGCAGAATGCTCTTTTAAAATAATTTCTAAACATTTTTTAGTCCGCAACAAGTTTTTGACGTCAAAAACTGTCCAATTTTTGATATTTTTACCACTGAATTTAGCTCATAACTTTTTGCCTTAAAAAAATAATTCAAAATAACTGATTCCATCGTTTTTAGCGACCGAAAAAAATACGAAATACCCCCCGAAATTTTATTTTTATGTTGCCTTTTAAGTTTAGTAGCTTTAGTCCCTCCCGACGTTCCTGAGCCCATTTTCAAAAATCGAAAATGCTTTGGCGCTGTCCAACGACTAAATATATTTAGATGCGGTTTACGTAGAACTTATTTTTTCATTAAATGACATCCAAAAACGCTTGAGCAACTTAAAAAATCGAAAAGTCGATTTTTTTTTTGGCAGTCTAGAAAGTATATATAAAAAAATAATTTTCCCCAGTTTTTAGCTTTTTAGTGCCAATCCTCTATATTTAAAACGATTTTTGTTTTTTTTAATTTTTTAAATTTTTAATTTTTGAGAAATTTGTGTTCATTAATTCTTCTCGCAAACGCGTACTTTACAGTAAAACTTGTTTAAATAAAATAAAAAGACGATTAAAAATTTTTTGGAAACTTTGGGGTTATACAAAATTTTTGAGGCCTATAGAACTCGTTTCTTTTAAAAATTAGAATTTTGGAAGCATTTTAGAATAAAAAATATTTTGTATAAAAAATCAAAAAAATTTATATTTTAGGACTGCACAAACTAGGTTTTAGTACTGCACAAATTTTTTCAGAACTGCACTTTTTGTGTAGAACTGCACGTTAAAAAAATCACTGATGGTGCATAGAAAAGACAAAAATTAAAATTCCGGAAAGTTTTGGAAAATTGTATTTATGAATTTGAAAAAAAATTTTAAATTTTGGCTAGTCCAGAAAAACGGGAAATAAATCATTTATTCAGAAAAGAGTGGTGCATGAAAGCAGTTTATTGGACCAAACAACTTTTTCATAGGAGTCAGAGCAGTTTAGCTGCAGTATTAACCAGTTTTTGAAGTACCAGAACCTTACTAATTATGTTATCTAGTTGTATTTTTTAAGACCAAATACCCATTATTGACCATGCTCTTCTTCAAATTAAAAGAATTAAATGCAATACCCCTATAAGAGGTCTATGTTTAAACTAATACTTCAATATTATTTACAGAAAATCGCTCTAATTTATAAAAAAACTAAGACTTTTTTATTTCAGACACGATCACATATTACATTAAGTTTATTAGTGGCTTTTTAAAAAATAGTTCAACTCTTAGCATTTGTAATATCTGAAATTGTTTTTTTTATAATTTCGTTGCAACGACTGAATGAAATGACTTCTTATTGAAAATTTTGCAACTAGATCTGATTTAAAAAAAATTTGCTCCAGGGGATTTTTGATTCATCGATTAGGTTCTGAGAAACAGAGGATACACCTTTTCGTTCATACATCCCTAAAAACTGCTATGAAATATGGGGGCCAAATGTCTGCACGAATTAGATATTTTTAGGAATATTCTATTTTTTTACTTGACAAACTTATTAGGCACGACTTCACATCTATATATTGTATATATAGGGTGATAGTGCCTAAGAAAGTTTAATAAGTTAATAAAACCTATTCCTAATATTATGGTAATATACATTATGAAATATATATATCTATGTAGTTGATAGTTTAGAAGTCTTCAAAATTTGCAGTCACGCGGTCAATATTGAAGTTACAAAATTATTATTCTAAAGGTTACAGGATGAAATAAATAACAGTAAAAGTTATAGATACATTTTTTTGAATGTTATTAATGACATTTTTTTTTGTTTGTGAAAATTTATTGTAATGAAAAATGAAATAAAATATTTCATAATTTTAGATAAATTTTACAAAATATAAAATTCTTATTTATTGAAAATATAACAAAAATATTTATAAAATTTTTAATGTTTTCATTAATTTAAATCCTACATGCAAAAACGTCCAAGTCCGTGTTTAATACATTGCATACTGCAGCAATCATAGTCACTGGTACACTGAAAATCATAAAAATATTATTTTTTAATTGTTTAATTACACTGAAAAAAAAATTCGGTTGCAGCTACCGGAATTCCGGTTGTGACAGACGTTTTTTTTTTTTGTTTTGTTTTAAACGATAGCAAATATTTTAAAACCTAAAGAAAATTTAAAAATACGCGGTTAACTTATGATAAAATGCGAGCACCTTTTGGTGGAACAAAAAAAAAATTTTTGATACTTTTCTTTAGGTTTTATGTCATTCGCAACTATTTATAAGAATATAAAAATTCTGGCTACCAAAACCGGAGTTCTGGTAGTGTTAACCAAAATTTCAGTAATATCAACTGGATTTTTTTGAAATGAAAACTTCCATAGCAACTCTGCCGAAAAAAAAAATTTAATATACTAGGAGTGATTCTGTAAAACAGACAACGGCGGAGGCAACGGCAAAGGCGACGGCAGCAGCGACGTCGGAGGTAACGGCATAGGCGAAGGTAGATACAACGGCAGATGCAACGTTCGATGCGAGCGTTATCCGAGGTTTATATTAGTATATAATTATATTATAATAGAGAAAACCATGGCGCTATTATATCTTTGCTCTCTCCCATGCTTATTCTTCTTCTTCCTAGGTACATTCTACAATCATCTGGTAAATTGTTATTTTATCTATGCTTATTAGGGTTTCTTATTTCCCAAACTGACCGTAGAGAAAAATACCGGCCCAAATAAGATACTTCAGGTATAATGAAACTAATCTCAAAAAAAAAAATCTTTACATAAAGTTTAATAAAGTGTGCCGGTTTGCAAATGAAAATCGGTAAAAATTAGGAAAAAGGTTTTAAAAACGTTTTAGAAAGCTTTTAAAAAATATAGGTAAAAATACCTATAGGTAAAAATTTTTTTTTAGAAAATAGTTTTGTTACCTGAAGTATCATATTCGAGCCAGTATTTTCCTCTACGGTCAATTTGGGAAATAAAAAATACCCTAATGTTTAAACATAGTAAAAATTGTTTGTGCAAAATATATTTTATTATGTATAAACAGATAAAAAGACAAAAATAAAAAAAATAATGTGGTTCGTTTTAATTGAAATGCTGCGCAAAATATGTTTAATAGTAAAATTTTAACAAAAATTTTCCGACTTTAAGTTTTCACTTCCCAAGGGCGTCCCGCAACGCACATATATTTTATTATGTACCGAAGGACATGGGATATACACAAAGAACATACATGGGCTATACATTTTCCTATACATTGTCTAAGTTTTGGTGCACATATGGCATATACAATTGAAAAGACCACGTGCTAGTTTTTTTTTCTAGGAATAATATTAAAAATTTTACATACCCTATAGTTATTAGGCGTGCAAGCTTCTGTTGAAATAATGTAGGTAATGAAAATTAATAAAACGATCAAATAAATTATGTTTTTCATTATAAAACTATTGTTTAAAAGAAGTTATTGTTGAATCGATAACAGCGAATTAAAAAATGATAATAATATATAAATAACTTCAATTTATATATAAATATATACATTAGCCTGGTAATTAAGAGATCGAAAATTTCCTCTTAAAGAGGCTATATATATATTGACATTTACTAATAATTATAATAGTTGTCATTTTTAAAATCTTATTCTTTAACGAAATGCCGTGAATTTTGATATTTTGGAAATTAATTCTTTAAAATGAAAAATCAAACTTTTGAGGACTATAACTGGTAAGAGATGCATTTTTTTATCAACTTTCATTTCTTAAAAACTAAAAATTAATCGATCCATAGTGCTTTAAAAAAATTTATCTTACCCCACAAATGGGGAAACCAGACTTCCCCCGGGGGTCCGTCCAAAGAAGTTTAATGTATCAGGAATTTGATTGGGACAAAAATGAACGGAATGCAAAAAATTTTAAGTCATATTACTGTGGTTGTGGAAAAATGGCAAGGTTTGTAATTATTTCTTCTATTATAATATGTGCCTAGAAATATTAGGGCTATCCACAAATTACATAATACATTTTTTTTTTTATTCTCCACCCACTTTTTATAAGATAAAATATGAATTTTGCTTAATCTCCTCCTAGTCTTGAAGATCTTGCTCGAATTTTATAACGCCGTTTTTTTTTTAATTATGAGTTTAAATTTCTGCCTCCCTTTTGTGGTATTTTCGAAGTCAAATGACAAAACAAAATTATGGTTGGACTAGCATGCACTAACACTATAATATGTAAAGGAAGGCGAAATACGGAGCCGTCTCATTGATACCAACCTATGAATTTAATATTATCATATGACTTTGAAAGTACCAAGTCCAGCACCCAAAGACCGTGTAGTTATTTTTTCAGAAAAGAGTGGCGCAACCAATTTTTTTATGCTAGTCGGACAAATTCAGCTGCAATATCAACTAGTATCAGAAGTACCAGTAAGTATAATTATAGAAATTCACTGATTTTAAGAACGAGATTTTGAGTTTTAGTATTTTTTTAAGTTCATAACATTTGTAACAGAAAATCGTACCATATTTTGGGCTAGTTTATTATGTTGAAAAAAATTTCAGATACCTCTCGTTCAGGCTATTAGGCTCAAGAACGAAGGGCTTTATGTAATAAAATATAGGTGCTTCTAGTGTATTCTTAAAATATCTCTGCAGTCCCGTTTTGTAAACTATTTATGGTTATTCTCATTTTTTGTAGGTAAATGTCACCTTTCAAGCTTCATTAACTGCAATAATTTATCAAAAATTCTCTTCTTATTGTACCCATTTTTGATCTTGCGTTTTCTCAACTTAAAATTATAAAAAGCGATACCCCTTTTCCTTATATTTTATCTTATTTAATTTATAGGTGGTCCCTATTAAAACAATAAATATTTTACTTAAAAAGTCAAAGGCAGTTTGGATGAAATTTAATTCTCTTTACACTAAAAAATATCCTGCCAACTAGCTGGCACTAAGGTTCCCCAAACAATGTGCTTAATACATTAATATGCCACTGATATCACCGATTACAACCATGCAATCATACATACATTTCTCTCTTAATTCCATAATAGTTGTGAAATATCACCGGTTAAAATACTTTCAAATATAAGTACTTTCGTGGAAATAAATGAGGAATTACATCCAAATTAAAAAAAAAAAAAGTAGTTTGAGATTTTTTGATAAAAAAATTTAAGAAAAAAAAATTAGGTCTTAAGGAGTTAGGAGGGTAAATAAAAATGATGACAGAACTGAATGAAACTGGAAAATTATTAAATTTAAACATTTTTAAAGTTGAATAGAACTTGGTTTTACCTTTGTTACCACATTAATTTTCATTTTATTGCAAATTAAAAATAGGCGGTTTAACATTGCTCTTATGCAAATTCATATTTGGAGCTTACAAAAAGTATGATAGTGATGACACAGGGAGATGAAACTAATTAAATATCATAAATAAATTGTCAAAGATTATATTTCCAATTTATTTTATCTAGGTTACCACATTCAATCATTAATTATTCGGTAAAAACCAAGTTTTAGCAAGTACCATAACCTAAAATAATAATGTTTTTTCATAATTTATAAAATTAAAATAACTTTAAAAATAGCGTCGGTAATGTGGATATTGACTCAAGTTTTCTATTTACCCTCCTAACTCCTTAATTCCATAATGGTTGTGAAATTTCACCAGTTACATACACACACACACACACACACACATACATACATACATACTTTTTTTTAAAACCGGTTTTTTAGCTTCCTGAGGTCCCAAAACGTGCTTATATGCAAAAAAATCAATAATCAAAATTTGACCTATCACAATGGTTCCTCATTGAGGAACCAAAAATGCTGCAAACGGAAAATTCCGCTAAGGGTAAGCAGATTTGTTTTCAGTATGTAGGAATTATTTTTTGAATAATTCATTTTAATTATTTGAGTGCGCTATTCTTAATTCATTTTTGAAACATTTTAATACACCCCAGGATCTTATAGTTATAGAATAACCTTTCTTCTCATCGATATCCAATTTGGGTTATGTTTAAAAATTAAATTAATTTAAATGCAAAGTCTACTTATACAGAAATTTTTATATAAAATGAACTCTCACAGTTACAACAAAAGAAATATTTTGAACCTTGACTTGAGGATTGTTTTTGCTTGCTTTTCTGTACTCTGCAATGAATATTAAAAATTTTTGTAAAATTATCTATTTTTTTTAGTACTTCATAAGATTTAAATACCTATATTTTTTAAAAAATTTAAGTTATTATGAGTGAAATCTTTGAAAAAAAGTTTCTGAAATTTTAAGGTTATTTATCCAGAATTTCTGGGTAAATAAACTTAGCCTTAATTTAAATTGTTCACAAGAAATAGTTAAAAAATTGTGAACTATTAAAGTAAGTAGATTAAGTAACGTATAGTTTAGGGATTAGGAATCTAAAGAAAATACAACGTTTTGAAGTATACATAATTTATTAATTTTCCAAACTATCAATCAAATTTACATTGTTTGATTTAGACTTTTTTGCTTTTTTACTAAATGCAATTTTATAGCCCTTATTGGGGAAATTTTTATCATCCTGGCAAGTACCTAATCTGCATAATTTACTGCAGCATTCTAAATTATCTGTACACTAAAATTATAAAAAAAATATTAATATATATTATTAAATTGTACCACCTATATAAACTATAAAAAAAAATAAATTATTGTCAATCAAAATTTTATTTTTAAAATATATTTTTCTGTACTCATTTTTACTATTTTTAATCTAAAAAATTAATTTTTATAGAAAATTGAATATTTGAATAGTATTGATAATTAATTTAGGTATTTATTGATCCAAATAAGTTAATGAATATTACTTATAGAATTAGATTGATTGCAATATTTTTAAAGTAAAGATAAACTCAAAATTATGCTTACTTTGATTCCACCAGATTGACAAGGAGAAGGTCCTGCAGATATTGCAATAAAAGCCATAGCAATTAAAAATAAGAGAAAATAAGTTCGGAACATTGTTAAAGTTGCTAATTGATAACAGCAAATTTAAAACTGATAATGATTTAAAAATCTCTTCTATTTATATGCAAAAAATGTTTAATAAACCGTATAAGAGAAAGTTTTCGATTAAATCAAATTCCGATTATTTTGATAAAAATTATTATGCCTTACTCGCCGAAAATAAAATTTATATATTAAAAATTAGGCCATCATTTAATAGAAAAACTACCTTATCAAGAGGAAAACCTAACTTATATAATCTATAAAAAATTTTCTAGTACTATCTTTTATTTTTTATATTTTATTTTACCCATGATTTAGAATCATAAAAAATCTGACAAGCAAAAATTTTAATTTCTTGAAATAAATAATGCTAGATAAACATTTTTACTATACTTACTAACAATTTAAAATCTAGCATATTTATCTATTTACATATGTCATTAGAATTTATCTATTCTTGGAGTGTATGAATGTTTTAGTGAAATAATGACCCATTTGATTATGTTTTAGTACACCCCCAAGGCGTTGCTAGCCTACCAGAATGTTAAAAACCTGATTAATTGCTGCCTAAGCCTCTTAATGCATTTAATATGCTTCTAAATTACCAAGGAATATAATTTCAGTCACCCCAAGAAACGAAATTATAAAAGCCCTTAAATTGAAATTATACTAAAGGGGCGATTTCATGGAGCATATTTTTACTAGATTCTAGGGGCAGTAGATTAGAAATAATTAATTATAACTTAAAATCTATTATGATTCTGCTCGAGCAGGATCCATAAAATTGCCTCAGAGCAAAATTTTAATAAATTTTTAGTGATAATTACTATAGTTCAATTGTTTCAATTCTAGTGTCCCTAAAATTAAGTAAGAATATGCTGCATGAAATCGACTCTTAATCCTTGAAACCTGAGGTTATTCTAGTGTCCCTAAAAGTTCCTAAATAGAAAATTATAAAATTCCCTAAATTGAAATTATCCTAAAGGGCCGATTTCATGAAGTATATTCTTACTTGATTCTGGAGACACTAGGGTTGAAACAATTAAACTCTAGTAATTATAACTAAATATAGTGCCTCTAAAATCTAGTAAGAATACGCATCATGAAATCTCCCTAAGTCCATAAAGCTGAAGTATTCTACTATTCTAGTGTCTCTAGAAGTCCCTTAATTGAAAATATTTTAAGTCTATTTGTTTATTATCTACCATTATCCCCAGATAATGGATAGTAGTAAAAAAAAATTTTAATATTTGTTTCGTTCTGCCCGTTTTTACGTCAGTTATTAATTATTTTGCACGTGCAATTTTTTAATACAACTTTTCGGAAATCCTTGAGTGTAATAATTTTGACTTGAATTATTTTATAAAATAAAAATCAATTTTTTAATTTAAATTACAAATTAATAATTCTGGGTAATCCTAATTCTAATTTTTTTCATTTTTTTTTCATTCTTTATACTTGTTAGTAAATGGATAAATAAAAATTTGTTACTTTTAATAAAACCTTAATTAAAATCTGTATCCTTTACATTGCTATTATCAGTTGCTATATGCACTGAAAAAAAAAAATCCTCTTGCGATATGGGTTTTTACGTTCTAATAATGTTTAAGATAATATTTATGGTAAATATTTATTGAAACCTAAAGTAAAATATAAAATAAATTTTTTTTTTCCCAAAAATTATTTTGAATTTATACATTTCTTGAATATTCCATTTCTTGCACAGCTGAAATATTTTTTGGAACTCATGGCTATAAAATATGACTAAAATAATTAATTAATAAGTTAATCAGAATTTGTATTAATGCATATTAATTTAATGTTAATTAAATATTTTAATAATTTTATTATAATATGATTAAAATTAATCTTATTAACATCCACACTTAAAAAAAATTATTGTACTTTCTTTCTCTTTATTAAATGATTTAAATAGTTCTTTTAACATTTAAATATATTAACGCGAATCTTAAATCTTAGACGATAAATTATTAAATATTCATGGTATTAATCGAGTGTCATTCAATTAAATTCTTTACTAATTAGCTTTATCTAATGAATAACCAAAATTGAATTAATTTTTTTCATAGAATTAAAATAAATCAAAAATACAATCAAATACTGTATTGAAGCCAGTTTTAAATCAAAAATAATTTTATTGAAAATAATTTTTTCTTTTTCAATATTAAATATATATGGTTCTTGTTATTGATGATAAGCCTGTGTTTTATTTTTTTTAAATAAAGTTTGGAAATATTACTGTTTTTATAATATGGGAATCTGTAATATGAAATATTTTTGCCTAACTCCGAGTTGGATAATAACTAAACTTTTTTAACAATATTTGTAAAACTAAAACTTTTGCGAATAGTTTAGTAGTGGCTCTTAAAAAAATCAGAATAATTTCTTTAATATATCAAGCAATCAAAATTATGAAAAAAAATGCAGTTAGAAATAATCTAAGTAGCGCTTATTAGAATTTAAAATTTTAAAACACTTAATAAAAAAATCTATTTTTATTTTTTATAGATTCAGTAAATCGGTATAGACTTCCGGTGGTACATTATTAGACATTTATTGTAATATTTTAATGTGCAAACACTAGCAGATATTATCGCTTCTGAATTGTAAATCATAAAACAAAAGAAACTAATAAAAAAAAACTTATAACCGGTTTGTGTAAACACAGCCTAAATGCATGGAACATGTTTACTTGCAGATGAGGACTAGGTATAATACAAATGTTACTCAACATTACAATACAATTTTCTAATTTTATAATTTGTAGTTACTAGATGTTAGAAGTTAAGGCTTTTTTATTTTAGGCACGATCACATATTTATTGAGTATTTTCTATTTAATTACGTTGATGGGATCCGCACCCTCATAAATTGAAAACTATTGATTATTATCATACACTAAGGCAATATAAGCGTATAGAAGCATCGGAATGACCTAGGGACCAAATTTCTTCACGAATTGGATAATTTAGAAACATTTCCGTTTTTTGACCTGACAAACTTATAAGGCACGATTTCATCTATATGTATTGCATACATAGGGTGATCGTGCCGAATAAAATAAAAAGGCATAGCGCCTGTATAATATCTTCAAGAAGTGATTTTTCTTCCCAGCGGGTTGAAAACACTTTTTTCTTCCCTCAACGAGATCAAATAAACACGTTTTCTCCCTACTGAGAAAGTAAAATTTCATTTTGTCTATGAGAGCAAAAAAAGAATGCCCCAGATCACAGTTTAAAATGTACTAATTTCTCTTGTAATTTAATCAGACAGTGTATTAAAAAAAAAAATATGTCCATAAAATATTGATGTTAACCTTTTCGATATTCTTACTATGGATGCTAAAAAAAATTACCCCAAGCATAATATGATTTCAGGTACTAAAATTTAATAAAATTTGAAATTAATATTACAAATTATATTTTTGCCTTAGATAAAAAATGTTGAGTGCATGAAGTTTGAAATTTAATTTTTTACGGTAATTTAGATTTAATAATAATTTCCGTTTTCAATCTGTCTAAAATTTATAACATTAAATTTTTAAAACTCTCCAAAAAGTAGTTTTATTTTACTTTATCACACATATAGAATTAGATTCCTTTTAAAAAAAACATTTGAATATTATCAGTTTTTATCAGCAGCTTTTTGTTTTTATTTCAATGTCGATTAATTTTGGTTTTAGTTGACGATTAAATTCATAATGTTTGAAATTAATTTTTTAACAACGTAAGGTAAAAGTAATAATTTTTTCTTAATTATCTGCTGATTTTTTTTTTTAATTTAAAAATTATTTACCATCCATCAAAAAATAATATTTAATATCTATGCAACTGGCAAATTATATTCTGTGGATAAAATATTTTTAAATATAATTAGCAAATAAAATAAATTCCCAACTGGAAACAAGTTTGTTCGAATTTTCACCAGCAAAAATTATAATTGCTAAAATTAAACATTTTTGTTGAGTGGATCCGGGATTTTTAACGTTTCCGAATATGTGTAGTCCGGGCGCCATGGCACGCCAGCAGCAAATTTTTGAGTTCATTTTTCTCGGATTCCATTTATCTTATCAAGACGTGTAAGGACTTTTTAGATGGGGAATTTCATAAGCTTTTTTTTTATTTGAAAAAATTTTTTGTATCATCAGCGGTTTCAGAGAAACTTTAAAAAAACTGAAAATGTTGACCTTTGACCTTAATTTTCAGAAAATCCTTAATCGCTGGACAAGTAACCTCGATTGATTTTAAAAGTATATACTCTAAAAAACATTTAAAAAAAATACTTAATATTTTTTTGAGGGTGTCAGGTGTGTTTTGGACAGATTTTCCTAAGAATTTTTTTCTTTGAATTCATAGACTAGTGTGCATAAGGAGTTTTTTTAAATAAAATCCTTGATAAAATCTTATTTTTGAGGTTACTTTTATTAATATCCTAACTTTATAAAATTCTAGTAACATAAATAAATTTTACTTATGTATAAAATTAAATTAAATAATATAAAGTAAATTACGATGAACTTAAGCAACTTTACATAACTTCTAATAAAAATACAAGATACAAAAGTCTAAGACCGCCTGATATTCATAAGTCTATTAATTTCAAAAATAGTAGAGTTATTGCCGTAAAGAATTATAATTCTTTGCCCAACAATTTAAAAGCCCTAGATGGAAAAATAAAATCCATCAAGAATAAAATCAAACTCCATCTACTTGGAAATTCAAATAATATTTAGATGTTATAGTTTTAAATCATACTAAATGTTATTTCTTTACCCTGTAAAGGGAAAATACATGTATATACAATATTTTTATGTAAATTTTAGCCCTAAATTTAGTTCTTAAGTTTAATTATAACATTATTTTCTATTTTACTTTTTATAATTATATCACTATTAATATAACCAGTCTGCGCACAGGTGATTAAATCACTTCAGCAGATTACTTTACATTTGTAATTTTTTTTTTTTGTAAATGTTTTGTAAATAATTCTGGTTCTGAATAAATAAATAAATAAATAAATAAATAAAATAGATGAGTTCATTCATACGATTTCACCCAGCGGATAACAATTTTTCGCTTACTTTGGATTCATACGATAGGACAGGCGACTTTTAATATTATCTTATTTTTGGTGTTAATTTAATTTAATTTAATTTACCTTAAGCTGTATTTTTAAGGTTTCTCTGTAATAAAAGTATCAAATAAGCAACACATATCAATTTGGTTTTTACGTTTTGATAATGTCTATTTTAAGATTGAAGTGATTTGAGTGACCACTTTTTAAGTTTTTTAATTTTGAACTTCCCGGATTTAAACAGTTGTAACTTTAAACCAAAGGCTCCAATTAAAAAACAAAAAACGTCAAACTGGTAGCATTTTTTCCAAGGAATAATTTGCACTAAAGCTCTTCTCAAAAGACCTCTTAGATCCTGATATTCTGGATTCGTCCATACAGTGAGCCATAAATTGAGTTTTAGTAAAATAAAAAAAAAAGAGTTTTGAGTAATCTTTCATTTTAATATATATATATATATAGGATTTTTAATTCAAATAAATTATTTATGATATTATTCACAAAAATCACTAGAATAAAAATGAAGATAGGATATGCTGAGGAATGATTGAAAAGATAAAATAAAAAAAAAATCATAAACTTCCAAATTATTAAAATATATTTTAAAAATTACATGTTTTCATTATAAAAAAATTTTGGCTTTATATGTACTAATAGTAGTAGAAAATTCTACTACTACTGCTACTACATTTTAGCTTACATATTAATTTTTGTCTTCGATATTGAAGTCACCCTATAATACTTCGGCAACTAGCCCAAGAACAATAACCTAAGCAACAATCCTTATTCGTCTTGCACTGAAAATTATATAAACCAATAAATATATTAAGTTATGAGTATTTTATTCAGACTAGCTATTTACTATAACATGATAGTAAATACCTGGACATAGTCATTTTAAAAACGATAGTGAATTTATATTCCTTTTTTTAAAAGTTTATAATTTACTCTAA
The DNA here is from genome assembly GCA_022575985.1 of Anagrus nilaparvatae. Classification (NCBI taxonomy): domain Eukaryota; kingdom Metazoa; phylum Arthropoda; class Insecta; order Hymenoptera; family Mymaridae; genus Anagrus; species Anagrus nilaparvatae. The sequence goes on along the minus strand of JAKSXM010000238.1, from coordinate 5,728,277 downwards.
AAAAAACAAATATTTTTTATGCTCTTTCGCGACATATACGTAAATTAAATTAACACATGATTGTAAATTAACAACCCAGATAGTAATTACCCGAACAAAAATTTGTACAATGTAGCTAAACAATACATACTAAGCAGGCAGAAATGAATTTTTAAAAAGTATCAGACCCAATCCAGTCCAGATACTTCTCGAAAATATTTATGTCTAGGCCGAAACTTTCTAAAAATCCATTTCTGCTCAACTATTTATATAATTGTAATCAAATAATATTTACGAAAGCTCCCGGATTAGGTCGGCAAGCTTCTATTGAAATAATGTAAGAAATTGCAATCAACAAGAAGACTAAATAAATTAATTTATCCATCCTTAAGTTTTTCTTCAAAGATATTTTGTTGCAAAGATATTATAAGTTGCTTGATCGAATGAGATTTTTTAAAATTTTTACAATTTCATTTTATTTATACTAAAATAGGCAAATCCCGTTGAAAATAAGATAAGGCATTAAAATTATATTTTCTTTCTCTTTATTAAAAATTTTATTCATTATTATTAGGTAAATAATAAAAAAGTCATTAGATTATTACATATTGATAAAATTAATAATTGTAATTCAATTAAATTCTGTATTATTTATTAATTAACTTTATCTTAGGAATAACCAGGGAAAACCCAAAATTGAATTTATTTTTTTAATTGAATTGGAATTAATCAAAATTGCAATATAAATACTGTAGGGTATTTCCATGGATAAATAGCAAAAAAAGTCGGTCGACGTCTTGAAAATAAATTTTTTTTCTATTTTTCGTGAAAACGTATTAAAATTAAAAGATTTCCTGCATCTGAAGGTTTGATATTAATTTTTAAGAGTTTTATGCCAGTTTAAAGTTGTTTGGTAAATATTAACCTATCACCACCGTTTTTGAAAATTTTGTTATAAAATCATAAAAAAATGTTAAAAAAAAAAGAAAATGATTGTCGAAATGTCAGTGAGCCGTTAAAGTTACATTTTTATTCATTTTAATGGTCTTCATGGACTTTATCGAAAACGCTTCGCTAAAGTTAACTTTAACCAGTTAAAATTAATTTTATCAGTTGGAAAAATACTTTGGAACCGATTTGCACACCCGAGTATTGGGTCTATGATGATTTGGTTTAAATTGAGCCATTTTGCGCTTACTAGAATTTAAAATTTTACCACACATCATAAAAAAACCTATTTTTATTTTTTATAGATTCAGTAAATCGATATAGACTTCCGGTGGTGCATTATTAGACATTTATTGTAATATTTTAATGTGCAAACACTAGCAGATATTATCGATTCTGAATTGTAAATCATAAAAAAAAGAAACTAATAAAAAATAAAATAAAAAGGTATGGCGCCATTATAATATCTTGAAGAAGTGATATTTCTCTTGTAATTTAAGCAGACAGTGTATTAAATTAAAAAAAAAAAATATGTCTATAAAATATCGATGTTAACCTTTCCGATATCCTGATGACCTGCAGTACCTATAAAATGAATAAGATTTGATTTAATCATTATTTCCGTTTTCAATCTGTATAAAATTGGTTACATTAAATTTTTAAAATGCTCCAAAAAGTAAAGTTTTATTTTAGTTTATAATACATATTACATCATTTGAATATTATCATTTTTTATCAGCTGCTTTTTGTTTGTATTTCAATTTCGTTTAATGTCAGTTTTAATTCACGATTAAATTAAAGTTTGAAATTAATTAGTAACAACGTAAGGTAAAAGTAATAATTTTTTCTTGATTATCGGCTGCTTTTTTTGTTAATTTAAATCATTTACCATGCATTAAAAAATAATTATTAATTTCTACATAACTGGTAAATTATGTTCTGTGGATAAAATATTTTAAAATAATTTTAACAAAAATTAATTTTTTATTTATAAAAAATAAAATACTAAATTGATATTCAACCTCAATTGGAAATTAGTTGGACTAAACTATTTTATTCCAAAAGTATAACTAAAAATAAATACACTTAACCAATTTTAGCTTTCAAGGTCAACCCCTTGATTTTTTGAAGCCATTTTTGTGTTTTTGGCCTACTTTGGTACATAGACTGAAAATACTTTTATTTTTGAAGCCAAATAGATACATTGGAAAAAATCCATTTATCGCAACCAGGAAAATCCCTATTGTGGCATAAAACCTAAAGAAAAATATTTAAAAAAATTTTTTTGGAATATGCCTGAGCGATAAATCACGCTTTTTTTACGCTACACAGCTTGCTTAAATTTCTTGTATTATAAATCATTTTCATCCTCTAAAAAAAATCTATGGATGAACTAATCTGAAAGCTCCAGATCAAAAAATGATATGTTTAAATTACTGTTTTGTCAAATTATTAAATTTTCCGCCAAGTCACGTGACCAAATGCAAATCTGACCAAAATTTGGATTTCTCAGGAAATTTCACATTGGAATACACTTATTTGGAATCTTGAAGGATTTATATAAAAATGGCAAAATTTCAAGGTTAAAAGTCATAATTTTACATTTAAAAAAATTTTTTCACGTTATGTTTACTAGTATGTACAAAATATTTTATTTTCCAGTTTTTCACTCGCAAAATATTTTAAAAACTCCGAAAAATGTGCGGAAATATACTTACAAACATATTATTAGAACAATCTATTTTAAAGAAAAAATTATTTTCGAGATATCGTATCCACAAGATCTGCAATTATTCTAAGAAAAGCTTTGCTTATAAAGTAGATATATATATATATATACTAGGGGGCTCCGCCCCCTGCGCGCTACGCGCGCCAACCCCCGCAGAGTGATTGAAGTATTGCGATAGTATATTTTTATAATCACTTGTAAGGCGTACCACAGTGTAGTAAAAAAAAAAAGTGGCCAAAAATCGGCTTCAAAAATCGGTATTAAAATATGCACATAAATGATAAATAAACCTAAAAAAAGTGTATTAGTATAATTTTAGATGGTTTTATGTAGTATAAAGAGGTGTTAGTCAACATTTTCAATTTAGTCAAAAAATGAAAAATTTGATTTTTCTATTTTTACTTATATTTTAAACTTAAACTAAGTATAAAAAATATAGATTATATAAAAATATAAAAAAAACAACTTTATAATAATTGGTTAAATATAGAAAAAACCGCATTGGCCCAAAAGGACCACATTGGCCCAAAAGGACCACTTTGGCCCAAAAGGACCATTTTGGCCCAAAAGGACCACATTGGCCGAAAAGGTCCATTTTGGCCCAAAAGGACCACATTGGCCCAAAAGGTCCATTTTGGCCCAAAAGGACCACATTGGCCCAAAAGGACCACATTGGCCCAAAAGGTCCATTTTGGCACAAAAGGTCCAATTTGGCCCAAAAGGTCCATTTTGTCACAAAAGGTCCATTTTGGCACAAAAGGTCCATTGGCACAAAAGGTCCATTGGCACAAAAGGTCCATTTTGGCACAAAAGGTCCATTGGCACAAAAGGTCCATTGGCACAAAAGGTCCATTTTGGCACAAAAGGTCCATTTTGGCACAAAAGGTCCATTTTGGCACAAAAGGTCCATTGGCACAAAAGGTCCGTTTTGGCACAAAAGGTCCATTGGCACAAAAGGTCCATTGGCACAAAAGGTCCATTTTGGCACAAAAGGTCCATTGGCACAAAAGGTCCATTTTGGCACAAAAGGTCCATTGGCACAAAAGGTCCATTGGCACAAAAGGTCCATTTTGGCACAAAAGGTCCATTGGCACAAAAGGTCCATTGGCACAAAAGGTCCATTTTGGCACAAAAGGTCCATTTTGGCACAAAAGGTCCATTTTGGCACAAAAGGTCCATTGGCACAAAAGGTCCGTTTTGGCACAAAAGGTCCATTGGCACAAAAGGTCCATTGGCACAAAAGGTCCATTTTGGCACAAAAGGTCCATTGGCACAAAAGGTCCATTTTGGCACAAAAGGTCCATTGGCACAAAAGGTCCATTGGCACAAAAGGTCCATTTTGGCACAAAAGGTCCATTGGCACAAAAGGTCCATTGGCACAAAAGGTCCATTTTGGCACAAAAGGTCCATTGGCACAAAGGGCTCATGCGACAGCGGCGGCAGCGGCGGCAGCGGCGGCGGCGGTTATAACTTTATAATATATAGAGATTATACATTATTATATAATTTACAATTAAAATATCCACTTATTTTGAATTTCTTTTCCCACAAATTAATTTTGTTGTCAATGTAAAAACTGCTTGATTTTTTTTTAAATTCATCAAAGTAAATAAATTAAAGAAAATTATACTTAAGGGGAAGTACTGGTTAAAATCCGACTTTTTTGAAAAAACCTAATTTTCAGAAAATGTTAACAAAAAATTGAAAATCGAAGAAGAGGAAAACATTGCCAAGACTTTGGCGGATTCAAAACTGTGGGTTTGGGTCTTTTTATAGTATGTTTGCTCGCAGAACTTTTTCTTTGAAAATTTATCCTTAATTTTTTAAAGATAAATTTTCAAAGAAAAAGTTCTCCGAGCAAACATACTATAAAAAGACCCAAACCCACAGTTTTGAATCCGCCAAAGTCTTGGCAATGTTTTCCTCTTCTTCGATTTTCAATTTTTTGTTAACATTTTCTGAAAATTAGGTTTTTTCAAAAAAGTCGGATTTTAACCTGTACTTCCCCTTAAATGACTTAAATTTTCCTTCTGTACTTTTAGCATGTAATGTATTTTATATTTAATTTGTATTAGAAATATAAAATGATCTCGTTGACTTATATATATGGGTATATTTTTTTATTTTTTGGTTTTATCAAAAATTTTTTTAATTCAAAAGTAGTACAGATTTGAAATTAAAAATATTAATAATTTTAATAATTTTATATTTTACGAATTTTCTTTTTCGTTTTGTATTTTATGGTATTTCTTGATCCTATAATTTACATAAAGATAGAAAATTGAAACTTAAATTGATTAACTTAGATAATTTAACTAATTTTACAATTGATAGAAGATAAGCTTAAATTTATTATAATGATAAATAATTTTTTGGTAAACTTTGAAGTCTAAAGTTGTCTTTTTTAAAATGCCCAAATATTTGAAATGAATTTGGAAAAGTGTTGACTCCAGGTACTTGCTTATCCTAATTTCCAAGAATCCTTTATAAATTGGAGAATGCACTCACAGGTTATTTAATTTCCTTCGGCAGATGTTATTTAAAAATTGAAAAACGCAGCAATATAAATGGTTAATAATATGTAAAACAACATAAGTGTAAAATATACTTTACGAAAAAAAAATTCAAAGAAATCACGCAAATTTTTAAGTACGTAAGTTTAAAAGTTATATATATTTTTTTCTTTTAATATAAAATATATTAAATTTTATAAAAATTTATCGTTTTAGGGCATGATAGTTAAAGTTTTTACTTATGATGTGCGTGTTTAGTGCGTTATATATTCCGTTAAAAACGGTATATTATATTTCATCGATACAAGTAAAATTAACAATTGCTTTAGGACAATAAAAATTTATGAAAAAATTATTAATTTCAAATAATATATTATTAGGTTATACACAAAATTTATATGAGTGAAACAAATCAAAAATTAACTTTTTGCAAATTGAATTTATTCTTTACGAATTATTTTAATAAAGTCATTAATTAGACATGCTTCGATATAAAAAATAAAGTAAATGTAAAAATTCAAACAAATATAGTCATAATATTAAAAAAAAATTTTTTTTATAAATATCAAGCATAAAATTAAAAAAACGAGAAAAAAAGTTAATAACAAGCAAGTATAAGTAGAAAATTACGAAAAAAAAATTATTACTATGAAATAAATGGGTGGGAATATAATGTGGAACTGATCAGTCAGGAAGAAAAAGTTAAAAAAATTCATGAACTAGAAAATGCAATTATCGACATTTATTCCGCAGGGTATCACGAAATATTATTTATTATGTACATTTTTTTCTTTTGATCGTGTTGTTGATGACTCGGTCTTGGAAAGTATTCAAACTAGATACCGAGAAAAATTTTTTAAAAACATTTTTATGTCTTTTTTATTTTGCAAATATTGCAAAAAAATCTTTTTCTTAAATTTTTCTTGATAACTAAATATTTATTTTAAAAAACTTTATGTGTTCTCATACGAGGATTTCCATATCGATTAATTTCCAACTTCCAGTTGAACTGAAGGGTGACAAAAAATATCTATGGTGATTACAATATTTTTGGTTGCATATTTTTTCCCTTGTAAGCGTAAAACTCGTGTGTAAATTTGAGACAAAAAAATTAGACTTTTACTAGTAGGAACACAAAACACTCGTGTCTGGCTTCTTCGACCACTCGTGCTAGGGATCATGCTAGTACCAAAACTTTTACTCCCTAAACGAAAACGTCAAAACCCTCAAAAACCGTCAAAAACCCCAAAATATTGAAAAATTGTTTTTTTTCGAATTTTGAATTTTTGTACTACTGTTTTTGTATTATCTTTTATAAAAATCAAGAATTGTAATAATAATAATATTTAAATCATAAAATTTGTTATTATAAAACTTAAAAAACTACCGGCTGTTACGGCAAAGTGAAAGTTTAAATTCATTTTTCTCGTAAACAATTCTGTGGGTTAGGTCGTTTCAGCTTTTGGCCATAGAATGATATATTGTTTCAAAAGTGCAACTAGAAGTGAGGATTTCCAAATTTTAGCTCTATACGTCAAATTTTCAATTTTTGCCATCAATTTTCGATTAAAAATTATTTTTTTTTGAATACATAAGGGAAATACCTTCCTAGAAACTGATTCCTAGACCCAAAAACGGGTTTGGACTTAGTATATGCGAGTAAATCCTTACTTAAGTTTTGTCTTTAAATTTAATACGATATTTTTTTTATACATAAAGCAATAAATTTTCCTAGAAAACAAAACATGCCGTCAGATTTTCATTGGACCATATGACATAGCCGGAAATTTGAAAATTAAAAAAAAAATTTGATTTAGAGCTATCGAATTAGCTAATAACGGAATATTTTTGGATTAAAATAACAATATAGTTTAATTTTTAATTTAGGAAATTCAAAATTTTCTTATGAACTAGTTTTATTAAATATAAATAGGTTACAATTAATAGTAATTTCTAGAAATTCAAAACCAAATATATTACTAACAAATTATCATTCAAATAATAATTTAGCCTTCTTTTACTTTAACGTTATTTAACCTAATTCTCTAGAATTTTTATTGTGCCAATTTACATAATAATTAAATAATAATAATTAATTATACACTCAAAAAAAATCCCCTCGTGGCTAGCGGAATTTTTTTTCTTCTCAAACGATTGCAAATGACTTGAAACGTTAAGACAATTTAAAAAAACGAATTTTTTTTTTCTTTTTTAAAAAATTTTTTCAAGTCTCATAATAGCAAAGCACGCATATCCCAAGTAAGCGAGAAAACCATTTTTTTTTAATTTTCTTTACGTTTCAAGTTATTTGCAATCGTTTGACCAAGCGTTTGACGAGATAAAAAAACTGCTAGCTACAAGTGGAATTCCGTTTGCCGCAAGCAGATATTTTTTTCAGTGTATTACATTAATAAGTATAATTAAAAAATATATATTTCAATAACACAAGTGTTAAGTAAGATATTTACATTAGATAGCCTAATCATCTATTATATAATTATTAAAAATATTGACAATTTTAAACAGTCTAAAAAATAAATTTGAAGATAGAAAAACAAATTTTATACAATGTTTAATAAAATTTTAATTTATTTTGTTTTAATTGTAATTATTAACGTTTTAGCTGAAAATAAAGTAAAAAATGAAAAAGAAAGTTGTTTAGGCTTTAAAGAAAAGGTAATTAAGCATAAGAATTATTAAAAAACTAAGTTCTCTTTTCAATTTTTAATTTTCAACTCTTTGGAATTTTTATTATAGCTAAATAGCCATACAAATATTAATGTTTTTGCTTTTTCTAAAATCTCTTTTAACAAATTATTTATTAGTACTTTTTAAGTTAAAATTTATATTCTTTATTTTAATATTTAATAATATTCTAAATAGTTGTTGGGTATATTCACCAGTTAATGACCGGCCTTCAGTCCTCCAGTAAATACTAGATTTTACCCAGTCATTTACTGGTGAATCTACCCTACATAAAAAAAAAAGAAAATTACAATAAATTTTAATAAACTGAATATTTGACCTAATTTCAAAAAAATTTGTATTGTAATTCACTTATTCTATGATAATTAATTAAAAACCAATTACTTTACAGTGTAAATCTGATGCAGATTGCTGTTCAAATTACTGTCAAACAATATTTGGATTTTTTCCAAGATGTCTTATTCATTATCCTTACGTATTTCAACCAGCATAAAAACAGGACGTCATTTTTTCTTATTCCAGAAGTAGAATTTTAATTCAAAAAAACAAGAAATACTCGTTAATTAAATTTGGCACGTGGCTGATTAAAATCTTGACAAAATACAAAAAATAGAATAAAAAGTAAAAACAAACAAACTGTGTGTGCATAATTTTGAATATTTTAACTTTTTTTTGTTACAAATATTATATATCTAAAATATTTAAATTTTATAAAAATATAATATTCAGAATTTCTCAAAAATTTATTTTTAAGTCATTTAAAAGTAGTAAAATTTTGATTAAAATATATTTAATTAGGTATAAGATAATAAAAAAGATACTTAAATAAAATTTCATTCATATAGACTGAATTGCAAAATAATGTCATTTATATTTATTGTAAATATTTGAATATACAAAATTTTTAATGTATTTTCTTCGAAAAGTTATAAAATTAAAAGTTAAATTTTTTTTTTTGTAATTACTATGTTAATAGACATTAATTAAGTAATTTGTAATTTAATAGTTTTCATCAAAATATTTTTTTACTGTTTTAAATAAAAATAATAAGTTTATTACATAATGAGCAAAAATAAAGAAAAAATCTTTGAAGTACATTAGAGCAGTCTCTTAACGGTATCAAGAATATTATTTCGATCCTTTAGGGCTAACGTAATCTTGGTATTACGCACGAATTTTCTTATTACTTTTTTAAAAAAAAGCATATTAAATACATAACATAAAATAATGAATATAAAGAAATGATCGAAAAAAAGGGCGCTAAAGAGCCCTCAAGGATTCACATGTATTTATGTAAGGTTCTTTTATACACGTCAAGTAATAATCATAAGATATGGTTAAATATTTTAAATGTAGATAACAATCAACTGTATTTCTAGCTTCTGGCAATTTTTTTTTTTTTACCTATCAAGAAAATGTTTCTACAGTAATTTGTGTTTCATACAGAACGATTTTGTTTTTTAATGTCTTTTTGGATCAATTGCTACTTTATTTTACTGATACTTAATAATTATTGTGCCCAAAGGTTATATTTTTAAAAAATATTATTTGCTGATACGTTCTTCATTTGTTTTATAAAAATATTTTTTGTAATTTTTTGTAAAATTTTTGTTTTCGGAAGGATATTTTTGTTATCAGATCATTAACGTTAAAAAAAAATTAATCTTTTGCAAACAAAATAATTCGCAGCTAGCTAAACTTAAAGGAGAAAGAAAAGAAAATTTGCTATTAAAAATTTTTTTTGAATCTTTTGAGACAGAATTAAGACCTTAAAAATTTTGCCCCTGAAAGTTTCTTAGAAGATAAAATTTAAGTACAAAAAACAGTGACCTAAAAACCCGAGGAAACTTAAACAAATTTTAACCCCATTAGGGAAATTCAATAATTATATAACGCTTTATTAGGCCATTGAATAAAGATCTCGACTTGGATCAAAATCCTCTAGAAATGAAAAGTTGTGGAATGTGTTGGGTTTGGGCTAATTTGAAAGGGGAAACAAAATCGGACATTCCAACCCAGTTCTGGGCCCCCCAGGGGGGGCAAAAGCTGGGGTAAAACGGTTTTTTGCAAATAACTCAAAAAGTAAGCAAAATATAAAAAAAAGTATCAAATAAAAATTGTAGCTGAAAAATTTTTCAACGAAAATGGTGCTTAGAAATGTATTAGTCGAACACACTGGGGCCGAGCTATAAGCGGTCAAAGTTTAGACTTTTTTACCAAATTTTCAAAAATAGATATTTCACGAAAAAAAAAACGCGTTTTTGATGAGTTTTTTTGATTTTTTGGTAGTCAAAAGTGTTAGATATGGGTATGTAAGGTTTTTTACATATAATAGTATGTTTGTGGATGTAAAATTTTGCATGTACCTGTTTCAGCACCCCGACACATGGACGTTGCAACCCCTAGAATGTGCATTTTTTTTAGTGACCATTTTTTGATGTTTTCAACTAAAAAATCTTATAAATATGGGCAAACTTAGTGTGTAATTACTTATTAGAGATCCATACTATGTATTCAAATCAAAATATGAACATATTTCAATGTAATTTTGCATCTTAATTCAAAAAAACGAAAACCATTTTTTTCGAAAAAATTAAAAAGTTGCGTTTTTTTAGATTTATATGTTTCATACGCCTGAAAAATTATGTTATTTCATATTTTTTTAATATTTTAACTATTTTCAAGATTTTTGGTACATAATAGTACAGTAGCTTGAGTCAAAAATCGTTTTTTGGCCAAAAATGCTAAAAATTTTTAAATTATACACTGTAAAAAGTAACTATCTTATATTAACAAAAAAATTAGAACATTTTCGAAAAATTAGTAAATTTTCAAATAAATTTGTAAATATTCGAAAAAAATCGTATATTTACTAAATTTAGTATATTAACAAAAAATTCGAGTATTCTCGATTTTTTTTTTGCGAATTCGCAAGAAATATTGGTAGTTTACAATTTTTTTTCGAAAATTTAAAAAAATTTGAGTATTCTCGATTTTTTTTTGTGAATTCGCAAGAAATATTGATAATTTACAATTTTTTTTAGAAAATTTACAAAAATAGTTGTAAATTTACGAAAAATAGTTTGGAATTTACAATTTTTTCGTAAAAACACAAAAAAAATCGAGAATTCTCGGATTCTCGGATTTTCCGATAATATACTAAATTTAGTAAAAGATACAAAAAACGCCAAATATTTTTTTCTTTTTGGACCTAGTACCTAATTTTTTTTGAAAGTACTAATATCTAGAAATATTGTTTTTACTTTATACATCGAATCTGATAATTAATTTTTTGATATTTTTTGACTGTAAATTTTTTTTTTCTTTTTGGACGAAGTACTTATTTTTTTTAAATAGAAGTCTAGTTTTAAAAATATCGTTTTTACTCAATTTATTGGATCTAATAATTAATTTTTTGATAATTTTTTTCCCAGAATTTTTCACATAAAAAATTAAAAAAAACACGATTATTTTTTTTCTTAGTACCTTATTTTTTTTCTATGAAAGTGCTAGTTTTAAAAATATAATTTTTACACATGATTTCTCGAAGCCAATAACTAAATTTTTGAAAATATTATTCGTCAAAATATACAAAAAACATCTATATTTTTTTTTTTTCTTGGACATACTAGTACCTAATTATTTGACATATAGGAGTTTTAAAAAAAATGAACATTTTTATCTTCTTATTTTTTTTATCCAAAAATAATACATGTATTATTTTTTAAAATAATAATTCTTATTTCTTTTTAGATGTATAAGGAAAAAGTCATTTTTAGTTTTTCTGATGATTTATTGGGTAAAATAGACCATTATGAATATTAGGCACCGTTTTTTGTAGATTATGAATCTAATTTCCTAACTTTTATTGCATGATATTACTAACTTGTAATCGTTCTTTGCAGTAGGAAATTTTTAAATTATGAATCATTCTTCGAAAATTTTCAGGCTGTATTTACATTTTCCACATTAATAATTAAATTTAAAAGAGGCTTGAAATTTTTAGACAAATATTCAATTTTTATTATCTAATAATGTTGTATAATTGGTCTTTTTATTTGAATTTATTTTCTCCGAATATATATTTTTTATTTTTTTTAATGGAATTAATATTCTCTAGTTCTAGAAAATTTAATTTTTTGAAATTTCCATTTTAAAAATTTATCTATAAAATGTACTCTTGAGTTTTATTGTCTAAAAATATATAAAAATTGAAAATATTGAAAATCTTAAACAGTTTAAAAAATATATTTGAAGAAAAAAAACCAATCTTTTAAAATGTTTAATAAAATTTTAATTTATTTTGTTTCAATCGTAATTATTAAAGTTTTAGCTAATAATGAAGTGGAAAATAAAGTAAAAAATTGTTTAGACTTCGAAGCAAAAGTAAGTTTTTTATATTCTAGTGTGCAATAATGACTTCTTTCCAAGTTTGAGAAACCGTCATTATTGCCTTTTCTACATACATGATAGTACATTATGGACCTCGTCTAGAAATTATTATTTTTACTCTTTTTGTTCTGTGACCCAGCTATTTAAATATTTAACAAAAAAAAATTTTTTTAATTTACAAAAAGAATTATCAATTCTTATTTTTTGGCGGCTTTAATTGCAAAGTCGCTAATAAATCTTTAAAAAAATTGGATTATCAGTAAAATTTCTTTCAAAAACTTAGATTTATTTTATTAGAATCATATTTATATCTTAGTAAATACACAGGTAAAAAAAAGACTTGATCATAAGTAAATTACAGATTTTATTTTGTAAATCACTCTTATTTATATTTTTGACTTATTTGAAAAATTAAAACTTACGTAGTAAATATATTTTTAAATTTACCAGCTAATTAAAAATTAATTAATTCTCAGTGCCAATCTGATGCCGATTGCTGTTCAAATTATTGTCAAAAAAATGTAGGATTATCTCCACGATGTTTCAAGCCATTGTCTTACAAATTACAAGGTTTATAAAAATTTTATTTATTTATTTCTTATTTTTATCTTTGTAATTATAAATGTAATTTAAAAAACAATATAAAAATAAAAATTACACTTTTTGTATGTCAAGCCACTGCACTGGCGCTCAATTCGAATCAGATTCGAGATATAGAGTAAAAACCATACTTTCAAATATAAGTACTTTCATGGAAATAAATAAGGTATTACATCCAAATTAAAAAAAAAAAAACATTAGTTTGAGATTTTTTGATGAAAAAATTTTTGAAAAAAAAATTAGGTCTTAATTTCATAACGGTTGTGAAACATTACCGGTTGCAATATTTTCAGAAATTAGTACTTTCATGGAATTAAATGAGATATTACACCCAAAAAAAAAAAATATATTGCAGGTTTTTTTATTTTTTTGATTTTTTAATTTTGAAGGATTTGCTCATATTGCTACAATTGATGCGCAGCAAAGAATTCATTAAAGTTATTGCTGTTTGCTAATTATTGAAATTGCTAACTCTCTATTACTCTTACACATTTTTGCTACTACTGCCTCATTATAGTTATGAATTATGCATATTCCATTCTTATTTTCTATAACTATAAATTTATCTTATTTTATTTTATATTATCTTATTTTTATTTTCTCTTTCTTTATTGTTTATTTAAGTTATATTCAATCATCATGTAAATAGTTAATTAACCAAATTTTTAAATTCCAATATTATATTTTTAATTTGAATTAATTGTAACAATTTGTATCAAAGGGCGTAATTGCCCGTTTACTTCTAATAAATAAATAAATAAATAAATAAATAAATAAATTTTAAGAAAAAATTTTTGAAAAAAATTCGGTATCAGATCCAAAAAATGACTATAAACAAACTTTCTAAAACTAGTACTTTCATAAATTAGGTACTACGTCCAAAAAGAAAAAAAAAAAATTGTTGTTTTTTGTATTTTTTCGTGAAAAAAATTTTGGGAAAAAAATTTTCAAAAAATTAAGTATCAGTTTCGAGATATAGAGTAAAAACCATACTTTCAAATATAAGTACTTTCGTGAAAATAAATGAGGTATTACATCCAAATTAAAAAAAAAAAAGTACCTCGAGCTTTTTTAGTGAAAAAATTTTTGCAAAAAAAATTAGGTCTTAATTCCATAATGTTTGTGAAATATCACCGATTACATACGTACGTACGTACACACACACACACACATACAGACTTTTTTTAAAAACCGGTTTTTTAGTTTCCTGGGGTCCCAAAACGTGCTTATATGCCAAAAAATAGAAAATCAAATTTTGACCTAACACAATGGTTCCTCTTTGAGGAACCAAAACTTAAAAATCATCTTCAAATGCTACTATTATACGCAGAAATTTTGACCAGAAAATGCAGTAATATTTAAAGATTTCTTATAGTTTTAAAAATGGCACATAGTAAAAAACACTTATAAAAATTATAATAGTCTATTAACTATTTTTTAATACCATTTTAGAATTCAGAACTAACGTAGGGGAAGAAATTGGAATAGAAAACCAAATCCCAGCATCAGTCTCGAAGATTTCAAAACGCAGAACAATTCCATTCAATACCAATGAAGATTTTACTGATCTTTCAGGTGAGTTAAAAGGGGTGTTTTATTATGCACAAAATAGTATTATTCTAACCAAAAACCATATTCCAGATGACATTGAATCCAGATTAGTATCATCAATAAAAACCATAGTACCATTCAAACCTAAACAAAAATTGAAAGATGCAGAACCGTCTGAGAAGAGTGTAATCAATGAGAAAAATAAAATCGTTTATAAAACGAAAAGGGCAGTAACTGAAGATGTACCTGCAATTATTGCACAAGATAATATAAATTTAAAAGATCTCCAATTCAAAGAACCAGATAATTATGATATTCAAATTAACGATAATGAGACTCTTAATCATATATCTGTTGAATCAAATTTTTTAAAACTACTGCAATTACACAGTTTTATCAAAATCGAATTAAGTGATGGCAATCATGCATTTAAATTTAATTTACCGGATCAACATAATTTAGCAGGGAAGTTAGTTGTTTTTGAATCAAAAGCAACGTATTCTTCTCATATTTATTATTCAAACAAAGCTCGTCAACTTAAAAAAAACGATAAAATTATATTTATCCATTATGCAGGAAAATGGATCTCAGATATTGATGAAGTTAAAACTGAAAAAGAAATCCCAAAACCATCAGTTTCAAAGATTCCAAAACACAGAACAATTCCATTTAACACCAATGAATTTTTTACCGATCTTTCAGGCGAATTAAAAGGAATGGTTTATTATGCACAAAATAGTATTATACCATCCAAAAACCATATTCCAGGTGATATTCAACCCAGATTAGTCTCATTAAGAAAAACTTTGGTACTATTTAAAACTGATCCTAAAAGTAACAAAAATACTAAACCATGTGAGATGAGTGTAATCAATGAGAAAGATATAATCGTTTATAAGACAAAAATGGCAATGCCCGAAGACTTACCTCCAATTATCACACAAAATTATATGGATTTAAAAGATGTGCAATTCAAAGAACCAAATGACTATGATATTTATATAAAAAATAATAAGAATATTAATCATATATCTGTTAAATCAAATTTTTTGAAACTACTACAATCACATAATTTAATCAAAATTGAATTAAGTGATTACAATCATGCATTTGAATTTCATTTTCCGGATCAAAGTGATTTAGCAGAGAAGATAGTAGTTTTTGAATCAAAAGCAACGTATCCTTCTCACATTTATTATTCAAACAAAACTCGTAAACTTGAAAAAAATGATAAAATTATATTTATCCATCATGCAGGAAAATGGGTCTCAGATATTGATGATCAACTAAATCAGTTTATTTATGGTCACGGTTTTTATTCTGCAATTATTCCTTCAAATTTCATTTTGCCAGGTATCAAATTGAAATTTTTTTGCAACGGAAAGTCAGGATTGATAACAAAAATTGATATAGGAGCTCCAAATGAAGTGATTATTCATACAATTGCGATTGGAATGCTCACGCCATTTCAAAAAAAATTTCCATTTCAGAAAAATTCAGAATTAAATAGGCAGTATTTTCAACAGATTCCAATCAGACGCTTAATTGTTACAAAATACGATCCTATACACCTCACATCTATTGTCTTACCAAATGGTACCACACTGACAGAATCAGCTTTGGACAATGGAAATGTGCATACTGGGAGTATTAGAGAAATAATTACAAAACAGTTGATCAGCATGGGAATCAATAATGCAAATTATGGAATAAGCGATTCTGACGCTAAAGGTGAAAGGG
Source organism: Anagrus nilaparvatae (assembly GCA_022575985.1). Taxonomy (NCBI): domain Eukaryota; kingdom Metazoa; phylum Arthropoda; class Insecta; order Hymenoptera; family Mymaridae; genus Anagrus; species Anagrus nilaparvatae. The sequence goes on along the minus strand of JAKSXM010000238.1, from coordinate 5,712,119 downwards.
GTCATCCATATACTGTACCTCAAATTACAATGCATACTTCAATTGGTAAATATAAAAATGGTGAAGTCATTCATGGTTTGTCAGGTGGTAATGGAATGGCTACTTTATTATCTGGTGGCGTAGGGAATGAGTGTAGTCATGAACTAGGGCATAATTATGGGTTAGATCATTACCCCGGAGGATTTAATGGTTCTGTTGCTCAAACTCCAGGAAAAAGAAGCTCAACCTGGGGTTGGGATTGTCACCGTAACGCTTTTATTCCCAACTTTAGAAAAGAGATTTCAAAAAAAAAAATATTTTTTGAGAAAGACTTTGTCAAATACGAGGTTGAATCGTTTCATGAACATGCACTTGGGTTTGATGCAATGGCAAGTGGTGGTCCATTTGATTTAAGGGCAAACGCATTTACGCTTCATACCCCTTACAGCCTTTATTTGATCCAACAAAATTTTGAAAATAAACCTATTTTTGATCCAGCGTCTCCTACAGGGTTTAGTAAATGGAACGACAAACAAAAAATTATGAAACCATGGGAAAATTTCAATTTGGTTGATGAGATAAAACCCTTTAAAGTTTCTGGCTCAGCCATCAACGAATCTACATTAGCAAATGCTCTAATTTCAAGTGATTTCATTTATATTGATATGGTCAAAACCTATAATTCTAAACTTCTTGTCCTCCCGAAGGCAACTTTGAAAAACTTAGGAAAAGTTATATATATAATAAATGAAAGTGGTGAAAAGAAGCTAGTCAAACCTAGCAATTCTCCCAGCTACATTTCTTTTTACTTATCAAATGGCGCAGTAGAGACTTTGACCTCAGATGGACATAAGTGGAACAGAGTTGATCGGTTTAGGAAAAAAGTTGTTAGAAAACCTTATAAGCAAGGAGTTCCTGTGGTGACTTTGTTAGGGTTTTATGATCCAAATCATAAGCTAAAAACCTACATCTACCCAGCCTTACATGGTTCTTATGGAATGGTCTATTCAGCAAATCAAGATAACGAAATTGGCAATTGTTATTTGGAAGTAAAACTACAATCTGGTGGAAAGTTAAAATACTCTCTTTCAGGAATTAGAAAACATGCTTACATCATGAACAAATTTCACGTCAATGTTGAATATGAAAAAATGCCAGTAAAAGCTTCAATTTTTATTGAAGGTCGTCTGGCTCATTCAATCGATATCCCTGCAAGAAAAAGCGACCTCGATTATACGATTATTTCTAGCTAAGAAGTAATTTATAAATTTTATATCTACTCATAATGTAATTATTGTTTAATAAATGTTTTTACGCAAAACTATAGATTTTAATTTTTTATCTAAAGATTTCAGAAAAATACAAGGAAGAATAAGCACTTGTTTAAGATGTTACAAATATCAACATTTACATAAATGTATCAGTGCAATGAAATGTTACTTTCTCAAATTTTCTTTATAAAAATAGTTACTTGTCTTACTACAGCACAAAAGTCTACACAACTTTTTGTTGCAAAAATTTCTTGAATAATTTCTGTACGTGTGTATTTTATTTTAATTTTGTTTTGTAATTTGTAGATTTTAATTTGAAAGATAAATAAATAACTGTATTATTGCTATAATTTTGAATAGTTTTTCTGTTAAGCAAATTATATAAATTTTTAATTTAAAATGACTAAATTAATAAAACTTTAGGCACAAAATTAAGAAAAAGTTAATACAGATAGTTATAAGTAATTATACTTTTACGTACTTACCCAGGTAATAGCGAAACTTATATTTTTAAGTGGATTCCAGTAATAATATTTTGTAGATTTGTTACTGTAGAATCACAATATGTAATTATGGTTAAAGGATCCACAATATAAAAAATTCATCAACTTTTAAAAAATCTGTGCTAATTTCGACATGAGAATTTTATTATAAATTTCTTTTTATAAGATCGGCGGACTCAGTTAATCAAATTACGTACTAAGGAGGCTCTTTAGTACACTGTGCGTAAAGGCCACAAATTTTTAAGCAAATATTTAATTTTTATTTCTTATAATAGTTTTGACGTTAGTGAAACGATACTTTTAATTTTTTTATTTAAATTTAGTTTCTCCGTATTTGTTTTTTTGAATAAAATTCATATAATTTTGGAAATAGGCCCTAGAAAATGTCTAGCATGAAGATTATCGGAGACAATGATTGCTAGTTTCACATTTTTATGCTATAAAAAGATTTATCATATGAAAATAATTTTATTGTGAAGCAAAAGTTAACTACTTGAAAAAAAATTCCGCTTGCCGCAAGCGGATTTTTTTTTCAGTGTAATAGAATTTTAAAAATGACAAACCTCTTATAATTACTAAAATTTGAGTGTATTGGAAATTTTTAAAAAATTAAATAAAACAATACAGGATCACTTATTCATTTATTAGAGATTCGTACCTTTTTTGTATAGGGCGAATCATTGGTTTGTTCTTAGAAGCATTTTATCATTTCTATTTTAGGCGGTTGAACTCTGACTCATGTGTCAATTTATTATTTATTACAGGAGGGTAATTTTTTGATACAGAAAATTATTTATTTGATATTAATTGGATATTATCACTGATTCTGATTATATAAGATAACAGTGTTAAAGTATGTGTAAATTATGTCTAACTGATGATATAACACTGTTTACGTATAATTTACACATAATAAAACTGTGTTATACACTATTTCAATCAGTGTTTTTTTTAAGGAAATTTTAGAACTGCACAAATCACAAAAAGGGGAGGGGGAATGGGGAAAAAGGGGGGAATACTAATTTTGCCTATTTATCATCAAGTTATGATTCTATGCTATTTATTTACAATACATTATCTCTTTAAATTTTTAAAAAGGTACCTCAAAAATTACTTTTTATTAAATTTATTGAACATGTAAATAGGTCAATATTTGTGAAGTGCATAAAGTTTGGATTTTCGAGTCTCAGAATGTACTCCAAAGTATGTTTGGTCGAAATTATTAGACTGCCAAAAAAAAAATCGACTTTTCGATTTTTTAAGGTGCTCAAGCGTTTTTGGATGTCATTTAATGAAAAAATAAGTTCTATGTAAACTGCATCTAAAAATATTTAGTCGTTGAACAGCGCCAAAGCATTTTTGATTTTTGAAAATGGGATCAGGAACGTCGGGAGGGACTAAAGCTACTAAACTTAAAAGGCAACATAAAAATAAAATTTCGGGGGATATTTCGTAGTTTTTTTGGGTCGCTAAAAATGATGGAATCAGTTATTTTGAATTATTTTTTTAAGGCAAAAAGTTATGAGCTAAATTCAGTGGTAAAAATATCAAAAATTGGACAGTTTTTGACATCAAAAACTTGCTGCGGACTAAAAAATGTTTAGAAATTATTTTAAAAGGGTATTCCGCATGTTTTTTGGGTCACTAAAAACGATGAAATTGGTTATTTTTATTTATTCTTGATGAATTCAAAGTAATGGGCCAAATATTGTAGCTTGATTTTCCAAATTTATCATTTTTTTGAGTTAAATGACTTTCAAGCGTAGAAAGAACTTTTCTGAACCTCTAGAAAGGTAAATTATAATATTTTAGTGTTTTTCTAACTAGCGCAGAATTAATTGCTTAGATTTTTTTTAAGGGTGCTAGTTTAGTTCAGTGTTACGACAATGCCATAAAATAGGATCTTTGGGCAATTTTCCAAATAATGCTGCAATCTTGCAATTCAATCAAAATACTTTCAGTTGGTCTCATTTTTTTTGAATAAAATACACCTTTTCATCCCCGTAATCCGCAATTTTTCATCATCAATTCTCTCATCGTAATAGTTAATAAACCAAATGCCCATTTTCGGCCCTAAATGACCAATTTTTAAATTTGTGTTAAAATTTTAATTTTTGATAAAATTGAGTTTCATTTTTCTCAACAACTTTTTTTAAGTTCCAAGTTTCCAAAAATTTTTTACTCGTCCTTTTAACTTTAGATATTTCTGAGATGTAGTTTTACAAATTTAAAGATAAAGTATGATTTTATTTAAAAAACCTCAAATTGAGACTCTGAACTGAACTGAACTGACTCTCAGACTGCTGAAACTTAAAAATTAATCATTTTGATACAAAAATGGGCCTTAGGTTTATTAACTATTACGATGAGAGAATCGGTGATGAAACTTTGCGGTTAACGAGGATTAAACGGTGTATTTTATACAAAAAAAATGAGACCAATTAGAAGTATTTTGCGAGGTTTATTTCTATGCTAGTTAGAAAAACACAAAAATATTATAATTTACCTTTCTTGAGGTTCAGAAAAGTTCTTTCTACGCTTGACAGTCATTTAACTCAAAAAAATGCTAAATTTGGAAAATCAAACTAAAATATTTGGCCCATTACTTTGAATCCATCAAGAATAAATAAAAATAACCAATTTCATCGTTTTTAGTGACCCAAAAAACATGCAGAATGCTCTTTTAAAATAATTTCTAAACATTTTTTAGTCCGCAACATATTTTTGACGTCAAAAACTGTCCAATTTTTGATATTTTTACCACTGAATTTAGCTCATAACTTTTTGCCTTAAAAAAATAATTCAAAATAACTGATTGCATCGTTTTTAGCGACCAAAAAAAATATGAAATACCCCCCGAAATTTTATTTTTATGTTTAGTCCCTCCCGACGTTCCTGAGCCCATTTTCAAAAATCGTAAATGCTTTGGCGCTGTTTCAACGACTAAATATATTTAGATGCGGTTTACGTAGAACTTATTTTTTCATTAAATGACATCCAAAAACGCTTGAGTACCTTAAAAAGTCGATTTTTTTTGGCAGTCTAGAAAGTATATATAAAAAAATAATTTCCCCCAGTTTTTAGCTTTTTAGAGCCAATCCTCTATATTTAAAACGATCTTTGTTTTAAAAAATTTTTTTAAATTTTTAATTTTTGAGAAATTTGTGTATATTAATTCTTCTCGTAAACGCGCACTTTACAGTAAAATTTGTTTAAATAAAATAAAAAGACGATTAAAAATTTTTTGGAAACTTTGGGCTTATACAAAATTTTTGAGGCCTATAGAACTCGTTTCTTTTAAAAATTAGAATTTTGGAAGCATTTTAGAATATAAAATATTTTGTATAAAAAATCAAAAAAATTTATATTTTAGGACTGCACAAACTAGGTTTTAGTACTGCACAAATTTTTTCAGAACTGCACTTTTTGTGTAGAACTGCACGTTAAAAAAATCACTGATTTCAATGTCTCAGTCGGATTATTATAAACTAAAAAACCAAAAAAATTGAACTTCGAATTTTTTTGGTTTTTTAGTTTATAATAATCCGCCTGAGACATTGAAACAGTGTATAACACAGTTTTATTATGTGTAAATTATACGTAAACAGTGTTATATCATCAGTTAGACATAATTTACACATACTTTAACACTGTTATCTTATATAATACTCCAGTCAAAATACGGGGGGGAGGGGGGTGTACTTACGCTTGCGAATACGAGATTTGCTCTAGTATAGGTTTTTAATACTACGTAATACTTAATTTTTTCCTATGAAAGTACGAATATCTAAAATTATCGTTTGTAAAGGATTTCTCCATCTGATACGTAATTTTTCGAAATTTTTTTTTTTCGATACTTTTTACATAAAAAAATTAAAAAAACACTATATTTTTTTTTCTTTTTGGATGTAGTACCTCATTTTTTTCCATGAAAGTACTGATATCTAGAAGTATCGTTTTTACTCGATATCTCGAACCTTATAATTTATTTTTGAAAATTTTTTTCACAAAAAAATACAAAAAATACCATTTTTTTTTTCTTTACGGACGCAGTACTTAATTTATTTCTGTGGAAGTACTAGTTTTAGAAATATCGTTTATAGTAATTTTTTGGACCTGATACTTAATTTTTTCAAAATTTTTGTTCTCAATATTTAAAAAAAATAAATATAAAAAAAACTGCAATATTTTTTTTCTTTTTGGATATAGTACCTAAGTTTTGCTTATGAAAGTGCCAATATCTGAAAATATCGTTATTACTCGATATCTCCAATCTGACACTTAATTTTTTGAACTTTTTTTTCTCAAAACTTTTTGCTTAAAAAAATAAAAAAAACAGCAATATTTTTTTGCTTTTTGAAAGTAGTACCTCATTTTTTTCTGTGGGAGTACTAGTTTTAGAAGTATACTTTTTAGTCAATATTTTGGTACTGAAACTTAATTTTTTGATAATTTTTCTCTCAAAATTTTTTGCATAAAAAAATTAAAGAAATAGCAATATCTTTTTTCTTTTGGGACGTAGTATTTAATTTTTTTCCATGAAAGTACTAATATCTAGAATTATCATTTTTATTAGATTAAATAGACCATTAAGAACATTTTGTTATTGTTAATGAGGAACCATAGTGCCAATCACTTGGCAGCGTTTTTTTTTTTTTTTATTTTGATATAAATTATAACACACAAGAAAGAGTTATGGAAATCTTGCCTCTTTTTGACTTCCTTGGATTATTTTGCTCGTTGCTATGTTTATTAAATTTATGTATGCAGCTTAATGAAATTATAAACAATAATAAACAGCCTAAAAATATTAAATGTTTATGTTTGCATTTTAAAATTAAGATTTAAAAGTTATATTGGCATTTTTTAAAGAATCAAACAATTTATAGAATTAAATAATTTATTATTTTGTGATTAATAGAAATAATATAAATAATGTTAAAATCTTGAAGCAATTAATGTGGTTATTTTTTTTATTACAAAATATTATTATTATTATTATTATCATTGTTACGGAAGATTGGTCAAATGCAAGATGTACTCTGAGAAAATAAATTACTGTATAAGAAATTATTATAAATTCTGGTAAAAACTCCTATCTTTTTATAATAATTAAGCGAATATTTGTAATTTTTGCATCTTTACCAACCATTTCTTTGACAAAACAAAAAAATCATGTTACCCAATATTTTAATTATGAAGGGATAATTATATATTCTAATAAAAAAAATTTTATAAAAAAAAATAAAATTAGCTTTTTTTATATTTGTCTCTTTTTAATTATGCAAAAATGATTTAAAATCCATTAACGCCGCACAGTGTGCTGAATCAATCAAAAATCTACTGACTCCGTAAAATTTTATTTTTTCACCCATTTATTTTTTTAAATGCTTCGTATACTATCCTACTCTTATGGAAACCTGCTACTTTTTCAAATTTTTACAATTAAAATTCACCCCTTATACATTGGTGTATACGCAAAAATTATATTCACAGGGTTACTAAGTTTATTTTCAATTAAAAAAACCTTGTTTATGGACACTGTTGCCTTTTTCCTGACTCAAAGAGTAAACATTTTTAAAAAGTAGCAGGTTTCCATAAAAGTAGGATAGTATACGAAGGATTTAAAAAAATAAGTGGGTGAAAAAATTAAATTCTAAGAAGTCAGCAGATTTTTGATTGATTCGGCACACTGTGCGCCGGCGCGACCAATCCATGGACGCTAGAATTTTCACTTTAATAATAAAACGATCTTAATAATCTACTTTACCAGCTACTCAAAACGAAAAATGTATGTATAATTGCATGGTTGTAATCAATAATATTTGTTGTAAATTAAGATTACAGCCCATTGTTTGAGGAACCTCAGTGCCAGCTAGTTGGCAGGGTATTTTCTTTATTTTAACACCGGTTTTATGTAATTGCGTTCACTGGTTTAATCCTGATGACAATACACACACACACACACACACACACACACACACACAAATAAATTTTCAAATATATATAGTAGTAAGATAAGATTTTTTAAAGAATTTAAGCAGACTGTAACTCTATACCATAAACTTTTTAACCCGATAAATATTCTGGAGATAAATTAGGAAAAAACATTTTTTACCGTAAAATTACTCATTTTACGAGCCCAGACCCACTATTAATGGTAAAAAAAATAAAATGCCCATTTTTCATAAAACCTCCAGCCTAAGAAATCCGTAATTATAGAACTATGTGTAGAAGAACTTTGGTTGATCGGAACTATTTCTAAATCTTGTCCATAAGGACAAGTTTTTATGGTCACTAATTACAAAATTTATATGAAAACTTTTAAAATCTTAAGAGAAAATACAATAAGGCGGATTTTATCATTTTTTAAACGAACTAGTAGTAGTCGTCGTTTTTAGGGTCACTAATGGGTTTTTAAGAATTCAAAATTTAAGGAGAATCTAATATGGCGTAAAGTTTCGTTATGTCAAATTTAAAAAATTTTTGGGTCATAAAAGCATGACTTCCCAGATCTGTGCAACTCGGATCCAAATTCTACTTTGCTCATATTGAAGATCATTCAATTGTAGTGGGAGGCATCGTAGAAATTTTTTAACCTTTCCAGTAAAGAGTTACAGCTAATTGTTTATAAAAAAAAGTTTAATATGCTCTAAAATTTATAAACAAATAGCTATAACTCATTAATGAAGAGCTTTAGAGAAAAATTTCCTACGATACACCCCCCACCCCCCTAGAATTGAAAGATCTTTAACATGAGCCAAGTAGAATTTTGATCAAAGTTATCCAGATCTGCGAAACCAGGTTTTTATGAACCAAAAATTTCAAAAATTTAACATGATGTATTTGTTTAAAGAAATAAAAATTTCAATTTTTTTTATACTCTTGTATCAAATACTGAAAAGCTTTTCAGTAAATTCTTTCATAAAATATATGGTTAAAAAATCTTGATTTCAAAATGTGCTGTGAGAAAACACACAGTGTCGGAGAGAGCGTCTTTAACTATCTTGAGTATAATTTTCACTAAAAAAGTAGAATTAAAACAATATTTTCAATTATAGCAGCTATTTTGAACTTGTACAGGAAAACAGTACGTATTATATAGGATAACAGTATTAAATTATGTGTAAATTATATCTAACTGATGATATAACACTGTTTACGTATAATTTACAAATAATAAAACTGTGTTATACACTGTTTTTCTGAAAAAAGTAAAATTAACAATCATTGCCTCCGAAAATGATCAGACTGTATTTACAATTTCCAAGTTTCATGTTAAAAATGACGTCAAAATTATATAAATTTTAAAAAAAACAATTCGCTGAAACTAAATTCAAATAAAAAAAAAAAAAAATTCGTTCTACTTATCGAAATTTAATTATTAATTTTTAACCAATTAAAATTACACATCGATTCTCTCTAGTACTACAAATTTTAATTCACTAGAATTTTCATTATAAATATATACTCATAAAAATGTACATATGAGTTTTATTGTCTATAAAAAATATAAAAATTGAAAATATTCCAAATTTTAAACAGTTTAAAAAATATATTTGAAGAAAGAAAACTAATTTTTTAAAATGTTTCATAAAGTTTTAATTTATTTTGTTTCAATCGTAATTATTAAAGTTTTAGCTGGAAATGAAGTCGAAAATGAAGTGAAAAGTTGTTTAGGCCTCGAAGCAAAAGTAAGTTTTTTATATACTAGCGGGCAATAATGACTTCTTTCCAAGTTTAAAAAACCATCATCATTGCCTTTTCTACATAAATGATAGTAGATTCTGAACCTCATGTAGAAATTATTATTTTTACCAAATGTAACTACTCTTCTTGTTCTTTGAACCTTGCTTTTGAACATTGGCAAAAGAAAATTTTTAAAGAGATTAAGAATATACCATCTTTTTTTATGGATAGTATATTCTGAGCATCTTAAGAATATTAATAATATTAAATCAGAAATTTTATTTTTTGGCTGTTTTAATTGCAAAGCTACTAATAAATTTAAAAAAATTTCATTACCAGTGAATTTTTTTTCAAAAACTTATTATTTATTTTATTAGAATAATATTTAATATCTTAGAAAATACACAGATAATAAGACTTCACCATAAGCTAATTACAGATTTTCCTAATTTCAAATCTTGATTTATTGCAAAATTAAAACTGACGTAGTAAATAAAAAAATATATATTTTTAAAATTACCATAAGTTAAGTAGAAATTATTTTACCAGTTAATAAACAATTAATTAATTTTCAGTGCAAATCTGACGCAGATTGCTGTTCAAATTATTGTCAAAAAATCGAAGGATTGTCCCCTCGATGTTTTAAGCCGCTGTCTTACAAATCACAAGGTTCATAAAAATATAATTCAATTATTTCTTATTTCTATCTTTCTAATTATTAATGTAATTAAAATACCTTGCCAACTAGCTGGCACTAAGGTTCCTCAAACAATGAGCTTAATACATTAATATGCCACTGATATCACCGATTACAACAATGCAATCATACATACATTTCTGTTAACTTTTAAAAATATTTTTTTATTGATCAAAAATTTTGGAACTAATTTTTAAAAAATTAATAATCAGATTCGAGATATCGAGTAAAAACCATATTTTCAAATATAAGTACTTTCATGGAACTAAATGAAGTATTACACCCAAAATAAAAATATTGCAGTTTTTTTAATTTTTTTGTTTTTTTTAATTTTAAGAAAAAAATTTTGAAAAAATTCGGTATCAAATCCAAAAAATTACTATAAACGAACTTTCGAAAACTCGTACTCTCATAGAAATAAATTAGGTACTACGTCCAAAAAGAAAAAAATATTTGGTGTTTTTTGTATTTTTTTGCGAAAAAAATTTTAGGAAAAAGATTTTCAAAAAATTAAATATCAGATTCGAGATATTGAGTAAAAATCATATTTTCAAATATAAGTACTTTCATGGAAATAAATGAGGTATTACCTCCAAATTAAAAAAATAAAAAGTAGTTTAAGATGTTTTAATGAAAATATTTTTGAAAAAAAAATTAGGTCCTAATTCCATAATGGTTGTGAAATATCACCGGTTATAATATTTTCAGATATTAGTTCTTTAATGGAATAGAATGAAGTGTTAAACTAAAAAAAAAAAAAAAATATTGTAGTTTTTTTAATTTTTTTGTTTTTTTAATTTTGAGAAAAAAATTTTGAAAAAATTCGGTATCAGATCCAAAAAATTACTATAAAGGAACTTTATAAAACTAGTACTTTCATAGAAATAAATTAGGTACTACGTCCAAAAAGAAAAAAAAAATTGGTGCTTTTTGTATTTTTTTGTGACGAAAATTTTGGGAAAAAAATTTTGAAAAAATTAATTATCCGATTCGACAATTCGAGTAAAAATCGTACTTTCAAATATAAGTACTTTCAGGGAAATAAATGAGGTATTATATCCAAATTAAAAAAAAAAAAAGTAGTGAGATCTTTTGATGAAAAAATTTTTGAAAAAAAAATTAGGTCTTAATTTCATAATGGTTGTGAAATTTCACCGGTTACATAGACACACACACACACACACACACATACATACTTTTTTAAAAACCGGTTTTTTAGCTTCTTCAGGTCCAAAACGTGCTTATATGCCAAAAAATCAAAAATCAAAATTTGGACCTATCACAATAGTTCAAAAATGGAACCAAAAAGAGTATAAAAATAAAAAATGCCAAAAAATCAAAAATCAAAATTTGGACCTATCACAATAGTTCCAAAATGGAACTAAAAAGAGTATAAAAATAAAAATTACACTTTTTGTATGTCAAGCCACTGCACTGGCGCTCAATTTTAAAAAGTTTTAAAAATAGACTAAATTCGCTAAAATTTATTTAATTAGATCTGCCAAATCCAAATTTTTCATTTAAGAAAGCATCGGATTAATTGCTTAAACAATATTTATTTGTTTATAAATTTTTAGCAAAAACGGTGAACTTGTGCAATAAATATGAATATCTAGTTTATTTAGTCTAAAGAATAATCAGTTAAATGTTATTGAGAAATTATTACAAAAAAATGACCTAAAATGAATATTTTAAACTATATGCCAAATATTTTTTAAACTAATTAAACTAATATCCTGATTACTTCGAAATAGGAATAAAAATTGTTCTAATACTATTATTACAAGCAGAAATTTTTACCTGTCAATGCAGTAATATTTAAAGATTTGTAGTCTTAGTTTCAAAAATGGCACAAAGTAAAAATTACTTTAAAAATTAGATTATTAGATTATAGGTAATTAAAACAACAATCTAAAAATCAATTCAAATTTTTTGTAGGAAGTCAATCCGCCACATTGACATTTGTGCATTTAAGTCATGCGAGTGAAAGTAAAAGTCAAATAAAAGTAAAAATATCAATGTATTTCGGTCTCTTGATACACAATCTGGAGTCCATTTTTGCATGAATCAGGCTAATTACTTATTTTTAACAAATTATTGCTAAATCGTCCATAATTTTAGGGCTGTAACTAAAAATTTCAAAATTTTTAAATGATGTGCTATCAATGTTGTTCAATATATTAGTTCAAGCCCTAAATGATGGCTTATTTTGCTATCTAATCTACCACTTTTGGGAAAAAATGGATCCTGGATTTGGGTTCAGGAGGCCAAAAAACACAATTTCCACTTGATCTTATCCAAGCAGGACTTAGATGGCATAAACGCTTTACCAACGGTTAAAGTTTTTTTTTTCAATTCAGAAAAATTCTCATAGTTTATTTAATTAAAAAAATATTACTAAACAGTTTAAAATGACTCGCAAATGTTATAGAATACAGAAATTTTTACCAGAAAATAAAGTAATATTTACAGATTTGTTTCCTTAGTTTGTAATTTATAAAATAGGCACTTAAGTAAAAATATTTACAAATAAAACTTTTTCTTTGTACCACTTTAGAATTAAGAAGTAACACAGGAAATAAGAATGGCATAGAAAACAAAATCGCAGAAGCATCAGTTTCGGAGATTTTAAAACGCAGAACAATTCCATTCAACACTAATAAATCATCAAAAAAAAACTCGGTACTATTCAAACCTAAACAAAAATTGATAGATGCAGAACCGTATGAGAAGAGTGTAATCAATGAGAAAAATAAAAACTCACAAGATAATGTAGATTTAAAACATCTCCAATTCAAAGAACCAGATAATTATGATATTCAAATTAACGATAATCAGACTCTTAATCATATATCTGTTGAATCAAATTTTTTAAAACTACTGCAATTACACAGTTTTATCAAAATCGAATTAAGTGATGGCAATCATGCATTTAAATTTAATTTACCGGATCAACATAATTTAGCAGGGAAGTTAGTTGTTTTTGAATCAAAAGCAACGTATTCTTCTCATATTTATTATTCAAACAAAGCTCGTCAACTTAAAAAAAACGATAAAATTATATTTATCCATTATGCAGGAAAATGGATCTCAGATATTGATGAAGTTAAGACTGAAAAAGAAATCCCAAAACCATCAGTTTCAAAGATTCCAAAACACAGAACAATTCCATTTAACACCAATGAATTTTTTACCGATCTTTCAGGCGAATTAAAAGGAATGGTTTATTATGCACAAAATAGTATTATACCGTCCAAAAACCATATTCCAGGTGATATTCAACCCAGATTAGTCTCATTAAGAAAAACTTTGGTACTATTTAAAACTGATCCTAAAAGTAACAAAAATACTAAACCATGTGAGATGAGTGTAATCAATGAGAAAGATATAATCGTTTATAAGACAAAAATGGCAATGCCTGAAGACTTACCTCCAATTATCACACAAAATTATATGGATTTAAAAGATGTGCAATTCAAAGAACCAAATGACTATGATATTTATATAAAAAATAATAAGAATATTAATCATATATCTGTTAAATCAAATTTTTTGAAACTACTACAATCACATAATTTAATCAAAATTGAATTAAGTGATTACAATCATGCATTTGAATTTCATTTTCCGGATCAAAGTGATTTAGCAGAGAAGATAGTAGTTTTTGAATCAAAAGCAACGTATCCTTCTCATATTTATTATTCAAACAAAACTCGTAAACTTGGAAAAAATGATAAAATTATATTTATCCATCATGCAGGAAAATGGGTCTCAGATACTGATGATCAACTAAATCAGTTTATTTATGGTCTCGGTTTTTATTCTGCTATCATTCCTTCAAAGTTCATTTTGCCAGGAATCAAATTGCAATTTTCTTGCAATAAAAAGTCAGGATTATTAACAGACATTGACATCGGAGCTCCAACTGAAGTGCTAATACACACAATTGCAATTGGAATACTCGCACCATTTCGAGAAGAATTTCCATTTCAGGAAAATTCAGAATTAAATAGGCAGTATTTTCAACAGATTCCAATCAGACGCTTAATTGTTTCAAAATACGATCCTATACACTTGACATCTATAGTTTTGCCAAATGGTACAATACTGACAGAATCTGCTTTGGACGAAGGAAATCATCATAATGGAAGTTTAGTAGATATAATTGGATACACTTTGATTGGCAAAGGAATCAATAATGCAAATTATGGAATAAACTATTCTAATGGTGGCGTATTTAGGGGTCATCCATATTCTGTACCTCAAATTACAATGTTTACTTTTGTTGGTAAATATAAAAATGGTGTAGTCGCTCAAGGTTTGAAAGGTGGTGGTGGAATGACTTCTATACTATATGGTGGTATAGGTAATGAGGTTAGTCACGAATTAGGGCATAATTATGGGTTAGATCATTACCCTGGAGATTTTAATGGTTCCGTTGCTCAAACTCCAGGAAAAAGAAGCTCAACTTGGGGTTGGGATTGCGATCGAAATTTATTTATTCCTAATTTTAAATCAAAGGTTTCAAAAGAAAAAACTTTATTCAACGATACATATGAGGTTGAATCGTTTCATGGACATTCGCTTGGATTTGATGCAATGGCAGATGGGGAACCGTTCGATTTAAGACAAAATGCATTTACACTCCATACACCCTACAGTCAACAATTAATCCAACAGCACCTTGAAAATAAACCCATCTTTGATAAAACATCTCCAACGGGGTTTAGTAAATGGAATGAGCAAAAAAAAATTATGCAACCATGGGAAAATGTGAACTTTGTTGATGAGATAAAATGCATTAATATAGCTGGTTCAGTCATCAGCACATTCTCATTAGAAATTGTTCTTAGTTTAAATAATTTCATTTGTGTAAATATGGACAAATCCTATAATTCAAAATCTCTAGTTTTTCCAAGTGCAACTTTAAGAAACAAAGGAAAAGGTATACGTATAATAAATAAAAGTGGTAAAGAGAAGTTAGTGCATCCTAGAAATTCTCCCAGCTACAGTTCTTATTACTTATTCAATGATGCTGTAGTTACTTTGATCTCAGATGGACATATGTGGAAACGAGCTGATCGCTTTAGGAAAAAAGTTGTTAGAAAACCTTATAAGCAAGGAGTTCCTGTGGTGACTTTGTTAGGGTATTATGATCCAAATCATAAGCTAAAAACCTACATCTACCCAGCTTTACATGGTTCTTATGGGATGGTCTATTTACCAAATAAAGATAACGAAATTGGCAGTTGTTATTTGGAAGTTAAACTACAATCTGGTGAAGAGTTAAAATACTATCTTTCGGGAATAAGAAAAGATGCAGACGTCATGAATACATTCCACGTAAATGTTGAATATGAAAAAAATCCAGTAAAAGCCTCACTTTTTATAAAAGGTCATCTAGCTCATTCTATTGGCATAACCAAGAGTAAAAGTAATCTCGATTATTCGATTACTTCCAGTTAATAAATCTTTTGGAAATGGTATATCTTACATAATAATAATATATGGTATGGTTGGTATGGTATACATACCATTTTCTATATGTTTTTATGCAAAAAGTGTTTTTTTTATTTTTTTTTTTTAATTTTAGAAAAATAAGCACTTGTTCAAAATGTTACATAAATAATATAAATGTGTCAGTGTAATGAAATATTAATGTCTCAAACTTTCTTAACAATAACATTTTGTAGAGCAAAAATTTTAGCGGCAAAAATGTCTTTAATAATTACAACAAAAAGTAATATAACTGTATAAGTTTTTATAAAGTAAGGTAATGGTAATTTTTATTTTCGAAAGACTGAATTAAATATTTTTAGGTAAATAAGATACTGAAGTTAAACTGTGGTTGACATAAATGTATTTAAAACTTTCTGTATTTGTAAGTTGACTAAAAAAAAAAAATTTAGATTCCCTAATTCCCAACAAAATCAAAAACCTAAAAGTATTAGAAAAATAGCATTATTGTTAAAATTTTATTATCCAGTAAATTATATGAATAAGTTTGTATACAATTATTTTTGTGAATGAAAATGGAGTGAATTTATAAATTTTAACAGTATTATTTTTACTGCATTGACTTACACTATAGAAATATATTGCTTGAAAATTCAAACGATTGATTATACAATCAATTTTTTTTCTATGGATTTAGATGATGAAATTTTAAGATAATTCGCAAAACTTTTTGTTATTTTAATTAATTTTTAGCCACATAATAGCTGGGCAAAATTTGGGCAAAGTTCAAGCATATGTTTTAAAAATCAAGCAAAATATTTTTACAGTATAAATAACTAAATTTTTAAGTTTACTAAAGAGAAAGAAAAAATCTAATATGTAATATTGTGCAAAATTAAATTTTTCTATATTTTTATCCAGATTACATTTTATTTTTTATGATTATTTTGCACAAATTTATAAAAATATTCAAATCAAAGGCGATAAAGACAATTTTCTTATGTCCAAAGATCTTTTAAATATAAAATGGAGTCAGATGATAAAGCAAATTATTACTGATAGTAAAATGAATTTAAAAAACCTATTAACGAACGTATTTACAAAATTATTATGAAATAGAACCCTCAACCAACTGCTAAACTATTTAAGAAGTTTCAGTAACGAGCTGCAATGGAATTTCAAAGAGTTACGGGATTATTAAATTGTTGTCTTCAAATTAATTTGATTCTTTTTGTATTTAGCTTGGAGTAAGGAGTTTATTTTCATTAAAACAATGTATCAAAAATTCTTGAAAATTATTAATCAAATGTAGGTATAATTAAACAAAAAGCAAGTATTATTAGTTGCATTATATATTAAATCCAACCTTTCCTATAAAATTTTATACAGGAGTTGATAAACTTCCAGTGTACCTGATCTGTGAGGTCTCTTTTTCAAACTCTCAGATTATGATCGCTGTGGTCTATAGACTCCTTGATTATCTTCTTTCGTATAACATGGATTTTCTAGATAATATTTTGTCATTCTCTCTAAATTACAGTAGTAAAGTTATCCTAGGAGACTTTAATGTAAATATGCTTTATTTTCATCCTCAATCCATTCTGCTCTTTAATTTTCTCTCTGATAATAACTCACATCTCATTCCCTATGGTGAATCTCACCAAGTTCCGCTTTAAAATTCCTTTATTAACCTAATAATTACAGACGAGAATGAAAAAATTCTCTCGTTTGATAAAAAACTCTTTATAAATAATTCGATAGTGTGTCATACAAACTTCTACTGACTAAATTAGCAAGTATTGGTTTATCCAAAAATACAGTAGATTGGTTTTCGAGTTAATTCTCAAATAGAACCCAATCTGTCATAGTAGGCAATAAACCCTCCTCGGCAGAACCAGTTAAAAATGGTGTCCCCCAAGGCTCAGAAAAGGTCCCTAAAGGGACTTTTTTTGACTAACTTTACTATTTCTTATCTATATGAACGATATTCTCTCCCACATTTCTTATGCCGAAAGAATACTTTTCGCCGATGATCTCCAAATTTAATCAATTTTGTGGGTAAGTGAGTGGGTAATCTAATAGTTTGGGAAAAGTGAATCGGAATGGCTTCCCGAAGAAAAATACAAAATTGATGCATGATTTTTTTTTGCAGATCAAAAAGTTTTAAAATGATAAAAAATTATCAATCCTGCACTGAAAAAAAGAAATCTATTTGCTGCAAAAGTTTTTACCGTTTTTCGCAAACGGAATCCCGTTTGCGGCAAGCAGATTCTTTTTTCGTTGTTGGATTTTCCGGAATAAAATTTCAAAGGAAATTTTTAAAATATAAAGTGGTATCCAGTTCGTTGCCAAATCGTAGCCAGCTATTAGCCAGCTATTAGCTGGCTATTAGACGATTTTTTTACATGGGAATTAATATTTAAAGATTATTTTTATTTATTTAGAAATCTAAGAAGGTAAAGCCTTAGATATCAAAATGTTATTTGATCGTCCATTTAATTTGTACATTGGTTTTGAAGAAATATGCTGTTGGCTGGTCATATTAAAGATCCTTTATAATATTCTTTTAATATAAAATATTTGTTAGGACAATCATTACAAGTAAATTTTTTCACATCACCAATATTGTATTGTATTTTGTCTATATTCTAACTATTTTTTTCATATCTTTATTCAGTAATGGAATTATTTGATATTTATTTGTATCCATCATTTTGTTAATTCTTGGATACAAACTTGTTTTAAATGGACATTTGACAAAAGTTTTGTTCCTGTAGATGTTGGGTTGTGGGTTAGCAGTTCTTGGATTTATGTAATTGTTGATTTCAGAAAACCCAACCTTTTGTTAATGTGATTTTCAATAAAATAGAAATTTCTTTGCTAACAGAATGATTTGGACAATGAAGAGGTTGGCTTTATGGTTTTTTGTGTCAGTTAGCATGAAATCTCTATTTACAAGGTTGTATACTGTAGCAATTTTTTGCTGAGTTAGATAAGTGGAAGCATAATGTTAACCATTAAAAATCTTATCAGATGTAAAGATGTTTCAAATGATTAATTTTCCATAAACTACGTATAAATATGTTGTTTAATTTAAGATAAAAATTTGTTATGGTTCATATATTATAGTAATTTTGACTTTATACTTTTATATGAATTTTCTTTATTATTTTTGTATTATACTTTTATTTTCTATTTTTATATTAATTGTATTTTTTAATTTATCATCTCCCGCACAGACAGTGAATAGCTGACTCTGGGATGATCAACTGTTATTAATGTAAATGTATGTAAATATCTATGATAATTTGTATATATAAACATGTATTCAGTTGATTATGTGATGAAATAAATAATAATAATAATAATAATAATAATAATAATGTAGGAATCTTTCTGCAAAAGTAGTTTTTGCGTTACAATTTGTAGATAATTTTTTTTTTGTTTTTCATCACAGGGGGGGTGGTATTGTTTGTGGCCACCACCAGATTTGGTCTACTATAGGTTTTTTGGGTCGCTGAACATAAAAATCGGGGTCTTTTCTTGCGCAATTGGGGCTTGACCCTTAAATTAGCCAAAACTAGGGTGGGGTACCTTTCGACGAAAAAATAAAGTACAGAATGAAAAAATGTAACGAAATTTATTGTCCCTAAATTTTTATAACATAATCAATTTTTAGCGATTAGATATTTTCCCGAAAAATACATTACAGAATATGTGATCAAATAAGAGTTGTAACCAAGAAAACCTATTTTCTAGAAATATAATTAGCATTAAAAAAAAATTCCTATTAATATTGTAAGGAAATATTATGTAACGAAAAATATAAACAAGAAAAAAATTACCCCGAAAGTTCAAATACCCGAAAAATTTCTACGACCTCTTAAGTATGAAATATTTTCTATTTTCGGGTTTCTGATTATTCGTGGCATTTTTGTTCGGAATGATTCTTATTCGTAAAATAAAACTTCTGGTGTACACGGTTATAGAATAAATTTTTCTTGAAAATGATGACTTAACTTTTGAACTGAAGGATTATTAAAATTCGGGTTTTTAAATTTCGTTGCAAAGACCATTCGTTTTACTTATGAATCGTAACAATTTATTTACAGACTTAAATATTCAAAAAATAAATTAAAAACAATAAATTTTTTATTAAAAATAAAAATGTTATTTTTAATAAAAAATTTATTGTTTTTAATTTATTTTTTAAATTATATAGTGAACGGACACATAAAATAAAAAAATGTTTTACTTAAATATTCAGTATATTTGGGTTAGGTGCAAAAGATTTCGTTACGCTTTTCATTATGGACTTTTTTTTTTCGTCGTAAAGTACCCCACCCCAAAACTACCTCTAAAAGGGGTGTTTTTCAAATTTTGCTCTAGCCCTCCAAGATTTGGCCTAATAAAAGTTTTTGCTGCTCACGAATATTGAAGTTATAACTATGAAAAATTACCCCTTCACCCTTAATTCAACCAAAACTACCCCTTAAAGAGGTGTTTTCGATACTTTCGCTCTATCCCTCCAAGATTCGACCTAATAGGGTTTTTTGGGTCGCTGATCACAAAAATCGATGTCTGTTCAATTAAAACTTAACTCTTCAACCTTAAATTAGCCAAAATTACCCCTAAAAGGGGTGTTTTCTCTACTTTCGCTCTAGCCCTCCAAGATTTGGTCTTAAAGGGTTTTTTAGGTCGCTGATCACGAAAATCACGTTTTTTCAATTCAAAATTAGGTCTTCACCCTTAAATATGCTAAAACTACTCCTAAAAGGGGTGTTTTTGCTACTTTCGCTCTAGCCCTCCAAGATTTGGTCTTAAAGGGTTTTTTAGGTCGCTGATCACGAAAATTATGTTTTTTTCAATTAAAAATTAGGTCTTGACACTTAAATTTGATAAAACTACTCCTAAACGATTTGAAAGGTATAAATAAATGAATCATGCATTCAAACCCTAATAGGGTTATAGAAAAAATCCCTATTAGACCAAATCTTAGAAGGCTAGAACGAATATAGCGAAAGCGCCCCTATTAGGAGTATTTATGGCTAATATAAGGTTGAAGAGTTACATTTTAATTGAAAAGACATCGATTTTTGTGATCAGCGACCCAAAAAACCTTATTACACCAAATCTTGAAGGGCTAGAACGAAAGTAGCGAAAACACTCCTTTTAGGACCCAAAAAACCCTATTAGACCAAATCTTGAAGGGCTAGAGTGAAAGTAGCAAAAACACCCCTTTTAGGGGTAGTATTGGCCAATTTAAGGGTGAGGGGGTAATTTTTCATAGTTATAATTTCAATATTCGTGATCAGCGACCCCAATAAACCTTTATCAGACCAAATCTTGGAGGGCTAGAGCAAAAGTTGAAAAAACATTTTAGGGGTAGTTTTGGCTAATTTAAGGGTCAAGCCCCAATTGCGCATAAAAAAGACCCTGATTTTCGTGTTCAGTGACCCAAAAAACCTATAGTAGACCAAATATGGTGACGGCCACAAACAATACCACCAAAACCGTGATTTGACTGAAGTACTATTCTTGTCTTCAATTTCAATTTTGTTTTTAATCAAAACTATATGGGTAGATTTAAATGAAGCGTACACGACTTGTATGGCTGGTTCTTTTAAAAAATTGCCCCAAAAATTCACTGTATTGGAAACTTTTTGAAAAATACTATGTATAAAATTAAATTAAAAAATCAGAATCACTTATTCATTTATTGAAGATTCGTACCTTTTTGCATAGGTCAAATTATTGATTTCTTATTATAAGCATTCCATCTCCTCTATTTAAGGCATTATATTTAAGGCACCCTGGTAAGTTATTATTTATTAGGGGAGGGTAATTTTTTGATAAAGAAAATTATTTATTTGATATTCATTGGAAATTAATTAATCTTACTTTACATTTTAATCTTAAATAAGGTTGTTGCTTAAAAAATTTTAAAAATTCTATTTGTTTGGTCTTGCAGTTTATAAAAAAAGATTAGATAATACGTGTTTTTTTATTTTTTAAACAATTTTTAACTGGCGAAATAAATAGTTTAATAAATTAAGTTTAATAAGTGTGAGGTCACAATCCAGATTCCCTATGCTTTTAATATTGCATTTCATGGACTGTGACGTAACCGTTGCCCCCCACAATCGCTATTTTCGTTACTTTAAGGACGCTCTGGCCAATGAATTCTCCAAATAAGACATATACTGGTTATTAGAGGAAAGTCTCAGGAATCGAATGGTATGGGCCTTATAGTCGATAGTCGTGCATAATTTTGAGATATAAAGGTCCAAAGATAAGTAAATATTATATTAGTCTTATGGGAAGAATTTAGGAAGTTGATTATTTTTACCATCAAATCGCGAATTCCCGAATGCAGATAGTGATAAATTGAAAGTTCAAAGCTTAAAGAATTTATTGGTACTTTCCAAATATGAGGTTTACGTGGGAAATTTCGTCTAAATAAACGAAGAAAACTTTATAACTCAGTTTTAATAGCAAGGGCGCCATATTGTTTGTTTATTATACAAAGCGCGCGCACTAAGGTTATAGTAAATAAAAACACAAATTTAATATTATTCTTCAATTCGTAATTTCATATTTATTAATTAAGTAATAATTTATTATTTTAAAATAAATTTTTTTCCATAAAATAATTTGTAAACTGCATTTAATATAAAATATTTATATTTATTTGATAAATACATACACGGAAGTTTAAATTTGAGTTTTGAATTTGTTATCTTTGCAGAAGTACTGCGTGATTAAAAAGTAATAACACATTAAATGTAAATTAGTAAAATTAAGAGATATTTACCATTAAATTTATAAATATTATTAAAAAAATTAATTTTTTGAATTTATAAAGTATTATTTGTATCATTTAAATAGTTAAATGTGTATTATTTTTTTTATCACTCAACGACTTGGGATTCAAGGCCAGAGCGTCGTTAAATAGTAATTATTCCATCAACTTTAATTTTTAGGAAAAAAAAAATAAGTGCCGAAAATTTTTTTTAATATTTTCAGAATATCAAAAATCAGCATTGGACAAACATTTTATTTCTTAAATTTTATTTTATTATAACATTACTTACATTCCTTGCTGAAAAATGTAAAATTAACAATCAATGTATCTGAAAGATATCAGACTGTATTTGCACTTTCCAGGTTTCATGTAAAAAATGACGTTAAAATTATATAAATTAAAAGAAAAAAACAATTCTCTAAAACTCAATTCAAATAAAAATAAACAAAAATATCGTTCGACTCGACGAAATTTAATTATTATTGATGTTTAATCAATTGAAATTACACATTGATTCTCTTTAGTACTCCAAAATTTAATTCGCTAGAATTTTTATTTTAAATATTTACTTATAAAAATGTACTTATGAGTTATATTGTCTATGAAATGTATAAATATTAAAAATATTCCACATTTTAATTAGTTTAAAAAATATATTTGAAGAAAAAAAACTAATTTTTTAAAATGTTTCATAAAGTTTTAATATACCTTGTTTTAATCGCAATTATTCAAGTTTCAGCTGAAAATGAAGTCGAAAATGAAGTGAAAAGTTGTTTAGCCTTTGAAGCAACAGTAAGTTTTTTATATACTAGCGGACAATAATGACTTCTTTCCAAGTTTGAGAAACCGTAGAAATGATAGTAGATTCTGAAACCTTTCCTAGCAACTATTATTTTTACCGGCCACCATTTACTGGTCACTACTGTCGTTGTATAACCGTGACAGTTTTCTAAATCCGTAAGATTACAGAAAACAGACTCATAGTAAATTTTTCAGAAAAAATCAATTCCGAATTTGTGAAATCAGAACACATCAAAGTATGAAATAGGATGAATCCTAAAATTTATTTTTAAAACCTTATATTTTATGTATATTTATGTCTCGATTTATGTTATTTTATCAATACAAATCTACACTAGTATTTATGAAATTTGATATTTTTTGTTTTTCAATCCTTATAATTTTTAATATTTAGCATCAAAAAATTTTTATACTTGATTTTCGGAAAACTGCCACGGATTGACAACGATAGTAATGATCAGTAAATGGTGACCTTTTTACCAATTGTGTTACAATGCTCTTCTTGTTCTTTGAACCAGGCATTTGAGCATTTGGTTAAAAAAATATTTTTTTAACAATATACTATACTACAATTTTTATTTTTTGGCAGTTTTAATTGCAAAGTCGCTAATAAATCTTTAAAAAATTTCATTATCAGTAAATTTTCTTTCAAAAACTTACTTTTTATTTTATTAGAATAATGTTTAACATCTTAGAAAATACACAAATAATAAGACTTTCTAAATTTTAATTCTTGATTTGTTGCAAAAGTAAAACTGACGTAGTAAATAAAAAAATATATATTTTTAAAATTACCATAAGTTAAGTAGAAATTATTTTACCATTTAATAAACAATTAATTAATTTTCAGTGCAAATCTGACGCAGATTGCTGTTCAAATTATTGTCAAAAAAATGAAGGATTGCCCCCTCGATGTTTTAAACCGCTGTCTTACAAATCACAAGGTTCATAAAAATATAATTTTAGCATTTCTTTTTTCTACCTTTCTAATTATTAATTAAAAATGAAACAGTATAAAAATAAAAATTACACTTTTTGTATGCCAAGTTGCTATACTGGCTTTCACGCACAATTTAAGGGATAAAACTAACAATTTAAAAAAATTTTTTAAATAGATTAAAGCTCTGACTCCATTACGCATTAATTCTTCTGCATATTAATTGCAGTATACAATATAACATAATGTAGCCAGTGTGTTTTAAAATAAAAGCATATTTTTCTGAATGAAATAAAAATAATAAAAAAATTAACACATTGGCTGCGGCATGGGCGAAATACGCCCATGGTCTCATGTATTTTAAATGGATTCACGTGATCTGCCCCAGCCAAAGTGTTAAAAAACACAGCACCCGAAAAATGTGGGCGTATTTTTTCCATAACACAGCGTATGTTTCGAAATTTTTTAAGGTGTCAAATACAATAAGAGAAGAAAGAAAAAAAGGATAGGTTTTCGGGTAGAAATAATTGAGATAATTTTTTCAAATTTGGCACTTTATTAGATTATAAGTTGTTAAACATTTTTTTTTCCAAAATGATGCCGAGTACAGATGCTCAAAGTTAGGTCTCACTTTTCATGGTGTGCACGATTGCGCCCCCAACTTGTTCCGAAACATACCAAATTAAATTTTTTATGTTTGTGAAACATTTTTCTTCTAAATTGATGGAATTAAATTTCGGAAAATGGAAAATTGTGAAAATTATTAATTTTTTTTCAAAACGTGCAATTTTTTGCACATGTTTTTTTGCAATAAAAAAAATTGGCACATTTTTTTGAAAATCAATTTTATCAATCCAGAAGAAAATTATATTTTAAACATGTAGCCAAAAAATTAGGAAGATTTCTTAATTATTTTTTAAGTTATCGTGCACACCATTTCGAAAAACTTTGCTTCGAGATAAACGCGTTTAAAGTTTCGGTGCAGCGTATTACTTCTATAGCGATTTCTCGCTTAATCTTCTATAACTTCCTTATTATACAAGATATCATTATAAAATTTTTTTTCCATTTTTTTTAAGATGTTTTCGAACCGAGTTTCGAACCCAAGAAAACAAAAAACAGAAAATCGATTTTCGAAAAAATCTAATTATATTTGTCACCTTAGGTGAAAAATCGGTTTGAATTCATATATGTTAATTATTAAGTCAGAGATATTCCCATAGTTTGTTAAATAAAAAATTATCCTAGACAGTTAAATATGGCTCTAAAATGCTATAAAATACAGAAATTATTATCAAAAAATAAAGTCATATTTACTGATTTGTTTCCTTAGTTTGTAATTTATAAACTAGGCACACAAAAATTTACAAATAAAACTTATAATATTCTATTAATTAATAACTATTTCTTTGTACCACTTTAGAATTAAGAAGTACCACAGGAAAAAAGAATAGGATAGAAAACAAAATCCCAGAAGCATCAGTATCGGAAATTTCAAAACGCAGAACAATTCCATTCAATGCCAATGACTCTTTTACTAATCTTTCAGGTGAGTTAAAAGGAATGGTTTATTATGTACAAAATACTATTAATCCATCCAAAAACCATATTCCAGATGACATTCAATCCAGATTAGTATCATTAAGAAAACCCTTACTATTCAAACCTAAAGAAAAATTGAAAGATTCAGGACCGTGTGAGAAAAGTGTAATTAACGAAAAAAATAAAATCGCTTACAAAACTCAAATGACAGTAACTGAAGATTTGCCCTCAATTATTAAGCAAGATAATGTAGATTTAAAACAACTCCAATTCAAAGAACCAAATAATTATGATATTTATATGAAAAGTAATACGAATATTAATAATTTATCTGTTGAATCAAATTTTTTGAAACTACTAAAAAAACGAAATTCAGTCAAAATCGAATTAAGTGATGGCAATCATGCATTTAAATTTACTTTGCCGGATCAAAATGATTTAGCAGAGAAGATAGTTGTTTTTGAATCAAAAGCAGCGTATCCTTCACATATTTATTATTCCAACAAAACTCGTGAACTTAAGAAAAATGATAAATTTATATTTATCCATCGTGCAGGAAAATGGGTCTCAGATGTTGATGAAGTTGAAACAAAAAAAGAAATCCCAAAACCATCAGTTTCAAAGATTCCAATACGCAGAACCATTCCATTCAATACCAATGAATTTTTTACTGATCTTTCAGGCGAATTAAAAGGAATGGTTTATTATGCACAAAATAGTATTATACCATCCAAAAACCATATTCCAGGTGATATTCAACCCAGATTAGTCTCATTAAGAAAAACCTTGGTACTATTCAAACCTAAACAATTAGTGAAAGACGCTATACCCTGTGTGATAAACGTTATCAGTGAAAAAAATAAAATTGTTTATGAAACGGAAATGACAGTACCTGAAGATCTGCCTCTAATTATCACACAGAATAAAGTAGATTTAGATGATCTTCAGTTCAAAGAACCAGATAATTATGATATTCAAATTAATGATAATGAGACTCTTAATCATATATCTGCTAAATCAAACTTTTTGAAACTACTACAATCACATAGATCAATCAAAATCGAATTGAGTGATGGCAATCATGCATATGAATTTACTTTGCCGGATCAACATGATTTAGCAGAGAAGATAGTAGTTTTTGAATCAGAAGCAACGTATCATTCTCATATTTATTATTCAAACAAAACTCGTAAACTTGAAAAAAATGATAAAATTATATTTATCCATCATGCAGGAAAATGGGTCTCAGATACTGATGATCAACTAAATCAGTTTATTTATGGTCTCGGTTTTTATTCTGCTATCATTCCTTCAAAGTTCATTTTGCCAGGAATCAAATTGCAATTTTCTTGCAATAAAAAGTCAGGATTATTAACAGACATTGACATCGGAGCTCCAACTGAAGTGCTAATACACACAATTGCAATTGGAATACTCGCACCATTTCGAGAAGAATTTCCATTTCAGGAAAATTCAGAATTAAATAGGCAGTATTTTCAACAGATTCCAATCAGACGCTTAATTGTTTCAAAATACGATCCTATACACTTGACATCTATAGTTTTGCCAAATGGCACCACACTGACAGAATCAGCTTTGGACAATGGAGATGAACATAATGGAAGTTTAGTAGATATAATTGGATTTACTTTGATTGGCAAAGGAATCAATAATGCAAATTATGGAATAAACTATTCTAATGGTGGCGAATTTTGGGGTCATCCATATACTGTACCTCAAATTACAATGTTTACTTTTGTTGGTAAATATCAAAATGGTGTAGTCGCTCAAGGTTTGAAAGGTGGTGGTGGAATGGCTTCTTTAATGTATGGTGGTGTAGGGAATGAGTGTAGTCACGAATTAGGGCATAATTATGGGTTAGCTGATTACAACGGAGAATTTAATGGTTCTGTTGCTCGAACTCCAGGAAAAAGAAGCTCAACTTGGGGTTGGGATTGCGATCGAAATTTATTTATTCCTAATTTTAAATCAAAGGTTTCAAAAGAAAAAACTTTATACAACAAAACGTATGAGCTTGAATCGTTTCATGGACATTCGCTTGGATTTGATGCAATGGCAGATGGGGAACCGTTCGATTTAAGACAAAATGCATTTACACTCCATACCCCCTACAGTCAACATTCAATCCAACAGCACCTTGAAAATAAACCCATCTTTGATAAAACATCTCCAACTGGGTTTAGTAAATGGAATGAGCAAAAAAAAATTATGCAACCATGGGAAAATGTGAACTTTGTTGATGAGATAAAATGCTTTAATATTGCTGGTTCAGTCATCAGCACATTCTCATTAGAAATTGTTCTTAGTTTAAATAATTTCATTTGTGTAGATATGGACGAATCCTATAATTCAAAATCTCTAGTTTTTCCAAGTGCAACTTTAAGAAACAAAGGAAAAGGTATACGTATAATAAATAGAAGTGGTAAAAAGAAGCTAGTCCATCCTAGAAATTCTCCCAGCTACAATTCTTATAACTTATTCAATGATGCTGTAGTTACTTTGATCTCAGATGGACATATGTGGAACCGAGTTGATCGGTTTAGAAAAAAATTTGTTAGAAAACCTTATAAGCAAGGAGTTCCTGTGGTGACTTTGTTAGGGTTTTATGATCCAAATCACAAGCTAAAAACCTACATCTACCCAGCCTTACATGGTTCTTATGGAATGGTCTATTCAGCAAATCAAGATAACGAAATTGGCAATTGTTATTTGGAAGTTAAACTACAATCTGGTAAAAAGTTAAAATACTCTCTTTCGGGAATAAGAAAAGATGCAGACGTCATGAATGCATTCCATGTAAATGTTGAATATGAAAAAATACCAGTAAAAGCTTCACTTTTTATAAAAGGTCATCGAGCTCATTCTATTGACATACCCAAGAGAAAAAGCTATCTCGATTATACGATTATTTCTAGCTAATAAGTAATTTATAAATTATTTGTATCTAATCATAATGTATAGTATTTTAAGTATCAAGGGCGTAAAGGTTTCGGCACTAGCGTGAACACTTGCACGAGTGTTCGGCGAAGCCGGGCACGAGTGATAAGTGTTCACGCTCGTGTCTAAAGTATTTCGCCCATGATGCTTACACTATTTTTTGCCCACCTAGGCGTAGAACGAGTTCAGAAAATTCTTTAAACACGAGTTTTACGCCCGGGAGGGCAAAAAATATTGTTTATAATAAATGTTTTTACGCAAAACCATATATTTAAATTTTTTATCCAAAGATTTCAGAAAAATACAAGGAAAAATAAGCGCTTGTTTAAGATGTTACAAATATCAACATTTACATAAATGTATCAAAGCAATGAAATGTTTTTTTCTAAAATTTTCTTTATAAAAACACTAGAGCACAAAATTCTGAACAACGTTTCGTTGCAATAATTTCTTAAACGATTTCTGTAAATGTGTATTTTTGTTCTATTATGCAATTATTGGAGTTTATAGAAAGATAAATAAATAACTGGAATATGTAAAGCAATAATTTTGGTTAGTTTTTCTGTTAAGCAAATAATATAGTTATATCCTAAATTAAAAAAATATTGTACAGATAATAAAATATTTATTTAACTTAAATAAAATTTTACTTTTTAATTTCCCCCCAAATCCCTTATATTAGTATTTAAAAATAAAAGAAAATTTTCGTAAATTTTATAAATTATTATTAGAATTTATATTAAACCTTATAATTCCAAAAGTACAAATTAGAAAAAATGAATGAAAAAGTTATCGTTAAAAGTTTAACAATTGAATTATATCTAAAGTTTAAAAGTTATAATCGTTTTGAAACAATTTCAAACGCAAATTCGCGGCTTAGTCACGAAGGAGGTTTCTATACCTTTCGATTCCCAGATGAATTCTCGACCTCTCCCAATTAATTGCGGTCCAGAAAGTTAAAGCAAATCGATTTCGATCTACCGCGACTTTACTATTATATTATACCTGTATTATATATAATAATAATCTCAAGTCTACTGAGATACGCAAGAGAGTTTATAATATGTAAGTCAGTACCGCAGGCGTTTAAATCATTAATCCATTTCTCTCAGGACCTTTATTTAACTGTAGTTGTGTGGATATAAATATAAAACAAATTTATATACCTTCTGGTAAGAGAAAATTTTTTATTTTAGAAAACTGAAAAATTTTGTAAATGTTAGGTATTAATTTTTCTTACTCGTATTATTAGAATATTACAGTGTAATTCAATTTATTTTAATATACATAGTATTTGATTTTAGATTATTATAAAACTAAGCTTTTATAATTTTTACGCTTTGCATAAAATATCCTTTAAACTGCGAAAGAAATCGTTATGATAATTCTAGAAAAAACATTGTACGTGGCCTCCCTATGGCCCATTTACATAGAGCAGGCTCAAATCATTAAAGTCGGTTATAGTAGGAACAGAATTGATAATTTTTATGCTAGTACCGAAATTTAGAGTTCTAAAAATTCGAAATCCATCAGTGGTTGAAGCCTGTATCAGTGGAGGGAGTTATGGGTTCATGCAAGTTCTTTAATGGGATTTTCTCAATCTCTTTATCTTAAATCCTAATTTTTTTTCTAATATAATTTTTAAAAATCATTCATTTAGCTAGAAAAATTTTATTCGAAATTCCTCGTGAAAAGACACCTTGTTAACCCATTTTTCATTTTTACAGTAAAAGATAGCTAGTTTTTTTGCACAGTGCAATTTCAAGACAAATTAATAATTACAACTTTTCTCGCAAATGAAAGGATTTCTACAGGCTACATAAGGACGCGAATCGACTATTAATTATAAGTTGCTTGAGTTTGGCCAAGGTTTAAGGTTTAAAAACGCTCCACTGAGAAAAATTCCTATTTGACTCAAATCCTCAAATTTTGATCTCAAACAGATTTCTATTTGAGACAAAATGAAAATCTCCTTGAATAAAATTCTATTTGAGGTAAACAGATTTCTATTTATTACAAGAAGAAACGTGTTGGCATTTGTACATCTTTTGTAGTAAAAATATGAATATAAAATTCATTTTTTTTTAGAATATAAAATATTTTGTATAAAAAATCAAAAAAATTTATATTTTAGGACTGCACAAACTAGCTTTTAGTACTGCACAAATTTTTTCAGAACTGCATTTTTTGTGTAGAACTGCACGTTAAAAAAATCACTGATTTTAAGGAAATAAGAAGGTTAATATAAAGGAAAATCCTAATTTCATAAGACCGTACCAAATAAATAAGATATCGAATATAATACTTAAATATCGATAAGAATCATAAAAACAAGAGCAGGACAAAAAGAGCAAAAGTCCTTACAAGTGAAAAATATAAATAATATTATAATATTCAATAAAAAAATAAAAATTCGCCAGTCAAATCACGGGGGGGGGGGGGGGGCATGGGGGTGGTATTGTTTGTGGCCGCCACCAGATTTGGTCTACGATAGGTTTTTTGGGTCGCTGAACATGAAAATCGGGGTCTTTTCTATGCGAAATTGGTGCTTGACCTGTAAATTAGCCAAAACTATCCCTAAAAGGGGTGTTTTTTCAACTTTTGCTCTAGCCCTCCAAGATTTGGTCTAATAAAGGTTTTTGGGGTCGCTGATCACGAATATTGAAGTTATAATTATGAAAAATTACCCCTTCACCCATAAATTGGCCAAAACTACCCTTAAAAGGGGTGTTTTCGCTACTTTTGCTCTATCCCTCCAAGATTCGACCTAATAGGGTTTTATGGGTCGCTGAACACAAAAATCGGTGTCTGTTCAATTAAAACTTAAATCTTCACCCTTAAATTAGCCAAAATTACCCCTAAAAGGGGTATTTTTGCAACTTTCACTGTAGCCCTCCAAGATTTGGTCTAATACAGATTTTGGGGTCGTTGATCACGAATATTGAAGTTATAACTATGAAAAATTACCCCGTTACCCTTAAATTAGTCAAAACTACCCCTAAAAGGGGTGTTTTCTCTACTTTCGCTCTAGCCCTCCAAGATTTGGTCTAACAAACGTTTTTGGGGTCGCTGATCATGAAAATCACGGTTTTTTCAATTAAGTATTAGGTCTTCACCCTTAAATTTGCTAAAACTACTCCTAAAAGGTTTGAAAGGTATTAATAAATGAATCATAAATTCAAACCCTATTAGGGTTATACACTGAGAAAAACGTTTCTTTGATTCAATGGTATATATCATTAATTTGATAAACTGATTTCATTGAAATGTAGCAATGAAATATTTCATTAATTTAATGATATATATTATTAAAATTATTTCAATGAAATATAACTTTAGTTTAATGACTTATTATTTTTTTTTTAAAGAAAATAAAATATTAAGTATTTTAACCATGTGAGCCAGTTATTTTTTTACTTAATATTTTAAACGCTGTTTTTATCGACTGAAGTTACGATGACCGCATATGTGTATTATTTAGTTTTTAATTTGTATCCCCCGTGTATTCGCCTATTATTGTTTCGCTATATTATATATTATTCGCACGCGCGCTTCGTATATCATGTAATAAAATTTTGATCCTTATATAGTAAAGGAAAGTCAATTTTATGACTTGCGAGAGTGATATTCTTAGAGCGACATCTGCTTATAACAATTATATCAAAATTTTAAAGTAAATAATTAAATTTAAATAATTGAATATCATTTTTTTAATTAGTTTTAATATTTTACAAATTTTGTTTAAAAAAAGAAATTAGTAAAAAAGTATAGGTGAATATAAAATTTGTGAAAAAAAAATATATAATTAAATAAAAAAATTACAAACAGTTAATTTTTTTTAATAATTAATTTATTTATTTTTTTATGTATCAAAGATTAAATTAAATGGAAAGAAAATCATATCAACATTCTAAATCTATGAATGACAAGATGCATATAATAAAAACAAAAAAATTCTTTTTTTTATTAATTAAATTCTTTACAAAAATTATAAAAAGCAACTACGTAATTTCTCTCAAAACAATAAGGCAGTATCCAGAATTGGACTTTCTCAAAACTATTTTTTTTTTTAGTCAATGTTTAAAATTATATCTGAAATATTTAAATTCTCTATCACTACTAGGAAAAAAAAATTAACAGTTGCATCTTTCCCAGTTAGCGGTAGCAAAGAACTGGTTTTAATATACTATCTGAGATAGTGAAAAACTGAACTAACAAAAATTAGAAAACCATTCTTGGTTCCTATTCTTCTATTCAATGATTATAACTAATTCTGATAATTTCAATATTCTATCTCTTTTGGTAGAAAAAATATTCATATCATAATGTATATAGCATTCAAGTTAACGATGCCGAAAGACTATAATATAGTCTTTACAGACACTATCTGAGATAGTGAAAAACTAAACTAATAAAAACCAGAAAACCATTCTTGGTTCTTCTTCTTCTACTCAATGATTGGAACTGCTTCTGATAATTTCAATATTCTATCTCTTTTGGGAGAAAAAATATTCATCATTTTATATAGCATTTAAGTTGATATAAAATTATGAATATTTTTTCCAGCCATCAAGTTGATATTAAATTATGGATATTTTTTCTCCCAAAAGAGATAGAATATTGAAATTATCAAAAGTAGTTCTAATTATTGAGTAGAAGAAAAGGAACCAAGAATGGTTTTCTGATTCTTATTAGTTTAATTTTTTAGTATCCAATAGTTTCTTAAAAAACTAGTCCTTCGGTATCGTAAACTTAAGTGCTATATAAAATTATGGATATTTTTTCTCCCAAAAGAGATAGAATATTGAAATTATCAAAAGTAGTTCTAATCATTGAGTAGAAGAAAAGGAACAAATAATGGTTTTCTATATTTTATTAGTTTATTTTTTCACTGTCTCAGATAGTGTCTATAAAAACAGTTCTTTGCTACCGCTAACTGGGAAAGATGCAACTGTGAATTTTTTTTCCTAGCAGTAATAGAGAATTAAAATATTTCAGATATATCTAAGGATTGACTAAAAAAGAAAAAAAAGAAAAATAGTTCATAGTTTTTTACAATTTAAGATCAAGTCTTATAAAACCAGTCCTTTGGTATCGTTAACTTGCTATATGAAATGATGAATATTTTTTCTCCCAAAAGAGATTCAGAAACAGCAGCGTTTCCACCATTATATATTAACATTTTTTTTTTTTAAATTAAAACTTCATTATTTTCTTTAATTATTGGCATACTCAAAACAGCATAAACTCTGTTATTAAAGTATACCGTGGCCCGTGGCACTGTCTCTCTCAGTGAATTCTGAGTTGCGCAGTACAGTCTAAAATTACTGAATTTAAAATATTATTAATTTAATGAAATATTTCATTGATTCAATAACTATACTATTAATTTAATAGAATATTTCATTGCTATATTTCAATGAAATCAAACCTATTAAACTAATGGAATATTTGTCTCAGTGTACATTAAAAAACCCTATTAGACCAAATCTTAAAAGGCTAGAACAAATACAACGAAAGCGCCCCTTTTAGGAGTAGTTTTGGCTAATATAAGGTTGAAGAGATACGTTTTAATTGAAAAGACATAGATTTTTATGATCAACGACCCAAAAAACCTTATTACACCAAATCTTGAAGGGCTAGAGTGAAAGTAGCGAAAACATCCCTTTTAGAGGTAGTTTTGGCTAATTTAAGGGTCAAGCCCCAATCGCGCATAGAAAAGACCCCGATTTTCGTGTTCAGCGACCCAAAAAACCTATAGTAAACCAAATCTGGTAGCGGCCACAAACAATACCACCAAAACCGTGATTTGAATGGAGTAATTTTTCGACTGAAATATTTTCCGAATTTCCAAGATGGTGGACCGAGAAACTTTAAAAAATGAACATTTAACTTTACAAAGGAGTTTTATAGGGCAAGAAAAATGAATACTCAGTGAAAAATATTCATTTTTTCAAACCAATATATTTTCGATTTTCCAAGATGGCGGACTGAAAAAGTTTTAAGAAATGAACTTTTAACTTTAAAATAGGGTTTTTTAGGGGAAATATGAATTTTCGGTGGAAAATATTCAATTTTTAAAACCCAAAATATTTTCCGATTTTCCAAGGTGGACCGAGAAAATTAATAAAATGAACTATTATCATCTTGGAAAATTGGAAAATATTTTAAGTTGAAAAATTTATTATTTTCCACCGAATATTTTTTTTTCTTTTTTTGGGTCCACCATCTTGGAAAAAATTTCTGTCAAAATTATTTTTTATTTATTTTAAAAAAAATGCGTTATTTGAAACAATAAATAGAATACATTTAGTTTAAATAGATTTCTATTTAATTCAAATAGAAATTAGTCAAGCAGATTTTCTTTTTGAGACAAATAGATCTTTTTTCTCAGTGTCTATACACTTTTTTTTAACCGTATATGAGTATCTTTTCCATCATCTATTCTTTTTATTTTTCTCTGCTTTTCTATAAATCTTTTCTTAAGCGTAATGCAATGATTTAATTATCAATACGAATAACTCAAGTTATTTGCTACTGCGTGGCTAAAAACCGTACTTTCTACATGTTCTGATAAGTGCAAAAATGTGCAATTGCATAAGTTGCAAATTCTCTCTCAATTTCCTTTTTTCACCGGGAGATTCAATCGATCGAGGAGAGAATGAATCGATGAGATTCAATTCTCTTTCAATTTCCTTTCTTCACCCTTCTTTCTTCTTCTTAATTATAGGAAAAACTTGGATAAACAATGAGCTTTTTTTAGAAATTTCATAAGCTTTCTTTCGCAGGAGAGTAAATGTGCATATAATATTTCTATTCTATTTTTCAATTTAAAACCTAAGCAGATTCTGCTTATTTCTAAAATTAATTTATCATAAATCTAAAAAAAAAAGTTAAATGTTTTATGTATAAATTATTTTAAATACATGGGTAAAAAATATATAGGAATAATCAATATTTTAATTTCGAGTACTTTTTCAAAATCAACAGATGTTAAATTGTCTAAATGTACATTAATTTGCAAGCAAGTTACCATGTAAGCAGTATAGTATGTACTTATATAATGAACTGAAAGAATTCTCTATAGATGGCAGCACATGTTACTTTAAATTGCTTATCATTTTTTAGCATTTAAAAAAAAAGTTTTATTTATCTTAAATTTTAATTTATAATACCATCCTAAAAAACTAGTTCAAATTTAAGTTTTTAGGGTATAGTTTTCACAATACTGTAGTAGATACATTGACTTCGTAAGCATGTAAAATTAATAAGTTAAAATTAGATTTCTTATGATGTTATAAAACTCTAACTTAACAGTTAAAAGTAACTTCTGCAATACAAGATTAGTAAATTTTTGTTAAAAATTTTAAATTTGCTCATTTTTGTGAATTTACAAAAAAATTGAATGTATTCGATTATTTTAGAAAATTTGTTAAAAAACATGCAAATTGCAATTTTTTTTTCGTAAATTTGAGAAAAATAGTTCCAGTGTTACAAAAACAATTGAGAACTTTAGACTTGATTATTAAACTTACAAATTTAAAAGTAAATTTATGATTTTTGTTTTTTTTTCAGGGATTACTTTTAATAGTGCTTTTATTTAATTGTAAGTTTAATTAAATGGAAAAACTGAAGAGAGTTAACTGCATAAATAATTACTTCTTCCAAAAGTCATAAATTCCCGAACTACTGTATTCTTTCTAAAAAAAAATAAATTCCAATTTTTTTATTAAAATGTAAACAATGATTATCAAATTTCTTAAATTTTAACAAATCAGGTGTTAATTTTATAATTAAATAATATTTATCAGCGTATTAAAAAAAATTTTATTACGTATTTGGTATTAAACAAATAAATATATATCATTTATTAATTAGAGTATAAGAAATTTATTGAACAAACATCAAGTTTTGTACGAATTTTTTTGCACTACATAAAATTAAGCTTTTCTGATTTTACTTTATTTTTTATATCAGTTTTAAATTTATCATTTTCAAACAAAATTTGAAATTTTAATAATGCACGTAATCGTAAATATTTTTATTTTAAATAAAAAAAATTTCAGTTACTTCCGTTTTTATTATTCGGAATTTTTTCACATTAAATGCTTCTCATTATTATTCATAATTGAATAAAAAAACAAAACAAAAGACTAAAAAAAAAATTATTTTTAGTTTATAAGGTCAATAAGTCATTTAAAAAATGACCGAGTTATCGATGACTAGTTTTGAAATAAAATAAAATTTCTAAATAAATCATATTTTTACCTAAAAAAAATTAATCTTTACATAAATTTAATAAAAATGTAGTAAAAGTAATTAATTCCCAAAAAAAAGATAAAAAAACGCGAAAGATTTATTAGCAAATTGTTGAATGGTCAAGCAAGCTCATCCATAAAGTACTGCCATCTAGTAAAAATTTTTAAAAACTAAAATTAAAATCCCTCTTCGTACGATTATTCCCCTTCTATCAGCCTTTTTAAATAATAAAATTTCCACTACTGAAAATACTTTTTTTTTACTTTTTCCCTTCCATGTTTTTCAAACTCCCTCTACTTTCAAGTGCAATTATTTTCATACACTAATATTTCTGTGTACAGTCTAGTTTGTTCATTGCGAAAAAATAACTTTTTTTCTTTTTAA
This sequence comes from Anagrus nilaparvatae, assembly GCA_022575985.1. NCBI lineage: Eukaryota > Metazoa > Arthropoda > Insecta > Hymenoptera > Mymaridae > Anagrus > Anagrus nilaparvatae. The sequence goes on along the minus strand of JAKSXM010000238.1, from coordinate 5,674,837 downwards.
TTTGCAATATTCTTTGCTTTTTTAGTTATGGTTTAAGATATAAAAGCTTTTTTTTTAATAAGCTTTGTAATATTTTTTTTAACTTCAATATTTTTAAAATATCAAGCAATTTAAAAAATACGTTTTTATTAAATTTTATCAAAATTGCAATAAATTAAAATTTCAATAAAGTAAATAAAACTTTTCTCTAATTGCATTCTAAAAAATGACTCAATATGAAATCATAACACAAAAACCAAAAAAAAAAAACAAAATCTCTGATTTTCTAAAGACTTATTTCAACTCGCATATTTCCTAACGACGTTGCATTCATGCATGTAAAAATGAAACCTTGTAAAATTAAAAAAATACAATTTTTTAAACTAACCAAAAATAAAATTAAAAAAAAATTACCTAAATAATGTAGAGTGTTTAATAAAATACAAAGTGGGTGGTTAAACGTGAATATACGTACGTAATTTTAGGGTAATCCTTTTGAAATTTTGTCGATGGGTCAACGAAGCGAAAGTTTTTTTAAACCGGAAATAATATACGCGTTATTATGTTTGTATTATAATACGAACGCGCGAATGCGTAACATTTTCTCTTTATTATAAAAAAACAATTATTATTTTGTCTCTTTTTCTGTTTTATTTTATAAAATTTCATTATACAATTTTTTTTTTTTTAAACAAAACAACAAAAATTTTTTAATTTATTGGAAAATAGTTTTAAACAAAGATGGAGTTAATTCAGTAGTAAATTTTTGCTATTTTGGAAAATGTGGCACAGATTATATTTGCAGTTAAATTTAAGTCCGATTAATGTCACGGAAAAGGAATCTGCTATTTTTAGTTTAGATTAGATAGGCTAAATTAATTTTTTAACCTTTATTGCACTAATAAGACTTTGTTTTCGAAAATCCAGAATTGATAATAAAATAATTTAAAAACACATATCTACATAGGATTTTTGGGGGTGGATATTTGGAAAACGTCCTTTTCATGGTTAGAGGGCTAAACCTTTGTTTTTAAAATAAAATTTGAAAATTGGCTCTATAAAAAATATGTTAAGTTCTATACCTCTTCTGTTCTTCTAACTAAACCCCTTTTTTGTCCTTCAAAAGGAGAAAGGGTACAAAGACAGGGATGACAAAATCAAAAAAACAAACCATGAAACCTCGTTATTTAAAAACCAGTACACTAATAAGCCTTTTAAATCACCAAAGTAAAAAATCATAAATATTTTTAAATTTGCTCAAATATAACCTAAAAATACATTTTCATTTTTTTATTATAAAAAATTATAACTCTCAGTTCGTAATGTCTACATATTATCATTCTTATCATTTTTAATTAACAAAAAATTTGAATTAATATAAAAGAAATATTAATTTAAAATACACCTGTTGAACCCATTCATGCATGATAAATTTGATAATTATGATAAAAATATATAGGTAAATGAATAAATTTAAAAAAGTATGTACTAAAAAAAATTTTTTTTTTTGCAAATTATTTCTAGGTCATTAAAAGAAAATTATTAAATAATTTTTCATTCATAAAAATTTTTCATTTTTGGAGATATTTAATTTTTTATTTGCAAATAATTTTTTAAACAAAAATCAACATTAAAATTAAACTTTCTTACTTTTATTTCAATAAGTAATATTATTTATCAATATTATTACGTAATTTAATTTTATACTTGATCTACTGAAATAATTTTTTTTTTATAAATATTCCATTTATTAATTTTTTTTTATCGATATCTCATTTTTAACTAATAAATATATTTAGCTATTTATTTTATTAAGATATCTTATAGATTTTTATCTAAATTTTTTTCAGAATATGGGTCATTAATAAATATAATTAATTAAAATTTTATTAATAATTAGGTAATTAATTTTATAAAATTTTTTATATCAAATCCTTGAATCAAATATTTTATTTTTTTTTTTCTTATCTCCAAATACATAAAATTATATCTCTTTTTTTTTTACAAGGTTTTGTCAAGTCAACTTTCACTTAACTTCATGTCCATATAGCATAAAAAAAATTTAACTTCCCTTCATAATATAAAATATAAAAACGAAAGAAAGAAGAAGGAAATAAAAAATACTAAAAGAAAAATAACACAATTCGAAATCAATGAAAAAGAAAAAAAAAAAGAAAAAGCTTCTTCAGTATCTCTCGACATCATACCGAGGGGCTGACAACGCGATTTAAAAAATTAGCGATTTAAAAAGCGATTTAAATACTTTAAATACTTTAAATCGCTGTTAAATTATTGTTTTAAAATTAGATTTTTGGCATAAAAACTGTTTCTAGGGGTTTGTGGGATCACAAAAATTGAAATTTTAACCGGATTTAACCCCAGGTTTATCCCTGCCCATATTTATGACCAAAAAATTGGCCAATTTTTGAGAAAATTTACCAAATATTTTAAATCGCTTTTAAATTATTGCTTTAAATTTAATTTCTCGGCTTATAAACTGTACCTAGGGGTTAGCGGGGGTACAAATATTGAAATTTTCATCGGATTTAACCTTAATATCATCCCCACCATTATTTTAGACCTGAGAATTGGCCAAATTTCTAGAAAATTTGCCGAATATCTTATTTTTTTTACATATTCGCACTTTTAGCATCCAGGGTATGCCTATATAGGTTTTTTGGGTCACTGATCAAGAATTTGGACTTATTTTTTATAAATAATTAATATTTCACCCTTAAAATAGCTAAAACTACCCCCGAAAAGGGGGTGTTTTATCTATTTTCGTACTTTTAGCATCCAGGGTATGCCTAAATAGGTTTTTTGGGTTGCTGATCAAGAATTTGGACTTCTTTTTTATAAATAATCAATATTTCACCCTTTAAATAGCTAAACCTACCCCTAAAAGGGGTGTTTTTACTATTTTCGCACTTTGAACGTCCAGAGTACGTTGTTATACGTTTTTTGGGCATTTAATCAAGAATTTCGAATTTTTTTCATAAATAATTAATATTTCAGCCTTAAAATAGCTAAAACTACCCCCGAAAGGGGTGTTTTTGTTATTTTCGCAACCTTAGCGTCCAGTATGCCCATATAGGTTTTTTGGGTCGCAATTCAAGAATTTCGACTACTTTTTCATAAATAGTTACTATTTCACCCTTAAAATAGCTAAAACTACCCCTAAAAGTTTAGATTCCAATTTTTGCCCCAGAATGGACAAAAAACTGTCCAATTTTCGAGAAAATATGCCGAATCTCTTGGATTATAGAAGAAATTACATTCTAAATATATTTTGGGGTATGCAGAATCCAACTGCTAACTAAATTTTTAAATTCAAATTTTTGACCAAGAAATAGGACCATAATTGGCCAGTTTTTGAAAAAATTCGCATGATATCATATAGATTATAAGCGGTTATTTCCAATGTATCTTATGGGGTTTTCGAGTATGCAGAATCTGTATCTGATAACTAAATTTTAAAATTTATATTTTTCTCTAAGAAATTGGACAACATTTGTCCAATATTCTAAAAAATTTGCCGAATCTGCTAGATTATAGAAAAAATTACTTTCTATATATATCCTACGGGATTTTCGAGTATTCAGAAACGGAATTTGATAACTAAATTTTATAATTCAAATTTTTAGCCAATAAATTAGACAAAATTAGCCAATTTTCGAAAAAATTCGTCGTAACTCAAAAATTATGCAAGAGATTATTTCGAATGTATCTTATGGGGTTTCAGCGTAGGCAGAATCCGAACCTGCTAACTAAATTTTGAAAATCCGATCTTTGGCCATAAATTGGACAAACGATTGACCAAGTTATAAAAAAAATTGCCGAATCACCTGGGTGATAGAAGGAATAGTATTCTAAATATGTTGTGGGTTTTTGGAATATGTAGAATCTGACACTATTTAATCGGACACATTTGACCTCCCCTCCTTTTAAAGTCTAAATTTCCAGTATACCCTTTCCCTATAAACATGTTCCATGAAAACTAATTTCTATTTGTTTGATGATTTTAAATATGAAGAATGCGAAACTGGTACTCCAGTCAAATCACGGGATTGTGGTTGATATTTTCCCTACTAATGAAGTTTATTTCTGTATAAGTTTTTTGGGTCGCTGATTACGAATTTTGGGGTCCCGGAGCCGGTCTAAGGGTAGATCACTCTTATATTTTAACAATATTTGTAACAAGATTTATTAATAATAATTTAAGCAAGCAATAATAGATTTTTTGTTAGGCGAATCACAAATTTGAGGGTCTCAAGTGTGTAAAGTTGATAAAACATCCCTAAATTTGCGAATCAATATTACTTGGAAGCCTCAAATTTGTGATTAGCCAGCCAAAAAACCTATTATAACCTGCTTAAATTTTTATGAATAACTCTGTTAAAAATATTGTTAAAATACCACCTAAAAGGGTGAATTTGCAAATTTAAGTGTGTTCTACCCTTAGGTCGGCTCTCAGACCTCTAAATTCGTGATCAGTAACCCAAAAAAAGTTATATGGGAAAAAACCTCATTAGTGGAGATAATATCACCCCCCCCCCGTGATTTGACTGGAGTATGGTGACTAAATTATTAAATCAAAAATTTAGGCTCAGAATTTAAACAAAAAATTGGTATTTTTTCAAAAAAATTCTTGAAGTTTGGAGTATACTCAGTGCAAAACTTGCACCAGAATCGCAAAATTCAAAATGTTTGCTTTTCAATAATACAGTGACCAGATTCAGAAAAATATATATATATATTTTGAGGGTAATAAATAATAATAGGGTCAAGGATGGGGTGGACCTATTCAATTTTTAATATTTATTTAATTGCTGGAACTTTTGCTACTCATTTAATTATTTTCGTTTTCATTTTTATTTGCTATGAATATTTATTTTTGATTCCAAAAAAATATAATATATATTACTTATTTCAACAAAAAATATTCTTTTGTTTTTATTTTCTTTTTAAATAATTTCCTGAAAGTTATTAATTATTTGAAACAAATTCAAACCGCAAGCTTAAAAGACTCGAATTCCAAATACTCTAAGACACCATAAGATGCATCGATAGTAGCTACTTGTATAATCTTGAAGAATCAGCAAATTTTTTCAAATACTAGCCAACTTTTCTATAAATATCTATGAATAAATTGGAAAATTAAAATTTTTATAGCAGATTCCGATTCTGCATATTCGAAATCTGCATAAGATATAGAAAATAATTTGTTTTTCAATCTAGAAGATTTGACAGATTTCCCGAAAATCAGCCATTTTGGTCCAATATCTTGGTCCAAAATTTGAATTTAAAAATGTAGTTAGCAGTTGGATTCTGCATACCCTGTCCATTTCTGGGCCAAAAATTAGAATCTAAACTTTTCGGGGTAGATTTAGCTAATTTAAGGGTGAAGTATTAATAATTTATAAATAAAAATCAAAACTCCTATATGGGCATATCCTGGACGCTTAAATTGCGAAAATAACAAAAACACCCATTTTAGGGATAGTTTTAACAATTCCAAAGGTGAAATAGTAAAGATTTATAAGAAAGAAGTCGAAATTATTGATAAGCGATCAAGAAACGTATATGAACGTACTCTGAACATTTAAAGTACAAAGTTAGCAAGAACATCCCTTTTAGGGGTAGTTTTAGCTATTTTACGGGTGAAATAGTAACTATTTATGAAAAAGTAGTCTAAATTCATGAATTGCGACCCAAAAAACCTATATGGGCATACTGGACGCTAAGGTTGCGAAAATAACAAAAACACCCCTTTCGGGGGTAGTTTTAGCTATTTTAAGGCTGAAATATTAATTATTTATGAAAAAAATTCGAAATTCTTGATTAAATGCCCAAAAAACGTATAACGACGTACTCTGGACGTTCAAAGTGCGAAAATAGTAAAAACACCCCTTTCAGGGGTAGGTTTAGCTATTTTAAGGGTGAAATATTGATTATTTATAAAAAAGAAGTCCAAATTCTTGATCAGCGACCCAAAAAACCTATATGGGCATATCCAGGATGCTAAAAGTACGAAAATAGTAAAAACACCCCTTTAGGGGTAGGTTTAGCTATTTTAAGGGTGACATATTAATTATTTATAAAAAAGAAGTCCAAATTCTTGATCAGCGATCCAAAAGACCTATTTAGGCATACCCTGGATGCTAAAAGTACGAAAATAAATAAAACACCCCATTTTCGGGGGTAGTTTTAGCTATTTTAAGGGTGAAATATTAATTATTTATGAAAAAGAAGTCCAAATTCTTGATCAGTGACCCAAAAAACCTATATAGGCATACCCTGGATGCTAAAAGTGCGAATATGTAAAAAAAATAAGATATTCGGCAAATTTTCTAGAAATTTTGCCAATTTTTAGGTATAAAATAAGGGTGGGGATGATATTGAGGTTAAATCCGATGAAAATTTCAATATTTGTACCCCCGCTAACCCCTAGGTACAGTTTATATGCCGAGAAATTAAATTTAAAGCAATAATTTAAAAGCGATTTAAAATATTTGGTTAATTTTCTCAAAAATTGGCCAATTTTTTGGTCATAAATATGGGCAGGGATAAACCTGGGGTTAAATCCGGTTAAAATTTCAATTTTTGTGATCCCACAAACCCCTAGAAACAGTTTTTATGCCAAAAATCTAATTTTAAAGCAATAATTTAACAGCGATTTAAAAATTTGTGAGCGATTTAAAAAGCGATTTAAATACTTTAAATACTTTAAATCGCGTCGTCAGCCCCTCGCATCATACACTTTATAATATAGGAAAAAACCCGAAGGGAGAAAACATGCACAAGGGTTGCGTATTACGATTTCTTTCTGGAAAATTGGAGTAGGGATATCAAATTCGTAGGCGTAACTATAACGCCCGCCTTCGAAATCTTTGACAACCACCTATGCTATCTATTACAGCCAACGAAATTATTTTTATAAAGGTGGGGCAAATTTATGTTGCGCGCGCATTACTGCATATGATTCTGCTGGGGAGAGTACGGGCGCGCCGTTACTCTCCAAACTCAGTCGCTCTACCAGCAGCACGCCATGCATAACGCATGAGAGACGAGCGCGCGAGTTTTCACTGAGTAGAGTTACATATTACATGTAAAAAAATTTTTTATAAAAGACAATAACGTTTAGTTTTATATTGAAATAGCAAAAGAAAATTTTCAAGTTTTATTTAAAATATAGTTCTTTCTTTTGCGTGTGTCTTGCGTTTTATAAGAAAAGTGTTTCGGTTTTTTTCAGAAATTGGAGCTAGACTCCAATAATCGAATACCTAGTTCGTATAATTTTAGTGAGGCAAGCGGCATGATCCAATTGTGGGCCATGCTCGCAGCCAGGAAGTGTTCCTGGAGAGATAGTTTAAATAATAATTATTGAGAAAAAAGTTTTAAATTTGATTGCTAAAGGAGTTTGAAATTTTTTACAAAAGTGTTAGTAAAAATTTTACTTCGTCATTTGTTTAAAAAACTTAAGGTGAAACGAAAAAAAAGACGTGGTGAAGAGAAATTTTTTTTAAGCGGCCAGGCTAGTGAATGGCCGCAACAACGTACATGCCGATCGGTAGCGCAGTCTCTGCCGAGCTGGACGGGTCAGGCACCGGTGGAGGAATGAATATCACCGTGGGTGGCTACTCTTCGGGCTCACCCCGTAGTGCAGCTGACGCCGGCGAAATGAAATACATGCCGGCTCCACAGCACCATCACCATCATCATCACCAAATGAATTCTTCACCATCACCGAATCCTTGGGCTAGCCTGACTTCAGCAACGGATCCATGGGGGGCATCTATGGGAATGCACCATCCATCTGGACATCATCCACATTTAGATCGGCTAGATATCAAACCCTTATCAGCAGCTGCAATGGCTGCAGCAACAGCAGCGGCAGAGTCTCATCAAAATATGAACAGTCATGGACATCAAAGTGTACGGGTCTCCTCGCATCAAAGTCACCAGAGTATGAGTTCGCCACACTCTACGACGACTTGGCATGCACCCGTAGTACCCTCAGCACATTATAATCCAACCGGCGGTGCACCTTCGCCAGTTGCACTTCAGTACCATGCAGCTATGAATGGTCTTTTAGGCCATGCAGGTCAACATCCACATCAACTTCACTCACAACAATTGCACTCACAACAGCCAGTATCGTTAGCACATCATTTGTCTACTCGAGATAGTCATAGCAACAGCCCGCCGGGTCTTAGTGTAGGCCAACACCAAGGTGGCCATCATTTAGACAGGGATCACAGCGCAGGTGAAGAGGATACGCCAACTTCTGACGACCTCGAAGCTTTTGCAAAACAGTTCAAACAACGACGAATTAAACTTGGATTTACTCAGGCAGATGTAGGTCTTGCATTAGGCACCTTATACGGAAATGTTTTCTCTCAAACAACGATTTGCAGGTTTGAGGCACTGCAACTTAGTTTCAAAAATATGTGCAAACTCAAACCCTTATTACAAAAGTGGCTCGAAGAAGCAGATAGTTCGACGGGCTCACCTACGAATATAGATAAGATTGCCGCCCAGGGTCGCAAACGAAAGAAACGCACTTCTATTGAAGTTTCAGTAAAAGGTGCTCTTGAACAGCATTTTCATAAGCAATCAAAACCTAGTGCTCAAGAAATTACAGCATTAGCGGATTCACTGCAACTCGAGAAAGAAGTTGTCAGGGTCTGGTTCTGTAACCGCCGGCAAAAAGAAAAACGAATGACTCCGCCTAATACATTAAGCGACGGGTTAATGGACGGTATGCCACCAGGACATCCAGGTCAACCTGGTATGCATCAGTATCATCCACAAGATCACAGCCTTCACGGCTCGCCTATGGGACACAGTCATAGTCCGCCAATGCTCAGCCCCCAAGGACTTCAAGCGGCTCATTCGTTGGCGGCTCACTAGCGTTCACCGGGGCCGCCGCCGCATCATCCGCCACCCTCGCTAAATCACCCTGTGGCACAGCTCTCAGCTGCCTTTTACCCGCATCATTACCTGCAGGCCAGGGCTGGCGGATATCCAGGCTCGTAGCTTCTGTGGACGGCCCCGAATTATAATTAAAATGGTTTTTTTTCTTTTTAATATAAAAAAGTTAAAAAATCAGTTGAATAAAAAAAACTTTATATTAATTAATAAAAATAGTGAAGAACTTTTAATAATTTATATATTATACATAGGCCTGTAACATATTCTCGTATTCGTAAGTGTGTAACTAGGACATTGTAAATATATTTTTTTCTTCTAAGATGATAATAATGATGATTTTTACGCGTTATATATAAATATATACATATATATATGTATATTAATGAAATATTAGCAAAAAGACAAAAATTAATCTCTCTCTACCTTTATACATACATAAATTGTATATGTTATAATAGTGTGCGAATTTTTATGAAAAGTGCGGGAATTTTGAAAAAAAAAAAATAATGAAGAATATGAAAAATGGATTATTTATGTATACATTTTAATTAAATATATTATATATATGAAATAAATAAAATGGACTTCTGTACAGATAATATTTATAAATGTAAGTAAGTACACTGTGCAAAAAAAACATTATATAGATACTATAAAAACACGACGATGCCGAAAATTATTAGTTTTTTTTTTTTTTGTAATTTTAAATAATTTTTTACGCACAAGATAAAAAAAACAAAGATAAATAATTTTTTTTTTAGTAAATTTTAATTATTATCAGTTTTGTATGTATGTAAAATGTCGTGTGTTCGTTTTTATTTTTCAATTTTGTAAAATAGTTAAATTTCGTGATCTTTAGATTTAACATAGATTTTATTAATTTTTTTTCTAAGAATTTTTGTTTTGAAAATATTTTTTGTACAGTTTTTTTTATTATTATTAATGTAATTTAGACGGAAAATCAGGTGTTTTATTAAAATAAATTTTATTTTGACGAATTTTTTAAAACGAAAAAATTAATGCCTGGATTCACATTTTTTTAAATAATTGTGTAATATTAGTTTTATGATATAAAAAAAACGTTGTTTAAATGTGTTCTATTGAAAAATATTTGATTATTATTAACTGTAAATATTAAAATTACAATTATTATTATTATTATTATTATTAAATTTTTTTATAATGTTGTAAATTTTGATTTTCGTAAGAATCGCAAATTTTAAAAAATGTAAACGAAAATTGGCTAAAAACTTGAATTATTCGATAAATTTTGCTTTTTTGATTATTCGATAATTAAAAAGATAAGAAACAAAAAGTACTGTCTAACAAAAGAACTAAAATAGAATTAAAAGATAAATTAAAAAAATTTTTTTTAAATTACTCATTAATAAAGAACCAAAATTAATTCAAAATTCGTTTACATTTTTTGATCTAAATTCGGTAAATAAGTGTTAAAAAAAAAGAAATTCAAATAATAAAAGAACACAAAAAATATTAATCTAGTTATAAAAAACACAAAAAATCTGTAAATTATTATTAATTAATTATTAATTATTGTAATATTGTCCAAAAAGAAACAAAAAACCAATCGCGTTGTATAATTAAATATATATTATATATTTTTGTTTATTATTATTATTATTATGAATGTATAAAAAAAAATTATGATTATTGCTGCAGCAAAAACAACAAAAAAAACTAAAAAATGAAAAAAAAAGGCCAAGAGGCTCTTGATACGAATTTTTTTTTTTGTATGTAAAGTTTTGTCAGTGATAAGTGAAAATTTATTAATTATTATTAATTATTATAGAACACTATTATTATTATTATTATTAATTATTGTAATAAAAAATAAAAAGTTTTTTTAACAATAAATAAGATTTTAAAAAATTTAACAAAAGTGTTTTTTTTTTGGAAATAATTGTGATAATAATTATATTCACAAATTTATTGCTTCTGATTCGTTATTATTATTATTATTATTAATTAATTAAATTTTTGTTGATAAAATGATGTAAAAGGTAAAATTTAGTCGTGATGAAAGTGTAATTTTTGTGTATGAAAAGTGTCATTTTAAACGTGTGTGATTTGATATATCAATTTTTCTTCACTTTTTTTGGGGAATCAGTGAAATTTTTAAGTGGCATTAACCTGTTAAGATTTTTGCATTTATTTAATTGATAATAATAATAATAATAATGATAACAAAAAAACAACGAATTTATGTAAAAAAAAATGCACAAATTTAAATTAAATCTAAAAAAATTGACCAAAATAAGCAGAAATTAAAAATTTCATTAATTCCCAAAAAAAATAAAGAATTAAACAAAGAGAAAGAGAGAGATGGAGAATTACTAAAAAAAATGTACTATATTATTAAATAAATTAAGTAATAAATAAATAAAATCTTTTTCTATTAATTAATTAATTAGTTAAAAATTAAGGGTTGTATAATTTGTGTTGAATGAAGAAAAAAGTATATATAAATAAAAAAGTTTTGTTAGAATGATGAATTAATAAACGAGATGAAAGTATAAAAAATAAAAATTTGTTCTTTTTTTTTCTGAAGATTTCTCAAACACTTTTTTTTATACCCCAAAAATTTTTTAAAATCCCAATTTTTTCGCATGTGTTTAAAACGTCTTGTTTTGTAAAAAATATTTAAATTTTTTGATAAACATATTTTTTTAAAATTAAATTACGTTTTATTTAAACTTTCTGAGTTAAATAAAAAATAAAATGTTTGTTATTTAATCAGGTGCAAAATAAAATGAATTGTAAATACTTTAAAGTAAAATAATAAATTTTAATATTTTATTTATGATAAAAAATTGATAATTAAAAAAAAAAAAATATATTAAAAATAGAAAAAATAAATTTTTATTTTTGTTTGTTTTTATTTGAACAAAATGTAATTAATAGTTTTGGATGTCAATTGTTCAAAAATTTTCTTATCAATTTTACGTAATACTTTTTTGAAAATTTTTGTCTGATTCTATAACAAATTTATTCTATTAATATTTTGTTATTAAAGATAAAAGATATATTAGGCTGGTTATTGATTTAAAATTAATTTTGTTGAATATGAAAAATTTTTGAGATTTAAGCACTTTTGAACACATGCAAAGATTTAAACGCAAGTCTGGTGAATATTTTAAGATACTGATTAGTTTTGGGATTATTTGGTACCAATAAATTAAACTTTTGGATTTCTGGGCTAGAATTTAATTACCAAAAATTTGGTTGTTTCTCAAAAATCAGAGATAGCCCATTCAATTGACGATGAACTATATGGACTTACGAAATTCCTAAAAACTGCTTTTCTGAAGAAATTTATTTAAAATTTTATATTGTGAAAACACCAAAGATTTCAGTGCTAGAAAATTAAAAAAATTCAAATTTTTCAAAAATTTAAAATCAGCTTTTTACTTATAATGTACCATTGAAATTGAATTGGCACTTTTTTATTTTTTGAATCCCCAAGTGCCAAAATAAACCATTTAAAAGCACTATGCATCTTGATATAGTGCTTTAAATCATAAATATAATCGAAAGCTGGATCCATTATTCACCTAAATTAATTTTTAATACAAACTATATTGAAAACCACCCCCAAAATTCTCAAAACTATCCCCAGCCCACTATACATTAATTAATTTTTTTACATATACAAATATTTTGAGATAATGAAAAATACGTCCTTTAAAAAAACGAATATTAAAAAAAAAATCGATATATAAATAAATAACATTAACACAAACGAAATACGAGAAAGAGAAAAAAGATTCATTCAAAAAGCTAAAAAAAATAAATATCTCTTTGAAAATTGTCTCGTAAATCATACAGAAAACGAGGTAAAAATATATATGCTTCTGTCACAGGGTGCATTATAACAACAACTAAAAAAATAAAAAGCTCTTTTTTTTATATTTATTCTCGTCATTGGCCTTAGGGCTTCTTTCGACGCTTCTCTTTATAATACTCATCTCCGTCGGCTTTTTATATATATAACAAATTTTTTTTAAATAAATTTTTTTTTTTTTTTTTGCCATAAGGTATGTTATATCGATTTTTATGTATTGAAGTTTCATTTATTATTATTATTTTTTTGAATTATTGAACATGTTGTGTAATAATATTATATTAGGTTTTAATAATAAAATGACAAGTGTAAATTTATAGATTTATTATTGGATATTAATCAATATTACATTTTTTTTTTCTTTAATTAAAATGAAAAATAAGTTTTTTTTTTTATGTAATAGAATTTTTTGATGGGTTTGATTTTTTAGTGGTTCTGAAGATACTTTTTGGTATTGGGAGTCCAAATATAGACCCTGAGGTGAAATTTTAGCTTGTTCTCGTAAATTGGAATCATATTAATTTTTGATTTTAATATAGGACACTTTCCTCAGCTAAAAAACTTGAAAATTGTATAAAATTGTATAAGCTACTTTTATTTTTTCAACCCTCGAAAATTTCTATAAAATCATTACAAAAATATTCAACTCTTTGCCTAAAAATTCAAGTAAAATGCCATATCATAAAATTATAAAACCTGAAAATATCAATTAACTCAAAAAAGACAAATTATATCAAATTGATCAAAATTCTTCCATAAAAAAGTAAATAATTTCAAACACTCAAGGCAACAAAAGGGTTACATAAAAATACCAAAAGTTAAATAAATAAAAGCAAATACAAAAAATGAAAAAAGAAACAGCAAATATAAGAATAAGATAAAAAAAAAGCGGGTGGAGTTATTACAAGTAAAAGTGAATTATTATTATTATCATTATAAATACGCTTGCGCCCTTTAAACGAAATAATAATTTCTATATATATATTTTTGATCTCATTTATAACGCATGCGTATTTTAAATTAGAGTGATATAACCATATCCTCTGATATTATAACACACCTACCCTTTTGGGAATACAGTGGTAAAGTAAATACTTATAGAAATATTATATGATACACCCCCTACAAATACTTTTACACCTACTTTTTCATTTTTCCCTTTGTTTAAGGTGTAACTAATACTACTTATTTTTTGTTCTTCAATTTTTCACAGGTTATATTATTTAAATTAAAAATATATGAAGAAATAATGAGATATACTTGTTTTTTTTTGGCTTGTCGTTACGAAAATTATTTACAATTTTTATACTGAGCAAGCGCATTTCAGGGTTATGTTGCTCTGTATGAATGTAGAAAAAATCACTATTTTTATTTTATATCAAATTTTGTTACGCTTAATGGTACCTTGATTTTTTGATTTAATTTTTTTTTTTGTTAATTAATTGTAAATTTCAATGGAGTCAAGTAACTTTAACGAAGTGAAATTTTTTTTTCAGGTGTTTTATTCAGTAGTTTTTTGTGTCAGATTTGTAATTTTTTGCAATTTTGAGGTTAAATTACTTTATATTTTATGCATAGGCATTCAGAAATGGATTTTTTTATTTTTTTGGGTTTTAAATACCTCTAAATATAATAATATTGCTTTTAAATGCTTTTTAAAATTATTTATCATTTAAAAATATCTAAAAAGTAAATAAAAAATAATGAGCCAAGTATCAATTTTTGGCTAAAAATACCAATTTTCAAATTCTACTAAAATTACAATTTTTGATGAAAATAGGTCTTGTGTATCTTAAAAATTTTGTGCAAACACCAAATTTTTTCCACATTTTTGACTCGTCTCATTTCCTCAAGTTTTTTTTCCAGATATGGCTGTGTAAAAATAAAAATGGACTTTTTTTAAAAACTTGCAACTATAACCATTTGGTTTTCAAAATTATTTCAAGATATTTAATATCTTGAAATCAGTAAAGTTGACTGCTTGATTGGCTGTGAAGGATGAGGTGATGGAAGTAATATTATACACATTTAACCCTGGAATTTGTATACTTTTGTTATAGATCCAAAATCGTTCAGTTTGTAGTCTAAAATTAGTAGAAAAAATCTTTACCAAGATTAACAAGATTAACAAGAATTTGATGAATTATTTTTTTAGTGACAAGCAGTTAACAAAAAATAGCTAAATTTACAAATTGAACGTCTCAAAACTATGAAAGCTCCAAAAATATGACTCTTTTAAACTTACCTGCAACTACCCTCATTAAATACAAAAAATTTCAATGTAAATACCCAGAATTAACCCTCAAAAGCTACATAAAAAAAAAAGAATAAAATATTAAAATTTTTGAAAAATCAATTTAGCATAATTAAATTAGTAAGACCAATATTTAAAATAAAAAATCTTATAAATTTCATTAAAATATATTACAATAACCTAATAAAATTTGCATTAATAACGAGTACATTGATCTTTTTTATAAAAAGTGAAAATTATAGGTTTTTGGTATATATAATACATACATATATATAATAAAATAAACATTTATTAAATGAATCATAATTTTTATTAGCATTTATATTTATGTATAATATAAAAATTTACATTACAAATTAATTTAATTTTTTTATTGTTTTATAATTAGTATTTAATAAACACACAAAATTATTTTGTATATAACTAAGTGTAAGTATATTTTGACACTTGAAAAAAAATAGATTTATTATTATTATTATTAACACTTAATATTATTTAAAAAAATAACAGCACTTGTTTTTTTTATGTTTAGTATAATTTAATAATATACTAGAGCAGATTTTTTATGCATAATGTATTTAAATGAAGTATAAACTTTGGTGTTTTATGTATGAGCATTTTTTATATATAAAATATACATTTTTTTAAAGAGAAAAATGATCGTAAAACTATGTTACATTTATATATTTTATGATCAATAGAAAAAGGAAATTTACACGTTATAAAATGAAAATTTTGTTGCCTTTTTTTTTATGATGATCTATTTTTTTATTTTTAATATACAGGCTAGAAATGTGCGTATATTATTAAAGAAATTTATGTTTACGTTAATTTACATGCATGTTTAAAAGTTGGAATAGTGATTTATAATGTGACAGTTATTTCTTGATTAATTACAATGAATAATTATGGTAATATAGGATATTAAAAAATTACGGAAATTTAGTTAATAATTTGCATGTTTAACATGTTTTTGTGATATCTTAACTTGGAGATATTGGCTATAGGCTGTTTTAATTATGATGTTTAAATTCTAGAAAGTTTAGAAAATTTTAAGCAGTTTTTGAGGCTAAAATATAATAACAACTTAGACTGAAGGGACGTGGAAATCGGACCAAACTATTTTTTTCCAAAAATGCAATTAAATATAAGTTTTATCATCTATAATTCTATATTACTGGATTCAAATCTTGATTTTTGGCAGATATTTTCGTATTTTTGGCCAGTTTTTGTAAATTGAAGCAAAATTGTCTGATTGTTACTTATTTTAAAAAATGATTTTTAGTGCATGCGTTGTTTAAATTAATTTTGGACCCAGGGATATTTCTTGATATTTTATATAAGTCTATCTAAAAGAAAAATATTTTTCAATGTGAAATAAGTACCTATTTTGTTGCAAAAAAGTTTCGGTTCACCTTACTAGTTAAGATCAAAATATACCCCTTTCGTATTCTAATTTTTTTGGCCGCGAATTCTAAAAAAATTTATGCTTCTAAAAAGTTGGAAAATTTTTGAAACTAACTATGGTATAACAGTTGAATTTTTGGACAGATTAGGTGTTATTTTTAGGCATTAAAAATCAATATCCGTAATAAAGCGCAGTCTTTGCTTGGCACCTTTCCACGGGCCTCTAGCTTTGCTGTGCTTGGCAGCCTTGCCACAGGCTTTGCCGGGCCAATCTTACTTTGCGAGTATTATTCTTAACTTTGGCCTTTGCTCCTTTACCACGTCGAGTACTTATATTTTTTCGTTTTAAGGAACGTGGCCCTAAAAAGGGCCGATTGGTAAAATCCTCCCTTGCCACGTCTCATAATTTTTATATAGTAAACTTCTTAACGACTATGTTGCGCGCGTTCCAATCAGTGAAGAGCTTGAAGTCAGTGAAAACCTATAAATATAACCATGAATCTGGCAAAAGTAGCATTTGCTGTACTGACTTCAGCCTTCACGCACGCGGCTACTAACCTTGACACCTTTTCTATGCCGTAGATGAGAGATTGTTTTGCTGGTTTGCTTGTTGATGGTGTGTTTGGTGCACTTGGAGAAGTCCATGGCTTTTGGACGTTGAATCCTCATTGAAGCAGCTCGTAAGCTGCGATTGTTTGAATCGCTTGGTGTAATTTTCTGAGCTCGTAGGCTTGAAGAGGTGGACATTGAAATTCCTGGACAAGAGAAGTCACCTGAGCACGAAGTGCTTGTATTGGAAAAATGTGAGTGTTATTTATCTTTTGTATGGTTGTGACCTTGGTGATTGAATTTGTTGTGTGCTTGTGAAGTATTGATTTTTGGAACTTGTAGCTGTGGCCACGCATCAAATGCAAAAAAAAACCAACGGCCCTTTTCAGGGCCACCTAATACGTAAAACATATTATGAACAAATAATTCAGAGAGCTTCCAAATGAAATTAACATTAGGAACCAACACATTCTCATCACCTGGAAAAAGTTTTGGGTGCAGAAATGTATAAATTTTTTGGAAAAATAAAACTGAAAATATGACACCCCAGAATGACCTGAATTTTTAGATTAGGACAATTTATACTAATTTTCGTTGATAAAATTTTTTAGTATTTTAATTCTTGAGGGGTATATTGGGCCATTCGTGCCCGCCGTTTACCCGCGCGTTTTAAAACATACATATCTTTATGCGCGTGTGAACGGCAGCATTCCAAATGTCTAAAATACTCTTCCAGAACCAAATTAGTATGAATTGGTCTAATTTAAAAACCGAGGCCATTCTGGGGTGTCAAATTTTTAGTTTCATTTTTTCAAAAATTGGCTATATTTCTAAACCCAAAACTTTTTTCAGATTCCCCAAAAAAATTTTTTTTTGCTGTTGGTGAGTATATTTTAGTCTTGGTTAATTTGTTTTTATTTCTCTTCTTTCTTTTTGCTTAATCTGTCCAAAAATTCAGCTGTCATACTGACTTATTCGAAGCTAAAAACTAGGTCTGAGGATTTATTTTCAGTTGCAATTTCTAAAAAAAATATTTTAAACTGATTTCCTCGATTCTTAAGTCAAACAAGGTCCAGTTGGTGTGTAACTTTTTTTCTTATAGTAGTACTCATAAAATTATTAAATCTAAAGAACCATAACCAAACAAATTTAATAAATAATAAATAAAAGGAAATTATTTAACGCTCTTTCATTAACAACAAATGAGGCAAAATATTTCAAGTACTTGTCTCTCTTTCTTATTTAAAAAAAAAAGTTTTTTAGTCAAATAGGGAGAGCTTTAATAAAGCTAAAATGCTTATATACCTACATTACATTTCCGGCTGACGTCAGAATATATGACAAACGTGATGATTTAAATTCTTAAAACACAGAGAGATAGAGAAAATATTTTAATCTTTAATTTATTAAATTTAAAAGAGAAAAAATATCTTAAAATTTTATTGATTAATAGTTTAGTTTTTTTTTTTTAATCTAATCCCTTTACAATTTAACGGGTCTTATTTTATATTTTAATGGAATGTAGTATTTAAAAGCCTCTCTCACTCTCTCAAATAAAAATAAATCAGATACACATATAATTTACCGTTCAATTTTATTATCAAAAAAAAAGAGAAATTTTTTTTTTAATCGATTTTTAATAGTCTAAAGCCAAAAAAGAAAAAAAAAACGTAAGTATCCAATGATGCAACGTAAAATATATACACGATGATGATTATAATAATCAAGATTATGATGATGATGGCCTTTTATAATAATAATAATAATAATAATATGATGACTTAGAGTAAGAGAAGTGTATAAATGGACCTTGTGACTACATTCACACATCAAAGATATTACAAAAAAAATAACTTGTTTCATCATAAAAAAGAAAAAAAAAATAGTTGTTATGTCGAAATAATATTAAATGGCGGTTTTATGGGTTTTTATTTATTAATGTAGGATGTTTTTTAAGGACGTTTCATTAAACGGACGACTACCAACTCGGCACTTCTTTTGTTTTACAAATCGGATTAAATAGGATTAAAATACCAACTGGGCACTTTTTACTTTCTACCAACTCGGCACCGGATTACTGTCTGGGCAAGGATTTAATGATTAGCATTCGAAAAAAAATATACAGTTGAACCTAGATTTTCATTTAAAATATATATATTTGTTAAATATTACATTAACTTAAACAAAATTTGAATGCCAAAATATATTTGCTTCTTATTTACATGTAAACACATATATTATTATATATACGTCAAAACTTAATAAAAATTTATTTTTTATAATGATATGAAACATTCTGTAGAAATTTTAACCGTGATATTTCGCCTGCTTCGTACCGTAATAAATTTAACTGTAGACTAGCTTGTTTTTGTATAAAATGCCAACTAATTAATTTCATTAGGAGCTTCTGACATCAAATCTTCGACAAAACAATCCTCAATTTCCGTAGGATCCAAAAAAGATAGCACAAAACACCATCTTAAAAAAGTGCCAATTTCAGAATTAAAATCCTTGTATTCCTGAGTAAGCCCTGATTATTTAAATTTAAAAACAATTAATAAACTGTGTGAATAAGAATTAAATAATTAATAAAATAAACTAACAGATTCATAATTCATATTTAAATTGGTAAATTTCGTAAAGAGCGCAGTTTTCCTAATTTTGATAGATTTTTATAAATTTGTTTCCCTTCTTTTTTTTTTTTAAATTTTATTTAAATTTTTTTTTTTAATTTTACTGTATATATTTTTTGTATTTATAATTTCTTATATCCTAATCGTCTTAAGAGCTTGGTGCCGAGACGGTAAGTTTGATTTGGGCCCAGATTGCCGAGTTGGTAGTTTTTTTAATCCTCAAGTGCCGAGTTGGTATTCTCCCCATTAAACATACCTTACAGGTATATTAACAATAATTCATAATACACACAAAAATTTTTTTCTTGTATTTAACAAAAATCAAATTAACTGTAATTAAGTTACACCCCCAATTTATTAATTTAATTAAAATGTATTTATATATTGAAAGAAAAATGATTATTATATTGCTACTGTATAATCTGTATGGCCGCAATTCAACAACCTAAGCGTCGCGACAGGTCAATTTTATATAATTGAGAAAATTACTGGTTATATATACGATTTATTTTAGTTTATATTTGACGTTATTATTATAATAGTTTATTTTTAAGTATTATTTTAGAATTTTATTAGACAATATGAGTTTTATGATATGATTGAAATTGTAAAGCGTACTCACTAAATTATGCTAATTGTTTTTAGGGTTTTATTTGAGGAGTTATATTTTTGCTAAGGAATGAGATTTTTATCTCTAAATACCCGCCTATTAACAAAAATTAAGCTTTATGAATGACCAGTAACAAGAACGTACCCGGAAATTTTCTTTAGAGTGGGGCTAAGCCCTCTTTTTTGCCCCCATAAAATTTTATTTACTTCAGTTGTTCAAAAATTTCAAAGGTAAGAGGATCTTCAGCCACTTTCTTCGCTATGTGATTGATACCGTGATAATATAATAGTTTTCGTAAAAACTGAGAATTGAAAGGACATTTTCTTACCATTAATTAAAAGGATAATTTTAATAAGGATTTTAGGCTTTCATGTATTATAATTCTCAGCAACAAATTCTGTGCATTTTTGTCGTGAAAATTAGTCCTAATTTATCTCGTAATTTATTTTATATTAAAGAAAATATAGTTTTTTGTCATAAATTATACATTTTCTCGCAAGTGAAATGTCCGAGAAAATCTATATAAAGGAAACTATAATGTCAGTTTGTAAAAATAAAAAAAAAGTATGTAATTCTTGAAAATATTTAACCGAATATAAATTATGTCTGCACTATAAATTTGTTTTTTGCAAATTTCTTCGTTTTCATTTACATTAGTACCACATCGGCCAAAGCTAAGACATCGGAGCCTTAATTTATCGAAGATTGGGGTGATTTAACGATAATTTTAACGTAAATTCTGATCATATTTAGACATTTATAATACTTGATGGTCGGAAACTGCTTTTTTTTCTAAGTTATTGGCAGATCTGGGCTTATTATTTTTTAACTCGTTTGTAAACATTCTGGGGCCCGAATTAGTGATATCAACTCTAATATAATAATTATAATTATGGTTTAAATTTCTGTAATAACAATCAAATTTTAATTTTTTCTTATTTTAAGTAACTTGAAAGTAATATTTTTCAATAAAGTATTTGAAATTCAGGTAAAGGGGGCCGTGAACCCTTTGGTCCCCCTCTGGATATGTGCCCTGAAAACTTTTACCATAAACTAAAAATTCTGCCTGTCCAAATTTTTGAAAATGGTCAGTAAACTTCCTAATAGAAATGTACAAAATGTATTAAGGCCCTCTCTACACTAGCACATAATTATGTTTTATGATAATCATGTTTGTTGGATATTTTGTTGTGTAGCTGGGATATTAGAAATTAAAGTTATTACAAAATGGCGCCACTAGTAGTATCAGTAAATATTTTAAATAAAAATTAAGCAATAAAATGTAATTAAATGGTATTTTAATTGTAGATTAAGTTATTTATTATAAAAATTATAAACAATTTATGTAACTAATAAGTTTTTAGTGGGTTATAATCATTTAAATATGTAATTTTGAGGTTATGTTTTTAGTACAGTGTAGCTGGGAAAAAAATATCCAACAAACATGATTATCATAAAACATAATTATGTGCTGGTGTAGAGAGGGCCTAACGAATTAAGTTCTCCAAAACCTTATTAGGCTCCGTTTTTTGCATTACATACTGCTTATTAACAAAACACCAATTTATCAATCCGAATAATTAAACATTTTTCAAAAAACACTCTTTTGACAACACAAAAAATAAAAAATCATCATGATCATCAAATACTTGTACACCATTGCGTACACAAAAAAAGGTAACGTAAGCATGTAAAATATTATTTACACACACACACAAAGGCAAGATTCAAGAACACACATAGAAGAAACTAGGCCTTGAAAAATTCAAATAAAATAACATTTTATAAAAGAGCAAAAAAAAACTATGTATATTTTATTTTATTATAAAAAAAAAAAATATGGACCCACGCATTTATTCTATATAAACTTTTTTACTTCATCTTTAATAGAATTGCGTATATTATTTGTTGTTGTTGTCAAGTTTTTTTTTCCATATTATACACCTTGCAAAATTTTTGAAGCAAAAAAAAAAAAAAGGATAAATTATTTTTTTATTTATAGTGATGCTGTGTTGTTAGTAAACCTACACAATAATTTATGTGTCATATTATTTAGAAAATTTTTTTTTAATAATTATAACACCTGAGGACAAAAATGAAATGAGGACCTTTTATTATTACATTCAAAAAAACGCGTAGGTGTAATAATGATATAATGCACTTAATATTGTTAGTATGTGTACTAATAATTACTTTATTGTTTTCTATAAGTATTTAAAGGGTATTTAAAGCTTCCGTGTACATAATACGAAGGTTATTATCATAAATGATCAGAAAAAAAGTATTTATTTATAAATATGTCAAAATTAATAGTATTTAAAGAAAAAATATATTATATATAAAGGGTTTAAGAACTCTATTATTAAATAAACATAATATAAAGAGATGATGCGGATGAACTTCTTTAAAAAACGGACGTTTGGCGCACGCCTTCTTAATTGAGGACAAACAAAGTATATATCTTATTAGAAGATATTACTACTGTTTTTAAAGATATTATTTATTATTTCATGTCTTTTGTTATTGTTTTTGGTATTTATATTTAATCATTTTCATCGCTACTGTAATTTATGCCCCGTGACGAATTTTTGGGCATTGTTGATGAAGTTTGTTTAATTTGTTTTAAAGATTATTTTGGACGATTGTGTATGCACAGGATTAAAAGTGTCTGAGAAGATTCTAATGATGAGTAATAATCGTTTTTACTTAGTGTTTATCAGTCTGTAGCCTTCTGTTCATTTTAAAAATATTCTCACCAGTCTTTAAATATTATGAATTTTATGAACATTTTCTAGAAAAATTATGGTCTATTGCAGGGATGTGCAAGTATTTAAGGCCTGAAAAAACTCAAATATATTTTGAATGTAATAAACGAACCGAAGACTTATAATTATCCTGGTAAAAAAAATAACATAAGAGCAACAGCATTTTAGGGATCTAAGCAGATTTTGAGTAAGAATTTTTGTGATCCCAATTTTTATATTCAGATGAAAATTTTTGGAAATTTGGATTTTATTTTCGAATTTCTCGAGAAATTTTACTAAATTTACCACCTTTACAAACAAATTTTGAAAAATTTCTGTAAAAAATATTTCTGAAAAAAGGCTGTAAAAAATATGTAATTTAAAAATATATATGAAATTTTATTTTGGTTTCAACACTGCAGCATTTCAAAATTATGTAAAATTTATCTAAAAAAGGGAACTTTTGTAAAATTTCGGAAGGAATACAACACCAATTCAGAGTTTTCAAAAATTTTCATTCGATGACAGGAAAGTAGGATCCAGAATTCTGCCTGAAAATTCTGTTTTTTTATGTTATTTTTTCAGGGTTTATGAATTTCAATTTGAAAAATCATAAATATAATATTGATTTCATTTCAAACCTACAAACCATTGAAAAATTTGTATTTTAATTTGAGATTGAGTTTTTAATTATCCATACATTAATTAAATTAGTCAGTGAATTGTAATGCAAAAATCATGGCTAACGTTTTTTCTTGAGTAAAATATTAACAAATCCAGGGTTTCAGTTAAAATAACACCATAAAAATTCACCTGCACCTATACTCAACCAACACACTCAAAAACAAAGAGTGAAAAAACCAGCTATAAAAAAATGACTATTTTAATAACGAAAATAAATAAATTTTGCAAAAAAGAAAAAAAAATTCTCTCAGTGACATATATTAAGTGCATTAACATTTTAACAAATTAACTTATAAGATTGTAAAGCACTTGTAAATTTAATATTACTTACATACATACATACATTCATATAATATACAAGAGAGACAATGATTAATCTTGACTTTCATGAGTTTTGTTGTCTCATTTTGTACATTATGTTTATATTTTTGAATGAACAAAAGAAACTTACATTTTCAAAAAAAAAGAAACAATATCTTTATTAAAAAAGTAAAAAATATGATAACCTGTTTACATGTAAATTGTCAGAAAAATTAATAGATTACCTCAAAAATATAAAATTCGCACTTTTATAAATAAAGCTGATGAATTGTCCAAAAAGAAAAAATAATAAAATAATACAATAAGTGTGCCATTTATTTCTTCCTTGTGACCTTCGCCATCATTAATAGCGCAAAGTATATTCTGGTTTTATTTAAATAATATTATAAGAGGGCGATAAAACGTATGCAGATTAAAACATTTTATTTGAATGATAATATAACACTTGTTGATGCGGTCTATACTCTTATTCTGCATATTATAATAAACTATGTTGGGTTAGGTCTTATATACACTGAAAAAAAAATCCGCTTGCGGCAAGCGGAATTCCGCTTGCCGCAAGCGGAATAATTCCGTTTGCCGCAAGCGGATTTCCGCTTACCGCAAGCGGAATTCCGCTTGTAGCAAGCGGAATTTTTTTTCTCGTCAAACGATTGCAAATGACTTGAAACGTAAAGAAAATTAAAAAAAAAATTTTTTCCCGCTTACTTGGGATATGCGTATTTCGGTATGACGAGATTTGAGAAAATTTTGGAAAAAGAAAAGAAAAAATGTTTTTTTTTTAATTTTCTTTACGTTTCAAGTCATTTGCAATTGTTTGCAAAGAAAAAAAAATTCCGCTAGCCACAAGCGGAATTCCGCTAGCCGCAAGCGGAATTCCGCTTGCCGTTAGCGGATTGTCCGCTTGCCGCAAGCGGAATAATTCCGCTTGCGGCAAGCGGATTTTTTTTTCAGTGTATATAGAAATTGTTATGTAGATCTTATTTAATATTTATAGAAAGTTTATTGACTTATTATAATCTATGTGCATTTTTATACTTTTTCAAGGTTACGTGCTAAAATAAAAGTAAAAGTTTTTATTTTATTATTATTGCTAATTATGATATTAATTTTATTTGAATAAATTATCATATTATTTAATTTTTTATAAAAACTCTTTATGTTTCTTCTGCTTTCTTCTTTCTTTCTTGTATACTTTCGTTTTTGTAAATTGATGTTTATGTTTGTGGTTTTATTGTAATAATTAATTAATATTGAAAAATAAATTTTAATGAAAATCAACATTTATATATTTTATTATTTATCTCAACAATGTTTTGATTATTTTCTGTATGTTTATTATAAATATTATTACAAGCATGCTGTTGTTTACCCATGCTTTCTGGAAATCTTGACAGGGTAAAAAGCGTGGGTTAACGGTGACATATGTGGGATTAGGGGAAAGTTTTGGTAAAAAGTGTGAATGAGTATGACAGCTGAATGATTTCACCAAGATAGGCAACAAAAAAAAACTCACCTTCCTACCCTAATTTTTTTGCCCGCCAAACCTGAATAAAGTTGTGGATCCACAAAGTTGGCCAATATTTAGACTAAAAGAACTAAAAGTTTTTAAAAACGTATAGCTTGGATACTTAGATTAAGCCAAAACATACTTGTTTTACATTTGACATTTTAGATTTTTCGGAATCTGGATTCTGGAGGGGTATGTCAGGCCATTCAAGGTCTGCCGTTTACCCGCGCTTTTATTTTAAGCGCGGGTAAACGGCGAGCCTGCAATGGCCCAACATACCCCTTCAGAAATCAGACACAGAAATACATTTTATACTTGCATGTGTACTTATTACCATATCAGGCTCCATAACTATAAATATATCGGCCTTTATTGCTCTCAAATTTTTACCAAAAACGTTTACTCAATTTTTTACTCTAATCCCAAAAATTTAATCCTTAAGAATGAGTACTTTAGCCTTAGAATACTTATAGACCCCCCTTTCCCTTCAGAAACCCGCCTTATAGTAGGCCAAAAGTTCAGAAAATTTAAGGTCATCATTTTTTGGTAAAAAAACGGGTGCCCAAAAAAACCTGTGCGAAATTTCTAGTTTCTAGCCCGAATTTTAATTTTGTTCATTATTTTTTTGTAACACGGAATCTACGGCATTTAGAAGGTTTCACGGGGTATTATAAATTTTTTTTTCTTCAAAATTTGCAACTACATATATCTCATTTAAAGTATATATTAGAAATTTTTTTCGTATTTCTGTTAAGGCCGAAAATCCGATTTTTTGACTTTTAAATTCCCTCCCAAAATTCGTTAAACTTTTTTTGGCCCAGATTATATGAGGGCCAAAAATTAATGGGATTGTAGTGAATTAAGGACTTCTACTCAAAGCTAAAGAAAGGACCGTGTAAACAGTCAAAGGCTTGGTTTAAAATCTAAAATTTTCATTAAACTTTCAAATGTAATTATAGATTTTTTGTACATTATATTGTTTTGGATAAAGTATAAATATAAAAGAAAATGAACAAATTTTGATTTTATTTTCGAATTTTCTGTCTTAGCCCCTGCGCCCCTTTACACAAGAGTTTATCTTCTCCAGCGACTATCGATAGCCCCAGGCCAATTTGGCCCTTGAAAATCATCTTGTTTTCGGTAAAACGATACCAATCGGTGCATTAATGATTCTATCGAAAATCTTTTCTTACCCGTTCTTACCTATGTCAATAAACAGCTGTAAACAAAAATATTTGAATAAATAAAATAAATAATAAAAATAAATGATAATAATAAATAATAAAATTCTTAATAACTTTAACATAACATGTAACTTAACTTCAGATTCAATGTAAATATAATTATATATTATTGCACCCGCATTGAAAAATTTATTTATTTTAAATTAGGTTTTATATACAATTGTAATAATTTTTATCTCGATTTTTATAATATACATATTATCACGACAATGTTTTTATAATAATTGATATTGATAATAAAAAGAAATTTCGCTTTTAAGTTCTAATTTTGCTTACGATCTCAAGTCGTTATTGCATCCAATTATATTTCTTCTCTCGAAAGTGAATTGACTTTTCAAGGCTATATAAATGATTCCCAACCTTCACATATATGAACTTATTTCTTGTATTGTAATTGTTAATAAACTGATATTTACCTTTTGCGTTTGGATTTGGATGGTGATTTCTTCTGCTTCTGGAATACAGAATTAAAAATGAGTAGAAAAATTATCCTTTACTTATAAATAACTGTTTTTTATAATTTTTTAAATATTTATATGGATAGATGCGTAATTTATGAATGATCTCTTATAATTCTAGAGACGCAAGTATCAAAAAAATGAAAATTTTTAAAATTTCTCTAACCCATTAAAAACAAATCTTTATTGTCAAATATTACAAATTTGCACAATGAAAAAAAGTAGTTATTTAAAAATGTTCTGTCGAATATGTTGATTATATTTTTTAAGTTCATGTAATTTTTATTATTATTATTTTATATTTAAAATTTACCGCCTTATAGTATTTTACCACTTTATCTATATAAAATAGTAAGGAACGGTGTTACCAGGCGAGCGCAATCCAGCGCCACCGTGGTAACCGGCTAAATTTATAAGTTAATATTTTTTTTCTTGTATTTTTTGACTTCCGTCTTGTACTTTGCATAGGCAACACGCATTGTAATATTACGTAAAAATAAACGCTCTTTTGTTCATATTTAAAAATAAATATCCAGTTATTAGTAATCAATCCTTTATAATTCAATCCTTTAATATAGTAAGTTAATAAGGTGATTAAAAAATAACTAAGATAGACTATAAATTTATTAATTCAAAAATAATATTAAGAAATTATTCATGGTGCCTCTTATGTGTGGTCAATGGACTTAGTGCGTTTTATTATTGGTTTAATTAAAAGTGTGACGTGCGCATAATAATTTAATAAAAATACTATTCGAAAGTATTATTATAAAAATTAAATCATAGAATATTATGCGAAATTCTATATGATTTAATAAGTTAAAATATCATCAGCAATACTAAACGAAAGTATTGCAGACTCAAAAATATTGAACATTTACACGGAATTATACGAAAATTCTCGTGGTTCATATATTAAAAATTTATCGATTCAGTGATATACGAACGCTGCAGATTTATTTATATTTAATTATTTGGGTAGTAAATCGAATACTAAATACTTAAAATAATAATAATAATCAAAATTCAGATTAATTTCGAACTGAAAAAATTGTGATAAGTGCTGCGTCATACATTCTAAAAACCTTAAAAAATCAATATATATTATATAGAACGTGCTACGTTGATCTCTCTCCAAAAGCAATCGATGCTCTTCTAAACTTTCTCTCCTTCCACCGGCGCATCACGTGACTTCAAACCAGCAGTTTACTCTTACAAGAGAGTTCTCAAAAAGTAGGTCAGGGGACTTATCGATCGATGCTCGTCTAAACTTTCTCTCCTCCTACCGGCGCATCACGTGACTTCAAACATTCAGCTGACTCTTCCAAGCGAGTTCTCAATAAGTAGGTCAGTGAACTTATTCATAATTTTTGAAGGTAAGCTCGTATACATCAGTACCAAAATAAATACTCCACAATTTTCCAATTTCTTTATTCCATTAATTTAAAACAACCTGTCCATTAAAAATTTATCCTTGTACGTATACTATCTTTAGAAATATTATCAAATCTTATTTTAAAAAATTATTTTTCCTTTTTTTTATAATCTTTAAAATTTATACTTGCGTATTCCACCTCTTAAATTGAATTAATTTCACACAATGTCCGTCGCTAAACGTAATGCTTTATTAAGACAAACTCGACTATCGATCAAAACCAAAATATCCGGATTCTTAGAATTTTTAAAATCTGAAATAGATGTTGATGAATTAGAGTTACGTTTTGAAAATATTAAAAATTCCTATGATAGTTTCGAAAAAATTCACGATGAATTAGTCATTGCCTTGCCCGCGGAGGAACATGAGGAAATTAAAATCGATATTGAAGATAATTATTTTAAAGCGGCAACACAAGTCCGAAAATTGTTAAAAAATAGAAATAATGAATTAAACGCGCAAAATATATCTTCAAATGTCATTTTAAATTCCAATACTCCACGAGCAAACTTACCTGTCCATAAACTACCGCAATTTTCGGGTAATTATGAAAATTGGCCAAGTTTTCGAAATTCTTTTGAAACTTTAGTTCATAATCTTAGCTTACCGGATTTCGAAAAATTGAGCCATTTGAAAAATTGTCTATCGGGAGACGCTATTAAAAAAATCGATTTTCTCGACATAATTGATAAAAATTATAAAATTGCATGGGACATCCTAGTTGACTACTACGAAAATAAACGTTTACTCATATCCCGACGATTAGACGCTCTTTTATCTTTTAAACGCATCGAAACCGAAGACGTTGATCGATTAAGAGCCTTGGCCGATCAGGCAGTACAGCATGTAAACTGTTTAAAAAATTTCGATGTGAATCATTGTCCGGAAATGACAGTTCGAATAATTGAAAGATGTCTTCCGGAGAATCTTGCATTCAAGTGGGATGAAACGTTAACTAAGGATGAATATCCCTCATTTGAAAAAATAATCGATTTCATAAATAACACAGTGGCTCGCCTAGCCACTCGAAGCTCTTCCGATCGGCAATCGAAAAGGCGCTCATCCGAGAATACTCAAGTATCCAGCAAGCGTAGAAAATATGACGAAAATTCAAAGCACCGAACATTTTTCACTAACACCTCCAGCGTATGCGACCTTTGCAAAGATGGACAACATCCATTATTTAAATGTCCGGAATTTAAAAATATGCATGTTTCTCAACGTTTCAAACACGTTCGCGAAAAACAACTATGCCAAAATTGCCTTCGATCGCATGAAGGTGAAAAATGTACTTGGAGCGGCTGCATAGTTTGCAATAAAAATCACAACACCCTCTTGCATAATAGTAATTTTAGGGGGAATAATAAATCTGATAAAAAATCTGGTTCTAATCAGGCATGACTAGAGGATTTTACTCTTACCAGTTTGCGCAATTACTCAATGATCCTTCGGCCGACCTCCTTTTATATCATGACCACAGCTGTTGTCAATGTAGCAAATAAGGTAAACGAGTTTATAAATTGTCGTCTTTTATTAGACTCCTGCTCTACTGCAAATCTTATAACTGAAAAATTTGCAAGATTTTTGAATCTCCCCATGAGAAAATGTTCGCTACCGGTAAGTGTTTTAAATTCTCTTGAAACAAATACTAAATATGCCATACGATTAACTATAAATTCAAAATACAGCGATTACCATAAAACCTTAGAATTTTTTACCGTACCCAGCATAACCGATTTTATTCCAAGCGAACCATTGCCTCGCGAATCTATAAAAATTCCTGGTAATTTACCGCTTGCTGATCCAAATTTCTTTACCCCTTCAGAAGTGCACATGCTAATAGGATCTGGGCCTACTCTATCTTCTCTGACAGTTGGTAAATTCAATTTATCCAAGAATGGCCATGACCTGTTTTTGCAAAATACGGAGTTCGGTTGGATAATTGGAGGTAGTCTCATTGCAAAAAATCGGAAACCATATCATAAATCTTTTAGCTCTAATGTCACCTCTGACGAAAATATTGATGATAAAGTAAGTTATTACAATCTAGAAAATGCCATTTCGCGATTCTGGGAAATAGAAGAACCTCCAAATAGTGACAAGTCCTCTCGATTTTCTGAAGAAGAAAAAATTTGCATGGAGCACTTCAGAAAAAATACCATTCGTGATGCTAATGGTCGTATAGTAATTGCTTTACCGTTTAAAGAAAATAAAAATTTACTAGGTTCCTCGCGTAATGTTGCACTTAAACGACTTTTATCATTAAAACGACGCTTTGAGCGCGACCCAAACTTCAAAAAAGAATATACTGGTGTGATACAAGAGCATATCGATTTGGGTCACATGCATGAAGTACCAGAACTTCCGGGTGAAAGGGCTTATCATCATCCTCACCACGCGGTATTTAAAGAATCAAGTAACACTACAAAAACGCGAGTAGTTATGGATGGCTCTGCAGAATCGGACACTGGCGTTTCATTAAATGATACTTTGATGGTTGGCCCTACGCTACAAGACACTATTTTTGCCTTACATTTACGCTTTCGGTTACATAAATATGTTATAACTGCAGACATTGAAAAAATGTATAAGCAAGTCATTGTAAGACCCGAAGATCGCCCGTATCAGCGAATACTTTGGTTTCGTGACAATAAAATCATTGCACTTCAATCGAACGTCCTCTTGTTTGGTGAATCTTCTGCGCCATATCTGGCCATAGCCTCTATTCACTTGTTAGCTGAACAAGAGGGTGAAAAGTATCCTGAAGGTGCAAAGGTTTTAATGAATGATCTATACGTCGATGATATTACAACAGGTGCTAATTCTATAGAATCGGCTCTTACTATACGCGACGAAGTAACTAAAATATTAAAATCTGGTGGCTTCAATGTTCGCCAATGGGCATCTAACGACCCAAGGATTTTAGAAGGACTAAATCCTGATCAAGTCAACGCGAAATTAGATTTAAATAAAGACGGGCCTATAAAAACTCTTGGAGTTTATTGGAACGCTAAAAACGACGAATATATTTATACCGTACAATCGCGTGAAATAACGGATCCATTCACCAAACGAATTATTCTTTCAGAAATATCAAAAATATACGACCCTCTCGGTCTACTAGGGCCCGTTACATTGTATGCCAAATGCTTAATGCAAAAATTATGGCAAGTTAAGGTTGGCTGGGACGAAGCCGTACCTATTGATTTACATAATAACTGGACTCAATTTTATGATCAATTAAATTTAATAAACAATTTTCCTTTCGAAAGGCACGTTTTGTTATCTGACGCTGATGAAATACAACTGCACGGTTTTGCGGATGCAAGTGAGCGCGGATACGGGGCTTGCATCTATTTGCGGTCTATTCGTAAAGGAAAAATAAAATCATATTTATATTGTGCAAAATCGAGAGTTGCTCCTCTAAAAACTGTAACTTTGCCTCGGCTAGAATTGAACGCGGCCGCGCTACTCGCTGAACTTTACTCAGAAGTCTCTAAATCTATTAAAATAAAAATAAACAAAACGTATTTTTGGACTGACTCAACCATCGCCATTTGCTGGATTCGCACACCCGCTAATAAATTTAAAACGTTTGTTAGTACTCGTGTTTCAAATATTCAAAGTAAAACGAGAATAACAGAATGGTATCACGTAAGAACACATACTAATCCTGCCGACGCATTATCTAGGGGTCAAATGCCAAAGGATTTTCTAAAAAATGATTTATGGATACATGGCCCCAAATGGCTATCGCAACCTGATACCCTGTGGCCTAAGTCATGTTTAAAACCCATAAAAAATTTACCGGAACTTAAAAAAAATATATGCCTTGTGACAAAGGTTTTTGATGATTCCTTTTTTAGAAAATTTTCAAATTATAATAAATTGCTTAGAATAAGCTCTTACTGCTATAGATATTACTATCGAATAAAAAACAAAGAAAGAATGTACACGGGATTTTTGTCTGGAAGGGAATTATCAGAAACCGAGAGTAAAATTGTAAAAATAATTCAATCAGTTACTTTTTTGAAGAAATCCGAGCTCTCGAATGCGGAAAAATTATTAAAAATGGCAAAACCCAAGCCTTTAACCCATTTTTAGACAACAATGGGATTTTAAGGGTGGGCGGTCGTACGCAAAACGCTCCTGTTTCTAAAAACGAGCGCCATCAAATGTTTCTACCATCGAACCATTTTTTCACTGATTTAATAATTCGTGAAGCACATATAAATAATCTCCATGCGGGAATACAATCAACCTTATATGCAATTCGCCAAAAATTTTGGATAGCGGATGGACGTAATCAAGTTCGACATGTTATACGAAAATGTGTCACTTGCTTTCGTGCAAACCCGAAACTTGCAGAATATAAAATGGGTAACTTACC
Source organism: Anagrus nilaparvatae (assembly GCA_022575985.1). Lineage (NCBI taxonomy): Eukaryota > Metazoa > Arthropoda > Insecta > Hymenoptera > Mymaridae > Anagrus > Anagrus nilaparvatae. Next base: position 5,641,823 of record JAKSXM010000238.1, on the reverse strand, counting down.
AGCAATACGACTACAACCAGTTAGACCTTTTTACCATACTGGTGTCGATTATTGTGGTCCATTTTATATCAAAGAAGGCAAATATCGCAATGCTAAAACCAAAAAGGTTTATGTCGCGGTATTTGTATGCATGGTCGTTAAGGCAGTACACATTGAAGTTGTTTCCGATTTAACTTCTGATGCATTTATTGCAGCCCTCAAACGATTTGTGGGTAGACGAGGTAAACCGCAAACAATTTCATGTGATAATGCAACTACCTTTGTCGGTGCAAAAAATGAATTAAATGACTTGTACAAATTAGTGAACTCAGAAAATCATCAATCGAACATAAATGATTTTTCTTGTAAAAATAATATAGAATGGAAATTTATTCCTCCTCTCGCTCCTCATATGGGTGGAATATGGGAGTCTCATGTCAAAATTTTCAAGCATCATCTAAAACGCGTTACTCATAATCTTACATTTTCTTATGAACAGCTTAATACCCTCGCGATAGAAATAGAGTCAATATTAAATTCGCGACCTATTAGTCCAATGTCCAATGATCCTAATGACCTAAATGCCCTATCTCCTGGTCACTTCCTAATTGGTCAACCTTTGACGAGCTTGCCAGAAAATAACTTTGAAGAGGTTCCTTCCAATCGACTTTCCACGTGGCAACATCTGACTAAGCTAAGAAGAGATTTTTGGGTTAAGTGGAAAAAGGAATACCTCAATGAACTTAATATGCGTCACAAGTGGAAGAGTGACAAGAAAAACTTAGAAGCAGGAATGATTGTGATTCTTCAAGAAAAGAACGAGCCAACTCTACAATGGGACTTAGGCCGAATCACAGAAGTTCATCCAGGGCGTGATGACATTGTTCGAACTGTCACGGTAAAGACAGCCAAAGGCGTCTACAAAAGAAGCGTAAGGCAACTGGCTCCTCTACCAATCGACTACGCTGATAACAAAAAATGAACTGTATTATTTATTCTTGATCGGTCCCCTCTCAAGGGGGGGAGCGTGTTCTGTCGAATATGTTGATTATATTTTTTAAGTTCATGTAATTTTTATTATTATTATTTTATATTTAAAATTTACCGCCTTATAGTATTTTACCACTTTATCTATATAAAATAGTAAGGAACGGTGTTACCAGGCGAGCGCAATCCAGCGCCACCGTGGTAACCGGCTAAATTTATAAGTTAATATTTTTTTTCTTGTATTTTTTGACTTCCGTCTTGTACTTTGCATAGGCAACACGCATTGTAATATTACGTAAAAATAAACGCTCTTTTGTTCATATTTAAAAATAAATATCCAGTTATTAGTAATCAATCCTTTATAATTCAATCCTTTAATATAGTAAGTTAATAAGGTGATTAAAAAATAACTAAGATAGACTATAAATTTATTAATTCAAAAATAATATTAAGAAATTATTCAAAAAAATTCTCTTACCATAAAAAAACCCGAAGAAATACCAAATAGAAACAAAAAGGTGTAGCAAACACATTTTTCGCTACCGCATAATATAAAATAAACCAAACCCGCACAATAATCTATCTTTCGCAATATCAAAAATCGTCGTCGCGCAATATTACATACAAGGCACTATTCTATTCTTTATAAAAAACTTCTTCTTCCTGCATGTACTACCTTAAAAAAAAAACAACCGATTGCAATCGGATGTAAATGCAATGCAAATTTTTCTTATAAAAAAACACTGTAACAGTACAGTATAAAATATCTTAAAAAATAAAAAAAAAGACACATAATATAATATAAGATATGGTTTTTTGCACGCACGTGCAAAATTCACACCTGTATACAATACAATACAAAAAAAAAAGTATAAGAAAATCTTTATAAAAGAGCGCGCACTGATTGTTCTCTTAAAAAAAGAAAAAAAAAAGTTACCCGAATTTCCAAGTATTATAGCGTTTGTTCTTGAATAAAATAAAAAAACAATAGTCCTTGACTCTGGGTGTATGTTATAGATGAAGAGGATATTATAAACATTTTTTTTGTTCCTTAGTTATTTGCATTATTAAATAATGGGTTCAAGAGAGCACTTTTCATTTTTGTTTAATTATATAAATTTTTTTTCTATTTTTCAAGTGTGGGTAATATTAGGCGTGAAAATTAGATGGTTATTAAATTAACGCTATTAATATATGATATTGTGTAATAATAAGAATATGGGGTTATGACATGTGAAGATATATTCTTTTGTATTTTTTATTAAATTATATATGTACTTATACTACCACACCTTTTTAATCAATTATATTTATTTTGCCTTTTTTACGTGTGTTATATTTTTTTTAATTAAAAAATTACTATAATTTTCAAACGTGTCAAAAAAGATTTTATTTAATAAATATATCATTTACGATGTCACTTTTTTTACGAAATTTTGGGTTATTAATGATTTTGGAAATAAAAAAGGAACTGACCTAATCTAATCGAAGAGATTTTTTTTTTGTGTGTGTGGAGTATTTGAAAATGAATTTATTATGGTATAGACAGGCAAATCAAATCAATTTTTTAGGTATTGTTAAAGACTTATAATCTAAATGTCATGATGATGAAAAATTAATATTGATTAATCATCATTGTTTCTTTTTTTATTTGCGCCCTATTTTTTGGGTTTTATTGTAAAAAATTTTTTTTTTTGGAGGCGGTAGCGAATTTATTGATGAATTTTAAGGCTTTTAAAATGTAATTATGTCTGCTTGATCTATTTTTTTTTTTGGAAATTAAAATTTTTTGATGTATTGGGGGATTTGGGTTTTGCGGTTGGTTTGAGTAGTTTTCGGTGCCAATTTAGAAGCTCGTTATTATAGGTTCTTGACAAAAAATATGGGGACAATTTTAGGGGAATTTTGTGAATAAACATAAATTTTTGTAGGATTTAGATCAAATTCAGAAAATATTGCATATTTGAGTATTATTTAAAATTTTTTTTTGATATTTTTGGTTACAAGCTGAATTTGATTCAAAGAACCGAAAAATTCAATAGTAAAAGATTTCAACGATTAAAATATTTCTTCCAAGTAGTAAGAAAATTATTTTGCATTTACTAATTTCTCGAAAAGTAAACATAAAAAAACGTAAAAAAGCACATACACCGAAAATAAAATCGCAAAAACGTGCTCTCCTAGCATCACACAGTAAAAATAAAAAATTTCAAACAATCAGATCTTTTAGTTCCATCGTATCTTTTGTTACAGAAAGAAGCTTATAATAATTTTTTGATATTTTCGTTAAATATTTTTTTACACTAACACAGATTAACCATGATGATGGGCAAAACGCCCAGCAGCTGTCCATAGTACACCACCTCGATTCTGCATCAGGATACATAATCACTATTTTTTTTGTCTCCTAAATAAGTAAGGGAGAAAGAGTAAAATATATTTGACCTAATGTGGGGTAGAAAAATCGTATATCCTATAAAAATAATATATTATTATTTGTACGGGTATAAATATCCTTTATGAAAAAACGTGTGCAGGCGTTATTATTTTATAAAGGTCATATGTTTATATTCTTTATGGCTCGTTTAATCAATATTGTTTAACAAAGTGCTTTTTTTTTATTTCTTATTTGGGATTTAAATAGGTGTTAGAGTTATATATGTGTATATACACCTTTTGTTGTCAATTTTTAACAAATTTATATTGATTAACAATGTGTACTTTAATCGTGTAATTTTCAAGTTGACTGATATCCCTTTTATTATTATTGGTACTACTTTTTTTTTGCTTTGGGTGTGGGAGATTTGTTTGGATTTTATTTATGATAACTAGTTTTTTTTCTTTTGTTGAATCATTAAAATTGTCATTTTTTGATTAATTTTATTTTAGTCGAGAAGCTGTAAATGATAGGTGCATGAACTTTTTTCTATTTTTTGTGCAAGGCTACTCATAGGTGATAGGTAAATTTTTCGATACGCTGATTTAAAATTTTTAGGTCCCGACCTCGAGAAATAGCCCTAATACCGAATAACTGTATTTTTCAGTCAATTTAGGTTATTTGACACATTTCATAAAAAATATTTCTGATTGTCCTCAAAATAATAATATTTTTTCAAGTCGTTGAATAAGAATATTTAGGTCCCAAAAACATATTAACTATCATATGAAATGTTTCTGTTGACAGGACCTAAAATTTTGGAATTACTGACCCTAAAACCTTAGCTCAGTGAGCTCAGCCATTTTTATGCGAATTAGATAAATATTTTAAGTAATATACAGAAAAACGAATAAATTAGACTGATAGATGCCCATAAATAGCATTCGGAGAAAGTTATCGGGGTAGGGACCAAATATTCTTATTCTGCGACCTCAAAAACATATTACTTATCATTTTCAGAACAATTAGAAATGTTTCTTATGAAATCTGTCAAAATAACCTTTCAAATTGATAGAAAAATACAGTTTTTTGGTATTAGGGCTGTCTTTGTGGGGTCGGTATCTAAAAATTTGAAATCAGCGTATAAAAAAACCAAAAAAAACTTACCTATTTGCACAAAATTTAAAAAAAAAGTACATGCATCTAACATATACGGCTTCTCGACCATTAATAAATATTTAAAAATTAAATATTTGAAAATAAACTTATTTATTGATTGGAAAAATTAATTTATTAAAAAATTAAAAATTATTTATTAGTTCATAATTTATACTATAGCTACAATAATTAAGATAATTTTCAAAATAAATATTTAAATTTTCAATTTATTTAATATTTTAATTTAATTTATTAAGTAAAAATTTGCTTATCAATTAATATTATTTATGATGTATTTGTTTATTTATTTATGTATAAGTATGTACTTGAAGTTTATGGCCCTTTTGTTACAGAATATTTTGTAAACATTTATAAGATAATTAAATTTCTTGTACGTAAATACATTATAATTAAATATCAATAAATTAATAATTTTGTACGTTATTGATGTTTAAAATTCAGTAAAAGGACAATTATTATAAAATTTTTGAAAATTTTAAGCTCGTTTAGATATAGTTCAGATATACGTTTTAGAAATATCTCAAATTTGCCTGAAAAAGGGATTTCAGCAAAATTTCTCCAAGGATCCAAAAATTAAATGAGATTTCTTACTTTGACAAAAAAAGGTTCGGTAAAAAAAAGCAGACCAGACCCTAGTAAAAAAACAAAAACATAAAAGCAATGGAATTTCTAAATTTTTAGCAGATTCTTACCAGAATAGGACCATGTCACCGGGAGAAACATTATGATTCGATTTTTGATTTATGAGGAAAATTTTACTATCCCATTTTGAAAATATTCTTAAAACCCTGTGCAAAAAAGAAAAATTAAATATCATAATTTTATAAATATTATTTAAAAAATGCAAATCTTTTTGATAGCCATTAAGGAATTTTTAAAGTTTGCCTGGAAATTGTGACTTGAGTAAAATTTTCCAATGAAAACGAAAATCGAGTCAGAATTTTTCGAAATTTTCATATAGAGACAGAAAAAGGGGTCTCGAAAATTTCGAAAGCCTATTTACAGTTCAGGTAGGTATTCCATAATTTTTGCAACATAACAAGCTGATCTACAGCTTTATGGTGCCATTTTGTAATTAAAACAAAGTAAACTACCCTTTTAAATGTAATACAGCATTAACCACAGACACACTCAGTTACCCAAAGTCCTATTTTCCCAACAAATAAAAAATTTTCTTAAACAAATAAGTAAATATTTGAATCAAATAATAAAAATAAAAATACAAAACCAGTAGCAAAGTAAATATTTTCCACACAATAAAACATAATAAATAAACAGTGTAAATTTAAATAAATTATACAGAAGCTAAAAAAAAAAAAGGTTTTGAAAAATAGTTGCATAATATGTGTAAATTATTATAATATGAAAAATTAAGGTTACATAAAAAAAAAAATAAATATTATACGAGTGCATAATAAGTAAATAACCTTGATCATGAAAATCGCCTTACACACGCATCTCTCGACGTAGACGATGACGATAAAACATATAAGTATAGTAATATATGAAAAATAAAAGGACGTGCGTACAGGCTAACGATCTCAGCAGGGTGTAGACTTAAATGAGAGTTAAAAGACAAGATTTTGCTCTTTATTTCTATAGTTTACCTTTACACAAAATGCGGTAGCTTTTTATAACATTATCTTATACAATATGTTATTATAATACAAAAAGAAAAATTATATTGTAAAAAACATTTTTTTTTTGGAGAGAATAGGAAAAGTTAAAAGATTTTTATAATAGATTTTTTGAAGCGTAATAAAGAAACGTTTACAGGATTAAAGATAAAATAAAAACAGGATTTTTTTTTTAAATAATAGAAGAAAAATATGACATGCTCATTACTTACTTTACTTTACATGCTTTTTTTTCACTTCGTGTGAAACAATTTTTACAAAGGTGCATTTTTTTTAATACTTTGATAACTAAATATGTCATTGTATAATTTATAGGTAACCCCTTTTTTATATTATTTAAACAAATAGTGTACTTAAAAAATTTTTAATTTAGAATGCAAATGTTTTTGAAGGTCGAAATACGGTGATATTTGTTTTTAAAATTGATCAGGTGTTTTTTTTTTAATGAATTAATTTTTATTAATTAATTCTATGTATTTTATTATTTACATATATTACCCTTGAAATCATTAATTTATATACTGTAAAAAGTAATTTGAACTATAAATTTAATCATGCAGTGCAATTATTTGAAATGATAATTGAATTAAAAAATAATTAGCTTTATTTTGGATTTATAAGGAATTGTGTAATTCCAATTTGAAATAGAATTGGAAAATGCGAGTATTAAGGAATATTTCGACACAGAGGGCAATAAATGGATAAAATTGTTGTGGAGGCTAATATTTGGTCCATAGCCATTTTTAAAACTACTGAAAGCCAACATCAGTAGTTTTAAAAATGGCTATGGACCAAATATTAGCCTCCACAACAATTTTATCCATTTATTGCCCTCTGTGTCGAAATATTCCTTAATACTCGCATATTTCAAAATTATGGGCGAAAAAGCCATCATCAGTAGAATTGGAAAATTTTGAGAAATTGGTCTGTAAGTTAATAAAAAAATTCAAACATCGAAAGTAGTATTTTACACCAAATTTTAACATCGAAGATTTAAAACTGCCTGAGTTATGTCCTCGGTTATGTCTCATTTTCGCAAGAAATGAGTTCAAGAGTTTTCTAATGCCAGATTAATAATACCATTACAAATTAAAGTATAGAAAATGAATTTTTGACTCATTTTTATATATGATATTACATCTAGAATACAGAACCAAAGAGGAATAGAGCTTGGTCCTGAAAATTTATGGGAAAACATTATACAAAGCTCTCTAGTAAAAGAAAATAACATACAAGCAACAGGATTTCTGTGATCTGTGCATATTATAGTTAGAGTTTCTGAGGCCCTCATTTATGTCACCAAATGAAAAATCTGAATCCATTTTTGGTTTTTTTGAGAAATTTATTTTTGATATTTTTGTTTTAGAAATGTATAAAATGTCTAAAAAGGGAACTTTCGCCAAATTTCTCATCAAATCCAAAAATCGACTCAAAATTTAAAAAATTTTTATTTGGTAGAAGAGAAGTAGGTCTCCAAAATTCTCGCCAAAATCTGCTCAAATACCAGAAATTCTGTTACTTTTGCCCCTTTCTTACTAGATTGGCAATACCATTTAAATGACTCATTGTACAATATCCAGACAAATAAAATAAATATTTATGAGATTTATAAATAAAAAAAGGATATTTTCCATTAAAAATTTTAGTTCAAATTTAAATTTTATTTCAAACCTTAACCTAAAAATTCAAAACTTTCAAAAACTTTTTTATCTCCACGAAAATTTCCTTAAAATCTGACTGCAATTTACAACATATTAACATTTTTAAAAAAGCATGCACAAAAAACCGAGGATTTAAATTTTTAGAGTGTATAAAAAATAATGACAAGAAATACATAATTTTATATGTAATGGAAAATACCTAAAAGTAGGTAAATATTATCTGCAAAAAATTAAATGGTACAAAAATACACATCGATTAAATTAATATAATTATTCATAAAAAATTCAATATTATTTACTTTACCAAAAAATAAAAATGATATAGTAATTTCATTATTTATATTACGATTACTTAAAATAAAAAGCAACTGTTTTAGCTGGTAAAATGTTATTTTTTATTTATACAATGTATGTATAAATTAATCATAAATTAAAATTGAAATGTACAAATTTTATAACCTTGTATGAAAAAATATTTTAAAAATATTTAATTTTAATTGATTTATTATCGATATAAATTAAAAAAATTTTTTATTACAACAAATAATAGCTAATAAAGAAATTATTTGTTTGTGTAGTTGATCATTAGTTATAATATAACTGATCTTAAATACCGATTAAAACAGTTTATTGGTATTTATATGTACACGCTATTGACGTTTGAAAAAAAGTGCGTAATTGTAGCAATTATCACATTAGATGATGCATGTTTTATATACTGTATAAACAAGAGAAGAGAATTTTATTATATAATTATACTTTTTAACACGTGTTTTATATCGTTAAAATATATGCTATTTTTTAGAAGAAAGAAACTATCATTTAATTAAAGGTTTATTCTTTTATAAAAGTATGATCCCAAAGAGAGCAAACCAAAAAAAAAGGATATTATTCAATAAAAGTAATTTATGATAAAATTTACATGCTAGTTTCACGTTTTCACTACATCTTGAATACTCTCGTCTATGCAGATTTGGAGCTATACAGCCAAAAATGGGCAAACATCTATTATTAATCCAAAAGTTACAATTTTATTCATTAAGCTCAACAAGTTTTGATTCGGGACTAAGAAGACTATTTGACAATTTTAAATTATTATTTATTAAGGTTTAATAGAAATTATATTACAATAAATTTCATTTATTAACACCTTTTATAGCATTGGAACGCCAATTCTCTTGCGAGAAAAATAATATCAACATTTTCTACTCAATCATATGATAAGTATAACTATACCTATATCTAGCAAGATATTTTCTTTTAAATTTCTATTGAAATTTTCGAGGAAATTTTTACAAATTCTTGTCTTAATTTTTTTTATTTAAAATTCCAAAAAATAATATTAAAATACAAAAATATTCTATAAAAATTCTAAAGAGTTACGCACTTAATTAACACTTCAATATAAAAATCGAACTATTTACCTACTTTTTATTACGATTCTAATAAAAACAGCATGATTAAAAAAGTTCAAAGAAGTAATAAATACTCCGAAATACTCTTAAAAAAAAATTAACCTCAAACATTTTATTTTTACATGTTCGTGTGAAAAATTTTCTCTTTTTTTTTTTAACTATTTACATAATCATAACTAATATTTTTTCTTTAAAATCTTTTTTTTTTCTAAATTTTTTATTGGTTACACCCATAATAATAATTTCTTACTTTTATCGATAGATCAATTTATATTTTCGACACGTCTATATATTTCATTCTTTCACCTGTTTTTTTTTATGGTACACCACACGTAAATCTTAAATAATAAATTTTTTTTTTTTTAGAGAAGAATAAAATTAAAATAAAAAATCATATACTTTAAGTACGTGTTTCACAACAATTACATAAATTATTATAAAAGGATCAAAAAAAAGAAATGAAAGAACACACGCATTAAAAAATAAAATTGATATTTATAACCGTGGAATCTATAAAAAAAGTTTCGCAATAGTTTTCAACATAAATATAAAAAAAAAATACGTCCCGTTGAGGCGTGATCATTTAAAAAAAAGCAGCATGTGATTTGATTTTAGCTAAAAAATCGTATCGTTTTCCTTGAAAAATTTGTAAATAATATTTTGAAAAGAATTGATCGTTTTTTACACAAAAAAAAAATAAGTTGATGATTTAGATTCATTACGTAGTATTTTGCAACAAGTTATCGCATGTCGATATTTATAAAATGAGTAATTATGTCATTTTTATAAAAGATTTTGTGTTATTTGTCAAATGCGAAAATTTTTAAGAATAGAATCAAATAAAATGCTTGACAATTGTATAATTTTTTTTGTATTTTTGGGTGTCAATTATATTTTTATAAAATTGTATTTTGAATCATTCGTTATTGGCAAAAAAAAGGTGACTTCAATTTTATATTTTAGTAAGTTCAACTTAATTTACCATAAAAATATTGATTACGATGCTGAAATTAAAAAATTAGTTGGAAATTAAACCCCTTAGTTCGTATTTAACTTAAACAATTCGAAAACAATCTAAACCGTAGTTATCTTTCTACAGCCACTGACCATAAAAATTAATTTTAATTATTATTCTAATCTTTCGTAATCTTTCGATTTCAATAATAATCTAACTAACTTCAACTCAACTTAACTCAACTAGGCCTCGGTATATAAACGTACTTATTGATTTTAAAATATAAATATAATTTTTCTCGCAAATGAAATGATTATTAAAGTGTATAATATAAGGAATAACAAATAAATTAAAAACATTAACAAATTTCAAACTTATTCGTAATGATTACGTATTAACTGTTATTAATCTGCAAATCAATATGAAATGTCCTAAATTTTATTTTACGGAATGACGACCACTTCCTCTGCGTTTGTCTTTCATCTTTAAGGGCCCAGTTTTCCAGGGACTTTCAGTAATAAGTGGTGAGGGTCAAATTCTCGTGTAAAACTCGCTGAGCAGATATAAACTTCGAGAAACAATATTTGAGTTAATTCTTGTTCATGTTATTTAAACTATGTCTTTTACGTAAAAACCAAATAAGTATAGTAACTTGAAAATCAAAACATTAACTTAAACTTTAATCGCTTAACATGCTCGTATTTCTTTGACTGTGTATGGGCTTTAATTGTCACCTAATCCCGAACATTATTCTGCTTTAAATTCAAGGGGGTCTTAATCCGCAAAAGAAGATACATTGTGATATGAGTGTGGATATGAGTAAAATTTCAGCTGGAATTATTCAGAATAATTACATATTCTTACTAAATTTCTAGACACATAAGTGTTAAATCAATTAAACTTTAGTAACTATCACCAGAAATCTAAGGGCGATTTCAAGATTCTTAGAAGATTTTTAGGTATACTAGTATTAAATAATTTGAACTTGAGTAAATATCACAGGAAATTGAGCAAAATCCTATGCGAGAGGCGATAGGGGCGACTTTATGGAGTATATTTTTACTAGATTCTAGGAGCACTAGAGTAAAAATGATTAATTATGGCTCAAAACTATTATTCAATTTCTCAGAACTTACTAAAATTCTGCTTTAGTAGGATCCATAAAAGTTCAATTTTTTTAACTCTGAAGTCCCCAGAATCTAGTAAAAATATGTTCCATGAAATCGACCCTGATTTCCTGGAGCCGGATTTTAACAGATTTTTGGTGTTAGTTGTCACTTTTATGGGCGATTTCATTGATCATAATCTTACTAGATTCTAGGGACACTAGAGTTTAAACAATTAAACTCTAGTAATTATCACTAAAAATTTATTAAAATTCTGCTTGGAGTAAATTTCATGGATCCTACTCAAGCAGAATTTGAATAGATTTTGTGATATAATTAAGTGTATCAACTCTAGTGTCTCTAGAATCTAGTAAAAATATATTCTCCATTAAATCGCCCCTTTTTGGTTTTAAATATTTTGATTTTTTTTTGCCTATAAGTAACTTTTGGGGCCCCTAAACGCTGAAAATCAGAGTTTTAAAAAAGTTTGTTATATACTAGTAAGTCATTATAAATAATGAGAAGTCTGAGTGAAGATTAAAATATATTAATGAGTAAAATAAAATATAAAATAAAAATAAATATTTTATAATTTATAATTACGGTAACTATTAATATATTTTTTATTAAAAGATTCCTTAAAAAATAAAAAATTTGTATACAGAAAATTCAAGCATGCCAAAAAGAAAAAGACAAAACAACAATTTACAACTAGCAAAATATGATAAGGATATGCCGAGTGATTCATATTAAAAGCAACTAAAGTAAATTACAAAAGGAAGTGAAAAAAATTGGAATTTTCGGTTCTTAGTTCTTTATAATAAAGTGAAAAAAATAACTTCATGATAAATGAATTTTTTTAAAAAACAAAATTATTCAAAGTCCCTAAAACCGAATTATTCCAAGTCCCTAAGCCCAGATTTTTCAAAGTCCCTAAATTGAAATTATTTTAAGTCTCATTCGACCCCCCCCCCCTTAAACCGGACAAATTTGACCCCCCCCCCTTAATTTTCAAGTTCTGAGGTACCCCCTCCCTATAAACATGTTCCATGTTAATATTCGTAACACTCAATTACAGTGGGGCGAGGGGGGGAATAGTTACTAGCTCTCACCAGATTTGTTCTAATTAGGTTTCTTGGGTCGCTGATTACGAATTTCGGAGCCCTATATTAAATAAACTCGAGATTCACCCTTAAATCATCTAGAGTAATGAATATAGCGAAAATACCTTTTTTCGGGGTTAGTTATTGCTGATTTAGGAGTAAAGCCTTATCTTCTATAGAAATTACCTCAATATTCGTGATCAGCGACCCAAAAAACCTATTCTAGACCAAACCTGGTGAGGGCTAGTATATCAACAAAACCCGCATATTGAGTGGAGTATAACGCTTTACAAAAAAGAATATAACATAATTTTTTAATAGAAAAGAAAAAAGTGCTATAAAGTATCGGGGCCAAAGATTGTTCAAGCTATTTTACTCTTTATTTCATTTATGTGAGGCTTTTAAATGATGCTTTACATTTTAAAATATTAAAAAGATGTAATTAAATTTACAAATATATTAACAGTAAATATTAATATTTTGCAGAATTTTTAATTTTTTACAATTAATTCAATTAACCCATTTACGCCCAAGCGGACGTAAACGGAAAGTCAAAAAAAAAATAGGTTCCCGTATAGATAGAGGCTTTTAAATTACATGTCTATCGTAAAATTTCATGCTCTTACTGAATCTGAAGTCAGATTTTACTTACCACGCTTTTAAATTCTCCAAAAATAGGGATAAGGGGGGTGAAAAAGGGGCTAAAATAAAAATGACGGAAAAATCAATATAAAAAAAAAAATGATACCAAAAAACATTTAAATTTACTTATTTGTGCAAAAAGCTTACATTTTATAGATTTATGAGATATTTAATTGAATTTCAACTCTTATATTGCAACTGGGGGTAGTGTTTCCCAAAAATTTCAAATATTGTTATTTTAGTTCCAAATCGGTTCTAATAGGTAAATTTTACTCCTGATTCCATTTTTTGAATTTTTTTTGAGCTAAAACGCTTCTTTGAGCGTAAAAATAGGGCTTATCAGGGCTAAATGGAACCTATAGAATTTACTATTCTTATATTTACCTTTTAAGGGTAATTTTTAAGAGCACAGAAGCATTTTAGCTCAAAACAAGTTCAAAAAATGGAATTATTAGTAAAATTTACCTATTAGAACCGATTTGGAACTAAAAAAACAATATTTGATGTTTTTGGGAAAAACTACCCCTAGTTGCAATATCAGGGTTAAAATCCAATTAAATATCCCATAAACCTAAAAAATGTAAGTAAGTAAAAATGTAAGTTTTTTGCACAAATAAGTAAATTTAAATGTTTTTTGGTATCATTTTTTTTTTTATATTGATTTTTCCGTCATTTTTATTTTAGCCCCTCTTTTGCCCCCCTTATCTCTATTTTTGGGGCTTTTAAAAGGGTTGTACGTAAAATCTTACTTCAGATTAGGTAAGAGCATGAAATTTAATATAGAAATGTAATTTAAAAGCCTCTATCTATACGGGAACCTATTTTTTTTTTTGACTTTCCGTTAACGTCCGCTTGGGCGTAAATGGGTTAACCTAGTCGAGAAATCCATTTTAGAAAGGTTTTATCGAATTTTAAGTTTTCGTTATATAGTTGTTCATTCATTCGTATAACGCAAATAAAGTTCGGTTATAAGGGAATCAATTTCAGAGTGTTTTCGCAATAAAATCTAACCTAAAATTAGGAACTCACATTTTCAATAACTAATTTCCTTCGACTCACGTACTTTTAACCTAAAATTGCATGCTTTCACGTGAAAACAGCGTGAATCAAATACAGAATAGGCCTGCAGCGTTGATTTGGAATTATTACATTTTACATTTTTTACATTTTCATGTAGTCACCTTGTATAAAAATTGAATATTTGTTCACAAGTTCACTTTGTTTATTTTGTTGGTTAATAAACTATAATTAGTTATAAAACCGTAAAATCTTTATAATTATGCCGGAAAAATTTTTCATTAGTTGCTTTTTAAATAAAAATTAATTTATAATACTTTTCTTGAAATTAATTAATATTATCTAATCAATATTTTCGTATGCCCAAAATATAAACAGAGTGAACTCGGTGACGAGAAATTCGATTTTTACACAGAGTGAAAAAAATAAAAAATTAGAATATAATAATTCCAAATCAACGCTGGTGCTCTCTGAATTTACCAGCACTGATAATAGTCGGGGCCTAGGTGTAAAAAAAAGGCCAAACCTCTGAAAACCACGACCCTGGCTGACTTACGATGAAACGTATGGGAATCTCTTCAGATAGGCCTAAAGAACATTGTATACAATGAATAAACTTGCGCTGGTGAAAATTGGGTGAAATTACCCCCAATTTCCCCCTCCCCTTAAGCCCTAAAATTTAAATTGATCTTTTTTTGTAAATTTAACGACCCCTAGTAGGTTTTTTGGCTCACTGAACACGAATATGATATCGGTTTTTACTGAAAATGATTCAGTTGCCCACAATCGGCAACTTCAGGCGTTTTCTTTCACTTTAACGACCCTTAGTAAGTTTTTTTGGTCGCAAAATCCTAATTTCATGCAGAAAATTATATTTAAGGCTATCCTAAACCCAAATGTGTCGGTAAAAATTTCTTAAACTCCGGCTTTCTTCTTTAAGCTGTAGGAAAAACAAAAAAAAATATTTTAGGCTATAAGGAATGATTTTTTCTAGTGAATGAATCAATATGAAGCCACAAATGTTATTAGAAATGGATTGGCGACGTTTTTCAAAATGAACTCTGCCTTACCGACTTAATGTTAAAAGCATAGGGGTTTAGGATGGCGTTAAGGGTTGCAACCCCCGGATTTTAAAGAAAGCGCTAAAAAATGTCTCGTTCTTAATAAATCTCAACAGCATAAAGATTGACCTGTGATGCGAAGGTATGACTTTTTCATATTTACTTTCGTCTTCATCTGCAAGTTTACAAAATGCATCCATAACTCTGTATGCAGCTTTATGGATGCATTTTAACTAAAATTAAAACAAAAAAAAAAGAACTTATATAATTAATAAAACTTCAAAATGAATAAATTTGATTTTTATTTGACTTTTTCTTTACGTATTAAAAAATATTAAGGTTGAATCAGGTGGATAATAATTTCATTTTTTTATTTAAAATTTCTGGAAATCTAAACTTCTGGAATCTTTAATTCTTATAGGAATTTATCAAGTTATATGTCCATTAGAATTTTTTAAAAAAATTTTGTAAAATTATTGACAGCAGACGGAGACATTAGAGCTTGAAATTTCATTTATTTTTCAGCTACTAAATTAATCAAGACTTTTTTACAAAGCTTCTAATTTTAAAAATCTGTGAATATAATATTTAGGACATTATTTAGCATCGATTCACTGAAAAAATTTCATTTACTAACAATAATTTAAAATACTAGATACAGATAAAGAGTGACCCAAAAAACTAAAGGTCGTTAAAATTACAAAAAAAGAACTATTTAAAAATTCCCAAAAATTAACCTGAAGTTGCCAATTGTGGGCCACTTAATCATTTTCGTTAAAACCCGATATCATATTCGTGATCAGTGACCCAGAAAACCTACTACGGGTCGTTAAAATTACAAAAAAAGATCTATTTAAAAATACCTAAAAATTAACCTGAAGTTGCCTATTGTGGGCAACTGAATCATTTTCGTTAAAACGCGATATCATATTCGTGTTCAGTGACCCAAAAAACCTACTAGGGGTCGTTAAAATTACAAAAAAAAGATCTATTTAAAAATACCCAAAGATTAACCTGAAGTTGCCTATTGTGGGCAACTGAATCATTTTCGGTAAAACCCGATATCATATTCGTGTTCAGTGACCCAAAAAACCTACTAGTGGTCGTTAATATTAAAAAAAAAGATCTATTTAAAAATACCCAAAAATTAACGTGAAATTGCCTATTAGGGGCAACTAAATCATTTTCGTTAAAACCCGATAACATATTCGTGTTCAGTGACCCAAAAAACCTACTAGGGATCGTTAAAATTAAAAAAAAAGATCTATTAAAAATAACTAAAAATTAACCTGAAGTTGCCTATTGTGGGCAACTAAATCATTTTCGTTAAAACCCGATATCATATTCGTGTTCAGTGACCTAAAAAACCTACTAGTGGTCGCTAATATTACAAAAAAGATCTATTTAAAAATACCCAAAAATTAACCTGAAGTTGCCTATTGTGGGCAACTAAATCATTTTCGTTAAAACCCGATATCATATTCGTGTTCAGTGACCTAAAAAACCAACCAGTGGTCGTTAATATTAAAAAAAAAGATCTATTTAAAAATACCCAAAAATTAACGTGAAGTTGCCTATTAGGGGCAACTAAATCATTTTCGTTAAAACCCGATAACATATTCGTGTTCAGTGACCCAAAAAACCTACTAGGGATCGTTAAAATTAAAAAAAAAGATCTATTAAAAATAACTAAAAATTAACCTGAAGTTGCCTATTGTGGGCAACTAAATCATTTTCGTTAAAACCCGATATCATATTCGTGTTCAGTGACCTAAAAAACCTACTAGGGATCGTTAAAATTAAAAAAAAAGATCTATTAAAAATAACTAAAAATTAACCTGAAGTTGCCTATTGTGGGCAACTAAATCATTTTCGTTAAAACCCGATATCATATTCGTGTTCAGTGACCTAAAAAACCAACCAGTGGTCGTTAATATTAAAAAAAAAGATCTATTTAAAAATACCCAAAAATTAACGTGAAGTTGCCTATTAGGGGCAACTAAATCATTTTCGTTAAAACCCGATAACATATTCGTGTTCAGTGACTCAAAAAACCTACTAGGGATCGTTAAAATTACAAAAAAAGATCTATTTAAAAATAACTAAAAATTAACCTGAAGTTGCCTATTGTGGGCAACTAAATCGTTTTCGTTAAAACCCGATATCATATTCGTGTTCAGTGACCTAAAAAACCTACTAGGGGTCGTTAAAATTACAAAAAAAGATCTATTTAAAAATACCCAAAAATTAACCTGAAGTTGCCTATTGTGGGCAACTGAATCATTTTCGGTAAAACCCGATATCATATTCGTGTTCAGTGACCCAAAAAACCTACTAGTGGTCGTTAATATTAAAAAAAAAGAACTATTTAAAAATACCCAAAAATTAACGTGAAGTTGCCTATTGTGGTCAACTGAATCATTTTCGGTAAAACCCGATATCATATTTGTGTTCAGTGACCCAAAAAACCTACTAGGGGTCGTTAAAATTCCAAAAAAAAGATCTATTTAAAAATACCCAAAGATTAACCTGAAGTTGCCTATTGTGGGCAACTGAATCATTTTCGGTAAAACCCGATATCATATTCGTATTCAGTGACCCAAAAAACCAACTAGTGGTCGTTAATATTAAAAAAAAAGATCTATTTAAAAATACCCAAAAATTAACGTGAAGTTGCCTATTAGGGGCAACTAAATCATTTTCGTTAAAACCCGATAACATATTCGTGTTCAGTGACTCAAAAAACCTACTAGGGATCGTTAAAATTACAAAAAAAGATCTATTTAAAAATAACTAAAAATTAACCTGAAGTTGCCTATTGTGGGCAACTGAATCATTTTCGGTAAAACCCGATATTATATTCGTGTTCAGTGACCCAAAAAACCTACTAGGGATCGTTAAAATTACAAAAAAAGATCTATTTAAAAATACGTAAAAATTAACCTGAAGTTGCCTATTGTGGGCAACTGAATCATTTTCGTTAAAACCCGATAACATATTCGTGTTCAGTGACTCAAAAAACCTACTAGGGGTCGTTAAAATTCCAAAAAAAAGATCTATTTAAAAATACCCAAAGATTAACCTGAAATTGCCTATTTTGGGCAACTGAATCATTTTCGGTAAAACCCGATATCATATTCGTGTTCAGTGACCCAAAAAACCAACCAGTGGTCGTTAATATTAAAAAAAAAGATCTATTTAAAAATACCCAAAAATTAACGTGAAGTTGCGTATTAGGGGCAACTAAATCATTTTCGTTAAAACCCGATAACATATTCGTGTTCAGTGACTCAAAAAACCTACTAGGGATCGTTAAAATTACAAAAAAAGATCTATTTAAAAATAACTAAAAATTAACCTGAAGTTGCCTATTGTGGGCAACTGAATCATTTTCGGTAAAACCCGATATCATATTCGTATTCAGTGACCCAAAAAACCAACTAGTGGTCGTTAATATTAAAAAAAAAGATCTATTTAAAAATACCCAAAAATTAACGTGAAGTTGCCTATTAGGGGCAACTAAATCATTTTCGTTAAAACCCGATAACATATTCGTGTTCAGTGACTCAAAAAACCTACTAGGGATCGTTAAAATTACAAAAAAAGATCTATTTAAAAATAACTAAAAATTAACCTGAAGTTGCCTATTGTGGGCAACTAAATCGTTTTCGTTAAAACCCGATATCATATTCGTGTTCAGTGACCTAAAAAACCTACTAGGGGTCGTTAAAATTACAAAAAAAGATCTATTTAAAAATACCCAAAAATTAACCTGAAGTTGCCTATTGTGGGCAACTAAATCATTTTCGTTAAAACTCGATATCATATTCGTGTTCAGTGACCCAAAAAACCTACTAGTGGTCGCTAATATTACAAAAAAGATCTATTTAAAAATACCCAAAAATTAACCTGAAGTTGCCTATTGTGGGCAACTGAATCATTTTCGGTAAAACCCGATATCATATTCGTGTTCAGCGACCCAAAAAATCTTATAGGGGTCGTTAAAATTACAAAAAAAGATCTATTTAAAAATACGTAAAAATTAACCTGAAGTTGCCTATTGTGGGCAACTGAATCATTTTCGGTAAAACCCGATATCATATTTGTGTTCAGTGACCAAAAAAACCTACTAGGGGTCGTTAAAATTACAAAAAAAAGATTTATTTTATAATACCCAAAAATTAACCTGAAGTTGCCTATTGTGGGCAACTGAATCATTTTCGGTAAAACCCGATATCATATTCGTGTTCAGCGACCCAAAAAATCTTATAGGGGTCGTTAAAATTACAAAAAAAGATCTATTTAAAAATACCCAAAAATTAACCTGAAGTTGCCTATTGTGGGCAACTGAATCATTTTCGGTAAAACCCGATATCATATTCGTGTTCAGTGAGCCAAAAAACCTACTAGGGGTCGCTAAATTTACAAAAAAATATCAATTTAAATTTTAATAACGAAAAAATAAACACATGCATAATATTAACATTTTTATAGTATGGAAATAATATAAAAATTGACGCATGGATTTTATTAATCGTTTGAATTCATGAAATTTGTGACAAAACCATGAAAATCAGCATAAAAACTAAAACGAAATTTAAAAAAATCTACACCCACGAATTTATAATCACATTTTCTTGTACATCTAATCACATAGAGCAAGTTCCTTTTGGAATATATTAAATTCTGAAATTCGTACAAACCAAAAACAAATATTCTAGCAAGAAACCTCCTCAAAAATAATAAAATAATTTAAATAATAAAATTTACCAAAAAAAGAAAACTAATTTTCAAAAAGATCGTACTCAGATAAATTAAGGTCATAAATCATTTTGAATAATAAGTAAAGATAATTTGATTACAATATAAAAACTTATAGGTAACAACCTACCGAAAATCTAATATTTTGATCTTTTTAAAAATATGATGTTATAAATCTGTCAAAAATATAATTGTAATTAAAGCATAACCTTTTTTTTTTTTGATTTACACGATATGCAACTATTTTTAAAATATGTAAAAACTTATTCTTTTATTCGAATTTCATCTCCAAAGATATGTCACTTTTTTTGAATATTTATGAATTTTCAAACAAAACATCATTTTTCTTAACGTTATTGAACAATTGAAGTAAATTATTTAAATTTTTTTACTCTACATGCTTAAAAATTAGATTATCATTAACAATAACTCCTTAGGGGTTGTAAATATGTTGTAAGTATAGAAAAAAAAAGTTATGTTTTTGTTTCTGTATAAATAATCTTTTCAAAAACAGGATTAAATAAAGTCATAAATTTTACTTAAACAATATTTATGACATATTTTTTTCAAAATTTTCCTATTCATAAATTTTAAAAATTCAAATATTATACACTTATGTAAGAATGTATTTATTTATCTTAGGGTTAGATCAAAAAGTGGTTAAGAATTCTTTCTTAAGGTTCAAAAAAAAAAAAAAATTCGATAAAAATCTGAAATTTTTACTTTGTTTAGTGAGTTCCATAACTTTTATTTGTTTTAACGTGTAAATAAATACTTGATTTAGATTTTTAGGTTGTAAAAAAATTAGATTATAATTATTATAGTAATAAAAATGTCATGAAAAAAATGATTTACAGTTAGAAATTTTTTAGAATACGAGTTTTTTCTTTTTGAAACTTCAGTTTCTTTTTGAAGTCAATTTTTTTTTATTAAAAACTGGTTTTATTGGGCTCAATTTTTTTTTTTTTTTTTTTAATTGATCAAGTGTAATTAATAATTTTATTTAATACTTGTTTTTGTCATCATTTTTATTGTGAAATATATATTATTTTTAAAATAATCCAAAATTTAAATAAAAATGCATGAGAAATATCAATTAATAAAATTAAAATTAACATATTCTTGCATAAACTAAAATTTATTTTAAAATATAATAATAAGTGTTTTTTTATTATTGAAAAATAATAATTTATTGATATCAATTTTTTAAAATTTTGTAATGTTACAAAATAAAATTATTTTTTTTTTTTATTTTTGGTTTAGGTCATATATGTTTTTATATGAGGGATTCCATGGAAAATATAGATTTTGGGGATTTTGGGTGTGAAAATTTTAGGTTAAAAATGTTAAAAGTGAGTGTGTACACTAAGTTTAATAATATTTCAAATATTGATTTTTGGATCTATTTTAGTAGGTATTTTAGGGCCATTTGATTATTTCTTTTCTTAATAGATTTAGGAAAATATGAATTTTTTGGTCCCTAGAAAGAAATTTTTTTTTAGCCTAAAATAACTTTAAAATATTCGAATAAGAATTCTGGAAGTTACGATTCACGTGGAACTACTCATACACCAAATAAAACCATTAAAACCAGACACGAGATAACAAAAAAATCAATATATATTTTTTGGAATTAATTGTAATAATTATTTAAAATAAAAAAAAATCTATGTAAATATAAAAAAACAAAACAAAAAAAATTATTTTGAAATTCAAACAAAAAATATTTTTTAATTTAAACAAAAAAAGTAATCAGATGACAATATTTAAAAAACAATGAAAACCAAAAAAAAAATCTATTTTATCTATTTACACACAGACAATAAAAAATTTTATAAAAAGGCTTAAAAAAAAAATATCATTTTTTTATATTACAAGGAAGCATCGCGTTTTAATTTTTTATTATTTCGCGGCTTTCTCTTATACTAAATAATAGGCAAGAAATTTTGTTATAAATAATATCGACATGAAAAGGATCGTGCTGGGCATACAAATTTAAGGATTACATATTATATAAATCTCTCTATTTCTCCCATTATATTTAAGTTTTTCTCTAATGTGCATCCTACTAATACTTTATATCTTTTAATACGACATTTTTTCTCTCACACACCTCGACAAATTTCTTTTATTTTATTTACGTAATTTTTTAGTAACTGTTATAGTTAGGATGTTAATCCTTTTTAATTTGATTTACTAGATTATGTATTAAATTTTTTATTTTTTTGTTCAAATTTTACAGCTGTCTTATTTAAGAATTTTTTAATGGTTTTTGAGAATTTTAATTTAATAGGTATGTGATTTTTCGAAATTTTTAAAAATTAAGGCATTTTGATAATTTTTAGAAAGTTAGTACTAAAAGGATATTTTTGAATAAATATACACGCAAAAAAATAGTAAGATTAGTTAAATAGTAAAATATTATTAAAATAGTAAACAGCTATGATAAATGATTAAACAATATTCGTAAATATAACCAAAAAATTGGTAAATTTTACTAAAAATGTATAGTTACTTTTAACCAAACTGAATTTAGTAAACAAAATCTTAATTTTGGTTATATTTACTCATGTTTTTTATATGCGTGCAGTTTTTATCATTTCCTTGTGATAAGGTATGATTCAAAAATATATGCGCGAAAAACTATTTTAAAAACTTAAACTCAAGAAATCGAGGAGAAATAGGGGCACCTCGTTCGGAGTCGATATCCTCCAAGTAACGTATTCGATTTTTATTTCAAAAGAATTATCACACATTAATATTAACATAATTAAGAATTATAAAAATTAATTTGTTTTTTTTTAAGCGCACATTTTTTCACTCTGGGTTGACTTTATCTAGGTTATACTTTTTGGTACAAAAAGAGCAAATCTAATTATTCATCAATTATACCCGTATTTAGAAAAAAATTTGTTAACATTTATAAAAGTATAATTTATTTCTAATTTATTAAAATTTTTATTTCAAAATTTATTCACGAATGTTCCTAAATTTGTTAATTTTAAATATTTATTTAAAAAATTAAATCCAAGGACTAAAAATTTTATGAAAAGGAGTAATAAATAAATAAGTATATTTTGAAAAAGGAAAATTAAAGTTTACGAATTTTTTTATCTTAAAATTGGAAATCGCTAGTTTTAAGTATTCAGAAAAAAATAAAATAAAAGACTGGGTATGAATTTATATGATTCAGAATAGTAAACATTTTTATTAAAGTGGTAAGTTTAATCAACGAAATATGGCTAAATTTTCTTGTTTTTGAATCTGGGTAAGTCTGGATCCATATTTCATAGTCACTACAACATGTAAATTTTTGGGTAGCTGAATAAACATTTATTGTGATATACGTTTTTATTCAAAATGACCCAGTGATCCAAAATAAGAACTTTTAGGTTATGTTTTAAGACTTGTCCCTTTGCAGAGTTTCTTAATTATTTTCTTTTGTGTGGGATTGAGTCATTTTAGGTTAAAACGGACATTATAATTGTGCTCATGGACCCAAAAAACATAAATAAAAGATAAATGTCTTAAAAAACTCGCAAAAATTCCTAATTTGGGTAACTAAATTATATTTATTAAAACACTTATTACATTTTTTAAGTTCAAATTGGTTTTAAAACTGAAATGTTGAAAAACTGAACTGAAAAAATGTTACCCCAAAACGACGATTTTGTTTAAAATTTCATGAAAATTAAAGCTACCACATATCAGTTGATACATTTTGTCTGGTTTTTTCTCGTTATAAATTAAATATTAATTATTAAACTAGAATATTTTTGTTTAAATAGATGATGTAATTTTATTCAAAAATATTCAATTAATTATTAGTAACGATTAACATAAATTAGCAAAAATTAACACCTTGACTTACTTTTCTGCTTATAATAATCAATCAACTGATAACGTACCAATTCAATAAAATAAATTAAAATTGGTTATTTATTTTTATTTTTTTAAGAAAAAAAAAGAGTTCTATTTAATTAGGTCACGGTCACAAAAATAAAAAATATATTGCGACACGTGGCCTTTTCAGGTATAATAAACACAAAATTCTCAAATTTTTATTGTTTCGAAAAAAAAAAACATAAATATTTTTACTATTTCACTTCATCCTCTAACTCTCTATATAAAAATCTCATCTATAAAAAAATAAAAAAAAACAAAAAATTCCAATGTTAATAAAAAATACTGCAAAAGTATACCTTGACAACTTTTGAAGAGGAAACATTTTTCATGATTACAGAACATTAATAAAAAAAAAAATTTTATATAAAATAAAAAAAAAATACTAGATTAAAAAATATTTTTATATGAGCGTTCGAGCCAAGTTTTTACAAAAAAAAGGATAAGATATTAATAAGAATACGATATAGTGCGAAACAGCGGGTGCCTCCTTGGACCGGTTATTATTTTTAATATTATTATTATTGAGCATCATCATCACTAACGTAAGAATTAATCTCTAGGAATAATATTCAATAAAAAAAATTTTATTTTACATTTTTAAAAATGTTCTATCCAGCTGGTTAAAAAATTCTTATATTTTTGCTAAAAAAAATGAATTATTATTCCGTTATTTATTAAAAAATTTCTTTGGTAGAAAAACAGTAATCATTTATCATTTATGCGTTTTTACAAGCTATTTTTTCATTTCTTGATTGAAAGAACATGAAAGATTGCAAGGTACCAAATAAATGATTGAATTTTTTTTAGATAATTTAAAAATTATTTAATTTGTTTTCTTAAATAGGCGCCTTGGCGCTTGTATTATTGTATTTTTTTAACAGCACATCATCAACAAATAAATAAATGATGAGAATGAAAATGTAATCTTTTTTTGATTGGTTACTTTTTGATGCTTGTTAAATATAAAGAAGAAGAGAGCCGGATATTAATGAAAGTATTCGCAATGTCATTTTTTACAAAACTACCGTTTTGTAGCGTGATTAATCTTTTAATAAATGATTTTTGCGAAAAATTTTTTTTTAATTGATTATTTTTAATAAAAACAGTAGCCAATTTTTTAGTTTTAAATAAAAATTAGTAGGACTAGTTAAAGGACATTCCTGAGAATTTTTTTTTACTGAGAGAAGAGAAAAGGCGTAGGATCGTTCATCTATAATATTTTTTAATACAAAAGTAAAACGGGACCGAAAAAATCCAGTTTTAAAATCGAGTTTTGCATATTATAGTTTCCTCTTTTTTTTATAATAAATGTTTCAAGTTCAGAAAAAAAAACGGTCCATCACAAGTTGATTTTTGCAAAAACGTCTTTTTTTCTCTTGTTCTTTAGATCTCAAAAAAAAAAAACAATATAAATCCGGTAGTGTTGTGTGTTTGCGAAAAGGGAAAAGAATTTTATGACCAAAATAAAAAAGTTTGAGGGGGGTTTTACTCTTTTCTTCGCAGGGGATAAATTTAATATGACCAAAACTGGATTTTTTAGTTTATGAAAATGTGTGTGAATTTATATTTTTAAGATTCTTTTGTATTATTTTTTCTCTAACTGCTATTAGATTGAAATTCTTCCGGTATTTTTTCAACTGAATGATTGGTTTTTTTAAAGAAAACTTTTATGAAAAACATTCTTATTAGCATTTTATTTGTATTTTAAGCTTAAATTATCATCATTCTTACATAACCTCTTTTTTTTTGTAAGAAAAGTTCCTGTTCTTTAACAAGAATACTTTTTCAAATATACGTTAATGCTTCATAAATTAAATATGAAACGTATTTTAGGCGAACGATGAGAAAATTTATGATTTCACATTTGTAGGTATTTTTTTTGAGATAGAAAAACGTGTTAATAATTTTTGTTTCATATTGTTTTCTACTATTGTTGTACCAATTATTTGACGTTTCTTACGACAGTTAACAAATTAATTCAAATTCTTATGTAATTTCGTGTATTCAAATGTGAAGAACTTTTTGTTTTTAATTAAACACAGATGGTTCATAATTTTTAAATGTTTTTCAATTATTCAGATTAGGTTTTTACTTTAATGTAAGCAGAAAAATTACTTGTAATTTTTTTTTTTCTGGATAAATATCTTTTTGTTGGTTTTCGTTTTAAATTTATACGATTGGTTGAATTTTATAAAATTATACGTAATTTTTTAATTGACTGATTTCTACAAAAATATTATGACGTATTTCCTGGTTTATTTCTAAGTTTTGGATTTTTTATTAATTATTTTGTGTTTTTTTGTGTGGAACCATGCAAAACAGTTAAAGCAATAAAAAAAAAAAGAAGATTTTTGTATGAATTTAATAGAGGGAGAGGACTTCTTTTCTCATAGACGTAATTAAATTGTTAAACATTAATTAAAACTTTTTTTTCAGACAATCATACCGAAACTTTTGTTTTTATTGCGACTAAAATATAATTTTTTAATTGAAATGAAGCACGTTGCAATTTTACGCATCCAATAAAAGAACCCGAAATCATTGATAATTTTAAGATACTTTAAGACAATCATTTACGCATTTAAAATAATAACACATAAACCATACCATAGATCTACTTTATTAACGTAGAAACTCAAATCTAATCTATTTCTATTTGCTTGGAAACGAATTATACCCATTTATTTTATAAGCTATAATATTATGAGACCTACAAAATTTTTTGGAACCTGGTTATTTAGGATATTATTTTAAAAATTTGCTTGATTTCTTGATTATCGAGTGAAATTAGATGCTACACTGTAGAAAGTAACTTTCTTAGATTTACGAAAAAAATAGAATTTTTTTGGAAAATTAGTGAATTTTCAAAAATTTTTGTAAATATTCGATAAAAATCGTAAAATTACCAAATTCAGTATATTATCGAAAAATTCGAGAATTCCCGATTTTTTTTTGTGATTTTACGAAAAAAATTGTAAATTCACAACTATTTTTTGAAAATTTTTGAAAAAAAATGGTAAATTATCAATTTTTCTTGCTAATTCACAAAAAAAAATCGAGAATACTCGAATTTTTCGATAATATACTAAATTTAGTAAATTCACGATTTTTTTCGAATATTTACAAATTTTTTCGAAAATTTTCTAATTTTTTTGTTAATATAAGAAAGTTACTTTTTACAGTGTATTTACTAAAGAATGAAAATAAATTTGTATTTATGTATCAAAATTTGACCCCAATAAAGCCCTTCTATTTGGTTACGATTGGCGGACTTTTCGTATTCGAGAAAAATTTCAACCAGTAAACGAAAATTCGAGTAATTTTTTAAAGTAACCGCCTTGGTAAGTGACAAATCAATCTACATAAAGAAAATATAAAATTTTGTGAAATTACACTCATATGGAATTGCATAAATAGAAATATGTGGTGACGTGGTACCTTACTAAATTTTTAGAACTTTGAAATTAGCAATTGTAATATCGTGTACGTGCATTTGAAATAATTATAAAAATTATTAAACCAATGAACGAAATGTAGGTTTAAACTTGCATGTAATATTATGCAAGGGCCAAAAACAATATTTTGCCCCGTGGTCTAACACATGGTTTTTTCTCAAAAAAAAAACTGAAAATAAACGTATGTCGAGCTGTAGATTTTTAACGCATGAATAAATAAATAAATCTTTTGTTTTATGTTAAGCAAATTCTTTGTTCAATACATCGCGGTTAAACTTTTTTGTTTTAAATTTTTAACATTTGCTTGGCATTTTTGTCTTATAAATTATTGTAATACCTAATTAAATTCAAAAATTAAAAAAATATGCACGTAAGACGTAACATATTTTTTCGGTTATCCATTTACTGGGTAAGATAATTTTTCTGCAGTTCAGATTTCGTGTAAAGCAAAATTTCTCAAAAGGACTGCATTTATAGATTTTAGTTGGAAACTTCCATGAATATACGAAACCTGATCCAATTAGAAGAAAAAAATCCGAAATTTTGGAGCCCAACCTGATTTTGGAGTAACCGCAAATCTCTATAGTCTCTTGATATCATTCAATTTGAGCATGTCCCTATAACTTTTCCGAAGTCTTATTATGAGTTCTCAAAAATCTATAAAATTTTGTACTTAGCTTAACTCCAGCCATATCTGGTAGCAAAAATTGTATTACATAAATTAAAGCACTGAAAAGTGAAACAAACATGTCTTAAAAATTAAAAATATCAAATTGAATCTCACAATGCACTTCAGTGAAGATCCTTAAATTACCAATAAATATTTATAAAATATAATCCCAAAATAATTAAAAAAACAAACAAACAACCCCAAAACTATAAAAATACTTATTACAATAATTTTAAATATGAATACATAATAAAAAGAAATAAATAAAAAATGGGTTAATGATATGAAAATGAAAATCAAAAAAAAAGATTATAATAAAAGAAGAATGTATTCACCTGCAAGCTTTATATATTATTATAATAATGCATATTATAGACTGACCATAAGAAGTTATGCCACATGTCTGGCTTGCGGTATGCATACACTCGCATAATATAAACCCTTTCATTAAATACATTCTTAAAAAAAAAAAAATATAATAATAATCCAGATTATATTATATAAAAGAATATAATGCATATTGGTAAATATCGAAAAGAAAAGTAAAAATTTTTTATAATATAACCAATATAATGATATTAATCAGAGCGGTATTCGGCAGCTTCCTTAAAATTGCCAGGAGGCTCAATTTCTCACTTAAAAACTCTAATTGGACGATCTCCTTTTTTTTTTCTTTGAATGCATTTTTATATTGGTAGCATGTATCGATTTTTTTTCTTTTTTATTTTAAATCACTATCTATATATTCTTTAAATATAACCTTAGGTTAGTTGCAAAAAATAAAATGTGCATCCCTTTTTTTTCTATAATTTATATTAAATAATCTTTTTTTGCTGATACAAATATTTTTTTTTTACGTGATTATTTATTAAATTATATGTGTTTAATTTTTTTGAATTAGAATTAGTGAATTTGTGCTTTTATCTTGTTAATTTTTTTTTATGATTGTTTAAGGAATTGGTACTGTTTTAGTATTTAAAATTTATGTTTATTACTGAATGGTTATTTTACTTCAAATTTTGAGCGTAAGCAAACAACTTCATGTAATTAAAATGGTCATGCCAAATATTGCTATTTTCGTCTCAATAATATACTAATAAGTACTGAGGGCAAGTAAAATTATTTATATACTAGACGGCAATAACTTCTATATTCCAATTTTGCGAGGCAATCATTATGGCCCTTTGTAAATAAAAATTCATTCTTCGCCTGTTCTAAAAACATTTATTTTTTCAAATTGCGATTACAGGACCTCGGTGTTGCGTTTCTTACTTATAAAGCTTCGAATTTGTAAAAATAAGATTTTCTATGAGCTAGTTAAGACGGGTTAAGAACTCGGTTAAGAATGTACTAGCGAGTGTACTAGTAACAAATTTTTTTTCTCACAAGAGAAAAGTGTTTTCAAAAGTATATAAGCCGTGAATAAAATTATAAAAACGCTCTAACTTTATGTCAAATAACAAATTTAACTACTTCGAAAAGCAAGTTTGATTAATAAATATAACCTTTTTTGTATCATTCGTATCGAATGGATTCATCTATCGCTGACTCCGCCTGTATTTTTGGACATTCCTTCGAATTAAACTATTTTGGTAATGGTAATACTAATTAAAATTTTGGAATTCTTTTGTGGTTTGCTGCGATTTTTATTGCAAAAATTTCTACATTTGAACTTTTTTGTTTTATTAAAGATTTTGAAGCATTTATCTTTCTGGCTACTTTTAATGCTATTTTTAATAAACTTTTGGGAAACATTTCGGTGTTTCGGTGTCAACTACTTTATACAAGACCCTATAATGAATAATTTTTACATAACAATTTTCAGTGTAAATTCAGACTTCACTTTAACAAACTGTTAATTATACGAACATTTATGAAAAAAATTATGATTTTTTTGTCAAAATAAGTATAAAAAGGAGTTTTATGCAGTTATATAAAAGCCGATATTTCTAACAAGTTTTTTTAATATAAAGAGAAAAACATGTATTTAAAAATAAAAAAAATTAGTTATACACGAAAGATACGTGTATTTGAAAAAAAGTTTCGGCGCCAAAGAACGTCGCCTATGTATTACTATAAAGATAACTGCAATGTTATATTATGATTATATATATTTTATAAATATATATATATATATACACGCAGAAAAACCAAAACTAAAAAAATAAAATAAAAAAAAGTTGTGTCGATCGTTAGCAAGGTACAAATTTCACCATTTGCAGCAATAAACTTTATTTTTGCTTTTGGTTGTTTGTGTTGTTGCGTTGTTGTAACTTCTTCTTATAATGTAAAAGGTATGAATAATCGGCTTGTTAGCCCTTTTTTTTTTACTTTATATTTTTTTAACTTATAAATTGTACAACAGAAATACCATGTATGTATTTTTGCACGCGGATCTGTAGGTTATATCGCACGCCGAAAGAAAAAAAAGGTAAAGAAACTCTATATATATTTATAAATAATATACACTGAATCGACAGTTAAAGGTACATATTTTATATTTCTATATGGAGGAAATGAAAAGATGGAATTTTAATGTTTAAAAAATTTTTGTAAACAAAAATATGTACAATCTTCTATTCATAATTTTTAATTGCAGTTATTATCAAATTTACTGAAAAAGTACTTTTGATGAAAAAAAATTCCATAACAAATTGATGCTGAAGTAACTAAAAATTTTATGAAGTGGTAGCTATTAAAAGTCTGCAACCGTGATAATTTGTTAAAGTTGGAAGGCCTCATGTGCTTGTAATGAAGATGTTGAATAAAATTTAATATCCAAGTAGTTTCTTACTGAATTATTGGTATATTGATGATTAACGAGTTTTTTGTACAATTGTTGGATTATCCTGGAAAATGATTCAAAAATTTGTTATTGTGCTTTTTTGGGACTAAAATGTATCTAATCTCCGAAAATATTCACCTTAGAAATAAAAATTTTAAACAGCTAAGTTAAATCATTAGCAAAAAATGAAACCAAAACTTTGTCCCTGCGTGCCCAATAATTTAGTGATTCAAATAATTTTATCATCTTTCAATAAAAACACAATTTACAGGTTGTAGTTTTAGGGACGGGTAAAAAATGCACGTGAATATGGCAGCTAGGTTTATGTGCAGAGATAGCCTGGACCAAAATAAACTCACCTTCGTATCCTACTTTTTTTATCTGTAGGTTCAAGAAAAAGTTATGGGTTCAAAAATTTGCAGCTAATTTTTGCAAAAAAAAAATAAAAGTAAGACAACTTGGGGTAACCTAGATTTTTAGAATAAGCTAAAATAAACACGGCTTAAATTTAACATATTTCGGTATCTGGATTCTGGAAGGCTATAATATCGTTTACCTGCGCCTTTTTTTAAAATTAATTAAAATGATTTTAGACGTATGGATAAATGGTGAATATTCAATAGCCCTATATACTCCTCTGCAAAAATGTCAAATGTAAACCTGGTAGGTCCTAAAAAATGATTTATTTTTTAGACCCATAACTTTTTTTATATACTGGGACAGAAAAAATGGTCTACAGCAGGTGAGCATATTTTGGTCTTGGCTATCTCCATACAAAAATGCCATACTCACGTACACTTTTTACCATAAACTATCCCCGCAACTATTATTTATATTTCAAAGATTTATCATCCAACAATTTAATGCCTTAATTACTCAAGATTGAATAATTGCATTATTACACATTAAAAGATGATATAAACTAATAAAAATACACTCCATAATAAAAAGCATCAATGAAAAGTATATTAGTAAGTCGCGTGGCATTAAAAAGAGAACCCAGGGGGTTTCGCCATATATAACTTACAAATACCCTTTATTATAAAAGACAAACATGTAATTAATTAATAATTCTTTTATTTTATACAACCATAATAAAACACTTTAATTTTTTATAGTTTTTCATCTTTAGTTTTTAATTGGCTGATTTACTACACATAATTTTTTTTATGCGCATATAAGTTTTTATTCGGTTTTTATAGCTTATTTCTTAAACTGTTTTACAGTAATTATCCGAGTTACGAACATAATGTGTCCCAAAACAATGTTCGTAACCCGGATTTGTTCGTAAGTCGGATATTTATATTGTTCGTAGAAAATACTATAAGTATTATAAATTTAAAAAAACACAAAGCATTAAATACACGCCCAGTGTGTATTTAATGCTTTGAAATGTTTAGAATTTAATCTTCTACTCAGAAAATAATGAAAAAATAATTTAAAAAAAAAATAGTTTTACAAGATTTTTCATTAATAACATAGATACAAGAAAGGACTGTATCTATGATTAATACAGATCAGATTTTTCGACAAACAGGATTATAATTTCTTTATCTTTAATAAGTAAGATACTCTTATAAAGATAAAAATATAAAAAGTACGCATTAAATAGTAAATATTAATGGATTAAATTTTTTTTTTCGTGGAAAAGTTCAATGAAACAGATTAAGGTGGTCCCAATATAAATTTAAAATCAGATTAGTAATTGGTATATAAAAAGGAAAGCGTTCTTTCAGAAAGCATTTTATTTTTTAAAAAATTTTCGTTCGAGTACTTTCGAGGCGTCGTTCGTAAGTCCGGATTGTTCGTAACTCGAATGTTCGTAAGTCGGATAATTACTGTATTTATATAGGCGAAATGTTAATTTTTTAGGTATCATTTTTTTTTTTTTTTTTAATTAAGATTTTTTTGTAATTTATATTTTCAAATATTCATAACAGAAAATATGCTAGTTTTAATACTTTTAAATTTATATAAGGAGTCTTTTATTAATATGAAACTTATAAAATATAAATCAGTGGAAAATTAAAATGACTTTTTTATTCAATATACAAGGTAAAGTATAAACTCAAGTTATATTAAAAAAAATAGGTATACACATTGTATTATGCAAGTATTTTCCATCTGTGATGCGTAATTAACGAAAAGAAAAGGGTTAACTTTTTTTTTTACAACAACAACAGCAAAAAATCCTTGGATGTCGTTTGATTTATGTTTCATTTCCTCTGAAGCTAGCTTAAAAAAAAGGAAAAATAGTACAACGTGTCACCACGTTTATTTTTTTTTTCTTTTATAATATAATATTTAAAAAAAAAAATGTATAATACAAAATTGCAGTATGTTGCTTTAGTAATATAAGTTAAAAACTTTTCACCGGAGAGCACAAAAATAAAAGCTCATTATAATAGACTCTTTCTTTATACAAGCTTTTTTCGAGCTTTTTTATTTGCGTATGTATCTTTATGTACCTATTTTTTTAAATTTTTATATTAATTAAAAAAATTTTTAATTAAATGAGTTTTGATATAAGCATTATGTTTTTTTTTTAATGGGGCCTAAATCAATTCATTTTATGTACA
This sequence comes from Anagrus nilaparvatae, assembly GCA_022575985.1. Taxonomy (NCBI): domain Eukaryota; kingdom Metazoa; phylum Arthropoda; class Insecta; order Hymenoptera; family Mymaridae; genus Anagrus; species Anagrus nilaparvatae. The sequence continues at coordinate 5,608,548 of JAKSXM010000238.1, read as the reverse complement.
GAATTTTTAATATTTTAATTAAAGGTGTGCGAATATTACACACCAAACCTAAAAGAATTTTTTGTTACGCAAAAAAGATTTAATGTTTATTTAATTTTTTAGAGAGGAATTATTTTGAGGTTAATTCCTCTCTAAAGAATTAAATAAACATTAAATCTTTCCTACGTAACAAAAAACTCTTTTAGGTTTGGTGTGTAGATTGGTTAATCGAAATTTCGGACTTATTACTTCGAGTGATCGAGTTTCGTATAGCTAAGAAAGCTTCTGATTTAAAACTGTAGCTGCATCCCTTTTTAAAAAATTTCGTATACGAAATCTGAATTTTGGGTTGGGATTCCGAAATACGAAAATTTTAGATAAACGCACATCCCTAATTTTTATACTTTGCATAATTTTATACAAAACGTTGATATCATTTATTTTATTCTGTTCTCTTTCTGTTATTATGTAAACTGAAGAAGGAATAGTATAGGTAATAGTGTCCAGGAAAGTAAAGAATTGCCAAATTGCGCGTAAATTACGTTTTGAAAAAGTGCAATTTGGGGCATTTTTTATTTTTACGGCCTAGGATAAAAATATATAATATATATAATTGGTAGATTTTGGCATCAACTATCATATAATATATATATATTTCATGAGCATAAGAATAATCTGCCAATTAGAAATTTCCAATTTATTTAATGTTACCTATTCTGATTCACCCATTATTTCATAAATAAGTAAAGAAGCTCAGTATTAGTCGATACCCAAAATTGTACAAATTTTCACTTGTTATTTAATTTTGTTATTAGGTCATATTTTTTTACTAAAATACGTAGTTCCTTTTTTATACCTAAATTTACAAAAAAAATTTAGTTTGCAGAGTAAGAGTTAATGCAATTGAAAACGATATGTATTCAAAGATGTTAAATAAAGGGTTTTATATTACACACCAAGGGAAAAAGTGACTTTGTGAACGTATAATTTTAAGATTCAATTACTTAATTTACCCTAATATTATCAACACCTAACTTTATTCTAAAAAGTTTTGAATTTCAGAAATGTGTTCGCTTAAATTTTATAAAATTTTAATCAAAATAATTTACCAAAATATATTTTTTTCTAAAATAAGCTAAAAATTTTATTGTAGGAGAGAATAAAAATGACTTTTAACATAGAAAATAAAAGGGGGGTAAATAGGGGTTGTTGCTCGATGAACATAAATACATATATATATAGCCGGTAGCTAATTCCTCGATTCACTAGTTCTTTCAGCCTTCAAAACTTTTTAGAGTCCATTCATTGTAGAATACTACCATGGACGTGACTGTTTTAACAATCGGATTTTCTTTTTTAGAATCATATTGTTATAAGTATTTTTTTTTATATGTATTTGTGTATTATATATATATGTGAAAATTCTTGCAGGTATTTGTACACGTGCAACTAAAAACAACCCCCTACAGCAATATATTGACCGGTTTATATAAAATATAACAACTTTTTTTTCCCTTTTATGTTATTATTGTTATTTTTTTTTAATCTAACAAAAAAAATATATCTAAGTTTTCATTGAAGCATGTATTACAAAAATATGTTATTTTATTTTTGGTTAAGCAATTTTTTTCGTTTGCTTAGATAAAAAAATAAAAATTTAATAACAAATAGAAAGGTTTTTTGGTGTTTGGGAAATGGGAAGTTTGATAATGTTCAGAGATTCATATTTTGTTTGCTTTGAAAATTAGTATAATTTCCTAGATAAACTTTACATAAAATCCATGGAAAATTGGAAAATTTGAAAGTTTTAAATAAATCCTATAAAACTAATATTTTTTAAAAGCAGTTTTTTTTAAATTTTTGGTAAAATGGATAGAGCTTATTAGATGGAAATTAAAAAAAATTACAATACCTGGCACTCGAACCTTAAAAAAATAAGCAATATTTAATAACACCCAAGCTAAGACAATAAATTAGCAAAGAATATAAAAAAAAATGATAACAAGTTAAATTTAAATAAAACCAGCACAACAAAAGAATCTTTTAGCACTTGAAAAAATCATTGTCTCTCCATAATAATAATTAAATTCTCCATACATAATATAATAAATCACATATTTTCTTGATGATATGTTGATATATGAAATAACAAGCAAGCAAAAAAAAAAGTGTCATCTTAAAGGGTGTAACCAATTTTTTGTTTTGTTTGAAGATATATATTTTATAATACAATAATATTTAAAATGACAAGCAAATGTATAAAAGTCATTGTCACTTTAATTTTTTTTTTTATTTCTTAAAATAAAAAATCTGCATACAATATATACATGCATTATAATCATTGCCAGTATCATTAATATCAACGCCCATTAAAATTATAGAATGAAAGACAATTTAACTCATTTACGTCTCTAAAAACACCTCTATAAGAAAAAAATAATATTAAATATATTTTTTTTAGGTATGCAATTATTTTATTTATGCATAAATTTGTAATTATTTATTAAAAGGGGGGTTAGGCAAAACAATTGGTTTAATTTATACTTTAACGAAGTCAAAAATCGGTCAAAAATATAGGCACGTGTATATGCTTATTTTAATCAAGTGCTTGTTTTTGTTGTAAATATAAACAAAAGTTTTGTAAGAATGATAATTGATAGGATTAAGACACGTTAAATTAAAAAAAATTATTTTTCTCGCAAGAGAAATGTGTTTTCAATACTATAAATAAAATCACTTTTGAAATAATTTTTGTAGTGTATAAAATTAATATTATCAATTACTATTATTATTATGACTTCAGAATAAAAACTTCTGCAAATAATAATAAATTTTTATTTACTTCTATTAAATTATATTTTTGATGTTTGATGGTTTTTTTCTGATTTCAAAACATTTTTTGCAAAATGTGTTTTATAAAATAAATATTTTTGTTTCGAAATCGACTGAAATGATTGTTTAACTTTCGAGTTCCTTTTAATTGTACAGGCTTTGGGATTAAGCAAATGCTAGCTAAGAACGAATTCTAAAATAAAAACTATTTAATTTTTGAAATGAAAAAGTACAAAAAAAGTAATTTATCTTCTCTAAAACTTTAACATCAACTAGATGTTAAATGTAAGAGTTATTTAACCAACAAATGTTAGATTTTTGTTTACATTAGTTAATCACAACTATTCAGTATTGTACTTTTTGTTTTCAGTTGAATGAAGGCAACAGTTGCGGTTTATGAAATTAAGTTAGCCTCAACGCCCAAAACAAACGACACATTTTATATCCTCTCCATCTTTTTTTTATCCTTTATTATATTCTCTTCCTCGCATAATACATTTTTTTTTTATAATACACTTTTCCCCTGTTCAGTTTTAACAAAGTGTGTTTTTAGACAACTACATAAAAAAAAATAGAAGTGTAAATACTGATTGCGGCTTACAGAGTGAACACATTTTTTTGATAGAAGTTTGACATGTTGAGTCATGTAATTGGAAATATTGTGTATTGTACTTATCCTAACATTTATGAAAATTCAATTAATTTTTTAAATGCACATTCGAAAAAAATAATAAAAAAATAATTGCTATCAAAAATATTTAAATTTAAATGCCAAAAAAAACTAGAAAAATAATACATAATTGCCAATAAAAAACAAAATTGATGTTAAAAGGCACATCTTGGCAAAAGAAAAGGAAAAAAATATTTCAAGTATTAATTACCAAAGAATTTAAATTTAGCGAGACGTCTTTCAAAGATTTTTATCACGATTATAAAGCTTCGCCTTAAGGCAAATTCTCTTACACATGTACCTAAAAAATATTATTCATTCCCTTTATGAACAATTTTTTTTTAGTCAGATGATCCCCTTGTATTATAAAATATCTTCCCGTACGTAATTTTTGGCAATTGCGTCTTTTTTTATAAAAAGTTTTATAGTTATTAAAACGTTCCCTATATTATGAACTATCTCTATAATTTTATCTCTTCTATTAACCCCCTCTGAATAATTAAATTAAATGATCTAAAAAGGGCACTTGATCATCTTTTCTCGCTGAATAATAAAAGAAAATTAATAGGAACGTTTTGTCCCTTTTTTTGTGGGTTATGATTAATATTAGGATACTTAAGTTACATTTTAACATTGTTATTAATTTAAATTATTTTTTTTATTTGTTTTTCTGATGAAAATTGTTTGTACTTATCAGAAGAGCATCAGAAAATTTTGAAGTGAGGCAAATGAACTGTACACTGTAAAAAGCAACTTCTTTAGATTAACAAAAAAAATAGAATTTTTTCGAAAAATTAGTGAATTTTCAAAAAATTTCGTAAATATTCGATAAAAATCGTAAATTTACTAAATTTAGTATATTTTCGAAAAATTGGAGAATTCTCAATTTTTTTAGGTGAATTTACGAAAAAAGTTGTAAATTTACAAATAATTTTTGTAAATTTTCGAAAAAAAATTGTAAATTATCGAGAATACTGAATAATTGTTAATATACTAAATGTAGTAAATTTACGGTTTTTTTTGAAAATTTACTAATTTTTTCGAAAAAATTCTATTTTTTTAGTTAATATAAGGAAGTTACTTTTTACAGTGTACCTCAATAAGGTGAAAATTTAGTGTACTATCTATGTAGTTAACAAAGATCCAATTAAATAAAATTATTAAAAATTAGAAATGAGCTTTATTTCATTTTGAATCTCATCAACTAATTTACAATGCACAAAACAGGTTATTTAAAAAAAAAAATTATGTCAGTATATCATTTCCTCATACTGATAATTAAATGTCAAAAATCTCAAAAAGTTATTAACATTATTAAATCAGGATATTAGTAGATTATTCAATATTGAAAAAAACATATTTTCTTATGTTTCTCATAATCCGATTGTCGTAAAAAATTTTTTTACGAAATTTGGAACCTGCTTTACGTCAAAGTAGATTTTCTTGTCTGTCCAAAATCAGAATATGTTTAAGAACAACAACAATAAATAAAAAAAAAAATTTTACTAGAAAACATGCAAAAAAATACTTAAAATGCTTATAGACACGTGTTTCAGAAGCTTTATTTCTTATGTAAAAAAATGTAAGATAAAAAAATTTATGTAAAAATCCAACCCCTTTTCATTTCTGGACGCGTGTGTCTTATTTATATGGATAGGAAATATTTATAAGTAAATATTTTTTGCAGTATCTATTTATAGGTATATAAAACCTTTAAAAAATTGAAATATAGAAAAATATATCACCAAAAAAAATGATAAAAAAAATTTAGAAGAATTTATCGTTAAAAAAAAGTAGTAGAAGAACATACTCGATATAAAAATTACAAAAAAAAGTATTATATAAAAAATATATGCTATATCGAAGGTTGGTGGCTGTTGGCAACGTATCAGAATATTGTGTGTCTCGGTTGGGCTGTTTAAAGAAGGCTCAGTGCAAAAAAGTATCTTATATGAGACAGGACTGGATTACGCGATACCAATGATACCAGTGATACCAGTGATATTGGTATCACTTTTAATATTGGTATTGGTATCGGTATCACTTTTGTTATATTTATTAATTATTAATTTTGAAAGGTTTACTATAGGTTTTTTGGGTCGCTGAATCCGAATTCGGGGTCGAAAATTGCTGGAAAATAAGGGAAAACCTTTAAAACAGCAAAACTACCCATTTTTAGAGTTATTTTTGCAAAATAATGGGACTGAAGCTAAAATTATCAAGTAAATGCCATTTTTTCAAGATTATTTAACAAAACATTGAGTGAACTTGATACCACACCAAAAGTTGTTAAGTAGGGCAAATTATAGGGGAGAAAAACTGCCCCTAGAATAAGGAAAATTACAAAAAACATAAAGAAAAGAACATTTTTTCTATTTTTTATCTCTGTTTCTAGTATTTATTAATATTTTATGGTATTTAATAATATTATGACATATTAATCATCCTTCGGGGAGGGGGGTGAAAACAGATAGAAACTACCCCAAAAATTAAAAAAAAAATTAAAAAACGGTTAAATTTTTTTTCTTGCTTTTTCTTTTGCAACCGAACAAATAGCAATATAAGTACACTGAAATTCTTTTTGTGGTTCTGCGCACTTGGACCGTTGATCACGGCACTTAAACCCCAGGCTGAGATAGCACAATGATTTTGGGGGCCTCAGCCCCAAATTAATAATTTTACATCCTGAATTTAGGTTCGCATAATTATTATTTTTTTGGTTGCTCACAATAACAAAATATTGGGGTTATAATAACTGAGCTTTAAAATGTAAATAATCCTGAAAATTTTTAGCAGCCCAAAATACCTACTAAATCCCACAAAAATAAAAAAAATTGTTTTCTTTTTAAGAAAAATTAAATTTTAAGGGTTAAAATGGTTAAATAAGGATATGCTACACCCCTATAACTTAATTTTCGATGTTAGATTTGAATTTAGAAGGCTAAGAACCTACTATATAGTTTCAAAAATGCCAAAATTTTTATTTTGAACTTTTTGGGTAAATGGGGGGGTTGGGAGTGTTTTTACCACATTTGAATGACAAAAAATTTTTTGCTGCGCTTTTTTCCTTATATCTTTCTGAATGGTTTCAGCTAAAAAATTTATTTTCATAAGACTTGGGTGGATTAGCAAGGAAAACTTGACTGTTTTGTTAAAAATCCAATGATTAATCAAAGTAATAAACCTAATCTTAGTAATAAAAAGTATCTGTAGCCTACATAATTTATTCTTAAATAAAAAGTTTAACAACAAAAATTTTACTATATCATTATTTATTTTTTATATTATATAATTGCATATTAAATTTGCACAATTTAAAATTTTGATACTAAATGTTTTATTAATTTATGTTTATATTAAAATTTATATTTACTGATGATTTTAAATTTAAAAAAGTAAATTAGAGCCTAATAATACAGGCGCCAGCTATACTAATCACGCCCAAAAATTAAATATCTTTTTCCGAGGATAAAAACAGGTGGTATTTATGTTTTTCGACCCGCTAAACACGAATCCAGGGTCCGTTTTGCGAATTTCTCGGTCAATTTTTTGTAATTAACAACTTATTGGCCAATTTTGCAATAATTTGTTAATAACAAAAAATTGACCACGAAATTCGCAAAACGGACCCCGGATTCATGTTCAGCGGGTCAAAAAACATAAGTACCATCTATTTTTATCCTCGGAAAAAGAAATTTAATTTCTTAATTTTTGGGCGTGATTAGTATGGCTGGCGCCTAGACTATAAAATTAATTATTAAAGTTCTCTTTCTCTTGTTTGCTTTTTAATCTTTTCATATATGTACTGTAGAAAATGCCTGATGGACCTTTTAAACTATCTATTTCAACCGGAGTAAATAATTCTTTTTTCTTTACAATTGGAAAAATTTGGATAGCTTTTTCGACAAGTTCTTTAAATCGATGCATGCTTATTCTTTGTAAAAAAAAATAAAAATAAGTAAATTTATTTGAATAATCTTTTATGTTTTAAATTATGTTATAAGGTTTTTACTTTAAGTTAACGCTCCTCAAAAGTTCTTCATTTAAGACCAATTCAGTCAGGATTGACAAATCAATAATTATTGTATATTTATAATTTATTAATAAAAACCTTCAACAGGATTATTATCTAGCACGTGGAACAAATCATTATTTTCAAAATAGCTGACTTCGTCTATACGAAAAGAATAATTTATGTGAAAAAAATATTAATATAAGCATAATCTTTAAATTGAAATAATAATACGTTACATTTATTAAATTAAGTAAAAATATGTGTTATTTGAAATAAATAATTTAACGCACCTATTAAGACAACTGGTATTTCATGAAAAATTTCCATTTCAAATAAAAGTTAACCTTATAACCAATAATTACACAAAATAGGTTAATAATATTATAATTTATTAAATTAAACAATTTTTAAATAATTAAAAATTTTATAAATTGAAAAACCAAGGAGTTTAATTGAATTTTAATTTAAAATAGATTTAAGAAATAAATTTTAATACTTTAAAATCTCAGGATTCTGTAACACTAATATTTGTGCCTCTTGACTCCAACCTATTTTACTTATCTAAACCCCTTGAAAATATATACGAAACTCTAGACACCTCTACCCCTATGGCGGTAATATTCCTTGACCTACAAAAAGCATTCGATATGGTTGAACATAACATACTATATAGTAAATTAGAAAATATTGGTATACGTGGAAAGACAAAAAATATAATTAAAAGTTACCTAGTAAATCGGAAGCAAATTGTAAAAATAGATGACTGTTATAGTAAAGAATGTAATGTCGAGATAGGAGTACCACAGGGGTCAGTCCTAGGTCCAATACTATTCCTTATATACATAAATGAACTGTTGTATCTATTTGAAAATGATATCATATCGTTTGCAGATGATACAACAGTGATATGTAGAGGAAAGAATTGGATAGAGGTTGAACGGGACGCTAATCACAAAATGGGGAGAATATATGATTGGCTAAATACGAACAAACTATTACTAAACATAGAAAAGACAGAATATACCACTTTTTCCATATATAAATCTACGCAACCCAAAGAGTTTAAGGTTGAAATTGAAATGAACACGATTAAAAGGGTTGTTGAAAGCAAGTTCCTGGGTATCATAATAGATTCAAATCTAAGGTGGGAAACTCAAATAAAAAAAACAGTAAAGAATTTAGCTTTTTATACCTATATTATACGGAAACTGAGTAGAGTACTAAACTACAAATAAACGTTACAAATATACTATGCACTTATACAATCCACTGTGATGTATGGCATGGTGGCATGGGGCAGTGCATATAACAACAATATAGACCTTTTAAACTCAGTACTACAAAAAATACAAAAAATCATATACAAAAAGTACAAACATTTACCAGAATTCGAAGAAGAGTACAGAAAATTGTTATCAGTGAAAAATCTATATTATATTACAGTCATTAAAAGTACAATTCAGTATTTAATAGAGAAGTACAAGCTAAAGCAAAATAGAACTAGAAAAATAACCCCTATAGGTAAAAAAAGAAAAATGGGACAAAAAAGTAGCCTTTATAATGCAATAACAATATTCAATAGGCTGCCTATTGATATGAAAGAAAAAATAAAAGTAAATAATAGTAAAAAAATAAGCAATATCCAAAACATTAAATTATGGTTAAGCAAAAATAATTAGAATTATATAAAATCAAGTAGATTAAGTAATATAAAGAGGCTAAATATGTTAAACAGAAGAGGCTATTAAATAGTTACCATTAAATTAATAAAAACTTTACAGAACAAAATATTTTATATTATATTAAGATGTAATATTTGTTAATTCTTGCAGCTATAGCAGCTAGTTCCACGCTCGGACTACGAGTCCATGTGGACATATTGTATAACGTAGTATATATTTCATATGTATATGTAACCAATATGTGTAAACTTATGTACAGCTAGTTAATAATAATAATAATAAATAGTTGCGAGGGGCAACGATTTTGGGGCTATACAGCCCGAAATTAAGCTGTGAGAGCTCTGAAAAATTTATTAGATATGATGACTGAACGCAATTGGTCAAAACACCAAAAATATTTTCAGTGTAGTACAAAAAAATTTTTCAACCCCCCATCCGTGAGGGTAAACCCACCTCTAAATTTGAAAACTATGAAAATCATGATGAACAATTTTTTTTTTAACTTTTCAATCTAAAGTCTAGTATTTAATAACATTTCGTGGCAATTTACCCTTCTGCAATATGTTAGTCGTCCCCAGGGCTTAAAAAGTGGGTGAAAACTACCCTTAAAAATCATAAAAATATTAGAAAAATAGTTAAAATTTTCTTTTACTTTTTGTTATGCAACAAAAAAAATAGAAACATAAAAAGTAGAAAAAAAATTCAGCAACCTGGGTGGGGGGAGGGACACGCCCTTAAATATTAAAACTATGCAAAAAGAAACAAACGACTCTCTTTTACTTTTCAATCTTGAATATTTAATAACATTTTATGAAATTATACACACCATAAAACATATTAACCCCAGGGAGCAAAAATGTGTAAAAAATATCCCGACAATTTAAAGAAAAGTAGGATTCCATATTTCTGGACACATAACCTAAGGAATTATTATTTTAAATAAAAAAACTTATAACCGGTTTGTGTACACACAACCAAAATGCATGGAACATGTTTACTTACATCTGTAATCTTACAGCATAGACACACAAAAAACAATACAATTTCCTATTTTTATAATTTGTAATTATCACATTTACTAAATGTTAAGATTCTAAACCCAAACTATTATGATTTCCTAAACGCGTATTATTCTAGGTCCCTCAATCAAAAAAATTTTTTAAGTCCCTAAACCCAAATTATTCTATAAGTATATTTTATAAGTCCCAAAATTGAAATTATTCCAAGTCCCATTTGACCCCCCCGCTTAAATGGGACATATTTGACCCCCCCCCCCTTAAATGGGACAAATTTGACCCCCCCCCCTTAAATGGGACAAATTTGACCACCCCCCTTATATTTGGCTCATAAATGTTATAAACAATTAAGCTGTTAATTAACAATTAGCGTTTTGGGGTCCATCCGTTATATTTTTGAAAGATTCATTTTATTTGATTGTTATAATAAATATTAACTCTTTGCCACCATGCTAAATATTTTAGAGTTGACTAGGTAATTGTAATAAACAATTAACTTTTCAAATGGATTTAAGAAAATTTGAGTTTAAAATCTTAGCATCTACTATAGGTAATAATTACAAATTATAATTATTAAAAATTTTATTGTAATTATCCATATTCAAGGCAAATAAAATTACTAAATTCATTTCTAATTAAGTCTATACCCATACAACATATGATAGGGATAAATAAAAAAAGGGATAAATAAAAAAAAAATCAGGCCTTACAGCGCATTCATAGTGAGTAAAAGTGATCGGTCGATCGATCGACTGATCTTATCAAGAGTATTATAATCGCATTGTTTTTTAGATCTGGGTAGATCTGCAGCTACTAGCTGAATCTAGGAAGTCAAAACACCAGACACAAGATATAAATAAAAACATTTAAAAATTTTTTAATAATATCAGTTGATCGATCGACCGGTCAGTTATACTCACTATGAACGCGCCCTTCCTCCCACATAATTTAAGAGAGTAATTTATAATAAAAAATGAAATGTCTGGCCTTGCACCTACATAACCTAAGGAAGTATTTTAATTTATAATAAAAACGAGACGTCAAGCCTTACACCCACAAACCTAAGGGAGTATTTTATAATAAAAAACGACATGTCAGGCCTCATACCCACATAACCTAAGGGAGCGAATTTAACAACAAACGATACGTCAAACCTTACACCCCCATAACCTAAGGGAGTAATTTATAATATAAAACTGCACTTCAGGCATTATACCCACATAATCTAAGGCAGTAATTGATAATAAAAAACTTTACGCTAGGTCTTAGACCCACATAACCTAAGGTAGGAATTTATAGTAAAAGAGGACATGTCAGGGCTTAAACAAACATAACGTTAGGCAAAAATTTATAATAAAAAATGACATGTCAAACCTTTTATCCACATAACCTAAGGCACTAATTGATAATAAAAAACTACACGCTAAGCCTTACACCCACATTTCCTAAGGTAGGAATTTATGATAATATACGATATGTCAGACATTGCACCAAAGAGGTTATATATAGTATAGAGCGCTCATAAGGATAGGAAAGAGCCGTGGCTGATGTACGGTGCAAACATATTTTCAGTATGGTAGCGTTCTTCGTTTAACAAAGCATAAGTGGGGATTTCTTTTCTTTTTTATGAATCTGTTTGTGTATTAAAAGAGTATAATTATCATAATATAACAGCTTGGAGTACTTAATATACTATTGATCAAAAAAAGATGTGGAACTCTCGAATCTTTGAAATATTTTCCAGAAAAATTGCCTCGAAAAATTCGGGTAAAAAAAATCTGTTGACAAATTATTCTTTGATCTCTGTAAAAAATTTTATGATTGTAACTTTATTAGGAGAGGAGGGACAGCAATCAGCAATAATTGCATAAAAAAAGTAAGAAAAAAAAATTTTACCTCTTATGCCGTTTTCAAACGTTTAATTAATGCATTTAAAATTATTTTAAACTAACCAAATTTTAACTGCAGGTTCTTTAAACCTTTAACTTCACGGGAGCATTGGAATTTTTAAAAAGTATTAACAAATAAATTGTTTATAACAGACAAATTTGACCCCCTCTTTAAATAGGACAAATTTGACCCCCCCCCCCCCGTTAATTTTCAAGTTCTGAAGTTCCCCCTCCCTATAAACATGTTCCATGTTAAAATAGAAAATATAAAAAACTATTATTTTAAATACGTGGTAAAAACTATACTTTTTTGAAAAAGTCAAAAAAGTATAGTTTTAAAAAACCGGCTTACTTATTAAGCGTTTTCTCCTACATTCGTTTTTAATATTTCTCCTCTTATCTCATCCCTACTTTTCCCTACAGGGGAATCGTATCATACATGTAAGACAAAGGCCACTACCATACCAAAAGTATGTCTACACCGTTCATCTCCTACGTACGCTCACTTATAGGATCGAGCACTCTATACTATATAACCTCTTTGCATTACACCCACAAAAACTAAGACAGGAATTTATGATAAAATACGAGACGTCAAGCCTTACACCCAATTAACCTAAGGGAGTATTTTATAATAAACACGACATGCCAAGCCTTACACCCACATAAACTAAGGGAGTAACTTATAATAACAAAGACACGTCAGGCCTTATACTAACATAATCTAAGCCAGTAATTTAAAATAAAAAATGACACGTCATGCTTTACACTAACATAAGCTAAGGCAGTAATTTAAAATAAAAAACACCTCAAGCCTTACACCCCCACATAACCTATGGGAGTAATTTATAATAAAAAATGACACATCAAGCCTAATCCCAAAATAGCATACAGGAGTAATTTATAATAAAAATCGACATGTTAAGCATTAACCCCAAATAACATAAAGGAATAATTTATAATAAAAAAGACACATCATGCCTTACACCCGCATAAACTGAGGGATTTATTTCTGGTAAAAAACGACACGCCAGTTGCAAGTCCTGACGCTTCGTTTTTTATTATAAATTACTGCTTTAGTTCATGGGGGTTTGAGCCTGGACATGTCGTTTTTTATTATAAAATCCTACCTTCGGTTATGTGGGTATAAGGCCTGGCGTATCGTCTATTGTTTTTAATTACTACCGTAGGTTATGTAGGTGTAAGGCTTGACATGTCATTTATTATTATAAATTATTAACTTAGGTTATATGGGTAAAAGGCTTGACGTGTAGTTTTATATTATAAATTACTCCCTTAGGTTATGTGGGTGTAAGGCTTGACGTGTCGTTTTTTATTATAAATGCATACTTTATGTTATTTGGGGGTAGTCAACTTTTTTTTATTATAAATTACTCCCATAGGTTATTTGGGTGTAAGGCTTGACGTGTAGTTTTTTAATTTAAATTACAGCCTTAAGTTATGTTAATGTATGGTCTGAGGGGTCGTTTTTTATTATAATTTACAGCCTCAGGTTATATATTGGTGTAAGTCCTAAAATGTTGTTCTTTATTATAAATTCCTACATTAGGTTATGTGGGCGTAAAACCTGGCGTATCGTTTTTTACCAGAAATTACTCCTTTATGTTATGTGGGTGTAAAACCTGAAGTGTCGTTTTTTAATATTAATTACTACCGTAGGTTATGTGAGTATAAGTCTTGACGAGTAGTTTTATATTTTAAATTACTCCCTTAGGTTATGTGGATGTAAGGCTTGAGTGTCGTTTTATATTTTAAATTACAGTTTTACGGTACCTGGGTGTAGGGCTTGAGGTTTCGTATTTTATCATAAATTCCTGTCTTAGGTTTTGTTCATGTAAGGTCTGACATGTAGTAAATTATCATATATTCCTACCTTATCATATATTCTTACCTTATCATAAATTCCTTTCTTAGGTTTTGTTGGTGTAAGGTCTGACATGTAGTAAATTATCATATATTCCTACCTTAGGTATCGTGGGTGTAAGGATTGGCATGGCTTTTTTTATTATAAATTACTGCCTCTGGTTATGTTGGTGTAAGTCCTAAAATGTTGTTTTTTAATCTAAATTCCTACCTTAGGTTATGTGGGTGTAAGGCCGGACGTGTCGTTTTTTACCAGAAATTACTCACTTAATTTATGTTGGTGTAAAACCTGACATATTATTTTTTAAGATTAATTATTACCTTAAGTTATGTGGGTGTAAGACTCGATATGTCATTTATTATTATAAATTATTCACTTAGGTTGTGTGGATATAAGGCTTGACGTGTAGTTTTCATTATAAATTACTCCCTTGGGTTATGTAGGAGTAAAGCTTTACGTGTCGTTTTTTATTATAAATGCATACTTTGTGTTATTTTTGGGTAGCCATTTTTTATTATATATTACTTCCCTAGGTTATTTGGGTGTAAGGCTTGACGTGTCGTTTTTTATTATAATTTACTCCTTTGTGTTATTTGGGGGGTAAGGCTTGATATGTCATTTTTTATTATAAATTACTCCCATAGATTATATGGGTGAAAGGCTTGACCTGTCGTTTGTTATTCAATTTTCTACCTTACGTTATGTGGGCATAAAGCCTGACATTTAGTTTTATATAATAAATTTCTCCCTTAGGTTAGTTTTTTATTTTAAATTACTGCCTTAGGTTATGTTAGTGTAAGGCCGGACGTGTCTTTGTTATTATAAGTTACTCCCTTAGTTTATGTGGGTGTAAGGCTTGACGTGCCGTCGTTTATTATAAATTACTCCCATAGTTTATTTAGGTGTAAAGCTTGACGTGTCGTTTTTTATTATAAAATACTCCCTCATGGTATGTTGGTGTCAGGCTTGACGTGTAGTTTTATATTATAAATTACTCCCTTAGGTTATGTGGGTGTAAGGCTTCACGTTTTTTTTTAATTTTAAATTACTGCCTTAGGTTAAGTGGGTGTAAGTCTGGATGTGTCGATTTTTGTTACCTAAAATAAATGTGGGTGTTAGGCTTAGCGTGTTTTTTTGCCAAAAAGTACTCCCTTAGGTTATGTAGATATAAGGCTTGAAGCGTCGTTTTTTTTTTTTTTATTACTCTCTTAAGTTATATGGATGTAAGGCCTAGCTTGTCGTTTTCTATTATAAAATACTCCCACAGGTTATGTGGTTATAAGGCTTAACGTGTCGTCTTTTATTATAAATTACTGCCGTAGGTTATGTGGGTGTGTGGCTTGTCGTGTCGTTTATTATTATAAAATACTCCCTTATATTATGTGGGTGTACCAAAGGTAGGAATTCATGATAAAATTCGACGTGTCAACCCTTAAACTAAGATAACCTTAAAACAGAAAAAGTACCTATTTTTAGGATTATTTTATAATATTTTGTAACTGAACCAGAAATGATGAAATAATTATTTAACAATGTAGAAATTGCATTAATATACGTGTTGATTTTTTTTTGTGAAGCTTATAAATAGATTTTATTGGTCTTTATTTTTGCAAATAAATGTCCTTACAGTCCTTATTATTATGATACTTATAAATCGGGATCAAATTTTGGTATACACCCTGCAAAAGTAACTAACAAAATGTTAGTTTTACTTAATGCTAAAGCATACTTGGGATATAAGGGTTTATTTTAGGGGGGAAAATCTACCCCCAATATGAGAAAAACTACAAAAATGATAATAACTATAAAAAACCTGGTAAGTGCGTCGCGGGACGCCCTAAAGAAGTGAAAACAGTTATTAAGTCCGAAAATTGTTATTAATTATTAAAGTTTTTTTTCTATACATGTATTAGTAATAAGCATATGCATAGAACAAAGATATAATAGCGCTTTCTCTTTTCTTTTCTATATATATATACAGTCTGTTTTAGATCAACAAGATATCCTTTTTTGAAAGCCAATCATAAGCTAGTAAAATAACGAGTAAGAGAGAGACTGATTATCTAGTTATAAACATGATTGGTTATACAGAATCTTGTTGATCCGAAACACATAGTAATAATACTGCGGGTATAGTGGCTATAGCTATTCGAGAAACTTTTTTAGATAGTACCTATTGGGTAGCAGCCTGTATATAACATAAAGTATTAATATATACTATAGACCTCGGGTAACGAAGATCAAAACGTTACATCTGCGTTACTGTTTTCACAAAAAGACGCCTAGTATCTTAAAAATTTTTTTTTAATAACGTTGCTATGGAAGTTTTCACTTCAAAACATAAGATATTTTTTAATTTTAACGACCTTTTACGAATGCAGATTTTATATACTTTTAATCACCATTATACTGCTTTTAAATATTTACATATGAAATACAATGTATTTTCATACTATGTAGAAGCAGTTTTTAAATAATTTTTTAAAAATACTAGATCTTTTTGTAAATAATTTTTATAAACTTTTTTAAGCTAATTAAAGCTTAAAGAAGCTAATTCTTGAAGAAAAAAAATGTCCATCATTAAATGTCCGTCGTTAAAATTAATAAATATTAATTTACTATCGAATGTATAAAATTTCTTTCTTACATAAGATATTTTTTGTATATTAACATGGAAGATATTTATAGGCAGAGGGGGTTTTTCAAGCAATTCATTCGGTTGGGGGGGGATGTGCCGCATTTGGGGGATGGGTCAAATGGACTAAGCATAATTTCGATGTAGGGACTTAAAATAATTTGATTTTAGGAACTTAGAATAATTCAGTTTTAAAGAATTAAAATAGTTCCGATAAATGGCTTTAGAATAATATGGATAATAGGAGCGCTTAAAATTATATTTTTTTGGTTTAAAGATTTCAAATTATAAAGGTTTTAAAATTAAAAAAATATATTTGAACATGTTTTATCATCGGTGTGGTTCTGAGTTCCACACCGGTTGTTTTTTTAATTTTTGAATATTGTATTAAATAATATTTAATGATATTTTACTATTCCACGACTTAAAAACCCTTCAATAGAGGGTGAAAAAGGGTAAAAACTGCCATTTATTTTAAAAAAGTAAGGCAATCAAAATTTTTTTTAAAACCTTTCTTTTAGCATTCAAAAATATATCAACATAAGCAGACACGTATCCAGAAATTTTTGTCAGGGGGGTGGGGGGGAGGAATAGAATTTTTTGTAATATTTTTATGTAGTTTTTATATCCGAAAAAAAGTTTACAATCATAGTTGAAATACTCCCTGGATCCTTGAATGAAAAAATGGAAACTGTCACCTACTATCAGTGAAATTTATAAATTAAGCATTTTATAAACTTCTTTGATCATGAAATCGATTATTATTTGATAATAGAATATATTTTTCTAGTATATAAATATCAAAAAAAAAAGTTTTAGTGTTTAGAGATGATTGATATCATAATAATAACCCAATTACATGTATAAGAGACAGGATAAAATTAAGCTACTGACCTAAAAATAATCTTTGTCTATAACTATTTTATCAAAAAATTGAATGTTTTATTGCTATATTTTTTCTGGAATCATGAATAAAACAGGACAGTATTGATATAAAAAACAATTCTATAATTATGTTTAAAAACCTAAAATTTTATAGATTTTATATTGGTATGCATCTAAAATACGATTTTTAGAATTGCTTAAAAAGAGCAGCAGTTCTAGTTTTTTGCCAGGTGATTTTGTCAAGTATAAAGTATCTTTATTGAGTAGAAACAATCCGTTCTTGTTAGCATTTTGATTCAGTTATATTTTCATTCTGGACAGGTGTGAATGGACATAACATTACTTTTTACCCTTTACGGGGGTTGGCGCGTGGAGGGTGCAGGGGCGGAGCCTCTAATTTATGTATATATTTTATTGTTTTATTAATTAAAACATTTATTTAACGTTAAAATAAGAAAATTATAAAATTTTATAGTGATACCAATTATACCAGTGATACCAATGATATTGGTATCACTTTTGGTATCACTTTTGTTGGTATCGGTATCGCGTAATCCAGTCCTGATATGAGACTTTCTAAGCCAAATAGGTACTTACTACTAGGGTTAATAATCCTATTAAAGCTTTAAAAATTTTTACTGAGGATAGAGCTTTTTGGGTTTCAAGTTACTAAGTTTAAAGATGCACATTTTTTTTAGCAGTTTAATTGGTGCCCTGAAACAATTTTTTAAGGTTTCATTCTGAATTTGGTATTATTTTTGCAGTAAAATTTGCAAAATTATTTTAGAAAATTTTAGAATTGGATTCGCAAAGAACTTTGTAATTTAAGTTGAAAAAATTGTCTTATATTTTTGGTTTTCCGAAAAAAATAATATTTATTGAGTTTGTTGTTGTTGATATTTTAGTTAGTACTGGACATGATAATCAAAAAGAAACAAAATTTTGTTCCCAAATATCCTCGAATTTCTTCCTGTAATTTTCAAATAGAAAATGCTGAAAATCCATTCAAAGTTCAATAAATTTTAAACAGAACCGTTTTATCTCAGAAAGACTCATATAATACAAGTGAGGGTATATTATGTAGATACGTATAAGATTTCCTAGGCGCTAACGCTCACGTGTTAGATTAAAGAGGGGTAGATTTACCCTGGCTCACAAGATCTCCTGGGAGCTCTATATGCCATTTTGCATAAATCGCGAGACACCCTGCAGTATTAGAGAAAATACTTTCTTCTTTCTCTCTCTCTCTGTGTCTCTCTCTTCATTTTTTTTTGTTCTTCTGTGCTATATAGATATACCTGCAAGTGTAGCTTATATTGCTTCATTTTTTTAGATAAAAAATTTCTTATCATCAACAATGTTTACAGTTAATATTTTTTATAGTAAAAAAGACACTTTTTTTGTAAAAAGCTTTCAAAGCACTATTTTTTTTCATCGAATTTCCAATAAATAAAAAAAATCTGAGCAATAAATAATGTATAATTAGAAAGAGGCAAAAAATGCATTTAAAAACATAAGTTTATGAATTATCGATATTTAAAAGTTCAACACTTACAACCCAACTAAAAATAAAACTGAGTTTATGGTAATAAAAGACTTACATAAATTGAACCTACCACAAAAATGTGCTTATATTTAAAAGCTCATACAGCCAATAACCACAATATGTTATAACTTAACTCTCTTTCTGCAACATCTGTATTGTTTTATTACTTTTTAAAATATTAAATAACTGATGATATTTCTCTCTGTCCTTCTTTTTTTTAAAAACAAAAATTTAAAGGGTACACTTGTGTATTATAAAATGTAATAAAGTGAAGAGAGGATATGCCTTTAAGCTTTTCTCTTTGGATTATTAACTGACTTTTGAATTAAAAGAGAGAAAGTTTTAGGGTTTATTATTTGACCTTTTTTGTTATATATATCGTTTTATTGGCTTTATTGTACTTTTAATTAATTTATCAAAAAAAGTTTTTTTTTTTGAATATTCAAATTTTTGGATATGGTCAATGAACTTTATTGATTATGGTTTATTTAATTATGTAATTTTTGAAATATTTTTTTAATTACCTTGAGGGTACACAACGATATTATTTTTA
This sequence comes from Anagrus nilaparvatae, assembly GCA_022575985.1. Classification (NCBI taxonomy): domain Eukaryota; kingdom Metazoa; phylum Arthropoda; class Insecta; order Hymenoptera; family Mymaridae; genus Anagrus; species Anagrus nilaparvatae. Next base: position 5,588,961 of record JAKSXM010000238.1, on the reverse strand, counting down.
AAATCTTGATACTTTCATGTATTGGAAGTTATTATGTGAAGAAAATATTTATTTCATAAGATTTTATCCTGTGTTATTGATTTATGTCGATATTTTTTTGAAATATGATTTATAGAGTAAGAAATTTATTTATTTAAAATTATTACTTCAGGAAAATTTTCGACTAATTGACATTTTTACATTGGGATTTATTGTAACTGTAAATTATGTATATTAGACTGGACATTGGTTATAGTTTTTGAACTTGAAAATTTTTGAGATTAAGGTTTGGCTTTAAATATGTTGTAAATTCTTAATTTAGATGGAGAAAAGCCCGATATCTAGTACGTTCTAAAATAAAGTAATAGCTTTGTGGATAGCTATGCTAAAAAGACCAAAACGTACTCATCTTTTGTAGACTAGTACATTACAATCAATGGCCAAACAAATAATGAATGACAAAAGAAGGGATGGCTTGGAATGACACTGTATAATGTAAAACTAGCTGTTTCTTACCCCTAAAAATGGAAACTGTGTTAACACGGTGTCTTAATCAGGAATTTCAGATAACATTTTTCTGGAAAATGAAATGATTTCTAATGATTATTTATATACAGTAGAAACTCAGAATGTAAGATAATAAATACGATTAGCACTTTTTAGATTCAAATTATGGGAAAGGAAATTTCCAGAAATTCAGGAAAAAAATTTTGGAACCAATGAACTTTTCATGGTTAATGCAAATTCCCTTAATAAACAAGTAAGTTTTAACAATTTTTTTATATTTTTATTATGAGACCTTTAGTAATTAAATCATTTCTTTTCTATAAAATGATTCAATAATTAATCGAACAATAAATAAAATTTTGAATTGTATCAGATTTTACATCCTACATAATTAATCAAAAGCATACTCTGATCAAATCACACACGTTAATAAAGACCATGTCCCATTTTTCAAAACTAGTTTTTAAATAAAATTAAATTTCGAAATATTTTTTATTAGATCATGAAATTACCATTTTAATCTAAAATTATACATTAAAACTAAAACATAACCAAAAAAAATAAGAAACAATAAATATTTTTTAAAAGATAAAATTTAAATTTCGAAATTCTGATATTCATCACTTTTTGTATTAATCAAGTCCATTAATGATTACGCAAAAACAAAAAAATAATACTTTGGTGTAACCTTAACCACAGTAGCACTGAAAATTACGTATTAAAACCTTTTTTTAAGATAAATGATGATTTAATCTGTTAAAATATAAAAAAGTGATATAAAATCTCAATTTAATTTTTATTATTAATTTTTTTTTTGTAATTAGAGGTTTTATTTTTTGGTTTGTAACTTTTGGGTAGGTAAAAATTAAATTTTAAGAGATTCGTGGTTAGATTTTATTGTTACTTTTAAAAAATTACTAATATTTCATAACAATTTTAAATAAATTAATCGATTTTTTAGTCAAAAATACAAATCTTTTATTATTAACAGTCAATTAAATTAATATGTTTTTTTAAGATTACCTACATATTCATAAAAAAAAATATTAACCTTGAATAAAAAACATGTCGAAAAAAAATTATATAATAATGAACAAAAAAACGAAGATAACATTATAAGCTTAAAGATTATTTGTTTTTTAAATATAAAAAGCTTAAGATTAAAAAAATTAATTTTTTTTTACTTTTAGTTTCATTAGTAAATTTATTTTGGTTTCTCACTTTTAAAATAAAAAAAAAACAGGGTACGGAAGTACAAAATACTTTTAGTAAAATCAAAAAAGATTAAATTTGCAATTTTACGATTATTCTGACACCGCAAAAAAAAAAGAATCTTCATTCAATAATATTAAAACGACTTGTTTTTACTTCTTTCTGTATCCTTTTTTTCTGATGACGACCAAATCGACATTTTCTTATATTTTAATAAAAAAAGATATTCCTACACACACATACATACGTTTTATTTTCTGGTTATCCAACTTTTATTTCTAAAAAAAAATGTTGTAAATTTCTTTGAAAATTACACAAACATATCGATTTCACAATTATTTTTATTTTTTTTTATTTTATTTCTTGATAAAAAAATAAAAAATTTTTCTAATTTACTGGAATGACCAAAATAACCTATTAGTATTTGTGTATAAAAATAAAAAAAATCCTTATAGTGGCGCCAAACATTTTTTAGTTTCTTTATTTGTCTCTATTTTAATACGTCTGAAAAAAAAAATTTTTATTTTAAATTATTAATTGATATCCTTTATTATTATGAGAAATTTATTGAACATATTATTTGAATTGAAATAAAAGAAATATTTTTTTGAATCGATAAAATTTTAATGTATGAGAGTTTTTAACTCTATGGTATTTTAATTAATTAATGTGGAGACGATTATTAAAAATAGGCAAAAGTTATTTGAACTTCAAGAACGTAATTGTTTTTCAATGAAAAAATTTTTCAATCAAATTCAAATTTTAAGAAACCCAAAAAGGACGATTATTAATTTACACAGTAAATGGATTGTAACTTCTGTCACTGCACTTGCACATCCATCACAGAATAAAATTTAAAATAGACAATTTGTTTTTTAAACCCATTCTTGTAAACGGGCTAAAATACAGATTACATTCAAAATCTTTAATCAATCAAGTAATTAATTTTTTTTAAATTTAGAAATAAACATATTATTCAATAAGATTGAAACAAAAATATTCACTAAACTACTTATATAACATTAAAACGACATTTTAATTTCGAGAAATAAAATCTCCAACACGCCATCTATGAACAAAATATCAAAACTCTCTTAAAAAACTTCCTAAAACCCCATTTAAATTAAATCCAAAAAGAAAATAATCACTTCCAATTGAAAACAATCAATAACCTAAATACAAATAACCTAAATTATCAATAACTCTTGCAATAAATCTTCTTCTCATTATTAATCACAATAAACCCTCATAATACACTGAGAAAATTATTAAACCAAAATAATAAAAGAGCAATAATAATTCATAAAATTTTTTAAAAGAATATTAATGGGAACATCATCAGTAGCAAAGTATTAGTTTTGATGATTGATAGGATATATTTTTTAAAAGATCGAATAATATTTAAACCAGTTCAAAAAAAAAATGTAATTATTTTTTTTTTAAATTTAGTTCACATTAAAAAATACATTTATTTTTTGTTGATTTTAATCAGTGTATTACAAAATATTATTGAATATTGTACCTAATTTAAATAAGTTCTATTTTGTTCGAATAAGTAAATATAGATATTATTGTTAGAATATAAGTCAAAGAATAAAAAAAAACGCAAAATAAATATTACAATAAAATCTGTCAAACAAAAAATTCAATTTACCCGTATAGCATAAAACATTTAAATAACAATAAAATATATATTCACTTAAAATGAGACAAATTTCATGTCTTTTTTATTTAAATATTGATAAAAATCATCAATATATTTTGAAAAAAAAAAAAGTATTTTTTAGTTGAGTTTAGATTTAATAGTCTCATCCTTTTTATTTAGGTAAAACTAACCTAGAAAAAGACTTTTAGTTATATTGCAAATAAAAGATGGTGTGGCCAGTTAGACACCTCCTTAAACACCCTTTCAATTTCCTTCCATATATCCGATAATAATCTTTCTACAGTGGTTTTTGCTACTGACAATCCCCCTTGTATAGATATATACCCTATATAAGACTTCTCTTCTTCGAAATGTCGATTATTTCTATTGTTGATTTTGATCAGTTAAAAATTTAGTATTATATCCTTTTTATAAATACCTTTAAAAAAAAAGAAATGACTTTGATTATTATCTGACAGCATATATAATTTTATTTGACGAATAACTTTTATCTTTATCAATTGTTATTATTATTGTTATTGTCATACTTATGGAGATTATACTCTTATTTCTGTTTTCTTTTTTTTTTATCTAAATATTTTTAATGTAATGTTTCAAAAGTAATTTTTGAGGAGATTTATGAGCGTCCATTAGAGTGAGTGGTTCTTGACAATTTTTTTGTTAGGGGTATTGACGAGAAATTGGGATTGACCTATAATCGTTTATTTTAGACATATGGAGCATTTTTGGGAATATAATCTATAATTTTTTGGTAAGTAATAGTGAGAAGGCTAAAAACGCTAAAAATATTCTAAGTTAGAAGTAAAAATATAAAAAATCTGCTTCTGCAGCAAAATGACACCTCATCAATCTGAGTTCAGTGTATTATAGAATGTCAAAAGTAACTCCTGTAAATTTTCAAAAAAAATAGTCCATACGTGAAAACTTATGAAATTTTTGTTAAAAATCGTCAATTTGAATAAATTTTTTCATGATGATTCTTTGTTCAGAAGTAGCCAAGACCAAAAAAAACTTATCTTCGTATCCTAGTTTTTTGGCCATGGGTCCTGGAAAAAGTTATGGGTCCCTAAAATTGCCGCAAATTTTTTGGTAAAAAAAACTAAAAGTATGACCCTTGGAATAGCCTAAATTTTTATATGAGGCAAAAACATACTACTAAATTTATTTGACATTTTTTTCGTTTTGGGCATTTTTTTAGAGTATTTCCTAAACCCAAATTATTCTAAAACCCTAAATAAACATTATCCTAAGTCTAACTGACCCCCCCTCCCTTTAAAACGTCTATTCTTAATCCTTCCCCCTGAAAACATCAATTTTTTACTCTCCTTAAAAACTATTTTTCGAATTTTGGGCCTATTAATTCATGTACGCTTTCCTTCCTGTGAAAATGACCCATGTTGAAAATATTATTTTTGTTCTGATGATATACCCACGAGCCACTTCACTCTCCTTAGCTCTGTTTGTAATTTTATATAATTTATTTTCACCTCAAAGATCAAAGTTAGCAGAAGATTTTCACTCTAGTTAATTTGGCCTATTTTTCCCTGAGGGCAATTTTCAAACCTTGAATCTACTTTTTTTGCTAAGATTTTATATTTTATTCCTTTCCATGCAAGTATCAACTGCTTCAGTAAAGATTTTCGATATAATTAATACACAGATTGGTACGGTTTTGCTCAAACTTTATTTAACCATCATACATGCTAAGAAAAAAAGGCTAACGAATTTCAACTTTTAAAAGGCGGTTTAGAAGGCCATTGAAAATCCCGAAAATTGGTTTTTTGTCTTCAACAAAGTCAAACAAAAGAGGCAGTCAGCTTAAAATACGAAAGTTTAGGTTATAAAACTAAATTTAAGATCCTGTTGAGCCTTTTATAAATACAGCAGATTCCTGGGGGTATTTGAAGTCCAAAGAACTTGTTTTTAATCAATAGAAAATAATGTATTTTTGGGTTTTATATGAAAATATAGGAACAAGAAGGTCAAAGCATAACCTTTAATTTGTGCCCTTGTACATCACTTCCATGACTTTAACGGGGACTAGAAAAAATCAAAAAACTCTAAATTAAATCCTCAAAATAATAAAATTAAATTTTTTAAATTAAAATCTAATAAATTAATTTACTTTTATATTATCATCTCAATCAATTTTTTATACAAAAATCAAATGAAATAAAAAAAAAAAATGCAATAAAATTTATAGTTAATCACACACATCAAGTTTTTTTTTTCCTTTATATTTCATAAAGATTTTCTTTTTTCATTTAATGAGTATTTATAAATAATGTAATCAGATAATGTAACATACATTAAATTATAGATGATATTTCAATTTTAGATAAAAATTATATTTTCAGTATTCTACACTTTGTATAAGAAATATATTTATTTTTGGTGAATATGCAATTTATTTACAACCAATAATTTTTAAAACATTGTTTTTTTTTTTTCGAAAATGATAATAATTATTGAATTCTCAGCACACGTAACTGATTGGTAAATCTAATATATAAAATAATTTTTATATCAATATAAATTACGTAACGTATTAATATCTACAAGAGAGAAGAATCCTTGAAAAAATCAAGAATTTTTTTTATAAAAAAACATAAACTTCCACTAAACACACACACACGCATTCAATAATACGATTATAAATTGTCGACTCTGAAAGATTATAGAAGATATTGCAAAAAAAGTGTGTATATATAAAAAAAGATACGTTAATTGCTGCAACATTCAAACGGATTTTTTATATATGAATTTTAAAAAAAAGTGTTAGTGTGTCGTATTAAAATATACCTGTCTGTTTATTAATATATAAACTTACATGTAGAAGAAAAAAAAACACTTTTTTTTTGCTTTTAGAGGTCGAATCATATGTCAACCGGTCTTTCTATGAAAATGTGGATGTTTAAATATGTACCGTATATTATCCGAAGAGATTCTTCAACTTTAGACAACTGGACTTCCTATGTGTACCTTTTTTTTTGTTTAACTTCAATCAATCTTTTTTGCTAAATTGGTTGTATGAAATTCAAAAAAATGTTATTTCAATGACTTAATTTTAAAAAAATATTAATCTTGAAAGAATAATTTTTTTGCAGCAGGTGATTACGTCAATAAATTCGTCAGATATTATGGCATCGATATGTTTTTTTTTTTTTTTTTTTTGTTAAAATTCCATTCTTTGGAGGAATCTTAAAGGAGAAAAAAAAACTTAAAAAGTTGTTGACGTTGACCTATACATGACGTTCTTCATCACAGAATAATAACATCATCAGCTTTGGTGTTACAATTCGACCCTGAGAAAATTTTACATTTTTTTTTTAAATTTATTATTATTTACAGTGTAAAATTTAAAAAAATATTTAAGCGAAAAAAAATTGTTAAAATAATAGATAAATATATAAGTTCGTACACTGAAAAAGAATTTTACACATTGAAAGTAAAGTACAAATTATCTTATGGTAGATTTTGCAGGTTCAAATTAAATTGGTTTTTTTAAGGTAAAACTGATAATCCCAGGCGGTAGAAGATATAAAATTCCAACTGCAAGTAAAAACCTTGTCTAAAGTAGATATTTGTAAAGTGAAAATGGGCCTCAGTAGTGAGGTACAGTTAAGTCCTAAAAAATGGCTCTAATTAAACAAGAACCAGCCTCTCAAAATGTTATTTTTCGTAAAAGCAAAATTTTTTTTCAGTGTACATGAAGAGATACATGCTCTCTAAGAAAAACATTTATATGCGGATACCTTTTAGAAAAAATACATAGAAATATTTGTTGACGCAATATTTACTTGTCCACGCCGATTTAAAAAACTCAATAGTACTATTATTATTATTATTATATTCTTACATACTTAAAAAAAAAAAAAAATTTTATGTATTGAAGATTTGTTTAATTTGTTAAGTGTTAATGTTAGATAATTTTTTCTTCAAATACATAAATGTACATTTTTTTGTATGTCAATGAGTGTCAAACTCTTATAAGTTATTTTAAAAATAAAAAGTTTAATATATTTTAAAATAAATAATCCAGAAGCACGACAAAAGATATTATTTTACTTTTTTAACTAATTTTTTAAATAAAAAAATTTTTTTGTATTGTTTGACGTACATAAATATAGAAAATGTGCTAATAAATTTGTTTAATTTTTGACAGTGTAATTTTTAAAAATTAATTTGAGAAAAAGTACTTTTTGCTGTTTGGTTAAATAATTTAATGTGTTTAAATAATTTAATATTTTTTGAAGGTATTATTTTAGGCAGTTAATTTCAAATATTTGCACTACAGAAAATAACTATGTCGAACTAAATATGGTAAATTTTGTACGACTTGCTAAATTCCAAAAATTGGCTAAAAATAATTTTGCTCTATTAAATGATATAAGGCCCTGCTTACTCTGAGATTTATTGAATTTCTTGTACATATATACAGACTACACTAGAAAACTGAATTTCAATTTGTTTTATTAATTTAATACCGGAGTAAGGGTAGACAAATTTCACCTTAATAAGGCTGGCTGAAATAGGAATTTTTACCTCAAAATATGAATTTATTTATACAAAACTAAAAATAATTTAAATTTCCCACATAAAAATATCAATATTTTCTACCACTTACCTACACAGTAAAAAGTAACTTTCTTAGATTTACAAAAAAAATAGAATTTTTTCGAAAAATTAGTAAATTTTCAAAAAATTTTGTAAATATTCGATAAAAATCGTAAATTTACTAAATTTAGTATACTAATGTAATATATATATTCTTGAAAAATTCGAGAATTCTCGATATTTTTTGTGATTTTACGAAAAAAGTTGTAAATTCACAACTATTTTTAGTAAATTTTCGAAAAAAGATAGTAAAGTATCAATTTTTCTTGCAAATTCACAAAAAAAAATCAAAAATACTCTAATTTTTTGTTAATATACTACATTTATTAAATTTACGATTTTTTTAGAATATTTATTAATTTTTCGAAAATTTACTAATTTTTCGAAAATGTTCTAATTTTTTTGTTAATTTAAGAAAGTTACTTTTTACATTGTAGAAAACCTAGAAATAGGAAAGCAAAACCAAAAAAGCAAAATCCACAATTAAATAAAAACAAACTTGTGCATTTATTTAATGAATTGTAAATTATTTTAATGAACGCAAATATAAATTAAAAGCATTATAGAAAGAAAAACAGAATTTATATAATAAAAAAAAATAAAAGTAATTTTAAAAAGGTATACTGAAAAAAAAAAAAATAAGAAGATGCATATGCACCAAGTTTTACTTATGTCGAATAAAAGTAAAACAAGTCTGTCTGAAACTGAAATATTTATGGAACACAGAATTTCAATTAAAAAAGAAGGGACTGTTTTATAAACCTTATTTTATTTTCTTTTTTTATTTTGACACTTAAAATTCTTTTTATTTTTTTAAATAAATTAAATAATTATTATTGAACAAAGACACTTTAACGATAATATTTTTAATCTTCATATATTTTTATTGTCAATAAAATTTAATTAAAAAATATGCACAAAAAAATTCTTATAAAAAAAGTACCTAAGGCAAAATACAAAATCAAGATTATCATTATAAGTTTTTCATAAAAAAAAAAATAGGTATATAATTTGGAAGAAAAATTTTTCGTACATAAAATATTTAGATAAAAGTCATAGTTTTAGCAAGCAAAGAGCTGTTAAGAAGTAAGCAAAGTAAGTATACTTTTGTTTATAAACTATATATTTTGGACTCTCTGAGTATACAAAATACTTGGCACCTATGTTTCTGTATATAAGTTAGGCCCCTGGGGCGTTACCTAACTAGGAATCCCGTTTCCGGGTCCTTGAGAAGATCTTTTCTGCTTATATGTACTTTATATATACCCACACAGAAACCTGTGTAATATGTGTCGTCTATTTTTTTAAAGATAAAATATATAATAGATGTCTTTCGTATTTTTTTTTTTTATTTCTCTGAAGAGTTATCTTCTCCTTTTTTTTAGCTAAAATGCGAATATACTTTTTTTTTTGACTATATTTCTTACTGATTTATCAAGGTTTATAATACTTTGACTAGATATAACAAACCTGTCTAAAATTTATTTTTTAAAGTTAAAATTTTTTTTTATTAATACGAGAAGAATGTTTACGTGACACAAAGCATATATACTTCAAGCTAAAAGTTGTTGATTTTCTTAGAATTATATACTAACAAAATGGATTTATATTTTTTAAATCTCTTATGTAATATTTATCAAAGTAAAATATTAGCAGACTGGATGGTATCGTCAGAGGTTGTCAACATGAAATTTATGAATAGATCCTAGTAAATTATTATTGAGGATACTTCCTGACCAATTAAATATCTAATTATTGGATTTGATATTGTACGGTGTGACATGGCGTGAAAAGGCTGCTAAACATTTGGTTAAGGAGCATTCGACGCCGGAGTCGAAATTTGATAGAATTTGAGAGCATAATAATAAAATTTTTGCTAGTTTGGGTTAACAACGATTAGAACCATGGTAAACTTTCTGATGTAAATACAAAAATGACTTTAGAAATATTGGCTTGTAACTGTAAATAAAAATTTCATATCAGAAGCAAGATAATTTTCTTAAACGTGCTATAGAATTTTATAAATTCATTGAAAAATTAAAAAACCCCAAAGGTTGATTTAGCTATTTATAATTAATTAAACAAAATTAGAACTTGGTGCAAGCATACTTTAAAGATCACTTTTTTTTATCACTTTTGAACATTTAAATGTTAATTCAGTTACAAAAGCTTTTAAAAGATTCAGAATTGGTGTTCCTTAGTACAACATAAATGCCATTTCTGCATGGTATCCTGCATGATAATTTAATTTAACTATATATTTCAAAATTTATTTTACTTTATTTTTTTTAATATTTGAATATTCAAACTAAATCCTGTTTATATAGTCTTAGAGAGTCATTTTACTTGCGAGAAAATTATTATGATTTATAACTGAAATGAATATTTTAAAATAATATACTATATTTTTTGTTTATAACATAATTTACTAATTTAATGATTGAATGTATCACTCTTGGTGTACTGATATAAATAGATTGTCTTTATTTTTGCCAAAAAGTCATAATTATGTAAATTAATACAAAATCACACAATCTAAACATCAATAAAAGAACAACAATGTACATTATCTCATCTCACTGTAAAATAATGTAACCTTAAAACATACCACGTGCATTTTAAACAAAAAAATAAACCTGACTTGTCTAATATACTTTGATATGCGCGCATAGAGAGAATGAGATCTGCATAAGTACACATATTTATACACTAAAAAGATATTTAAGCAAAGAATATATTAACATAACTATATAAAAAGTGGCGCCCGGTTGCAAAACCATATATACATAAATGTGTAACGATATAACAAACAAGGCACGCGACCGCGAGTTTAAAAGAGAGTGAGGCGCATCGCAAAAATAAAAAGAATCTTTGCATATAACAACAGTCAACTTTGTTGTTAGATATTATGCAAAAATTTCTTTTTTGTTTTCTTGTGCCCTGCTGGTATTTGTGGACACATGATCACATTATATACAACCGAGTTACAATAAAAGAGCAGCAGAGGAGAAGATATCAAAAATGACGCCAGTAGGTATAATATTTTACCCACTTGTTGGTGGATTAATATTCTAAACTAATTAGAATATGAAAATTAGATAAAAAAATCAACTTTTTTTTTTTATTCATTTTTCGTCAGGTGTCACATTTTTAAGGTTAGATTAAATGTATAACTTGTTTTTTTTGTCATTTTTGCGAAAAAAAAATATCACCTGTCATTTTTAAACGTTAAAGAAAAAAATGATAATTTTTTTTATCAATGTGCATAATTAGATTTATCAGTTAAATAATTTAAGATTAAAAAAACAAGTGTATTTGCATAATTTGCAAATTGATAAAAAAATGTAATTTTACAAGTTTTTTTAAATATTTTAAATTATTAAGTTTGTTAGTCCAAAAAGAATCAAAGCTCCAAAAACCACTAAAAATTCTAATACTCCAAATATCTGAAAAAATTCCATAAATAACAAAAAAAAAAATATTCCCGCCAAAAAAAAAATCCCAACAAAAAAGTGTCATAAAACAAACAAACATATCATTGAATACAAAAAAAATTTATATACTTTCACCTATCAAAAAAATTTTTTATCTACCTTAAAAAAAAAGAATTGACATTTGGTTACATAAAAAAAAGCTTGCAACGTACATATGCACATCCGTTAAAAATAAAAATCCGAGGCGGAAGAAAGTATAAAAAAGGAAAAATTTTTTTAAGTATCATCTTTATATAAAAAGTTTATGTTCGCATATATTAAAAAAAAAAAAGTCGGTTAAATAAAAAAAAAATATACATAATAATAAAAAATTGCTTCTTTTCGGCGGTTACTTATTTTGTTTAACAATAGAATAAAAATCGAAGCACGCGCGCAAAATCCCTTAAAAAAATTTTATATATGCAAGATATTATTGTCTTGATTTTTTTATTGGTTCTTTAAAAAAGAGTTAAAAAATATCTTATTGAAAAAAAAGGAATGATGCGCAGAAATTTCGCGGGGTAGAATTTATTCAGGAAGTAAAATGTGTTTCTAAGTCTGTTACGTCAAAAGGTGGACTTAATTGAAATAAAGGGTTTAGAGGAAGGGGGTACGGATATTTTTTTTTTAAGCTCATCTTTTTTGTTGTCAGTTATATTTGTGTCATTATAACGATATGTTATGTCAAGATGAGTAGGGAGATGAGCACTGTTTTCTTTTTTTTTATTATGCAATGTTTGATTAACGTACATCAAAATATCTTGTTATTTGATATTTTGTATTTAATAAAATTAAAATAAACATGATAAGATATTAATTAATTGAGTGTAAAGTTGATTGATTGGATTTAAGAATTTTTGATTTGATAAGGCTGTCTTACATTGTTAGTTAATGTTTGACAAAATTATTATTACTTTGAGATTCAATGTCAGGTTGTTACGCTTGAATTTTGCTTCATTTTGTAAATTCCAAGTACTTTGTTTGAATTTTAAAGAAATTTGCGTGAATTTTTAAGCAGTTTATTTGAGTTTTGAAAGGAAATTCTTGAAAATTACAAATTTAAGCAAAATTCAAGCAAAGTAGCCTGAACTTAACTTTAATTAAACTTTTGCTCAGTTTTCCAGAAATTTCTTTTTAATTTAAGCAAAAGTTAATTTTTTTTGTAAAAAATTTGCAAACTTTGTTTAAAAACTAAAATTCGCGGGGATTTTTAAATTCGCGAATAATATATTAACCAAGTTGGTAATTTTATGAAATGATTTTTAATTTAGTGCATTAATTTTATACAATGATACATTTTTTAAATTCCTTTTTCTTGTCAATGGTAAAAAGCACGTATTTCCCGGCCATTGACCAAAAATAATCGTATGCGATCCTTGTCCATAAAAAAAGAATGCCCCAAATCACAGAGGCTTCACTTCGGATGGTAAATTACGTGCCATTTGGGCCATTTTTGCTTTGTACAATAATATTTTATTATAATATTTTGAATTCGAAAATTTGTTAAATATGAAAAATGCTTAAAACTTTTATAAATTAAAAATTTTCAAAATTTTGGTGGTAAGTTTATAATTATAAAACTGCACGAACATTACCATGAATGTAAACTGCGATTTTGGACATTTTTTTATGGGGGAAGGTAATAATATTTAATTTTTCTAGGTCAGTGGCAAGAAAAAACATCCTTGCCGGACGCGTTGCGGCCGGGGTATACGCACTTTCTGGCCACTTGCAAGAAAAAATTTATATATTATAAAGCGTAGTCTTTTATGCCAACAATTGTGCGCAATTTAAAAAATAAGAATACTCCAAATTACCCTACTTATCAAAAAAAGCTGTTACCATGCAAGAGCCAAAATTATTTAAATAACAAATTTTCATACACAAACAAGCTAAAAATTCTAAATTACCTATAACAAATATTATTTCAATATTCAAAATTAAATCTCACGACGCAAATATTTCAAAATAAATATAGGCAAAAATAACCACCGGTTCATCCGCTTTCGACTTTTTTTCGCACGGGTTTTTCTCTCTCGCTTATACAATAAATAAATATACAGGCCAATGGGGGTCGTTTTGCATAAATTTTCCCATAAAAAAAAGGGATGATGATGATGACACCTTTTGGTCCGCTAAAAAAAATTTTTTTAGATCATCATCATTTACCTGTAAAAAAAAAGACGAAGAAGAAAGTCTTTAAAACCAGTCCCATCAATAAATAAGGGATAATGTATGGAGATATATGCAAAAAAATTACATATATTTTACCTGGCCGGAAGGATATACTACCCCTTTATTTCTTATTAAAACAAGTAAAAGATGAAGAGTAAGAGAGAGGGGCTAAAGATTTTATAGTAGTAAATACGTGTGATCCTTTTAAAAAAATAGATAGAGGATAATAATAAAAAAAAAGGGGTTTAAAAAAAAAAGGGTGACCCTTAAAAAAAAATATATTTAAATTATATGCAGAGAGCCGTAAAGGATCTTCTTTTTTTTATTAATAAAAAACAGTACGTGGTGGGCAGGTATATTCAAATTTTATAGGGCTATTACCTGATCATGTTGATGATGGTGATCATAATATAAAGATTCTTCCTATTCAAATAATACAATTTTTACACCCGAAGATCTATCGAACATTTATAGAATAGTAAAAAGATATTTATAGTTTTTTTTTTTTAAACACCACCAGCAAAGTTCTGTGGGAATTTTTTTTTTTCGCGAGATTTTAATTTTTTATGTTTATAAGACATGTAAATTATGTACCTGTGTTACAATCGTATAGGTAAAAAAAATACCCTTGCTTTTTAATGGATGATGATGGACTTGAGAGAATTTTTTGTATGTTTGATTTTTAGATCAGTTCAATAGTCGATTATTGCATAATAAATTAGGTAAAGGATAAAAAGGTTTTTTTTTTCTTAAATAATATATTAGAAAAAGATAAAAAATATTGCTAACGGTACAAAATTTTAGATATTTTTGCATGCCTGATTTTTTAAGACATTTAAATATTACGTTTGTGTTGGTTTTGGAATAATGACCTTTTTTTTTTGTGAAGATTGAAAATTTATTTTTTAACGGTTTTTTAAGCCAATGAACTTTGATTGATTGTGTATTTATAAGGTTTTTCATGTGCAAATTAGTTTTTACTTTAACGTACTTTTTCATTTTGGTTATGATGCAAGATTTTATAGAAGAAATTTTATTTTTAAAGGATTGAAAGATGTTTTGGGGTGGGTTTTAACGGAAAATATGTAAATTTTAGAGATAATATTTTTTTATTGGGATTTTTGGTTTATTGACATCTGGAAAAAATTAGACAGCGTTTTGTTTACTAATTTTTTGAGGATGGTTTTGAATTTTTTAGGAAAATAGCTGCAAATAGTAGACTATTGGACAAGTCCATCCTCATCCTTTCTGAAGTTACTCAAACTTTTAAAAACAGTTGAAACACCAAAAAAAAAAAATTCATAATATTACGTCAATCACTATTTTTTAATAATCACTTGGAAACTTTATGATTTAAATCATTTTCATAAAAAGCATAATTAAATTACGTCTCTAAAATTTATAGCCCAGATTTTTTTCCTTATAAAAATGAATTATGTATTTAAACTTTTCTCCTTGATATACGACTCAACGAACTTAAAGTATTTCTCACTGTATCTTAAAAAATTTTCAATATAAATTTTATTAAAAAAAAAAAAAGTTCCTCATAAAAAACTTAAAAATTGTAAATCAATCCATTATTAAAAAATTTGATATCTCCTAAAGCTAAAAAAAAAGTAACAAAATATTTTAATTTTAAAAAATATGCGCGCGTGCTAATAAAAATTGGCAAAGTCATCATAATTTTTGGATTCGTTCTCAACACTTTGAATATTAGATACCTTAAAAAACAATTTAGTGAAAAGAATGTTTTAGAGGCGCCATGACAACAGCAACTAAATAAAAAAAAAAAATTGAGAATAAATCTACATAATGGCACGCGACCAAATGCTAATGTTATTCTTTGAACGTTAATTAGATGCTTGGTTAAAGAAAAAGACAAGCTTTTTTTATTTTTTAAAGGTCACTTCTTCTTCTTCTTCTTATATTCTTCTTTTGACTTTAAAATTAATGCAATGCACCTTTTTTTGTGTATATAAAAAAAAATCTTAGAGGGTTTATATGCAAATTAAAAAAATGGGCACTCGCGCCTCTTAATTCCTGTATTTATTATAACTCGTTATAATAAAAAAAAAGAAGTTACCTCCAACTGATTTTTTTATTTATAATGCATGATACCATACCCTTTCTCTTTAATCTGTCTAATATGTATAATAAAAGCGAGTAAAAAAGCTTCCGTGTGTTTTTTTAGATAAATAATTCATTAAAAAAAAAGGTACTTTTATGACAATTATGCTAATCTTTTGTGAACCTGTTAATTTGTCTATATTTAAAATAAAAAAAACAACATTTAGGTATCAGGTTGTTTTATTATGTGTAACAAAACAACAAAAATATTATATTTTATAAATATTTATAAACGAAATATAAAAAAAATATTTAAATATGAGATGAGTTAACTGTGTTAATAGTATCAAATTTTGTTTTCTGTAAATATTAAGAGGCTATTATGCTAATTTAATGAATTTATTAATTTATTTATTACTAAGTTTTTTTTTATTATGATTTAAATAGGCTAAATTGATATTTATTGGGATTTAATGACTTTTAATTAAGGGATAGGTTATTGAAAAAAAAATTTTTTATATACGTGTTAGAAGGAATGTAAAGTAACACCAGTGTAAGGAAGATACTGCAAATTTTTGCAAGGCCATTGAGCAAAAAAATCGATTTAGTAAAAAGTCATTCGGTGATTTTTGATCCTAAGGCATCTAATGTTTCAGTATTTGTAATGCTCAAAAAAACTGGTAGGTGTTAACTTACGTGTTTGAATTTCTCTAGTTTGGTACCTTTGGGATGAAAAAAAATTGTTATTTTTATAAAATAAAAAAAACTATTTTTTTGGTTATTGAATTTCTTTTGCAAAATTTTATTTCCTGATTTTTTTAAATTTGGTGTAATTTTTCAAGCAAGATAGTTCCAGATTTTAATTAACATTTATTCTGTATTTATGGTTCCAATAAGTTGATTTGAAATTTAAATTTACGTAGATTGTAAGTATACATAAATTATCACCAAATGCCATATGCCTCGTAGCTTTAAGCCTTTGAAATTAGCAAACAGAACCCTGTAAAAAATTTTAATACACATAAATCACTATGATTTTATTATTGAACTCTTAAAAGTTAACTTAGTTTTAATAAAGTAATGTAAATATAATTGATGTATTAATATTCAAATGATTTAGAATTTATATAGAAACTGAAATTAATTTGGATTACTTATATACTTTTAATAAGTCATTTCATTTGCGAGAAAAAAAAATGCGTACTATATGAACAAATATTACTCCATAGTATATTGCTTTATTAAACTATGCTATTTTAAAAGTATTTCAAGTAAAACTTTTCCAAACCAAAAAAATTTATAATTTCAGTTAATAATTTTTAATAAAAAATAATATCAATCAAATTTTTCAAAATAAGATAAACAATTTTTACTCATAAACAATAAAAATATCATTAATTACGCGTAATTACGTCAATATCACATGTATATAGATTATCTATTGACACGAAAACCAAAGTTTTATAATATGTTCTCTTTTTCCACAGTACATATCGGATACTTGAAATATTTCATGAAAAAAAAAGTAATCGCGTAAATCAATCTATACTAGTCTCTCGTGAAAGCGGTACCAATATAATATATCTGACGCAACAAGTGCGACGTACCTATATGGTTTCTCGAAAAAAAAAAACCAAGAAAGAACTTTTTTTTAGTGGGATTTAGAATTTATTTCTTTACACACATTGAAGTAAAAAAAAAAATAAGTATCTTAGATAAATAGACATTTTGTGGACACACATAAGAAAAGAAAAATTGTTTGGTTTTACAGGTGCGACTGTTATTATTCTATTAAAAAAATGTCCATTATTAAAAATCATTGATGGGAAAATGTTGACCTATAAATATAACTTTTTTTATATAATAATTTCTATTTAATATCGATTATTAGTTTTACACAGAAGGACACTTGTTCAAAATATACCTGAAATGACAAATTTTTTTTTTTATTTTTATATCTTCTTCTTTTCATACAAAATTTTGAAATTTATGTTTTGTACCTGTGTCTTATTTACAGTTATTTTTTATTATTTTTTTATTTTCTTTTTTTTTTGGAATATAATAAAAAATATTATTTATGCGGTAATTAAATAATTTTAAGGTAATTATTGTAATTTTATACCTGATTATCAAATTTATTGTTTAGTTAAAAAAACATGAAAAAAAACAGCTTGACCGTAAAAATTCAAGAGATTTTTCTTTTTAATAGTACAAAAAAAGAATGAATACCTCAACACTTGTATTTAAAAAATTTTTCGTTTTTTTTTTTCATTTTAATTTGTCAAACGAATAAAATATCTCATGGATGAAAATAAAATATTTTGAATATTCTCAATTTTTGAATATTTTGGTATGTTTTCAAATTTATCCCGAAATTTTTTACCTTTAATAAATTAAAAATTTTAACTCATCAAATTTAATAATCCTTGATTCTTAAAAATTTATAGGGATAGTTATGGTGACAAGTGCAAAGGAGTATGGCAGCTAAATTTTTGCATAGAGATAGTCAAGACCAAAATAAATTTACCTTTATATCCTAGTTTTTTAGCCCTGGGCCCTGGAAAAAGTTATGAAATATTTTTCATTATTTTGCTTTGTTTTCGAGATATTTGAGTGTATCGTTTGAAACGACTCACCCTGTATATAATTTTTATTACATATTTTTATCTCGCAATAGAAATGAACTTACGAAGGTATATATTAAAGTTACGAAGAAAATACTTAAAGCTAATGTTTACATAAATATAATTAATAATACATTACGAAAAATGAATTGATATAATATAAAGTAAATTAATTATTTGGTCTATTATAATTTGTACTACAAGAATTTCGAATATTGAGGTTTCTCTAATTTCATAAAATTTCTAAAATTTAATCCATTCAGATTACTGCAAATTCAAATATTTTTTTTTTTTTATCAGCGAGGTTAGAAAGCACTGATTTATTAAATTCATTTAATTTAAAGCATATTTTCAATAAATAATTTTCTCGCAAGTAAAATGAATTTTTGAAGATATATATAAAAGTTGAAGCTAGACATTTTTTTAATAAATATCTAAAGAACATCTAAAGAATAATATTATATAATTATCAGCTTATTACTAAATATTAACGATTGTATTGGTCTCTTATGTCTCTATATTTGTTTATTATAAATTTGGTCTTTAATATGTTACTCTTGAGGAATTCAAATTTCTTGTAAATGGTGGCCCAAATAACTTAATACACCTTTTCTCTATCTGTTTTAAAAAAAAACTGCAAAACCGTGATTTGTCTAGAATTCAGATATAAAATTTAATTTTATAAAGTATACATTTTATTATTTAATGCATTCTGAGAATAATGATTTTTTTATTTAAAAAAACAGATTACATTTTATATGGGTCAATAATTGCAATTCTTGCAAAGCACAAGGCTTGGGAAGCTTTTTGTTGTAGGATTTCCTTTTTAAAAAATTTATTTATTATTTGAACTATATTTTAGTGTTCTTCAAATGTACAAGACTTGAATGAAAGTATTCTTTTTAGAAACTCTCCTTAGAAGCCCAAAAATCTAAAGCTAAAAAAAAACAATTTAAATTTTAAATAACCAACTATAAAAAAAATCCAGGCAAATGAAAATTTAAAAAAACCCACAGTCACAACCCCAAATAAATATTATTTACTAATATTTATAAAACTAGATTGACCACCTGTAAAATATTCTCCTATATAAACATAAAAAACAAAATTTATTACAAATTAATAGAAACTTTATATCTTATAAATATCAAAATTCTTAACATTTATCAACTCAACTAAAAAAAAAAAAATCCTTCTTCCTCCTTCCTCTTCTGTAATTACATAATATATTTGTCTGCATATTTCATTTATGAAAAACTCGTATATTTATTTATTTTTTAATGCATATATAAATAAGTTAATGGTTAAAAATGTCTTTTTTTTTTTTATTTAATATATATGACGCTTTAGAAATTTAAAAAAAAACTATCTTTAAAGGAATGTGGACATTCGCGTGGCTCTCATAAAAGCCAGTATGTATGACAGTTTTGTATTTTAGATTTAAATTTTTTAACACGCAAATGCGTGATATTAAAGTCAGACTTTATCAATGTTGATTGGGATTTATATATATAATTAACTTTTTAATTTATTAATTTATAACGGTTTATTAAAAATTTTTTTTCTAGAAAATATGTTACAATGTTTTACTTTTAGTGTGTTATTGTAACACTATTGTGTTAATTAAAAAAATTTAAGACATTTATTTTAAAAATTAGACAAATCTCTGCTACATCAACAAAAGGAAGATTCTATTATTGATCTCGAGTAAGAAAGCGAGTGTCATTGTAACAATAACAATCAATGACTATTGAATATTTTCTTTAAAAAAAGATACTTGATTCTCCCTTTGAAAGCCTATTTTTTTACCCTAGATATTTTTCTAAAAAAACTGCATATGCACCATAGGATATTAGAAACCTTTTATTATTATTCGAGTTCCCTTATAAATTTTTTTTAAAAACTAACATGTACAACAGGTAGAGCAGGTAGTTCCTGCACTTAGCAACCCTTATTTTTTTTGAATTATATTTAAATACTAGTAGCAGTCTTTTGATGACATACACACATAGGTTATGTATTTGAATGAAAAATAGAGGCCGCGGGGCAATATTTATAAGTAAAAATATGTAAATCATATCTTTTTTTCAAAAAAAATGTGCGTTAAAGAAATGAAGGAGGAGGAGAGTTAATGCGTTTATTATATAATATTAAAAAAAAAAAGCTCAAGTTTTATAGACGCAATTGTCAAAAAAAATTTATAAAATTTTAACCTGCAGTGTGTAACCGTTTATATAGGGAAAATATACTTGCATTATTATTTAAATTAGGGTCCTATGTAATATCCTTCAAAAAAAATAACCAAGCCCACATATGCATATCGATATTTATTATGTTCTTTATAGAATCAATGAAAAGGTATTTTTTTTTAAATAAATATTTGATAAAAGAAATATAAAATACCCCCTTTTTTTTAAAGAAATTGTAATTTGCATATTATGAAATATCTCGCGAGAAAAAGACTTTATTTTTTAAATTTTATATTGTCAATTTGACGGTTGGATTTTTCTATTACTATATTTTCTTGTATGCGTTAAAGAAAGATTTTAGTTTTTTAAGCGTCATGTTCAAGGGTAAATTTAAAAATGAATAAATCTATTTTGTATTAAAATGTAAAAATTTGCATAAATTTTATGTAATAATAATAAAAATATACTTTTTTGAAACTTCCCTCATACGCACCTTTTGAAAAATAATCAAAAATGTTTTTAACCCTAAATACGTGCATACAATTTTGTGAGAAGTATAGAAAATTTTATTACATAATCTGATTCGTCATTGATTGTCTTTTTTGGGTGTGTAAGGGTAAATTTTATTAAATTTATTTTTAAAAAATAGTATTATGGGAAATTGAATTTTAAAACTTCCACCGAAATAAAGTATTTGTTGTAAGTAAAATACAAACATTTATGATTTTTGGGCCATTAACGAAGATAATACAGACAAGTAGAAGTCCCCTGCTAAAACAAATGGTGGCACGTTGCCTCAATGTAACGCGGCCCATAGGTTGTAAGACTTATTGCAACCTCATTAAATTCAACATGGATTAATAAGTATTTATAAATCTGAATGAATTAGTGATAAAACTTTTACATATATATTAGAAATAATCAAAATTAAAAATATTCTTCTGAATCATTATGCACCAGGTAATTTATAAATTATACATGTTAAGTCGAACAAAGAAAACAATTGCAAAAATTAAGAACTATAAAATTACAAAATTAATCATGAATTTAAGTGGAAGAGACAATATAATGAATTTTACGTCTTTAGATAAAATATTTTAATTAAATTGTTTAAGATACAGAAATTAAAATAAATCTAATAAACTTTTAACTTATATAACATTCACAAGTCTTTTCTTATGCGCGATAAAATTTAACCTGACGCGACATCTATAGTATACTTGTTGCTTTAATTCTAAGCACGAGTCTTTGTTTTATTGCCATTATAAATTTCATACATTTTATATATTTTTGTTTTTCTAGTTTTAATTTTTAATTTAAAAGTTTCGTATCTTATAGTTCTAGAGCCGATAATTCCTTATATTGAAGTATGGTTGCGAGGGCTTAGAAGTTCTGAGGTGGTAAAGCTCGGTAAGACACAAAAGATAGATTAGATTTCTTTTACTGGATTCATTAAAAAGTCTAATCTTGTCTTTGTACTTATGCCAAAATTCTGAAAAACAGAAAACTATTAGTCATTTTAAAATTTCTCAATTAATTTAAAAAAATAATAATACCTATTTTCAGACGGCCGCAAGAAGTAGATTTTATTTCATAACAAAAAAATATTTAAATCAAAATACTAACCGTTGCAAGTAAAAATTATACTGGTTCAGTAAAATTAAATTTTTTTTCGAGTTTAATACACATATTTTCTGTGAACAAGAATTAATTAAATTACGGTAAAAATAATTTTTATTTGGACGGTTTTTACTTCCGTTACCAATTATTTTTCAGTTCTCAAAGTGATAGAATGAAAAATTTATGTATTGTTAAAATAAAATATCAAAACTTTATTATTTTTGTAACTCATGTAATAACCAAAAAGTTTGAAACCAAACACATGTTACAACAGATTTTACGAGAAATAGGGTACCTATAAAACTTTTAGAAAATTTCAGATAAAACAATTATTTCAAAAGTTACAGCAACTTTTCGTTTAAAAAAGAAAAATTTATCAATTGCATTAAATAAAAAAGGCATTATTTTTTAGAATTAACACATAAATTAATAAAATTAAACTTGAGAAATTAAATTAAATAACAAAACATCATTTACCGAAACTTTCGAAACCCCAAAAATAGATTCTTAAACAAACATGTAAAATATTAATTTGATTAGTAATATAATTTTCTGGATAAAAAGGGCTGGTATTAGAAACTGAAAAGATACATAATCCGTAGTGTAAAGAATGTCTTGCCAGTCTAATCAAATAAAAAAATAAAATAATTGAAGGGCTGATGAAAAGTTTTTCAAAATTTGTGGTAAAATAAATGCTAAATACGCACAAATAACTTGATGAATGATGTTAAATAATAAGAATCTTGTTAAACAAGTGTAAGGTAAACAAAGAGAGAGAAGAGAGAAATTTCTCTATATTAATACATTTTATGCGGTTAAAATTAAATGAAATCCCTAAGTTAGTTATAAATACATGTAATTCTTGTATGTTTGCGGTAAAAGCCATCGCGATATCTCTCTTATGTGTACTTTTGGCTTAGCACCCTCATATTCTAAAACGCAGCTTTCTTCCGCGAAAATTACCAAGATGGATTTATGAAGAGTTGCACCCTCGTATAATATAAATGCAGACTCGGCATCTATACTTTTTGTTTGTATTTGAGAAGTAAATTATAATAATTGAATAGACCACTAAAATTTCTCCCTTCTTCGACAATAAATTTTACCAAATGTTCTCTGTATTATTACGTTTATTATAAAATCCGAGATGTATTAAAATTAATATCGTACTTATTTTTATGGTAGAAAATAGCTATTTTTTTAACAAGGGACAAAATATTATTTTTTTTGATTTTGCATGCAGTTGTATGCACGAGCGATTGCGACATTTACATATTTATTTTTTACTATTTAGACTTTAGAGGGATGTAATCTTAACAATGCGATGGGTGGCTAATTTAGAGTGCTTAATTTTTCATTTTTTCAGTACCTAATTTCGGATTCCAACGTCTCTAAAAAGATTCAAAAATAAACTCTATCAATTGTGCGGCTCTAAAAAATTTATTCTTTACTATTTAGAATTTAGAGGCATGAGGCCCATGAGGCCATGAAATCGCGATTTAGCATTCGATAGTCTACCAACAATAAAAAATCTTTTTTTATCAACTAATTAAAATTATTACATAAAAGTTAAGTGTTTCCGTTTTTTTTTCTTTAAAAGTATCAATTAAAAATTACTCGTCTCATAAAAAAAATACTAAATTTTTTTTCTTCATCTCTTAATGATGTAACATTTTTTCTTTAGAAATATATAATAAACAATATCATACAAAAGAAGAATCTTCGAATCCGAATAAACCAACATGATCACGTCATAGCACAGAAACTAAGGTGCGTATTTTTTTATAAAATCTCTAAAAACCCATCTTTTTAATAAAAAAAATAGTAAACACTTAAAAAAAAAAAAGTTTCTTTTACCTCAGTCTCTATTATAACTCTTTTTTACAAAAAATATAACACGTGCGCCTTTTTTTTAAACACAAATTCGCTTTCGGTAATTCCAAGTATTTTTTATTCATATATTTGTTTATCGCGTAAGCAAAAGTCTCT
This sequence comes from Anagrus nilaparvatae, assembly GCA_022575985.1. NCBI lineage: Eukaryota > Metazoa > Arthropoda > Insecta > Hymenoptera > Mymaridae > Anagrus > Anagrus nilaparvatae. The sequence goes on along the minus strand of JAKSXM010000238.1, from coordinate 5,564,843 downwards.
CTAAAACTATGTCAGCTGCTTCATGACATAGAAATATCTTTTTTTTTTAAGTTAAAAGTCACATCTTTTTGCCATTTTTAATTCACTGGACACACCAAAAATAAATAAGAATGAAAAAGGTGCGTATCGAAATTTCCTATGGACCTCGTATTCTGCTACCTTTTTACTAAGAATTAAATACCGGTTTATAAATTTTTTTCGATCTGGCATTTCCGCACTGTATATTCAAAAAAAAATATTAAGATAAAAAATATTTGAGAAGCTTTTGACTTTTTGAAAGAACCTAAAATAATAGAAACAGTAGAAGCCTTTTTTTTTAAATAAAAATAGTCTATTCGATAAAAAACATGATACCTTTTAAGTTTAAAGAGAAAAAAATCTAATGAATAGAATAACTTTTTTAAATTCTGTGGTTAGCCACAATAAGAATTTAAATAATTTTTAACAAAAAATTTCTGTATATCATTTTCTATATTATTTATCGCGGTTGCGGCTGTACATTAGACAAAAAATATATGGACAATTCATGACTTTTTGACTATTGACTAGAAAAAAGTTGAGCATAATCAAATATCATGTTACTTCGATACAAAAAAAATTGTTTTTATAAATTCCATTTTTATTTTTCAATGGTCTTTTTTTTTACAATACGTAACAAAAAAACGTGCATTCGCGTTTTAAAATTCTGCATGTATGTATGCCAGTATATTTAATATGGTATGTAGCGCCAGGTAAGTCCAAGAATTAAAAAGAGATACAAAAAAAAACAAAAAAAAATTTTTTGGCTTACAGTATGCATTTGCGACTTTTTTGCACGTAAACCTAAAATGCACACATATGAGACTTGACGATTATTGAGAACGGTAAAAAAAATCATATAATAATAATAATAATCGAGATATATATGTGAATGTGTGTTTTTATTTTGTTATTGTATATTAAAAGTTGGGTGTGCGTATTTAAAAAAAAACCAGTCGTACTACAACGAGACTTGCATGTATGTGTATGAAATAAATTTTTTTTTGCATCTGTGTTTTGCAAAGTGCATGAATATAATATTTTTAAAAAAAGGCGATTTTTTTTATTCTTGAACGAGACGATACGCGTGGGCTGCACGGGTCCTGTTGGAATTTTTATTTTTTTTTTTGTCCTTTTATCGTTTATTTATATAGAAAATGCATAAAAGTTAAAACTCATCCTGTAAATATATAAAATAAGATTATCACTTATATTACTTTATTCCGGATTATAATGTATTTTTATTATATTATATCTGATTTTTTTAAATATATTTATGGCTGTAATTTAAATTCTTTTTTTTCAATTTGTTGATACATTTTTAAGACTGGGTTAATAAAATAAATAAACATAAGTTTTTGAGTAATTAAGATGTAATTGGCGTATCTAAATAACGTCTAATTATTATAACATAAAAGAAATATAATTTCTGGGCAGAATTTTTTAGGGCCCGGCCTTATGGTCCTTCTAGAAGTATAACTTATTTTTTTCTGCTAACTCACAAATCACTGGTCGTTTAATAGTTTTACCTAATCCAGGAGACAAACAATTTTTTGGCCCTGAATGTAACTTTTATCAACTACTACGATTCCGAGAGTTTTGATTGGACGTCTCCGCACCATCAAATTTTCAGTCTGAGCTGTTTTGGAATCAAAGGTCCGTTTATTATTTTTTAAGGATATAAGGACGTCTACTTCCTCTTTATGTACTTCAGTCAAACATGGTTTAGGGTGATTAGTTACTGGTCGTCATAAGCTTTGGTCTAATATGGGTTTTTTGCTAGTGGTATGGAAAGAACATCCTTGAATTAGCAAAAACTATCTCTAAAAGGGGTATTTTTTATGTATTCGTTATTTAGATTTTCATATTTGGTATATTTAGATTTTTTGGATCACTGATCACGAATTTCTGGTGTATTTCACGTTTTTGCAAATTTAAGGGTGCAATACCAATTTTTAGTAAACAGGACCTTTGAATTCGTGATCAGCGACTCAAGAAACTCACGTGGACCCAATTTATACAGTTAAAGTTCAAATACATCAAAAATAACCTTTTTTAGACGTAATTTTTGCAAATTTAAAGATGTTTCGCCGATATCTCTTGGAAAAGACCGCGAAATTCGTGATCAGCGACCCAAAAAACTATAGTAGACCGAAACTCATGACAGTCAGTAGCTATATCAGAACTATACACCCCCCCCTACCCTGATTTGGTTGGAATAATGTTAAGATTTTGTCGGTAAACATCTTAATTCACAATATTAGAGTCCCAAATTATCCAGTAAATTCAATACTGGCTGTGCGTAACGCATTTTACATCTACCTTGTTATCCACAAAAACAAAAAAATTAAACCTGAAAGTAGTATTAAGTAAATTGTCCTCGTGTTCTACTAAGAATTTCAAAATATAAATAAAAAAACCAATCTTTCAACAAATTAGTTTAAATCTTGATAAAAACACACAAATTTTAGAACCTTTTACATAAAATATTAACCCGGATACTCAAAATCTTAAATTTAAAAAAAAAAAATGGAGAAAAAATATATCAATATCCAAAAGGAAAGAATACTTAATTAACATACTAAAGAAATTATTTACTATATTTTATCCTTATACCTCATTATTATAAATAATAGATTATTTTACATATCGAATCAAATACGTTCAATGATTTCCTGAAGTCGTATATAAATTTTTTTATTGTAACATAATATACACTAAATGATTCCGCGTAGATTAATTAGTCATTGTTATTTATAATAAATAAAAAAAGTCATTATTTATTTAAAAAAGTTATATAATATTTGTTTTTATATATTGTTTATACACTTGTAGATTAAAATCGTAATTAGATACTTGTCTAAAAAATTATCTTCCTTTTTTTCTTTTTTTAATAATAATTTTTCATTTTAATAGTCGATTAATATCTGATAAAAATAAAATATTTAATTATATATTGGTAATAGTTAGGGAGATGGCTATGGTAAACATCGCGTGTGAGTATGACAGCTGAATTTCTTTTCAGAGATAGCCAAGACCAAAACATACTCACTTTCGTATCCTGGTTTTTTTGGCCGAGGGTTCTGGAAAAAGTTACAGGTCCACAAAGTTGGCCAATTTTTCGGAAAAAAAAAGTGAAAGTATGACAGCCCAGAATAGGCTAGATTTTAAGCTTAGATTAAGCCAAAAAATACTCACTTTAATTATGAGATTTTTCGGTATCTGGGTTCTGGACGAGTATGTCGGGCCATCAAAGTTCCGCCGTTTACCCGCGCTTTTTTTAAATTAGTTTGAAATAAAAAAATTTACAAAGTATAAGTAAGAAAGCCCGAAATAGCCTAGATTTTTAGATTAGGCCAAAATATACTCAGTTTATTTAAGAGATTTTTCGATATCTGGGTTCTGAACGAGTATGTCGGGCCATCTAAGTTCCGCCGTTTACCCGCGCTTTTTTAATTAGTTTGAAACTCGGTTTGAAATAAAAAAATTTACAAGGGATCAATTTTACAGTCAGAATCTTATGGTAGCGAGAAATATATATTTTTCCTCCGTAATATTAACGCTAAAATTAAGAGATTCTGACTATAAAATTGATCCCTTGTAAATTTTTTTATTTAAAACTAATTTAAAAATGCGCGGGTAAACGGCGGAACTTTGATGGCCCGACATACTCGTCCAGAACCCAGATACCGAAAAATCTCATAATTAAAGTGAGTATGTTTTGGCTTAATCTAAAAATCTAGCCTATTCCGGGCTGTCATACTTTCACTTTTTTTTTCCGAAAAATTGGCCAACTTTGTGGACCTGTAACTTTTTCCAGAACCCTCGGCCAAAAAAACCAGGATACGAAAGTGAGTATGTTTTGGTCTTAGCTATCTCTGAAAAGAAATTCAGCTGTCATACTCACACGCGATGTTTACCATAGCCATCTCCCTAACTATAAGTTAAATAATTGAATGGCTTGCATTTTTTAAAATTATTAATTGGTTATTTTAAGATAGTTATTAAAGTGCTTGATGACTTTTAATTAATGCTTGAATGTGATTGAAAGCAAAATAGTTTTGGGTTTTAGGAATGCTTGAAATTTATCAAAATTTTAGCAAAATATCGCAAAATATTACCTTTTTAGAATTGGTTCCTCATAGAGGAACCTTTGTGATAGATGAAATTTTGATTTTTGATTTTTTGGCATATAAGCACGTTTTGGGACCTCAGGAAGCTAAAAAACCGGTTTTTAAAAAAAGTATGTATGTGTGTGTGTGTGTGTGTGTGTGTGTGTGTGTGTGTGTGTGTGTATGTATGTAACCGGTGAAATTTCACAACCATTATGGAATTAAGACCTAATTTTTTTTTCAAAAATTTTTTCATCAAAAAATCTCAAACTACTTTTTTTTTTTTTTAATTTGGATGTAATACCTCATTTATTTCCACGAAAGTACCTATATTTTAAAGTACGATTTTTACTCGATATCTCGAATCTGATAACTAATTTTTTGAAAATTTTTTTCCCAAAATTTTTTTCATAAAAAAATACAAAAAGTACCAATTTTTTTTTTCTTTACGGACGCAGTACTTAATTTATTTCTGTGGAAGTACTAGTTTTAGAAATATCGTTTATAGCATTTTTTTGGATCTGATACTTAATTTTTTTTTAATTTTTTTCTCAAAATTTTTGTTGCCAAAAAATACAAAAAATGCCAAAATTTTTTTTTTTTTAGGACGTAATACTTAATTTTTTTCTATGAAAGTACGAATATCTGAAAATATTGTAACCGGTGATATTTCACAACCATTATGGAATTAAGACCTAATTTTTTTTTCCAAAATTTTTTCATCAAAAAATCTCAAACTATTTTTTTTTTTTTTTTTAATTTGGATGTAATACCTAATTTATTTCCATGAAAGTACTTATATTTGAAAGTACGATTTTTACTCGATATCTCGAATCTGATAACTAATTTTTTGAAAATTTTTTTCTCAAAATTTTTTTCACAAAAAAATACAAAAAAAACTTAATTTTTTTTTATTTTTGGATGTAGTACCTAATTGATTTCTATGAGAGTACTAGTTTTAGAAATATCGTTTATAGTAATTTTTTGGACCTGAAACTTAATTTTTTCCAAAATTTTTTTCTCAAAATTAAAAAATCAAAAAAATTAAAAAATCTGTAATATTTTTTTTTTTTTTTAGTGTAATACTTCCTTTAATTCCATGAAAGTACTAATATTTGAAAATTTTTCAATCGGTGGTATTTAACAACCATTATGGAATTAAGATCTAATTTTTTTTTCAAAAATTTTTTCATCAAGAGATTTCAAAATACTTTTTTTTTTTTTTAATTTAGGTGTAATATCTCATTTATTTCCATAAAAGTACTTATATTTGAAAGTATGGTTTTTACTCGATATCTCAAATCTGATAATTAATTTTTTGAAAATTTTTTTCCCAAAATTTTTTTCACAAAAAAATACAAAGAATACCAAATTTTTTTTTTGTTCGGACGTAGTACCTAATTAATTTCTATGAGAGTAATAGTTTTAGAAAACTTATTCATAGTAATTTTTTGGATCTGATACCGAATTTTTTCAAAATTTTTTTCTCAATATTAATAAAACATAAAAATTAAAAAATCTGTAATATTGTTTTTTTTTTAAGTGTAATACCTAGTTTATTGAAAATTTTTTTCTAAAAATTTGTTAAATAAAAATTATTAAATCACAGCAACATTTTTTTTCATATAAAATACGGCATTTAACTTTTTTTTTATGAAATACTGATATCTCAAATTATAATTTTTATTAGATAAAATAGACCATTATAAATATTTTGCTATTGTTAATGAGGAACCATAGTGCCAATCACTTGGCAGCGTTTTTTTTAGAATTTTCGGATTTTTCGTTAGAAAAATTTTTGATTCTATCTGTACCTTTAGAACTTTTTGCAAAATTTCTGGCTTTACCAGAAACTTGATCTAACCTCACCAGATCCGAAAAAAGTCCAAAATTTAGGGATGGGTACCTCGGATTTTAGCACCCCTGCCTTAAAGCTTTTTATTTAAACGTTTATTTGAATGTGTGTTTTGATGCTCTTTGAATGAAACTTTGCAAATTAGAATTAATTACTCAATCTATATTTTTTTAATAATTCTTTCAAGTAAACAGCTCTGATAGGTCATACCATGTTTTTTATTTAAGATTTTTCTATCTGGGCTTATCACTTAAATTATTATTCATAAATTAGCAGATAAAAAAATTTAAAGACAAAAAAAAAATTGATAACCCAAAAATATTTAAAATTCCCTTTTAATCTCAAAAATATTTTCTGAATGAATCAAGTCTCAGACGAAAGATTAATAATAGGTTAAAACTGCAATAAATTACTCATAAATATGAAAAAAAAAATTAAATAACCAAATAAAATTTACCCTGTACTTTACAAATTAATTAAATAATCATTTGACATTTAAATAATTACAAATAAAAATCAAATACATAATTTAAATTCAATTGAAACGATCAATAACAATTAATCAAGCACTCATAAAAAAAATATATCATTACTAAATATATAAATAAATAAAAATTATCATAAATATATATATTTATTTATAAATGTAAATAACAGGTGTAAAAGTAATATTTAATTTTTTTATCCACATTTTGAGCTTTCTGTTATAATACACGTTTCTTTTAATATCCTCTTTTTTTTTATTCCTTAAAATTCCACGTTTCTTTTTTTTTTTCATTAAAAATTTTTTTTTTTAATCTTTCAATTTTTTTATTTGCAAAACCACATAAGGAAGATGATCGAGAATAAAAAAATTTAAGAATGAAAAAAAAGAAACAAGTATTTTATAAGATAAGTTTTTAATAAAAAAAAAAAAATTTTTGTGTCTGGTGACGTCACAAATGCAACAGTATAAATAAGTTGCATATAACCAAAAATTATGTTAATACCATGCAAATTTAAACTCTCTATGGCACACGCTAATCTCTTTCTTTTTTTTCTATACGTCATAATATATTGGCATATATATATATAAGGTAATTGGCCGTGAGTACATTGACGTTTTTGCATTAAAATTTTTTTTTATTTTTCATTCATATATATTATTTAACTGCATAATAAAAATGTGTAACTGACCTATAGAAATAAAAATTTTTTTAAGGTATATATATTAATAGTATATTATTATCATATCATTACGAATATATTAATATTTATTAATATATTAGAGTAATTCATTTACATTCATTTATTTTATTTTTAAATACATTATTAAAAGTCTTTAAAATCAAATTTATTGTTGTGTATTTATTGAATTTTTTCGTATATGAATGATTCTTTAAGATTTTAGAGTATTTGATGCTTCGGAAATTTTATTTTGGGTCTTTTTTCGAATTCAGTATAAGTTGTAACTATGGCTAAGTTTATATGAAAGCCCAGGTCTTAGAGCCAAAAAGTTTTATTGAGATTTTATGTTTTGTATGAGCATAAGTAAATTAATTAATTTCATAGGTGATCCCTAAAGTACCTTCAATTTGACCCTCCTGTAAACTATAAATAGTACTTACCAGATTAATTTACCTGAATAATTGGTTTGTTACTAAGAATTAGTTTTATTCATAATAGTAGGTCAAGATATGTAAATATTTTAGCTTAAATTTTCCGGCTAGTTTTTATTTTTAAATTCATCATTGTTTTTTGACAGTTCTGGGATAAAATGTACTGCTTATGGTAGCTCCTGTAAATGTTCAGGACCTGTTTAGGATTTAGAAGTACAATTTTGAATTTTCCGAAAATTGGTTTTTAAGCATCAAAGAAATATAGCAACCTTAAATTTTTTTAACGTCCAGGTGAGATGTGAGAAATCATATTCTTTAATTTTTTAGAAAATCTTTTGGAAGGGGAACCACTTTCTGATACCCAAAAACCCAAAATCTTCTACTGCCCGCGCCTTTTCCAGGTTTTTAAGAGCTTATCTTGGCCTAGAGGTCTAATTCCAATGGGTTCCGTAAGTCTTTTGACAACTTTTAGGATACTATTTAGGCTAAGTTGAGTTTTAGGGTCTAAATCACTATGCTTATCCGAGATACTTTTAATAGTGTAAATTAAACAAAAAATATAACTAGGTTTGAGTTGCAGTTTTGGACGCGGCAAATTTTGTACACGAAAAAAAATGAACATTGGTTTTTTGAGCACAGCAAAATAAACATAAGAAAATTAAACACCCAAAAAAAATATTAATTTCTGAAACTAGTTTTTTAGACACGGTTTTTTAAACACGAAAAATAACATTTTTTTAAATTTTAATTGTAAAATTAAAAAAAAAATTTATTTTAATATTAAAAATTAAAAAATTTTTTTTTTTCGTGTTTAAAAAACCGTGTCTAAAAAACTAGTTCCAGAAATTAATATTTTTTTTGGGTGTTTAATTTTCTTATGTTTATTTTGCTGTGCTCAAAAAACCAATGTTCATTTTTTTTCGTGTACAAAATTTGCCGCGTCCAGTTTTGGCCACAACTCTAGCCACCTGCAAAAATTCAAAGTTTTTATTATGTATCAATTGTATTTTCTAAGTCCTAAGTAGCCCAAATTTTAAAAAGATTGATTAAAAAAATCCACAAAATCAAAACTCATTAAAATCCAGAATTCTCCCAGATTTTCTCCTATACATAAAAATTTATTATTTCACTTGCATTTTTATGATATCTTAATTTATAAAAAGAGAAAAAAATATAAACAAAAATATAATTATATATTAAAAATTATTCAGTTTTATTATAATATTAGAATATAATTTAAATACAAAATTATTATTTTTTTTTTTTATGAATGAAATTTTTTTTAACATAAATATAGATTAAAAAAAAAAAAATAAATTATAATAACAAAAGAGTTTAACTACTTAACTTTATTTTCGATTTCTGCGAATAAATTATTTATATGGGTTATTCCTCTTTTGACTTATTTTCATAAATAAGAATTAATATAAAAAAAAAGGTGATCAGTTATCACGTCAATTTTCATAAATGATTGACATTGTCAGAAATCTGTTGTAAGATTAAGTTAACCGTAAAAAAAATGTCTAAAAAGATGAAGGTAGAAGTTACGTAATAGAGTAAAGAATTTCTATTTAAAATTTTTTTTTTTTGACCAAGTCATTAATACTTTTTTTAATAGAATGTTACCTAGAAAAATTTTTAAATAATAAATTTTATAGCATGTTTTAAGATCATAAAAAATAGAAACGTTTGTTTCTTTTCATTCATTTGCTACTACTAATATAGTCAGAGTTTAATGTGTATTAGAGAGAAAGAAAAGTCATTGAGGAATTTTTATTATATATAATAAAATATTTAGTTATAACGTATTCTAGCTAATTAATTTAAATTTCTTAATTATTGGACCTTGATCTTGCAAGAATTTAATTGAAAGTTTTAACCTTGATCTATTAATTAATTTTTCCTTTTTTATGTGTAGGTATATTTTATTTAAATCTGTTTCGAAATATTTAGATATTTATTTAGGTATATTAGACTGGGCATTATTTTTATTAAATTTTTTTATATTTTGTTAAATTTAGCTAGGAATGATCCGAAAATGACGCCATACAAATATTTGGGTGGATGAAGGGGTACGTTTTTAGGCCATGGTATTAGTTGTATTTAAATTGATTCTCTCTACTCAAAAATTAAAATAAAGCATTTATTTTCTATTTTCAGGATATTGAATATTAGCCAAGATTTAAGAGCTATGTTATTTTCCATTAAAAGTTCAATAACCGAAAAAATCGATAAGTCCTAAAAATCCCAACTTATGAATCTTTTCTTAAAAATTGTACCAAAAATTATACATACTCTTATAGAGCCATTTTATTTTTCTAGATGAATGGTACTATATTTTCTTAATTATCATGAATAAGCAGTTTTTTAAAACAACTTCCAGGCTAATATATATAATATTTGTTTTAATTTAAATAAATTTTATAAAAGATCTAATATAAAGATATAATACCTGTATGTCAATAAAATTTTTTTCATTTTAATAAATCAATGTGATTTTTTTTGTTGATAAATATTTTTACTATTTTTAGAATAAATATTTTTGAAATTTTTAAGATCTCAAAACTAAAGAGACTGTAAAAAATAAACTTTGGAAATGTTACGAAATTTTTTATAAGTGAATTTTAAAATGAAGTTAAGCAAAATTTTTGAGCTAAATGAATTTTACAAAAATTTTAAACCATATTTTGAATTTTAGTGGTAATAGGATAAAAAAATTGAATCTGCAGCTGAAATTTCCAAATTTGGAATTTAGGTTAATGGCTTGATTAACGCGAAATTTTAGTAGCATATAAATTTTTAATTAATTTAAAGTACCAATTAAAATTGTTTGTTAAACACATAGAGCCAAATAGAAATTCTCAAATTTCATTGTTGTAACTTTAAAGTTGACAGCTTCCTGTTGTAATCTTATCTATAACCCTTTCAAAAAAAAATAAATTAATTTTCTAATTCTTAAATTATTTCATAAAACTTTCCAAAAAAAAAACAAGTTGTCTCAAAATTGAGATCATAATCTATCTAATATTATACGTTATAAATATCGTTAATAATTTTATATTTTCACACGTCACAATTTTTTTTTAAAGAAATCTATATATAAAAAGGGAGGTTATTTTGTGGTTATTCTTTGGAAAGGTTGATGGATGATGGGCGTTTAAATATATAACCTTATTTAAAATTTATCTTAACATAATCTGAGAGAAATATTCGTTGGTTGACTGCACCATACTGCATTGCGCTTTTTTTTTATTCAAAATATCGGTTATATATATTACATTGTTATATCGTGAAAGGTTGAGAAAAAAAATTTTTTGGTTTAGTAGGTCAAATTTTATAGAATAATTTTTGATTTTAAAGGTCATTGAAATTAGTAGAGTAAATTTGTAGTTTTTGGTACAAGAAGATTTTTATGATTATTGTATCTTAATAATATTTTGCCAAAATTTTAATCTTAGATGTACGATTTTATCTTTAAATATTCAAAATTAAACATCTTCATTCATAAAACTCATTAAAAATTTTTATGTCATTTCGTTTAAAAATTAAATTCTTTACAAAGAAAAGTAATTACAAACTGACCAATAACATTAATGTCCTATCCCATAAAAAACTAAAAACTTTCTAAAATCCAACAATAAAAATCATCAGGTGACATCTGTTGAAGCAACAGGTAAGATAAAAAAAAAAAAAATAAAGTAATAATAATAAAAATCAATAAAATAATCGGTAAAGTCAAAGATCTTTATTTGTCTAGAAATTCTTTAAAAATTCAAGGTACACACATAAACTTTTCAAAATTATTGACGTAACCTAAGCAGCTGTGTTCTACATGTTACCAAACGAAAAATCTCAAGGGGTAACTTAATAAAAAGAGAATCAAAATTTATTTCATCTAATCTCTAAAAATTTTTGCATCACCTGGTATTAAATTCACCTTTTAACCAAAGGTATTGCAGATTTCTGTAATGAAAAATCAAATGAAAGTATGCAAAAAAAAAATAAAGATCGTGAGATCTTGCAATTTTTTTAGTGTGTAAGTACAGTAAAAAAAAAAGTTGATCGTCTTCTTCATTTCTACATGGCGCTCGAAGGCGTCACGAATTGGCAATTTTCGATAGGGGAAACGATTGTTTTATATATATTTCTCATTCGCGACTCATTGGCCCCTGGGCTTTCTGTCTTTTTCTCGATTTCTATATATGTTTATAAAATATATTTTCTTCACATATAAAAGAAAGAAAAAAAAAAAATTATATGTACATGTACACACATATTATATTATATTAAAGTATATACTGAAAAAAGGTCGGACAGGTTTTTGCTACCCGTTAGCCACTATTACTTTTGTAGAAAAAGAAAGAATCATATATGAAGACTACTAGTGGCGTCGGCAGCCTGCTGATGAAGAATAAAAAAAAAGCGAGCACACACTTTCGGGCTTTTTAGATTTTTTCTTCTGATTATTATATACGATGCTACTTTTTCAAAAGTTAGGACGTTTTTGAACCAAGTAGGTCGCGACCGGTTCGTTTTAGATCTTGTGGTTTTGTTATATATGTGTGTATATTACTATATTTTTTAAAGAACCGACAATAAAAAAAAGAAAAATACGTCTTTTTTTTTTTATTTCGTGCGGTAGATTGTTTTCCAAAATTGATGATAACGAAAAGATTCCTGGGGCTAAAAGTCACTTTTAAAGCTCTTCCATGTGAAACGTGTCAGAGAGTTTATACTTTAAGTAACTTGGTTATTTTCTTTAAATTATTTAACTAAATTATAGATCTATTTGTTAATTTACTGATCATTTTAAATAATTTAGCTGAAAAAAAACAGTAATTTTATGTGAAAATAACAGAAAAAACAATGTTTGCTATCTCAAGATGCTACTTTATACAATAATTGTATCTTATTTACTGATAATTTAAAATCGATATTATTTTAACAATTTTGTTCAGTTACGGCGAATATACTTTTTAAATCAAACAACATGAAACGGTTATTTTTTGTTATTAAATGAGCAGATGTATTTTTACAAAAATGAGATACCAGTTTTGTTAATTTCCTAGTAATTCAATTTTTGCTTGGTTATAGAGTAAAAGTATATACATTTCTTCTGGGCTCGAAAAAACAATTTTTAATGGTTATTAGAACAAAAATGTTTATTGATTAGTATGGGAATTAACTACAGTAGTTTTAAATGTACGTTATTTGTTTCAAATATGAATAAATTTATAGTAAACGGTTTAGAAAATGACTTTTCGTTTTTTGATTCTCAGGTAATTTTGCACTCGAAATTGACAATGGGACATACATAAGTAATTGCTAATATTAAAAAAATTTAACTACAGTGACTCACAGGATTGACCTTAAATAACTTATGTTTGTTTCTAAACTTATCAATATTTAATGCAGCTGATAATTTGTTCTGTTTTATAAAAAAAAAAGATATGTGAGTAGGAGAGTTCGTTAACACTGGGATTTAAAAAAAGCGTTGTAAAAGATGCACAATATTGTATATTTGATCATAAAATTTAACACAGGAGTAGATGTTTATATTCACCATTCAGGTGAAAATATCTACATGCGTGCATAAAAAATTTCACCAATTTTTATCCAAACTTACTACAACTGTAATGGATACAAGCTTAAGATTTTTAACATGGAACATGTTTATAGGCAGAGAGGCTATTTCAAGCATGAAATTTGGGGGGGGGGAAGGTCCTAATAGACTTAGAATAATTCTGATTTGATATCATCCAAAAAGTTGTCAAAAAACTCATAGAAGAATCTCGTTGGGATTAGACCTCTAGACCCCCAAAAACCTAAAAATACCCAAAAAAATAAGGTTTTTTAGGCCTAATTTAATTTCTCCGACTCATGAATAAATAATACACTGCATATAAGCTGAAAAATTTAACATATCTTCATTTTTTAAGAAAAAATTGTTTTTAGGCCTTTGGCACCCCTTGAATACCCAGAAATATAATTTTGAATTTTCCGAAAATCGGGTTTTTAAGCATAAAAAAAAATATACCATCTTTAATTTTTCTTATTGGTGGAATATTTTTTAATTTTTTAGAAAATCTTCTGAAGGAGCAAACACTTTAATATTAGGTTTTATTTTAAACATTTTATCATTTTACAAAAATATAAAGAAATAGTTATTAAACTGATTTTAATCAACAGCCGTTAATCTGCAAACATATTACACCGGTTATCATGTATTTAAGAGGCAAAAATATACGCAAAGCGTGGATAAACCACGATAGAAGATTTTGAATGTCCCAGTACTACTATCGATCAAAAAAAGATGTGGACCTCTCGTATTTTTGAAATATTTTCCAGAAAAATGGTCCCAGAATGTTCGGGTAAAAAAAAATCTGTTGAAAAATTATCCTTCGATCTGTGTAAAAAAATTTATGATTGTCACTTTATTAGGAGGGGAGGGACAGCAATAAATGCATAAAAAAAGTAAGAAAAAAAAATTTTTATTTTTTATGCCGTTTTTAAACGTTTAATTGATGCATTAAAAATTATTTTAAATTAAACAAATTTTAACTGCAGGTTCTTTAACCCTTTAACTTCAGGGGAGCGTTGGAATTTTCAAAAAATATTAACAAATAAATTGTTTATAACAATTTAAGCTAAAATCGCTTCTGCTTATCGTAGAAACGTAATTCTTTTTTTAAATGACAGGTAATCATGCCTGGATTACAATTTTAGAATTTGGTCAACGTCAGAATATTGGTTTGATAACAGTATCCAAAAAACGAGTGAATTTTTATGAATAGAATGTTAATAAATAAGCCCCATTGTTCATTAATAAACTGATGAATAAAAAAGTTTATGACCTAAACACCTGCCAATATCTTTATATTTTTTAAAGAAACAAGGTAAGCGTAGGCATTATTGAATACATATTATGATCAAGACAAACGCATTTTTAATATAAATTAAGACCTTAATTTGCAAGAAAACTCTGAAAAGGGCATATATGCCTTAAATCTTGCTTAAATAGAAGTTTTCCCTCGGTTTTTCCTGTCGATGTTGCAGGTTCCATATCTGTTACGCTTACCTTAATTCGTAAAAAAATTCAAGGATATCTACGGGTGCTTAGACCATAAATTTTTTTATTCATCAGGTTATTAATGAACAATGGGGCTTATTTATTAGCATTCTATTAATAAAAATTCACTCGTTCTTTGGATACTGTTATCAAACCAATATTCTGACGTTGACCAAATTCTAAAATTGTAATCCAGGCATAATTACCTGTCATTTAAAAAAAGAATTACGTTTCTACGATAAACAGAAGTTATTTTAGCTTAAATTGTTATAAACAAATTAATTGTTAATATTTTTTGAAAATTCAAACGCTCCCCTGAACTTAAAGAGTTAAAGAACCTGCAGTTAAAATTTGGTTCATTTAAAATAATTTTTAAGGCACTAATTAAACGTTTAAAAACGATCTAAAAAATAAAATTCTATTTTTCTTACTTTTTTGATGCATTTATTGCTGTCCCTCCCCTCCTAATAAAGTTACAATCATAAAATTTTCTACAGAGATCGAAGGATAATTTTTCAACAGATTTTTTTTTTAACCGAACATTCTGGGACCATTTTTCTGAAAAATATTTCAAAAATACGAGAGGTCCACATCTTTTTTTGATCGATAGTAGATAATGAGAAAAATTTAATAAGGAAAGCTGCTTGTTATTGACAAAACTAAAATCTGTGAAAATTCAACATAACCATAGACTCTTTGTTTTAAGAAAAAAGTGCTAATTTATATTTATTTATTTATTTATCAAAGAATATTTTATTTTTTCTTTAAAAAACAATGATTTAAAAGAATAAAATAAAAAACCCATAAATCTCAGTGCTTAATTACTATTTAAACAAACTTTTAAGCTATTAATTTTAAGCTAAATACATAAAAAATGTCTTTTTAATAAATAACATTTATTAAAACGGTATATTTTATACCAGAAACATAAAAAAAAAGGACCAAATATATATAAATAAATAAAAACAACTTGTTTTTCATGATTAAAAAATGATACAGTTTCTTATCAAAAAATTATACTATTAGTTTTCCATACGTATAATATAAGACTATCCGCGAAAGAAGATTTATAAAACCCTTTGAAATAAAATAAAAAAAAGTGTAGTAAAATATAAGTCACGCGAACATATTATAAATGTACACACAAAGTCTAAAATCGTGTTTTGCACAATAAATATTGTATATATGAATCTTTTTTATTTTTTTTTGCTAAAGTAGTATATTATATACATATTTGTTAACAGATATGTTGTGTATAATATTAATGACGTCAATAATATGTTTGTACTACTTATACATTTAGTATTTATGTACAGAAAAACTGTCATCTTTTTTCAAAAAGAAATTTCTTTTTTTTGTTATTATTTATGTTTAAACAAAATTTTATTTATGATATTATAAGATAAATAAAGTACGTGTATAACCAGTTGCTTTTTCAGTATTTTTTTATTGTGTGATCATGTGCTTATTTGTATTTAATATATAATATATGAGTGCTTTCACCCCAACTGGGCCCAAATTGAATTAAAGTGTCGCGAAAATTGGTCTAAACTATTTTTTTCGAAAATAAAATTAAAAATAATACTTCAGTCAATATGCGGGGGGGGGGGTGGTATTCTTTCCGCCCACCATCAGATTTGGTATACCATAGGTTTTTTTGGTCACTGATCAAGAATTTTGAGGAGTTTGCTATGAAAAGTTAATATTTCACCCCTTAATTAGCAAAAAATACCTCTAAAAAAGGGGTTTTTTCGCTATTTTTGAACTTTAATCGAATCTGAACACTCAAAGAGCAAAAATAGCAAAAACAACTTTTTAGGGGTAATTTTGCTAATTTAAGGGTGAGAAATTAATTTTTCATAAAAAATTACCCGAAATTCGTGATAGCGACCTAAAAAACTCATATAAACCGAATCTTAATACTGACTGTGCGAAAATAGCAAAAATATCCCTTTTTTAGGGGTATTTTTTGCTAATTAAGGGGTGAAATATCAACTGTTCATATAAAACACCTTGAAATTTTTGATCAGCGACAAAAAAAAACCCTTATAAATCAATTCATAAATAATAAATCAACAGCCAAAAATTGGAATACATAAAAAATATCCCTTTTTAGGAGTAGGTTTTGCAAATTTAAGAAATTTCCGCACATTTTTCATAGAAAAGACCCCGATTTTCGTGATCAGCGACCCAGAAAACCTATAGTAGACTAAATCTAGTGGTGAGCAGAAAGAAAACTACCCTCCCCCGTATATTGACTAGAATATAAGTACTCACAGTCATTTTTGTGTTTAGGTCTACTTTGGTGATTTGAATCAAAACATTCTTATTTCTGCTGCTTGAATTTAATGAATCTCGTAATGTACTTTCTTTATACAGTACTAATGAAAAAATTGAAAACAAGGCCAAAGGAATCATTATTGGTTGGGCAATAGTGGCGTTGAAAATTCTAAAAAAGCAATATTGAAACCTGTTTTTAAAAACATATTTCAAGGTCAAATTTTTACAGTTATGGATAAATCGACATGTCCAAATTATTATAAAATATTTAGTGATAAACAGATTTGTGCAAAAAAGACATTTGAAGGAAAAGAAAGCAACACTGGTTCTGGAGATTCTGGAGGAGCATTGGCAATTGAAAAAAAAGGTGTTGAAATCCGTGCTGGCGTTGTTTTTTATGGGTCTAAATTGAGAAAAAAAATTGAAAAAAGTTCTTCAACAGTTTTTACAAAAGTTTCACATTATTATGAAACATCATGGATACAAAAAATTTTTAGTAAAAAATGTATCAATAACTAAAATATTTTTAAAAAACAATTTTTATTAGCTTCTGATTTAAAATTTATTAAAAAAATTATTTTTTTCTAAATTAAATTACATAACATTTTATTGATTCTAATCATTTTACTTTATTTTTTATAATTCATCTTTTTCAAAAAATTCAAAGAATTATAAAAAAATAAAATTTATATAATGCTAATATATTTGATACTTATCAATAACATGAATTATATTTACCTGAAAAAAAAAAATAGAAACTATAAAATTAATTATTGAAAACAAGAATTTAAAAAATAAAAATCATTATAACGATGAATCAAAAAAAAAATTTATACAAATCAATACCGGAAGGAGTAAAATATATTTATAAGTAATTTTTTTTTTTTGATAATAAAAATAAGAATAAAAAAAAAAGATGAAGAAACATGATTGATTATATACCGGTTAGAGTTTATCTTTTTAACATAAATAAAATTTTTTTTTTTAAGTTTTATTGATTTAAAAAAATTATGGTTGTAATATAAACTACTTATCATTAAAAGCAATATAAAATGATATGACTATTTTGTAACATTAATTAATTCATATTATTTCTTCGTTTTTTTATTTTATTGATATCATAATTTTTATTGCAATTTTATGTTCATGAAGATTTATTTTTAAGGATGGGGTTTTTAGAAGAATTCTTAAATTTTTGGGTTTTAAAAGCATGGTAGTTTGAAGCTAAATAATACCTAAACTATTCCAAAAAATTATTCCAATTAAGTCTATTCCTCCACCTCAAAAAATGTTAATTTGTAACCCCCGTCCCCCTTTTACAAACATCCATTTTCGACCCCCTCCAAGTAAAATATCAGTTTTTGTTCACCTCCTGAGGTCTCAAAACGTGCTTATATGCCAAAAAATTAGAAATCAAAAATTCATCTAAAACAATTGTTCCTCTATGAGGAACCAAAATAATAAGTTAGATATAAATCAATGCGAAAAAAAAATACCCTGCCAACTAGCTGGCACTAAGGTTCCTCAAACAATGAGCTTAATACTTCAATATTCCACAGATATCACCGATTACAAGCATGCAATCATGCATACATTTCTATTAACTTTTAAAAGTTTTTTTTATTGATCAAAAATTTTTGAGCAAATTTTCAAAAAATTAACTATCAGATTCGAGATATCGAGTAAAAATCATATTTTCAAATATAAGTACTTTCATGGAATTAAATGAAGTATTACACCCAAAAAAAAATATTGCAGTTTTTAAAATTTTTTTGTTTTTTTAATTTTGAGAAAAAAATTTTGAAAAAATTCCGTATCAGATCCGAAAAAATTACTATAAACCAGCTTTCTAAAACTAGTATTCTCATAGAAATAAATTAGGTACTACGTCCAAAAAGAAAAAAAAATTTGGTGTTTTTAGTATTTTTTTATGACGAGATTTTTGGGAAAATAATTTTCAAAAAATTAAGTATCAGATTCGAGATATCGAGTAAAAATCATACTTTCGAATATAAGTAATTTCATGGAAATAAATGAGGTATTACATCCAAATTAAAAAAAAAAAAAAAATACCTCGAGATTTTTTGGTAAAAAAATTTTTGAAAAAAAAATTAGGTCTTAATTCCATAATGTTTGTGAAATAAACTAAAACCCATATCACCGATTACATACATACACACACACACATACATACATACACTCACACACACACACACACACACAGACTTTTTTTTAAAACCGGTTTTTTAGATTCCTGAGGTCTCAAAACGTGCTTATATGCCAAAAAATCAAAAACCAAAATTTGACCCATCACAATGGTTCCTCATTGAGGAACCAAAATTCAAACTGTTTAAAATAAAAATTTAAGATACAATTTTTTTTTAGTTCGTTATCTTTCTAGTTTTTACTTTTATTTCATAAAAAAAAAAAAAAAAAATAAAAAAAAAATGATAAGTCAGATATAAAGCAACGTGTTAAAAAAACACGTATGCTAGTTCTTAAAAGTGAATATATTGTTCTTAAATTGTTGAATAAGAACCAGAATAAATAATATTAAAATTTTTGAAACTCAAGATTGCCTTATTGCAATGTTAATTTTCATTTTAATTAATTTCTTAATAGGAATAATTGAATGTACATCAAGAACAAAAAGAATTATTAATGGCGAAGTTACAACGATAGAAAAGCATGCATATCATGTATTAGTTACATCATTTGAAGTTAAAGAAAACAAATATTGGTCTTTGTTTGAGGAAGATGAATCTTATGAATGTGGAGGCTCAATTATATCCGAAAATTTTGTTCTCACAGCTGCTCATTGTGTTAAAGATAGAGAAGTCAAAAAAATTTACAGTGGTCATAGTAATTATAAGAAACTTCAATCGCATAAAGTAGTAAAAATAATTATACATCCAAATTATTCTAAGAATTATGTCGATAATGAGACATTAAAGAAAATCTACTTGGTGAATGATATTGCTTTGTTAAAAGTTGAAAAAACTTTTAAAATAAATGATCAACGGCAAATAATTCAATTATTTAATCCTGGTGAAAAAATTGAAAAGAATGTCACAGGAAAAGTTGTTGGCTGGGGTATAACTGGAGTTAAAAATCTAAATGAAAAAAACTTTGAACCTGTTTTTAAAAAAACATTGCAAGCTGTTACATTAAAAGCTATTAATAAATTGGAATGTCAACAATATTTTAATGTTAGCGATAAACAATTTTGTGCAATTAATATGCTTAGTTTCAAATTAAGTGGAACTGCACCTGGAGATTCTGGAGGAGCATTAGTGATACGAGGAAAAGTCGCTGGTATTGTTAGTTTTGGAGGTACTTTAGAAAATGTGCTACATAAGGATTATCCAACAGTTTTTACAGAAGTTTCTCAGTATCGTCAATGGATCGATGAAAATATTAGTAAATAGTCATTCAAAAATCAGCAAAATCTTAAAATGAATCTTAAAACAAAAGAATATTGTAAATAATAAGTAGATAATAAGATAATACTTAGATAATAAGTAAAAAACTTATTACCGTTTTATGTAATCACAACCTAAATACATGGAACATGTTTACTATAACTGAGGACTAGGTATATTGCATAAATGTTATGCAATCTTACAGTTCACTATTTTTATAATTTCTAATGATCAACTTGACCAGATGTCAAGATCTTAACCCAAATTCAATTCAAAATATTCTGAATTTGAATTATTTCAAATCCCTAACCCTGGATTATTTTAAGTCCCTAAAATTTAATTATTTTAAGTCCCTAAATCGAAATTATTTTAAGTCCCATTTAATCCCCCCTTAAATAATAAAAATTTAAGTCCACCCCTGAATCAGATACAATTGAAAATGTGTCCGATTTAGGGAAGTCTCAAAAGTGACTTAGAATAATTTCTATTTAGGGACTTAAATTAATACAAGATTAGGGCCTCAGAAAGTTTTCTAATTAGAAACTTAGAAAAATACGGGTTTAGGGAATCAGAATAATTTGGGCTTAGAATGTTAACATTTAGTAAGGTTATAATTACAAATTATAAAATTAAAAAATTGTATTGTAATGTTGCGTAGCGTTTATGTATTAAACGTAAACTGTATGTTAACATGTTCCATGCATTTAGGTTGGATTTACACAGACCGGTTATAAGTTTTTTTATAAGATAGCATGGGCCAAGTTGCCTTTTAAAAGCTTTAATTTATATTACCTAATTATTATAAGTCCTTGAAACGAAATTATAATAAGCCCTTAAATCAAAATCATTTTAAATCCATTTGATGCCCCCGCCCCTAAAAACGTCAATTTGTAACCCCCTACTTCCACTAAAATTCCAGTTTTTGATACCCCCATCCCCTGAATTTGGAGCATTTTTAAAATTCATTTCTCTAGGAATATATCCAATGTTAAAATATGTCGAATTTTTTGTAGATCGTGCCACTTTCCTCAGCAAGTTTTCTAGATCCACTGCTATAGAAAAACTAATGTATATGGACTTTTGACTATAACTATGAATATTTATTTACGATTGCATAAAATTTTGCCGAATACAACTACACAAGTCAGAAAACAGTTTCTTCTTTGTTAAACCTTATTTTGTACAACCATAATTTTTTCAAAAATAAAACATTTTCTTAATAGTTTGATCCAATAAAAATTTTATATAAAAATCAAATATCAACCTACACTCACAACCACTATGAAAGTCTATAGTTACCGTGCTCATAACCAAATATTTATTTTGCAAATTCAAGCAATCTCAAAATAAATCTTCACACATAATAAATTACATATTAATTATAAAAATGACAAATTATCCAGCAAAAATATTTCTTTTTTTTATTAACTTTAAAAGAATGTTAAATTTTGACTAATTGGTTGTAATTCCATTAAAAAAAAAGTATTTATGAATGTAACGCTTTTGCTAGAACAAATAAATTTAACACTCAAAAAATACAAATGAGCTTCATTATTTTTCTTTCATATATAATAACATAAAGTGTAAAAATGGGCCCTTGTTAAAAAAAGAAGACTTAACGCCATATATAACAAAGTGTTGTTGTAAACCATCCTTCTCATATATATGACTCTTTTTTTATCTTTCTTTTTTTTTAATATAGGAATGCTATGCGTTAAAATACCATCGCGCCCGTCACTGAGAATTTCTTTCTGCATATAAAAAAAAAAATTGTACAAACGATTGGCTTTTCTATATGTACTCATATTTATTTTTTTTATTTAAAGCCTTAAGGCTTGGCATCACCTGTCTCCCCCTTTTCATAAGAACCTCTTTTAATATAGACTTTTTTTTTTAGGTTATAATATTTTTATAATATACAAATTTCATTTTTTTTGCCCTCCTGCCAAGATGAAGAGGCCAAAAAACACTTTACATGGATTATGAAGTCTCTTAAAATTTTTTTTTCGATTATTAGATACTGAAAACCGATTAAGAAAGATAGAAAGCTAATTTTATTATCTTTTTTGATTAGGTAACAAGACGTATATATAACCAATTTTTTTTGAGTTATAAGAAGCTCAAAAAAGAGATTTATTGATATAATTGTAAAAAAAGAGGCTATAAATATTGGAATGACTATGCAAAAAAAAAAATATTGCTAAAAAAAAGGTTCTTTTTAAAATACACAACAATAGAAAGGATAGGTCAATTTTAAAAATAAAGATTGACAAGCCTTTTCATTAAATTTAGAGTAGTAGCATATTTACGTATCGAAAAAAAATACCTAATTTTTTGTAGTTTATAAAACCTATTATTATAATAAAAAATATATTTTTTAGCTACTGTTAAAAATTACGCTATACCTATATTTTTTTTTCTAATAATTTATACAATTCAGTAGCATAGTCGAATATTATTAGCATAATTTATTATTTATTAAGTTTAATTGAATTATACTATATTTAAGTGAATTTTTTTAAATTATAATTTTATTTAAATTAATTTTATATATATTGATATATCATAGTAATATTAAATGAATTTTCACATTTGAATAAATGAAGTGTAAGTATTGTATTAAGTAAAAATTAGATTAACTTTTAATTTTAAAAATTTTAATTGACTATAATTTTACCGGATAGTTTTGATATTTATCATAGTTTTGGTAAGATTTGGTAAGAATTAATAGGGATATTAAATTTATTATAAATTTTGGAAATTTTGCTTATTAAATGAATACGAGGAAATTCTGTTGTTTTTTAAAGGACTGATTTATTTAAGAAAAATATTTTATAAGACTGTTAACTACTACTACTATAATCAACCGATGTAATTATTAAGCATTTTTTAAAATTAATTATCTGACAAAACATGATTTCAAATTATAGTCCTGCTGCCTAATAAGAACGAAAAGTGCTTATTATTAATATTTTTTGGTCACCTGAAACTGAATTCAGGGTCCATTTTCACCTTAGGTGAGGCAGATTAATTGGAGGTATATTATATTCTTTGATATTATATATATGCATATAATACAATATCGTTCAGTTTAACGTATTAATTTTTTCTCACAAATGAAATGGATTTTCAAAAGTATATAAACATCGGCGTTGATTATGCAAATAAATTTATTTCTGCAATTTGTTTTATCTATCATTTATTATGACTACTATGAATTATTGGTTCAAATAGTATTAAAATACATTTTAGTAAATTATTATTTTTGGTTGACTAGCTCTTCTTGCAAAGTTTTCCAGTAAATTCATTTACCATGCTTTATTTTATGCCTATATACTTTTTTGAATATGATTTATTCACTAACTTTTTCATTAAACCTTTTTGTAGTAAAAAATTAATCAAGACTCCATTCATAGTATAAAAAACTATATTAGGTATACCGATAATCCGTACTGAAACTTAAAACGAAATTCCTATTTTATAAAAAAAAATGTAACTCCTAAATTTTCGGTGCATATAAAAAAAAAACTTCATATTAAATTACTTACATAAAAAAGAAATATTGTATGACACTTATTTTTTTGGCAATTTTGAATTTCTTCAAAGATTCAGCACATTATATCTTTTTTAAAAATTATAACGTTATTTATAAAAAGTACGCGTGTCATTCCAGTAAATTCTCTTTCACATTCATTATATGTGTTAAATACTTTTATCCACAGAAGCTTTTTATTTTATTATAAAAAAAGGTGCGTGTATTGAGGTATTGAGACACTGGAGCAAAAAAATAAACAGTAAATATATAAAAAAAATTCCGCGCAAGTTTTGTGGTTTTTGTGGTCTTGATATATTTTTTTATTTTTCTTATATTGCAGGACATCGTTAGTGTATTTATATCTTATTATTTTCCTTTTTTTTTTTTGAAGATATTTTTTATACATGTGCAAGTTGCACCTTGCGTATATTTTAATACTCGATCAGCTGCAGAACTTGAATGAACGAGAACGTATAATATTAAACAAGCTAGTTGCTTAATCATTGAATTTGAATGATTATATTTTAATTATTTATAAAAAAAGCATACTTTTTTTTTGATCTTCCAATGATTTATTAATTTAAACTTCTTTTTTTGTATCTGGTAGCTAAATTTTTTTTAGGTCTAGTTTTTAGAAAACGGAAGCAGCGAAATTATGATTAATTGGTTTTAAAAGGTACAACTTCTTCAAATTATTATAATGCGAATTTTGGGTCTGTTAAAAATCAATAATATTTTAATTTCAAGTAGGAATGCTCTAGGATTTTTTTGCAGTTAATAAAAAAAAATGTATTCGCTAATGAATTAATTTATTATTGATTGATTTGTCTTGATTATTGATTTAGAATAGGTGAGTAAGCAAAGTAAATTCACATACATCATTAATCCATTGATTTTGGTATATTATTTGCATGAAGAAGCGTAAACAATTTTAATTGGTGTATACGCAGATAAATTTGATAAAAATTTAAAACTTAAGCGTTAAATTTAAAAATTATTTAGAGACTTGCGTGACTAATTTTATGTTTGCTTTATTTTTCAAGGAATTTCACCTGTCTTAAAATTTTCAACCTTGATAGATATAAAATAACTGTCAATTTTGTAGGGAGTTTTATGTTTTGCGGAAAGGTGTTGAACTTGTTTTTGTGTACTCAATAATTAGCTAATAAAATGAAAACGCTATGACCATGAAACATGGCAATAGAAAGAAGTGCCCCAAACTGGACGCAAATCAGAAGAAGGAGGGTTAATTGTCATTGCCAAGGCATATGTATGGTATTTTGTGACCAGTAAATGCATTTGTACAAAATAATTTACATTAGCACGAGAATGAATAATTTAGCGTACCTATGATTTTTTTAGAAATCTTTTCAACTAATTAAATTAAATTTTTTTATTATAAACTTTAAAGCTCTTTAAATGTTAAATACACTGATAAAAAAAATCTGTACAAGTAGCGGAATTCCACTTGTGGCTAGCAGAATATGTTTATAGCGAAGGGTACCCTGGGAATCCGAAAATCAAGGAAGGGGGGTTAAATGTGTCCCATTTAAGGAGGGGGGGGGTCAAATTGGAATGGTCAAATGTTTTAGAACTGTATTACGACGATAGTAAAATGGTTGTTTTTATCAATTTTTTATATTTCTTTTTATTTTTCTAACTCATTGTCCTTGGTATTTTATGAAAATGTTATTTTATGACTAGCAAACGATTATTGGGGCAATTTTTTCATTTGGTGTGAGCTCAAAATATATCAAATACCTTTTAATATAGGAGAGTGCTTCGTGTAAAAAATAAAATTCAGCGGCTTTGAAATAAGTTCACAAAATTTATTAGGAGTATTTATTTGTTCGAAACCAAAGCCCTTTCAATCACTAGGTAAATTATGATAATTATCTAAAATTTAAAAAATTTTGCTTCTTTGCCACTTAGTAAAATAGGCTTATTTTTTTGAAGTTACAAATATTTGCGCAAGATTTACGTATTGCAATAACTTAAACCGAATGCTAGCATATTATCAAAAATATGTACAAAAAAATAAAAAATTATATTCTCAAATATTTTAAAGAAAGTAATAATTTTTAAACAAAACTGTGCCGAAACTAAAGAAAACCAAAAAAAATAACAAAAAAAAGGATTTATTTAAAGTTATTTTTCTTGCATTTATGTTAACTTGTATTGGCCCCATAGATATGTGACATACGAATTAAGAGAAGTGCCGACGCATTGTTCTTTAAAAAAAATTTAACTCTTCTAAAATAAAGCAAAAAAAAAAAGGAATAATAAAATTTAACTCTCTTACACTTATTGTGCGTACACTATAACGTCAGAAACTTTAAACAATTTATATTTACAATATAAAGGTGCATTCATGTAGTAAAAGGATGAAATTCCATTGATACTACTACTTTTATATGCTCTTATTTTTTCTTTTTTTTGTCGAGGGGGTGTTTTCAAAGCCGATTGAATAACGTTTTTTTTTTGTTTTTTTGTATTTCTTTTGTAGATTTTTTTTTTGCTAATCTTTTTTTTTTGGTATATTTATTTTAGTTGACAGTTTTCTTTATAAAATATATTTTTGAATAGGTAGATAAAAAATTGGAATTTTGAAGTTGATATATTAGTTAAGCCAATTTTTAATTAGAGCGTTTTATTTTTTTGTGCAAAAAAAAAAATTTTATTTAA
This sequence comes from Anagrus nilaparvatae, assembly GCA_022575985.1. Lineage (NCBI taxonomy): Eukaryota > Metazoa > Arthropoda > Insecta > Hymenoptera > Mymaridae > Anagrus > Anagrus nilaparvatae. The sequence continues at coordinate 5,538,269 of JAKSXM010000238.1, read as the reverse complement.
AAAACCAATAAATATTCGTCGATCTAAATAAATAAAAGTCATTTCAATAGACTCCAGGTGCCAACTGTCTTAAAATTTCGTTAATTTAAGACCTAAAACCTAAAAATTTAAATATTTTAATTTTAATTTAAAATCATGACTTTAATTAAAATAAATCTACTAAAAAAAGCAATTAAATAAAATTAAATAAATGATTTAATATTAATTAAATAAAATGTAGAAAAACTTGATAATAAAATTAAATACACCAACTACTATATATATAACTTAATCTACGACTTATAAATTTTTCTCGCTTGATCAGCATCAATAATCATTTTAGCAAAAAATTCAACGAAGCATTAAAAATATTTTCCTGACGCTCTCCCAAGCTTATTTTATCTTTAAATGTTGTATGCGAAGAAATTTTTCGCAATAAATATATATATATATGCAAACACATAGGAAAAAAAAAATAAAATTAGTTAAATACGACGTATAAAGTTTGTAAAGTGTCTTTAACTTGGCATTTAGCCGAGAAAAAGAATCTAAAAAGGTGTTGTAATGTCACATCTTCCTCAAGGTTCAATATTTATAATACAGGACTTGTTTTAAAAAGTTTTGTCCATATAACATAAAGGCGTCCCGTAGGCGTTTAGTATAGTTGCGAGCGTTAAAAACACATTCCAGCTTAGAGGTTATGTGCGTTACGAAATAGCAATTTTTACAACGAGTATACTTTGTGTTAATGTATGTATGTGTCTTTAATATATTTATATTTTTCTATAATTTTTTCTATAGATAATATTTTATTTATACAAGAGAAGTACTTGTACTCGTTAGCCGCGATTCGCACGTCCTTGATTCAAGTTCATATACGCTGATCCCGTTTCTGTCACATATCAAAACGTCGAGTATTGATAAAACCTTTTTATTACATGTTTTTTTCTAATAATAATAATAATTCTTAGTTAAATGATTAACTAAGAAAATTATTATTTATTAAATTTATATATAAATTGTTATCAAGAATTTATGATTATGTGTCAGCGTTTTTTTTATGTTATTAATAAATACTTATTTTATTATTTCATTCAGGGGTAATTTCATTACAATTATGTAATTAATTTTATAAAATAATATTTATATGCGTTTTTATTACATTGTGGTTGGTAATGAATTTTATTAAAAATTACATATTTGTAGATTATCAGTAATTTAATTGTAGTTAAGATTAATAAAAGATTTTTAACACGGTTTTTTATTTGGGCTCTGGTAAAAAGTAAATTAAGATAAAACGACTGTGATACTGGGGTTTGTTTCGACTACTTTACGAAGAAAAAAATTCTGGTTTTGAATGCCTAATAAAATGAATTTGAGTACTTTACTTTACATCCATAACGAGAGTAAAAAGCTTGATATAAAGTTTCTAGCGTTATAGATTGAAAAATTGGATTTAAAAAATCTGTAAAATTTCAACAGCAATATTTACGTAAAATTTTTGAAGGGGGCCAATGGCAAATTCGCTTTTTTGGACCTATACTACAAGTTTTAGCTACCATTAACGTTATCTATAGAAGTAAATCTGGATTTTTAAAGCTTTTTTAGTATTTTGTGTTCAATAATTGAGGTTATGTACTTTTTTTATGAGGATGCTTAAAAATCAGGTACATCATCGAATATTGATATCAATTTTCAAACTGAACAGTACGAAAACAGCATCAAGAATACAAGCTTTTACCACAATACTTAGCAATAAAATTACATCTACACCAATAACAAACTGAAGAATATTTTCAGTAAATAATTTTGCCACAGCAGTAAAAAGCAGTTATCATAAAAAGTTACAAAGGCCACTTCTTACTCATTTTATAGTTAGAGATCGTATCTTTTATATTATTTTTTTGACATCATTGAAATGATTATGATTTTGAAAGCCATGGAAATTCCAGAAGTAAAACCTTTTTTTTTATGATCTTAACATGTTAAAGCCGTTAAAATTGATCGAAAGATTTTTTTATATATATAAATGCTTACGTAATAGTAATTCTTTTTACAAGTAAAAAGAGACAAGAAGCAATAGTTGATATACACACATAAATGAAAACTAAACATATTATGACGATATTGAAGGTAAGCAAGATTTTGCTACTTCCAGCATTTTGCCTCTTTATTAACTATTTAAGTTTGTTTATGTTATATTACTGGTTTTTTTTTTTTTTTTTTAATGAAAAATTTATTTTTATGTGCCAATAGTACTTAAAGGTGCAAATGTGAAAACAAAGAGATATTAAAAAAGAAAATTCTTCATTTTATTTTTATTATTATTGTTTTATGAAAGGATTTGTTTGTTGTGTTTAATAAAAAATAAGTAGCGAGATAAATGTAATATAAATAATAAAAGATAAAATATTATAATTTTATCTTTATGAATAAATGTTTAAATTTATAAGTGCAGTGTATTTAGATAATAATTTATATTGTGATAATCGATTATTGAAGTTTTTATGTATGTATGGGTTATTTTTATCGAAGTAGAGAGTTGGAAAATGTTTTTTTTTCAGGGACTCTCTGAAATAGGGATAAAAACAGGTAAAACTTTTAATTGAGTGAAAATGCTAAATTTTTATAGAGTTCTTAGTCCTTGGATTAAGATTTTACTATAACTTTTAACATGGAACATGTTCATAGAGAAGGATACCCGAAAAAGTACCTTTTAGCAGGGGGGAAGGAGGTGGAAAAGTGACGTTTTTAGTGTTTGGGGTCAAATGGACTTAGAATATTTTCGATTTAGGGTCTTTTAGGGACCTTAGAATGCTTAAGATTTATGAGGGCGATTTTATGGAGCAGATTTTTACTAGGTATCTAGGGATACTAGAGTTGAAAAAATTGAATTCTAGTTGTAATCACTAAAGATTAATTAAAATTTTGCTAGCAGGCGATTTTATGGACCCTGCTCGAGCAGAATTTTAATGAATTTTTGATTCATAATTAATTATTTTTACTCTAGTGCCCCTAGATAGTGAGTTTATGCTAGTGCCTAAAGTTTTTCGCTCATGGTGGTTCCGCGCCTAGTTTTACGAAAAAGTTTTACGTCCAAGAAGGCAAAAAAATATATTTTGGAGTAAATTAAATAAATCTATTTTTCAGCTCACTGTTTTGACATATAGAAAAAAAAATATGCTTGTAAAGTAGCTCCCTCTCTATTTATCAAAATATTTGATAATCAGAAAATTTTATTTTACAAATTCTTTATAATTTATAGCCAAATCACAGTTTTCCTACATAATTAATAACAATTACATTTAATTACATCAATCAATTACAACAATAATACAGCTATATTACAAACTAAAATAACAAAGTCATCACATAACATACATATTATACACGCAATATCATATACAATACACTTGAAAATTTTTTTACACTTAAAAAAAAAAATTGATAAATATAACTCCTCCTCTTTTTGATATCATGTATCACATTATTTGTTGTATTAGTACAGTCGCGTGTGATGAGATATATATATTGTATAAAATTTTATTATCTCGAGTTATTTTTTAATTACCCTTAAAACTTGTCAATCATTAATTGCTTTTATAAAAGTCAGTTTGCTTTTTAATTATATGGTATATATTTTTTTTTGGAAGAATTGTATTTAGTCACGCAAAGATAACTAAGAGATGTGAATGAATTATTGCTCATTCAATATTATAGATTGATGAAGTATAAATCTTAATAATTATTATTCAATTTTATGTTAAAAAAAATCTTAGCAATTTAATTTTTATCTCTTCAATTATATTTAATGTACATGCATTATAAAGATATAATAATACTATTTTTAAAATCTGTTTTATAGATTAAGCTGTACGCTGTTTTTTAAATTTTTATTTTTACTAGTTTTTTGAGTGATACTAAAAATTATCGACCCTAAATTATATGAGACAAATATTAATTTTTTTGTACCTAATCTGAACTGAATTCTATTTCAAAAGTCTATGGTAATATATTTCAGAACCTAAAATTATAAAAAAAGCAAATGATTAAAGTGATTTCAAAATTTTGATAGTTATTTTTAGAATTAAACTATATAAGCTTATTTTGAAAACGTAGAGGTTCACATAAAATCCAAATCAAGGTAAAGTCTAAAGTGTAAGAGATTTTTAATTTTTTTTTTAAGTAATTAAACTTTAATAAAATTGACATAAAAATAATTGATTTTTTCATTTACTATTATTCTGATTCATCATTCTCAATTATCTCTTAATTAACTTTAAATAAAAACTATTAAGTATTAATTAGACAGAATCATGCTCCTCTATTAACAATTTATAAATGTTAGATTCATACTTTAGAGAAAAAAATTGTTATTATTTTTCAAATCTTCACATAGTATTATTAGCGCGGCGGTCAAGAGTTTTTGAATGCAAGCAGTGTTGTAATTTTTGTTATTAATAAATGATTATGTGATTTGGTTTTAATAAAGTGTTTTCATTTCGTTGTATCCTAACCATAACTATAAGAATGAATGGGGGCTCGTCCGGGATGGCAAAATTTTGCATATAGAATGGTTATGGCCGTATCGAAAAAATTGGCTGAATAAGCATCGGTGAAGTGATTTACGGAGCCTAAGAAATTCAATTGACAACATTTTATCATTAGTGGCCATGATCTTTAGGTTTTCGCAGACAGCGACTACCAAAATAGAAAAATTTTTTAGAAAGAGAAGTAAAATGTAGAGATAGAAAGATTTTGGATATTATAAGTATCGTGGTATAAGAGTTGAAAGTATAATTAGAACGATACAAACGTACATAGTAGTCTGAGTGAAAATCAGTATGTTTCAAATTTAATGAAAAGCAGTTTGAGCGAAGCTCAACCTGTTTCATTCTGTACAAAATAATAGTTTGAGTGAAGTTTTAATGATTATGATTATTATAAAACAATCTGATGGTATTGTACCGCTGGTAGCTAAACGGAAGCTATCACGTTTGTAAGAGCGCCAAATAGAAATTTTTGAAGATTTACAAAAAGATGTGTAACGGGAATCCCAAAAGGCAACTTTCAGGGGCAAAGGGGTTATGAAAATAGAGACAGAAATTTCAGCCCGTGATCTAGAAAAAAAATTAAGTATTAACAGGTAGTTCTTAATCTGTTCTTAATGTAGCATAGGTCTTAAAAAAGTTTAGAAAATCAGGGCAATTTTGACCCTGTGATTCAGAGGAATTCAAATGGATAATGAATGACAGTGGCATCTGTATAAGGTATCTCAGCAACTGTAGGTGGCAGATCTATAATTGAGAAATGTGGTTATCAGAGGCGTAACCACTGTAATTGTAGTAAATAGAAACTGCAGGCGGTGGTTACTAAGCGCAAAAATTCAGCAACCTCAAAATAAAAATCAAAAATTTAACCAATGAATCCAATTACATTACTTACAATAATTAATTTTCGTAAAAAAATGACATAATATTTATAAATAATAATAATTAATTTTCTATAAAAAGGAAATGAATCTAAACTATATAATTGAAAATTGCGTAAAAAAATATATAACTACACAAGATTTCTATAACATATCTGTCGAAATCATACACATATATATCAACTTCTTCTTTTATTTATTTATTTTTTATAAAAAAAAAAAAATACACGCACTTGCTATATAGATTCCATTGATCAGTGCAGTTAAAAAAAAAAAAAGATCAATATATATAAACACGGAATCTGGTTTTTTTTCTGATCTTTTTCGTTGATGCAATATCTTTAATACACACAGTAGCAAAATGTATAATAATGTCCTTTAAGTCAATCCCTTTCTCTCTCGATAAATGCTCGATATTATTTTTTATGATACATAAAATATAAGTACTTTTTACGCCTTGTCATTTAAAAAAATTTTTTTTTAATTTTTATTTTATTTGTTGAATAGAAAATTATATACATTTTTTTTAAATATACATTTCTATTATGATAATTAATTATATTGATGGATTTTGTTTGATGGATTAATTAAATAAATGTATGTTATTATAGGAGAGAAATTATTACGTGTCTGACCATTACTGACTTTATCTACTAATTTTTTAGTGTTTTTACAATTCAGAAATAACAGAAATGTTATTCTCACGTAAATACTTCGAAAATCCCAAAAAATTGTTACGTCAATAATAAAATTTAAAAAATGGTTCTTATCATGACTTAATTCTAAGAAATTTACAAAATAAATTAATAAAATACGCCCATTTTATTAATAAAAAATGTCTTTACTGTTACGATTGATCCCGAAAAAATTTTTTTACAAATCCAAGAAATCAAAAAATAAATATTTTGGTCCCGCAGAGAGATCAGTAGCTTAAAAATATCAACGTAACTTTATATACGCCAGTTCGTCGCCGTTTTTAACGTCGTTAATGAAATTTACGAAAGATTTACACGCGTAAAATAACAAATACATATATATATTTACACACCCATCTTTATATGTAGCTTTTTCTTTCTATCATATAAAGGCGGACATCCTTGACTTCGTGGCATTTTTTTTTTTAAATCTTATTCTTTCTATTACGTTTTTATGATATTATACACCTTTTTTTTTACCTTCGTTCATTCTATACTATTTTTTTATTTATTTCTTTTTAATTTTTTTTTTTTTTATTTTTTTAAGAATCTTTTTTTTTCTAGATGGCTTTCGTCTTGTCATTTTAATTTTGTTGTTTTGCTTTATTGTATAGCTTGGAGTGAAAAAAAAATGACTAGTTGGTTTTTTCAAGGTAAAAAAAAAAACTTTACATTTCGCATTCAGAAAAAAAAAATCACTAACACATATTTATATTTAACAAATATGTGTATTTATAATACTGTTATGATTTGTATTTATTTTTGAAAGTCAAAAAATAGTTTATTAAAAAATTGACATTTTAAATAAAATTGACATTTATCAATATTTGTTTTGACATTGAAATAATAATAATAATAATCAGTAATCTCAAAAAATATATCATAATTTTAATTTTCATATCTAAAAATCGTAATTAATTACTTTTAAAATAGCTAAGGACATGCATGAGAATTGACATTTGGTTATAAAACTATTTTCTAAAATTTTAAGATTAATTTTTATTATTAAATAAAAATATTTGATTTCTGAGCTAACAATTTGCTTTATTTTTTCAATAAATTGCCCACGTTTCGAAGACCTTCAGTCTTCATTATCAAGGCTAAAAATTTACAATATTTTACAATTTTATAAAAACTTTTTTTACATAATTTCAAATTTAAAAATTAAACATTACCTTATTAAATATTTTAAAGTAAAGAATATACAATATTCTTCACTGAGTAACGATCTTATACTAATCTTTGAGCTTTTTAAAAAATTTTACAAGTGCTAGATTTTTTTATACGAAGGAACATAATATAAACAAAATATAAAGTTTGTAACTCTAACGTACATTTTTAATGACTATTTTTTAATATGAAACTTATTACTCATTATTAAATACTCTGAATCTATAAATTTTCAAAATAATTTATTTGTCGGTCCCTAAACTCTTCTATATGATTTTTAACATATATCTAAATGTTCAAGTGCTTTAGGTTTAAAAAATGTTTTATTTAATTTTTATTATTTCCGTTTTCTTATTATTCTACTCCTTCTATTTAACCCCAGTCTATTTTTATAACAAAAAATTCGTTTTTTAATCTTTTTGCTCTTTTTAATCAAACGTATCGTGTTTTTAAAGTGACCTTTTAAAAAACAGGTGTCTTCTATTCTATTCATGGTATTATCGTTATATTCTATAAACATCATCTCCGAATGTAATCGTTTTCTATAATTTTTTTCCCTGTCTAAAATGATGATATTCTCAAAGTCGATTTTATGTTTAAAGAATTTACTATGCGTGTTTAAGACGTTACGACTACAATTTTTTTCAACATCTTTTTCATGTTCTCCAATCCTGATACCCAATTTCCGAGATGTTTGACCTATATACCTATGATCGCATGATTTACAATTTATCTGATAGACTACACCTGAATTTTCATTTTTGTTTATTTTATCTTTACCTAATTTTACGAACTTTTTTAATTTACTTTTTGCCGTATTAATCGGAATATATTTAACTTTTTTTATATGTTTATTTAGAGAAGGGGTAGCATACTTGTAATAAGGCAAACTTATTCTTTTTATCTCATTATTATAATTATTTAAATTATTTCGATTTTGATTTCTAGTCTGACCTATGTTACTATTAGTTTTATTAAAATGATGGCAAAGTCTTTTTTTGACATATTTATTTATAAATTTTGAGGGATAATTATTCATTTTTAAGTAATTTTTTGCCAATGTGATGTTTTTTTCTTGAAATTTCTTATCTGACAATAAAATGCATTTATCTATTAAATTATACACTATGGCTATTTTTTGGGCAATTGGTGAGTGACTTAAAAAATTTACTAATCTACCACTGTATGTTTCTTTTCTAAACCAATCCGTTTTTGCTCTTTCATTTTTTTCCCTTATAATTTTTAAATCTAAAAAGTTAATTGAATTATTAGTTTCTCTTTCCATTGTAAATTGTACCGAACTATTATAATCATTAAACGTCTTAAATAAATTATCTATTTCTCCTTTTTTTTACTAATATTAATGTGTCATCTACGAATCTTTTGTATAAAATTATATCATTATCACAATTTTTTATTGGGTTATAAAAATGGTTTCGAAAATTATTTAAGGCATTACTACTTTTTAATTTATCTAAACAATTTATCTCTAATTCTTGCAAGGTTATGTTGGCTAAAATTGGACTAATAGAATAACCTATAGCTGTACCCTTTTTTTGTCTGTAAAACTTATTATTAAATTGAAAATAATTATATTTGAGTAAAACTTGTATGCCCGCTATAAAATCATTTCTTGTTAATGGAATATGATTCTTCAAATATTTCCAATTTTTCTTTAACGCGTCAAAAATTAACTCATGGGGCAAATTTGGATACATGCCCACAACATCTAGAGAAACAAACTCATAATCTTCCGGAATGTCATTGTTTTTTAATATTTCCTTAATTTCTAAACTATTTTTTACCGAAGAATTTGGAGTTTTAATAAATTTTGATAAGAATTTTGATAAAGCTTTATCAAAATTATAAAAAACGCTATTAATACATGCAACTACAATTCTAACTGGAAAACCTTCTTTGTGGATTTTAATTAAACCATAAATTCTGGCTAAAATTGTTTTTTTGTAAATTTAAAATTACGTTTTGAAAAGCTTGGTCACAATCAAAAACTCCTAAATTATACCATTTCTTTAACAAATTTTCTCCTAATTTTATCATCATATTTAAAGGATTTTCTTTTACTTCTTCATAAATTTCTGTATTACTCAATTCATTTTCTACTTTAACATGGTACTCTACATCTCCTAAAATTACCGTAACTTGGCCTTTATCTGCTTTTGTAACTAAAATATCTTTATTTTCTGCTAAAAAATTTTTTGTTAGTTTTATTTTCTTTTCTAAAATTTTATCTATAAAAGCTATATGGGGTTTATTATGTATATATTTATTAACCTCTCCTATAATTAACCTTCTTAATTTATTGTCCGTTTCATTATTACTTAAATTACTTTCTAAATCTTTTAAAATGTCAAAAATGTCTTTATCACTTAAACTAGTTTGAAAATTAAATTTATCACCTAAGCTCAAAATTTCTATAACCTCTTTAGGTATTGGTTTGTCTGTGAGATTTTTCAACCAACCTTTTTTGTCTGAATTACTATTATTTTGCTGAACATTGAGATTATCACTTTCAGAATAATATTCTTTATATAACTTTGCAAATTTTTTGTCATGTATAGCGTTATGTTTCAATTCTTTTTCTTTAGTACAAGCGTTTACCATATTTAAAAATTTTTCTATAACATTATTTTTATTGTCTATTATTATTTCTTTTTTATCCGACTTAATTTTTTTATTCAAATAATTTATATGAAAATTCAAGTCTTTAATTTGAGTATTAAGTATGCTTTTATTTTGTTGTTCTATATAAAATAAGTTCTTCATTTTCCCAGTATTACTATAAAACGTTAAATTTTTTTGCTTACTAGTGACATTTTTTATATATTTTGGAATTATATCATACGTTCTACATTTTAATAAAAACTTTAAATGTAATTTTGCCTTCGATAATTTATCGAGATTATTATTAATTTTCATAAAAATTTCCATTAAACTTTTGCTTTCATAGTGTTTTAAAAAATAATAAAACTGACCCAAGTTAGAAACATTGCTCCAGTCCGAATTTTTTTCTTTTATGTATGTAGTATTTACCAAATCGTTTTTATCCTTGTTGATATTTTCTTTCTTTCTTTTCTTATCATTTTTTATATTAGATGATGGTTTATAAACTTTTTTATTTCTTAACAGCATATTTCAATCGAATGCCTATGTCCTGTATAAGTTGAATTTATCGCTCATTTGATTTTTAATATTAAATAAAAATATTTGATTTCTGAGCTAACAATTTGCTTTATTTTTTCAATAAATTGCCCACGTTTCGAAGACCTTCAGTCTTCATTATCAAGGCTAAAAATTTACAATATTTTACAATTTTATAAAAACTTTTTTTACATAATTTCAAATTTAAAAATTAAACATTACCTTATTAAATATTTTAAAGTAAAGAATATACAATATTCTTCACTGAGTAACGATCTTATACTAATCTTTGAGCTTTTTAAAAAATTTTACAAGTGCTAGATTTTTTTATACGAAGGAACATAATATAAACAAAATATAAAGTTTGTAACTCTAACGTACATTTTTAATGACTATTTTTTAATATGAAACTTATTACTCATTATTAAATACTCTGAATCTATAAATTTTCAAAATAATTTATTTGTCGGTCCCTAAACTCTTCTATATGATTTTTAACATATATCTAAATGTTCAAGTGCTTTAGGTTTAAAAAATGTTTTATTTAATTTTTATTATTTCCGTTTTCTTATTATTCTACTCCTTCTATTTAACCCCAGTCTATTTTTATAACAAAAAATTCGTTTTTTAATCTTTTTGCTCTTTTTAATCAAACGTATCGTGTTTTTAAAGTGACCTTTTAAAAAACAGGTGTCTTCTATTCTATTCATGGTATTATCGTTATATTCTATAAACATCATCTCCGAATGTAATCGTTTTCTATAATTTTTTTCCCTGTCTAAAATGATGATATTCTCAAAGTCGATTTTATGTTTAAAGAATTTACTATGCGTGTTTAAGACGTTACGACTACAATTTTTTTCAACATCTTTTTCATGTTCTCCAATCCTGATACCCAATTTCCGAGATGTTTGACCTATATACCTATGATCGCATGATTTACAATTTATCTGATAGACTACACCTGAATTTTCATTTTTGTTTATTTTATCTTTACCTAATTTTACGAACTTTTTTAATTTACTTTTTGCCGTATTAATCGGAATATATTTAACTTTTTTTATATGTTTATTTAGAGAAGGGGTAGCATACTTGTAATAAGGCAAACTTATTCTTTTTATCTCATTATTATAATTATTTAAATTATTTCGATTTTGATTTCTAGTCTGACCTATGTTACTATTAGTTTTATTAAAATGATGGCAAAGTCTTTTTTTGACATATTTATTTATAAATTTTGAGGGATAATTATTCATTTTTAAGTAATTTTTTGCCAATGTGATGTTTTTTTCTTGAAATTTCTTATCTGACAATAAAATGCATTTATCTATTAAATTATACACTATGGCTATTTTTTGGGCAATTGGTGAGTGACTTAAAAAATTTACTAATCTACCACTGTATGTTTCTTTTCTAAACCAATCCGTTTTTGCTCTTTCATTTTTTTCCCTTATAATTTTTAAATCTAAAAAGTTAATTGAATTATTAGTTTCTCTTTCCATTGTAAATTGTACCGAACTATTATAATCATTAAACGTCTTAAATAAATTATCTATTTCTCCTTTTTTTACTAATATTAATGTGTCATCTACGAATCTTTTGTATAAAATTATATCATTATCACAATTTTTTATTGGGTTATAAAAATGGTTTCGAAAATTATTTAAGGCATTACTACTTTTTAATTTATCTAAACAATTTATCTCTAATTCTTGCAAGGTTATGTTGGCTAAAATTGGACTAATAGAATAACCTATAGCTGTACCCTTTTTTTGTCTGTAAAACTTATTATTAAATTGAAAATAATTATATTTGAGTAAAACTTGTATGCCCGCTATAAAATCATTTCTTGTTAATGGAATATGATTCTTCAAATATTTCCAATTTTTCTTTAACGCGTCAAAAATTAACTCATGGGGCAAATTTGGATACATGCCCACAACATCTAGAGAAACAAACTCATAATCTTCCGGAATGTCATTGTTTTTTAATATTTCCTTAATTTCTAAACTATTTTTTACCGAAGAATTTGGAGTTTTAATAAATTTTGATAAGAATTTTGATAAAGCTTTATCAAAATTATAAAAAACGCTATTAATACATGCAACTACAATTCTAACTGGAAAACCTTCTTTGTGGATTTTAATTAAACCATAAATTCTGGCTAAAATTGTTTTTTGTAAATTTAAAATTACGTTTTGAAAAGCTTGGTCACAATCAAAAACTCCTAAATTATACCATTTCTTTAACAAATTTTCTCCTAATTTTATCATCATATTTAAAGGATTTTCTTTTACTTCTTCATAAATTTCTGTATTACTCAATTCATTTTCTACTTTAACATGGTACTCTACATCTCCTAAAATTACCGTAACTTGGCCTTTATCTGCTTTTGTAACTAAAATATCTTTATTTTCTGCTAAAAAATTTTTTGTTAGTTTTATTTTCTTTTCTAAAATTTTATCTATAAAAGCTATATGGGGTTTATTATGTATATATTTATTAACCTCTCCTATAATTAACCTTCTTAATTTATTGTCCGTTTCATTATTACTTAAATTACTTTCTAAATCTTTTAAAATGTCAAAAATGTCTTTATCACTTAAACTAGTTTGAAAATTAAATTTATCACCTAAGCTCAAAATTTCTATAACCTCTTTAGGTATTGGTTTGTCTGTGAGATTTTTCAACCAACCTTTTTTGTCTGAATTACTATTATTTTGCTGAACATTGAGATTATCACTTTCAGAATAATATTCTTTATATAACTTTGCAAATTTTTTGTCATGTATAGCGTTATGTTTCAATTCTTTTTCTTTAGTACAAGCGTTTACCATATTTAAAAATTTTTCTATAACATTATTTTTATTGTCTATTATTATTTCTTTTTTATCCGACTTAATTTTTTTATTCAAATAATTTATATGAAAATTCAAGTCTTTAATTTGAGTATTAAGTATGCTTTTATTTTGTTGTTCTATATAAAATAAGTTCTTCATTTTCCCAGTATTACTATAAAACGTTAAATTTTTTTGCTTACTAGTGACATTTTTTATATATTTTGGAATTATATCATACGTTCTACATTTTTATTATTAATCTTTTAAGAGTATGTATATTGTATTATTTGATTAACTAAAATTAATCAATATTTTGGGTATCTGGAGTATTTTTGAACGATCAAAGTGCTGGATGAAAATTGAGAATCTGAAAAAATTCTATGGTCACATTGTTTATCATCACTTATCAATAAGTTTTTGGAACACTGTAAAAAGTAACTTCCTTATATTAACAAAAAAATTATAAAATTTTCGAAAAATTAGCGAATTTTCAAAAAAATTTATAAATATTCAAAAAAATCGTAAATTTACTAAATTTACCTAGTATATTATCGAAAAATTCGAGAATTCTTGAATTTTTCGGAACTTTCCGATGATATACTAAATTTAGTAAATTTACGATTTTTTTCGAATATTTACAATTTTTTTTGAAAATTTACTAATTTTTCGAAATTTTCTAATTCTTTTGTTAATATAAGGAAATTTCTTAAAAAATTCTTCATTTATTTTTAATCTTTAAACTAATACACAAGCAGAACTGCGCGAATAATATTTGTATATACAATGTTTTTTTTGTTATGAATCACTTTGTTTTACGAATCTTGCACTATTAAAAAGTTCATTCTTATTGAGAAATAAAAATTTACTAACGCCAACAAAATAATTTGTTTTAAATGTATAAAATTTTTTTCTCGCAAATTAAATGCATTATAAAGTGTATAAAAGTAAGAAATTAAATTAAACCGTAAAATATTAAAATAATTCTATTCATATAATTAAATATTCATAACTATTTATACTCTGTACTTATTTTTGGAAATTTAAAATTAACTATTTTGTATCATTCATTGTTAACATTGGAAGTTACGTTAAGTTGTTCCTCATCAATTTTCTCCTTTGCCGGAGACTAGACATTTATTTATCTATAATTGCAAAAATATTAAGATGTTAAGAACGCATTATAGGTATGAGGATCGATATTTTAACGTAAACTATTTTTTACAATTTTAAGATTAGCCAAATTTAATTAATCTAAATAAATATTTTAGCGAATTTCAATAGATTATGCAATAATTTATATTTTCAGATTTACAATAAAATGCATTTTTAATTTATAATATCTGGGTATGAAACCAGTTTTTATAACAGATACAGATAAAAGTTTTTTTATTCCCTAAAGCCTTTATTAGTCTCTATTCCTACTAGATTCTATAGGGTAGAGTAGAAATAATTATTACTCAAAATCTATTAAAATTTTTGATGGTAATTACTAGATTTCAATTTTTTCAACTCTAGTGTCCTCAGAATCTAGTAAAAATATGCTCCATAAAATCGGCTCTATTAGGGCAAAAAAACCATTTTCTACCTCAGAGAGGCGGCTATTTCGGCCATTATATGTAAAACTGTGTTCTAAATAACGAGGCTTTTTAGTCGAATGGGGGTTGACATTTGCATACTGTCTGCACTTGGTCGTGGATACAACTGAATGCAAAGTCAAAACAAATATTTTAATCTGAAAATAGCTAGTAAGCCTTTAAATCGAATTCAAATATCATTATTCTAATTTTGCTCTTTGAGAGCTTAAAGAACTTGCCTTTTTACTCTATATTTTACTTAATATTAGATCGATATTAGATACAATCATCTCTTTTATATTACACACGCATTTCAACCTAATTGCATGTGATTGAATTTTTAAATACGTATTGTGGTAAGCAAAAATATGTAAATATATACGCACAAAACCTATAAACAACTTTTTCTCGTAAATGAAATGACTTTGTAAAAGTATATAAATGATGACTTGAAATTTGTCATCAGACTTTTATATTTTATCTTTATTTAATATTTGACTGTATTTTTAAGCAGTAAAAATTTTATCGATATCTAGAATTAATAAATTGTTGACCTAGTCAGTTTCCTGCAGATAGAATTAACTTTTGATTGTCGAAACTTCAACATAATGTTTGAATAGAAAAAATCTATATATACTTAAATTGATTTTTATAAATAACAGACATCAGTTTTAGATTGTGATAATATAGTTGTTTCCTTAAAAGATGAAGTAAACTGAGTTCAAACAATCTAGAGTAAAAAACAAAAACATAAAGGCTTATTTGCTACAATACGTATAAAAAAAAATGTAGATTATTGACCTAATATGAAAATACCATCAACCCATATCCACAAATGAACAATGAAGATTTTAGCTTGATAAATAATAATCTCTAAACACCAATTTTCAACTTGCCTTTTTACTCCATTTTACTCAATATTAGAAATATCTATTGTGGTAAGATACAATATGTACATAGTTACGCACAAAACCCATAATTTTAACGAATACAACTTTTTCTCGTAAATGAAATGACTTTGTAAGAGTATATATTTGATGACTTAATATTGGTCATCTGCATTTTATAATTTATCTGTATTTAATATTTGACTGCATTCTTAAAAAGTAAAAGTTTTATTTATATCTTGAATTAATAAATTGTTGATCTTATCAGTTTCCCGGAGACAATAAAATTAGTTCATTGCCGAAACTTCAACCTAATAATGTTTGAATGGAAAAAATCTACTATGTTTAAATTCATTTTAATAAATAACAGACATCAGTTTAAAACTTAATAGAATTATTAATCTTGTTCCCTTAAAAGATGAAGTAAACTGAGTTCAAACAATCTAGAGTAAAAAACAAGATAAGGGCTAATTTGCTACAAAACGTATAAAAAATATAACAAAAAAATATGTAGATTATTGACCTAATATAAAAATACCATCAACCCATATCCACAAATGAACAATAAAGATTTTAGCTTGATAAATAATAATCTCTAAACAACACCTATTTTCTATTGTACCAATAATAATAAAAATAATCAATATCTATTTTTATTCCAATAGTGGACATTTATTGTAGTAAATAATAATATATTATCAAATAAATAAATAAAAAACTACAAACATAGCCTTTTGTGACAAATACACGTATATAATAAACTATACATAACCTTGGCTGCACCCGTTCTTTTTTTTGAATACGCAATAACTGTTTAGACACGTTTTTTTTTTCTTCATATTATTAACAAACTTGTAAGAAAGTTCTTATATATATGCATGTGTTTTTTAAAATAAAGTTACTGTTAAATAGAGAGATTTACTGGATGCGACATCTAAAATACATTTATAATATTCACAGTCTTACGAAAGTTGAGCATTCCATTATTCAAAGGTGTATAATAAATTTACAGGTGACAAATAAAATTGTTTATGCTCGATTTATTTATTTTATTTTACATAATAAAATTTTTCGATTAAAAAAATACCTTTTTTTTTTAATTGATCTATTCATATAAGATTATTTCAAGGTTAACTTGATATTATTATTTATGAATATTATTGAAAGAGAGAGACAGGCAGAGATTAATTTATTAGTTATAATAGTAGTTATATAGATTAATGTTTTATATATATTATCATATTATTATGACGAGTTTTCTTGGGTTATAAGAGAGTTGTCATTTGTTAATATTTTATTTATTTAAGATTTATATTATTAAATGGTAATTTCTACATATGTATATTGTTGGTTATCAATAGTTTAGATCGGAAAATATGTTTTTTTTTATGTATTGAGAGATTAGTTTAATTAAATTATATATTAGCTTGGATTTGGATTTTGAATGTATATAAAATATCTTCTATTGTAAAAATTGGTTAATATTTGAAATTGTAGTTTTTAGTTAAAATTTCAAAAATTTGATTTTTTGAGATAAATTTTAGTTCTTATTTGGCACTAAATAAGTTTAAGTGATGAAAAATTTTTAAATAACTGTCAGGCTAATATATACTGTGCGTAATTATGTGCAGGATATTGATCAATAAGATAATACGAGTATTTGTTGTTAATAACTTTGTAATGATTTTTAATTTGATATTTAATGTAATATTTGCAAATTTAAGTAATAAAATAGACAGAAAATTATATTTTAATCAAAATTTTTTCTAAAACCTTACAATTTATCACAGAAATAATAAGCCAAATCATATTAAAGTTCTTAAATAGGTGATATATATAAAAAAGTATTTCATTTTTCCACATCTAGATGGCGCATAAGTTTCTCATAAAAGAAATATTCTTTATATGATATATAAGAAGGTGTAGTATGAAAAAAATTTAATTATATTTATGAATTAATTTTTCTTTAATAAATTTTTAGGTTTCACTTATTAAAACTATAACGTACTTAATACTAAAAAAATATACTTAAATTTATAAAATAAATTAAATTATCGAGATTCTTTTAGTTTTATATTCATGCTAAGTAATCTTTTTCAGTATTGTAAACCTTCATTTTTTAGGCACTATTAATATATTTGAATATACGCCAAATTTGGATTTTTCTCTTTTAATATTGATAACAAGTATTGCCATTAATTAAATAGCATATCTTATTTTATTCTCTTGAAACTTTTTATTTAAATCCAGGAACTCAAAACACTTAATCTGTCTTACCAGAATAATGTCTTATTGAATAAAAACATTAAAAAGTAAATTTTTGGTATAAACTTCTAACTAAAATAAATTTGTTTAATTTTTCTTAATATTAAATATAGTCGCAAAAATTTAATATGTCTTATTAATTATTTTCTTGATCTAGTAGCTAATTAAATAAGTGTGATAAATCTTTGCTAATTTAAAGAGTTTAAAAATTTATTTGAAGGATTAATTTATTGATTAATGTAAAATTATTTAAAGATTAAGTTTTTGAGGTCCGAAGCAAAATCAACGATGGCAAAATCAATTTTTAATTTGAAATAATATTTACTAAATGCGCTGACAACCTTAAATGCATCAAAAAAATGAAATCACTTCAGTATATCATATGTATATTTTACGGTCAATAAAGACGATTTTGAAGGTTTCATCTATTTTTTGATGTCCAGTTTTGAGTCATTAATGATTTTTCGCCAAAAAAGGAAAATATTTTCAAAATATAAAAGTTCTTAAAAAATATTGGGTACCAACTGGGTACCAAAATAGCTCAATTGGCAATATTTAAAAAAAATTTTATATCTTGCAAATTTTTTACTTATTTTGAGTGGTAAAGTGTTAATTACTTCAAACTGGCCATATTTCCAAAGGGGTGTAGTTACTGGTCGTCATAAGCTTTGGTCTAATACAGATTTTTTGAGTCACTGACCATGAATTTCGGGGTTTTTTCTGGAAGAAATGAGCGGAACACCTTTAAATTTGCAAAAATTAACCTTAAAAATGGGTATTTCTGATGTATTCGAACTTTAAGGTCCAGATTCGGTACATATAGGTTTTTTGGGTCTCTGATAACGAATTTTGTGGTACTAAAAATTGACCCTTAAATTAGCAAGAACTGCCTTAAAACGGGGTATTCTTGATTTATTTCATATTTTTGCATGACAATTTTTAGTAGATATGGCCCTAAAATTCATGATCAGTGATCAAAAAAAGCTATATTAGATGAAAGCTCATGACGGCCAGTAACTAAACATACTAAACAGCAATTTTACTGGAGTTTTAATTAATGGATGAAACCTACAAAATCGTTTTTAGCAAGTAAAAAAACTCATGGTTTACAGAGCTAGATTCATTTTACTCCATTTAAAATTTTGAGTTTCATTTAACACTGTAGGTGTCTTGATTAATTAGATGCTGTTAAGATTCAAAATATTAATGGTTTTAAGATATCTAAGCACTGTGACCGAGCCTTAAAAATTTTGTTGGATTTAGCTAAAAATCCCCATATAAACGCATATTTATGAATAAACAAGTTCATAATATAACACATTGTAATAAAATATCTTAATTGTTAAATTAAATTAAAAAACAGAGAAAAACTTTGTACATTATACACCTTAATAACTAAGGCAATAAACTCTGCATAATTACTTCATTCAAAGTTGCAAATATTTTTTTTAATTCTTCATTCATGTTTTATTTTTATATTTAAATTTTTATCTTAACTTAAAACATTAACATTCGCACAAATTTTACTTAACGATCAAAAAACATTAACGATAATATAAATATATTTGAATATCAACTGCAATTTTACCTTCTATAGATAATTTTAATGATTTTTATGTTACAAAAATTTTTTCCTTTTTTTTTGGACGCGATCATTCTTACAGTTGTCAGAGCATATAAAAGTTTATATAAGAAACACAGTAAACATAAAAATGATACACAGAGGATCAGACAATAAAAATGTGTAAGTAAATGTATAGTAGCTTATAAAAAAATATGCAGATTGTATGGTAATCGGATACGTAAAACGCGTGTCGGTTTTTTACACTTTATTATAAATTTATGTAATCTAAATATTATAAATTAAATAAATAAATATGAGATACTATAATATGTAACATTTAATGTAATTTACATGATTATTATTATGTGTAAATAAATCGTTGAAGAAAAAGAATTTTTTTTGCCTGCAATTTTTATTTCAAGGGTATTTTACATGATGACGGAAGGCGGATGTCTTAAAGGCATGTGTTTAATCTATTGTTTTCTCATGTAGGCATTCTTTAGGTATTATGTGTATGTTTGGATTTGTGTGTGTTTTTTTTTATCCAAATTAATATTTTTTTAGGTGTGGTGGTATTTTTCTTTTGCAAAGGTAAGTGAAAGAGTGTCATTTTTATCACTAATCAAGTCGACTTTTTTTTCATATTTTTTTAATTTAAACTAGGTTTGTAATAAATTACATCAATTATATTGTAAAATATGTTAATTTATGGAATTTCTATCACTTTTTGATATTTCATACCTATTTTTTTTTTTCAAAAAATTTATAATATATTTCTTATTCGAGAAGTAAAGTAGTTTTTTATATATTTTTTTTTGTAAATATCTACGAAAAAAAAAGTGTAAAAAAAATTTTTATTCCCGTTATATTACATAGAGAAAGAGATCCTGAAAGTTTTTGCGGCATCACGTATAAATAGGTTTTAAAAAAGACAGGACAGGTTTTTTTAGATTTTTTATTTTATTTTATTAAAAAATAAATATAGAAGTAGGTGGATGAAGAAAAAAAAAATTGAAGAGAGAAAAAAAATGAAAATACTGGATTTTCTTGAATAAAATATCTTGATAATAAAATTTTCTTTTATTTTTTTACATGATATGAGTATGTAGATCAACCTTTTTATCGGAATATTAAGTGTATGTGTGTGTTTTTGAAGTATTTTTTATTTTATGTTAAAGAAATGTGAAGTATGTAAACTTCAATTTATAATTTTTTTTAAATCTTATTTATGATTGACGTTAAAACCTATAAAAATTTAAATTTCTATTTGCTGATTTAGATTAAATGTTATTTACAAAATATTAACTTAGAATTTTTTTTTGCATTGAGGGATGTTAGACTTGATGCTCTTTTGAAGAAAGATTGTAAAAAGATAATAAAACAAAATAGATAATAATACAAAAATAAGTTGTTGATAAAAAAAATCCAGTGGCTCTGTTACCAGAATTCCGGTTACCTTTATTAGATTTCCGATTCAAGTTACTAAAAATCTGTAATTATTTTAAATCCTACTACTAAGTACTCCTACTCTAAGTATTTTAAGTCCAAAAACCGAATTTATAAAAGTCTCTAAATTGAAGGTATCCCAATTCCATTAACCAAAGGTATTCTAGAATCCCCAGAAGTCCTTAAATCTAAAATATTCTAAGTCCATTTGACCCCCCCTCTCCCTTAAAACGTCATTTTTCATCCCCCATTCCTGCGGAAAGGGACTTTTCGAGTATCCCTACCTATAAACATGTTAAAATTTCTGCTGCCAGAACCAGAATTTTTTTTTCAGTTTTGAAAAAAAAATCTTAAATTAAAAAATACTAATTCGGATTTTTCTGTAAAAATGAAAACTTACAAAAATCGATGCAGTGCTAACAAAGATAAATTTTTTTATCGCTAATAAAAATGTTTTTATACAGGACTGAGCTATACCCCTGATTACAATTACTCAAGTCATTATTTTCTTTCATTGTATAATTTTTTTTATTTATTTATTATACATTAAAAGGGCGAAAGAGGATTCGAAAACGAAAACTGGAGCGAAAAAAAGTCTACAATAGTTAGCTACAATATGATTTTTGGTTCGCTGAATCTAAATCCGAGATTATAATTGGCTGCAAAATTTAGCTGAAACTAACCGTCAGCAACTTCGATTTTTTTAATTAAGGCTGCCTCAGTTAAAGTAGTTGAAGTATTAAGTAGTTGATTATATAAAGTAGTTAATTTTTGTACAGCACTGATATAGGGTTAGTATACGGTCGACGCATCTGCAGAAAGGGTAAGTTAAGGTAGATTTTTTTTTGCCAAGATTTTTACTTGACACCAGTCAATTTGAGGCCAAGCGAAAAAGGTGAATTCATGAAAAATTTTGAAAAACATTAAAGCTTCTGATTATAACTTTAATAACTCTTAGATCTCTAGGCAAAAGCAAATAGTATTTTAAAAGAGCATCAAGTTTGCAACCCCTTAACTTATTCACATTATTTTTTTCTACAATAAATCTTATTTTCTAAAAACAATAAATTAACATTACGTAATTTAAACAAAAAAAAAGCATTTTTTACCTTGAATCAATAAAAAAAAGTCAAGTTTATACTAATAACCAAAGATTAAAAAGTAAAATCACATTATATTGATATTAAAAACTTTCATTTTCTATAAATACATTTATAAAATCCATAAAATTATAATAACCTCTAATTTTCTTAATTGTATAATAAAACATATAAATATATATAATTGTAAATAATGATTTTAATGATAATTATGATATAGGTATATAACGGACAGATTAATAAATAGGTATATATATGAGCATTTATTTCATTATTACATACTGAAAAATTTTAATAATAATCAATACACGATAAAACCGTTAAGTCAAAAAAGTACAACAAAAATTTTTTTAGTTAGCAAACAACAACAACAAAAAATAACAACAGAACAGTGAAGATACAAAAAAAAAACGTGAGGTATCTTATATATAGTCACACAAAACAAAAACACAAAAAAAAAAAAATTTTATCATCATGGGAATGTTCTGTTTAGTAGAGTGTGTATTATAAACTCTGCACTTTTATTGAATCGTGTGGTGCATGGTTATATAGATATATAAGGATTAATTATTTATGAGACACATATATATTTAGCTATGTATTAGTTCATTCATTAAATACCATAATAATATGATCATTATTACGTGATAATGTCTTAATTAACCATGTTTTATAATGAAATTCCCTATCGTTTTTGAATCACTTTTTTTTTTTAAATTGACCTGCAACTCTCCGATCTTTTAAATAAATTCAGTGTCTCGATTTTAAATCTATTTATCAAGTTTCTTCATCCAAAATGGCTTAAAGGGTTTTATTATAAAGAAATAAAAAACTTTTTTTTTCTTTTACATGTAATGCACTCACTTTAAACTAACACGTGTATTGTGTATTGATTTTGTTTTAAGATGAAATTTAAATCAGATTAAGTAAATGAAATATTTTAATTTAGAAAATAAAAGACTTTATTAATTAATTTTAGTATTCTGATTGATTATTCTAATTTTAAGATAACATTTTTTTGTATTAAATTAAATGTCTAATCGTGTTTAATATAGCTTTTTCTCGATATCAAATAATCTATTATTTTAAAACAAATTAATAAAAACTTAATTCAAAAACAATCTGACATACAAAATTTTTTAAATAAGAATCAAGCGAATTAAAAAACTATTTTTCTTCCTAGCGGGCCGAAAACACTTTTTTCGCCCCGCAACGAGATCGAAAAAAACGCGTTTTCACCCCACTGAGAAAGAAAAATTTCGTTTTGTCCATGGGAACAAAAAAAAAATACCCCAGATCGCAGTTTACCATCCTCGGCTTCGCCTCGGATCTGCCTCGGATGCTAATTAACGTGCGATCTGGGCCATTCTTTTTTTTTGCTCCCTTGGTTAAAAATGTACTATTATTTTGTATCACTGCATGGAACATCAAATAGCTATTTATTAAACAAGGGATAAAATATTGTTTGGCTTTGCATGCAGTTGTATGCACGAGGGAGCGTAGCGAGCGAGGGCAGACAGCATGCAAAAGTCGAACCCAATATTTTTTCCCGTGTTCTAAAATATAGTTTTACATATAATGGGCAAAAAAGCCGTCTCCCTAGGGCAGAAAATAGGCTTTTTTCCCTAGATATGTAATAGCTACTTTCATTATAAGGGTCGATTTCATGGAGCATATTTTTACTAGATTCTAGGGGCACTAGAGTAAAAATAATTAATTACGACTCAAAATTTATTAAAATTCTGCTCGAGCATGATCCAGAAAACTAACTTCAAGCAAAATTTTAATTAATTTTTAGTGATAATTACCAGTACTAGAGTTAGATTGAAGTCAACTCTAGTGACCCTAGAATCTAGTAAGAAAACGCTCCATGAAGTCGACCCTATAAGGGGCGAAAATGGATGATTACGCCATGGGTTGAAAGGAAAGGACGCGAGGGGTGTAACAGACGAGGGCGCTCGAGTTTTTAACACCTGAGCGTCCTTTTCTTTCAACCAGAGGCTTAATCATCTATTATCACCCCGTATGATGAACACAGCTTTTCATTATCAGGGGAAGGGGAACCTAGCGACTTTTCAAGGCAAATGAAAAAAAAATTATTAGGATTGAATAAACCAAGACACAATAATGCACACTAAAGTATAATCATAGTATAATGCACTGAATCATAGAAAAACTAAATAAATAATACACACATATACGAGAACACAATGATACGTAAATGTTGTCGTCGTTGTCGTTGTCATATATCTTTGTCCGCGTGCGACCGGCGACGTCTTATTGATGTATATATTTTGTTTTTTCAAAATGATTATTAAAATTTTATTTCATTAATATAAAAACAAAAATTGGAATCCATATTTTCAACTCTTTCTTTATATTGTTTATTGCGAAGTGTATTTTCATGCGTATTGTTAACTGTATATTGTGAATATTAAACGTATAGTAGCAGACTAAAATTAATAAACGCGCACTTTGGATTTATAAACAGGAGAAACAAAGATAGTAATAAGATTGTGCAAGAGAAACAAAGATGCACAATGTCATCTCTAGGGGCGAATGCTTATATTTTCGCCTCTAGGGACGTAAAGTACCTAGCTAATCTCTGCTAAAACAACTCCATCTTTCGCCACAGAAAACAAGTCTGAAAAGTCGCTCTGGTTCCCTCTGAATACGACCATTACCAACCTTTTAATTCAATAATTTTTATTATGTGAAATATTAAAATTATATATTTATTAAGTTTATCATAAATTTCAGTTTCAAAGTTGTAATGCGCTCAGCATTTATATATACTATGAAAAACTTTTCTATTGCGAAAAACTAATCGCCATCTGGATATTAAAGATTAACTAAAACTTATACATATAAAATTTTTTAAATTATAAATTAAAAATTCTTTTAAAAGATTTATCACATTTTACTTTGGTCAATATACGGAGGAGGGGGGGAGGGTGTGAAGATTCTGGCCACCTGCAAATTTAGTCTGTTATAAGTTTTTTGGGTCACTAATTACGAATTTCGGAGTCTATTTTATGACCATTGTAAACAACAGCCTTAAATTTGTCAAAATAGCACTAAAAACTGGGCCCAGACTTGGTCAACTACTGATTTTTTGGATCGCTAATCACAAATTTTGGAAAACTTTTTTAAAAATTAATATTTCAATAGGCAATTTTTAGTAGGCAGAACCCAAAAATTTATGATTAACGACCTAAAAAGATCTGTACACTCAAAGTTCGAATACATCAAAAATACCCATTTTTATGGGTAGCTGTTGCAAATTGAAGAAGGTTCTTCATATTTTTCATAGAAAAGACTCCAAAATTTGTGATTAGCAACTCAATAGTAGACCAAGTCTGGTCGTAAAATTGACAACCTAAACCGGAATATTTTATGAAGTAATTTATGAAAAAATTGGATTTAAGGAACTAGTCCAGTCAAAATACGGGGGGGGGGGGTTGTATTTTTACTGGCGAACATGAGATTTGCTTTACTATATGTTTTTTGGGTCGCTGAATACGAAAATCGGGGTTATTTCGTAAAGAAATGGGGGCTTCACCCCTAAATTTGCAAAAAACTACCCCAAAATGGGGTGTTTTTTACATAGTTGCACATTGAGCGCTCAGATTTGCACCATATAGGTTTTTTGGGTCGCTGATCAAGAATTTCGACTTCTTTTTCATAAATAATTAAAATTTCACCCCTAAATTGGCTAAAATTACCCCCGAAAAGGGGGTGATTTTGCTATTTTCGCACTTTGAGCAACCAGAATATGTCTATCTCGGTCTATATAGGTTTTTTGATCACTGATTAAGAATTTCCACTTATTTTTCATAAATAATTAAAATTTCACCCCTAAATTGGCTAAAATTACCCCCGAAAAGGGGGTGATTTTGCTATTTTCGCACTTTGAGCAATCAGGATATGTCCATATAGGTTTTCTGGGTCGCTAATCAAGAATTTCGACTTACTTTTCATAAATATTCAATATTTCACCCTTAAAATAGCTAAAACTACCCCTAATAGGAGTGTATTTGCTATTTGTTCACTTTGAGCATCCAGGATATGTCCATATAGGTTTTTTGCGTCGCTAATCAAGAATTTCGACTTATTTTTCATAAGTATTCAATATTTCTTGACCATGCCTGGAGTAAACGTAATATTTTTGAATAATTTATCGCGTTTATGGAAGAAGATTTATCCAAAAATATTTTAAAGGTTCTTATTGCAAGGCTTATTATTTAGGCAGTACTTTTACAACAAAAAAGAACTAAAAGAATGGAGCAAATATTGGATCAACTATAAAATATTTTTTTAGAAAAATTTTTATAGCCAAATATCACTAATTTCATGTGTTTTATGACTCACTCGCTAAAATTCCACCTAATTTTTTCGCATTTTAAATATTTTTTGAAAAATTCATTTGAAAGAATTTAATTTTAATTAAATAAGAACATAGTAATATTCAAATAAAATAAAAATAATAATAAAATTTGTATTTTAAAAAACACGAAATTTAATAATTTTAAATACCATAAAGATTGCACCTACAATTTTTAATATAAGAAATTTTATAATCTTGAAATTCTTGAAAATATTTCCTATCTTTAAGTATATTTTTATTAATATTGTAAAAAAATTAAATAACATTTTAGTAGCATATTTATTTTTTTAAATTAATACTTAATTTTTTATTATATTGCATTTAGAGTATATGCTATATTCCATCTCAAATTTACGGATTTCGGAATGTACGGAATGCATGTCTTGCTTGTAATTTGCCAGAATTTATTTTAAAAAAGCTTAACCTCGTACTTATCTAATTTTCAAAAGAAATTTCACTTGTGCTTTTGTATACTCATAATTTGTAAGAATTTTTTATTTTTTATGAGCTATCAAAAAAATTTTGCATAGGCTTGTTAAATTTATTTGATCAAAATGCTGAAAAAACTCTTATACTTACAAAAAAAAAATAAATACCAAAAACATACAATTAACCTAACAAAAATGAATCCTTTTTCAAAGACAAATGCATCCAACTCATCTTCAATTACCACAGACCACCTCATATACAAATACTTTAATTAAAAAGTAAAAACAAATAAATAAGCAACAACATTTTTAATAGTATTTATACCCTCATCCTGCACTCGAAGTAAAATTAAAAAAAGTGTGATTTTAATGTTTTTAAAAATAAAATTAAATTAAAAAAAATAAACAACTTTTTTAACTTGAAGTAATATCATAAAATTTAATATACTTACGTTTTTTTTATATATAAAAGTACTTGAAGTATAAAAAAAAATTTTTGTATCAGTATTTTATTTTCAATTGGATAAAAAAGTAATATTCCTTATCAATCTCTTAAAATCATAAAATACCAATCAAATGTTTGACAATAACAATTGAAAAGATAAGAAAGTTTAATTAAGAAGTTAAAACGTCCCAATTTTAATCAAGATTATTTTGTTTATGTTGATAATAATCTTATTTCATGACAAACTAAATAAAAAAAAAAAACTAAAATTGATTTCATTAGACAATCCATACTGTAAAAAAAGGTAGTAGTCACATCATCAGTTTTTGCGATCATTTTTTTTCTTTCTTCGATAATTCTATTATATACGGTTTAATGTACAATTACCCGATCACTTAGTGTGCCTTATTGACGTAGTGCCGAGTCACGACATCTTATTAACTTCTTCCGTTTTCTTCGCACTATTGCTTATATGTATAAGTTTTATAACATATCACGACGAATGAGAAGTCCCTAAAGCTACAAAAAATACCTTCATTCAGTTTTATCTATAAATTTTGTTTTTTTTCTTCTTGATTAAGATTTGAATTTGTTAAAATAATTTGTTTTTTAAGGTTTAATCACCGGTGATATAATAAAAATATTTATTTTTAAAAAAATCTTATTTTTGTGTGTGTGTGTGTGTGACATTTTTAAACATTAATAAAAAAGATATAAAAGAATTTTTTTAAAGGAAGTACATGTTAAAGATAAAAAAAATTTTATATAAAAATAATCTTAAAGGACAGGTCGGAAGCAATAACTTGTTTCATTCGAGCACATTTTATAAATTAAAAAGAAAGAGGATGGTCATTAAGAAAATCACCTGAAGAAACAAAAAATTAATTGGTATGTTTAGTTAGTCGTCCAAAACAAGAACACACATTTCTCACAAATAAAAAAAATATTTTTTTTTTTTATTTTTAAATTATTGTGGACCACCGTGATGATGATATATCAATTTTAATTACTAGCCATATCCGTTACCATGTTTGCTTTTTTTTTTTAGAAAAATCTGACTTTTTTTTTAGATGGGTTTTTTCTCTAATCTGCTGTAAAGCTCATTAATTAGAATTTAAAAATTTACGATTTAAGTTTTTTGAAATATTGGGTTTTGGGAAAGTAATTTTTTATTACCAACAGGTAAGTACACTGTAAAAAGTAACTTTCTTAGATTTACAAAAAAAATAGAATTTTTTCGAAAAATTAGTAAATTTTCAAAAACTTTTGTAAATATTCGATAAAAATCGTAAATTTTCTAAATTTAGTATATTATCAAAAAATTTGAGAATTCTCGATTTTTTTTTGTGATTTTACGAGAAAAATTATAAATTCACAACTATTTTTTGCAAATTTTTGAAAAAAAAAAATATATAAAAAAAATAAATAATAAAAATTCACAAAAAAAAAATCGAGAATACTTGAATTTTTCGATAATATACTAAATTTAGTAAATTTACGATTTTTTCGAATATTTACAATTAATTTTTTCGAAAATTTACTAATTTTTCGAAAATGTTCTAATTTTATAGTGTAGTTAAAAAATATCTGAGAAGGGTAAATTGTGTATTGATAAATGAATTAGGTGTTTTTTCATTATCAGTCAAATCAAAAATGATAAATTTAGGTCTGGAGTAATCAAAGAATGATAATTGATCGAATTATTTTTATCGAGCTAAAAATTTTGGAGGAGTATTGAAATACATGGGCCTTGAAACCTTTTTTATCGTCCGTAAATATAATTGAAAAGGTAAAATTAGCTTCAAATCAAAAGGCTCACTAAACAAACCATATGAAATTTAAATGCACAAGAAAGTGTGAATGTTTTGATAAGAAGGTTAAATAAATGCAATTTTGACATGCAGATTTTATCCTTCTTGACAACTTTCAAGCTCCTATCTCTCCATCAATATCTTCTAAATCAGCCAAGTTAATTAAAAAAATTCAAATGATTTCTAGGCTAATAATTTAAAATTCTTTATCTATAATAATCAGGTATCATAATGTAAAGTGTATAATTTTATTTGACACACATAAAAATAGATAAGAAAAAAAAAATTTTTTAATCATGAATATAAAAGTGTTAAAAAATATGAAAATAAAAATAAAAAATTTTAATGATTTTAATTAAATTCAACATAGCTATTAGTTATAACATCATATTTAATAATCATCATATTATAGAAACATTTTAAAACTTCCAATTACAACAACTACTACTGCAAATTCACTTTTTAAAGTTAATTAATATATAATTTATTTATCCGTTATAAATAAATACTTATTTTTTTTTTATTAATAATTCTATAGAATTTTCTAATAAAAATATTTAGAGCTATATGAGTTGAAAAATGAATTTTTAACTTTTAAGAGGTATAGGTGAATTTCTTATTTTGTTAGTTTTTTCCTTAATTTTTTAATTAGGACGATGAAATTTTACTGCTGTTTTATCAGATTTAAAAATTAAGTCTATAGGGACCTACGGATGGCATGCCCCTACGGATACTCAAAGTATTGACTTTAAAACCCGAGTTTTTTGGGGTTTTTTTGGATTTTCAGCAGGGAAATTTTCCATTCACTCTGTATCTGCAGTCTTTTTTCGAAAAATTTCCAGCTGTATCCTAAAGTTTTTTTAAGTAGCAAGTTTTCCTTGACGATTTCCTCCACCTGAATGTTGTTTGAATTGTTTGAAAACTTCAAGAAATTTATAATACATTAGTTTATACGAATATTTTTGCCTAATTTTATTTAATTAATGTTTATAAGGAAGGGAATACTTGAAGGTTTGAAAAGAGAGGGGGTAAAATTGTCATAATCAAGGGGAGGTTAAATAAACCTTAGAATACTTTTAATTTTGGGACTTCAAATTTTCCTTTAGTAACATTCTATTAATGAATTTTAATACGATGAATTCATGATTTCTGGCCAAACTTATGTAATCATTTTTGTATCAGAATCTACCAAAGCTGAAAATATTTAGTTTACAAAATCACAAATTTTACCAAAAGCTCAGAGCTTACAAATTAATTTGCAATCTGCACTTAAAATCACATACCTAAATTAATATTCCACCTCATATAACCACATAAAATTCTTCTAATATATTATATTTTATTGGGTGTAAACGCGTATACTTTATAAATAAATTATAAATTAATTAATAATATTCTTAAAAAAAAAAATATATATAGATAATTAAAAAAAAAAAAAAAACTTAAATTACTTGTCATTTTTATAATTACAATACTTTATTAAAAAATATCTTGTTACTTACTTACTTACTTAATTTATTATAATAAAAAAATATAAATTTATAAATATTTCTAGTTATTTCAAGCTCTAAATCCTCTACCTATATAATATATATATCGATCAATTATAAATTTTATTTCTTCATCATAATATAAGACCAATCCTTATTTATTTATCATAATCTGAGTACTTTCATCAACCTTAATATCAAAAAGATTATTATTTAGAAAAATATAAAATAATTTATATCTTTTTTTAAAAAATATCGTGTAACAATCCATTTTTGAAAAAAAAAATGCGCAGAAATGTTAAAATATACGATGAGTACGTAGTTATAAAATTATGTGTGTTGTAGTATATAATATGCATCAGTGACGCGATTGATTTATTGGCAGGAAAATCTAGTCGGCGTTTCGATCAGGTTTTTTATTTTTTTTATAACTGTGTGTCTATAAGATCTATAGATTTATATATTTTTATAATGGAATTTTTGCTTACGTATATTTTATATATATTGGGAAGGTAATAAGACAAAAAAGTCTGCTTATACGAGAGAGGGTTACCTCACAAGTATAATGCGTTGGCGATTATTTTTTTTTTTTATTATTAAAATAACCTTCAAACGAAAAAATATCAAAGTAATTCTTTTTTTGTAAATATATATTGTTATTTATTATCTTTATATTTATGATTTTATAAAATGTTACTTAATTTTTTTTTTAATTCATTTATTTTTATTTTGGAAATTCAATTAAAAGTTTTATTTTTGCGAATATTTTACAAAATTTTAGTTATAAATTTATGTAAATTTTTTAGTTATTAATTTGATCTAAAACTATATGCATACGGTATTAAATATTTGTAAAACACAAAGATATAAAAAATCATTTGGAAAAATGTAATAAAAAATTGTTTTTTTCTCGCAATAGAAATGATTTTTTAATATTATAAGTAGAGTGAAAAATTAATTTTAATTATCTTAAATTTAAGCATACCATTTATATTTCAAACAATAATTATTGATGTTTTTATGTGTCATCAACTTATTAAATATTTTTTTATAGAATCACTCCTTTTGAAAATATGAAGTTAGGATTGGTAAGTCAATAACGATTACTAGTGCAATTCTAGGCTATTTAAGTAGATTTAACAATGTATAATTATTAAGTTACATAAGTAAGCATTATTATTTTTGGATTCCTGATAATGGATTCCGCTTACGTCCACAAAAATCTCGATTTAGAGAAAAATAATTTATTTGTGTATCAAATTAAAATCAATATACCATATAATATCCATAATCAAAAATATTTCATTTCCAATACGGCTTTTTAATAAAGCATCCAAACCTCTACATACAAGATCTATAGGTCCAATTACATTAAATTACATTTCTGTTAATACCCTCAGTTTTCTATAAAGAAACTATACATATAGTAACTAGCTAGTGAAAATTAAAACAAATACTCCTGTAAATAAACTCTTAATTTAATTCTATCTAATCCTTTTAATCCTAAACCATTAACGAGTTTACTTCGATAATACAACTTTTTTTTTTCCTTTTACTTTATAATAAATTTTATTTTATTTACTTACTGTTTATACTTGTACACTATTTTTTTTATAAAGCCTTCTGTGTATATGATAATTATTTTTTTTTTTAAATATAGGTATAAAAAACTAATGGATTTTACAAATCACAAGGAAAATAGTTTACTTTTTTATTACATGTTTAAGTAATAAAAATTAAATAAACTAAAAGCTTTTTAGTTACTTAACTTTTTTATTTAGATAAATGCGTGCTTAAAAATTTATTTCGCAAATTTTTTTTCGCCTTAATTTATTACGATACAAAATAATAATTAATAAATCAAGCGAAAAATTTTTTGATGCTCTGCGCATTTTTAAAATTAAATTTTATTACACTATCTTATTTAAAAAATTCATATATGTATTTGTATTTGCTAAATAAACCCTAAAGGAATGCAGATAGTTGACCAAAATGTACCTTATTTCTCCTTGCTCGCGTGCACAAGATCAGCAAAAACTTTTTTTTTGCAAAGTATATATAGGTATAGATATCGACTTTAGCGAATCGGAAGACATCGCCGCAGGGGCTACTGGTCTTGTCCGGCGGCTGAATTTTTCTCTCTCGTACTTAAAACATTATATATGTGATCGATCCTTTACAAAAAGGATGCATTCAGGCATTCATGAAAAATAAGAAGAACAAGAAAGAAGTATTATACAGGCTCCAAAATCCTTATATTACTTGCCTTTCGTCCTCGTATATACGAAAAAAGAAGATGCATTGAGATGCAGAGAACGTGCTGCTACCGTGCGATGCTCCCGATACCACCTTAATGGACTGTCCCGCCCCCTCTTCTCTCTTTGAAATTGTACGGCTCTTCTCTATATCAGTACAACTCTTTTTTTTCAAGTATAAAAAAAAGGTAAGCAGCAAAGTAATGCATCGAAGCTGTAATTCGACGAGATGCGCGAAAATCGTCTTGACTGCGTGCTTCTGAAATTTTTAAATTAGAGGCCTTTTTTAGACGACGAGATCGATAATCGAGAGCGCCCTGCCTTTACTTACATGCTCGATCAAGTTCCTTTTTTTTTTTTGCTTCTTTCTGCTTTCTTTCATACACCTTAAATGTTGAGAGGTGTCTTTTATTTATTTTTATTACATTTGACTCTCGAATTATTTCTTTATATACACTCATCCTTTTTTCTTTTCTTTTTTTCGTTGCTGATTATACGTATGCGAATACGTCGATAAAAAAAAATGTATACCAAATAAAATTGTACATGCCGAGACTCAAAGTATTTCAACATATAAACAAGATTATACAATAATATGTGAACGTGCTAGAGATGAATTTATATATGGATTATAAATCAATCATTCTTGTTATTTTATAAACTGAATAAATCAGTATATGGAAATTATTGAAAGCAATATGATTCTATATTTAGAGAATATTGCTTTTTGATATATATGTAGGTATATAAAATTGAAATATACTCATATGATAAATTGATTGACAGACAAATTTCTAGTTATTGTTTCCTATAAATTCAATTGTTTTACTTAAATAATAATGGTATTTCTATGTATTCAATATAGTACACTTTAATAACAATATTCTAAAGTGCTATTGTGGTTTGATTTATTTTTGAATTTGCAGAAAAATGAATATTTATAAAGGGGTTATATTTAGGTACTTATTAAACCAGGTCTTATTTTAGCATTCATACAATTTTGGTTTCTATTAACTAGAAAAATGGGTTAAGTTTGATGAAAATAAAATTTTGTTGGAATTTTAATTTGTTCTTTACTACAAACACTAAATATCTCAGAATTATATTTTTACCCGCTTTGGTACACTGTAAAAAGTAACTATTATTAACAAAAAAATTAGAAAATTTTCGAAAAAATTTGTAAATATTCGAAAAAAATCGTATATTTACTAAATTTAGTATATTAACAAAAAATTCGAGTATTCTCGATTTTTATTTGTGAATTCGCAAGAAAAATTGATAATTTACCATTTTGTTCCGAAAATTTTCAAAAAATAGTTGTGAATTTACA
The DNA here is from genome assembly GCA_022575985.1 of Anagrus nilaparvatae. NCBI lineage: Eukaryota > Metazoa > Arthropoda > Insecta > Hymenoptera > Mymaridae > Anagrus > Anagrus nilaparvatae. The sequence goes on along the minus strand of JAKSXM010000238.1, from coordinate 5,504,013 downwards.
ACTTTTTTCGTAAATTGACAAAAAAAAATCGTCAATTCTTGAATTTTTTGATAATATACAAAATTTTTTGAAAAACTAATTTTTTGAAAAAATTCTATTTTTTTTTGTAAATCTAAGAAAGTTTTTTTTTACAGTATATTATTACTCTTGTAAATTTTTCAAAATAATCGAAAATTGTTTCATAATCCTCCTCTTGGTTAAAAATCAGGAAAAACTTAATTACATATATATATATAAGTTTTGAGATATTACACTGAAAAAAAATCCGTTTCCCACTACCAGAACTTCTGAACATCGTTACCAGAATTCTGGCTTTGGCCGCCGGATTTTTTTTTCTTTTGAATGGTTGCAAATAACATAATACCAAAAGAAAAGTTTCAAACAAAATTTTTTTATTGATCTAACAATTTTTTTTAAGGCTCATCATGGCACCTTGGTACCAGTTTAAGTGATTGATAATCACTTTTTTTAAATTTTCTGTATATTTTAAGCCTTTTGGAATCGTATAAACGAAAAAAGGAATTCTGGCTGTCGCAACTGGAATACTGATAGCGGCCACTAGAATTTTACCATTAACAGCAACAAAAATTTCAGCACACACTAGTAGATTTTCGCTTACAGCCAGCGGAATTCGATTTTTGGCTAATGGATTTTTTTTCTTGGTCAAACGATTGCAAATAACCTGACACCTGAAAATTGAAAAAAAAATTTTGACATTCATTTAGCATCAATCATTATGTATTAAACTTGTTCCAATTTAACCCTTAAAATATTTTTCAAAGATTCAAATAGACCAGAAGCTACATATGTTAGATGCATGCACTAGTTTTGTGCAAGGCTACACATATAAATGATAAGTAAGTTTTTCGATATGTCTCGAACCCAAGAAAACAGCCCTAATACCGAAAAACTTTATTTTTTGATCAATTTCGGTATAGCATCTAGACTAAAATATGGATTAAAGATATTATTGGAAGCTAAAACTTAAAACTTTACTATATCCAACTAATTTTCCATACTCTTAAAAGTAAAAATTGTTGGTGAATTAATGGATTTAATTAACATTTTGATATTTAAAAAATTTCTATATTATAGATAATACGAATTTTATTCAAATTTAGAAAAAAATTAAACAATTTCAAATTTAAAATTCCTGCCACTAAATTTTAGTCCAACAAATCCAAACAATAAAAAATTTCCAAGAGCAAAAAAAAAATGATTAATACTTCTATAACACGTAAAAAAATAATAATAACAATAATTACTTGAATCAAAAAAATACCCATTACAATATCATAACCATATAATCAAGATTTTTAATTAAAATATATAAATTAATATGATGATAACAATAAATAATAATACAAAAAAAAAAATAATTTTTTCCAAGATTAATAGAATGATATAAATCTATTACACAGCTTGTAACACGTACATATATACATCATACTATAATAAACACAATAGGAAAACACAATATATTATTATTATATACAGAAAAGCAATATCAATTAACTCGTGTGTCGATTTACCTCTCTCATATATATACAAGAATTTATTCTCCAATCTAACAAGATAATACCTCTAAAAGACAATGCAATCCTTCTCTTTACATATATATATATATATGCACCTACTCAATTCTCTGTCTTTAATGTATTACATATATAAATCTTTGACAACAAATTGATAAAAGCTCTTTAATTTCATTTAATATAATCAAAAAACAAGATTTTTTCTTATCACATTTTTTGAAATATACCATAAAGAGTGTAACATCAGCTGAGAATCCCAAGGCATTATTATTATTGTTTGGTGTGAAAAATTTTATGCGTAAAATTTATATATATACGGTAGCCAATATTACATATATATCATATTATAAAAAAAATAATCGAGATAAAACTTGCAATGTTGCATTTTATACAGCAAGTTTGCTCATTGTTATGGGCCTTGAGGCAATATTTTTTATAATCGGGGCCTTATATACCAAAGAATAAATAAATGTCCTCAGGGCTAGCAGACAAGTATGTAGATATATATAAAAATGCATTACACAAAGTTATAATATAAGAGCGAGGCGAGGGTGCAAAAAAATTTTTTATTTTTAGTATAGTTACGCGAGATGCAAAAGGCGGAGATTCCAATCTCGATTGATCGAATTTATATACCAAGTATCTCGGAGGTCCAGAAACAGATATTATTAAAAAAGGAATATGAAAAGATATTTTTTATAATGAATAAGAGAGAGATAATAAAGTTTAATAACTTTTTAAATCCTTTTTATTTTTTAATATGAAGAGCAATTATAAACAGCTAAAAAAAAAATTTTTTTTTTTTACAAAATTAACCATATAAATCATTTAAAAAACCTTTTTTTTTTTAATATATGTTATATATGGGGAATAGATACATACGTCAATGATGTATATAAATTGAATGAACATTTGTCTTACTTTATAGTATACGGAAGTTTATTGTCAAATATATTCCCAATGAGACCAAATATCTTGTATTTATAAAGGGATAACATGTTTAAGTATTGATCAGTACCTAAATAATCGAAATTTCTAAAATTCAAATGCTATTTATTTAGTTAAATAGAATTTAATCTTATTTTCGATGTTATTTATGAACATTTTTTTATTTATTATGAGTACGCTGTTTAAAGTAACTCATTAAATTTACAAAACAATAATAATTTATTTGCAAAAAATTAGGAAGGATTAAAATTAGTAGTCCTGTAACTAGCCATGCTATTTAGTGCCATAAAAGTTCCATGGAAAAAAATGAAACGTATTATACGTATTTTAATTCTCTGAAACCGAATTTTCAATTTACAAGGCCGTATGATTCATAGAAACAAAAATTTAAAAAAAAATTTTCGAAAATTGAAATATTTTTTTATGTATTTTTTGAATCTATGGCTACGATTTTCAGGTTCTCTTTTGCAAAAACCAACTCCAAAATTGTTTAAGCAATTTTAACTTTAAAATCATATATAATAAATAAAATTGTACTCTTCGATTGAAAGTTGTAAGCTGCAGAATGAACGTTTTTGTCGATGATCTAGTAAACATACCTTGCATGCATTTTGGTTGTGTTTACACAAACTGGTTATAAGTTTTTTTTGGGTCTCTGATCACGAATTCGGGTAAGTTCCGGGACATATTGGGGGTACACCCTTAAATTTACTTAAGCTACCCGTAAAAAGGGATATTTTGATGTATTCGCTACTTGAGTGTCTACATTTGGTTCATATGAGGTTTTTGGGTCGTTGATCACGAATTTTGGTGTTATGCTAACTAAAAATCAGCGCTTTACCCTTAAATAAGCAAAAACTACCTCTAAAAGTGGTAATATTTTTTATATATATTTTGTTTTTGCAAATTTAAGGGTGAAAAAACCAACAAGTACAAAATCTGGAAATTTAAAATTCGGATACATCAAAAGTACCCTTTTAAGGGAGTTTTTACTTTAAGGGTGAAATATTAATTTCTCATAAAAAATTCTCTGTAATTCGAGTAATTATTAAAATTTTGAAATATGTTAGCCTATAAGAAAATATAACATTTTGATTTTTGGACAATATTGAAATTAATTAATAATAACAAATAATTGACCACGATTATCGCAAAATGGTCCTTGGATTCGTGCTTAGTGGGTCAAAAACCCAAAATACGACCTATTTCTTAGATCAAAAAATTATTAAATAGCCACTCGGATACCGGCGACGTTAAACTAAACAGAAGTCTTTTATTAGGTGCCATCATGATTAACGAGAAGTCAAACGACTGGTCAAAGTGTATTTATTGGTAAAATCGTATAAATAAATAGATACATTTATCATACAAATTATAATTCTATACATTATTTATTTAAGACGACCGATGTCATTTCTTTATTTATAGTATCCAAAAACCATTTCTCTTGCGAGAAAAAAATTTTGTTAGTTACTTCGAGGGAATTTCGGGTTTTTGGCTTCAAGTTGGGTCCAATCTGAAATAAATATAAAATACTCAAAATTGAAACCATCAATTGATTTAATTTTTTTTTTATACATTTTTGGTTAAACGAGTGTATTAAATTCTGGTAAATTAGGATAAGTGCATCATGTATTTATCTAAGCCTACACGATTGAATTATATTCCCGCTATGTTTTCATATTGAAATTTCATGAGATACAATTTTCCAAGCAAGAGCTTGAAATAATTTAAAAAATAAAATTATTTTGAATTGATCAATAAAAATAACAAGATTAAAAAATAAAAAAAAAGACTTCAACCATCCACCACACTTTAAATAACGTTCATACATGCTTAAACTATGAAGCAAAATTTCTTTGAAATTTGCTGATCCAAACTAAATCCCTTATACAGTTTCGTTATAAACATCGAGGGTCCTTGGTCTCGGTAGGCTCATATAATAGACGTCAACAAAAAAAAAAAAAAAAAAAAAAAGTAAGGGAAAAGATGATGCTTTAAACCACAACGTGTTATCTGCGGGCTGTTTTTAAAAGAGTCAAGACGAAAAAAACATAAAAATACGCAAGTTTTAAAAGATTTTCCTAAAGATACATCAAGGGGGTTGTTATATATAACACGCGTGTCTTGCAATATACTCAATGCCTTGAAGACAATTTTTTTTTCCCTTACGTATGTGACCCCGATTTCAAAGTTTTTTATTTATATGTGTGTGTTATTATTATACTAAAACGAAAAATAAAAAAAAAATCCTTTAGGAAAATAAAGAGAAGGTTTTAAGTTTTATTTATGGCTTTTCATTATATACGCTATTTATTTTTATCGAATTCTAAATAGGGAAACTTTTTATTTTATATGTAAAAAAAAATGGTAAATTTATAGATTAACACAAAATTTTATTTACATAATTCATAAATTTAAAAAAAAATATTTATCTTTTTAAGATTATATGAAATATGAGTGTCAATTTTCTAGGTCAAATTTCAAAATTTTTCTAACAAATTTAAAAAATTTTTTTTGCAAACTACTTATTAAAATTAACAACCAATATTTTGAGATTGTAAAATATTTTGATTTGTCATAAATAAATAAAATAAACACAATTATTTTTTATACAATAAATATTATTTTCCTTAAAGGTCATTAATATTATTTTACAAGTTAAAATATATAAGTTGGCTACATGACAATAGATTTTATACATGCCAGAGGCATAGAGTTGCACAATTATATTTTATGTTTATGTGGAATGCTACTAAATGTATAAGTTTACAATTTATTTATTATTTCAAATTTGTTTTTTTTTCTATTTATTATACCTATTATATTTTTTAGTATTTTAGGTTTGAAGTTTAAAATTAGCAAATTTTAGTAAAATTGAATCTGGTGCATTTTGGCACCAGTTATAAAAAAAAATTTGGAATAAAAATTTTTATTGTTTATATTATTAATTATGTAACCTTGAGGTCGACTTGAGATACATTAACCCAGCCCCAATCAGATTATTTCTCAAAAATCTTAGGTTTTTCTTACGCAGGCTTGCAATTTCTAATTCGGTAAACTAAATTTTCTGAAATTCGATGATTTAAACTTTTTTGAATTTAAAAACCAAATTTCATTTTTTAAACTAAACTTGGATTACAACTATAAGTATACCATTCTTAAACATTAAAAACTTAAAATTATTAAAAAAACTTATGATTTTCAAAAATTCCTAGGATTATACACGTTTTTATTTATTTGTTCTGTACAGTATTCACAAATTTGTACACCTGGTTTAATTAACAGATGATAGTCCTTTTTTATCCGGTTTTATTAGTTATTCAAGTTTTATATATGGGTATTATGGGCATGATAAATAAATTTAATAAAAATATTAAATAACAAAATATACCATATATAACTCGCTATATACACTGTAAAAAGTAACTTTCTTAGATTTACAAAAAAAATAGAATTTTTTCGAAAAATTAGTGAATTTTCAAAAAATTTTGTAAATATTCGATAAAAATCGTAAATTTACTAAATTTAGTATATTATCGAAAAATTCGAGAATTCTCGTTTTTTTTTGTGAATTTACGAAAAAAATTGTAAATTAACAACTATTTTTCGTAAATTTACATCTATTTTTTGTAAATTTTCGAAAAAAAATTGTAAATTATCAATTTTTTTGCTAATTCACAAAAAAAATCGAGAATACCCGAATTTTTTCTTAATATACTAAATTTAGTAAATATACGATTTTTTTCGAATATTTACAAATTTTTTTGAAAATTCACTAATTTTTCGAAAAAATTCGATTTTTTTTGTTAATCTAAGAAAGTTACTTTTTACAGTGTAAGTATGGAAATACAAAGTAAAATATTTTGTTTTTTTTTTCGAGAAATTATTTTTGAATACTATAAATATAACAAGTCCATGAAAAATTATTTAAGTAAAGAAAAATAATTAAAGTTTTCAATACAAAAAAATGCCACCATCTGGACAAGCTATTATTTACTATTATTTTGATAACGAATCCAAAGTGGTCAAAAATTTCTTAAAAAAGAATAATTTTTCTTATTTTTCATTTTAGTTGCTGAAAATATAAATAAAATAAAATCGAGAGACTTAACGCGTAGTATTTCAGAATTGCATAATCCTATTGATGTAAATTAACAGCATGCTTATAATTCTTTATTATCAAATTATTATTAATTTTTATTCTTTATTCCTATCTAACGATAAGTCTGATATTCCTTTAAAGGATTGATGAATAAAATTTCTTTTTTCAATAAATAGTATCAGACCCATAGCCAGAAAAATAAAGACTCCCTCAATTAATTACTTTACAGGGCGAATCCAAGGATGGTAAACTGTGATTAGGGTATTCTTTATTATGAACAAAGGTCGAATACAGTTTTTCCATCAGTGGCGAGAAAAGTCGCACAGTGGCCAGAAAATCGTACTTTCGTATCTACTGTCCAGAAAAAAAAAAATTAAAAACTAAAAAATTTCAAAAAACAAAGAGCAAAGATAAAAAATGACATAAAAATCATTATATATTAAAATATTAACGAAACACGTCCACGATATGTATCATATATCAAGTACAAGGAGTAAAAAAAGAAAAAAAAATAAATAAATTTTGAAAAATAACTTGCTTGTCCATAAAAGTACTAATGCTCTCACAATAAGTTTGATATATTACCAAAGCATAGGCTATTCGGTTAAGCTTTTTTTTTTATTGGGAAATATATATAAATATAAGTTTCATAGTATAAAGTGGGTATAAAAGATTATAAGGGCGGTTTTTAGGGCGAGAAAGCAAGAAATCACGCAAAGAAATATAAAATTCCATCAATACGTGACAGTACGTTCAGTAATACATTTTTTTTTTTCGAAATTGCCGCGAGCTTCTCCAAGAAATTTTCTTTTTTTTAGAGAAAGAAAGAGAGGCTTTTTTTTATTATAGATATATGTTTGGGGTTTCAAGCCTTATTAATGATTGATCGGGGGATATCGACATCTCCCTGTATAGATGGGGTAGGAAAACTAAAACTAAACAATATTTTTATAAAAACAAGAAGAAACTTTTTTTTTCCCTTTTTTTAACTTAAATACGTGAGACTTTTTTAATTGCATTTTTTTCCTATCACATATAAAAAACAATGTGGGAAATGATAAAAAAATAATTTCTTACGATATATACATCTGTTTTTTGAACCTCCCCCCAAAAAAATAAAAACAATAAATCTATTTAAAAAAAATTTCATTTTTCTTATAAATGATATGCTAAAGTACCAGGTATTTAAAAATTAATTACAAAGTCATAAATAAAGTCAGAGTAAAAAAAATTATAGACCTGCTTAAAATAATAATAATAATAATTGAAAAGAAAGATTGCCTAGTAAATGTTAGATACTAAAAATAAAATACATAACATAACAGAGGGGTTAAAGGTAGATTTGAAAAAAAATAAAAGGCACGTGGATCCCCGAGGGTGGCATTAATCCAGAGAAACTATATCACCCCCTATATTTTTATTTATATAATAAAGAAAGAAAAGAAACTAAGCCATAGAGTAATCATATTTTCCGTCCTTAAAGCTTTTTGAAACGAATCTGACTTAGCGATCTTTCTATTTTGTTTTTTTTTTTTTTTTTTGAATTTTTTTTCTCACTTGTACTATTATTTCTATTTTCTCTTTTTACGTTTAATGTCAATGCGATAACGACTGATTTACTTTGCTGTCTTTTGTTTATTTTTTATATATCAAAATAAACGATTGATTTCTTCTTTTTTTTATGTTGCCGATTTTTTGCTACTGTTTAATAGATTGGGATTTGAGACAAGAATTTTTTTGATAAAGTTTTGGGAAAATTTAAATTTTTTATTATATAATTAAATTGATATGGTAAAAATAAGTTATTTTGTTATAATTTTAGATTAGTTGCATTGGGAAATTAGTATTAAACTGACTTTGGGTTTGGTGACTTGAAAAATTAAAATATGAAATGTGGTCTGATTTAAAAATGTACCAAGCCTAAAAAAAATATGCAGTATTTTGAAGGAAAAACTATTTTAGGGTCTATAAGATATTCAAAAGGTGTTAAAAATTTGTTCACTTAATATAGAAACGTTCAATAATTTTTTCGTTATAATTATCCCCATCCACTCTTCGTTCAGTGTTACGCAATTATTAAATGTCCCTTGCTGTTTTACTAATTGTTTCATTTCTTTAAAATCATATTTTCTGATTCATTTTTACAACGAAACTTATTTATTTAAAATTATTTTTGCAATTTGTCTTTTTTTATAGTAGCACTGACAGGTTTTTCTGCTTGAATTTTGTTTTGCCCATTAGCGCCTAATTGAACATTTTTAGACAGATGAGTATTTCGGAATCAACCCTAAATTAGGGGTTGTTATCATATATTTTCAAGGGATTGTAGGTAAAAAATGACTTTGGAAATGGAAAGTGCGACCCCAGTAATTCACTAGGACATTATTACCCCAAATTTTTCATTTTTTTATATTAGAATTCACCTCTCTAAGAATGGTCGTTTAGGAACTAATGGGTTAAAGTGTTCAAAAATTCAAATATTTGCTTAAATTTTCAAACAAAATTCAATTTTCACGTTAGTTTTAATGAAATATTCTTGAACTTTCCAATTCACTGAAATTTTCAAGCAGAGCAATCTGCCAATGAGTTTTATCAGTAAATTAAAAATTTTTTAAATTCATAAACCCAATATTATCAAACTATAAACCTCAAATTTTTCTCTGATTTCAGAATCTTAAATCAGAATCCAACCAAAATGTATATTCATAAAAATACATTTTATTTATTCTTTACATTTATATCTTAAAATTTTTTGAATTTTTATGACAATTTTATTTTATTTTAAATCTTCAATCAAAAAAATACAAAACTCCAATAATATTACATAATAATAACAATAACAAACCTAAAAAAGAAAAAAATGTACATAAAAATAAAAATAATACTAAAAAAAAAAAGTAATCTAACGTATATTACAAGAGATCGAATGTATATAAATTTTCGCTGATCGGATATCAAAAATGTAAGTAGTATAGTATCGCGAAAAGAAAACGAGCGATTCAAAAAAAAAAAAAAAAGCTACAGTATTCCCATTTGGCTCGTTCACTTTCTTTTATTTTTATATTTTAGAAGCTTTTTTTTTTCTATGTATTCTTCAGGAAAATCGAGTATATACTGTCAAGAGCTTGCGTTCGCATTTCGAAGTTAAATTCGCGAAACGTTTCTTTTCGCCCTTCTTCTCATACATACCCACTCACACACACACAAATACACGTATATTTATTTCTTTTTATCCTTTTTCCCCTTACTACTGTTTTTACTAGCTGCCTTTTTTCCGTTTTTCATTTCAATTCTTGTCACGTATGTGGCGAGAAAAATTGCAGTCGAGCGCTTTACTCTGCTATACTCACAGCTAACGTTTTCTGCACGTTTTCAAAAGCCTTTCCTCCCCCTATTTCTCTTCCTTTTCTTTTCTTTTTTTTTTTACAGGATATATACTGTAAATATATACACATACACATAGATAAATATATAAACTTAAAAACATGTATAAGTAAAGGATGTAATATTAGTAGATTCGGCCCAGACATACACACATTCATGAGGGTATTTCTTTTTTTTCTGGAAAATGGTTTATTTTTTCAGTATATTGGGCGTCTTTTAGTGTATTTGTTGTGTAACTAAGTTTTTGAGATTTTTTAAACTATTTTGTAGAATAAAATGTTAGTACTATTTATACTTTAGATTTTGTACAAAAACAATTTAAAAATATTACTGAAAATACACGTTTATGAGTACACAGAATTTCTATGTTAAGAGATTTTCGGGGAGATTTAATTGAATTTCCAATAGCGTATTTTAAATACTGCTAGACTTATACAGTTTTAAAATAAAAGCCATTTCTTTATTTACTATTAAAATAGTTAGATTTCTATAAACTATCAAAAAAGATCTAAATGGCTTTGAATATTGATGTAATATTTTTGTGCTAAAAAATATTACATCAATATTCAAAAAAAAAAAATTACGATTTTTCATAACATTTTTCCTAATTCCAGAACCCTTTTCTTAGATAAGTTCACTGTAAAAAGTAACTTTTTTAGATTTACAAAAAAAATAGAATTTTTTCGAAAAATTAGTGAATTTACAAAAAATTTTGTAAATTTTCGATAAAAATCGTAAATTTACTAGATTTAGTATATTATCGAAAAATTCGAGAATTCGCGATTTTTTTTTGTGATTTTACGAAAAAAGTTGTAAATTCACAACTATTTTGCGGAAATTTATAACTATTTTTTGTAAATTTTCGAAAAAAATTGGAAATTTATCAATTTTTCTTGCAAATTCGCAAAAAAAATCGAGAATACTCGAATTTTTTGTTAATATACTAAATTTAGTAAATTTACGATTTTTTTAGAATATTTAAAATTTTTTTCGAAAATTTACTAATTTTTCGAAAATGTTCTAACTTTTTTGTTAATATAAGAAAGTTACTTTTTACAGTGTTATTATATATAATCCCTCTGCTGAATTTTTCTTAGGTAAATTAACAACTTTAAGTTTTTACTTTAAAATTACTCTTTTTCATTAAATTCCTGTTCTAAAAGCCAAATTTCTATTTGCCTTCATTACAAATACGCTTTGTGTTAGCAGTTGTCACACATTTTGATGGTATGTAAAGTAAAATATGAATGAATATTTTTTTTAAATCATATGCACAAGTTTTATTTTATATTTTATCTTCTCGCAATAGAAAGGAATTCTGAATGACATAAATAAAAGGAAGATAATAACATTAAGTGAAAACATTTAATAGTAAATAAAAATAATGTGTAATACTTTTTAAATTTAAATATCTCTAAAAATTTTAGGGGCATGTGTCCGAATAATAATATTTAGTATTTTGTCTTGATACTTATGATTGCCTTCATTTGTATTTCATTTACTTAGATTTTAGGGCATTCTCGATAAATATAAATTGACGAATTATTCCATCCTTTGCACACTACTTCTAATGATTTCTCTAACTAACAGGGCCAAATAATTTAAAATTTATTATAGTTGTTCGTTTTTAACGTGGCAGCTCCCTTCTTCTCTTTATGCATGTAAATATGAGAAGTAGCTATGACTGGCCCCATGGATCCAACGTTTTTGAACGACTTTAAATTTTCTAGTACAGGAACTATTGTTTTGAAATAATGATTTAAAATGATTGATATCCCATAAGAAAATTTTATTAAGAAAATGGAATAATGCCGGTGCGGGCAAAACGTGAAACTTGAGTTTTTTTGGCCCAATTGGGCTAAAGTTTTGTGAAAAATTGTAAATAATAATGGTGTTGTAAAAACTTATAAATTATTTAATTTTTTTCAAAGTTTCAGAAAAGGTCTACAGAAAGCATAAAATCGTCAAAAACAAACCTTTTTTATCCCATTTTTCAGCCAAAACGGGCCAGTTCCATATATTTCTGAAACTTGGAACTAATTAAAAAAAAAAAAAAAAACATGTATATGTTTGGCTTGAAACTTGTACCCAAGGACTTTTGAGGTTGCTAATTCAAAATATGACAATAAGAATATCATAAAATTTAATCTAGGGGTCTGAATATATAGAAATAAGGGTTATGATTGCTAAAAAATTATAGTTCGGAGAAGTATACCATCTTTGTAATAAAATAAAATTATTATGAGTTTTTCTATTTCACCCATTGATTAATTTCCTTGATTTTTTATGTTCAAATTTGAAGTAAGTTATCAAAAGAAAACTCTGATATATATGATTGTATACCAAAAGTAAAGATTTAAAAAAAACTTTCACCCCTTCCAAGTCCTAGCTTAAGCGATTTCATATGCCTGGATAAAATATTCTGATATTTTTATGTTAATATTTGGATTTAGCAACCTTGAAAAGCACTGAATATAAATTTTGAGCCAAACATACAAATAAATTTATGAAAATTAAAGAACTGGCACGTTCTGGCCGAAAAATAGGTTAAAAAGGATTGTTTTTTAGGATTTGTCCCTCTGTTTAGACCTTCAATGAAAGTTTTTATACTAAAAATGACCAAAAAATTAAAGTGGAAATATTATTTTTGCTGTTATCAGGGTTCCATTTGTGGCTAGCAAAATTTTTGTTTCATCCTAAAGGATTAAAAATGATTTGAAACGTAAAAATTTATTTAAAAATTTTTTTAGCGTCGTACCGCCGCACTGTGTGCGTATCCTAAATAAGAGAAAAAATTTATTTTTTTTTAACTTATTTACATTTCAGGTCATTTGAATCATTTGAAATCGTTTGAGCAATAAAAAAATTCCGCTTATACCCACAAGTGGAATTCTGCTAGCCAAAAGTGGAAATCCTATAGCGTCAAACGGAAAAATACCCCTTTTGACAACCAAAATTTTATGAGCAAATCTGCATAATGACAATAGCTCAAGTTCAAAAATAAAATTGATATGACTAAGATCCGTTCTCAAAAACTCGTTTTCTAAAATTAGGTATTTTAGTCCACATATGGTAGAGCTGAAATCTATAATAACTTAGAAATAAAAATAATAGAAATAGCATTTTTTGTAAAAACAGTGCCTAATCCCAAAAATTCATGGTCTTCATAAACCAATTTAAAGCCATATGTAGTACAAGAGTAACTTTCATTTATAAACGTAAAATATATATAGAAACAAAGTGAGATAGTAACAGAAAGTGGTAATAGAAAGAGACAAAGTTTTTAGAGTACGCGATATAAATATGTATAAGAGAATATCTAGCCCTTTTAGAGAAAATCAAGGGTATATTCTATCCGCGCACAGAGGTCTCTTTGCTTACGTCACATGAGAGGAACACCGACGACGTCATATACTATAGTACATACTGATCGAAATCAGCTGTGTTAGCCCCAAAGAATAGACAAAAAAAAAAACCAAAAGCTCATGACTTGCATTTATTCATGAGAGGATACTTTTTTTATATTTTATGTATGTATAAGTTTTTAAAATAAAATACTACTGTATCGATTTTCATTTTTTTGAATTAAAATTCAGTCTTTGATTCTGCTGGGTTATATTTAATTGTATCTTTCGATTAAAAAGTAATATATAATTAATTAATTAAATGTTTTGAGGATTGTTTTAGTGGAATACAAATTTTCTTTATAGATCGAATTACTTCTGCTTAGTTTATGGCTGACTATTTTTAATTTGATCCACTGTAAAAATGAAACATCTGATACCGACTGTTTGCAAATAAATTTTCTTAATAAACAAAATTAAGTCAAATTAAGTCTACGTCTGACTATATATAGTTTTATTCACTGTAAAAGCAAAAAATGTTTAGAAATTTAAGATAATATAAGATAAATGAAAAATAAATGAAAATCAGCTGATGAAAATATATAAATTTAAGTCTGATAATAGTTGAATGGAAGAAAAGCGCATAATAATACTCATTGTGATGAGCCATGAGTCTTTGACCTAGTAGTATAGGGTAGGTCTTTTTAGAGTTCAGAGTGAGGAAGAGATGATGGTACATACATATTTATGTCGCGCCCTGTGATACTCGCATAGAATAATGCAACTATACAAACTTATATTATGTATGTGTGTGTGTGTGTGCCATTGGCCTTCGTTTTAACTTTTTCTATCTCACTCTATTCTCGCTTATGATGCTAATCAAGCACTAGGCTACAAACTGCGCATCCTGAATATGTGAAATATATATTATTCTACTGATGTTACTATCCTCTATAGTAATGTAACCAGCAAAATATTTTTTTTCGTTTTTATTATTTTATTAAACTTTTCCTTTTCAATATATATATATATATATTTTTAAGTTTGTATGACTTGAAATCGATATTTATTAATTAAAAATTATCGTTAAAATTTATTAAATCTGCAAAAAACTGGTAATAAAATTTATTCTATTTTGTACGTATTTTTTAATAACAAAAAAAAAAGAAGAATGTAGTTAACGTAGTAAATCAATTGAAATATATACGCAACAATATTAAGTGACATATGTATTATAACAGCTTGATTATGTACTCGTTGTGATTTCATCATAATTATTATATATATAGGACATCAACTTATTTTTTTTTGCCTTGTTTGTATATTAAATAAAAAATGAATAATGATTTTAATAATGTTGATTATTAATTATAATTAATAGCGAAATTAATCGGATTTTGAGTACAGTTAGTTTCTATGTATGTGGGTTATTGCAGAATCGTTGATTCAGCTTTTAATAAAAGCGAGAGGGCTGGTATGATTTATATGAATTTAACATTTTTAAGTCTTAAAAATTCTAGGGTATGTAAATTATAATGCAAAACCTCATTTTACAAGCAGCAGTACTCACAGATTTCTTGATTTCAATTTTGAAGCAGCTCAAGCAATATAAGAATTTGAAGCACATATTCATGATTCAGGAGCCCATTCAAAAGCAAAAAGTATATTGTTATTGCATGACAAGATTTAAAAAATGAACTTAAATCATAAAGCCATTGAGGCTTATGTACTTTTGGATGGATTTCGGCAACATTCATCTCAACTTTATTTTTTTACTACAGAGGTCGAATATAGAGAAAAATCCTCTTACAGAAGCTGACAATGAAGCCAAAAAAATGGAGAGAAATCATATGAGTCTTTCGCAAAGAGCTAGTTTGGAAGTCGACTTCTTCCCCCTGAACAGGGGTGTAAAAGACTAGCTTACTTTATAGCCGATACAGTCAATTTGCTGGCAGTTGTACACGTATGTAAAATATAAACCTGCAAAGATCCGGCTGCGAGCGAATTAAACATGTCTTCCCATGAAGAGGCTAACTCCTCTGGGATAAACTGGCGAGCTACCGAGATTTGTTGTTCATGATTGTAGTCAAGCAGCCTCGATGATAACTAAAGGTAGGAACACTGGCAGATTTATTTTGGTGTAAGTCGAAAAATGCAGGAAATGGAGGTTTTACAGCGCCACGTGTATTCAATAGAATGAAAAACCATGTTGTAATTTGTATAAATAGTTGCTAAAAAAATAATTCACTTGCAACAAGAGAAGATTTCTGTTTTATAAAATTAGAAAAATTTTTTCTGTGTAACTGAAAGTTGTTCCCATACAATTTTAATTTTCAGACAAAAAAACCAAAATTTTTATTTTTATAAAAAATTTTAAAAACTCAGTATGATAGATAAATTAAATATGCCATTCAAAAATTTTTTAAATTTTAGCTTTATAGCCGCAGATCACCATTTTTGACGTAGGTTTAGTTAATATCAAACAAACGGTAACAATTTAAAAAGTTTTTACTAGTCCATACTCTCACAAATCTTATCAATTCACCGTCATTTAAGAAAGTCAATCATAACTTAAATATAATTTATTATAATTAAATAAATAAATAAACGTTTAATTGATGATAAAATTAATTTCAATCAATCAAAATATAATAAAAATATATGTAAATATGATCAGAGATTTATCAATTTATAGGTATCTACTTTAAAAAAAAAGAGTTTAAATTAATCAAATCAAGTAGTATTAACTTTAAATACACACATATATTTTTAAGTGAGATAATTCCGTTCCAGTTGATATTACAATTTCTGATATTTATTTAAAAAAAATAAAAAAATATAAGGATTGATAATTGACTTTTAATTTTTCTATAATATTTGATGATCTTTTAAAGAATGTGGTTTTTTAAATAAATAAAGTCAATGTGTCAGGTGTTTTATAAATTAATGTTGACAACACGCGTTAATTTTATATGTGTGTGTGTGTGTGTGAATTTTATTTATTTATATAAGTAAAAAAATTTTTTTAAAAAGAATTTTATTTTTTTTCATTTTCTTAATAAAATATATGTATCCAGTAAAGATATTAACAGCTTTAAGATTAAATTGGATAATATGTATAAAGAGAAAAAAATAAAGTTACATTATAACTTGTGTGGATTTATTGATCAATGCTTACGTAAAAAAATGTTTATATATCTCGTTTTATTTTTTTTTTTTTACTCTGTGAGAAGTATTTAAATGGAACTTGTTAGATATTTCAAAGATTTGTGAGAATGAAGAATTAGTTGTGATTAAATAAAGTTCTTATTCTGAAAATACTGGATAAAATAAGAAACATGCCCTAGTAAAAATAATTATGAGGTTTGGAAAAATTCTGGTCAAAATTTCTGGGATTCAATTTTTTTCACATGATGAAAATTTCAGACTCAATTTTTAGGTTTCGTAAACAATTTTAGCAATGCAAATTGAGCCCCCTGAAATTCTGGCCAGAATCTGAATTTATTAGTTTTTATTTAATTTTATTTTATTAAATACTTCCTTTATTATACTAAAATTTTTTTAAATAAGTACTTTATGAGTAAAAGAATTAAATATGATATTTTAAAAAATTTTCCGAACAAACAAGACGGGTGGATTGCCACCATAAGTCAAGTAGCCCGGTGTTTTTATACAATTATGGCCCAAAATTATCCATCATTTTAAAATCAAATATAACCAAAACTAATGATTAGGTCCTCAAATCGGTTTCCAAGTATTTTTTTCATAAAAAAAATTTTTGAAAAAAAAATTGTTTTAGTGTCTCGAGATCTCGAATAATCTCGAAGTCACAACTATCATTATTAAAGATTTATAAGTAAATAAAAAAATGTTATGGCATATCTGGGAAACATCAAGAATTCTTCATAAAACGCCTCAGACTACGAATTCCTAATTTTCCAAAAAAATCAACCCAAAAATATAAACGACAAAACCCCACAAAAGCAACTCAAATATTTCAATTTATCTTCGTGCTTATTCAATTATTAACATTAAAAACTTCCTCTATAATTATAAGAAACAAAGTACTCGAACCAAACGTGTACCCATACAAATAAAATACATGCGTTACTTAAAACATGTAATAATAAACCTTAAAGCAATAAATCAAATAAATAATAATGAAAATAAAAAAAAAAATAATAATAATAATTCAATTAAATTTTTTACATAACTAAAAAAAATATTACATAATTTAAAAATTACATTATAAAATCGTTAGATTAAATAATTACATAAAATAGACACATAGCAAGAAAATAGGAATAAATAGAGGATAAAATGAGACAATAAATTAACTAAATAGACATTTGATAATTTCCTGAAATAAATATAATTTTTGGAAAATCTATGAATCATATAAAGATATCTTTTTATCTCTCTATCCTCTCTTAAAATACAATAAATATTATTATTAACTTTGCAATTTTTTTTTGAATATTCATGAGAGAGTTTATGTACATCAGAGGACGGAACCAAACAACATCGAACAAAAGATCGATTAGTCGTTTTATTTATATATTATTTTGTATTCGATCGAAATTTCCTTTTTCAATGCGAATAAATACATTGTGATTATTCTCTCTCGCTTTTACACGTGTATCGATGTATTTTGTACCCTTCGCGATTATAAGAAATACGTCGTGTGCGATGACGCCTACACATGCATCAAATCGTTTTGGTCAATCGTTTATTTTTTTTTTTTATTATATTATTTTTTTTTACCTATCAATTTTTATAGTCTATACGCTTTCTGATTTTTTTGCGGCCAAAAAAAAAAAAGATAATAGAAAATGAACGTTAGTAATCCTGTATAATTCTACGGATATAAAGGCAATTGATAATAACGAGTGAAAAAAGCTGTTAAAAGCTTAAGTTATATTTTTATATATCAAAAATATTACATTTATATATATTTTTTTTTATTATTATTTGGTTTCATTGTAATAAAATATATTTCAATTTTTTTTTTAGTGATTGGTTTTATGGTACGTGGAAAATGATTTTAAGTGATTTTAAATTGTTATTTTGGTAATAACGATATTTTTACGTATTTTTATTAGATTGGTGAAATTGGGGCATCTAGGGAAATAATTACTGTGGATATAATATAATCTCTAAAGTGGAATTTTTTTCTTCTAGGTAAAAGAGCCTCCTGGCTCTCGGTTCCAGTAAAGAATCCGAAAAACCTGTACAAACCTAAAAGTGATCAGAAAAAAAAATGTTTACAAATTTAGGAATTTTGCAAAAATACGTAAAAATCATTGGTTTATCGACTTTTTTGGGGCAACTAAAAAATGGGTTTTCATTAGAACAGATTTTATATTACGAGTTTTTGTTAGGTGAAATATTTATCAATTTTACAGGGAGGAGTAAATTTTTGGAGAAAAGAAGTCGAACTTAAATTTTAATTTCAGTTCTCGGTATTTTTTTATTTCAGGTTAAAGTGGCCAAAAACTGTCTTTATATAAACGTAGTGAAAATACATATAATACCCAATTTTTTCAGATTCTGTATTAATACCTCTTTACTTTTTCAGGATTCAGGGATATGAATTTTTAAAAACTTAAAAATTTTGAAATAACATTTTTGCAGGATCAAAAATCCAATAGGGAAATTTCTTTTTGTTAGTACTTTTAAATACGAACAAGCCAAAATGCTTTCTTACTTTGGAATGTTCAATTTTTTTTTCAAAAATAGAGTTACCGAGGGGCTATCGTCTTGGAAATCACAATTTTTTTTGGTAAAAACCGCTAAATATTATATTGAATAGTAAAAAAATAGATTTTTGAGGTCTAGGGTGAGTTATAAAGCTAAAAGACGCAAAAAATCGCGAAAAATCACGAAAAAAATCACAAAAAATAACAAAAAATCACGAAAAATCATTACAAGACGGAAATAAACCATCTCAACTAGTAAAGATTCATGATTGAGGTACAAACAAGCCAAAATCAGAAAAAAATCAAAAAAAATTTTTTTAAATCAAATTCGTGATTTCCAAGACGGTAGCCCCTCGAGAGTTACTTTTGGGTACCGTGTGTCCATATGACAATAATAATAAGATTTTTCAGATTTTCATTATTGTCCTTTATTAGAAAAATGTAATAGATTTTATTTATCTCGCTAAATGTGTTTATAAAAATCATTAGGGCACTAAAATATATTTTTCGCTGACTCAATAAAATAATAGCTATATTTTTAACACACTTTCGTGTGTTAAAAATGACTAAATTTTGAAACTCATAATTTATTTAAAAAAAAAAAATGCTTATAACCAGTAACATTGACACCAGAGCTGGGCATGCACGGCATTTTGGGCACGGAAAACTAACAGCCGTATATACGGCCAAGCAGTATAATGATCCGTGCACAGTCTGTCCATACTTTATTTTTATAAGTATACGGATCAGTTGGTAGTATGTTAAAGTTTGAATGCATACTGCCCACGGACCCGTCAGCATTATGAAAAACCCAAGTCTCATATTCATACGGACCCGTATGCATATAGGACCTGGGTATTTTCATAATGCTGAGGGGTCCGTGGGCATTATGAAAACACCCAAGCTCATACGCATACGGACCCGTATGCATATAGGACCTGAGTATTTTCATAATGCCCACGGACCCGTCAGCATTATGAAAAAACCCAGGTCCTATATGCATACGGGTCCGTATGAGTATGAGACCTAGTATTTTCATAATGCCTACGGATCCGTACACAGTATGAAAATACCTAAGTCCTATACGCATACGGACCCGTATGCATATAGGACCTGGGTATTTTCATAATGCTCACGGACCCGTCAGCATTATGAAAATACCTAGGTCTCATACGTATACTGACCCGTGGGCATTATGAAAATATCCTCTGCTATACGCATACGGGTCCGTGGGCATTATGAAGTTACCCAGGTCCTACATGAATACGGGCCCGTATGAGAAAAATATGGGGCCGTATATTCTTATGCCATACAAATAGGTGATTTGGTATTCAATTTTGTCCTACGGTTTTTCATACGGCATAAATAAATACGGGAGCTGTAGGTAATATGCCGTATTAATGGACCATTTTATACGACTCCCGTATTGAATTTTGCCGTATGGATTTTCATACGGCAAAAATCAATACGGGGGCCGTATAAAATGGTCCATTAATACGGCATATTTTGTACGGTTCCCGTATTGTATTTTGCCGTATGGATTTTCATACGGCAAAATCCAATACGGGAGCCGTATAAAATAGTCCATTAATACGGCATATTTTGTACGGTTCCCGTATTGGATTTTGCCGTATGGATTTTCATACGGCAAAAGTCAATACGGGAGCCGTATAAAATGTTCCATTAATACGGCATATTTCGTACGGTTCCCGTATTGGATTTTGCCGTATGGATTTTCATACGGCAAAAGTCAATACGGGAGCCGTATAAAATGATCCATTAATACGGCATATTTCATACGGTTCCCGTATTGGATTTTGCCGTATGAAATTTTATACGGCAAAAGTCAATACGGGACCCGTTTGAAATTTGCCGTATTAATGGACTATTTTATACGGCTACCGTATGCAGTTTGCCGTATATACGGCTAAATACATCTAGTAACCGTTCACCGTATGCCGTATATACGGATAACAGCGTGTCACAGTATCCCAGCTCTGATTGACACTTATATAATGCACAAAAAATTTAAAGTATTTTAAACAAAAAAAAAATCTTATAATTTTTTTTTATAAAGTGTACACTTAAGATTTATGAAATATTCGAATGATCCATTAAAAAAAATATTTCTTATAATCTATATAACTAAAGTATTCGGAACCAAAAAAAAAAAGTAACCTAACAATAAGATAGAGTTGTCAAATATTCCAGCTAATTACTTCGCGCTCAAAAAACATCTTCATTCAAACTTTAAGTTCCACTTAAAAATTCAATCTTTATATTCTTATCTTTTTCTTAAAAAAAAAAAAAAAAAATACCGCATTTAAAAAAAAAAAACTATATACATCAAAGAAATGCTAATCCACACTGGAATTATTAGCATAAAAGGATAAAGTCTGTCGTCAATTAAAGTTTTTTTTTTATTTTTCATTAGTAATACCATTAGTGTGATGATTTCCTGAGGCTATTATAGGCCAATAAGTGAGCTTTCCTTTTATCGAAACTCTGGCATCTCAAAACTGATATTTATGCCTTTATGTTGAATATTTTTTTATAATAAATGGCACTTTAAGTGAGGATTCATTCAACTTTATTTTTTTTTTTTGTATGAAAAAACATTATTCCCATTAAAAAAAATTGAATACTACAATTTATTTATAAAAAAAATATCATTTTACTTGTTTTTTAACGTAACATATAAGAAAAAAAAAATTTTTTTTTCTTCAAAAGTTACGTAAGTCACATGCGCTTAAAGACATTCCACGTGGCTTGACTAATCCTTTATAATACATTTTCTTGTATCTCTATGATTTTGAAAAATAAAAAAAATAAATTGATAAAATTTTTACTGTAATAATAAAAATAAAAAAATTTAATGCTCTTAACACATTTTATGAAGAGGAAAAATAAAAAATTTTTTAAACAACAAATAAAAAACATTAAGTCGATTTATACCGGTAGTTGAATTAACATTATACCGATATAACGTCAATTAAAGTAAAGATTAAATCGTTTATATAAAAATCGTTTATATGAATTTAAGCATTAATATTTCCGATCATGGATAATTATAAGTTTTATAAAGATTTATTGAAAGTAATGAAGCTTAATGAGGCTCGTTTGATAAGAATTTTTTTTTCTTGCTTTTTATCTTTTTTGGTACTTGTTTTATTTACTGAATTGATGTATTTTTTTATTTTTTTGGCATACTTTTAAGAATAAAATTAAACATTTAAGTATCTTGTTAACTAGTATTTTAAATGGTTAGGTTGCTTTGATACTTCAAGTAGAGGCGTGTGGTTACCCTAATTTTCGGGTATCCAAACCGGAAGTTCGGCCTATTTTTCGGATCGGGTCGGTTTTCGGGTAAAGCCAAATTAATTCAGATATTTGTAGGTACGATTTTGAATAGAAAATGGTATTTAAAATAGAAAATTTTCCGGCCTTACAATGTTATGAATATTTTTTGTTAACTTTGGAATAGTAGCAAAAAAATATCTATTTACAAAAAATAATTTAGTTTATTCTCTAATAAGAATTTAAAGTAAAAAAAAATTTTATATAGTTAAAAGAAATTTTCGATTTAAAACTGTTCCTGCGGGTCTCTGAAGCTTTTCGGGCTCACCCATAAGCCAGCCTGACCCGCTCCGCAAAACTCACTGACTCCGAGGGTTGGATAACCGCAAACCCCTAATTTGAGGCAAAATATTACTTCTTGAAATTTCAAGTTTACATCATATTTTTGAAATAAATAATTTTAAGATTAAAAAATATATATTAATCTAGAACAGAATTATATTATTATGATCAAAATCCAGGCATTTTTTGCGAGGAGGGGGGTCAGAACCAAATAATGTTAATAATTATGGTTAAAATTTCTTAAATAATAACCCAAATTTAATTATTTCTTATTGTAAATTTTCAGACGCAATATTTTTTATTAAACAGTTTGAAAGTTTTACAACGAAGGTAAAAAAATTGCTGTTTTTACTAAAAATTTTCATTTTGGGCCATGGCCCCCTTAGTTCCCCCACTAGATACA
The DNA here is from genome assembly GCA_022575985.1 of Anagrus nilaparvatae. Taxonomy (NCBI): domain Eukaryota; kingdom Metazoa; phylum Arthropoda; class Insecta; order Hymenoptera; family Mymaridae; genus Anagrus; species Anagrus nilaparvatae. Next base: position 5,480,956 of record JAKSXM010000238.1, on the reverse strand, counting down.
TGCACGTTTTGCTCACTTTTTTTTATCGCATTATATCCAGTGGCCAAAATCGTTTGTTTGGTTATAAACCAATTGAAATAAAGTTTAATGTATCAAAGAGCAGAAAGATTTAGATTCACTAACAGAACCAGGATTTTTATAAATCTCACCTATTTTTTCAGCAAACGATACCGACAAAACAAATGTAACCACATAGCAATTTATGAGCACAAAATCTTATAAACATTTTGTTGTAATGTTCTCTATGTTGTTGCAACGGGTGCATAAATAAGAAGCTATAATAAGAGCTACTAGTCTTTATGATACTTGTTTAAAAAACTAGCTGTCCTTGCAAAACTTTAAATATGTGAATGTTTACTATATATAAGGATATATGCATCATTCCGTTATACATCGTATAATATTTTTTAAGATCGCCTACGCATTTTATTTATTATATTTTATGGGCTTTATAGAAATATTATTAATTGAGTTGTTTATTTAATATTTTTTTGTATACGTTTGTTTGTTTATTAGGACATGGTTCCAAGGACGTTTACAGGTTTATTACACAATAATTTTGACAAATTTATGAATTAAAGTATACGTAGCTATAAATAAAATATTATATTACTATAGATTCAAAGTAATAAATTACGAATATAGGAAATATAATATTTTTGATTAATATAATTTTTGACTAATATAAAATCTTGTGAATTTAATTTTAAATCTTTTTATACTTTTTTTAAAATTTCAAATTCATTTTGAAAATGAAATTGATATTTTGATAAGTACGACCCGTTATACTTACTACTATTTACATTTTTTATTAAAAGGTGTCGCTTTTCTTTCGCAAGAGAAATGATTTTTATATGATATATAAATCAAAAATATTTCACAAATTATTGGATTTCATTTTATTAATATGTTTTACAAATAATAATATTAAAAATTATTTATAGAAACTATAATATTTTGACATATATTAAATAATACTTGCGGTGTAGTATTCTTTTTGTTCAACTTTTATACGAATTTTCAAAATTTCAAATTTATTTTGAAAATGAATTTGATTTTTGCTAAGTACGACCTGTTATGCTTATCAATTACTTTCATAATTAAATACTTCTCTTAGATACGTAAATAGAATATTAATTTCTATTTAAATTTTTTATTATAAGGAGTCAGTTTTCTCGCAAGAGAAATGGTTTTTATATAATATATAAGTCAAACTTGTTTAAGGAATTTTTGGATTAAGAATGAATATGGTTTTTTTCAAATATTTGCCATATAAATTTAGTTTAAACTGAAAATTTATGTATCTAAATATAAAACAATACAAAAAATATAAACATTATGATTAAACACATGTTAGAAGCGCCTACAGGTTAGGAAATGTTAAAAACTAATGTACTATTGCTGGACTTAAATGTCCCATGTATAATTTTTATTCTCAATAAAGACTTTTTGAAATGAAATGAAATGAAATGAAATTATTGGACTTCACATTATTAATATTTTATACAAATAATTAGTTAACTATGATAAATTTAATATTACGTATGAATTTGGTGATAAATACTATACGATATTAATAAATATTATACCATTTTGCTAAAATGAGCTACGGGTAATTTCTAAATACATATTCTATAAATAATAAATGAATTATAATTTTTCGACTATAATAACAATATTTCTGTGACACTGTTTCAAGTATATCTATATTTTATAAAAAATTTTATTTCTTGAACTTTCCAAACTAGGTTATATGTTTCAGAGAAGCTGAATTCAAATACGAAATCTGTATTCAATAAAAAGCCTAATTAACCATAGATATTCTACGTTTATGTTTATCTCATAGACCTGATGTGGAGGCCCACTTCGTAGACAAATTTTATTCTTAACAAGTTGATGGAAGTTTCCAACGGATATTTGTGTTTATCAGGTCACAGAACACGAATATAATATCGGTTTATACCGAATATGATCCAGTTTCCCGCAATAAAAATATGGAGGTTATATTTTGCGTGTTTTTTTAATATTTTTATCTGTTGCTTATGTTTTCTGAGCCGCTGAACATGAATATGATACCGATTTTTACCGAAAATCGTGCTTTTTTGTGCAACTGCAGAAAATATACTTAATTTCCAGGTTAAAAATTTTGTAATTGCAAAAATCACGTTTTTCGGTAAAAACTATCATATTCGTGTTCAGTGACCCGAAAAACACAAATACGCGTTGGAAAATTCCATCGACCTATTAAGGATAAAATTTGTCTAAATAATGCGGCTTCAGGTTAGGTCTATCAAAGTATATAAAATTTATATTTTTTGCTTATGCTATTTGGGTCTCTAAACATAGAAGACATATCCGTTTTTACCTCAAATACCTATGTCATTTAAGAAGCTAATGTGAAAAAAAATCTTCAAAATCACCATTATTATAACACTATAAAATAAATACTTCTAATCAATAAGACACATAAATTCTAAGAAAAAGATTATTAAAAATTAAATATGATTAATTATTATGATAATAAAAATCTATTTCCATAAAATAAAAAGAAAAATTACTGACCTTAATTTACCAATATAATTTTTCGAAAAAAAAATAAAATAAAGGGAAGAAAAGAGTATATATATAATCCAAAACTCGGAAGCAAAATAAAAATCCCAAAGGCAAACTTAAAGCTAAGTATTAGATCATTGCCCTTACACCCTAAGAAAAAGTTGATCAGTATAAACTCTTATGTATTTATATAATATAAAAGTTAGTATGTTTAGGTCTTAAAAAAAATCTTACATAGACATTTTTATATTATATGCAAGAGAGAAGATATAACCGTATATAATTTATTTTTATTACTAGACCAATTTTTCTTTAGTAAAAATTTTTTCCTTCCCTTTATTTTTTTTTGATCTACCCACTAATTTCGCGTTGTTATAGATCACTTATTGTTAAATATATTTACATACACGTGCATATAAAAGCTTTCATTTAAAAAATGAATTACTTATACTATTGTACCTACACTAAAAAATTAGTATAATGAAATCAAAAAAATTTGTAGATATAAATAGGCAATTAATTATAGGAAGTAGGTACTTAATCAAAATTGAAAATTTGGTACACAGTTTGATACTTTTTTTTCGTCAAATATTAGGTACAATTTTACGTTTATTTAGTTTTCTTTTATATTTATTTTTGGTGGTTTATGTTTGTGTAGGGAAAAAGGGGAAAACTGTGTATGATATTACATAAAATATATAAATTATATTTATGTCCCAACACAAATAAAGATTATATATTTATTATATTGTATAAAACCACTATATCTGATAAAATTTTACTCAAGTATCTTTTGAAATAATAAATAATTTCTTTTAAAGGTATTTTACAGTTTTTACTTAATTTGATCCTACACACCAAACCTAAAAGAATTTTTTGTTACCCAGAGAAGAATGATTGTTTATTTAATTCCTTAGAGCGGAATTATTTTGAGGTTAATATTTTTAAAAACTATTATTTTCAATTTAATTCTTTTTGAACAGAATTAAAACAAAAATAATTGTATTTTTATTACAAATTTATTTATTTATTTTCTTTTTAAAATTTTGTAATTAATATTTAAAAAAGAAATACACAATAGGTTACTGCAGTTTTTTAATTTTATTAAATATTATAGTATACTCGTTAATAAAACTTGGTATACTCGGGGGTATTTCATCACAAATTTTCTCACTGCGATATCCAAAAACCATAAGATCACTTTTTTCCGAAATTGGTATAAGCGGGTTATTGAGTATTACAAAAGGGAATTAGTAATAAAAAAAAGTGCTTAAAAATAGGCTATTTACTTTCAAAAAATGAGACCAATCAGAAATTTTTTGATTAGTTTGCAAGATGACAGCTATACGTAATAATACCCAAAATTTCATTTATTAAAATTCAGGCTTTTTGCTCTAGGACAGAAAGGCTACGAGATTGAACTTTAGCTACAGGTAGTGTTTTTTCAACATAACAAAATGCTCTACCAAGTGGAGTCAAGACTGGCAGATTCAACTCGTACACTCCCCTTGTAAGTTATTCTGAGTCAAAGTAAATAATTTTTTTTTTTTGAGCAAATTGATATTCTTCTATGATTTTTTCCATCTTTGATACTTTTGATCATGTAAATTAAATTTTTTTTAACACCCTTAGACTCCATGTTTTGGAACTTTAAAGTTTAAATTTTTTAATTTTTTTCGATTTTGTTTACTATATTGAATTGGAAATTCCATATATATATATATTTTTTAGTTTAATATATTTTATATTTAAAAATTAATGTAATTTTTTATTTTTTATACCCTTAAACGCTACTTTTTTCTCCAAAATTTCAAGTATTTTATTTCTACATAATTTTTGATTTTTATATAATAAATAATTTAAAATAAAATTTTGTACAGTTCTCCTCATATTTAATTTTGGAAAATAATTAATTTTTAAAACTTTTGAAATTCGTTTTTGGCGGTCTAAAGTGGTCGTAGTGGTCCTAAAAAAGTTGAGCTAAAAAATATGTACAATGGGACCATATTGGCCAATTTTTAAAGTTTTTTACAATGTCGTTCCGGAGAAAAAAAATAAAGGAAAAAAAACAGATTTTTTGGCCATTTTAGGGTAGTGGAAGGGTGATTGGACAAACGGACTGCGGTGACTACATTTTTTTTACCACAAAATACTTTTAAAACACTAAGTTTAAAAATCCGAAGAAAGGGGCATTTCACTTATCTTATCCTTTTTCTCGAAAGAGAAATGGTATTTTGTTATTATATAAGTAATCGTTTTCTAATGAAGAAGCAAATTTATTTCCATTTCTCGTTCATTAAAATTTATAAAATTATAAACTTTATACTCGCATGTAAATATGAATTTACCTATTTGAATGTTGTAGTATTCAATTAGTTTGTTCAAAATATATTATTATTTGTTATTTCCTAGTATACTTATTACTAGTATATTACTATCAAATAAAAATTTACAATGGCTTAAAAAAATTGTCAAGTACACCATGAGGCTAATAATTTAATTAAACCTTTTTCTATACATAATATATTAGAAATGCTGGTTGTTTCATAGATAGTCAGGGGTATAGTGTGAAAAAAATGGTCAAATCTCTAACTGCCTCTGAAAGTGGATGGATTTTGATGAAACCTTTTGCATTCATTTCAGAAAAATCATACAAACAAAGCGTCGGAAAGGAAAATTGTCGGAAATGTCAAGGGGTGATTTTTCCACCCATTTTTCACCCCTTTTGCCCCCCCAATTTCGAAATATAGTAAAAAATGTTTTTATCGACTTTTATATGATGCTATATGGTTAAATAGGTCACTAAATTAGAATTTTGGTTCAAAAATGACATTTAACAGGTTCCAAGGGGTGAAATTGTCCATTTTTCACCCCTTTCACCCCTAAAAAACTCATTTTGCCAAAATAATGTATTTATTTATATTCAAAGGGTCTATTAAGTTTTTTTGGACGCTGATTTCAAAAATGACGTCGAAAATTACATTTAACATGTTCTAAAGGGTGAAATTGGCCATGTTTCACCCCTTTCACCCCTAAAAAACTCATTTTGCCAAAATAATGTATTTATTTATTTTCAAAGGGTCTATTAGGATTTTTTGGACGCTGATTTCAAAAATGACGTCGAAAATTACATTTAACGTGTTCTAAAGGGTGAAATTGGCCATTTTTCACCCCTTTCACCCCTAAAAAACTCATTTTGCCAAAATAATGTATTTATTTATTTTCAAAGGGTCTATTAGGTTTTTTTGGACGCTGATTTCAAAAATGACGTCCAAAATTACATTTAACATGTTCTAAAGGGTGAAATTGGCCATTTTTCACCCCTTTCACCCCTAAAAAACTCATTTCGCCAAAAGAACTTATTTTTTTATTTTCAATGGTCCTAATAGGTTTTTATGGACGCTGATTTCAAAAATGATGTCAAAAATTACATTTAACATATTCTAAAGGGTGAAATTGGCTATTTTTCACCCCAAATACCCCCTCATGCAAAAATACAGCAGCAGTTCTTGCGCAAGATGATGAAGAAGTTGAAATGCATATTTTGGATGCTCTAGCACAAATTTCAGAATCTGAAGATGAGTCAGATGGTGAAGAAAATTGCCAACAAGTTGAAAAGACTGAAGATAATTAAGTGTAAAAAGAAACGTTTTAAGAACATTTTCTTTTGTAAGTTTCTATTGTAAAATAATGTATTCATAAATAAAATATCATTTTTTTAAAAAAAATTATAATGAAATATTTTAAAGAGGAAATATAACATTTATTTTTACTTTCGTTTTATTAAAAATTATAAAAAAATAAATAGTTGAGCAAAAATATTTAAAAAAAAATACTGTTTAAATTTATAATAAAGTGAATAAAAAGTAAAAAATAAATTTATTTTAGTAAATGTTATAATTTCTCTTATTTTATTACAATATACGCATAATTAAAAAATTCACTATTTAGAACCTATTTAATGTCATTCCTAACATAATTTTTGAAAACAGTGCCCAAAAATTCCTACTAAACCATTTGAAAAGGGGCCAATTTCACCCTTTAGAACATGTTAAATGTAATTTCTGATATCATTTTTGAGATCAGCGACCTAAAAAACCTATTTAGTTCATTTAGTTTAAAAAAAAAGTAGCTTAAAGGTTTGTGTCAATGTTGCAGGTATTTGGGGGGAAAAATTGACAAATTCTCCCTTTAGAACCTGTAGTATTTTATTTCTGATATAATTTTTTAAATCAGCGTCCAAAAAAACCTACTAGAGCCTTTCAAAATAAAAAAATAAGTTCATTTGGCAAAATAAGTTTTTTAGGGGTAAAAGGAGTGAAAAATGGCCAATTTCACCCTTTAGAAGATTTTAAATGTAATTGTCTACGTCATTTTTGAAATCAGCGTCCAAAAAAACCTAATAGACCCTTCGAAAATAAATAAATACATTATTTTGGCAAAATGAGTTTTTTAAGGGTGAAAGGGGTGAAAAATGGCCAATTTCACCCTTTAGAACATGTTAAATGTAATTTTCGACGTCATTTTTGAAATCAGCGTCCATAAAAACCTAATAGACACTTTGAAAATAAATAAATACATTATTTTGGCAAAATGAGTTTTTTAGGGGCGAAAGGGGTGAAAAATAGCCAATTTCACCCTTTAGAATATGTTAAATGTAATTTTCGACGTCATTTTTGAAATCAGCGTCCAAAAAAACCTAATAGACCCTTTGAAAATAAATAAATACATTATTTTGGCAAAATGAGTTTTTTAGGGGTGAAAGGGGTGAAAAATGGCCAATTTCACCCTTTAGAACATGTTAAATGTAATTTTCGACGTCATTTTTGAAATCAGCGTCCAAAAAAACCTAATAGACCCTTTGAAAATAAATAAATACATTATTTTGGCAAAATGAGTTTTTTTGGGGTCAAAGGGGTGAAAAATGGCCAATTTCACCCCTTGGAACCTGTTAAATGTCATTTTTGACACCATTTTTGAAATCAGCGTCCAAAAAAACCTACTAGGACCTTTGAAAATAAAAAAATAAGTTATTTTGGCAAAATGAGTTTTTTAGGGGTGAAAGGGGTGAAAAATGTCCAATTTCACCCCTTGGAACCTTTTAAATGTCATTTTTGACCCAAAATTCTAACTTAGTGACCTATTTAACCATATAGCATCATATAAAAGTCGATAAAAACATTTTTTACTATATTTCAAAATTGGGGGGGAAAGGGGTGAAAAATGGGTGGAAAAATCACCCCTTGACATTTCCGACAATTTTCCTTTCCGACGCTTTGTTTGTATGAATTTTCTGAAGCGAATGCAAAAGGTTTCATCAAAATCCATCCACTTTCAGAGGCAGTTAGAGGTGAAAAACACTATACCCCTGACTAAGAATGATAGGGAGCTATCATTGGCACTGCGCATCTGACTATCAAGTATCAGTAAATTTCTTGAAAAAGTTACTCATACTTAGTGGTTAATTTTGGCAGTATATTTATTCTCTTTTTCGATCTAATTATGGTTCTAATTGGGTATAAAGGATTTCTTATTACAATGTGATTAGACGCCAACTCTTTAAGGAGTTATGATCCTAAATAGAAAATTTGAGTAAATATCCACATTACCAACAGGGATGTGGATATACATGTCAATATACATATACGTTACAACAATTTACGTGAATATACGTTTACGAAGTAAAAAAATTTAACTTCTAGCATACGTTAAATTATATTTAATGTTTACGTAAAATACTGTATATACTTATTTGTATAAAATATATACATTGACATGTAGTTGACCGGTCGAACCCACATCCCTGATTACCAACGCTATTTTTTTTTTTTATAATTTGCTGTTTAAAATAATATTAATCCAAAAAATATTAAAAAATGTGTTTATTATGTAATATTATTACAAAAAAATTATTTTTATTTTATAAATTATGAAAAAACATTGTTATTTTAGGTTATGGTACTAGCTAAAACTTATTTTTCACTGAATAATTAGTGATTCAATGTGGTGACTTAGATAAAATAAATTGGAAATATAATCTTTGACAATTTATTTATCATATTTAATTAGTTTCATCTGCCTCTGACATTATACTTTTTGTAAGATCCAAATATAAAGTGCCATAAGAGCAATGTTAAACAGCCTATTTTTAATTTGCATTAAGAAAATTAATGTGGTCAATAAAGGTAAAACCAAGTTAAATTCTACTTTTAAAATGTTTAACTTTAATAATTCTCAAGTTTCATTCAGTTCTTTCATCATTTTTATTTACAATCATAACTTCTTAAATTAGTAAATTAATTTTTTAATTTATTACAGAAAAACTACAGTTCAAAGAGTACAAAAATCATTTTTCTAGTTAGCGGACCTAAAACACGTATTTCCTGGGCACTGCGCATCCGACAAAGACGTATTTTTTCGCCACTGACACAGAAAAATTTTATACGGTCCATAAATAAAGAATGACCTAAATCACAGTTTACCAGCGTCGGTTTTGTCTAGGAAGGTACTTGGGATTTGGGTCATTTTTTACTTTTCTGGACACGAGCAGATATTCTAAAAGTTTAATAGTATATTTACGTCTCACATCCAGAAACCTAAAGAATTGCACGTAAATGGTAAATTCTTATCTGGAGCATTTGTTATTTATGTGCAAGGGCCGTCTAAAATTTTTCTGCAATTTTCGCGAGAAAACATAAATTGCCGGACGCGCAGGGAAATTTGTGCTTTCAGACCACAGACCAGAAAAAATTTTTCTATTGCCTTAAAGTTTTAAGTTAGCATATAACGTCAATAAATGCAAAAATTGATGTAGTTAAATTTCATTAAAATTTTATATCCAGATAAGACATAAACTACTTCTGACAAAGATATATTAAATTTTAAAAAACTTGAATTTTGAAAAATATAAAAGTGAATTACATTTTAAAAAATAATAATTTAAAAATTTTGAAAAAGATTTATATACCTACCTATACAGTAAAATAAATATTTAAATTTTTTTTTTATTATTTTTTTCATTTCAAAAAAATTTAATACTTAGAATACAAAAAAAGTACAAGTTCAGGCTTATATTTTCATATATTTTTCAAAAAAAAACTTCTCTTGGGGTTTTAAAGAAAATATTGTCTAAAAAAGATCTTATATATATCGAAGAATTGTAAAGTAATGTTACTATATCGTACTATACAGCTTCCCTTTTTTAAACATTATTTCGTCTGCATTTATCGTTTTCTTGTATTAAAGAGTAGAAAAAAAACTAATGTATAAAATTTTTTTAAGGGTGCACCCTACTTAAAATGAACATTTTCTATTTTGTATTATATAGACTTATAAAAAAAATTTCGTCTAAAATTTAATTTTTGGGTCATGGGTACTTAAAACATTTTTTAGCTGGGTAGAAAATAATAATTTTTAATCATAATTAATTTTCTGAACTAAAAACTTATTTGATTAGACGTTAAATTACAATAAATTAATGAGTCAATTAAAAAGTGTGATCTGTAATAACATAAAAGTATGTAAAGTCACTGATCGAGATAGAAACTTATTTGGTTGATTAAGATGATTTTATAAAAGACGACACGTAAAAAGCTTAAAAGAAAAAAAAAAGACAAGATTTTCCTTTACGCTTCGTGATTCTACTGGATATCTCTTGGGAGAACTTCTAAGAAAGAAAACGGTCTAATTAAAGACACACAGAAGAGCATAGCACTCACACAATTTTTTTTCTTTCTTCTTAAGTTAAAAAACAATCTTGTCTACTCGCACCTTCATTTACCTATATAAAAATGTCACTTTTATTACTCAAGTTTAACTAGTTTTCTTATTCGAACTAAAAAAATTATTATATCTTTCTTAATTTATTGTTATTTAAAATGAGCCTAAATAATGTAATTGTCAATTAGGGATCAGAAAATGCTTGTTTGAAATTAAAAAAAAAAAAATTATGATATCTTTTATTTTTATCTATAACAACATATTATGTTGAGGGTTCGTCGCGTGGATGCGGATAAAAGTCTTTTTCTATATATAAAAGTAAATGTGTGTGCTCGTGGGGACGATTAACGTTTTTAAAATAAGTAAAAGACGTTTGGTATATATAAAAGTTAATATACTATGCTATATACATTTTATCTAATAGAAATGAAAATTGTAAAAAAAACGTTTTATTAAAATTTATTTATGGTATCTAATTATAAAATAAAACTACAAGTAAAATGAGATAATTATTAACATGGGACATGCTCATAATGAGGAGTTTATGAGAAAAGCCTCAAATTCAGGGGGGGGGGTCAAATGGACTTGGAATAATTTTGACTTAGGGACTTAGAATACATAATTTGAATTAGAATAATTTAAAATTGGGGACTAGTCAACATGTCCCAAGCTCGTTGGTTTCGTTAACACACAAACCAGTTATAAGTTTTTTTTACTATGAAAGTAAAACATTATTTTTTAAATTTTAATAAAAATGAATAATTGTTTTCTTTTTTGTTTTGAAAATTAATACTTAAAAATTTGCTGAAAAAGCTCGTCTAAATTAATTATCCGAGATTCAGGTATAATATTTCAAGTTATAGATTAGTTGAAGAGTTGAAGTAAAGTAAGGAGAGGGAAGGGGAATTCATGAAATATATATTTTTTTAATTATAGTATTATAGTTAAGGTCTCAAATGTTTAATATTAATTTGAAGACTCTATAATAAAAATTTATAGAAAAATAAAAATATTTATTACAAGTAAGTTTACAACAACCAAAATTTATTTTTTTATTAATTTGACATTTAATAATTTAGTATATACTTTGATTTCAGCAACTAAATATTTATAATCAGTATCTATAAATATTGCCCAATACTGATGCATAATATAGATTTATAACTGTAACATTCATTATCAATGCCTAAAGAAACGAAATTGAATTAATAAATTATTAATTTATTTGACAAGTTAGTTAATTGATTATGCATGAATTTAGATCTGCATCGATAGTGTATCTTGCATAATACAAAAACTTTGAAATATCTCATATTTAGCATTACAAATCTATTTATCAAAACAATAGAAAAAAAAATATATCGAAAAAACAACTTCCGAAACTCCAAGAAGTAATTCTTTTAACTCATTGAATAAATTTTGTATTACATTTTGTATTTAAATTACGAACTTCGGTTTGGCATCTTATATAACATATAAAATAGATTTCATTTATGAGGAAAACTTACGCCCTCTAGTGACGATTCAAATACTAATTTAATAACGCATAAATAAATGCAGCAGTATTTTTAAAAATTCTTTAGTTCCTTGTAAAACTACACAATGTTTATTAAAGAAATCTAAGACACACTTAAAAAAAATTTTTTTGAGTACTTAACTAACATAAACAATGTTGATTTTGCAAAAAATCTTAACATACCATAATAACAATAACAGCTCTTAAATATCTCTTATCCTAAAAAAAAAATTATGTATAGACTAAAGTGAGAATAATATAAAGAAGAAGAATATCAGATTAAAAAGTCCTCCTCATAATATCAATATGAAAAATATTTTTTGCTCATAACGCATTTTTACATATTAAAAGAAAAAGATCAAACAAAAAAAATTTTTTTTCAAAAATTTATACAATCTTTTTTAAACCTTTGACGTTTCATTGTCTCAAGTGATTTTTATATTGCAACCCCAGTCAAATTGACCTGATATTATGATGATATTTTTATCGCTTGTTATTTTATTGACACAGATCTGTTGGTGGCCTTGCACTTCTCATAATAAATAATAAAATGAGCTTTTATAACACTTAATATTTCTTTTTTTTTATTTACATTTTTTTATGCTGACTACTGTATTTTTTTTTAATGTATCTTCAAAATTTTTTTTATTATTAAATTTTATGTAAATAATATAAATAAAAAAATTACAGTTGCAGTTTTTTTTTTGGAGTGTATATTTTTTTAAACGATGCATTTTCCCACACGTTTTGAATTTATACTAGGTGTTTTTTTTCTATTGTAAAAGTTTTAACAATAGATTTTAAAAGAAGGTGTATTTTAACACATGTCATTTAAAAAAAAAAGAAGCACCTGAATTGAATAGCTGTAATTTTTTATTTACTTTTTTTGTGAGGGTGGATTTTTAAAGATTCATATTTCTTAGATATTTAATAAAAATTACAAATTTAAAATTTTTTTGTCAAATAAACGGTACTTTAAAAAAAAAATTATATTTTGAATTGCATAATGTGAAAAAGAAATACTTTTTTGTACATACTCTAGTTAAATCACGGAAAGGGGGGTTGTTTTTAGCAACTAAGATGAAAAATTTATAACTGGTTTGTGTGTTCACGGTACTACATCTCGATGGTGTTAACACAATCAACGATCATGGATTGTTTACTCATAACAGTTTTATCTTATGCTCCTTGTTTATTATAAGTCCTAGAACCAAAATTATAATCAGTCCCTGCATATAAATAATCCTAATTCCACAAACCTAAAGTAATCTGGGGTCCCTAGAAGTCCTTAAATCCAGATTATTCTAAGTCCCTAAATTGAAAATATTCTAAATCTATTTGATTTAAATAAAATTTGCCAAACATTCTTAAATTAAGTATAAAACATTCTCTTTAAATAATGATTTTTCAAAATTCGCAAATTTTAAGAATTATTTAAATTCAAGACTCTGAAACTCAAGCTATACAAATAATGCATTGGAGGCAAAGTTTTGAATTAATTTGCGAAATCAAAGAAATTAATCTTTATAAGCAGTGTTTCTAAAAATTTAAAGGTGCTTGATTCATTTTTCGTGTAGGTTGCTTTCCAATTTGAATTCAGCAGTTTCAAAAAATTATATTGTGGTCCAAGTTTGGTTACAGTTTTTAATAATAATGTAAGAAAACTCTTAAATAGGAAAATTTTTTGCTACCTTAAGAGTGTCCGATAAATTCAGCTGGAGAAAAACCTTGGATTTCGGAATCAGTGAGTCAGCGACCCAAAAAATTCGTAATAAACCTTTTCTCATCTTGATTATCAAAAGGAACAGCAAAATCATGATTTTTCTGTAGTAATAAAAAATAACCAAAAAAAGGATATTATTAATACTGTAATAAAATAACTAAAAAAGAAAAAAAAAAAAGAAAAATTTCAAGATAATTTATTTGATTTATTATTTTTATTCAATTAAATTTAACGATAATAGTAAATTAATGTTTTATAAATATATATAGTTATGTAGGTAACGAGCACAAAATTAACTCAATTTCTTTTATTTTTTTTATAAAATAAATTGCTTCTGTATGTTTCTTTTTTTTATCCCTATTAAAAACAAAATATTTGAAATTAAATAAAAAATTCAACTTGAATTACTTAAAGTAAATATATAAAATATTCCTATAAGGAATTAAAAAATAAATAGAAAAAAAAAACGATAACAAGAACAAAAAAGGTGATCAAAAAAAAAAATAAGGAAAGAAATGTATAAAGGGATCAAAATAAAAGCTGGTCGTGTGCTAACTGCGTGTGTTCTTTCTTAAAAGCAATCGGTTGTTTCCTCCTATATTTGGAACATTTCGTCGCAATGAGTCGCGAATATAAGGTGCGTCGATTAAATGAATACTTACTTACATATATGTAAAATAAACACCCACTAAATAAAAAAAATTATTTTTTCATTTACTCCGCCTTTAAGATCTTCTTATTTTTTTATTATTTGGTTTTAGTTTTTTTTTGTGTGCAAACTATTTGCTTAAATTACATAAATAAATAATTGTCAGTGGCCAAAATTCATGCACTTCTCGGCAAAGATATTTTGTACTAAGCAAAAAAAATTGTATAAAATCCTTGGAAATTAAAAAAAAAAATCCATTTGCCGCAAGCGAAAATATTCCGCTTGTAGGTAGCGGAACTTTGTGGTTTACGGGATACTACTTGTGTCTAGCAGAATGTTTTGTTTGCTCAAACGATTGCAAATTCCACTAGCAGCAAATTGAAAAATTCACACTTCATATACACACATGAACCTAAGATAGCATGCAAAAGTCGAACCCCACATTTTTTCCCGTGATTTAAAACATAGATTTACATATAATGGGCAAAAAAATCGTCTCCCTAGGGTTGATAATAGGTTTTTTTTGTCCTAGATATGTAAAATTGCGTTTTATACATAAGTCCTCGCCTCAGATGCTAATTAATGTTCAATCTGGGCCATTATTTTTTTTGTTCCCTTGGTTAAAAATGTACTATTTAATAAATGTATAAATTAAAAAATTAAAAATTAAGTTTTGTATTCAATAAATATTTAATTTTGATAAGAATATTTTTAGTTGCCCCAATAATTATTTTAATTTTTTGTAAAGGTGTACTGACACATATTTGTAAAAAATAATTTTTTTTATCATGCATATTTAGAAAGTATAACTAATGAATATTTTGATACGATAAGAAAATTCAAATTAATTTAATTATTTAATGTCAATATTAAAAAAAATAACGAATTTAATTCAATTAATAAAAATAAAAGACTATGATAATCAATACCAACGTTTTTAACGATCAACAAATAAATTTAGAACAATAAAATGATCTTTAAAAAAAGCGAGTCAAAATATAAATAACAGTGTATAAGATAATAAGCCCTAATAAAATAATAAATGTTTAAAGACCTATAATATTAAATTGTGTGACATAAACCAACACATACAAAAAAATATCATATTAAAAAACTTCAGTCATACTTTTTTTCTCTATCGTATTACGAAAGATTCATATCTTTAAATGCTCTCCCACGATGGGCGTATTGAATCGTGCCGCCCGATCCGTTCATATAAACGTTGTTCCGTTCTCCACCTCTTTTTTTTTATATAAAATTTCTTCTATAAATATAATGCACTGGAAAAAAAAGTAAGATGCAACAAATGCATATACTAATATATAATAAATAACCAAAAAAAAAGAGAGTAGGAAGATCAACTTCCGCTACGTGGGATTCTTCTTCTCTTGCCGAAAAATTATTATTTTACTTGTTATTATATATTTTGTCATTTGTCAGGGTCACTAATACTTTTTTAAAATAATTGTATATATTTTTAAAGAACAAAAAAATAACGCCTTAAGCAATACATGTACCTTTTTTTTTTTAGATTTATTATTTTTTCGGGTTAACGAACAACAAAACAAAAATTTTTTCCCAGTGATACTATTACACAATTTCTTGTACTACATTCTGTTATATGTCACATACCTTATTTAGTTGTTATTATCTCAAAGATTTTGGTTTTTTTTAATAAAAATGGAAGCTGTCTTAGAAAAAATAAAAGACTAAAAAGATATTTTTTAAAGAAAGGTTCAGGATTGAGTAGCTGAATATCGTAACAAAAGGGGTGTCATCACGATATAATACACAAAAAATAAAAAAGTAAACTTGATTGCCCTTTTTTATTTAACCTACAGAATATATTTTATGCTTACTGATAAACGAGTTAAGATTGTCTCACTGTTAGTCTGCAGTCCGAATGATGATGCTATATGAGATCAGACTCTGATTTGAGTTTCAGACAAGTCTTTATTTATATATTTTATATACTTGACTTTTTTTATTTTTAATTTAGTTGTTTAATGTGTACGTGTGTATGTGTGTTTGTACATATGTCGCAAAAAAAGATTTTCAAGGTTGATTATTGCCAATTTTACAGGAGATTTATTTATTCTTCGTCTTTTTGTATTTTAAATTTATTTTTTAATTCTATTTTTTAAGGAATTTTTTGTGAATAATTATTTATTGGTTACAATGTTTAAAGTAACTTCTGTTTATTTATAAATAAAGGTAGTTAATTAGCAAAAAAATTAGTACACTTTTAAAGAGATCGTAATTTTAAAAAATCAATTTTTTATATGAGTTCACTACTATTTTTGGTAAATATTTAAAACTATTAATTAGGTAATACTATTTTTTGATAGTATTAATAAAACTTAATAAAACTATTTTTTGCAAATATGCGGTAAAAAATTGTGAAATAACAACTTTATTCAAAAAATTAAAAAAAAAATCAATAATTTTCGATTTTTCTGGAAATAAACAATTTTTTTATTTACAGGCGTCACTTTTAACAGTGTACTACAATACAAAATATTACAATTTATTTTTATTCAATTTAAATAATTTTGGTTCTACCAAAATTTGATTATTTTTATGAATATTTGACTTTCGTGGAAAAAAACTAAACTGTATAACTGCTCATTTATTACATATGATTTCTTGGAACAATTTTTAAATATTTATAACTTATCCTGAAGAGGCCTCAAATAAAACGAAACTTTGAGGATTAAATAATATTTATACAATTCATAATACCAGTGCATATTATTTACTAAAATAACTCGTGGATTTTATTTGTTTTTATAAAAACTAAGATAAACATGTTGTTAAAGACTGAAATTGTAAATTATATTATTTTAATACAATATAATACACTTGAGATTAAAATCTTTGAGACACACAAATATTTATACATTTTTAATTACACAATTTAAAGTTTTAACTATATCTCTAAAAAAAAAGCTGAATAAATATATTATTTATTTAACTTAAAGTCATCGTTTAATCAATTTATATAAAATGCAATAAACCCCCTGTTTATTACAACGTGACTTCTGGGTCTAGAAAGGAGTTCAATGCAATGTTACGACAATGTTATAAAATAGTATTTTTAGGCAATTTTTCAAATAATGCTGTCATTTTGCAATTCAACCAAAATACTTCCAGTTACTCAAATTTTTTTGAAAAGTGCCATTTTTCAATTCCCGTAAACCGCAATTTTTCGTAACTAATTCTAATCCCTATAGTCAATAAACCAAATGCCCATTTTCGGACCAAAATGACCAAAATTTAAATTACTGCTATAATTGTAATTTTTGATAAAAATGAGATTCATAGGTCTCAAAAACTTAGTGCAACTTGCAAATTCCCGAAAATTTCTTACTCGTCTTTTTAGCTTTAATTGTTTTCGAGTAATTGCTTGTTTTTAAAAACTTTAAATTGAGACTCTGTCTTTAAATTATCATATCTGCTAAATGAATAATCAAAAAGCAACGAGTAAAAAATTTATGAAAAATTAAAACATATACAAAATTTTTGAGATCTGTAAGACATTTTTTAATCGAAAATTGCAATTTTAATAGCATTTTAAAAATTTGTCATTTTGAACTAAAAATGGGTATTCAGTTTGTTAATAACGATAAGAATATTAAAAATTATTGATAAGAAATTTCCATTTGCAAGGATGGAAAGATGACATTTATACAAAAAAAATGAGACCAAATGGAAGTATTTTGGTTGAATCGCTAGATGACAGGGTTATTTGGAAAATTGTCTAAAAGTCCTATTTTATAAAATAGAACCCTAAGTTTCTTAGCCCAAAAGCGCGTTGGATTAAACGGAGGTTATTTTGGGTGTTTTTTCATCATATTAAAGTCATCCATAACTATAAATTATAATTTAGTGTCCTAAATTTTACGGTCTTCCCTTGTAAGAATAATAAGACAATAATAACTGATAATGAATTTAAAAAAAAATAATTTAAAATCTAATTCAAAAAAAATTTAAAGCTAACGTTTTTTAGGATATAAATGAGTGAATTTAAGAAGTAGTATTTATTCAGTTTTTTCATGTGGTACTGACTTGCATTGATTAAAGAAAAATATACGCATTTTAGGAACTTAACCATGAAGGTTTTTAACCATTTTTTCATCAAAAATCGTGTAAAATAATTTCTTTTTTAACAAATTTTTTAGCGCACTGCGAGCTAATTAAGTTATTAAATGTTTACCTTTAATTTATACGTATTTTACCATAATAATTTATTTGATGCCTTTAAATTTTTAACTGTCAGGGGAAAACAATAAAATATTTCCACTATTTGCTTGAATTAGTATAATTATTTTATTGTTTTTAAATTTATTTTTAGAAAAACTTGAATAAATATTAAACTAGTTTGATTGTTCTATTTAATTTTAATATAATTTATTGTTACATACAAACAATTTAACAAGGCAGATGAATGTACAGGAAAGTTGTGATGCTTCCTCTACAAAGCTGCCAAAATGAAGGAAAAAGATCTTAAGCATTTCCCGGGTTCAAAAAAGTGATCACGAAATGATCAAGGGAGCCCAAGGAAATATGTATAGAAGTTGGATCACAAACAAACTGTATGAAATTCTATCAAATTCAGAGGGAGATCAAGGCTGACCTGTGGATCATCAGTGAGCAGTACCCAATGGCTAACCCAAATCCAACCACCTGGTTCGGTGATGAACTTGGAACAGCAGCTATTTGAGTCGCGAATCCTGGAAATGTTCCAGTAGAAGCATCAGGAAGGGGCAGGGGCTTCGCTTGGATTAGGAGTAAAAACATAACAGGACTACTATACGAAATTGGCAAAGAGGCGGGTAGCAACATAATTGTTGCAGGTGATTTTAATGCCAAAACTGTTAAATGGGGCATGCCCTATAACGACTTGAAAGGGGGGGGGCGACTCTAGAAATGATTTCGAGGTTAGGCCTCGTTGTTCTAAATGAGGGTAACACCACAACCTTCAGAAGGGCCAATTACACTATCGCATCTGAAGGCCAGAGCACAAGGGTCAATAATTGGCACGTTATGGAAGTTTTTACAGCAAGCGACCACCAGTAAATTTCGTTCGTAATTCAGCACGAGTGACAGCTCCGTGGAGAGCGACATACCAGCCAAAACCAAAAGGTTGAAACCATAATAAGCTGAACAAAGAACGATTTATGCAAGTTTCAAAGATGGGACAAGGGGCAATTCTAGCGAAACCCCGCAGAGTAGGAAGTAAGGAAGATGCGAAGACGCGGAGAAACTAGTATCCGAAGTAATGACGCTGCTCAAAAAAGCTTGTGACGCTTCCATGCCTCGAAAAAGGTTTTATGGAAGGAACCAACCTGTGTATTGGTGGAATACAGAAATTGCAGAGTTACGCAGACAAAGCCACATGACGCGAAGAAGGGCGATTAGGACTAAGTCCCGCGAAGAGGCAAGGGAACTCATGAAAGTTCATAAAGAAGTTAAGCGTTCCTTGAGGCGGGCGATCAATGTTAGCAAGATCCGCTGCGAAAGGAAGCTATGCCTTGAAGTGGACAACGACCCTTGGGGACTGGGCTTCAAGATAGTTTTGAAGATGCTGAGGGGCTTCGCGGCCAGTTAATGGACGAAGAGGAGGTAAAGACAGTAGTTGATGCTCTATTGCCGATGCACCCGACAAGAATGGACCAAGAGGATGACATCAGCGTAGACAATGTCCTGCACTTCACGTAAGAAGAGCTGATTGCTGCTGTGGACTCCCTTAGAAATAAGAAAGCTTCTGGCCCAGACGGCATACCAGCCGAGATCATAAACATTGATGCACATGAGTGCCCACCATTGATGTTAAGGATGTATAATACATGCATCCGAACAGGAGTCTTTAGCAGGCGAATGAAAAAAGCAATACTGGTCCTTATCAGCTAAGGAAAGGGTGATCCAATACTCCCGTTCTACTGGCGACCACTAGGACTTTTGGATACAACAGGAAAAATCTATTATAAATGCAGTAGAAGCAGCAGGGGATTTATTTCCTCGGCAATATGGATTTCGACGGGGGTGATCTACGATCGGGGCAATGAAGGAGGCCGTTGATGCGATAACGAGGGCCCAAACGGGTAACGTATTCACGAAAATTACTCTCTTGGTTACCCCTGATGTTGAGAATGCATTTAACTCGGCAAAGTAGACAAAGTTTCTGCAAGGACTAAGTGGCTTTGCAGTACCCAAATATTTGTTGTGGGTAATGAAGAGCTACCTAAGTGACCGAGTACTCTTGTACGAGACTCTTCAAGGAAAAGGGAGCAGTAAAGTGACAACTGGCGCAGCTCAAGGTTCGGTACTGGGGCCTGACCTAAGGAACATTTCTTATGATGTTATATTGAGGCTGGAGCTAGCGGATGGCTGCTTCATGATAGGCTATGCGGATGATATTACCCTCGTGATCAAAGCAAGGAGCGTTCAACAGGCTCAGAACAGCTTGAGCGTCTACATGGTAAATACAAGCATATGGATGGAGAGCATGGATTAAGTCTTGCAGCTGCTAAGACAGAGGTCGTGATGTTTACGAGGAAGCAAATCGAAACCATCATCCCAAAACGAATCGACGAGGATACCATCATAGAGACGAAAAGGTTCGTTAAATATCTGGGGATAACTCGTGAGCACATCTCGCAAAGAGTCATTTTCTTGTTAAGAAATAATGTGTGTTAAGTTTTGCGTGTTCTAATTTCGGTGCTCAAAAGTGATGTATTCATTTTTTTTCGTGTCGAGTAATAACGCTACCAACTTCAACACAACTTATTAATTACATTTATAACAAAGTTACAATTGAATCAAACGAGAAATCATAAAATAAAAAACAATTAAATATAATAGTAGTTCTCTTTTTATAGAATAGAATAAATTTAATTTTCATTTTTAACTCCCAAATTATTTTACTAGTCTGTTTTTAACATGTTTTATTCTTATGTTAAAGTAGTTTTATAATAATTATTTAAAACACGAAATTATTTTTACACGAGAGAAACATTAAATTAATTAACATTTATCGTCATATTTAATTTTTATTGTTAAAATATCAATGACAGTATTTAATCGCAAGTAATTAATAGATGATATTATTATAACAATAACATTTTACACCTTATTAAATAATAATAAGATTATATTTTTATTGTCATTTCAATGTTGATAAAAGTAATATTTTTCCTCCAAAGGGGCGACTCGCTTAGAGAAGAAATAGAGAATAGTTAATGTGTACTCATTGTTTCCAGTGAAAAGTTTTACCTTACATACAGCAGTTCCGCAAAATCCAGTATTGTACCAGATATATTATTTGTAATAATACCATGAAAATTTTCGCAAAAAAAATCCCTAGCATATCAAAACAGACTTGGGTCCTAAAACTTACGCTTATAAATTTAAATTAGGTTTTCAAATTGAAACCAAATAGAATAGTATATTTTTCTTGTCAGTGGCTAGAAAGCACGTATGTCCCGGCCGCTGTGCAATTCAAATTTGGAACTCATATACAACCAAAGTTCGAAACTGTAAAAAATGAGCAGATACTTTTGAGTTTATGATAAGGCTACCCTATTTGCATTTCCAGACTATTTACTTTATTGGAGCTCTTTCTGCCATACAATGAGATCACAGTAGGTATACGTCGACTGTATTTTGATCGAGGCGCCCCTTACTTGATTGATCAATTTTTTACAATATTTATTGTCTTATAAATAGACTTGTCTTAATCAATTGTTTCATTTAATAGTTGCGCGCGTAAATAGTAACGTTGTAAAAATTAAAACATGGTAAGAAGATAATTATTAATAATTAATAATAATTATTAAATGGTTACTTTTATTTGTAGATTATTATAAAAGGATTTTTATTAACTTTTGTTATCCAATTAATTCTAAAAGAAATTAATGCAAAAATCAATATAAATATTGAAAAAAATTCTTTAAAAAATTTAAATTATTTATCACTACCATCAAATGCTGTTAGTAAAATATCAATAAAAACATTTAAAAATATGCCAAATTTAGAATATATTGATTTAAGTAATAATAAAATAAAATATATCGAAATTGGTTCATTAAATAATGTATTAAATTTAAGATATTTAAATTTATCTAAAAATGAAATAGAATATATTGAAGAAGGAACATTTTATAATTTAAAAAAATTAAAATATTTAAATTTAGCAAATAATAACATTGATCATGTTTCCTCATTTTCAAAAGATTTAATTAATATTGAAGAAATTATATTAAGATGTAATTCAATGAGAAGCATAAGTGATAAAATTTTTAAAAATTTGCCTTATTTGGAAAAATTGTATTTGGATCATAATGAAATTTCTGTTATTGATATTGCAGCATTTGATGGTTTAAGAAGTTTAAAAATTTTAACTTTGTCTTATAATAAATTATCCATTTTACCATTTAATTGGCTTTTACCAGTAAAAAATTTAAAATTATTGGATTTAAGTGACAATGATTTTATTGATGCTAGAAGTTTAGGTTTAAATGAAGATTTACCTTTCTTCAAATTGTATTTATTTAATGACTATAAAATAACAAGATCAGAAATTTTTGAAAATATTTCAAAAAATGTCACTGTTTATACAGCTAATAATAGCACATTTTTTAAAAATTCGTGCTTATGATTATTTAAATTATACATTTGTATTAAAATAATATTATAATAAATACTTCTACAATCATTTTCTTTTATTTTTTTACTCAAATACTTACAATTATTAACATACGCTGTTTCAAACTTTTGTTACTAGAGGCATGATTATTTAATTATATTTTGATTTTAATTCTTTTGATTTTAAACACGTTTTGAGGCCCTAAAACGTCAAAGAATTAATTAGAAAAAAAAATTGTGTATGTAATTGTGTATTTAAAAACGATCCGAAACATCAATTACAACAGCACTTCGCCTTGGCATCACGTAAAATCATGATCAGTGGCTCAAGTTAGACTAAATGAACACAGAAACAGGTCAAAAGATTACGGTACAAAAGATTACCGGTCAAAAAATTATTTTTTCTAAATGCGCATTTAAAAATAAATACGTTTCACTACCAATTTTAAGCTATTTAAGTAAATTTCTAGATTTTTGCAGCCATTTTCATTTTTTTGCCTCTATTGTATAAAAAATCTAATTCGCTTGTTAGTTTCTGATAAGAAATTTTCCTTAGAAGCAGGCCTTCAGGCTGTGTCTGCAATTAATTCTTCTATATAGCCTACCACCAGAGACGTTATTCTAATTTCAATCACGCGCTATGGCATAGGTGACATCATTTTTGAGTTTTCTCTTGCCCTATCTCTCGTAGGTCAGCCTATTTCTTGTATTTTGAACCACTCGATTATATATCAGGTTTGTGTTGAGAACCCAGTTTAAATAGTTTACAGAGAGGTAGGAAAAATTATAATTCTTAAATTACCAGTTTTCTTATTTTCAAATTTTACACTAAGTCAGGTAACAAAAATCTATCGTTTTTTGTCCAAAAATTAAGAGAAAAAAATCTATTCATCATAATATAACTGAATTACTCTTGTAGCAAGTGGAATTTTTTTTAATTACTATTATTCATCTATAAATAATTTAATGCTTAAATTGTTTATAAAAGTAAATCAAGTGTAACACTTAATTGTATTTCTGTAAAGAATTAGTAAATATTGTGATTATAATTATTTTCCATTATTGATAAAAAATATAATTATTAATTTTTATTTGCCTTTTTGTAATATAAAAAGGATTTCTATATAAATAAATTGTAGCATTCAGTATAAATTTATACAAGTGATTCAAGAAAAAATAAGGAGTATTTTTACTAGGAGCAAATTAAAAATGGTAAGTTTTTAAATTAATTAAATTGTAACACCAAATAATTGATCAGCATTAAGTTAATACAAACATTAACTAATTTTTCCTAAATTTGTTAAATATACCTAAAAATTTTCAGCAGAATACAGAAAATTGAAAAAATAAATTTTCAGTTTTTATATTAGAAAAATTTAATTCTAAAGTTTTCCCTTAATTTTTCCTGAAAAACTGATTCAAGAATTAAATAAACTGTAAATTTTATATTTTATATTTACAAAATTTACAGGCAATCAGTATTAAATTTTTTTTAATTCTTTTAGATTTAGATCAGCTTAATTTCGAGTTTAATTTATACTTATTATAATATATTTTTTGTCCAGGTCATACAAAAATTATTTTTGACTACTATTTTACTTGCCACCCTAAAAATAATTAATGGAATCGACACATCACTTAACAAAGAATTCCAAAATATTAAAATAAATGATGCCATGTTCAGAAATTTATTATTACTAAATATACCTGGATTAAAGCAATTATCACTACCATCAAATGAAATCAGTAAAATTTCATTAACAACTTTCAAAAACTTTCCAAACCTCCAATCTATAGATTTAACAGATAATAAAATTAAATACATCGAAAGTGGTTCATTAGATAATATTTTACATTTACAGTATTTAAATTTGTCAAAAAATCGAATTGAAATCATCGAAGATGGAACCTTTGATAAATCAGTAAACCTAAAATATCTAAATTTAGCAAATAATGCAATTGAAAAATTTGCTCCTATAAAAAATGTAATTAAAATTGAAGAATTTATATTAAACTGTAATTTATTAAATAGTGTAAGTAAGAAAATGTTTAAGAATTTGCCTTACTTGGAAAAATTGTTTTTGGATAATAATAAAATTTCTGTTATTCATATTGAAGCTTTTGATGGTTTGACTAGCTTAAAACGATTAACTTTATCTAACAACAAATTATCTATCTTACCATCTAACTGGCTTTTACCTGTAAAGAATTTAGAGGTATTGGATTTAAGTGGCAATGATTTTATTGATGCTAGAAGTTTAGGTTTAAATGAAGATTTACCTTTCTTCAAATTATATTTATTTAATGACTACAAAATAACAAGATCAGAAATATTTGAAAATATTTCAAAAAATGTCACTGTTTACACGTCTACTAATAGCACACTTTTCAAAAATTCATGCTACGTATAAAATTTAAATCTATACTAAATTTATTTTTGACAAAAAAAATTTTTGTCAAGACTACAATTTTTTAAAATTGCTTACTTTCAAAATTACTGTAAGAAAAAATATTGAAATTTTCACTTTTTTTAAAATTTTCAAATATTAAATAGCAATTTTGAATCATAGCAATTTTTCACAAATGAATTTGTCTAGCCTTATTCATAAACTATATTTTTATTATATAAATTTATACATTTATTATGTGCAATAAAAATTATATATAAAAATTAAGTAATTATTTCACCTTATCTGTCAAATTATAATTCCAGAATTTAATACAAAGCTTTATACACACAAAAGATTATGATGTTTAGGATTTTGTAAGTCGAGCAGAAATTTAATTTTATGTTTGTATCATTTGAAAAATTGATTGCAATAAAAGTGATAAGTAAAATTCTATTTACTGGTAAATTTTCTTGCATATTTTTAAAAGAATCTAATAAAAAGTGGGTAGACCGAAGCCTAAAACTTTCTTAGTCACGTATGAAGATGACTATAGGAATATTGGATTGTAAAAAAAATCCATACAGTTTATAAAAACTTTTACGAAAGCTTAAGTTGCAAATGTAAAGATTATCTGATCAATAGTTTCCTCTGAATCGTGTCCACAAGAACTAGAAATTTTTTTGGTACAAGATAGAGAGCTTCGCTCTATAACTATGGCTATTTTCTAAAATCTGGATATTTTCTGCAGAAAAGTAACTATTTACAAAAATCCAATCAATTTTTTTATTAATATACAATTAAGTTGTACTTTATTAATGTTTTCAAAAATAGTTTGAAAATTAAGTTAAAAGTATTTTTTAAGATATCTGATAAAAAAGCATTAAAAAAAGGTAATTTTGCATTTCCGTAAGTGTTATCTAAAATCAAATTGTCTCTTGTAAAAGTCTGACAGAATAGTAGGCACATGTATGCAAAACAGAAACAAGGATCGTTTTGTATAAGCAAAATATACTCAATGAAAGCGCATTATATGTAAGATTACGAAATAAAGAGGCGAATGGACCATAGCTTGAATATAAGGTAAAGACAGACGTCATTGAATATCCAAATATCGCGACTGAACAATTACGAATAAACTTAAAAGAAAACAATTTATTTTGTTTAAAAAAAACAATGATACGAACAATTACTCTAAAGTATTTGCACAACTTATTTAATAAATTTTTTATAGGTGAATTTAAAGAAGTGGCTGATTCCATGTTATAATTTTTATTGTTTTTTAATTATTATAAAACTTTATCTTTCTATAAAATTAGTTCTATATTAACTTTCTTCTATGTTAATATATCGTTTTCAAAAATACATTATCAAATACAATCTTTGCCCAAATTTTAATTCGTCTTCAACATAAATTATTTATTGTAAAATTTTGGACTATTATTTATTAATCTTCTATATATTGTCAGAAAGTGATAAGTTTCTCTTTAAAGCATAAATAAATGAATATAAAATATTGCAAAATATTTATGAAAGAGCGAAGCTCTACCTTATACCAAAAATAAATTTCGTTCTTGTAAACATATTTTTTAGGAAAGTATCTATTAGGACAACTTCCAAATATGACATCGAAGCATTTGTGCTTACGTAGCAGAACTGCATAGAATTTCTTTTAGAATATAATATTTCTACATATTTAATATAATCTTAGTATAATATTTATACACAATACAGATAATTTGAATAACCTCGGTAATGCTAGCCATATAACTAGTTCTGAGGAGGAGCAGAAAAAGGACAAAAAGCTCCAGGATGAGGAAAAAAGTAAGAAACTGCCTCAGGAACAAGAAAAGCAGAGGCTGCAGCAGGAAAAAGAGCGACAGAAAAAGAAGAAGCTGGCCCTGGAACAGGAAGAAAAAAAACAGCGAAAAAAAGAGAAACTGCTCCAGGAACAAGAAAATAAAATAAAACTGCTACAACTGCATCAAAAGCAGATACAGGAGCAGAAAAAAGGAAATGAGCTGCCTAAAAAAAAGCAGCCTGTGGTAGAAATGAAAGATCGACAAGATTCAATGGGATCAACGAATAATACCAAGGCAGATGACCTACAGGGAAACGTCCAAGAGAACGAGGTCGCCCCTAGGCATAAGTCTAAGAAAGATAGAAAAAAGGCTGAAGAACAATAAGAATGTGCAGCTGTGACAGGGAACCCATACACCTAGACAGGAGATAAGCGAAGAGGCTGACGGAGAGCAGCAACAAAAGCAGGTGCAACCCCAGAAGTCACATGGCAAGGAGGGAAATCGTCTGGTACAGGAAAAGAAGAACAAGAAACCCATGTCCAAGAAGCCCCAGCAGACAAAAGAATCTGCTGAAAGGGGTAAATTTCCCCCCAAGCTGGGAAGGCGAAGATACAGGAAAAGGAAGGAAGCCTTCCAGATTACCCCGACGGCGCGGCGGGGTAAACCTACGAGGAAATGCTCCTCAGTCTAAAGAAATCCGAGACTTGGGGTCACGAAAGAACATGAGATTCAGGACGCTGTTGCCAAGGCGATAGGTACTGAAAACGAGGACCTACTCCCGGTCACCATCTTCAAAACCAAAGGCGTTTCAGGTTATTTTATTTGTTCCTTATTCTAATCAATAAATTGTAAATTTTTATGAGTCAAATAGAATACTTTCAAAAAAAGTTTAGCAAATTTTGATAAACATGGTTTTTAGATTTTTTTACTAAAATTGGTCTCCGAGAAATAAAATCACTGTCAAAACATATTTTTAGTTTGAGAGTCTATTTCTAATATGTAACCCCGATCAAAAGCTCTGTTTTAAATATAAAAGATTTTTATATTTATAATAATATTTAAATAATAAAAAAAAAAAGCTGACCAAGAAATATTCTGTTTATTTACATTCAGAAAGAAAAAAACTCTAATTAATGAAAAAACAAAAATGATAAGTTATCAGCAATATAATTAAGTGATTCTCCCCTTTAAATATATGTACTTAATACATTTTTTAAAATATATTTATTAATAAATAATTTATTGATATGATTGCAACAATGTTGAACTGAATTTGCAGACAAAAAAAATCAATCGTTAAGTATATAAGAGAGCCATGCATAGAAGCTGATATTTTATTGTTAAATAAGCATATTCAAAGTAAACATTAAAATTATCGAAAATGGTAAGTTACATTTTATATTATATTTATTTTAATTTTTTAAATTTTATTACAAATTTGCTTTTTTTATTTTTGACGTCTTTACAATGACAAGTATTATTTTAAAGTTGACAAATTATTTTTGAAAATTTGTTCAGTTTATTTGATTTCACAATATCTTAAATGCAAACTTTCAGCTTTTACTGTTACAATGTCATATCGCACTTATAATTTATGAGTTTAAATAAATTGTAAAATACTTTTATTTTAGTAAGCTCTTGTCATTGTAACGAGCATCTTTATTTTTCGCACTATTAAAATTATTTTATTTATTTATTTATTGCAATTAACAGCCTCAATAGGCCAATACATAAAATATAAATTCATAAATTTTTTATAAAAATAATAGATACATTTGTTTAAATATTTAAATCCTTAAATTATTTTGACTAGAAAAATTAAAAATATTTTATATATTTTTATAATATTTTAGATCTTTAAAGAATCTTTAATAACTGGAGCTCTTTTACTAATTTTGGAAATTAATGGATTTCAATTGTCGTTTCCATCAGATTCAAACTTAACCAGTGATGAAAAAAATAATTTTTGCAATAATACGGATGTGGCTGTTAGTTTTTCAAATTTAAGATTAAGCCAGATATCAAAAAATTTCCTTAGAAGTTCATCAATAAAATGTATAGATTTAAGTTCAAATAACATAAATAATATAGACGCGGAATTTTTAAATAATCTACCTAATTTGAAATACTTAAATCTTAATTTTAACAGTTTCAGTAAGCAAATACTATTTAAAAATGATAATTTTACACATGAACAATTAGAAATATTTGTTGCTAATAATTATGTAAGAGAAAATTACAATAATTACAATGCTTTATACACTACTACACATCGTTATTATGATATTGATAATCATAATTTTAAGATAAATATAAATGGGAAATTTCCCAAGTTAAGAAAGTTATTTTTAGAGTCAAATATGATAACTTACATATCATCAGATTCAAATAATCTACCTTCGCTAACTCATTTATATCTTTCTGATAATAACATTAATATTGGTAATTTTAATTGGCTTCCAGAAACTATTCAATATTTGGATGTTACCAACAATAAATTTGACACATTTACATTAGCAAACTTACCCAACCTAAAATGGTTGTTTATCAGTAACAAAGATTCTTACAAATTAAATGATTTATCATTAAGTAATTTGCCTGAATTAAAATATTTTTCATTACCTTCAAATGCTATTGAAAAAATTTCATTTTCAACTTTTTCTAATCTTTCTAATCTTGAATACATTGATTTAAGTGATAACAAGATTAAATCCATCGAAAGTGGCGTTTTCAATATAATGGAAAATTTGCAATACCTTAATTTATCAAAAAATCAAATTGAAATTATTGAAATTGGTACATTTGATAAATTAAAAAATTTGAAATATTTAAATTTGGCAAATAATAAAATTGAATATTTTCCATCTTTTACTAATGAAACAGGAATAGCAAACATATTTTTAAGCTGTAATAACTTAAAAAGCATTAGTAATACGATGTTTTCTAAAATGCCAAATTTAGAACAATTATTTTTGAATAATAATGAAATTTCTTACATCGATGTTGCAGCATTTGAAGGCACACAAAATCTAAAGCTTTTAATATTATCTAATAACAAATTATCAAAGTTGCCATTTAATTGGCTCTTACCAGTGAATGGTATAGAGACGTTAGATTTAAGTTCAAATAAATTTTACGATTTTCAAAGTTTAGGATTAAATAAAGAATCACCTTTGTTAAATTTGTATATATCAACTGAACTGAAATTGATAAGAGCAAAATCATTGACGAATCTTCCAGAAAATGTAACTATTTATTTAGATAATCATAGCACATTTGCTGAAAGTTCATGTTTTAATAAGAATAAGATTTTGGTTGCGGAAAATCCATGGTAAGACTAGTATTAAATTATTATTAAAATTTTTATGTATAATCAAAGGATGTTTTTTGTATAAAATGTTATTATAATTAAAATAAAAATTTTTACAAAGTAAAGGCTTCAGAATTGGGATCAGCAAACTATTTTAAGCTTTTCGAAGCATTGATAATTTTTTTTATTTTATAGATTGATTAAATGTAAATTGATCAACCTACTATTTTCTGCTTGTAAGATTATTTTTAATAAAATTACCTACGTATGATATATAAGTAAAAATGTTAATTTTTTTTTTTAATAACCTAAATTGTTACATTTTATGGAAATTTAAATTTGCAAAAACTACTTCTAAAACGGATATTTTGATGTATTTGAGTGTCCTGTTCAGGGGTAGTTTATGCAAAGGGTGAAGCTTCAATTTTTTTTCTTCTCAAACGATTGTAAATGACTTGAAACGCAAAGAAAATTAAAAAAAGTTTTATTTTCTTTTTTTTCTTAATTTCTCAATTCTCATCCATAACGATCCACGAATATCACAAGTAAGCGGGAAAAGCATTTTTTTTTAAATTTTCTTTACGTTTCAAGTTATTTGCAATCGTTTTACGAGATCAAAAAATTCCTCTAGCTACAGGCGGATTTTTTTTTCAGTGTAGACAGGGCCCCAAAATTTTTGATAAGTGATCCTAAAAACTTTTATAGACCACGTCTGGGCACCAAAATAGTGAATACATAAAAAGTATCCTCTTAGTAGTAGTTTTTATAAATTTAACGGTGTACCCCTAATTTTTCACAGAAAAGACCCCGAAATTCGTGATCCAGTGATCCGAAATACCTATATTGTATAACAAATTTGATAACGGCCAGTAACAAACTCCCTCATCTCCTTGTAGTTTAACAAGGGTATCGCAACAAGAGGAAAAAATTCACTTACCCTAAGCAAAAAATTTTTTCAGTTTATATTATCAATTGAATTCTATGTAATTATTAAAAACATATTTTAATTAATTTTTATTCTGGTAATATTCAAAGTATTCAGTTTTTTATAAAAAGTAATTCATATTATTTTATAAATAACTTTTTGAGATAACTTCAATACATTGTTTTCATTTTGATCTACATAACTACTCTGAGGCAAAAAATATACAAAATGAGTAATATGTTTATCATACGATTAAATAAATGACCCCTTATAATCAAACTGATATTCTTCAGTTAAACATTGTACTCAACAACAGTAACATCAAATATAATATCATGGTGAGTTTTATATAAATAAATATTTAATTTTTTAAATTTAGCTTTTGTACTATGCCTATATTAACTTTTAGGTTCTTTTTTTTAATTTTTATTTCTTGTTATAATTTTTAGATTAAGAAAATATCTTTGATATTTGGGATATTTTTTATCTTGGAAATTGGTGGATATAATTTATCAGCAATATCTGGTTTTGATTTAGAAAATGACGAAAGAGATATTTTTTGTAAAAACACTGATTTAACATTAAAGTTTTCAAATTTAGAATTTAAGACAATACCAAAATACTTCCTCCAAAATTCACTAATTCAGTGCCTTGATTTAAATTCAAATAGAATAGCTGATTTGGATCCTGAATTCTTGGCTAATCTACCAAATCTAAAATATTTAAATTTAAATAATAATAATTTTTCGTTAAGTAATCTCTTTGGAAATAATATTTTTGGTCATGAAAAACTTGAAATACTATCAGCCAATAATATAAAATATGAGTATTACATGGACGAAGTAGATATGAGAGGTTTATTTCCAAAATTAAGAAAATTATTTTTAAATTCAAATAAGATATGGAAAATTGCATCCAGTACAAGTAGTTTACCTGTTTTAACTCACTTGCACCTGAGTCACAATAACATTTACGAAGGTAATTTCAATTGGCTTCCAAAATCTATAGAATATTTGGTACTCTCAGATAATAAATTGAAGTCATTGAATTTAATTAATTTACCAAGCTTAAAATATTTGACTGTAAGTAATGAAAATTGGTATGGTTATAGTTTAAATTTTAATTTTTATAATTTGCCATCTTTGAAATATTTTTCTTTACTGTCAAATGATATTGAAATTATTTCAAACCAAAATTTTCAAAATTTACCTAATATTGAGTTTTTAGATTTAAGTGAAAATAAAATTAAATACGTCAATATTAATGCTTTTATTGGTATGTCTCAGTTAAAATATTTAAATTTAACAAAAAACAAAATTAAAAACATTGATTCAGGAACATTTGATGAATTATCCAATCTAGGATATTTAAATTTAGCAAATAACAATATTGAATCATTTTCTCCTTTTTCTAAAGTTTCAAAAATAAAAGAAATTTGGTTAAATTGTAATAAATTGAAAAATTTAAGTGATGCTATGTTTTCAAATATGCCAATTTTGGAAAAACTATTTTTAGATAATAACGAAATTTCGTATATCGACATTGGTGCTTTTGAAGACTTGCATAGTTTAAAACATTTAACTTTATCTAATAATAAAATTTCAGAATTGCCTTTTAATTGGCTATTACCAATGAAAAATATAATTACATTAGATTTAAGTGAAAACAAATTTATTGATTTTGAAAATTTAGGGTTGAATAAAAATTCACCTTTGTTAAATTTATATTTATCAACAAAATTAAAAATAATCAGAGCTAAATCGTTGGAAAATGTTCCGGAAAATGTGACTATTTATACTGACACTAATAGCACATTTTTTAAAAATTCTTGTATCAATAATTATAACTATTCTTTATATTTCTAATTTTAATTTTTAAAAGAATACTTATATTTGAGTTACTTTGGTAATTATAACAAAAATTATTTTAAAGTAATTTCAAAAAATCCATATATCATGAATTAAAAATTTTATATATTTGGTAAAAATGGATGTATTTTATAAAAAAATGTATAAATAAATTCACATTTAATAATAAAAATATGCTTCACTTTATTCTTTTTAAACATAATCGCTTTAATTATACTCATCAGGCATTTATAACTTTAAACTAAATAAATGTTATGACTGATATCACATAAGCAAACATTTTATCAATTTTGAACCATATTTGACGAATACCACTTGTACACTTTCCTTGTTAGTACGAAATATTACAAAAGCAACATTTTTTGCAATAATTTAATCTTCATTTATTGAGATAATTATTTATCGTCAAGAGCTTCTTGGTAAAATCATGTTTTATTTTAGTGATTAACAAAAAAGAGCCACTATTAAATTTAAAAATGGTAAGATTATTTTTTATGTAAGATTATTTATTATTTTTTATTCATCAAAATAGGTAATTGGTTTTTAATTATGCAATTATTTTAGACTATATATAGTAAAATTTTTAATTTTTGTAATTTTGATTTCAATTTTTGAAGTAAAAGGATATATTTTGCTGATTCAGATTCAAAAATTGAAAAAAGGAAATTTTTTGCGGATTTTTTGCTGTATTCCATTAACATATTCAAAATTAAAAATTTCCAAAACACTCAAAATTTTTTTCTCCAAATTCAATATTTAGATGTGTATGTTTATTAGTCATCTGTATTTTACTTATGATATTTTTTAAAGTCTGTAATCATAATAAACGAGGAGAAAAATAAAAAGAAAAAATAAAAGCGATAATATAATCAACAAGCTATTTTTAAACGCAGAAAAAATCATCTCTCCCTTATTATATGATGGTAGCTACGCTGTTTTAGACAACTTTGACTTAAAGATTGCAAGGTGTATTTTAATAAATATTTTCTTCAGAGACTAAAGAAGTCTTATTAATTTGATAATTCAAACCTTAGCTCTAGTTTACATAGCCTTTCTCGTATAAAATTAATACAAAATACTGAGAAATCAATACATTTTATCGTAATAATTACTTGATAATAATTAAATACAGTGTTTTTATATGAAATATTTTAACTGATAAAAAAAAATCTTATAAAGTATATATAAGAGACTGAGAATAAGCTGCTATTCACTTATTTGTTAAATAAGAATTGAATACACAGCATAATTTTTAAAACCTAAATATGGTAAGTTATTATTTGTTTTCTAATAACTATTTATAATTTTTTTTAAATGTTATTTTTAATTTTTTTGAATTTTAAAATTTTTGATTTAGTAACAAAAAATGCATTTTGTTTCAGATCTTAAAGGGATCCTTATTAACTGAAATTATTTTATTTATTTTTGGTGTTAATGGATTTAATGTATCGTTTCTGAATAATCCTGATTTAATAAGCGATGAAAAAGAAAAGTTTTGCTATAATACAGACAGTTTTACAAACGTAGTTTTATAAACGTAAGTTTTACAAACGTATATTTCAACAAAGTACCAAAAAATTTTCTTAAAAGTTCATTCTTAAAATGTGTTGATTTAAGTTCAAATAGTATAAATAGTTTAGATCCTGAATTTCTAAGTAATTTACCAAGTTTAAAATATTTAAATTTGAATGATAACAGTTTTGCAATAGGAAGTTTACTTGAAAACAATCATTTTGCACATGAACAACTTGAAATAATTGTTGCTAATAATATAGGGAAAAATAGTTATAATTACATAATTTTAAATGCTAAATTTCCTAAACTAAGAAAATTGTTTTTAAATAAAAATGAAATACATGCGTTCCGACTTAGTTCAGTAGAAAATTTACCTAATTTAACTCATTTATTTTTATCTGGAAATCAGCTAGAAGTAGGATCATTTGATTGGCTTCCACAATCTGTGGAATATTTAGATTTAACTGATAATAAATTTTACCGTTTTACCATACAAAATTTACCAAACTTAAAATGGTTATTACTTAGTAATAAAAATGGCTATAAATTAAGAGACCTAACTTTAAGCAACTTACCTAAGTTAAAATATTTTTTGCTACCATCGAATGATATTCGAAAAATCTCATTTTTTACATTTGACAATGTTACAAATCTAGAATTTATAGATTTAAGCGACAACAACATTAAATATATTGAAAGTGGTGTTTTCAATAAAATGCAAAATTTGCAATATTTGAATTTATCAAAAAATCAAATTGAAATGATTCAGATAGGAACATTTGATAAATTAATAAATTTAAAGTATTTGAATTTGGCAAATAATGAAATTGAACATTTTTCATCCTTTACAAATGAAACTGGAGTAGAGAAAATTTTCTTAAATTGCAATAAATTAAAAAGTTTAAGTAATGGAATGTTTGCAAATATGCCAAATTTAGAAAAATTATACTTGGATAATAATGAAATATCCTACGTTGATATTGGAGCTTTTACAGGTTTATTAAAATTAAAAGATTTAACTTTGTCTAATAACAAAATATCACAGTTGCCATATAATTGGCTTTTACCATTGGTAAATATAATAACTTTAGACTTAAGTGGAAATAGATTTGTTGATTTACAAAGCTTAGGATTAAGTGAATATTCGCCATTGATCAATTTATATTTATCAACAGATCTAAAATTAATAAGAACTCAATCATTAGGAAATCTTCCTCAAAATTTGACAATCTATTTGGACACTAACAGTACATTTTTTGAAAGTTCTTGTGTTGATAACAACAAGTACATAATCGAATACTAAATATTTTCTGCATGTATTTTTATAATTGCTAAATAGAATTAGGTTGGATCTTTGTAAAATTTTCTGTTTGTAAAATAATGTATTTTCAAATTTTAATTATTTAATGTATAATTTAATTTAATATGTAGTGGACTTAATTTTTATGCAAGATTTTATTTAATATTACTAATAATAAAATTATATTATGCCTTCAAAAATTAATATATTTTTTTTTTTATTAAATAAAGTTTTATTTGCCTTCCCTACTTCCCTAGCTTTACTAATCAAAAAAATATGTCTTCTTTTTTGAATACATAAAAAGTAAAAACAAGAATAAATTTGACCATAATAAGCCCTAAAATGTCAAAAAATAGTTTGAATATAAGCGAAAATTGGATCAATTGTTTAATATTGTAATTGGTATTTTGTAGTCATATGAAACTTTTTTGCCTTTAACTTTATTAATTAAATCAAAACTGTTTTTTACGTTTGATTTTGGTTTGGGAATACATGGGTTTATGTGATATAATAATGTTTTGGCTACAATATTGGAATAACTATTGTAGTTAGGATTTACTGGTCTGGCATTGTGTAGTTTAGATGGAAAAATATATTGAAGGTATTGCAGTATTGAATAAAGTGAGTAAATTTGATCCTGACCTGGTTTGAGATATCCTTATTGTTCTTTCCAATACTTAGGTGTATAACTAAATTTCTTTTGTAAATTCATCAGTAACGTTTTAGTATATTTGACTACCTTGTATACTTCTTGATTTGACAGAAGTACTTAGCACTTCTGATATACATTCTTTTTTCCATACATAGGGTTGCGTTGCCCTTATCAACTGCTGTAAATATGATGTTATTATTATTTCACATGGAGATGTTAAACTTATTTAACTTTTTATCAAATATTTTACTGGCAGAGGATCTGTGTATATTATTGTTTTTTGTTATATTAAGACAATTAATAATTTTGTGACATTGTTTGCATATATTTGGATCCTTGTTATATATATATCTTGTATCGCCTTCATTTCTTCTAATTTGTAAGCTGCTATGTATTGCTGTCGTTGAACATTTCTTTAGTAGTTATGTATAAGGCGTTCTCCACATTCTTTATAGACTCAGTAATATCATGTTTTTAATGTTACCAGATAAACTAAATTTAAGACCTAAGCCTGCTATTTCAGCTATGTCTGCTGGTACGTCAGTATTGGAGATGTATCCAAACTAATTGTTATTTTGAATATTATCATTATTGCTGTTGTTTTGCTGACTTGTTTGTATCTTGCTAATAATTTTAATGAATTTTTTGTTAAGTCTATGGTTGTTATTGTGGTTGATGTAGTTTCTTTTGTTGCCTTGAAATTTGAAAATTTTATGAGGTTATATTGATTAAAATTAGACTTTAATAATATATTCTTGTTAGAAATTTGTACTTTTTGTAGATTTTTTATAAGTAAGTTAATGTCCTTAATTTGTAAATTAAGAACAGCAGCTTTATGTAGAATTTTTTCAAAAAGGTTGTAGGAAAATCCTTGATAGTAACTGAAACTCTTGAATCTGTATTTTATACTATTGGTATGTGCCGGTAAGTAATCTTCGTACCTGCATCTTAAACGGAATTTTCTCCTGGAAAATACATTGACAAGTTTCGTCGTGGTGTTAGAATACTGTTGTAATTTTTGAAGTGTTTAGAAATCTTTATGGTGTTGGACTTCTGAATAAATGTAAATATGTTGTTCTATATGGAATGGTCGTTTACGACCTATAAATAATTATTATTAATTTTGGTTGGGGTACACGGTTGCTAATCCATTTTTTCTAAAATTTTTTTTTTCTAAAAATTTATTTTCTAAAAATAATGTTTTCTAAAAAATTTTTTTTATATGACATTTTTTCTAAAATAAATTTGTATACATTTTATAAAATGAATTTACATACAATTTTACATTTTAATATTATAACTGAGTCATTTTAAGTAGGTTAAAATATCATTATTCTCAATATATTCATTATATTTTGGAAACAATGTTTGCAATTTTCTCTTCGATCTTTTTTCTTTTGGGGTCTCAATACTTTCTTATTTTTTGTCCTAGCTGCAACTGACGAATAAGAATTTCTACATCTGCTTGTTCTTTTTGTAGCTAAACGAAAAAATTGTAAAAGCTTGGATGGTCTTTTCCGATTACCACTTGAAGATGGTTGTGCCACCCCTCAGATATGTTATTGGTTCTTGCAGTTCCCTGTATTACGGAATCATAGTGACTCCATAGTTGTGGAATATATCGAGGGGCGACGATGCGAGGTCTTCCAAGTCCTCTTCTAACTTGATTTCGAACGTACTTTCTTTCAAAATAGTCATAAATGGTTTTTAATTCATCAGGCATATCATCCTCTACAGCTTCTAGCCCTTTCTCAATATCTTCTGATGGTAAATAAGCTAAAGCTATAAGTAATCGTGCAGCATCTCTAATGCTGGAATCTTCTGGATCTGCATATTGTTGTTGCAATCCTTCAGATTGTACACTTCGATAAACTGCTTGCGCTAGGTGAAAAAGACAACAACGAACTGTATTCGCTCCAAGCACACTTTTTGCTGCATTAATAATTCCAACCTCAAAATCGGTCATAAATACCGATGGTAATTTTATAGTTATATTATGTTCTTGTGCCTTTTCAAGAATAACATCAAAAACTTTTCTATATGCATCTTCTGTTTTATTTTCAAGCAGAGAATAAACATATGGCATTCCGATAGAACGAGTTTCAAAAAAAAATTTTTATGCGAAAGAAAAATAAATGAAAAGCAATTTTAGAACATTTTTGTTAGTAAAAATATCTTTAGGAAAAACGATGTTTAGAAAAAGAATTTTAGCAAAAAAAAATTGTAGAAAATAAATTTTTAGAAAAAAAATTATTTAGGAAAATTGTTTTTATTTATATCGCCCATTATTTTCTACTATAAAATCTTGAATTTATTATTTGTAATGACTAAATAAAAAATAATAATAATTATTTATAAATATTATTTTTAATCTGAAAATGTTAAGATAGTTTAACA
The DNA here is from genome assembly GCA_022575985.1 of Anagrus nilaparvatae. Classification (NCBI taxonomy): domain Eukaryota; kingdom Metazoa; phylum Arthropoda; class Insecta; order Hymenoptera; family Mymaridae; genus Anagrus; species Anagrus nilaparvatae. Next base: position 5,441,994 of record JAKSXM010000238.1, on the reverse strand, counting down.
AATATTCATATGTAAATAGCAGCTGATTAATTAATTTAAGTAAAACGATTTCAGATTCAAAAAAGAACTTGATTTTGGTAGTTATATTTTTAATTTTAAAAGCAGATAGGCTTAAATTACCATCCAAAGAAAATTTTAGTTTTAGTGTAGCTTTTAAAATAAGGGATACCGAGACTAATTTAATTAAAACACAGAAATTGGATTTGGGAGACGTTTGCATAGTTCATCCTGGTTTGCATTATTAAAGTTAATTTGACTTTAAACAATTTCACCTTAAGTAATTTATTTTATCAAACACCGGAATTTTTAATAATTCGTCAAAAATCAAACATCTAAATCTTAATGAAAATTAATTTTCATTAGAAGAATTATTTTATGACCTAGAAACCTGAAATTGGCCAAGAGTACTTATTTTTAATTGTACTTTCGGACAAAATAGTTTGGACTGATTAGTCCGACTTAGGCCAAGTTAGCGTGGATTCATTTTACGAAGAATTGAAAAACAGCGGAATTCAAAAATGTTAAATTAGCTTTATTTTAATATGCACATTATACGAAATTTAGATATTTTTTAAATTAGTTTAAAAACTTTAAAAATTTATAAAATAATCTGACAAAATAAATATGTAGTTATGACTTCTTATATAACATATGAATTCCATTTCTTTAGTGAGATAGCGAAGCGCCATCTAGATTTTATAAATATAAACATTTTTATGAAATTTCTTGTACATAATTATATAAAGAGAAAATTAACCTGATTTTTTTTTTAAAACTGTTTTTGACATTTTGTTTACTTTTTAGAGCCATTTAAGTAAAGTTTGTGGTACTGCAATGTCACTTAAACTGAGTTCAAATTTGTTATCTTCTTTGCCCGACTTAGTAGGCAAAAAATATCGTAAATGTCTGAAACACAAAACTTTAACCACTACCCTGCATCACTTGTTCTAGTGATACTAAATGTTCAATTATCTATCAATATAAACTTTCTTGTTGATAATTCGTTTGACTAAATTTGCCAAATGTTTTAGTTTAATTTACAACTTTAATAGTATAAATTCACGAGAGTTTCGTATTTTCACCATAAGATAATTTAAATATAGTAGGTATTATAGCTGAATTATTCTAAGTCCATAAAACAAAATTAAATTAAATTGATTTACTTATGTATTGTCCATGTAATAATACTTTTACAAAAAATTAAATTTGAAAATTAATCGCACTTATACTTTTAATTTTTTAATAACAAGAGGGTAACCAATAATTAATTTCACAAATAATTTAGGCGAATATTAATTGAAATTTAAACAATTGGAATATGTTCGCTTTGCCAATTTTTCAGCACTTATATTATTTTTAAAAAATATATAAGTTAATGCAGAATGACAAAAAAGTGTTTTAAATTATTAAAGTAGGTATCAATAAAATTTTTTATTTATTTTATAATTTTTTTATTTTACAAAATAAGCATATTTTTTCTTTTATAATAAATTATATTATTAGACAGTCCAAATTTTACTTACAAGGGGAGTGTCAACTGTTTGGGAAGTTGATTTGGTTCTGATTTTAAGGACAGGTTGTAGTAGTTAAAAAAACATCCAAAATTTTAATCACTATCTTTATGGAACCATAACATGAAAACAACTAGAGCAAAGGAGTAAGAAGATTTTAAAAACAAGAAGCTACAAAAATTTTGAAACTTTTTATAGGTTTTCTGCCAAAATGCTTTTTGTACCCATTTTACTCAAAAATTAAAATTTTGGTAGCAATTTAAAAATTGGTCAATTTTGGCCCAATATGACCCTCTTACACAAAATAAATGCGACCAGCTGGAAGGTATTTGGTTGACAAGGTATCAGCGCAATTTAAAATATAACCTACAAAACCCTATATTAGGGCAAAGAAACCTGTTAAGGGATCTAATTCTAGTCCCAGGTAGCCCACTCAGGAAAACAACAAAAAAACTGCCCTTAGTATGGAGAATGTTTTTCTTGACTACCAAAACCTGTCTTGAAAGTAAGAAGCAAATTGTTCCCAAAGAGTTGTCACTTCCCTTGTTAGATTATTTTACTATATTTAACGCAGTATGAAATTCTTCATTCTTTGCTCTGGGTATAAGTTTTAGCTAAAAAAGGGGAATAATAAATAATTTTTATTTGTAATGTCTTTAATGTCAGCATTATATTTATAAATATGAATTAAAACATAAATATATATTCCACATTTCGTTTTGAAATTTTACAAAAGCAAGACTATCAGAAAAATTATTAAGTACTAAATTGAAATTAAAGTATTAATTTAAAAATTATACCAAATTAATTTTTATTTATTAAATTCATATATTTAATTTTTGAAATCAGAGAAAAAAATATTCACAAAAAAAAATAGAATATTTTCGAAAAATTAGTAAATTTTTGAAAATAATCGTAAATTTACTGAATTACAAATTCGAGAATTCTGGATTTTTTCTTGTGAATTTAAGGAATATTTAGAAAATATATTTTTTGAAACATACTTAGAAAATACTACATACTTACAAAGCTGAAAAGAAAGAAAATGGTAAGATAATTAATATTACCTTAATTTAAAAATTTGAATAATTGAATAGTTCCATGCTTAGAGAATACTTAATTTTATTAAATTAAAAACGACTCTTAATGCTACCAGAATTCTAGTTGTGGGAGCCGGATTTTTGCGAATGGTTTTAAATGACTTAAAATATAAAAACAAAGTATTTTTAAGTCCTATCATCATTTTTTTTTTAATTTTCTTCACGTTTAAATTCATTTAAACCAAACTCCCATTGCCGCAAAACGATTTTTTTTAGTGTAATATTTATTAGATATCCATTTCATAAAGGTTTATTTAACTATTTAGTTAACCAAAAAATATGGAGGTGTTATTGACAACTTATTAAATAATCTGCTCTCTCCTCCTAATTATATAGATATAAATTTAATTTAAATTTTTATTATTATTATTTAAAATTTTTTTATTATTTTAGTTTGTCAAAGGAACACTGGTTTTTGGAGTTTTTCTAATAATTTTGAAAGTAAAAGGGTGCAGTTTGATTGAGGTAACTGATCATAATTTCAATATCGAAGAGAAGAAAAATTTATGCAAAAACACAGATGTATCAATGGGACTATCAAATTTAAAATTATATACAAAATACAATAACGAAAAATTTTCTTCAAACTTCTTCTATACATTGTCTGGATTGTCTGGACAGATGAAATAAACAACATAGAAGCTGAATTTTTAAGTAATTTACCAAATTTGAAATATTTAAATCTTAATGGTAATTATTTTTCATTGAAAAATTTGTTAGAAAATCATTCTTTTATGCACAATCAACTGGAAGTACTTGAAGTTAATAACTTATTAATTAAAAGTTATTGGTGGGGATTTTCAAACCCAAATAATTTAAATATTAACATGAATGGAAATTTTTCAAAATTAAGAAAATTATTTTTAAATACAAATGGAATTAAAAAATTTGTTGCTAATTCAATTAATTTACCAAATTTAACACATTTAATTCTTTCTAATAATAATTTTCAAGAAATTTCATTTGATTGGTTTCCAATGTCTTTAGAGTATTTAGATTTAACTGATAATAATTTCAATGAATTTAAATTAAATAATTTAGAAAATTTAAAGTGGTTAATTGTAAGTACTAAAAGCTTTTATAAAATAAATAATTTAACTTTAAATAATTTACCAAAATTAAAATATTTAACTTTGATATCAAGTGGAATTGAAAGTGTTTCGATGTCTTCTTTTCATAATGTTTCTAATCTCAAATTTTTAGATTTAAGTAATAACAAAATTCAATCCATTGATACTGGAATATTTGATAATATGAAGTATTTACAGTCTTTAAATTTATCAAATAATCAAATTGAATTTACTAAAGAAGGAGCATTTGATAAATTAATAAACTTAAAACTTTTAAATTTAGCAAACAATCAAATAAAAAATATTCCATCTTTTCTTAAAGTAACAAAATTAGAAAAATTAATATTAAGTTCTAATAAATTAAAAAATATAACAAATGGTAGTTTTCCTAAAATGCCAAATTTGGAAAATTTATTTTTAAATGATAACGAAATTTCTCTTATTGAAATTTCAGCATTTATAGATTTGACCAAGTTAAAATATTTGACGTTGGCCAATAATAAAATTTCAAAATTACCAGTTAATTGGATTTTACCAATGAAAAGTATAAACAGCTTAGATTTGAGTGGAAATAAATTTATTGATGTTCAAAGTTTAGGCTTAAGTAAATATTCGTCTTTACTGAATTTATATTTGTCTTCTAATTTGATAAGAGTGATAAAAGCTGATACATTGGAAAATATTCCTAAACATTTGACAATTTATTTAGACACGCAGGGTATTTCTTTATAAATTTTTGTTAAATCACTCTTTTAACCTTTTCTCTAATTTTACTAAATAATTTTCATAAAAATATATACCCAAATAAAAAACATAACGACAAAATAAAAATGAAATTTACTTAGTTTTTAAAATTCTAAAATAAAAAAAAGAGTAAAAAAGTGTTAAAGCTTAAGTATCTGAATTCATTTTTTTTTTTTTTTTTTATTTTGAAAAGTAGTAAAACCAAGAGTTGACATGTTATGGGATCTAGCTCTCACTTTAAAAAATCTCTCAAGGGTATGTAAAAAAAAGGGATGTAAAAAAGTTGAAGTGAGCAAAATGACGAGACATCGTAAACTTAGTATTCTAAAAGTAATAAAAATGAGTAAAAAAGGGTGTAAAAATATAAATAAAGATAAAAAAATCCTACTATACCTATATAAAAAAATATAGGTATATATATTTATAAACTATTTTTTTTATATTTTATTTTTATGTATTTAGGTATAAATAATTTAGAATTTTGAATGTCAATTTTTTACATAAATCTTGGAATAAAAATAATACTGTATTAAATAAACTATTAAATAAATAATAACAAGTATTTTATTCAACTAAATTTTTTATGATGTATATCAACATTGTTTGTTTGAAATTGAATGTTGGTTTAAAAATGATGAATTGTGCTTACAAATAATCATTGGGGGTAATTTTAACAAATCAAGCTTTAAAAAAATGCCCAAAATTGCAGTTTTTATGTGCAATTTAGGCTATTAATTATTTACCTACACTGTAAAAAGTAACTTAGATTCACAAAAAAATAGAATATTTTCGAAAAATTAGTAAATTTTCGAAAATAATCGTAAATTTACTAAATTTAGTATATTAATAACAAACCCGAGAATTCTCGACTTTTTCTTGTGAATTTACGAAAAAATTTGTAAATTAGCAAATATTTTTTGTAAATTTTTGAGAAAAAAATTGTAAATTATCAATTTTTTTCGTGAATTTACAAAAAAAAATCGGAAATACTTAAATTTTTAGTTAATATACTAAATTTAGTAAATTTACGATTTTTTTCGAAAAATTACTAATTTTTCGAAAATATTTTATTTTTTTTGTAAATCTAAGAAAGTTACTTTTTACAGTGTAGCCATGAATCGTAATACGTATTGGGGCCCGTTCGTGTGAGTACAATGACCGCTTGATCGATCAACTAGTACTATTTTTATTCGGTAGTAAATCCCTTCTTACTACTAGTTCAACAACTAGTTTATCAACTACTAATTACATTCTTCTTGAGTCCGGGTCGCAATTTGATCATCTGTTCCCAGAAACCTGTGGATCTGCCCAGGTTAAACAAACGATGCGATTATAATACCCTTGAAAACATTAGTCAATCGCTCTACCAGTCACTTGTACTCCCCATGAGCCTGATCTTAGGCTTAATTTTTTTTTTTAACCCATTTTTCCAGATTTTAGCTCATTTTTCGATTTTAGAATTTTTGATGACAGAAAATGGTTTTATAAGCTAAAACTTTCTTAGCCTTGTGGCTATAATCTGCACAGATGAAAAAAATAAGCTTTTTTTTTAAGTAACCGCTTAATATATGTACATTAGATTATCACTTTTACTCATAAATAAGCATAATTTAAACTTTAAAGCAAAAAAGAACAAAAAACTGCTAACATATTAACCACTAATACCATCTTTCAAAAAGCATAAGTATAACAAACAATTTATTACATACATGCTTAAAAACAACGGGTGGTAAATTTTAAATTCACTCGACACCCAATGCAAAAAACCAGAAAAATAAATTCTTAACATAATTTTTTAAAATAAATTAAATAAATCATATAAATAAACCAGCAAACCAAGTTATTGCATAAGAATTAAAAAATGTGTAAATAAAAAAATTTAAAATTAATATTTAATGATAAATATCCTGAATATATCTCAAATTAATTTTTCATACAGTGCAACACAGTAGCACCAATTTCTTTATAAAAAAAAGACATGCTATACTTAACTTTTTTTTTAATACCCTCAAGTAAATTGTATATAAAAATACGAGTTAATAAATGATTACGATATAATAAATAAATATTTTTTTTACTATAAATTACATGAATGATATTTTATCAATGAAAAAAAAATATAATAAAATCTTGTTACAAGATTCTTGAATGATATAAGTTTTCTGTTAATTAGGTTATAATTTTTGTTATAAATTTTTGTAATGATTGAGATATAAAGTAACGAATTTATTAATTTCTAAATAAATATAATTAATATTTTTTAACTTACTAGTTTTTTTTTTTAATAACTACTTTCGTAATCAAATGACATTAATCAGTAAGGTATATTTTACCTCGACCTTATAAAACTTTGCGTGTATTTTATATGAAGTAACGTATTTTTAGTTTTTTCATATAAATTACATGATCGATTTATGATCTGAACTAAATTATTAAATACATTTTTTTATTCATTGAAATATTTATATATTAGGCTGAGTGTTATGTTATAAATGCAAGATGCTTGGCTCAAAATATTGCATGCATACATATACTAAAATTAGGATTTATTATTTAAAATAAAACAAATGGAAAAAGTTTAGAATTCTGGCTATTTGAAAAAGCAAGTATTCTCAAACGGACAAATAACTGGTGCATTTATAAAATTTAATTATTATACAATTTTGCAATTTCTACAAAACAAAAAATACAAAATTTTAAGATATGCCAAAATGTTGAATTATAGCTTTATTTTATGAAAATTAAACGAAATTTAGATATTTTTTTAATAAAAACTTTGAAAATTTATAATATCGTCTTAAGTTATGACTGTCTTATATAACATATGAATTACACTTCGTTAGTGGGATAGCAAAGCGCCATCTAGATTTTATAAATATAAACATTTTTATGAAATTTCTTTTACATAATTATATTAAGAGAAAATTCACCTTAACAGGGCCAGGATCCTAAGGTTCAAAGTGTGATTTTTTTTTTTAATTGTTTTTGACCTTTTGTTTACTTTTTAGTGCCATTTAAGTAAAGTTTTCGGTACTGTAATATCTTTTAAACTGAGCTCAAATTTGTTGTATTCTTTGTCCAAATTTATTTATCATATAATCAAAAAAAAAACGTCTATTTTAGATTTAATATGCAAGTTGAAGAAATTGGAATTTGAATTTTTTATTTTTATTCAAAAACATGGCTTAATTAAATTTAAATTAAAAAAAAAGAGAAAAAAAAACAGCTTCTTTATTTACAATTCTTTATAAATCTCTTGTATATTGTAATCTCTTATCAAAAATAATCTTATTTTTCTAAATTAGATTACATTGCATATCTAATTTAAGTCTGTTACAAAAGTATATCTTCGATATACCATAAAATATACAGAAAAAAAAGAAAGAAAAATACATCAACAAACTCATCGATTCATAAAAATCCAATTCCGAATAAAATAAAGCTACACCTACAAAACAAATATACATTTCTTCTTCTTCTTATTCTTGTTAAAAAAAAAAAATGAATATAATTCCATGCAACACAGAGCGCATCGAAAGACATGATATGCCTTTCTACATTTTTTTAAACGAAAAATAGAATAAAGAGTATAAAATAAGAAAAAAAAAAAGCAGAAAACAAGGTAGTCAAGTTGGTTGTAAAAAGAACGATGGCGGTGGCGACGACGACGACGGCGAATCTTTCTTGTATATAATGTTCGCGTAGTGCGGTGGCCGATGCATTATCATAACCACATTCTCGAATGCAACCCTAAATTCAATGTTTATTGCACCTTTTCTTCCTTTTCTTTTTTTTTTTTATCTCTTTGCAATTCACTTTTTTTTTTTATTTTACTTTAAAGCACATACATAGCTGCTACATTTTAATATTTTTTTATTTCTTTCTTTTTTCATCTTTTATAAAGTACGTTTTCCTTATGTTCTCTTATTATTGTATACACATATAATGTAAAAAAAAAATTACAGTTTTTCCTTCCTTTTGTCCTCGAATAACGAAAAAAGATCTTACATGCATCGAACTCATCTGTTATGGATTCGAATTACTTTGCAATTCCAAAAAGCTGATTCTGATGTATCTCGATTAAAATAAATAAATAAATAAATCAAGAACGTGATCTTGATATTTTATGATAAAAAAATATAACTTTTTTGAAATAATAAAAAAAAATTTTTTTCAAATATTTTTCATATAAAAATATAGTTACAGGCTGCAAATCAGCAAGAATGATACTTCAAGTCGTAAATAAAAATGGCGGAACGCTGGATACCAATAATCAGATTTTGTAACGAAATGAGTAAAAAAGTATTAATAAATCAGAATCAAATTAATTTTTTTGTAAAGGTTTTCATCGCAACTGGGCTCAAGTTGAACCGAAGGGTCACAGAAATCAGACCAAACTATTTTTCCCCAAAATCACAACTAATAATAAGTACTCTCTTCCACTTTTAACATTCCAGGTCAAGTCTTTGATATTTGGCAGCCATTTTTGTCTTTTTGACCTGCTTAAGTAAATTTGCTTAAAATACTCCTATTTTTGTTGCCAAATGCTTACTTTGATATTTTGCTTTTAGGTGCTTATAGGAAATTTCCAGCAAGATTCAATTCCGGAGTCCGTATAGTGATTTGGACTGCGCGTGATCGAGGAATTACGTTTTTCATCACTACATATTTCAGCTAAAATAAACAAAAATTTGGTAATTTGATTCTTTTCTGATAAGGCTTAAATTTCTAGTTTTAAAACCTATTTTCAGCCCCCCACTCCCCAAAAAAAAATCCTCAAAAAATGATATTTTTTAAATTTAACTATTTTTTCAAATATTTGCTAATATCTCGCCAAAAATACATGCTCAGTCCAAATCAAGTTTTGAACCTAGAAATTGAATTTCAAGAAAAATTTCCTGTACGCCCCAAAGTGGAAAATATTTTTAAGCGCAAAAAAATATTTAGCAGAAAAAATAAGAATATTTTGAGATAATTCACCAAAATAGATCAAAACAAAAAAATTGCTGGGAAAAATCATGGATTTAAGGCAGAAATCAAAAAGTGGCTGAAAGTACTAATTTTTAATTGTGCTTTTAGGAATGAAATAATTTGAAATATTTTTGATTTCTGCAAAATTTTGTTTAACTTGGGCCTAGTTGGAATGGAAATTCTGATTTATAAAAATTTACAAATTGTTGTTGATTCTACCAAAATTAAGTTAAATTTTGGCAATTTTTGTTTTTAATCTCAACTCAAAAGTTAATATCTTTTAAAACTACAACAATCTTAATTTCATGCTGTTCATAAAAGATTTTTAAACAAAGATATTCAACGAATTGTATTAGTTTTTGTTTTCAAATACATAAAATGTTTAAAAAAAAATATGATTGTTTTTGGAGTTCTATCAAAATTTAAAAAGAATATGTTTTTCCTCTTATTGGCAAGAAACAATACTTTAATTTTATTTTATTGAATTTAAAAGTAATCAAAATAAATTTTTAGTGCTCTTTAGCAAAACTTTAAACATAATTTTCAAAAAAATGTATAAAAATTATCATTTTAATTGGAAAAAAACATATTTTTATTATTATTGTTATTTTAGATAAACAATTTGAAAAAAAATATAGGTATGTATAAAAAAGTTATTATAAAATAACCTATTTATGCGTTCATGTAAACAAATCTTAGTAAATGCGATTTATTTTGTTTTTTTTGGGTAGAATTTTAATATTTTTGTTACATTATTGTAATTTTGATTGATTTTGAGAGAGAAAAAATGCATTAGTTCATTTGATTTAATATTTCATGAAAATTTACTGGCAATTTTACATTGCTAGAGTTCATTTTTATCGGTATATTATTAAGATTTATGAACAAAAATTAAAGTAACCGGATTTTGTTACTCAACTTGATGCCTAAAAGTTGTGCAGACCGTATATGCTATTTTGAGAAAAAACAGTTCCTATTTAAAAACTACTTCATACTCGACTATTCCAAAAATTGTAAAAAAAAAAAAACAAAAAAATTATCAATAATTACCTACACTGTAAAAAGTGGATCTACTCGGAACCTACACATTTTGATCTTGCACATCAATTCTCTTACACAATTTTGTGCACAAATAAAAGCCAACACACGATAAAAAATAAAAAAATAAATCTTTCACTTGTGCAAGAAAAAAAATGTGTAAATACCAAGTGTGCAGATATTCCAATAAATTAATAAAAAAAATTAGAAAAAGAAAAATTAAAATTATTTTTAATTACACTAAAAAAATCATTTCCTTATATTACTTACGTAATATTAATAAAAAAAATTTCTTAGATTTACAAAAAAAATATAATTTTTTCCAAAAATTACGGAATTTTCAAAAATTTTTGAAAATATTGGAAAAAAATCGTAAATTTACTAAATTTAGCATATAATCGAAAAATCCGAGAATTCTCGATTTTTTTTTGTGATTTTACGAAAAAAATTGTAAATTCCCAACTATTTTTTGTAAATTTACAACTATTTTTGTAAATTTTCGAAAAAAAATTGTAAATTATCAATATTTCTTGCGAATTCACAAAAAAAATCGAGAATACTCGAATTTTTTTGTATTTTCGAAAAAAAATTGTAAATTACCAATATTTCTTGCGAATTCACAAAAAAAAAATCGAGAATACTCGAATTTTTTGTTAATATACTAAATTTAGTAAATATACGATTTTTTTCGAATCTTTACAAATTTATTTGAAAATTTACTAATTTTTCGAAAATGTTCTAATTTTTTTGTTAATATAAGAAAGTTACTTTTTACAGTGTAAACAAGCTTTTTATTGGCAAAAATGTCCAAAAAAGTAAAATATTAGTAATTACTTTATCATGACTATTTTTTTAATCAATAAATAAGCATAAAGTATAATCGTAATTTTCCACGAACAACAATATAATAATTTTATAAATTTAATATACACACAATAGAAAAGGTAGCCGACATCGAGTTTACTCGGTTAATTAATTCAAAAAGGATGCCGGATGTGGCTGAGACACGTGCGATTCCCAACTGTGTAATAAATATAAAATCTCAAAAACATTATATGTAGTGTACAATATAATAATTTATATTTATAATACATTTTACAAGATACAATTACGCGTTTACTAACAAATCATTTCTCTGTGTTCGTATAAATATAGAAAAAAAATTACATAAAAACTGCATCTTTTGTCTTTTTAAATTTTTATCTAAAATTTATTTTTAAATAATTCTATTTTACGAGCTAAAATTATTTAATGTTTTATTTAAATGGTTCTCTAATGTTAGAAAATTTAGGTAAATATATTCAGTTTTAGGTAAACAAATTTTAGTCTACCATGGGCTTTGAATTAAAATTAGTGCTTTTCTTGAGGTTATCAAGCCCATTTTTTCAACTGTCAATGAAAATGTGATTCACTTTTGGTACTCAAGGATCTCATACCCTAATTACTAGTACCTAAGCAGGGTCAATATATCATAAAATATTTTCAATTTTTCGAAAGAGGGAACCGAAAAAAAATTATATCATTAAACATTTTCTGTAAAATTGCACGTGTAAATACCATCTAATTAGCAATTATAATTTTTGTTACATTCCACTTTTTTTTCAAATATACAATAAAAATTTTTAAATAAATTGTATGACACACAAATTGAAACATTAAAAAAATTTAGATGTTTGTATTTAAACTGAACGTAATTTATTATTCAAAAACATATCCTCATAAAATAATTCATAACATAATAATTGTGCCTTAAGGTAATAATGTCAACATTCAGTCAATTTACATCGATTTTATGATACAATTTCCTTACACTTTACAAAAAAATTGTAATTTATATACCTATAATGATAATTAAATAAAAAAATAAATTAAAAAAAAATCTGAATATTGCCTTTCAACATTAATACCATCATAGATTTTCTCAAGTAGAATATAAATTTATTCTTATGTATACACGAATTTCTTCTAATATTCAAAGAAAATAATAGCAGCTAGAAAAGCTCCTTTTTGGTTAAATTGTTTCCAAACCATTAGCCGTTAAACTTCAATGTATATACCCAAGGGATTTGGATATTCGAGGTTTTTTCTTCGTATTAAACTTGCAATAATATATATTTAAAAAAAAGAAAAGTTAAGACGACTTATACAGTATAAAATTCCAAATATAAAAAAAAGATTCTTGTACTTTAAAAAAAGGAAAATAAATAAATACAACTAAGAATAATTGGTATAGAATAAAGCGAATGGAAAAATTTGTGGGGGTAAATGTATAGAAAATAATAATAAAAAGCTTTTAAATAATTACGCAATTTACATGCATATTGAAGTAAGAAAAACAAGTATAATTGCTAATAGAAGATTCCAAACACAAGAGAGACATGAAATAAGTACGATTTCAATATTTATTTCTTTTTTTTTTTTTTTTAATACTAAAAAAGGACGGTTAATTCATGTATTTTTTTAATATTAGTTATTTAAATATTTGTTAAGATTTATCACTTTAATAATAATGATGCATGCGTTTTATTAGTTATGCATTTTTATGTTTATGATTTATATTTTGTTTGCATTTTTTATTAACTTCTTTTTTTTATTCGCTTTTTATTTGAAATAAGTTTTGGTTATTTTATGAGCTTTTTCTTATTTAATTTACTGGCAACGACAAACAAGGAAATTTGGTTAGCTGTAATACTGGATACTCAATCCAAAAATTCAAGCTTGATCAGAAGTTAGGTTAAATCAAATTTCTAAGAAAACCCAAAATTTTCCAAAAAAGGGCTGCAGGTACAGAGCGAATTGAAAGTTTTTCCGGCTAGAAACCCAAAAAACCTAAGAAAACCAAATTTTCGGGTTGGACAACCGAAATTTTTTTTTTTCAAATAGGGTTTGGTCGAATTAAATTTCGCGTAAAGTTCGGTATTTTCCGAAAAATCTGAAAAAGCAATAAAATTTTAGTTTTTGGATCAGGTACCCGATATTTGGATAGCCGCACAACCCTAAAGTAAATATTTCTGTAACAGCGGTGAGAAATATAATTTGCAAGGAAAGCACATCAAATAAAAGGTGTTTTGGGCTACTATGGAGTAAAAAAATTTATGTTTAGTGGATGAAAATGTAAACTGACCTTGGTCAGTTATTTCTCAACTTAAGCGTTTTCGTTTTTATTTACAAAAAATACTTACTTTTTGAACTCGTTATAAAGCCTATTATTTCCTTATTTAAAAAGTTTTGCAAGACTATAAATTAAAAAAAAAAAATGGAAAAACAATGATTTATAACATTAATATAAATTTTATAATTTACAATTATAACTGACTTTTTTTAATTGAAAATTTTCCTAAATACACATACAACCAAAAAAAGAAAAAATAAAGATGAATAATTTAATGTATATAAGTCCAAGTGTTAATGCAATAAAATTCACATTCCAACACAGTCTGTTGCGGATTATCCAAGTTTTTCTTATATTATTAGGGTGAAATAAAGGGAAAAAAAAGTATCTAAAATTCTTTCCTGTATATGAAAAAAGGGGTTAATAATTTCAAGTCTTTTAATTCGTTTACTTTTTCTTATAAAGGGTCATTAAACCTACTTTTTAAGCTTTTCTGTCTTTATTGTAGTTTTCAGATTCTTTGTCAATTTAGTTAAATATATACTTAATTGTAACTTAACCCTTTTTTATATCTCTTTTAAAAAAACCCATTTTTCTAGACTATTAAAGAATACAAAATTACTTTATCAATGAAACTATTTCAAAATAATTATGTTGTAAATATTGATTTTAGAACCTTAAAAAAAAATATTTATAAAAAAAAAAATTTATTTATTGACCATTGATCAAGAGTATCGTAGATACGGATATGTTTGATGACGTGATTACTAATTAGCATAAGAACAATTGTGTATAGAGTAAAAAAAAAAAATAAAATAAAATAAACGTTTGTCAACTTTTGATTTCCTGACGCGCAAAATGACCCCACGCGAAATTTTTTTTTATGAACGTGTCGACGGAAGTCTTATTACGGCAAAAAAATAATAAAATGAAAACTTTTAGTTTGCTATAAGATATAAAACAATGACTTGCTTCTTAATTAATAAATGTCCTTTATTTTTTTTTTCTTTGTTGTAAATGAGTTCATGGCTAGGGCTTGAGGTTAGGGGTTAATATTTCCGTTAATCGATTCTGCTATGTGATATTTATTATTTTATGCTAATGCACCTTCTTTTTATTTTATTTTTTTAAATATTTTTTTATTTAAAAAATGTATATATATATAATAAAAAAAATGGTTTACATTTTAATTTAAATTGATAAATTATGTTAATTATATCAAAGCATATATGAACGAAAATTTCTCAATACGTTAAAAATTAAATTTACAAATATTAACACATTCGCTGTGGCATGGGCGAAATAGACCCATGTTTCCTTGTATTTTAAATGGGGTTGTGAAACCCACCGCAGCGAATGTATTAAACATGAATTTTCGTCTAAATTTTTAGTTTCAAATAATGTAAAGAAAAAAATTACTAAGTAACTATAAAATAATTTAAAATTATCGTAAAAATACACTAAAACGATTATTAAATTCAATCTCTACTATTATGTTATCAAATTATTCTCGCAAGTAAAATGATTCCTAAAGGCTATTTAAGTCGAACAAGCTTCAAAAGTTACAAACAGTAATTTACATTAAAGTAGTCAAACGTTATTTTATAAATTTATTTAATTAACAATGCAGAATACGAAAAAAACTAAGTGGAGTTGTGGCCGCGCTTTTAACCTCGTGTGGTATAAAACGGCTTTTGGATTCAAAGTATACATTAACGAATAATATCGTGAGAATATGTAGGTTGATATCTATCTTTTCCTATATTTAGATGTTCTGCGCGATTAAACCCATAAGAATAACTGTTAATATTATATTCATTTGTAAATAACATAAAATTTTCATATTGAAACTTAAATAATCTCTAGAAATCAATTCACTTTCGAGAAAAATTTTATTATAAAATTGTTATGAATAGTCAGAAAAAAATGTTGTTGCTTTTTATGTATCTATATTGTTTACTTTTACGACAAGTTTTTAATAAATCGTTATTTACTTTACCTTTTTGAAGCAACATTTACTAAAATTTTCCATTTGACCAATTTGTTTCCATATAATTCTAATAAAATTCACTACAATGTACCATAAATAAATATTATTATATAATATTTACATGAATTTGAAATTCCTCAAATAACACAAAAACTAATTAAAAATTATTACATCAGATTTATAACAAATGCACACATTTTCAATAAAATAATTCAGATCAAGCCATTCATAATCTATTAATTTAATTTTTTCTATATACACAATAAAAATACAAAAAAGAAGATAACGGGACAAAATCAAATAAAAAATATATTTTTTAAGTAGAAAAAAAAAAAGATTATGACACCCAGTTTTTTTTCTTTTATGAAGTATGCAATAAATAATAATGATGATATTTGTTTTCTCTCATACGTGTTCATACAATAAAACTTAGTTCTTATAAATATAGGCTACCACATATTTATATTATGCGTTTTTAGTAGAAAAAATAAAATGACTAATACTTTTTTAAATTATGTCCTTTTAAATATAAAATACAGGTGATTTTTAAATTATTTTTATTGTTGTTAGTTTACTTGTTGTAACGCATTAGGTATTTTTCTTCTTCTTTTTTTTTTTAGATTTTACGAGTGTGTATTTTTTTTACGTAACGAAATATTGTAATTTATGTACGAGAATTCTTGTTTTTTTTTTTGTACAATTGATTTTTTTACTGTAAATTATTATTTATTATATGAGATATTGATATTGGTTTGGTACGTGTTTGCTCTTTAAAAAATCTTATTAACTCATTCACACAGATTTTTTATCGATTAAATACATATTTTTTTTAATGCAGTCGCTAAGTCATGCATACTTTCATAGAGCTGTGTGAATGAGGGTTGGTATAAATGCATCAAAAACTTGTCGGAGGAAAAGTGTAAATGATGCCATTCTTAAGAATTTTGGTTTATTTCTTAAAGTATATGAATGGAAGAAATAATTACCGAAAAAATGCCTATTTTTGAATAAAACAGACTAGAACTTGAATTACCAAACATTAATCCAAAAAAAAAGAGCAAAAATATGCTAACGCATATAAAGGTTTAAAATTTAGAACCCATAACCAACCCATAACATGATATAGCTCGATAACACAAAAGAAAGTTAACAGCCTCATATATAAATTCTTTCATAGATGATGAGTTTAAAAAAAAAAGGAATTGAACTATAGTTTTTATTACTTAACCCTCATAAATAAAATTACGGTAGCATTCTCTCTTGTATGATATAAAAAGTTTAAATTAAAGGATTCTATTATAATCTTACATATTAATTTTTTTATATTTTATTTTATATCCCATAACTGTCATTTTTTTAACAAAAGGTTATGATATGTGAATTTTTCTTTTTGGTATATTAATAATTTTATTTTTTTTAGTAGTTTAATTGAATTTTAATTTCTATTTTTCTTAAATAATTTTTGAACTAAAAGTTTTTATTTTTGGAATAATATTTTATTACTAACGGACGAAAATGATGCTTTGTTAAATTAAAAAACCATTTTTTATTTAGATGTTTTTTTGAAAATATATTTTGACTTTAGGTACCCTAAGAAGCTTTTACATGGGCCTGTGTTGATACAGTATGGATTAATAAGACTACTAGGTTGCTGTGTTTGAATTTTTCTTGAATTACATAAATATTTAAAAAATTCAAGTACACTAACAAGTTACATACATAATTTGACCTTACTGGTGACTAATTAATTAAGTGACAATTATTAATTAAGTCCGTGATATTTTAACATCTTTCCAAATCACAATTAATTAATGTAAAAACGAATTATCGATTTAAAAAATATGATCTTACCTATTTATAACAAAATAAAAAAAAAGCGCTTAAAAAAGAAAAAAAATCATCTTCTAAACGTGATCATGCATATAATTTAAAACTTGAAAAACTTATTCTTATTTTATCATTATTAGGCTTACTTGTCCTATATCCATTTAAATTTATTGTCAAACACTTATCTTACATTATTATGTACTTCTCAGAAAAACTACATAATATTAAAAAATTTTTAAATTATGTACGTTGGTAAATAAATACTTACTTGGTTACATTGTATTAGTAGTTTTTAGTAAATTAATTTACTTATATTTAATAAGAGGAATTTTGGATTTAAAAAATATTTATAATCTGTAATATTTTTAATTAATTAATTAAAATAATGTTTATTAAATTTATTTGTTGATCCTTCTTTTTACAACTTTGAAAAAATCTATTTAAAACTAACTATTGCAAACATTTGCTCAATAATTTTTATTTTACTTTCATGCTATAAATTTCAATTAACCATTTTTAAAATTATCCCAATCAATTATCAGGAGGAGAGGGGTTGAATAGTTACTGGCCCGTGCCACTGATCATAAATTTCTGTGTCCTATAAACAAAAAATTGATACTTATTAACCCTTAAATTTGCAAAAATATGAAATTAATAAAAAAACACTAATATAATAAATAGTTTTTAAGGGATAATTTTTGCAAATAAATGGTGAAGAGCAAATTTTTCGTTGACAAACTCCAAAAATCGTGATCAATGGCTCAAAAAACCTATGGGGACCAAATGTAGTCCCTCAAAGTGCAAATATCTTGAAAATACCTTTTTCTGGGGGTAATTTTTTCCAATTTAAGGGTGAAGCCCCAACTTCTTAAATAAAAGATCCCAAATTCGGAATCAGCGATTTCAAAAATCTATACTAGTCCAAATATGGCTATGGCTGTAACTGTACAACCAAAACCGTGATTTGACTGGAGTAAATATCGTCAGCCTCTTATATTCTCTAAATACACTTTTTATTTCAGATTCTGACAATGTGGTTAATATGCTGTGCGCTGCAAAAAAAAAATTCAAGGTGGTTTTATATTTTTTTGAGAAGTGAAATACTATCATATTTTTGATGCAAATAAATAAAATAATAAAATAATGGAAATGTTCCTCTACTACTTTCTGTTCAATCTGTTGTTCCTTCCTCGGTTCCTTCTGAAGCTTGACGCCTAGATGCTATAATACGGGGCTTAAACATGGTTATTTTCAGATTATAAAATAAGACCTAATCTGGGTGAATTTTTATGAAAAATCTGTAAATAAACCTTAATTTCCTAACATATTTTTGCTTAATCTTAATTAGACTCTAAAATATAAATATTAAAAGAAATTTATAATCCTTGGCCTAAAATTACTTCTTTTTAATCTTTTAAATAAACAGAAATTATTAGGCTATGTTTTTTACAATCATTTTATCAATCTTTATGATTACCTTAAATAAATGTATATGTTACAGTTAAAGTATACAATCTGGTAAATTTATACATTAAATAAATTCTTCGTCATTAAATAGTTTAAATTTTAAAATTTTTATAGTGATCTTCAAATTCAATCATACATGCATGAGTCAAACAATATTTTCCAATTATTCATATTTACAGTATACTTATTTTCAAATATTGCACTGCTAAAAAAGAATTTTTGGCTTCCCTGGGCTTAAACCTCGTGCACAAGGTTTGGTGCCGAATTTCCTACACAAGTTTTACGCCTTGATAGGCAAAAAATATTATACGTAACTTGGGCAAAAAACTTGAAACTAGCGCGAACGTAAATCATTCGTTCCCCGAGTTCGTTTCCAGCATTGCCATGCTCTCGTACTAGTGATTTATGCCTTTGATACTCAATAGAAATCATACTACTTTGGTATAATCTATTTTAAAGATTGCCTTTTATTTAAAGTAACCAGCTACTCAATTTATTTGATAATGTTAAAGTAATTTTATCATAAATTTCTTTGCTTATATATGGTGAAAGATCTTCACAATGTGACGCACCTAGAATAAAATTTATAAAATTGAATGAAGACAGTAAATATTGTTAAATATTATTTAACTTATTTAATAAATAAAATCATTGTAGAAAAAATTAAATGCAAACTTTTTACCTGGTAAAGATTTAACCGGACAATCAGAAAGATTTGGATCACCTTCATTTGCTGAAATGTCTGTAAAAGGATCATTGTCTCCATATGTAAAAAAAATATCTTTTGCAACTGGCTCTCTCCCACCAAAGTTTATATTTACATCGTGAATCGATTCCTCAAGAAATTTTTGGTTATACCTACAAGAAATTATTATTCTTAAATTTATATTTTTTTAAATTATTTATAATTGTCATTAATTTAAAAATATTACGATTCTCTGAACATTCCATTACAGTATAAATTAATAAAATAATCTAAAGTTACACTATTTCCAAAAATTGATTTTTCAGTATTCATCGTTTGAAATAGCCCTAATTCGTTACAACTTTGGTACATAAAAGGCACAGCTAAAAATAAATAAGATAGATTATAAATTCAAAAAACAAATTATTTTTTCAAAATAAATTTATAATTTACGCGAAAGTGTGTTTCCAAAATCTTCGTTACTTCCTGGATTCATTCTAGCTCCAAGTATTTCGTGATGATAATATGAGGTTATTATTTCATCATAAATATTTGATAACTGTACTATCATTTTTATCGGTTCTTCATCAGTCATTTTTTTACAAATTTGTTGTATTGTATTACCATTTCGATGATTGAAGTGAACGGCATATTTGAATGGCTATAAAAATTTTATTAGATTAATTAAACTTTAGTTATTAAGTTAGTAAATTATTTTGTGAGCTAAATTTTCTTACAAGTTCCAGATTAAAAATATTATAGAAAATGACGCTTTTAAAAAAACTTACCGCTGCTAAACATATGATATATGTTGCTACATCCACAGAAGAAGTTGAAACCGGAGAAGAACATTTTCTTTAAAACAATTTTTTAACCCATTAAATATATTTAATAAATAAAATTTTTGAATATTCTTTTAAAATTTTGAAAATTTACCTATGTTCATGATTTTTTAATTGCTGTAAACCATTTTCAGTTTGCGCTAAATTTGTAATTCCAATAAAAGTTTTCTTTATTAAATCATGACACGTTTCATTATTGTTTTTTATAATTTCACTGACTCTATCAACGTATTCTGAAATTCAAATAAGAGTTGCAAACATAATTTTATAAATTTATGAAAATTCAATCTTACCGTGAAAATCTGCTTTTAAACCAATTGGGGCACTACTCGCATAAGCGCCCTAGAAATAAGTCAAATTTCATAATGTTTAAAGAAAACTAATTTTATATGATTACTTACCCTGACCAAATGAGGATATTTAATTTTCATCCATGCAGCTAAACTACCAGCATAAGAGCAACCAAACACTACAACTCGATTTTTCAAATTTCTTTTAGTCTTCAAATGATCAATAAACACTACATAATCATTTAATGCTTGCTCAATAGTTAAATATCGCAAACCCTCTAATGTATAGTTTCTAAAAAAAATTTATTTAACCAATTATTTAAATTAAATGTCTAAACAATAAAATTTAAAATTTCACCCATTGATTGGTTGACTTTTTCCATAAAAACGATGTTCAATAATTATTAATAAGGCTTCGAATTTTTTTGCAAATTCATACATCAGACCTGTTTGTAAATGTTCTTGGGAAATACTCATTTCACCGCCTAATCTTATGAATATCATTCCATTATTAGGATCGAAATATTTATTTTCTTCGAAATACCTCTAAATTTAAATTTACATTATTGATTAGAAATTAATTATTTTTTGTGCATACAAATAAACGTTTACCTGTTTCCATCTACGTTCGTCCCTTTTGTTATGATGGTCTAATCTTTGTATGAAATATTTTTCTGGTAAATATTCTTTATTTTCAATTACATACGAATATGTAATATTTAGAAAAAATAGTATGAAAATAGTAAATAAATTTAACTGGTACATTATGTCACTTTTTATTTTTTTGTTTTACTTTTTTTGTAGGCTAATTGATATATACTGACAGATTTTTTTTAATTCGGCAATTATTTTATAACTTTCTTATCAAAATTAACAAGAAATTATATTTTATTACGTTAAAAATTTTTTGAAATATTAAAGTCATAAATTCACTTAATTTTATAATCGTATTTCTTCAAAATGAACAAAACACGTAAATATTATGAATTAAAAAAAATAAAATAAAATTTAACATTAATTTTAGATTAAAGTAAATTTTAAAACTTGTGACTCTGTTTAGTCGCTGGTGTCATTCACTAGATTTCATTTGTTGTCGATTTCGCGTATTTTTTGAAATTTTTAAAACTTTAGGATTCCGCTTGTAACTAAAACTGTTGGTATCAATTTGAAAATTGGTCATTTTTGACCAAATATGGCCATTTGGTTTACTGACCATAATGGTAAGAGAATAACTGATAAACAAATTCAATTTACGGAGATCAAAATTACCTTTTAAAGAGTCACCCTCTTACACCAAAAAATGAAATCAACTGGAAAGTATTAGTTGACTTACAAGGTAGCAGCGTCATTTAAAAAATACCTTGAAATATCCGATCTTATAATATAAAACCCTGCTAGGAGGTCTAATTTTTAGGCCCAGGAGGACCATTCAGGTAAACTTAGATACGGACCATTTAACCTCCCCCTTTGATTTCTGGGCCTTCTGGGGTACCCCTCCCTATAAACATTTTCCATGTTAAAATAGCTGAATTTTCGCATTTTCGATGTTTCGGGTAACCTCACATCCCTAGTGTATGAATAGAATTTCTATTTTGACTCTGAAAGTTAAATATGATTATACGTTAAATTCGTTAATTACAGCCTTTTTACTAGTAATCTAAGTACTTCGTATGATGAATAAACTAAGAAGAGAATTTCTGAACCAAAAAATATTTGTTTGTAACATTTTTTTAAATAGGATGTATTAATTTCACAGTAAACTATATTAAAAGTTAATTATATACTAACACAAATAGCATAACTTCAGGCGTAGTTTTCTTACACAAAATAATCCATTCTTAAAGTAATAAAACAAATGAGATAAAAAAAATAATTAATAAACTAAAATTTTGTAAAAAAGTTTTACTAAATACTAAAAATTAAATTTCTGTACTTCGCAAACCTAAATTTTTAATTAAATAACAATAAAATTTATATATAAATTAAAAAACTATTACTTTTATATTTTGTGGTTATAAAAAAAAACTTAAATCTTAAAACCACACAGTGAGACAAAAAAAAAATTTTTTTTTAAAGCTTTAAAGAAAAAAAAAAAATTTTTGTGGTTAAAAATGCAGGAGCGTCATCACCATCAATTTTACAAATTTTACCACATAATATAAAAAAAGAACTCATATCATGCAATATAATATTGTGGTAGTATTAATAATAATACTTGAAAAAAAAAAAAAATAAAAATTATCATTTTTGTGCAAAATACACGGTAATTTTTTTTTCTAACACTGGTATTTATGTACTTAAATATATGGTTAGATTTGTACAAAAGCGTGTTTTAAAAAAATCTTACAAGTTATATGCATTTTTTTGGCAATAGAGTTTAGAGAGAAAAAAAGATTCCTGTTAAACTAATTTCGTGTCAAGCACACGTGATACATTTCAAATGAAAAAAAAAAACTAAAATAAATACAGTTAAAACTCTAATTTTGTGGTATGTCACAATTACTTATTTTGGATTACGGAGTAAAAGAGAAAGATGTAGTTTTAGGAAAAAGGGTATTTTCTGTGTTATATATGTTCAGTTATTGGTTACGTGTCTGACAGTATGGCGCGGACTTAAAATCATCCCTTTTTCTCTAGTTTTAGAGAAAATAATACAATACTTTCTTTCTTTCTTTCTCTTGTTTTATTATATAATAATATGTGTTTTGTATACGTGGTTTGATAAATATTTAAGGGTAAAATAGGGAAAATTCGAATTTTTTCTTTTATAATAATGATGATATGGAAACAGGTGGCGCCGAAAACTATAACATTTTATACATATCGTGCGTGTATAACTGTCAAATATTGCGGTTGCTTTAAAAATCGATCGCGGCCTCAATTTCTTTTTTTATTTATACACCCTCGCATTTATGTGTATGTATTGAACAATGCTTTTTAAAAAATACGCTATCGTGTATTGTTGTAACCATACGTGACTCTGAATAGGCTTTTCTGATTTTACTTATATACAAACGACTTATATTTTTTTTTTTTAGAATATAAAGATTTCTTTTACAATGTTACGAAATATTTTTCGATTTTGTATATATTTAAAATAAGTTTAAATAGAAAAATATTTTTTAGTTTATAAATGTTAAGCAATATTTTTGTAAAAATATGTAAGTCTCTTTTTGAATATGAGTCATTGCAGATACCGTGTGACCTTACCAGGTCATGTCTCCCGATCAGGCTGATTTTTTCATCATGTTTTCTGTGATACTTTCAGACATCTAGATGCTCAGAAAGCCAGGTTATACCCAAAAGAAGCTTTTTAGATTTCTTCAGTTTTTTCAAAATTTTTATTATTTTTTTCTTAAATTATTTTTTAAATTAAAAAATTTTTTTAATTGACTAGATGATTAAAAAAAATAGTATCAAGACATACAAAGTGGTAAAATTTTCCGCTGAATCCGATCTGAGATTAGTTATTTGAAATTTCGATCCTGGATGGCTGAAATTGCTATTTTAGGCAGAGAGCGTCAGAAGCATTATAATGGTTTTTTTAACAACGTTAAAATCAAATTTTTTATGCGCCGAATAGTAATTTGTAATTATATTTGTACTCAAATGACTTTATTATACATAAACTGATATTTTCAGTCCTTTATTTCACGCGCCTCCAATTGAATGCTTACCGTTGCGTATTTAATTAAAAATTAAAATTTTTTAAAATCTTAGTGTCAACTGCTTGGGAAACCGATTTGCCTTAGGATAGTTGCGGTAGTTTAAAAAAAATCTTCTATACCTTCAAATTACCTAAAAGGGCTTCCTGGGCCTAAAAATTAGACACCCTAGCCGAGGTCTATGCTATATTCTCCCGATCTCAGCCTAAAATAGCAATTTAGAACTATCAAAGCAAAATTTCAAAAAACTAACCTCAGATTCGGATTTAGCGAAAAATTTCACTACTTTTTTTTAACAAAAATATATAAGATGGTGAAAAAATCAGTCCGATCTGGAGAAATTAACTAATTAACTGGTACGGTCGTCACCCGGTATCCAGAATCACTCATATATTGTATAAAACAATGATAAAAAAAACAAATAAATTCTCGCAAGAGAAATGTCTTTTCAATACTATAAATATAGTAAATTAATGAAAAATTTTATTCAATTATTTTATGTTACTATATTAATTCTTATATTATATTCAATATTTACATCTTAAATCTGTTTATGCAATATAATTTTGATATGCTGTTTAATAATTATTTTTTGTTAATTAGATTCTTGAATAATGCCTACTATTGATTAAATTGAGATGAAAAATTATAAGTTTCGGAATTTTTCTGTGAATCGATATTCATTAATTTTTACTGGGTTTAGGGACACTAGAGTTGAAACAATTGAGCTACTAGATTCTCTCAAAATAATTGAACCCTAGTAATTATAACTAAAAAATAATTAAAATTTTGTTCAGAGAAGATTTTATGGATCCTGCTAGAGCAGAATTTTAATAAATTTAATCATTTTTAATTATTCCTACTCTAGTGCCCCTAGAATCTAGTAAGAATAAGCTCTATGAAATGGACCCTTTAATGATAATTATGGCACGAACCATATTTTAAAAAAAAATTTTTTATTCGAAAATTACTAGTATTAATTACTTTAATTCTAGGGTCCCTACTTGAAGATAATACAAATATATCGGAAAAATATAAAAATACATTACCTATTATTTTCAAATTTCAGACCATTTTAATCATAATAAGGTCCATAAAAAGCCATATTTAAAAAAATTTGTTAATCCAATAATTTTTATATATCTATATTCAGCGTCCTTGTCTATAGTAAAAGTATATCGAAAAAATATAAAAATACATTACACATTACATAAAAATAAATTACATTATACATTACACACAATAATCATCACTTAAAATCTATATTCAAATTCTGTTCGGGTAGGATTCAAGAAACTGTCTTCAAGCAGAATTTTGATAAATTTGTAGGGATAAATAAAATATGCTTCATGAAATTGACCCTATCGACCCTATGAAATCGACCTTTAAATCTAAGTACCATCCCAATAATAAAATTACTATCCGATGTTAAAGATTTTTAATTTTAACCAAATTTCTAATCTCGATTCTAAATAGCTTGGAATTTTGACAGTGTAACCAAATCTCAAATCTAAAATTTTTGAAAAATTTAGTTTTTTATAAAATTTGTTTCTTGTCAGTGGTTGAAAAAACGTGATTTCTTGGCTTCGACAAAGGAAAATGTTATATAAAAAAATAATGCCCTAAAACTGCATTTTACCATCCGATAAGGAAACCGACTATTATTAATATTTAACACTGTTAAAAGTAACTTATAGAAATTTAAAACAGAATAAGGTTATTTCGGGCTGGTCACGTGACATTGGAGCTTTTTAGCGAAAACAACGACCACCCTGCGTATAAGCTTTGCAGCTGGCGTGGTCTTCCATAAAGAATACTCGAGGAAAACATTTGTTTTCCTCGAGTATTCTTTATGGAAGACCACGCCAACTCCTATGCTTAAATGTTGAGCTGGCTTGGTCTTCACTAAAAACCCACTGTATCACGTGACCAACCCGAAAATCCTTATTAGTTTATTTACTAAAAATTAGTGAATATCGTTAAAAAAAGTAGTTTTACTATTTTTAGTAAAACGGATAATTGTAAATTTTAAAATGTTAAGAATTTCTCAATTTCTTTGTAAAGAAATTAATAAATTTAAGATTTTTATCAAGATATTATTAATTATTAGAATATAAAATGTTTTTTGTACATTTACAAGAGTTTAATTTACGCCCAATTAGGGCATATTATAGTAAAGGCTTGGTTATATTCTACCGGGATAGTAATATATAAAAACAAAGGCTTATATGAATGTATAGAATAATCGTATTTTTCGATAAAATTTTTCTCATCGCTGATGAAGAAAAGTTTTATGTGACTCTATAGTTCAATAAAAAATGCCCCATATCACAATTTGCAATTAAACTATTTAGATTCCTTTTACATAAGAGTAAATTGAAGGTGGGCCTTATAATTGCATACAAATATTATAGATGTGTATCAGAATTATGAACTTGGTCCTTGTGTAATTAGGGCAATTTTAATTTTCTAAGCATATTTCACAACATGCCATGACAGTCGTGCCTCTTGTCAAGGCACATCGATAAAAATATTTAATTCAGAAAATTAATAAACTTTGATAACATATTAATCATTTTAAAAAGTATTATTTCTTCCAATATTTTTTAATGCATAAGAAGAACTGTATTACCATATAATTGCTATAAAAATTCGTAAATACAAGGCAAAAGGATACACTTATTAAAAAAATATTTTTTAGTATTTATCACATATTTATAAAAAATCTTCTTTGTCAATGTTCATAACTCAAAAAAAAAATTTTTTCACACGGTAATCCATAATATTTTTCTACATAAGTTAATAACAACCCAAAAAAAACCTTTTTTTAAAGATTAATATGATTATCATAAAAATTTTTAGTAAATTTCATATATAAAATCGATAATTATTTCTATACGCTTAGAGTTTTTAATAATTATTTTAGTCTTGAGAAAAATTAGAATGGCAAATGTTACTTGAGGGTTAAAAATAACTTATTACCCTTCTTTGAAAAAAACAAAAAAAAATAGGGCAACCTTGAGACCTATTATAAGTGTGTACCCTTCGGTCATTCATTAGATAATTTAAGACACGTTATATCCTAATTCTATTTTCTATCTTTCTCTTCTGCATATTATAAGAATTATAAACCTTTTTTATATATTTTTTAAATTATCGATTTATTCTTTTCTTAGAAAAACGTTTATCGATCTATAATATCTTTTTGCACAAATTTTTTAATGATGATCACAATGTGCAACGTTTGTTATTATCTACTTTATTATTATTATGATTATTATTATTTTTTTTTAACGCGTGCCAAAATATTTTGTCTCAATAATATATAATTTTTTTAAAAATTTTTATAATAATATATATAATGTCATTTATACTAAATTTTATACAATTTTTCCTGATTTATGTGCTCTTTTTTAATTTTAGCATGCTTTTTTTTTCGCTCTTTTTATGCATGTCCAGGAGCATATTTAATACGAAGTAGATTTTTTAACAAAAATTTTGTTTTTTATATTCTTCCAGACGCATAATAATATGTTTTGTAGCTTCTATACATAAATGCGACTAAAAAAGTCCTAAAGGCTTATTTTTTTTGTTTAATTTTTTTACGAAAAATGTTATCCGAAAAATTGGAAATAAACTACTGCTACGGTTGACTTCAGAAGTTTGAGGTATTGTAACACGCATGTCTACTTATTTTGGCTGAAGTTTTTTAACAATATATGTTTATTTTTTCTATTAATTTATTTTTATTTGTAAAATTGGAGGTATTATTAATTAAGTGGAGAATAAATTATGGAGCTAAAGAGACATATTTAGGATTTTTTTAAAATATGAATTTTTATTACTTTATGAAATAAAAATATTACAAAATAGTACAAGTTTTTGTGTTAAACTAGACTTTTAAAAAACAAGTAATAAAGAGTAAATAATAATTTTTAGCAGTTATTTTGAAACAATTAATAAAATTTTTAAAAACATAACAATTTATATTTATAACAGATATCCACCATTGGATGCATAGGCTTGAGAGCCATGTGAAGCTGAAGCATCAAAATCGTTGTAATGAGGTTGTGGAGCATAATTTACAACAGGTGCTGAGTAGCTTGGTGCAGCATAGCTAGCATAATGGATGGTTTGAACTGGAGCCTGTGGCTGATGGTGGTAAACTGGTGCCTGTGGTTGATGGTGGTAAACTGGTGCCTGTGGTTGATGGTGGTAAACTGGTGCTGGGGCACTTGGAGCTACTGCATATGTATAAGATGGGGCTGATGCTGCTGGTGGGAAGTAGGTTTGATGGATCTATTAAAAAAGATTTTTTGGTTTATTAAATTTGCATATTGAATATTGTGTTTTATAGAAATTGGGTACTTACTGGAGCTGAAGCAGCAGGTGGGAGATAGCTTGATTCGATGTTATGCTGAAAGAAAATTTTCCAGTTAATAAATTACTTTTTGCTGAAAATAAGTAAACATTTAAATACTCACTGATCCAGAACCTATTGGTGGGAGATAGCTGCTGTCTAAATGCTGTAATTAAAACCATTCATAATTAGCATTATTACTTTATTTCAATTTTTTCAAGTATAAAAAAGTTATTTTTAAAGTATTTTTCCAGTAAAATCTATGCCACAACCCAATTAATGATAAATTATTATACCGTAAATTAATTATAAAGTAAATTTTTTTTACTTTAGCCTGGCATTTATTTCAAAAATTTGCTTAGATTTTTAATTACCAGGAGAAATAAATATGATTACCAAATATGATTACCAAAATCTTAGCTTATTTAATTACTTGTATTTTATTACCAAGTGTGCGAATATTACATGCCTCTTAGCGAATTAATTTACGAAACTGGTTTAATGAACTGAAAATTAAGCAATAGACACATAATTTCATTTCGCAATTGAGAATCTATTAATTTTTATTTTAAAACACCCATGCTAAAATTTAATTATTATTCAAAAATTTTATGAACTAATTTCTCAAAATAATCTAATTTTACTGGAAAACCAACAAAATTATAAACGTAATGTAAAAGCTTATATTTTTCATTAAAAATATTATTGAAAAAAACTCAACTAATTAAAAATATTTATTAAATTTTAATTACAAAAATAAAAAGTACTTACATTGTGATGACCATTGAAAAGATGACTAACATCTCTTTTGACTTTGTGACTTGGAGCAGCTGATGCTGCAGCCAATAACTTTAAGAAATAACAAAAATTAAATAAATTGTTAATTAACAACGACACTAAGTTTACTATTTTTTTAACTTACAGCTAAAGATACCAAAAAGAATTTCATGTTGCTTTAATTGGAGATTAAACCAAACTGATGCCTTCGAAAGCAAAATCCACCTACTTATATATGATCTTCTTACATAAAAATCTACAAAAACAAAATTATTAAATTACACTTATATAAATTTCAATAAAAAAATAATATTCAATACAAACAAAAGAATTAAATAAAAAAACAAAATTAATTAAGAATATTTAGCATTAATCATCACTTTCTCATATTTTAAACGGGACAAACTTTTATGGAATTCTTTTGAAAAATTACTGATTTTGAAATTTTATTTTAATTTTTTGACAATAATAGGTAATTTGATAGTATCATTTAATTATTTTAACTTTCATATTTTTTTAGGTTTATTTTAAATTAAATAATAAAAATTTATGATTATTAAAAAATTTTGCAATTAATAAATTTTTTATTATTTATTACTAAAAAATTTAATTATAAGTCATTTATGTTTTTAAAAATCATTTAAAAAGTAGGTCTTTTATTAATTGATTTTTAGTTTTTAAAATTTTGAAATTGTTCTGATTATGAATAACAAGGTAATTAACCTTTTTAAAATATATTTTAATATTTCGTGTTTTTTTATTAAAATATATTAGAATTTATTATTTTAAATTAAAATAAGTTAAAATATATTATGTAAGAAAAAAATAGGACTTCTGTCATTTTATTCTGGCCATAAAAATATTTTACTTTTTAAATGTGTACCAAAATGATTAAAAAAAAACTTACAACCAAAAAACCAAAAACAAAAAATAATTTTAAGCTCCTAAAATCTTATTATTAGAATAATTTTGGACCCCTTTATCAAAATTATTCTCATTCCCTAAATCGAAATTATGTTAAGCCCATTTGACCCCCCTCTCTCAAATTGTATGCTAGAAATACACACTCTGCCTATAAACATGTTCCATGTTAAAAGAAGTACCTAGAACTATCCTTGAATCTCTACTAATTAATTACTAGGAACTTTCGATTGCTGAAATATGTACACTGTAAAAAAAAACTTTCTTAGATTTACAAAAAAAAATAGAATTTTTTCGAAAAAGTAGTAAATTTTCAAAAAATTTTGTAATATTCGATAAAATTTCGTAAATTTACTAAATTTAGTATATTCTAGAAAAATTTTGAGAATCCTCGATTTTTTTTTTTGTGAATTTACGAAAAAAGTTGTAAATTCACAACTATTTTTCGTAAATTTACAACTATTTTTTGAAAATTTTCGATAAAAAATTGTAAATTATCAATTTTTCTTGCGAATTCACAAAAAAAAAAATCGAGAATACTCGAATATTTTGTTAATATACTAAATTTAGTAAATATACGATTTTTTTCGAATATTTACAAATTTTTTCGAAAATTTACTAGCAAAGGCAGTTTAGGTTCTACATTTAATGTTGAATTAAATTTTTTTTGACAAAAACCTGAATATAATAGCTGATCTGCTTTATTAATTTATTATTTAATTAATTTTATGGTTGTAGCGTTACTATGTCGTGATCACCGGCATGAGTGCTTGGCGAATCCAGGCTCAAGTGGCACGCGTCCAACTGTTCACAGTAATGTCTAAAGTTTTTCACCCATGTTACTTACAATATTTTTTTCCTGGCATAAAACGAAGGTAGAAAATTCCTTATCAAGTTTTACGCCCAAGAGGGCAAAAAATTATTACAACTATTTTCTAACATATTGTGAAAAAATTTATTTTTGACAAATGCAAAGTTTTATAGGCCAGGGAGGCGCATTCCTCAGGGTTAGCAATCATATTTAGGACTGTTTGTATAATAAGTTTAGAACAATATTTGAAAAAAAAACAATGTGTTTAAGAATAGGAGCTGGTTATAAAAATGATAATAATGGTGAAAGGTTAAACACAATGTTTTACTAATTGTAAATGTCAAAAAAGACACAAAAATTTGGGATAAAAAGTTGTACTTTTTGGTCCAAGTTCTATAAAATAAGTTTTTACTTGTGTTATCTAATTTCTGTTTCTTCAAAAATGTAAGTCATAATATACCTTTTGTTACTATTTTTTAATTAATCAACTTTAAATAATTAATACTTTAAGGCGTGAGATTTTGTGCAAGTATAAATAGTAGCAGTTTACTTTCATAAGTAGTCAGTACAATCGTAATCACTGAAAGATGAAGTTTATTATAGTATCTCTAGCTGTAAACATTTATTTTTTATTAAACATGCTTTTTTCTGAATATTAAACTAATTTTTAATTAAAATTTTTTAATAGATTTTAGCTGTTGTGTCAGCTGCACCAAGCCAAAAAGTAAAACGAGATGTTAGTCACCTTTTTAATGGCCATCATGTGAGTAAAACTTTAAATATTGAAAAAATTATTATTGGATTCTGTATATTTAAATTAACATAATATTAGATCAAATTATATTCTAAAATGGAATTTCCCAAAATGGATTTTTTTTTCAGTGTACCTAATATTGACCACAAAATTCATTACTGATTTTGATTTTAAATTAAATAAATTTTTTAATTAGAATCATCATACATAACACAAAAATAAATCGAAAATCTCTGTTCACAGCATCCAGAATCTGGTTACCTACCTCCAGCAGCATCTGCTCCAGTAAGTAAAAAGACTTAAATAAAAAATTTTCAACTATAATTTGAATGAATTAAAATTAAAAGAATAATTAATATCTTTTTATAGGTACATCAAACTTACCTTCCACCAGTAGCATCAGCCCCATCTTATACCTATGCAGTAGCTCCAAGTGTCCCAGCACCAGTTTACTACCATCAACCACATTACGTCGAATCTCCAGTTGAAACAATCCATTACGCCAGCTATGCTTCACCAAGTTACTCAGCACCTGTTGTACATTATGCTCCACAACCTCATTACAACGATTTTGATGCTTCAGCTTCACATGGCTCTCAAGCCTATGCATCCAATGGTGGTTATCTGTTATAAATATAAATTGTTATGTTTTTTTAATATTTTATTACAAAATGATACGTAATAGCTGTGTGAACTATTTTGTATTATATTATTTTAAGTCAAAAACGTATAAGATATATAAAGAATAAATTGCAAAAAATATTAACATTTAATTAATTTACATTTCTTATCTTGGATATACACCAAATAAACATTTATAAATTTCTGGGCACTTCTTATAAGACCATTTCCTATACTGTCATTATTAACCTTGTTGACTACTATAACATGCCATTTTACATATTAGATCTATTTGCATTGAATAAAAATTAATTAAAATTTCCATTCATTTATTTTATTATATTAAAACAAATTAATCATATAAAAAAAGAAAAAAAGATAAATTCTCTTTCAATAAGATAATTTTACATATAATATACTTGACCATGTATGAGACGTTATTTTTTACATAAGTTTGATTAATTTTTATAAATTTATCAGTAGTAACAGCAGTTTGTACTTGTTAATGTTTAATATGTTTGCAGTGGAAATACTGAATTTATAAGATAAATTTATTGAAGTTTCAGTATTTTAATCAATTTTTTTTTATTTTTCGAAAATATTTAATTTGATGTTCTTGAAAATATAAAAACGTTCACGTTCAATCTCCAAATGCGGGAAATTTAAAAAATTTGTTTAAATATGGTGAGTGTTTTTTCAAAATTTATTATAAAATAATGTAAAATAAATAAAATTTATATATTAATAAGGGCTTTCTATATTTACATATCTAGGGCAAAAAAGCCTATTTTCTACCCTAAGGAGACGGCTTTTTTGCCCGTTATATGTAAAACTATGTTTTAAATCACGGGAAAAAATAGCTAAATATTTTCGGGCATGGGTTGTAATATACTATTTACGCACTAGGGTATAATACCCATACTTTTTATTTGGTCATTTTTACGCAAGTAGTAAATATAATCAGGCAAAAAAATTGCACAAGACATGAAAGTAATATCAAAACGTTACTTTACGTTTATGCAGAATTCTATCATTATTAAATATGTATTATTATTTTAGATTCAAAAACGAGTTTTAGTGTCAACTGTAATCCTGGTTATTTTTATCAAAAATGAAATTCAATCATCTTCAATAGAAAATAATTTTGAATTAACAAGTGACGAATACAACAAATTTTGTGTTTACTCAGACAAAAACAAAAAACCAGCAGAAACTCTAAGTGATCCCTTAGAAAAATGTGTTATTCTTAGTTTTAATCACATGTATGAATTAAATGTACAATTTTTATTTCATTCACCTGAATCATCAAAATTAAAATATTTAAAATTAAATGCAAGTGAAACGGTTGATTCAGATGATGTTTTCATTGTTTATTACACAAATAAAGAACTCGAAATATTTGTAGCTAGTAATTTAACTCATCCAATTGATGATAAGTGTGTTTCTATAAAATTTTATGATTTGTATCCAAAATTAAGAAAACTTTTTTTAAGTTCAAATCATATGTGTTCATTTACAAATGGTACAGATTATACAGGGAGTAATTTTCCTTCTTTGACTCATTTATATCTTGCAGATAATTTGATCGAAGAAGGTAATTTTTCTGGGCTTCCAGAATCTTTAGAATATTTAGATCTTAGAGGAAATAGATTAAAAATATTGTATGCAAAAAGTCTACCAAATTTAAAGTGGATACTAGTCAGCAATGCTAAAGGTTACAATCTTGAAGATTTAACTTTAACTAATTTACCAAATTTAAAATATTTTTTACTTCCATCAAATGATGTTGACATTATGTCAACTTTTTTTCTAACAAATGTTTCAAAACTTGAAAATATTGATTTTAGTTTAAATCCTTTAAAACCTAAAGAAAATGGAGCATTTCATAAAATATTTAGCATGAAATTATTTGCTTTACTAAAAAAAAATATAATTGCAATTTCTCAATTAGGAAAATTTGAAAAATTTTTAAATTTAAGAGAAATGGATTTAGAGACAAACAATTTTCGAATTTTTTCATCTTCTTTAAACAAAACAGAAATTGAAGATATTTTTACAAAATGTAATGCTTTAAAAACTATTAAAAATGGTAAAAATTTAAAACTGAATAATTTAAAAAAAGTATTTTTTAATAATGAAAAAGCTTTGTCCATCGAGCTTCAAATACTTAATGGATTAATTAATTATAAGTTTTTATTTATACCCAATACATATAAGTCAACGATGCTTTTTCCATATATTTTACCTGTAATTAGTGTAATAACATTCGATTTAAGAGATAAACAATTTATTAGTCGTAAGAAATTAGGTTTGATTGGAGATCCTATTAAAGTTAAATTAGTGGAAAAAGTTTCAGAAACTTTGTTTGAAAATTTTACAATGTCTTTTGAGAAAAATAATAAGTTTTTTTTTGAATCATGTAATATTAATAATGATACCTCATTTTATAGTAGATTTAATTTATATTTGTAACCAAAGAAGCCTAATTTCTTTGTTGTATTTAACTGAATATTATTTTATTAATAAATTTATATTAATTTTCAAAAACATGACCTAAATATATTTTAACAGAAAATTTGGAACTGTAAAAGCACCATACTTTCACACAGAGGTCTATTAATTCAGTATAGTTACTGACCAGCACCAGATTTGGTCTAAAATGGGGTTTTTAAGTCGCTGAATACAAATTCCGGGATCATTTATTTAATAAACGAGCGCTTCACCTTTTAATAAGCCAAAAGAACCCTCAAAAAGTGGTATTTTTAAAGTATTTGCACTTTAATTGTACAGATTTATTATATACAGGGTTAGTAATTTTAAACGTTGCACTCAAGTATCTCGAAAACAAAGTAAAATAACGAAAAATGTTTCCTAGAAAAGTTGTTAAGTTTGGAGGGGGCTATCTGATGGGGGGGGGGATTAGATTTGAGTCTTAGGGCCCCAAAAGGACCCAAATTAGGAATTTTAAATTCACTATAAGGCAACCCCGGAATTAGAGTTAAGCTATTTTAAATTAAATTTATATTCTGCAGCAAGTTTTAGGTCCACATACGATTTTGGCTTAAAAAAAATACAAGGCCCATTTTTAGATCCGAAAAAGCTTTTATACGACTCTAAATGAAAATAAAAATGTTTTTGGTAGTTAGTACCATTTTTATTGAATTTTTGTTATGGGGAAAGACTTGTGGTGGTGATTTGACTTTGGGTCCTACAGACCTTAATAGGCCTCTTAGGGTCCAATCGCGCTTTCATGAAGCTCAATACTAACAAAAAATTTTTTTTAAGTATTTACTGCCATTCACTACTATTTTTATTCTATGTTTGTTGTGGGGGATGACTTTTGATCATTATTTGAGATTTTGGGCCCATTAAGGTCTGTAGGACCCGAAATCTCAAATAATCACTAAAAATCTTTCACTAGAACAAAATAAGAATAAAAATGTTAGTAAGAACCAAAAACATCTTTTTTATTTATTCTGAGCTTTAAAAAAATCAAATTGAGCCCTTTAAGCTCTGTACCAAAATCTTAGATAATCACTAAAAGTTTTTCACCGCAACAAACATACAATAAAAATGGTAATACCTACCAAAAATAGCTTTTTGATCATTTTAAGCATTAAAAAAAGCCTGATTGGGCCCATTAAGGTCTGTTGGACCCAAAATCTTAAATAATCACCAAAAGTCTTACCCCACAACAAACATGTAATAAAAATGGTAGTAACTCAAAAACATCTTTATTTTCATTTAAAGCCATATAAAAGCTTTTTTGGGTCTAAAAAAAGGGCCTTGTATTTTTCTTCTTAGCTAAAATCGTATCTGGATCTAAAATATGCTGCAGAATCTGAATTTGAAGTAAAAAAGTATACTTTCCATTTATAATTTCTAAGTTGGGTCCTGCTAGGTCCAATGGGGCCCTAAGACCAAAACCTAAAGTCCCCCCCCCCATCAGATGGACCCTCCAACCCTTACACAACTTTTATAAACATTTTTCGTTATTTTGCTTTGTTTTCAAGATATTTAAGTGTATCCTTTAAAATGACGTACCCTGTATGAGTTAATTGGGTCACTTATCACGGATTTTGGGGCACTAGCTATGATCGCTATATGTGCTTTACCCTAAATTAGCAATAACAACCCTTAAAAGAGGTATAGATATGTATTCGCTATTTGAGGGTCCAGATTTAGTCTACATAGGTTTTTTGGGTTGCTGATCGAAGATGTAGGGTACTAGCTATAAAAAATTTTCTCTACGCCCTTAAAGAGCAAGGACGATTACTAAACGAGATATTTTTTATGCATTTACATTTCAGGGGTAAATTTTGAAAATTTAAGGATGAAATGCCAATTTTTCATTCAAAGAACCCTAAAATTTGTGTCCAGTGATCATTTCGTAAAGAAATGGGGGCTTCACCCTTAAATTTGCAAAAACTACCCCCAAAAAGGGGTTTTTTTTACATATTCGCACTTTGAGCGCTCAGATTTGCAACATACGGGTTTTTTGGGTCACTGATAAAGAATTTCGACTTTTTT
Source organism: Anagrus nilaparvatae (assembly GCA_022575985.1). NCBI lineage: Eukaryota > Metazoa > Arthropoda > Insecta > Hymenoptera > Mymaridae > Anagrus > Anagrus nilaparvatae. The sequence continues at coordinate 5,404,908 of JAKSXM010000238.1, read as the reverse complement.
TTCATGAATAATCAATATTTCACCCTTAAAATAGCTCAAACTACCCCTACATGGGGTTTTGTTATTTTTTTGTTATTTTCGCACTTTGAGCATCCAGGATATACCCATGTAGGTTTTTTGGGTCACTAATCAAGAATTTCGAATTATTTTTCATAATTAATTAAAATTTCATCCCTAAATTGGCTAAAAATAACCCCAAAAAGGGGGTGTTTTTGATATTTTAGTACTTTTAGCATCCAGGATATGCCCATATAGGTTTTTTCAATCAAGAATTTAGACTTCTTTTTTGTAAATAATCAATATTTCGGCTCACCACAAAAAAGGAGTCTAAATTCTTTAATATCGACCCAAAAAACCTATATGGGCATATTCTGGACGCTCAAAGTGCAAAAATAACAAAAACACCCCTATAAGGGGTAGTTTTAGTCATTTTAAGGGTGAAATATTGATTATTTATGAAAAAGAAGTCGAAATTCTTGATCAGTGATCCAAAAAACCCATATGGTACAAATCTTAGCGCTCAAAGTGCAAATATGCAAAAAAAAACCCATTTTGGGGGTAGTTTTTGCAAATTTAAGGGTGAAGCCCCCATTTCTTTACGAAATGACCCCGATTTTCGTGTTCAGCGACCCAAAAAAAAACCTATAGTAGAGCAAATATCGGGTTCGCCAGTGAAAATACAACCCCCCCCCCCCCCGTATTTTGACTGGAGTAATAAAGAAAATAAAAAAAAAAGTATAATATAAGTTATTTAGAATATGCACGCAGTGGTTCGATAAATATTTTTTTTTAAAAGAAAGTCATCTTTACGTTTTAAGTCATTTGCAATCGTTCCGCAAGCGGAATATTTCCAAATGCGGCAAAGGGATTTTTTTCAGTGTATTTTGAAAAATAAAAAAAACCAGTATTTTAACAAATGAGAAATTTGTAATATATATTTTTAAAACCCTAGTGTCTTAAAAATGCTTGTTTTAAGTCATCGATACATACTTGACATAGAGTAACCCATATTTATTTATTTCTAAAATATCAAAGAATTCGGAAGAAGCGATAATTATGTGATAACTCTATTGCTCTTTTCTTATTTTAATCTTGTAAGAAAAAAAGTTCATTAGTCTTTTGACATTTAAAACGAACTCTTCTTTAAGTTATTATATAAACAGAAAGAAGCAAAAAAATAAAAATGGTAAGTTTTAAAATTAACGCAATTTATATAATAATTTTTATAGAAAATTAATTTTCATACATTTTAATTTCAAAAGGCTCAAAAAGAATTTTTTGTAATTAAAATTTTAACTTTAATTCTGCTAATAACTGGAATAAGTTCAGCACCCAAAGATAAACCAAAGCCAAATTCATCAATCGACGAATCAGATAAATTTTGCAAGAATACAGACAAGATCATAAACTTATCAGAAATAAATAAATCACGTTTAGATCCATCGAAAAAATGCCTAAATGTAGGTTTTGATAATATAATGGAAATAGTGCCAGAATTTTTTGACAATTTACCAAACATGAAATATTTAAAATTGAATGGTAAAACAAATACAAGCAAATTATACATTAACAATTTGATTCATCACAAAGAACTAGAAATTCTTGTTGCTAATAACATAATTGAATTACCTGATTACAAATGCAGTTCAATTCATTTACTGGGTTCTTTTCAAAAATTAAGAAAATTATTTCTAAACTCAAATCATATTTGTTCGTTGACTGATTCCATAAATTATGCATCACATACGTTACCATCGTTAACTCACTTATATTTAACTCATAATTCAATTGAGTATGCTAATTTTTCTGGGTTACCTGAAACTTTAGAATATTTAGACTTACGTGATAACAAAATAACCGAATTGTACATAAAAAACTTACCAAATCTAAAATCAATATTTGTAAGTAACATCGAAGATTACAAATTAGAAAATTTAGAACTTATAAATTTACCAAAATTTAAATATTTTTTGTTACCATTAAATAATATTGATAAATCATCATTATTTATTTTTACAAATCTAACAAATTTAGAATTGATTGATTACAACAATAAATATCAAAAATTTGTACCAAAACATGAATTTTTCGATAATTTAATAAATTTAAAATTTCTAAGCTTAAATGATACAGAAATACAATTAATTCAATTAGGTAAATTTGAAAAATTATTAAATCTAAAAACTCTGAATTTAAAAAATAATGAAATAAAAATAATATCAAAATTTATGGATAAAACAGAAATTGAAGAAATATTTACTAAATGTAATGCATTAAGTACAATAAAAGATAAAAGATTTCCTAAAATACCAAATTTAAAAAATCTATTTTTAAATAATGAAAAAATTTTATCAATTGATTTAGAACTATTGAATAATAAAATAAATTTTAAATTATTGATAACATCAAATAATTATTTTGATAATTTAGATAAATATAAATTGATATTACCAGTGATAATGATATTAAGTATTGATTTAAGTAATAAAGAATTTATTGATTTAAAGAGCTTGGGTATTGATAAAAATTTGATTTTTTATAAAGGAATTAAATACATTTTTGAAAAAAATTATGATAATGTTGTGGTTGATGTTAGTAATAACTCAGTTGTTGGTAATTCATGTAAAATTTATAATTCTATGGCTTTGTATAGAGTTCTTAATTTGTTCTTCTAATAAAGTTGCAGTCAATGTTGAAAATAATGATATAATATTATTTGAGGCACATCGCACAGAAAATAATTTAATTGTTTACGAAAAATTAAATAGATTAATTTAAACCTTAAAAAATAATTTTTTAATCTCTGGATTAAGCCATTCTGAGCAAGGTTTAAAATTGTAATATCTGTGTACAAGAAATATTAATTTAAATTATTAAAATAAATATTAATTACACGTTCTTGATTATTTATGTTTGTTTCATTTTATTTATCATTTATTAAAACTTTTTTCAAAAGACCAGTAACTTGATAAAATAAATTTGATAAAATAAGTCCAATGTCAAAATTTATATTAAATAAAAAAATTATTTCAAAATTTATAGAAAAAAATACCATTATTTATGTCCTTTCATTTTTTTTTGGCATTTAGATAGAGATCTTTGTTCAAAACGAATTAAAGCTTACTGATATTTTTTAAAACTATATGTATTTAATTAATGTATATTGTATATAATGAAAAAAAAATTTTATATAATGTGTTTATGATTTATACATCCATATCTTACTTCATACTACCATTTATGTTCGACAAATTATTTGTCTGCCTGTGTTTGCATGTGGGTGTGTGGGTGTGTGTATGTGTGGACGTGCGTGCTGTGCGTGAGGGTGTTCTTGAGTTTGTCTGTACCCTTAAAACTCAATTTTCGCTGAACCAATTGAAATGAAACCGGTATGAAAAACTTACAACCGGTTTGTATAAACACGACCAAAATGCATTTATTTACAGCTGAGGGCTAGGTTTAATGCATAAATATTAAAAAATATTAAACCTAAAATAATAAACCTATTCTAAGTCCCTGAATCGAAATTATTCCAGTCTCTAAAAATTAGGTTTGTGAACTCCCAAAAAACGAACATGGAACATGTTTAAATTGAAAGTTTAAATCTTGTAGTCTTTATTATTTTAAGTCCTCAAGCCAAAAAAAAATAATTTTATTAATAAATAAGCTCCTAAAATCCTGATTATTCTATACCCATTAATCAAAATTATTCTAAGTCCCTGAACTCAAATTTTAACATTGAACATGTTCATTGGATAGGGTATTTGAAAAAGTCTGGCTCGGCAGGGGAGGGGGGTGAAAAAGTGACTTTTTTAAGGGAAGAGTGAAAGGGACTTAAAAATATTTTCGATTTAGAGACTTAGAATAATTTGAAGTGGAAGTCAGGGCATAATCAGACTATGATAAGAACAAAAACTTAGAATACTTATTTATATTTCGGGATTTATTGTAATTTTGGTTTTTGAATTTATTACTGTTATGAGTGAACATGTTCCATGCTCGTTGGTTGTGTAGTTACACAAACCGGTTATAAATTTTTTTCTAAGTTCAAAAAACGAAATTATTATAAGTCATTAAACCAGAATTATTCTAAGTCCTTAAATCAAAATTATTTTAATAGTCGGAGCTGAGGAGTAAAAAAAAAGGCCAATCCTCTAAAAACCACGACGACGATTGAATACAGATTTAGCCTATGAGAATATCTTTAGACAGCACTAAAGAACATTATCTAGAATGAATAATTTTGCGGATTTGAAAATGGGGTGAAAAGCTTCCGCCCCTTAAGCCCTAAAATTTAAATTGATCTTTTTTTGTAAGGTCTTTTTTTGAGGATTTAATATTTTTTTAAATTTTTCTCGCAAGTGAAATGACTTTGCTATACTATAAATATAAGTCAAAAATTAATATTAAAATGTTATATTAATATTTAAAATAAAATGTAATTAAAATTGGAATTTTCTATTTGTGGATGGTTCAGTAAGTTTGATAAAGTCTTGCTTACATATATTATTGAAATTAGTACTTATATTAATCTTGGAGATTTGGATACTTTCCATTTTCGATATTTTAAAATAAATACCACGACGACGATTGAATACTGCAGATTTTACCTATGGGAATCTCGAATATTAGACAGCACTAAAAAACATTATCTACAATGAAAAATTTTGCGGATTTGAAAATGGGGTGAAAACCCCTCCAGTTTTGCCCCCCTTAACCCCTAAAATTAAATTTTTTTTTTTTTTTGTATTTTGAATCGCCCCTAGTAGGTACTTTTGGTCGCTGAATCTGAAAATGAAGTCCAAATTGTTTTTAAGGGGTGTACACCCTTATTTTAACCCTTTTCTCTCCTTAAAATAAGAAATTTTTTAAAATAACGGTTTCTTCTACTTTGACGACCCCTAGTTGGTTCTTTTAGTCGCTAAATCCGAATTTTATGTGCAAAAATATATTTGAGGCGCGTAACACCCTTATTTTTACCTTTTTCTACCCTATACTACCAGTCAATATTTCCTTTTTCTTTCAAGAAAAAAGGAGTTTTTCAAATTATTTGCAACGAGGCTTGACTTACAGGAAGCAGTCAAGGTTTTTACTTCAGAACCCAACTTGCCAGAAATTGTAAAAGCTGGAATTAAGTGTGTTTTAGCGATGTATAAGGAAAAATGTGCTGAATCAGAATCTACTAATGTGACATTAATCGAACGCCTTCATAGATTGCTATACACATTGTTTGTAGCCAAAAATAAAAAAAAATAAAGAAAATAAACTCAGCTACTAAGAAAGTTGCCATGATTGCAGAGAGTACTCCAAAACCAACCGAAAAAGTTAAGGATTCAAAACCAATAAAACTTAAACCTGTAGATCTCGCTTATCTGTCACCTACAGCAGATGCTCTTTTGCAGCATTTAAAGGGCGTATATTTCCAGGTTAGGGAGGGGATTGGCTTCTTAAACCACACTAATCTCTTAAATCCAAAAGAATGAGGCTGGACAAAAAAAGTTATATGTTACAACTAGTAAAAATTACGCAAAAAATGACGTTTGCCCCACATAGTGTTTTAAATTTTATTGTTTGTGGCTGCAAAAAAGGCTGTGGCTTGGAGTGTTCTCCTAGTTGTATTAATTGCTATGGAAGCAACTGTACAAATATTACTCAAACCGCAGATGAAAGCAGGTGAAGAAGACGACCAAGTTCTTTTTCTTCTTTTAAGGGTAGAAAAAGGTTAAAATAAGTGTGTGCAGCGCTTAAAAACAATTTTGGACTTAATTTTCAGATTCAGCGAACAAAAAAACCAAATAGGGGTTGTCAAAGTAGAAGAAAACGTTTTTTTTTTTAATTTCTTATTTTAAGGGTAGAAAAGAGTTCAAATAAGGGTGTTACATCCCTTAAAAACAATTTTGGACATCATTTTCAGATTCAGCGACCAAAAATACCTACTAGGGGCTATCAAAATAAAATAAAAACGTTTTATAAAAAATTGCTTATTTTAAGGATAGAAAACGGTTAAAATAAGGGTGTACACCTCTTAAAAACAATTTTGGACCTCATATTCAGATTCAGCGACCAAAAATACCTACTATAGGTAGGAGATAGATAGATCAATTTAAATTTTAGGGCTTATGGGGGGGGTCACCCTATTTTTAAATCTGCAAAATTATTCATTGTAGATAATGTTCTTTAGTACTTTCTAAAGAGATTCCCATAGGTAAATACAGATTCAATCGTCGTCGTGGTTTTTATATTTGAATTACGAAAAGAACACGACAAGAAGTGCCTAAATCGAAATTATTCTAAGCCCAATTTGACCTTCTCTCCCTCTTAAATGGAACACTTTTGACTCCCCCCAAGTTTTGCAGATTCCCAGAGTACCCCTCCGGCTGCCACAACCAGTATTTTTTTTCAAAGTTTTTTCAGGGATAGTACTTTTCCTTGTATATATTCTCGCATTACCTTTCCATTTATCTTTCGTAATAAAAATTCGTGTTCCGAAAAAATATATTTATGCTTGAGCATTGCTAAAACCTACTACACTTATAAAAATTGCCATGATTTTACCATATTTTGCCATTCCAGTTACATTTGATAAGCATAATTTTGATTTCATTTAAATTAAAAATTATTTATCAAAAATACTGAAGACATTGAAATTCGGATAATATTGGGGGTCAAGATAAAGTTTATCATTGTCCAACTGCTCTTATATATATACTTTAACTAAAATTTTGAATCATTCGTCTCTTGGAAATATTTAAGAGCAGTTTGTATTAACTTTATCAAATGGAGAAAAACTTTAGTTGAATTAAAATGATAAGTTTATTGCTACTAAATATCAAGAATTAAATTAAATAAAATCATTTATATTTTAAGAAACATTTTTTTTTATGAATTCTTTATTATTTGTTTTAGAATCCAAAAAAATATTTACATAGTGGAGTTTCGCTGTTGATTTTTGTAGTTAATGGAATTAATTCAAAGTACTTGGAAGATTCTCAACAAGATCCTAATTTAACAAGCGATGAATACAACAAATTTTGCCAAAATCCCAAAGAAATTAAAGAAGTTTCGGGTAAAAATATTTGGAGTCCATCAAAAACGTGTGCTTCTATAAATTATAGCGTTCTTTACAGCAAAGTATTCCAAAAGTTTTTAAATATAAAATACTTAAAATTCAATAAAAATAGTAGACGCTCGTTAGTCCGGATTAGTTTTTGAGAAAATTGATTTTTTCTTTTCGATTTTGTATAATAAAAAGTAAATTATTTTACACAAAAACTAATTATCAAAATGACTTCAAATTTTATATTTAGATAAAGGAGATACTATCGAATAAAGATATGTTTTTGGATTTGCTTAAAAATTTTTTATAAAATAATAAATGAGCCAAAAGTGTAGTCACGATTGAAATATGCGGAATGCAAGAATAACTTCCCCGATCGGGCTATAATCTGTTTAAGGGTCGGAGATATTAGATGAAATCTAAAAAACCCCAAAAAAACATTTTTTTAGGTTTTCCGGGGTCTTACGTGGCCTAGAGGTCTAATTTTTTTTATGCTCTACTTAGGCTCGGTATTATTCCGGGGGCCAAAACACCATACTTATCCGGGAATAGACTTTTAAGAGAATTTCCAGGAGCCTATTTTTTTCACTCAATGAAAATTCTGTGGACAAATCATATCTCCTCTAGCAAGCAGCTTTAATAAATAATTCATAATATTATGATTCATTATTTACTTCATGTCAATCGCAAAAATACATGATAATAACCATTAATTATCTGAAATTGATAAAATAACGAAAGTGATATTTGACCTTTGCAAATTATCAAATGAATTTTTTCTCTGCTTTTCGTTGTTAGTTTTGTTTACTGTTTATTTATTCTTATTGCATAATAAATAAAAAGTAAATTTATTTAACTCCATACTAAAGTAAAATGTGTCGGTAAAGCTTTTAAAAATGTACTTTTTCTTTTCTACGCTGCAGAAGATTAAAAAAAATTATTTCAAGCTTTAAAGTACAATTTTTGGGAATGGTAAATAAAATTGCTTATAAATAGCATATTATGACTCATTTCGAGAAAATATAGAATAGCCCAAATTGCATGTAAATTACCTACCGTTAGAACATTCTTTTTTATGGGTCCAATACTATTATTCTTCATCATTGGCAACCAAATACATCTTTGATTGTCATGCAGCCAGAAAAATGCACAGAAAGGTACATATTTTTTAATGAAAAGACCAGCCTCTAAGTAAATACTGTTTATGTAAATCTGAAAATTTATAAAAGTCATTTGATAAATATATTTTTTATTATTTATATTAAAAGTAATTAATTTTAAGAATTGAAATCAGAAAAATTAAAAGAATGCTGGGAAGGGAAGATAAAATGTATCATTACTTTGCTAGTTTATTACTCTTATATATAATTTTATTTTAATCTCGAGCATTCGTCTCTAAGCAACGTCCAAGAGTACTTTGATAAAAATTTAACAGTTTAAGACTTTATTTAAATAAAAATGGTAAGTTTTATTTTTTGTTTGATTATCTTTAAGAAAATTTTTTTGAAATAAAAGAATTCATTATTATTCTAGATTCCAAAAATATTTTTACATTGGGTTGTTTTGCTTCTGATGCTTATAATAAATGGAATCAATTCAAAGTTTTTAGAAGATCCTAATTTAACAAGCGATGAATACAACAAATTTTGCAAGAATCCCAAAGAAATTGAAGAACTATCAGTTTTTGGTAAAAATCATTGGGGCCCAACAAAAAAATGTGCTTACGTAAGTTTTAATAAAATCCAAGAGGTGAATAAAGAATTTTTCAAAAAATCAAAAATGTCACCGAATTTAAAATACTTGAAATTCAATAGAAACACTTCAGTAAGTACAAAAGAAGAAAAAATTAAATTTGATTACGAACTTGATCAAGTTGAAATAATTTATGCTAATAATATAATTAACCTACCTACTGATATGTGTGGTTATATGTTTATTACTGGATTATTTCCAAAACTAAGAAAATTATTTTTGAATTCGAATCAAATTTGTAATTTAGAAAAAAATATTTTTGATAGTCCACTTGCATTAAAATCATTGACTCACTTGTTTCTTGCTGACAATAGAATTGAGAATTTTCAAGATTTTGAATTTCCTAAATCATTGGAATATTTAGATCTCAGAGGTAACAGATTGAAAGAAATAAATCTAATAAATTTACCGAATTTCAAACATTTATTAATAAATAATACTGAAAATTTTAAATTAAATAAGGTGCAATTAAAAAATTTACCAAAATTAAAATACATTTTACTACCAGAAAATAATGTTGATATTTTTATGTCAGCTTTTATATTCAAAAATATTCCAAATATTAATTTTATTGATTTTGGAAAAAGTGAATCATCTTTCGAAGAACTTTTAAGTTTAATATTCAATTTTAAAATGTTCATTTTTTCAGAAGAAGATTTTGGAATAATTCAATTCTTTATATTTGACAAATTATTAAATTTAAAAAATATCAATTTATTAAATAATATGGAAATTGTTTCTTCTGTTATAAATAAAGCAGAAATAGAAGAAATTTTCAAAAAATATAATTCTCTAAAGAGTTTAAACGATGTTGATGCATTGAAAAAAATTAAATTACAAGACGTATTTTCAAATACTTATAATAATATTGGTGTGGTCGATGTAAATACTTTTAATGGTTTAATTAAACAAAAAGTTTTTATTGTTTTGACTAAAGATAAAGTCGTACCGAATATTAACTTCCCACCAATCAGTTTAATTACTTTGAATTTAAAAAGCAATGATTTAATTAATTCTAAAAACTTAGGAATAACTAAGGATTCAAATCTAATAAAATTGTTGAAAGCTTATTATGAAATATTTTATGATAAACTTGTAATGACGATTGATGAAAATGATAAAATTATATTTGATGCACATCGTACTGTTAATAATGTTACTGTTTACGAAGAGTTTAAAATTTTACTTTAATTCATTATAAAAACATCTGCTAGGCTTGTAAAAATTGAAAAATAAAATGAATAAAATAAATTAAATAAAAATTAAAAAAAATAATAATTGTATTTTTGTTCATAAAATTTGGAATAAAAAAAAGATTTTTGGCTGAAAATGAGAGTAGGAATAAATAAATTGAGCATATTATAACTAAAATTTTGGTTGCCATAATCTATTTTTTTTTTTTCAATGTTTTCTTTTAAGAAATTGAATTTACATATTGTAAAATAATTTGCCACGGATCAGACTGATTTTGTAGCTTTTCAAAATTACCAGGCTATATATTTTAAAATTTAGCATGGAGTATCCATTATGACCCTATTTATAGCACAAAAAATAAATTATATCAGCTAATAATGGCTCACCCAAATTTAAAAATAAATAGATCCGTCATTTCTTACATTTTTCCGTTTGCAGCCTTGGAACTTTACATTCCAATCATTTCATTATTACCTATCTATACATCCTTTCCAGCACTAAACAGAAAAAAATTTACATTCAAAATTTGAGTATTAAATAATAAAAATTAAATATATTTATGAGTTATTTTATTTGACTTATCCTAAACAATAATCAAAATATGCGGTTTTTTAGGCTTACAAGGGATGGGCCAACTGTTCGGGAAGCCGATTTACTTCTGACTTTCAGGACAGGTTGTATTAGTTAAAAAAACATCCCTCATATTTTCAATTTACCTGAATGAGTCTCCTAGGCCTCGAAATTATACCCTCTAGCAAGGTTCGTTTCTATAAGATAGGGTTATTGAGGCTCAAACAAATATCTTTCAATTGGTCCTATTTTTTTGTGTAAGTATCTATTAATCTCCGTAACCCGCATTTTTTCATCAGTAATTCTCTTACCGTTATAGGCAATAAATCAAATGGCCATATTTGGCCAAAAATGACCAATTTTTAAACTGCTGCCATAATTGTAATTTTTTACTAAAATGGCTTATATAGCTCTCCAAAGTTTTGTACAAATTTCTAGTAAAAATCACTATCTTATAGAATAGAACTCTGCTGGAGGGTCTAATTTGTAGCCCCAGGAGGCCCATTCAAGTAAACTTAGGGTATGGAAGGTATTTTTTCAACTATCACAACTTGTCTTGAAAGTTACAAGCAAATAGGCTTCTCAAACAGTTGACACTTTCCTTGTTAGTAGAAAATATTGTTAAAGGCTATCAACCTGATAAAAAAAAATTGTTATTGTAAGTGTAATGTGAAATATGTATTACGAAAAATTGGAATATCATATGAAAAATTATTTTGTACAAAAAATATCTTTAGTTTTCTTTTTATTTATTTAATCCTTAAATAATTTATTTTTCTGGTCAGCAGCTGTGCAGCAAAAAGGCGTGCTTTCCATCCACTGACGCAGAAAAAATTTATACGGTCCTCTTCCATAAATAAAGAATGCCTCAAATTGCAGGTATTCATTACTTTTCTGAACACGATCCATAAATATACTGTACATAATTTTGACATTATTCTAATTTTTTTTTTTTTAAAAAAACTTCGAAAAAATTTTCTAATATTTAAATATGTATAAAAAGCTTCATGTTTATTAGTCATATCTAAAACATTTGTTTTTAATCAGAAAAAATATAATTTATCGCGGTTAATGTCACTGAAGTTCAAGAAATGAATAGAGAGATACTAAACAACCATTAATTATTTTATAATTGATAAGTACGCTTATTTACTTGCTGGGGAAATAAATAAAAGGCGAACTTATATGTTTGTGAAAAAATAAAGAAAACAAGTCCATCTAAAACTCACCGAAAATAACGAAATATGATTGTGTTTTTACCGAAACTGGTCCATTTCCCAACTAAAGGAATACAAATATAATATTTATTTTTACCGAAAATTCCCCAATTGACCACAATAGGGAAAAATAGAAGAAACAGGAATAAACTATCATAAAATTTACTTGTTTTTGGCAAGTGGGTCCTCTTTTTATAAGAACGTATGGTACATCAAATTCGTATTCAGTGCTCCAAAGAAATATAATACTTTCTGAAAAATTTCATCATAGAATTATCAGCAAAAAAAAAATGATTACATTATTTGGGCCCACGAATACATGCTATCGTTTCCATTTAAATTCTTTATATTTTTGTTATTCTCATTAAATTTAAATTCTACAGGGTGAGTAATTTTAAACAGTACACTCAAATTTCTCGAAAACAAAGCAAAATAACAGAAAATGTTTTGTATAAAAGTTTTAAGATTAGGAGCCCCCTTTGATGGGGGGCATTTGATTTAGGTCTTAGGGCCCTAACAGTCTCAACAGGATGATGTCAGTCTCATCTGAGGGGGGGTATTAGATTTGGCTCTTAGGGCCCTGTCAGTCCCAACAGGACCCAATTTAGGAATTTTAAACAGAAAGTATACTCTTTTATTTCAAATTCAGAATCTGCAGCAAATTTTAAGTCCATATACTATTTCCTGCTGGGCCCGATGGGGCTCTAAGATTAAAATCTAACGCCCCTTCCCCCACCAGATGCCCCTTCCAAACTTATCAACTTTTATATGAAATATTTCTCTCGTTATTTTCCTTTGTTTTCGAGAGTATAGTGTATCGCTTAAAATGACTTACCCTGTATATAATTTTTACAAAAAATAATAGATAAATATTATTTTTTTTTATTTCAAATAAAATTTATTAATCTAAAATACTAAAATATAAGCAAAATAAGATGAATGTTTGAAGAAATGATAAAATTTATCAAAAACTCGTTAGACTTTTATATAATTTTATTTAAAATTTTGATCATTCGTCATTTAATAACGTTCAAAAGCACTTTAAAGAAGTAACTAAAAAATGGTAAGTTTTTATAAATTTTTTATCGGTATTATACTTAATTTTTTTTTTCTTTTTTGGTCACTGTTGAAAGTAACTCTTGTTGTAAATGCCTATGAACATATTTTATAATTATCAAATAATAATATGAATCTGCATAACAAAATAAAACTTAACAATACATTAATTACCAAATATTAATATAATTAAAACTGGAAATGAATAATTTTTGATAAATTATGATTTTCAGATTCCAGCAAGATTTATGTTAAGTGGCATTTTATTTTCAATTGTGTTAATAAACCGAATCAATGCCACAGAAGACAAAGGCATTTCTTCAAAAGAGCTTAATTTAAATATTGAGCTAAATCAAAATTGTAATGGTACAAAGCATATTTTCGAAGTATCAAAAGTTTCAGAAGGAATTTGTGGATTCTTAGACTTCAATGAATTACAAAAATTAGGTTCTGAATTTATCAACTCTAATTTAAAATATTTATGGCTACGTAATTATTATGAAGTTGATCCTAAGCAAGAAATTTACATCAGTTACACTCTTAACGAAGTAAAAATATTTATAGCTGATAATATAATCAATGTTGCTAATAACGAGTGTGTGTCTTTATCTCTAAATGGTTCATTTCCAAAACTAAGAAAATTATCTTTGAGTTCAAATAATCTTTGTTCATTATATACAGATTTTGAAAATCCAAGTTCATTAAAATATTTGACTCATTTATATCTTGCTAATAATAAGCTCAAAGAATTAACTTTCGAACTTCCTAACTCGATAGAATATTTGGATCTGAAAGGTAACGAATTGAAAGAAATAAATTTAATGAATTTACCAAATTTAAAATTTGTGTTCGTTAATAATACTAAAAACTATAAATTAAAGAAAGTGCAATTAAAATATTTACCAAAATTAAAATACTTTTTACTTCCATCAAAGAGTGTTAATATTATTGAGTCACATTTTGTACTAAGAAATTTTTCTGATATCGATTTTTTTAATTTTGATTATGATAATAAATTATCTTTTGGAAAAATTTTAAGTTTGATACTTAATTTTAAAATATTCACTTTATCAAAACATGAAATAGAAATTTTTCAATTTTTAATGTTTGATAAATTTTTTAATTTGAAAAATGTTAATTTATTAAATAATATAGAAGTATTGTCTTCTGTTATGAATAAAAATGAAATGGAAAAATTTTCAAAAAAATATAATTTATTATTGGCTTTTGATGGTATGGATGAATCGAAAAAAAATGAAACAACAAATTTTTTCTTGAATAATGGGATTGGTGTAGTTGATGTTAATATTTTAAATGGTTTAATGAAACAGAAATTTTTTTTTGTTTCTGCTAATGATGAAACAGAACCAAGTAAAAAATATCCACCAATCAGCTTAATTACATTGAACCTAAGAGATAATGAATTAATTAAAAGCTTTAAAATAAATAAGGATTCCATTCTAATAAAATTATTGAAAGTTTATTATCATATATTTTATGATAATGTCGTAATGAACGTTGATAACAGTGATAAAATTATTATCAATGCACAGCGCACAGTTGATGGTATAACAGTTTACGAAGAATTCACTGTTTTAATTTAATTAAAATCACAACTAATTTATGTCAGATTAAAAATACTCTCTTATTATAAAGTTAGCATTTTTTATTTTATGAATCATTTACTGAAATATTGTGAACGAGTATATTATAAAGCTGATAAAATAAATTTTTAAACAAAATGTTCAGATCTTGATGTATTTTCAAAGTAAAAATAAAAAATCATTTTAAAAAATTCACCGTTAACATGTTTTTAATTAAGTTTTTCTGATACTAAATTTTTAGATAACCATTGTTAGGTGCCTATTACCTGGCACTTGATCTAAAATATCATAAAATTCTAATGAGCATAAAAAATTACACATTATTTCGATTTTATTTACACCATCCATATCCTTTTTCGATGATTCGTTGTCGAGAGATTTTAAATTTGATAAAATATTCGATTTTTCCAAGATAATTTATCTATTTTTTAATATAAACATTTTTGACCAAAGATTTAAATAATTTAGAATAAATAAATAACCTAGGAATTTTAAACTCTGTAAAAAAATAATCTTGTAGAAAAAGAAAGGTCATTCGCTAGAATTTAATCGGTTATTCACTGGTAGATTCACTCTATATTACTTCATTAATTTTTTAAAAATCATTAATTATGTGTATTTGATAAATAAAACATTTTTATCTGTGATTCATTATTTTAATTTTTATATCATTCCAAAAAAATTTTGCAAAATAAACAAAGATGAATCATAATCGATTTCCATTTTAATTTTCAATCTTTAGGGTTTTTTGCTATCCTGATTTTTCCATGATCATTTGTAAGTAAAGTAAAATAAAATTTTTGAACTGAATTTAAATAATAATTACACTGTAACTCAAAAAATTTTGTAAATATTCGATAAAAATCGTAAATTTACTAAATTTAGTATATTATCGAAAAATGTCAAAAATTCTCGATTTTTTTTTGTGATTTTACGAAAAAAGTTGTAAATTCACAACTATTTTTCGGAAATTTAAAACTATTTTTTGTAAAATTTCGAAAAAAATGGCAAATTATCAATTTTTCTTGCTAATTCACAAAAAAAAAAGAATACTCGAATTTTTTGTTAATATACTAATTTTAGTAAATATACAATTTTTTCGAATATTTACAAATTTTTTCGAAAATTTACTAATTTTTCGAAAATGTTCTAATTTTTTTGTTAATATAAGAAAGTTACTTTTTACAGTGTAATTATATAAAAATTGAATTCATAAATTTATCGCTGTTTTCTTATTTTAATCTGTCTCGAATATAAACAAGTTATCTTAGTTGCTTGTTCAATGTCAACAAAAGGAACAGCTAGCTAAATATGTTTTTATTTTTTTCAATCGTTCAACTATTTTTGGTTAAAAATTTACTTTTTCATTAATCCACGTACCCAGTAAAGCTCTCTCTCCACATAGACTTAAATTTACTAAAATTCAAAAGTCGCCTAGTGTAGCCGGAAGAATCATGAAAGAAAAGAGAAATAACAAACCCGTCCCAATAGCGAATATTACACCATCTCTTATGCTAACAAATAAGAGATGGCAGGGTTTTCGTTAATGGCACACAAAAATTGATTCTTTACAGGTTTATTTTTAACGGTTTCACGTTATTTTAAACCTATGTGGAGAGAGGGCTTAACTGTATTGGTGTATTAAGCACATAAAATTTATTCTTCATTTTTCTGTTTGTTACAACTGATGTCAAATTAAATAGTATTATATTTTTGCTAGGTTCTGAAAAAATTTTCTCAATTTAGCATTTTTCTTTCTGTTTTCACAATAAATGGGCTCAATTTGAAACTTGCAGAAAATTATGACTTAACCAGTGATGAATGGGCAAAATCTTGTAGTGATAGAGAAGAAAACGTTATCCGTAACGGACAGTGTTCTAGCTCAAAAATATTTAAAAATAACTTCATGCCCTAAAATAAGTTCTGAATTTCAACTTTTTAACATCAACGTCAAATTCAAAGAACTATAGGACTTGACACATTTCTATTATTCTAACAATAAGTATAAATTTTTGGAAAATTTTTTGTGTCTGATAAAATTTAATCAATTTTATATTAAAAGACTTAGGAACCACTAAACCATCAGTACAAAATTTGAAACTTTAGAATAAAAATTCTATATCCTAAAATTTATTTATTAATCAAATTGATACATATGCAAATTAAAATTTATGTCTTTTAAACTGTATTGATAAACACACAAGAGTTTTATAAAAAAAAATAAAGATATTTTTAATTATTTAAATAAAATTTCTGACATAACAATAAACCTATCTTCAAACACAAAGTAAATATATTAGTTTTATTTTTATATATTCTGAAAAAAGACATTTCCATATATTTCAAGATTTACGATATAGGAATGAACGTGAGTAACTTACGTATTAATAAAAAAAAAAAGGCAAAAGAAATTTTATTTTATTTTTTTTCAAGAACTAGAAGAAGTAAAATTGACGAGCCGGAAATGATGTATATAATATACTAGGATGACCCTAAAAGTTAGATGACCGAGCTCAAAAGACACAGACAAGTTTAACAAAAATTATATATGAGATCTTTTTTTTATTTTTATAAAGACAAGGCATTTTAGATGCGATATGCATAGTGCACCTCGAATGGACATTGATTTATATTTTTCGAATGTCAAGAAATGAAAGCGTATGTATATCCTTTACATGTACACAATTGTACTATTGATGTGTTGAATATGTCTAAAAACTAAAGTCGTAACTTTTTCGTTCATATAGAAAAAACATTTTTTTAATTTTTTTTTTTTGTATTTTAAAGCTTGTTAAGGCACGTATTTTTTGAAAATAAGAATTATGGTTTTATTCGTTAGATCCTTTTTTTTTACAAATATGCATTTAGTACTGTTTGTGAATTTTTCATTTAGCTAATAATTTTATTATAAAAATCACATACAATCCTTTGGAGAATAGTATGTTAGAAAAATAAATGCCAAGTAGTTTGATTTTTATTGAATTATTATATTTTTTTCGGATTTACTAAGTAAAGCAATTTTTGATCCTCATTTTGTGGACAGCTTTTAGCTGATAGGTCGATGAAATTTTCGAAAAAGTATAAACATAATAAAAGTTTTTACCAAATTCTTTACTAAAATTATTTTTGGCTTACAAGGGATTAAATACCTTTGGAACACCAAATTACACCAAATGGTTATGAGTGAGTTTATTGTCTTGTAAAAACATGTTGAATACCATCCGTTCATGCCAATGAGCCTTCTAGACTTAGAATTAGAAATACACACGCTGCTAAAAACAGTATAGAGAAAGCAGCTGCTGTTGTTTTAGCCTCGCATTTGACCCCATCCAATGCATCTTTATACCTGTAAGATGGTGCCTGGGTAACTGTGGTGGGACCAATAGTATTTACTATCGAAGAAAAGAGTATCCAAACAAATAAAATCAAGCAACTGATACTAGAACTTACGCACACCTACTGAACGCAGGAAACCATCATGTCATCTTATAGGATGTCAGACAGGATCTTCCAAAAATCAATGACTCACATTGGCCCTTTGGAAAAAACTCGCTACAAAGGCAAAATTTATCCTTTCTCGAGAAAAAAAGATTTAAGGAAGCTGACAAAAAAAAAAAAAAAAAAAAAAATGGACGAGCCTTATCCAGAGATCTATAGTGCAGAGGTCTTTTTTCTCTCCTCGAACAGATTCGTTTTGGTCCACATCAACAATTGCTGATCGTAGGAAAATTATTCGCCTTGGATTAAAATGGAGATAGAGTGTACAAAAGAGATCACCATAATAAAGTGCCAGACAAGGGCTAGACCCACATTAAGACCATACAACCCGAGAACTGGGTCTTCCAAAAAGTTTTTGAAGGGAATATAATATTTAGTAACTTTCGGTAAATGTGCACATATTAGTGCTAGCATTTATATAACCCTATAATCTAATATCTAAGCATGTTTTTCATTTTAACTACTAAGGTTACATTTTAATAGAATTTGAAAATTTTCATGCATCCTGAAAAATTGAAACAATGAAATTTATACTAATTTAAAATAAATTTAATATACCAATAAATTAAATTTAAATAACTAAGAATGACATCTATATAAATAATCATAAATTATTTTTAAGATAATTTATTGGTAATTTAAATATTTTCATGAAAGAAAGAATTAATATTTAATTAGAATTTTATAGCAGTATCTTTTTTTATTTATCAAATATTTTTTATAATTTTTAAAGAATACTCTAGATGTCAGTAAAATTGTAAATTTTTTAAAAAAATTATATAGTCTATTTTTATACACTTGAATCTTCTATAGACACCAAAGAAAAATTAGCTGAAAAGTATACAGTTAAAAAAAAACAAAACAACCTAAATTTTCTATAAATTCTAAAAAAAAAAAAAAACTGACATATTGAGTAAACGCATTTACGTTTATACTTGACATCATATATATAAATATCTAGGGTTCTTATTTATATGAGAAAAGACGTTGATAGTAACTGAATGGTATATATATATTGGCATACCTTAAGAAAATAAAAGAATTTCCACACTATATTGTCCACCCGTCCATTCCATTTCACTTATTCACTCGATCTTGACACATTATATATAATAAATACTTTTCTTATTCACGTTGATCTATATAAATATAGTTCTAAGAAAAAGGTATATAATAGTTTATCTGTTGAGTTTGTTGTATCATCTTTTCTATATATATATAGGATTTGATAGATGTCCTTTTGGCCTTGGAATTTAAGTTCCTTCCGCATATTTTTTTTAGAAGAATACAATTGGCATATAAGCGAGTTTGTAATATTTGAACCTAGTAAATATACGTGTTGGTATTTCATATAAATTTATAGATGTATTTGACCCTATCATTCTTATTATCTTTTTTTCTGTGTATATTAGTCTGGAAGTTATTTTAAATTTTTCGATATAAGGTTAGGAAATAGTAAGTTACTATTAAGTGACAAAAATTAATGAATAGGCCAAGTCGAGAATAATATTAAATAGAAAATTGGAATTTGGGGAGTTTTTTTCAGCTGAAGGTTGTATGCGATTTTTCTGCGTTCAAAGTGAACAGTAGTCCAAAGTTTTTTTCAAAATTGTTTAGTGTATTTAGGTTTTAACTCATTGAAATTTAATTCCAAAAATGTTTATGAGCCTGATTTTTAAAATAACCGAATTTCATTATTATAAATCATTATTTTCCTCTAAAATTGAAATTAATTACGAAAATTAGTGCAAATTGTAATAGGACAAATTTTTAATTTGTACTTTTATTTATTTTTATAACAATTAACACTTACATTAGTCAATATTTCTCAATTACAAACTCTAGCATTCGCATAATTTAACTTTTAAGAATCCCAAAATTTCTATGGATTTTTTAACTTAAGTCAAAAATTTTTCCTAAGTAGGTTTAATTTTTATATTTGAGTTTTCAACTGCAGTAAAATATATAATTTTTTGATAAAAATAAGTTTCTATATTTGTAAAGCCCAAAAATAATTTAATAAACTAATTGAATCCTCTAAGAAGCCGTTTTAAGAAAAAAAAAAAAAAAAAAAAAAAAAAAAAAAAAAAAAAAACATTATTTATTCTTAAACACGTTTTAAGACCTCAGAAAGCTAAAAAACCGGTTTTTAAAAAAAATCTGTATGTGTGTGTGTGTGTGTGTGTGTGTATGTATGTAACCGGTCATATTTCACAACCATTATGAAATTATAAAAGTAAAAATAATATTTTATTGACCAGAATTGGACTGAACTTAATTTTTTATTGTTTCAAATTATTTAAAATAAATAAAACAATACAAATTATTTTGATGTGTAACAATTTTTTTATTTCACAATATTTCACCAACAAGTCCGTTGGCCTCTTCAGGTGATCTGAATACAAAAATGATATAATTTTTTCTCAATTACTAATGAACAATATGAGAGACTTAATTTTTTTTTCAAAAATTTTTTCATCAAAAAATCTCAAACTACTTTTTTTTTTTTAATTTGGATGTAATACCTCATTTATTTCCACGAAAGTACTTATATTTGAAAGTACGATTTTTGCTCGATATCTCGGATCTGATAATTAATTTTTTGAAAATTTTTTTCACAAAATTTTTGTCACAAAAAAATACAAAAGATACCAAATTTTTTTTTCTTTTTGGACCTAATTTATTTCTATGAGAGTACTAGTTTTAGAAAGTTGGTTTATAGTAATTTTTTGGATCTGATACCGAATTTTTTTAAAATTTTTTTCTCAAAATTAAAAAATTAAAAAAACTGTAATATTTTTTTTTTTTTTTGTAATACCTCATTTAATTCCATGAA
This sequence comes from Anagrus nilaparvatae, assembly GCA_022575985.1. Classification (NCBI taxonomy): domain Eukaryota; kingdom Metazoa; phylum Arthropoda; class Insecta; order Hymenoptera; family Mymaridae; genus Anagrus; species Anagrus nilaparvatae. The sequence goes on along the minus strand of JAKSXM010000238.1, from coordinate 5,384,124 downwards.
AGTACTAATATCTGAAAATATTAAAACCGGTGATATTTCACAACTATTATGGAAATAAGAGAGAAATGTATGTACGATTGCATGGTTGTAATCGGTGATATCAGTGGCATATTGATGTGTTAAGCTCATTGTTTGAGGAACCTTAGTACCAGCTAGTTGGCAGCGTACTTTTTATTCGCACGTCTGTAATGTTTTTCTAAGATAGAAAATTTTTCAAAAATTTATTTTGTTGAAGAAAAGTTTAAAGTTAAAAAACCCAAACTTTGCATTTAAAAATTTCATTTTATTATTGAAGGATTTATTATTGAATTTATTATTACTGAAGGTCTTCGAAACGTGGGCAATTTATTGAAAAAATAAAGCAAATTGTTAGCTCAGAAATCAAATATTTTTATTTAATATTCATTTTATTATTTACTATTACTAATAGTTATATATAAGATTCAAGAATTTTTCAACGTTTGGCAAGTAGCAGAAATAATTATGACTGACTTTTTTTTTCATCAGGTTATTGAAGAACAATGGGGTTTATTTATTAGCATTCTATTCATAAAAATTCACTGGTTTTTTGGATACTGTTATCAAACCAATATTCTGACGTTGACCAAATTCTAAAACTGTAATTCAGGTATGATTACCTGTCATTTAAAAAAAGAATTACGTTTCTACGATAAACAGAAGGGATTTAAGCTTAAATTGTTATAAAAAATTTATTTGTTAATATTTTTTGAAAATTCCAACGCTCTCCTGAAGTTAAAGGGTTAAAGAATCTGCAGTTAAAATTTGGTTAATTTAAAATAATTTTTAATGCACTAATTAAACGTTTAAAAACGACTTAAAAAATTAAATTTTTTTTTTCTTAACTTTTTGATTGTAAACAGATTATTAAAAAAATTCAAGAAAATATTGAAAATAGAAAAATAAATTTGTTTTTAAATGATTCATTATGCCATTTAAATCGACGGTTTAAAAGCTAACAATTAAAAATTAATATTAAATGGTATCAGTAATGCTTTTAAAAAATGATTTTAAAAAATTTTTGTAATTTTCGACAAAATAAAATAATGTATTTTATAATTGTTAGTGAATATAATAAGACATTTCCTGAAAATAAAGTAATTAAAAAGACAATTCATTGAAAATAGAAGTTAAACAACTTTTAATTATTATAAAACGAATAAACAGGTATTGATAAGTCTTATCGGTATTTTTTTTCATAAAAAAATAATCCCGAATTCCAGTCAGGCAAGAAATGTTTTTAAGTTCTCTTAAAATTATAAATAAAAAATAATTACAAATGAAAACTATTTTATTAATCGTTACTCTATTTGCCATTTTGTTTCAAATGGCTGAAATTGCTGAAATGGAAGACATTGCTGAAATAGATTTTGTTTGCCTTAAATCGAATTTTGCTGTAAGTAACACCTTCAAATTTTTAATTAAATTCGATATCAAAGGTAACATAAATTTATAAATTAATCGTTATATTAAATTCGAGGGATATGTAAATTTTCCTTTAATTATCCTTTCATTTTATTTATTTTTGATTTTTTTTTTTAATAGTGTACAGCTTCCTATGAATGCTGTTCTCGTTATTGTAATTTTCAAGTTATTGGTATCTTGTATGGAGCTTGTGCAACTAGAAATTCAACTAAGCCTGCAACTTCATAAATTTAAAAGAAAAATAATTCAATTATTCCATTTTGTAGAAAAAATAATATTTCAAGATGGATATATCTGAATAAAATTTTAATAAATGTTATTAATTTGTTATTTTTATTGAACACCTTTTTTCATCATTATAAATTAAAAGTATTGCCTAAAATTTTAAATAAATAAAACAAATATTTATGTATCCGAGGCTGTATTTTTATGAATTTTAGTGACTTCTATAAAAATTAAACAAGTATTTTAACAATTTTCAAAAAATTTTAAATCTTTATTAACAAATATTACTTTTAAATAATTTAAAATAAAAAACAATCAAATTTTCAATCTTATAAATTTAAAAAATAATTATTATTAAGTTCTCCCCCTGAAAAAAATTTCTTGATAGCTAGCGCGAAGGTTTAATAAATTTTTTGTAACTTTTCAGTATTGAAACTAATTAGATAACGCAAATCCCTAATCTATAAAAATGTCGAGAAAAAAAATTTACTCTTGTGTAGTTTTAAGGTAAGCATAATAATAAGCTTTTAATTTACTTGTGTATCTGCAAATAAAATTCAAACGAAGAATTTTAAATCCATTTATTTCATGCTACCGTATTACGCACACATAAGTTATAAAATTTAATTAAATATCAATCTTGCAAATTATTTTTTCAGTGTCAAATAATATGTTTTTAAGTACGCAGTTGTCAAAAAAAAAGAAAAAAAAATTTTATATACAATAAGATAATAAAATATAAAACAATATATTATTAAAAAAAGAAAAAAGTTGGTCAGTAAAATGTCGTACTAAACCCATACAATACATCAGATGTACAATAGACAGTCATGAAATACAAAATCTCGAGTAATAGAAAGAGATAGAATAAGTTTAAAACCGCGGTATATATAACCATAAACTCGAAATATGTCAAAGATAATAAAACAATTAGCCATAAAACATAACGACCCTTCGTGTATATGGCTATTTTTTTTTAGCTAAATAAGAAAGAGAGAGACAGAGAAAAGTAAAACAACATTATATTATGAATATATATATATATATATAGAAGATTTTGTACGAGGAAGAAATGAAAACAGGTATATATACAACCTTTTGCAAGTTTTTAAAAAAAGAAAGAGAGATAAAAGACAAATGAATGAAGAAATGCAAGATGGAAAAAGTTTTACCAGACAATATAAAGACGCAAGAGCTTTTGAGATTAACGTTAAAGTATAAAGAAAATATATATATATATATATATAAACGAATGAGTAGATGAGATAATGGGATAGGATAAAAGATCATTATTTTTCATCTGAGACATGCTAATTATGTGTCATTTATTTTGGTAATACAAAAAGATTTTAATACTATATCAAGAATCTTTAATCATTAAAAGTTTTTTTTCTTCTGATTTTGTTTTAAGTTTTTATTATATCCACAAGTTTTTTAGAAATAAATTAAATTTACTATTTTTTGTTAAATTCAGCTTAATTTCAGACAATAGATAAATGTTGCAAAAGTAGAATTCTAAAGGTTAAAATTCAAAGCAATATTGTTTTACACAGTGACGAGTTTACTAATGAAAAAAAAATCCGCTTGCGGCAAGCGGAATAATTCCGTTTGCCGCAAGCGGATTTCCGCTTACCGCAAGCGGAATTCCGCTTGTAGCAAGCGGAATTTTTTTTCTCGTCAAACGATTGCAAATGACTTGAAACGTAAAGAAAATTCAAAAAAAAATTTTTTCCCGCTTACTTGGGATATGCGTATTTCGGTATGACGAAATTTGAGAAAATTTTGGAAAAAGAAAAGAAAAAATGTTTTTTTTTAATTTTCTTTACGTTTCAAGTCATTTGCAATTGTTTGCAAAGAAAAAAAAATTCCGCTTGCGGCAAGCGGATTTGTTTTTCAGTGTAATAAACAAAATATACAATGTTCATTTCTGTCAAAAAAACAGGTAATATTAAAAATTAAAAAAATTTTTACTTTTCTTGTGATGTAAATGAAAATTTGAGATTTTCCAAGAATTCGGTATGTATTTTACAGAAACAGTTTTTATTGCATTTTTCAATTTATTTTTAGCATAATAATTTATCTCTTTAATTTCAAGAATTTTGCCAATAATCGATGTCACAAAAATTGCCTCAAAATGAGGTTGATAAGAAGAAACAAGGTGATAGAAAAATAGACCCAAATTTTCTGAATAAAAAAGAAAATTTATTACTTGCTGATACTCATATAAAAAAGTAAATTGCAGGATAAATCTTTTAATTTCAAATAGTATTTGAATAAAATGTGCGTAACATTTAGATGCCTGTCATTTATCAGAAAATATAAAAAATATATCAAATAGTATAGTTTTTAAGTCTTAGATATTTCTTGATGTGCACCAAAAAATATTAACATGGTACATGTTCATAGGGAAGGGTACCTGGAGAAGTCATTTACAGAAGGGGAGGGAGTGAGGGGGTCAAATGGGCTTAAAATAATAACAAGACCTTCGAAAACATTAGTTTTATTGACTTAAAATAATTTATATTTAAGGCTTATAATTTCAGTTCTAGGATTTATAACAATAGAAGTGTTAGTTAAAACTTTTATAAATGAACATGTTTCATAGTCGTTGGTTGTGTCAACACGCAAATCAATTATAAGTTTTATTATTAAAAAACAAATGTTGTAAAAAAATAACAAAAATTTTGATATTTTCATATTATAAATTCAGGTAGTGTTGTACAGATTAACGAACTCCTTGAATAACGAACCTTTTTTTCCCAATTTTATTTAGGATGGCTGCCCTGTGACTTCTCTATCAATTACTCCGCTTGATAATAGCTTCCTTGAACAAATGCTCCTTAAGTTTGCCTCCCGGAGAATTGTCGCCCTGAAAATCCCTCCGTAAGTAGAATTTCGGTTTTTTACTGCAGGGACTTCACCTCTATGACCCCTTAGGTATAGTTTTTTATAATATTACTCTTTTTATTAATACTTTATCTTAATTATTCATCTCTTATTACTCTATTAATTAAATATTTTGTATACACAGAGAGGCAATCACTAAGGGACAATTATCTAGTGGAGGAATGATCCAGGAAGAAAATTGTCTGTAGGAGGGCAATTCCTAGAAGGGAAATAGGTCATATAACTTTTTTTATTTATATTCTAAATATTAAAAAGTACAAACTAAAAATATTATAAAAACTAAATAAACTTCAATTTCATTAACTGTTATACATAAAAATAATTAAATCTTTTGTTTTCAAATTCTTTGCAAAAATGTGTATGAATAAAGACATAATTTCTTTGAAATAAAAAAAAAACAGTGAGTTGACAAGGTAAGTCAGTTATTCATATAAAAAAATAGCCTTCTTCATTAAAAATTAGCATGTCCACGTCAAAAAAGAAAAAAAAGAAACAAGAAAGACGCGAAAACAAGGAAAAACACTAAATTCATAATATGCGTGCATTTAAGCACGAGCGTGATAAATCACTTTTTCAGACGTTTTAGGTATTTTAAATGAAATGATCTCTTTAAACATTTTATTTTAAATTTTAGTATCGTTTACTGTAACGAATTAAGAAAAAAAAAATGATTTTTTAATGTAATAAATAGCATCTGCCAATTGATTTTTGCGGGGGTGTTATTTACTTAAATTATAAATTTTTTTAATTTAAGACATTATTCATTTGTTTAATTTCATACATAAACTAGGACACGTCAGAAAATTTCTCCCTCAGGCAATGTAAAAAGAAAACGAAATATATTCTCAATAAAAAACTTACATGTAAACAGGGAAGTTTTAAGTTATAAAGTCTAAGGGAAAAGAAAAAAATCAGCCACATAGGACAATATTAAATGAGATAGGAAGAAGAAAAAAATACTAAGTTTTTTAAAGGTCTCTTCTTCTTCTCTTATTTTTTCTTCTCTGATCTATATATAAAGATAAAAAAAAACGAGGGTTGGTTTGTATTTATTTATCGATCCAATAGTAATGAATTTTAAGATTAATAGCTATGGGATATTATAATACTAAAATTCTAATACGTATTTTTTTAGATTAAACTTTACAATGCCTTTTTTTAAGGAAGGAAATTAGTGTTTTTATTGGATTTTTACTGATGTATTATTTAATTTAATTGGGTAAGGTAAATTTTTGAGAATTTAATGAAATTACTGTAATTTTTGTGCTTTATAATAAGAATTTTGCTTGAATCATTTGAATTTTATACACAAAAAATCAAGCTTTTCTAAAAAAAATTAAAGTATAGTCTGCTTTGGTTCTGGCTATGGTAAAAAGCACGTGTAAGTATAACAGTTGCATTTTTTTTAGAGATAACCAAGGCCAAAATATAATCAATTTCTGCAGAAAGCTTTTTTGGCCAAGGGTTCTGGAAAAAATTATGGGTCCACAAACTTGACCAATTCTTAGAAATTCAAAGAATTTCAGAAGAACAAATCTATAGAAATTTGACTAACGTAAGAAGAAAATATTTAAAAAACTATACTGAATTGTAAGTTTTAAAAGATCATGAAAATTCAGGAAAATTAGGATATTGAAAACGGATATTGAAAACTATTATTTTCAATTTAATTCTTTTTTAACAGAATTAAAACAAAAATAATTGTTTTTCTTCCTAGCGGGCCGAAAACACTTTTTTCGCCCCGCAACGAGATCGAAAAAAACGCGTTTTCACCCCACTGAGAAAGAAAAATTTCGTTTTGTCCATGGGAACAAAAAAAAAATACCCCAGATCGCAGTTTACCATCCTCGGCTTCGCCTCGGATGCTAATTAACGTGCGATCTGGGCCATTCTTTTTTTTTGCTCCCTTGGTTAAAAATGTACTATTTAAAAGAATTAACCTCAAAATTGTTCCTCTCTAAAGAATTGAATAAACATCAATTATTTTCTGCGTAACCAAAAATTCTTTTAGGTTTGGTGTGTATGATTAAATACATGGTTTAAAAGCTATTAAATAAAAAATAATATTAAATGGTATTATTAATGCTTTTAAAAAATGATTAAAAAAAATTTTGTAATTTTCGATAAAATAAAATAATACATTTTCTAATTGTTAGTGAACATAATAAGACATTTCCTGAAAATAAAGTAATTAAAAAGACAATTCATTGAAAATAAAAGTTAAACTACTTTTAATTATTATAAAACGAATAAACAGGAATTGATAAGTCTTATCGGTATTTTTTAGCATAAAAAAATAAGCCCGAATTTCAGTCAGGCAACATATGTTTTTAAGATCTCTTAAAATTATATATAAAAAATAATTACAATGAAAACTATTTTATTAATCGTTACTCTATTTGCTATTTTATTTCAAATGGCTGAAATTGCTGAAATGAAATGCCTTAAATTGAATTATTTTGTAAGTAACACTTTGAAATTGTTAATCAAATTCGATATCAAAGGTAACAAAAATTTAAAATTGAGGATATGTTAATTTTATATAGTGCTGATATACCAAATAATTATCCTTTCATTTTTTTTTTTTTAATAGTGTCGATGGAACAATGATTGCTGTACTGATTATTGTCATAATCTTCTTGCTGGTACCTTATTTGGAATTTGTCAAACTTTAAATTCAACTAATCCTGCAACTTGATAAATTTAAAAGAAAAATAATTCAATTATTCTATTTTGTAGAAAAAATAATATTTCAAGATGGATATATCTGAATAAAATTTTAATAAATCTCATTAATTTGTTATTTTTATTAAATACCTTTTTTCATCATTATAAATTAAAAATAATGCCTAAAATTTTGAATAAATAAAACAAATATTTATATATCCGTGGCTGTGAATTTTAGTGACTTTTATCAAAATTAAACAAGTATTTTAACAATTTTCAAAAAATTTTAAATCTTTATTAACAAATATTACTTTTAAATAATTTAAAATAAAAAACAATCAAATTTTCAATCTTATAAATTTAAAAAATAATTATTATTAAGTTCTCCCCCTGAAAAAAATTTCTTGATAGCTAGCGCGAAGGTTTATTAAGTTTTTTGTAACTTTTCAGTATTGAAACTAATTAGGTAACGCAAATGCCTAATCTATAAAAATGTTGAGAAAAAAAATTTACTCCTATGTAGTTTTATAAAGGTAAGCATAATAATAAGCTTTTAAACGAAGTATTTTAAATCCATTTATTTCATGCTACCGTATTACGCACACATAAGTTATAAAATTTAATTAATATCAATCTTACAAATAATATGTTTTTAAGTACGCAGTTGTTAAAAAAAATAATTTTTAAAAGCGCGGGTAAACGGCGGAACTTTAATGGCCTGACATTCTCATCCAGAACCCAGATACCGAAAAATGTCAAATGTAAAACGAGTATGTTTTGGCCTTATCTAAAACTCTAGGCTTTTACGAGGTGTCATACTTTCAGTTTTATTTGGCGTCAAATTGGACAATTTTGTGGGCTCACAACTTTTTCCAGAATCGCAGCAAAAAAAATTAGAATATGAAAGTGGATGTATTTTGGTCTTCTCTAACTTACTCTAAAAAAATACAGCTCTCATACCCACATGCACATTTTTCCCTAGACAGCCCTGAAGCTACGAGTTATTTTTTTAAATTGTTTTAAAATTTCTTTTGTTTAATTTTTTTTCAAAAAAAATAATAAAATCACCGGAAAATTCAAAAAGAAATATATTTTTCAAAATCTTACAGATAACTTCCAAAAACAACTTTCCAAACTATTAGCAGAATAGCATTTTAAAAAACTAGAAAATTAAATTGAAACAAATATTTAAAGAAAACTTTTCCATAAAAATATAATAAAAGAAAGAAAAAAAAAAATCATTTATCTTAAAAAGTAAAATTCTCATACAAATATATTTTTATATATACTTACATACAACAATTTAGTTTTCTATTGTTGTTTACACAAAAGTTTCTTAATTTTCTTTATAAACTAAAAAAAAAAAAAAAGAAACTTTCTTTAAAGTCAAACATAAAAAAAAAAAATCTTTTAACGTATTTTTTTTACTCTCGAGCATTTAAAGAAAATATGATTATTCTTAGAAAAAAGTCTATTTCATTTTTTTTTCATGTATATGTGGTTAAATATTTTTTTTACAATTCTTAAAGTCAATTATACATATTATAAACAACAGACATATGTTTACTAGACCCCCATCTACTACTGCTTTATTGTAATACAACTTTCAAAACGTATATATGAGTCAAAATATGAATTTTCCTTGCAAAAAAAAAAACTGAAGAATTTTCTTTACCTGAATTTTTTACTATTTTGAAAGTAAGTGATTCCAAATAAGAAAGTTTGCTAATTAAGGTTACCCAATTAGGCTCATTTGTATTACCCCTTTTTGTGCACAAAAAATATAATTTTTCCAAAAATTTGAAGCCAGCTGATTAAGTTTTTAGAACTTGTCCATCCTAAAACTAAGGTGCAAAGTTCTTAACCTGTCACATCCATATTAGTTATTTATAATTTTTATTAAATTACAATTGATACGTAGTTCATAAAAGAGTTTTTACGCATATGGAGTGTTATAGATAATTTGTTCTTAATAGTTCTTAAAGAAGTGCAAACATACATCATAAAGAGAGTTGTTTCACTAGTGGCTTCTATTGAAAAAGCCCCAAAATAAGAGTAATACGATAAAGGTCCTTATCAAGATTAGGTTTTTATGAATGTAACTTACCTAAAGAGATGGTACATCAGTATCTTCAAAAGTTGTGTTATGACACATCAACCTAGTTCCTAGGTACTAGAAGTTAAATTTTGAATTGGGTCATATTTATTTTTTTTGCTTAAAAATTTTTTATGCTTGGTGGTTTTAGGTCCACAGACTGATTGCAAATAATTGTTACAAACCTTTTTTATAAATCCCACACAATCCTACAGGCTTGGATATAGATTAACAAGTACCTAAAAGAACGCAAAAATAAAAAAAAAGTAAAAAATTAATATTTAGACTCATATATAAAAATGCATATAATATAATAATTTCTTACACTTGAGTATATAATAACAATAAGGTAAAAATAATAGTTAAATTGTATGTACAATATTCTTAGTAACGTCTTAATATAAATTTTCTTTTAGCACCAATCAAGCCTATCGTATAATAAAAATGAAAAAAAAAAAACTATTCATAAATGCTTACGTTATTAAATAAAATGCATTAAAAATAATAATTCTACACTTTATTTTTTTCTCACTACATGTCCATTTTTTTTATGTTTCCGGGGTCAACTTTTATTTTAAGTAGTAGTTTTCTTTTCTTTTACTTTTACGCAATCATTTTTATTTACTGCTACTTATTACTTTGTAAATGTAGTTTTTTTTATGACTAAAAAAAAAGCTACCTACGCGAATGTATGACAGGCCACCCATTTTTTTCTCCACTTATTTACCAAATAAAGATTTTTAGTGTGATTTTAAAATAAATTTCTTATTACTTAGTGTCATTTTTTATTGTTATTTAATACTATGCAATATACCAATAAATTTATTTATATTTTAAAGTAAATATTTTCATTCAAAAACGTTACATGCGTCATTAACATAAAATTACTTAAACATTAAACTAAAGTTAATTTTTTAAATTTTAAGTATATAACCAAATTTTCTTATTTTTATTTTTCATGCTTTACTAAACATTTATTATATTAAATTTTTCTGCTTGAGCTAAAAAAAAAGTCAGTCAATTTTTTTTTTTCGTTTCTTTTTTTATTAGTAAAAGTAAACCCTAAGAAAATTTTTTTTAACCTCAATTCAAGCCACAATTGTATAATGCAGGGGAGTGTACATGTACTCGATGAAATGATTCTATTAATTTTTTTTTTATATCGAAAACGTCACTCGTGCATGCCTCCCTAGTTTAAAAAAAAAATATTTTCCTTAAAGCATAAAGTTACCCTTATGTTTAAGTATTGGCATTTTTATTTTTTGACATTTTTTTATATTTAAATATCACATTTTGTTTCGTAATTGAAACAAAAATTTACAAAATCACATTTTATGAAATAAGAAGTAAAGATACTAGGCAAGTAAATCTATAAATAAATCTTCAAAAAAAATATTCTTAAAATAAAAATTATTGCTGTCGAAAAAATTATCTTCATAATCTTGAATTAGTAAATTTGGATCATTTTCTAAAATATTTTCAAATTCTGTATCTTTAATCCACAATGACTCCTCTTCATTACTATCAACTTTCTGACATTTTTCAATATGCTTAATTAAATTATTTTTAGTTGTATATTTTTTCATACATAAATCACAATAAAAAAATTTCTTTGCTTTATCATCAAAATGTAATTTTTGATGATTTCTAAAACCGCTAAAGCGTGAAAATTTTTTGGAACAAGTGTCACATTTATATGGTTTTTCACCTGTATGAGTACGTAAATGTTCTATTAAAATAACTTTTTCTGTAAATTTTTTATTACATTCATTACATTGAAATGGTTTATTACGTAAATGAGTATTATTATCATGCCTTATTAAATGTGATTTTTGTAAAAAATTTTTGAAACATTTTTTACATTTGTATGGTTTTACGTTATCATGTATTTTTGAGTGTCTAATCAATACGTCATTACGTAAAAATTTTTTAGAACATTTTTTGCATTCGTAAAATTTAACACAATTATGAATTCTATTTATATGATCTTTTAAACCCTTTGTACTTGTAAATGTTTTTGGACATTTATCACAATTAAGCACTTTTTTTTTAGAGTTTAAGCAGCCATGGTTAATATAGCATTTTTTATTCGAAAAATTTTTATTACATATATTGCAAGTATACATTTTAAAATTTTAGTTTAAAGAAATTTTTGTTAAAGTTCGTAACTATAGTCAACTTGCAAAACAAATATTGCCTTAATAAATCATAATAAAAGATTTTATCATTATAAGAGCACTTACTTAAATCTAAAATCACAACTTTTAATTCAAAAAATCAGATCGACAGTATTATTAATTAGATAAGAATACACTCGAATGAGATCTGCTCAACATTAAAAAAAATTTTTTGAAGAATTACAAAATTACAAGATATAATTAATTTATCATCTTTTATCATAATTTATTAAATTTATATCTAATCTGAAATAAATAATTTTATTAAATTTAATAATTGTCTGCTTGGTTATGTTTAATATATTTTTTTATGTATAATTAAAATGATAAGATAAAATAGCTTTATTATGAAATTTAAAAAATCAAAAATAAAAAAAAAAATAATATTTGTTTTACTATTTTAATTTGTGAATTGGATTACTCAGCATTTTTTAAATTAAATGTCTAGCATTCTTAGGACTTTAAGAGTTTAGATTTGAGATTAAAATATTAAATTTAGAAAGACAGATATATTTAATTATTTCTATTAGGGGTGTGCGGTTATCCGAAAGTCTGCTCGGAGTTCCCAAATTCCGGTATTTTTTGCCAAATTATTGCAAGTCAAATTTCGTGCAAGGCATTAAACTTCTTGAAATGGAACTGCAGTTGCATTGTTGAATAGAATCCTTCCTTGGGTACTCGAATTTTCGATTTATCGCTTCTAGTTGAGTAAAATTTTAGGAAGCCAAGGAAACTTTTGATTCAAAACTGCAAGTACATACCCATTTCAGGAATTTAGTGCCTTGCAGAAAATTTGACTTGCAATAATTTGGCAAAAAATACCGAAATTTTAGGTACCCGACCTTCAGGTAACCGCACAACCCTTATTTTATCAATCAGCAGTAGCATTAATATACTCTAAAACGGGCAATTTTTTCCAGATACCAAATATAGTATGCGGCCACAATTCAGCAACGGCCAATTTTAAAAAGTCAAGTAAATTCGAAATTTGGTCCAGGGTCTGTAATAATTTTTTTTAAGGAATTTAATAAGTATTTTAAATTTGGGGTCTGGTTGGGACTTAATGGGTCAGAGTATCTAATAAGGCTCAATTTAAATATTCTAAATGTGCATTTAACGTGCATTTTAAATTTCATACGGCCAAAAAATAATAGAAAAATTTAAGCTATTATAATAACAAAGTAAGTTCATCATTAATTAAATTAGTTTTAAAAGTGCTGGATGTCAGGATCTTTATAGGTATAAGAAATTTTAGCCCAATATAAACCATGCACGTAAAACAAAAAATAGTAAAATTAATCTCAAAGAATTCAGTGAACACAAACTAATAAATATTGGTAAATATAACCAAAAAATTAGTAAATTTTACTAAAAATTTGAGCTTTTAATTTTATAAACAAATTTTATTAGTAAATTTCACTAAAAACAGGCGCGCACACAGAAAGTTGCGCTGGGGTAGGCTAATAATGATAAATTTTTTAAAATATATGAAAAAAATTAAAATATTTGTGAAAAAGATGCCTTGAAAGGGTAGGCTACAGCCTAAGTAGCCTATAGCGTGTGTGCGAGCCTGAAAAATTTATAATTACTCTTAACCAAACTGAACTTAATAAACAAAATCGAAATTTTGGTTATATTTATTAATTTTTTTTATGCGTGTGAATGTGCAGGTAAAAATTTACCTTATATCAAAAGGTAGGTTTGCACCCTGAGTTTTAATCAATTTAAAATCTTAGTAATCTAAGTTCAATCTTATTAGACAAAAATTAGGCGTGCTTATTCGATTCCTTGCAAAAAATTATTTTTTGAAGAATTTTTAGTTTAATCTTTGAATGCTCATTTTTATTTAGTGCAAACAAAAATGATAAATTGCAGAGCGAAGAAGAATGTTTCAAAAAAATAAACAAAATTCACAAGCTAAAAAATTATCTAAAAATTAGTCAATAAAAAGAAAAGATTCGACAGAAAAGTTTTTAATTTAAATATACTTGGGTTAACCGACATATTGACACGATAAAAAAGCTTATCTTTTAAACTTATATGAAAATTTTGTCCACAAAAACTGGAAATTTCCTGAGTATATGAGCTTTGCTCTATATAATAAATAAATAAATAAATTGTTTTAAATTATACAGGAATGTATTTTTAAAAAATTTTATTTATTTTTCTGATTATTTTATTAAATTTTATAAGTAATAATAAAATCATAAATAAAATAAATTTATATAGTCTTATTATAATCTTATAATCATTTTTTTTTATTTAAAACTTTCAAAAAATCTAAGAAAATTTGAGGATCAAAAGCCCTTTGAAAACAATAAAATTTTCTAGCCCTTGTCATGACAAACAAGATGATAGTTAATATAATTTATAAGATAGAAAGCTCAAACTATCATATTAAGTTTTAAAAAATGAACAGAAAATAAACTTTTGTGGAAAACATTATACTTATTTGAAAAAATAGCAAAAATATTTTTATCCCTTCCCTTCCCTTCCCTCCTGTAAATGGAACACATATGACCCTGCCTGAATTTTCAGGTATTAAAAGTACCCCTCCCTATGAACATATTCTATGTTAAAATCAAAAATTATAAAAATTTTTAAATATCTCCCACAAAATTAATAATATTATAAATAGTTATTTACTCAAAAATACATTATTACTAAAAAAAAATATCATTTTTCATATTTTTAAAGGAAAACCCCAAATAACTACCGTATAGGAGCCAGTTTTCGAACGTATTGGCTTTCGATCAAATACACACATATTAGCTTTTATATAAAAAAGTATGCATAATTTATCTAAAACCGAGTTTTATTATGAAACTATAAACCCTAAAGAACTAATTTCTACCTTACCGATATTAAAAAACAACTTAAATTAATAAAAAAAATAAGAAAAATGCTCTCTTGTACAACCTTAGGAGATTTTTCTCATCGTTTTCACCAAATCTCATGTGTTATTAAAATCGAGTTTTAGGGATACCTACTCTATGCCGAATACTAAAAATGCTTTTTATTACGTTGTGATGCTTTAATAAATGAAGGGAAAGGGTTATATTCACTTATTTATTGCAAATTTATTTTAATTAGGTATATCGATAATCGAATCCGAACTTTCTTACACGTATGGGTATTTTCGATATTTTCAATTTAATTACACTTTTTTTAATTTAAACGATATTTATTTAATAATAATACACTAAATTTGTCATAATTACATTATTTATACTATATTTTATAATAATTAATAGAATATTTAATAAACTAACACACATAAACACAATTTAAAGTACTTATATACTTATGTATCACTTTGTTTATAACACAATAAATGCTCGTAAATGCTTTGATTTTAATAAAAATTACGTATACACGCTTTGAAATGAAAAAAAACCTTTATTTTAATATTAAAAATATATAAAAACTATATTCCAACACTTTTTTCATAAAATTTATGTCGTTTTTACTTTTAAATACACAAATAATTAAACAGGTAAACGACCCCTAATAAATTCGCGCGCAAACTGAACATATACAGCAGGTTGCTTACATAAGGCGCCTATTTTGTTTCCTTGAGTTTTAAAAACATTATATCAACTATTATCTTTCGTTAATTAAAATTAAAAAGCAAATTTTAATAAATAAATGTTTAAAATACATGCTTATACAAGTGTGTAGTTCATCTATTGTTTACTATATTTTACTCTTATTAGAGGTATTTTATATTAAAAAAACAAGAAAAAACAAGTGGAGAGGGAATTAAGAAATAGGTATAGTTATACCTATAAGAATTCTATTAAAACGCGCACGATTTTAACTTAGTTTTAGCGATTTTCAAATTATCGAAAATTAATTCGATCAAAATGATACTATTATCAAAAATAGAATTTGCATTATCGAAATTACCTTACTTTGTACACTTGTAATAAATGTAAATTATTAATTACCCATCAATAAATTTGATATTTTTTTAATTGGCATAATAAAATATAGGATTTCCCTGATCGAATGCAACAATATTTAACTCCAAATATTAATTTTAAAGTATATTTTTCAACAAATAAAGATACAGCTAGGTATAAGAAAGTGACTTCTGATCGAAAACCGGCTCCTATACGGTATTTCATATCCGTTAGAAAACCCATTAAAAGCCTAAGATCACTTCCTGAAGTAATAAAACAATAAAAAACTATTAATATAATAACAATAAAAACAGATAAAAAAATTTTTTTTTTATAAACGTCTTATAAAGTCTAATCATTGTCACCGATCATTTATTACATTAAAAAAAATTAATATTATTATTTGTCTTTGTTAATATAAAATACATAAAAACTATTAGTTATTCATGTCACAAAACAAGATAGGAAATCAAAAATAAATTGAAAATAAGGTACAAATTAAAATTATACAGCATATAATTTGTATATAATTAAAATAATCATAAATATAAGTGAAAACATTAAAAAAATTATATCTTTTGTATTTTTTTTATTGTTTATTAAATCAATAATTTAATAATATCAAAAATATGATTTATAAAAATTTAAACATTTTCTCTGGGTATTAGCAACTATATAATACACCTACGTTTTTATATACACTTTGGAGTATATTTTTAAAAACAACTCTATTGTGTCTGATATTTATTATAAAGTCGTATTATATGAATTATTACTTACGTTGAATATTATTTCGTCATTTTTAAATAAGATTTTGTAATTTTATAAAGGTTTCATTTTTATTGCTTTTTTAACGTTATAATTATTTATTTATTTCATTTTTTATTTTTTATCTCGTTTTTTGGATTATTCTTACTTAAAAATTTTAGGACAATTAAATCATTATATTAAAAAAAAATTATAAGTTCAATAAATAAAAAATATATCCTACAAGGCATGTTCTAACTTTTCTAATCGTATTTGCAAAAAACTGCCGCAAGATCCTGATTTTTTTGGATATGCTTTGAGTATATAAACAACATTTTTTAGTATATGTAGATAGGGACCCGAGATATAGAAATTATTGAATCAACAATTTTTTTTTAAATATGGCTCACAGTGTTATAAGTAGTCGGAAAAGTGAAAATGACTGGTAAAGTATTTTTATAATTTTCCGATTTATTAGTATTATCTACAGGCAGGGATACTACACTGTAAAAAGTAACTTTCTTAGATTCACAAAAAAAAATAGAACATTTTCGAAAAATTAGTAATTTTTCGAAAAAAAACGTAAATTTACTAAATTTAGTATATTAACTAAAAATTTGAGTATTTCCGATTTTTTTTTGTAAATTCACGAGTAAAATTGCTAATTTACAATTTTTTTCGAAAATTACAAAAAAATATTTGCAAATTTACAAATTTTTTTGTAAATTCACAAGAAAAAATCGAGAATTCTGGAATTTTTTGTTAATATAGTAAGTTTAGTAAATTTACGATTATTTTCGAAAATTTACTAATTTTTCGAAAATTTTCTATTTTTTTTGTGAATATAAGAAAGTTACTTTTTACAGTTTAGAAATATAGTAATTTTCGGATTAAAATAATTATTTTTAAATATGGTCATTATGTTCAAAATGGTCTGGAACTTGACAATAATCGGTAATGTATTTAAAAATTTTTTTCGATATACTTTTAGTATCTTTGATGGGGATCCTAGACATATAGATATAGAAATTATTGGAAAAACAATTTTTTTTTAATTATGGTTTTGAATTTTTAAAATGGTCTAAACTTTAAAATTAATAGCCAATGTATTTTTATATTTTTCCAATGTATTTCCAATGTAAAAAATTTTTTTTCATGCATGGCTCATTATGTTCAAAATGGTCTGAAACGTGAACATAATGGTTAATGTATTTCTATATATGTTTTCAAAATATTTTTAGTATCCATAGATAGGGACCCTAGGTACACAGAAATAGAAATTATTGAGTCAACAATTTTTTTAAGTGAAAATCATGGGTAATTTTAAAAATATTTTTCCTAAGTCTTTTGATTATCCACAGGTAGTGACCCTAAAAATATATAAATTATGGATTCAAATAATTTTTTTAAATGTCGCATATACTGTTTAAAATGGTCTGAAGCCTGAAAATAACAGCCAATTAATTTGAATATTTTTTCGATACATTTCGATTATCTGTGGACAGAAACTAAACAAAAATATCTTAAATTTTTGAAAATTTACCAAAAAAATACTAATTATACGTCAATTTTGTATATTTTTACCTAGCATAGTTTTAACAGTATCTGTAAAAAATAAAAATCTTTAAAACCCCACAAAAAATAACCTGAAAATTCCTATTATACATACTTGACCCATTTCAGTAAAAATGAATTTCATATTTTGGTTTCTGACGTATCCTGGTTAAGTAATATCCAACAAACCATAATACTTATTGGAAAATTTTATAGACCTATTAAAAAATAAAACGACTACAAAATAGAGTTCCAATCTTACAGCAAAATCTTAGACAGGAGCATAAAATATAAAAGGAATAAGAAAATAAATGTAATATAGTATCTCTTTAAAAAGTTTATAATATAACTTTAATATATATAGGAGAGGATAAACGCGACGAAACCGCAAATTAAATTAGCGAGTTACAGAATGACTATAAGTAACAAAAAAAAGACAAGAAAATATATTATACTTACTTACTACTACTATATATTTCTTAACCAGACTTAATTATCAATTATCCAATAAAAAGTTACTACGATATTGCACCTTCATTTTACACGAGTAAAAAACCCACAAAAAAATAAAGAATATTATTTATACGACATGTTACTGACCTGCAGTAAAAAATTTAAAAAAAAATGTACTTAAGTTTATACTTTTTTTTAGTTTAGATATACTGCAAAACTATTTTGTTTGGATACTCAACACTTGTGAGGAAAATTGTTTTTTTATGAATACTATAAATTTATATATATATTTATATCACTTTACATTTATGTGGGTGGTAAAAAAATTTCATTATAAGAATAGATAAAAATGGTTGCTGTTAGATACTTTCAGAATTTTTATGTTTTTTAAAGTCCCTTTTTTATTAAAAAGTCTATTTTTAACATATCCTAGCCCCATAACCTAATTTCATCCTGAAAATCTATTTTCAAAATCAAGATCTAGTTTTTACTTTGAAAATAAAATTTTTTCCTATCAAAATTTTAGTTTTTGTTTGGAGGATTTTATTTCCAAACAACATAATTTTACAGTGTATTTATGTACCCGTTTTGATATTGTATTGTAAGAAAATCTTAAGATACATTTAAAAGTTAGTAATATAACAACTATCATTTTTTGTAGATAATAAATACTTGTGTCATTATTTTCAACACTAAAAACTTATTTTTTATTACTTTTTATTGAATTCTTTTAATGTACAATAAATTTTCTATTAAGAAAAATGTTCTGCAAATACGAGATTGACGATTTACAAAATTTTTCAAATGTAATAGATTTAATTTTTAAATTTGGGCTTGAGATAGTCGTGGATCATCGAAGGCAATAAGTGTTTAGTCCAGTAGCCGCTCATAAGGCCTGTGTACATGGTGGATTCTATAGGAAGAAGCCTTTGATACTGAAGTTTTTCGTGTGATGATTACGAACTTTTTGGTCCTTTATCAGGGAAATTGTCAAGTTTTTCACTATAGCCCAATTTTGGTCATTTTTAGCCATTTTTTAAGTATTCCCAGAACATAATAAAGTTATCCTAACCACTGATTATTATGTTTTTGGTGCGTAGATTCCCAAAATGTTATTATTTTTTTCAAAAAATAATCAGTTTTTCTGCTATAGCCCATTTTAGGACATTTTGGCTATTCTTTTAATGTTCTGAGCTCCCACATCTTTAAAAAATTATTATAAGTAATGTCAGTTATGTTTTTTGATACGTAGATTACAAATTTTTCAGTCATTTTTCCAAAAAACGGTTCGTTTTAGGTCATTTTGGACATTTTTTTATGGCTATAAGAGCTCTAGTAATAAAGTAAACTTATTCTAACCACCAGCATTTATGTTTTCTGGTAAGTAGAATATGAAAATGTTGGTCATCTTCCCAGGAAATTGTCAGGTTTTTTACTAAGATAAACTTTTTTTTTACGCCCCCCCTTCTTACCCGATTAAGGGTAGCTGGGAACAAAGTTGCAACGGGGAACTTATTCTTTTTTTAAATATAAACAATTCGCAAAAGATTTTTTAGATATCAGTCTGATGGAGATTTTGCCCTAATATTCAATATTGCTTAAAAAAGGAGCAGATACTATTACTTTTGGTACTTAACCAAATCAAAATTAAAATTAATAAAATCAAAATTCATAAAATAATCTATTTAACAACAATGATACTGTTCATAATAATAAGTATAAAAATTTAAAGATTCACTTAAAAGATTGACCTAAAATCTTCTTATAAAAAAATTTTTTTGAAAGAAACATGACGCAAGTAGTTTTTTTCATGATCCTTTTTATTTTTTAATACACACCAGACAATATAGGTATAATATAAGATTCGTTGTTGCTTTATCATGAGAAATCACATTGACATCAGGACCCATGTGCAATAATATAACAATATATATTTTTTTTTTATTTAAGACGACGCACCTTCAAACGTGTGTTAACGCCCACGTCGTTTCCGGTCCAAACACTAAAATTTTTTATAACAAAAAAAAAATTGTATATTCGTGGGTCCTCTTATAATATTTAATATACCTTTTAATCCGGTTACGATTCACTTTTCTGATATTAGACAATTACAATGTTAAAGCAAATGAAATAAAAACAGTAATAAATAAAAAATATATTATATTTAAAGAAGGAAGAGACACGTAGATAAGAATAAAAGAAATAAGAACATCTCTTTTTTTATTTTTCAATCCTTTAGGGGTTTAATTTTTATTTTTTTTTTTTGGTCTTCTCTTCAACTGTTATTATTATTAAAACCGATATTTTATACCAAGGGGACACACGTCTTCACGCATATATAATTTTTTTTTAAGAAAAAAAGCTTATAATTATAGGTTATGTGTTTTTTTTTTTTGTTATTTAAGTAACACTAGGTTTTTTTTAGTGAATATTTATTTTTTATATTTTAATTTATTATGTTTTATGAGATAGTATAAGAAAAATAAGTTTTTAAACAATAAGACGTTTTTAGCCTGCAACCCTTCAAATTTATATCTGAGGGTTTTCGAGGCTGCTGAATCAAGATATCAATACAAAAAATTTATAGAATTTAAATTAAAGGCTAAAAACTCCTACACTGTAAAAAGTAACTTTCTTAGATTTACAAAAAAAATACCCTGCCAACTAGCTGGCACTAAGTTTCCTCAAACAATGAGCTTAATACATTAATATGCCACAGATATTACCGATTACAACCATGCAATCATACATACATTTCTATCTTAATTCCATAATAGTTGTGAAATATCACCGGTTACAATATTTTCAGATATTAGTAATTTCATGGAATTATATGAGGTATTACACTAAAAAAAAAAAAAAATTGTAGTTTTTTTAATTTTTTTGTTTTTTTAATTTTGAGAAAAAAATTTTGAAAAAATTCGATATCAGATCCAAAAAGTTACTATAAACGAACTTTCTAAAACTAGTACTTTCATAGAAATAAATTAGGTACTACGCCCAAAAAGAAAAAAAAGTTTGGTATTTTTTCTATTTTTTTGTGAAAAAAATTTTAGGAAAAAAATTTTCAAAAAATTAAGTATCAGATCCAAGATATCGAGAAAAAACTACACTTTCAAATATAAGTACTTTCGTGGAAATAAATGAGGTATTACATCCAAATTAAAAAAAAAAAGGGGGTTTGAGATTTTTTTAATAAAAAAATTTTTGGAAAAAAAATTAGGTCTTAATTCGATAATGGTTTTTAAATATCACTAGTTACAATATTTTCAGATACTAGTACTTTCATAGAATTAAATGAGGTATAACACCAAAAAAAAAAAAATATTGCAGTTTTTTTTATTTTTCTTTTTTTTTAATCTTGAGAAAAAAATTTTGAAAAAACGAAGTATCAGATCCAAAAAATTACTATAAACGAGGTTCTTAAAACTAGTACTTCCATGAAAATAAATTAGGTACTTCGTCCAAAAAGAAAAAAAAAATTGGTATTTTTTGTATTTTTTTGTGAAAAAAATTTTAGAAAAAAAATTTTCAGAAAATTAAGTATCCGATTCAAAATATCATGTGAAAACAATACTTTCAAATATAAGTACTTTCGTGGAAATAAATGAGGTATTACATCCAAATTAAAAAAAAAAAAAAAGTACCTCGAGCTTTTTTGGTGAAAAAATTTTTGAAAAAAAAATTAGGTCTTAACTCCATAATGTTTGTGAAATATCACCAATTAAATACATACACACACACATACACACACACACATACACAAACACACACACAAACACACACACACAAACACACACACACACACACACACAAACACACACACACAAACACACACACACACACACACACATACAGACTTTTTTTAAAAACCGGTTTTTTAGCTTCCTGGGGTCCCAAAACGTGCTTATATGCCAAAAAATAGAAAATCAAATTTTGACTTAACACAATGGTTCCTCTTTGAGGAGCCAATAGAATTTTTTCGAAAAATTGTTGAATTTTCAAAAAAATTTGTAAATATTCGATAAAAATCGTAAATTTAGTATATTATCGAAAAGTTCGAGAATTCTCGATCTTTTTTTGTGATTTTACGAAAAAAGTTGTAAATTGACAACTATTTTTCGGAAATTTACAACTATTTTTGGAAAATTTTCGAAAAAAAATTGTAAAATATCAATTTTTCTTGCGAATTCACAAAAAAAAATCGAGAATACCCGAATTTTTTGTTAATATACTGAATTTAGTAAATATACGATTTTTTTCGAATATTTACAAATTTTTTCGAAAATTTACTAATTTTTCAAAAATGTTTTAATTTTTTTGTTAATATAAGAAAGTTACTTATTACAGTTTACATAAAATAACAGTTTGATAGGGTAAATTACGCGATTATTGTTAAATCTATTTCTTCTGTTCTGAAAAGTGTTTTTAAGGTTGCCCATTCCAAATTTGATTATTTTATGTATTTTTTTTAAATTTATTTTGGATTCAACAACTTTAAAATTCTGCAAGCAAGTTTTTCAATATGGTAAAAAAGCATTTAACAAAAATCGTATTTTTTTCTTTTTTAATCCCTCTTTTTTGGGTTTTAGCCGTTAGATTAAATTATATGAATTTTTTATGTTGAAATTTGAATCCAGTAGTGTTAAATATCCCCAATTGTAAATTTCTAAAAAAAAAATAAAGAATTACAACTATTTTTGACAATGGGGCCCGTTTAATCAGTGAGAAAAGCCCAAAATGGTTTGTTTTTGAACTTTTAACTCTCAATATACATACTTTTTGAAGGATTGCAGATTAAACATGTTTATAAAAATAAAATTCTTTTTAATTTTTTAGTTATACAATAAATTCTAGGTTCAAAATGTTATAAAAATTTTAAATTTTCAAATGTTTATTAATCCAATCACAATAAAATGCAATATCTGCATGAAGTGTTGGATGACTAATGTATTTTTTGAAAGGTATCACTGAGGTTTGAGATCCACAATTGTACACATATGAGGCAATACCAGCCAATTGCCCATCAACAGTCAAAAGTGCGCCATAATCACCAAAAAAAACACCCTGTTTATTTGCACCATAAAATGGTACACACCAGCAACCCTATGGTAATTTACCATATTTATAAGCTTCTAAACAAATAGATTTATCAACAATCAAGGTTTCAGCTATTAACTTCAAACAAAGAATTTTTTTTATGCCCCATCCAGATATTTTTGCTTTGCTACCAATTAGTGCTTTTTCTTTTGATTCAAATAAAGGTATCGACCCAATGAAGTCATTAAATTCAAGTGATGTTTCCAATTTTAGAAATGCAATATCATTTTCTGTTAATCCATAAGTTATCTTTTTTTTTTTGAATCGTATCTGGACCTAAAATTTTCTGCAAAATTTTAATTTGAAGTAAACATTGCTCCGATTAGGCCCTAAGACCCAAATCTAATACTTCCCATCAAATGGCCTCCTCCGACCCTCCAACAACTTTTGTATGAAACGTTTTTCGTTACTTTGCTTTGTTTTTGTGACATTTGAGTGTATATTTAAGTGTATATACTCACCCTGAATATACTTAAGAATTTTTTTTGAATTTTAAAAAGTTATTTTAATAAAGGAGGTGGGGTGGGGGGGTAGAGAACTAGTCACTTAAAATTTTTTAATATTTATTCATAAGTTGCATTATTGTAGTAAAAAAAGGGAGTCTGAAAAATTCGTCCTTTTTTTGCAAACTCTTTGGGGTAGTTTTAAACCTCAATATTAGCCCTGATATTAGCTCTAATATTTAACTTTTGATAAATCATCAAATAAACACAATGTTTTATTAATTACTCTTAAATTATGGTATTTATTTGACCACTAGTTCTAAAACATTGCAAAAAAACCTTTAAAATGGTAGTTTTACTAATTTAAGGCTGTTCACCTTTAAAAAATTCATTTGCCGAATTTTCATTCTTTCTTTTTAAAGTCTTATCATAAAGCATGAATATTCCGAATAAATCTTTAATATGTAATATTTCATCTGTAAAAGGAATTTTCTTCCCAAAAGCAAAATTTTTCTTCACTTTGCATTTCCAAGAATAAACAAATTTTTTAAAATAAAACCAATATGCTCTAGTACTACACATAAATGCATAAAATTTTCTTGCATATATTCATGTTGAAAACTAATATAAAATATCGCTAAAATACATTAAAATGTCTATATATATATTGAATTACAAGATTCCGTTATAAATAAGTAAAAGAAAATTATTATTTTATATTTAAATTGACACTTCTCGTCTCTACTTTTAAATTATTATCGTCACTCCTTATTTATTTTCAAGGTTGAAATTATTTCACAGCATATGTCAGTTTATAAAAATAGTTAATGCCAATGCCTTGGTCATAAACATTTTATAACTTTTTATAACAAGCACAAATTTTATGTAATAATAATTTGAAGAAAATTTTTTTTTGAAATTTTATCTTTTAAAAAAATATAAATATTTTGTTTACAAGATAATTTTTTCTTGTTTGGTTTAAATATAAAGTTGAATGGACCAGTTAACACCTGATACGCACCTGTGGCTCATTTGCGTAGGTTTTCTTGTACGTTTAATGTAACTGGTGCGTGTCTATCTTTCTTGATTTGTACTTTGTTTGCTATTTTTATATTTATTTTATATAAAATAAAATACTACTAAAATAATTGAGAAAAATATTTTTGAGGGTCTGTAAAGAAATGGACTATAAAATGGATTTGAAAAAATAAGTGACATTTTCAAAGCTTCAATATAAATAGTATATTACGGTCCTAGGCCAGAAAAATAAAGAATCCAAATCGCACGTAAATTACCTTCCGAGGCGAAGCCGAGGATGGTAAACTGCGATTTGGGTCATTCTTTGTTTATGGCCGAGGATTGTACAAAATTTTTTTGCGACTGTGGCTAGAAAATACGTCTTTTCCGGACGCGTAGCGTCCGGGAAATACGTACTTTCGTGCCGCAGTACAAAAAAAGTAACTTTCTTATACTAACAAAAAAATTAGAACATTTTCGAAAAACTAGTAAATTTTCAAAAAAATTTTTAAGTATTGGAAAAAAATCGTATATTCACTAAATTTAGTATATTAACGAAAAATTCGAGTATTCTCGATTTTTTTTTGTGAATTCGTAAGAAAAATTGATAATTTACCATTTTTTTTTCGAAAATTTACAAAAAATAGTTGTGGATTTACAACTTTTTTCGTAACATCACAAAAAAATAGAGAATTCTTGAATTTTTCGATAATATACTAAATTTAATAAATTTACGATTTTTATCGAATATTTACGAAATTTTTTGAAAATTCACTAATTTTTCGAAAAAATTCTATTTTTTGTAAATCTAAGAAAGTTACTTTTTACAGTGTTATTACTCTGATAGAAGTTATTTTTTTTGCCTTTATCACCCATAATTTAAAATAAATGAAATTAAAATACTGAATTTATTGATCAACAGTGCTAAGAAATTCAACAAATAAATTTTATTTGTGTAATATTTCGCACCAAGGCCCTTTCTTAATCCTATTTATCCATAAACTCATTTTCAACTTTACTTATTACTCTAAATTCCAATAAATTTTTCCATTTCGAATTATTAAAAATCAAACACTCTTTTTATTTACAATAACATTTGGGCAAATTCCTCAGATATCTTGAAATTTTTTTTTTACAATTTCAAAAACCACTTAAGTCTGTCAAAATAGCTCCATAATCAAAATCACTACTGACCAATACAAACAAAACGTAAGCATAGCTAAAAAGTTAAAAAATAAAAGAAGATTAGAATAAACATAAAATGTTATTTTTAGTATAATTTTTACATGCAGGATAAGAAAAAATATTTGTTTAGCCTCAGTAGTTATAAGAATTTTTTTAAAGATATTTTTAAAAGAATGCAAGTCATGAGTTAACAATCATATATATATTAACAAATATTATTTTACACACTTCACTGAATAACTCACAGTAGTCAAAAATATATTTTTTTTATAGTTTAAGGATTTTTTATGACTTAAAAAATAATTATTTAACTAAACGATATTTAAAAACATAAATATTCTTGTTATTTAAAAAAAAAAAAATTAATAGTTGTAGGTATAAACGATTATGATGTCATTGGATTTCATCGAGAAACCTAGCATTTGATGACTGGCCGTCAAAATTGTCTTTTGCAGAGAAAAAATATCCTGGTTAAATAATACAAACATTCTGAAACTCGTGTTAGAAATATTTATAGTGCTACAGGTTTATTATACGTCACAGTTTCTGTCACAGTTACTATTATGAATCTCAAATTCAGTTACACACCAATAAAATAGACTTTTTTTAAATTTCCCTTATTCCACTGCTTTTTCTCTCTTATAGATTAGAAACATTTTCCAAAAACATTTTTCTGTGAATTGATTCCATTAGAACGAAAATTGTTTACCTGTTTGCATAAAATTTCTATAGTCTTTACTTGATAAAAGTAGATAAAATTCAATTAAAAGGCAAAACAGGAAAAACAACTCTTGAGCTTTCATTAATATGAAATTAAGAGGAAAATAATAAATTTGATTTTTCTTTTGCTTAAATATTTTATTTAAATTATTACAAAGTTCCAAAAAAAAATTATAAATATTTTCAAGTTGAATGATTTAGATTATAATTTAAATATATTTTATTTCAAAATCTAGGTTAAATCCAAACGAATTAAATTATTATTTAAAAAAACTAGAGAACTTCAATATTTTCAATTTTTTAGAAAAAATGATATCAAATATCAACTTTTTATAAATATTTTTAGTTAATAATTTTTATAAATATTTTTAATTAAGTAAATTAGATAAAGCATTTTTTATGTTTTCAAGTAAGCTTGGACTTGACGAGGGACTTGATTTATTCTTTATCAATTCCTTATAACATTTTTTTACATTATCATCATCATTCAATAATGTTCTTACTATTGGCTCAAGAATCCATTCCCTGTTCGATTCTATTTTTAAAGCAAGAAGGATATTTTCTTTTTCAGAATCTTCATTTTCACTTAATAACATTATGATTTTAAACAAATTTGTTTTGAGTAATTTATCAAAACTTTCCGTTACCTTTAAATAATATTAAATTTATTGTATATAAAATTTATAAATTCAGATTTTTATTTAAGCAAATTATCTTCACTTACCAGAATAAAGCAAAAATTATCATTACAGTCTTCAGCTTGTTTTTTAATCGTTTCAGTTGCCTCTAATACTAATTTAGCAATATTCTGTGACTCCAAAACTTCTACTATTGATTCAACTTTATTCGAAAAAAAAATTTTTAGAGTATCTTCAACTGAATTAGAATTTTCAATTTCTTTTTTATAATTAAATATTGTCTCTTCAAGAGTCTTACAAGTCATAGTATTTACTTCAAGAGATTCGGCTTCTTTTTTTAAATTATCATACTCGTCGTTATTCTAAAAATTTAATATAAAATTTTAATTCAGCTTTTTTCATAATCATAAAGTTTGGTTAAATTTTACAACCTAATAATTTTTAGTAATAATAATAATTAAATATTTTTCCTAGTTAAACAAAAATATCACGTGACTTTAGAATTTTAAACTCACCTTCTGTATTACCATCAAAAGGTCTGATTTAATGAGTTCAGCTAGACCAGGTAAACTTTTTAAAGGAACAATTTTCTTCTCATCTTCCATACGAATCATTTCCTTAATATTCATAATACTTTTATCCAGGTCATCAATAACAATTTTCTTGAGTTTTGGTAAAATACTATTTTCCTGTAGAACGTATCCTTCTCCTTCTGTAATCTATAAAATAATTCAATAAATATACACTGAAAAAAAAATCCACTTGCCACATACGATTTATATTTTAATATTTTTCAAACGGAATTCTGCCAGCGGCTAACGGAGTTCCGCTTGCGGCTTGCGAATTTTTTTTGCGTATATATCTATTTTTTAACTTTAAAGATTTTATGTATGTCTTATATTCTTAGTTTTTATTTACTTAAATTTTTAATGATTAATAAAAAAAGTTTATGGAAAAACCTAAACACGCTTGTTAATAAATACATAATAATAAAAATTTTGTTTACTTACGCATTTGGTTAAATAAAATACCAATACAGGTACTATCAAATTTTTAAGTTCCATTTTTCCTTTTGCAAATAAAAATTATTGATTGCTCATAATTGTCGCTAAGCACTGCTCTTTATATGCCTAAATTTTTAAATTATCATATCTGATAAGTGTGACCTGAATAGCAAGTTCGAAGAAGTAGCAAATTTGAATATATTTTTCGGCCAGAAAGCTCGTCTTTCCCTGCCGTGACGCGATTCATAAATACATGTTTTCTTGCCTTTGACGAAGAAAAATTATGATTTGTCCTCGCCACTGTGGCGCCAAAAGTAATATATTTTATCAAACGACAGTTCCCAGGACTGGTAACTTTCAAAATGAATAATTTTTTTTTTAATCTTCCTTAGGAAATTGGTTTTAACTTAAATGGGACAAAATTTTGAATTCTATAATTCCAAGATGACAGATTCAATATGGAAGCCAAAAATTTGTTGCGAAAAACAATAATTCACTAAATCATGAGTAAAAATAATCAGATTTAAAAGATATTTAATGATCATTATTAATAAAAATAAAGAATTTTCTCGCTTACTGATTATTCCTTTCAAGCTTAAGGTTATTCAAAATTTAATTCAGGAATGTTTAATACAAGGTTGCGGGATCAAAATAGTGGCAGTGGTTGGATAATTTGAATATTTATTTTTCTGAAACGTTAACTATATCTACAATTTTAGTTTTATTTTGAAACATTTAAGATGCATTGCTGACAAGTTTCGTGTTGTCTGTGTAATATTATTATACATTATTCTTATTACAATTATAGTTTTTGAAATAGCTGGTCAAGAATTTATAATGATTTTTAAAAATAAAGTCATTTGTTACTCCTGTCAAAATACGGGTTTGGTCGTATTATTTCTAGCAACCTCCAGATTTGGTGAAGTATAGATTTTTCGTGTCACTGATCACAATTATTGGGGTCATTTTTCTAAAGAATTAGAGGATCAACCCTAAAATTAGCAAGAACTACCCCCAAGGTGGGTTATTTTTATACATAAACTTACTTTCAGTCCCCCAATTTGGCACATAGTGTTTTTTTTTGGCGCTGATCAAGAATTTTAGTGATTTTAATAGATAAAATTAATATTTCACCCTGAAATTTGCTAAAGCTATCCCTAAAAAGGGCTATATTTGCTACATTTGCACTTTGAGTATCCAGATTTATTCGCGTATCATGAATTTCGGGTATTTTATATATATTTTTTTATTATAATTTTTTTCGCCCGAAGGCAATTACAATAATAAAATATACAATTAGATGTTCTTGTTATAAAAAAAAATATAAAATTTTGTACAAATAAATTAATAATATAACTATACAATTTTTTTAAATCTAAATAAATGTGCAGATAAGTAACATAATAAATTACAATAAATTTCAAATACATTTGTAAAATAAATGATTAAATAGATTATTAAATAAATTAAATATTCACAAAAGAAAGTTAAAGTAACACTTAAAACTTTTAAAATATTTTTTTTAATGAAATGCTAGAGTATCAATTTGATGACCCAATTTTAACAACCTTGAAAATTTATTAAGATTTTTATTATACAATTAACAAATTCTGTACATACACTCTTTATTGAGATAATTTTGTTTTAAAGTTTTCAATGAGATTGATCTAATCAGTCTAAAATTAGTGTGTAAAGAATTTTCTGAACTCGTTCTACGCCTAGGTAGGCAAAAAATATTGTAAGCACCATGGTCGAAATACTTTAGACACGAGCGTGAACACAAATCACTCGTGCCCGGCTTCGCCGAGCACTTGTGCTAGTGCTCACGCTCGTGCCGAAACTTTTACGCCCTTGATACTTAATATACTATAGAGCTTAATTCTTTAATTTTATTCAAATTTTCAAAGCTATTTTTAATTGAATCAAAATCAATAATTTTATTTAAAAATTTTATTTTTAATTAAATTATCTGTACTAAAAAATTTAGAGAATGAATTAGAAATTTCATAAGCGTTTTCAACATAATCATTCTTTAGGTACATTAAATTAGGAAAATCATTATTAGATTTTTGAGATTTTACAAATCTCCGAAAATCCCTTGGGATTTTTTTTTAAATTGAATTGAATTTTGTTCAAATAATCATTATAGCATTTATCACCCAGATCTTTACATTCATCTCTTAATTTTTTATAAACATTAAGTAAAATTTTTTTCTTTTCATTTTATTTTTTGAAGATTTGTATTTTTTGTGGGCTATCTTTTTTGAGAAAACTTTAGACTTTAATTACTTTGTGAACCAAACTGGAAACTTGGATTTAAAAATCTTAAACTTAGGTACACTTTATCAATATTTAAAATATTTTCATAAAAAACTTTAACAGCTGTTACTGAATTCAAATCATCAAACAAAATATCCCAGGCAATCGCATTAATTTTTTTTACTGCAACTTCAAAATCTAAATCAATATCAGGGGGATGTTAAAAATCATCCACCTTTGGACTTGGAAACTTTAACTTTAAAGTCAGAAAAACATAGATTTAAAACGTTATTGCTACTACTGACAATGTCTCTATACTGTTACAAACTTAAATTTTTAAAATATTCAAATAATATAAAACCACAATCTCTTACAAAACTAGTCAAAGAATCATAAAAAGTATAATGCATATCTTTCAAACTTACAAAAAATGAAAAAAGAGGAAAAACAGCTCTTTATGTGTTTCACTTTTATTTCATGAAATTTGGAGAAAAACAAATAAATTTAATTTTTGCTTAAATCTTTTATTTATATTATATCATGCTAATATTAATTTATTTACAAATTCCAAGAAAAATTATAAATATTTTCAATTTTAATGATTTAGGTTATTTAATTTAAATAAATTTTTTTGAGAATCTAGATTAAATCAAAACGAATGTGAACATCTAAAAAATCTAGAGAACTTCATTATATTGTATGTTTTACAAAAATTTTTATGATTTAAATAATATAATATAATATAATAATAAATTATAAATTATTTAAGATTTAAATTTAAGTATAAAAATCTGCTATAACAATTTTGTATATGATAAAAATCGGCAAAGAATCTGTTTTCTATAGATTTAGAAATCCATGATCTATACTCAAATTTTTTGATAGCGATAAAGTCCTCTTCTTTTCCAGAATCTCCATTTTGATTAAAGGCCATTATGTCGTTAAAAATATCTTTACTTAATAGTATATCAATAATATCTTGAATCTACAAATAATATTAATTTTATTGTTATAAAATTTATAAATTCAAATTATTGAAAATAAATGTAAATTATCTTCACTTACCAACGAGATACAAAAAGAATCAGTACATTCTTCAGCTTTTTTTTTAAGTATTTCAGCATCCTCTAATAACATTTTAGTAATATCCAGTGACTCCAAAATTTCTTTAGTTTTAATTTCATGCTCTTCATTATAAATTATTTTTAGAGTATCTTCAATGGAATTAGAATTTTCAATTTCTTTTTTAATATTAAATATTGGCTGTTCAAGAACCTTACAAGTCGTAGTATTCATTTTAAGAGATTCGGCTTCCTTCTCGGCTTCCTTTTTCATATTATCGTACCAGTAAATCCTCTTAAAATTTAATTTAACATTTTAATTGAACTTTTTTTATAATTAAAAATTTTGAATACATATTACAACTTAAAAATTTTTAGTTATCATAAATAATTATATATTTTTCCTGGTAAAACAAAAATATCACGTGAATTTGAAATTTAAAACTCACCTTCTGTATATAATCCAAAGCTTCTAATTTAATGTGTTCAGCTATATAACGTAAACTTTTTTGAGCATCAATTTTTACCTCATTTTCCATACGAATTATTTCCTTCAAATTTACAATAATTGAATCTATCTTATTAAATACAGCTTGCTTTAGTTTAGGTAAATTTATATTTTCCTCAATATTTTTCGGTATGACGTTACCCTCTCCTTCAGTAATCTATAAAATAATTCAAAATAAATATAGCCATTTTTTTATCTTTAAAGACTTATTTCTTACTTCTTATTTACTTAAAATTTTAATAACTATTAAAAAAAAATTCATTTAAAAAACTAAAATCACTTGTTAATAAATTTCTTATAATAATAAAAAATTCGTTTACTTACGCATTTGGTTAAATAAAATACCAATACAGGTACTATTAAATTTTTAAGTTCCATTTTTGCTTTTGCAAATTAAAAATTATTAACTGATCATAATTGTCGCTAAGCAGTGCTCTTTATATGCCTAAATTTTTAAATTATCATATCTGATAAGTGTGACCTGAATAGCAAGTTCGAAGAAGTAGCAAATTTGAATATATTTAGAAATATTTAATTCAATTTCTACATTTGTATACACACTTGAAAAACTGATATAGGTGTATGAGTCACTGTCAATCTTTTTAGTATGAAATATTCTATTTATTTATTTAACTAATTAGGTCCATGGCAAAGCCGATTTTTATAATATATTCAATCTATATCAATTGATGTGAAAATTTGTCCTTATTCTAATTTTTATGCCATTTTTAATAAATAATCCTTTAAAAAATGAAAAGGTTGAAAGTTAGAAAAAAAAAACAATTTTAGACCTTTTTCGTGGACAAAACCTTCAAAAAACAATTCATATTTTCTGCTGAAAATTTATATCTAGGGGGTTTTTAGGTTGCTGAATTTGAATGTTAACAAAAATTATTTTAGAATTTAATACAAAAGCTAAGATTACGAGGAAATAGACGTTTGGAAGGGCTAAAATTTAATTTTTTTAAAACGTTTTTTTGTTTTTGAAAAACAAACCTGACGGTATTCAATGTTGCTCTTTTCAAAACATTAGCAACCTCAAAAATCCATAGATATAAATTTTGAGTAAATAAAAGTATCAAATATTATGTGAATGACAAATACTCCAGTCAAAATACGGGTTTGGTTGTATTTTCACTGGCGAACACGAGATTTACTTTATTATAGGTTTTTTTGGTCGCTGAAGACGAAAAGGGTCATTTCGTAAAGATATGGGGGCTTCACCCTTAAATTTGCAAAAACTATCCCCAAAAAGGGTTTTTTTTTACATATTCGCACTTTGAGCGCTCAGATTTGCACCATACGGGTTTTTTGTCGCTGTTTTGCGTCGCTGATTAATAATTTCGACTTCTTTTTCATAAATAATCAATATTTCACCCTTAAATTAGCTAAAACTACCCCCAAAAGGGGTGTTTTTGCTATTTTCGTGATTTTAGCATTTAGGGTATGCTCATATAGGTTTTTTGGGTTGCTAGTAAAAAATTTCAACCTCTTTTTCATAAATAATTAAAAGTTTACCCCTAAACTGGCTATAACTACCCCCGTATACGGGTTTTTTTGATATTTTCGTTCTTTGAGTATCCAGGATATGCCCATATAGGTTTTTTGGGTCGGTAATCAAGAATTTCGACTTCTTTTTCATAAATAATCAATATTTGACCACAAAAAAGAAGTTGAAGTTCTTGATTACCGACCCAAAAAACCTATATGGGCATATCCTGGATACTCAAAGAACGAAAATATCAAAAAAAAAACCGTATACGGGGGTAGTTATAGCCAGTTTAGGGGTAAAATAATGATTATTTAAGACAAATAAGGCAAAATTCTTGATCAGCGACCCAAAAAACCCCTTATGGTGCAAATCTGAGCGCTCAAAGTGTGAATATGTAAGAAAAACCCCTTTTCGGGGGTAGTTTTTGCAAATTTAAGGGTGAAGCCCCCATTTCTTTACGAAAAGGCCTCAATTTTCATGATCAGCGACCCAAAAAACCTATAGTAGAGCAAATCTCGTGATCGCAAGTGAAAATACAACCCCCCCCCCCCTCCCCGTATTTTGACTGGAGTAAAACAAATTTATTAAAATTGCACATTTTGTTCGCAAAAAAGACTTTAATTCGCTTGTATTTGAATTTTCAACCCTTACAATGACAACCATCTAAGCCCAAATAATGTAATAAATCTGCTGAATCTGTTCGTATATTATATACTTTTCATTAAAAAAATACACAATGCTTAAAATTTACGTCTTTACTTTCGCGTGTGTAAAAACAAAAGGTTACAAAAGGTTGATCAATTCTATTGCATTTTCATGGTCTTTCGGTACGATTTTATAATCAAAGAGTTCAAAATGCATAGTATATAAAAAAAGTAAAAAAAAAATAACTGATCTTTTTTAGTCCATATTGAATAAAGTAAGTTCTATACTTTATATATAAATAAATAGAAAGAAAAAAGAAAAATAAAAAACGACACTATATGGCCCACCCACAATGCACGATTCGCTACTGGTATTGAAATCCCATGCGCATTGTTTTTACCTTTATATAAAAATATTTGCATTCAGAGAAAAGAAGAAGAAATATATTTAAAATGAAAGAGTCATAGCTACTGCGACCCGCGGAAATATTTCTTAAGCATAAATACAGAAGTAAGTTTTAGGTGGACTTTATCCTGGTTCTTTTTATTATTATTATTTATTCTATACAACTATATATTATATTTATAAGAATAAAAGAGCGTGAACCCATCTTGAAATTCAATGTTTTTGTTTCTGACTTTTTGGTTATATATTATATGAAGAAAGAGAAATTCATTCATG
This sequence comes from Anagrus nilaparvatae, assembly GCA_022575985.1. Lineage (NCBI taxonomy): Eukaryota > Metazoa > Arthropoda > Insecta > Hymenoptera > Mymaridae > Anagrus > Anagrus nilaparvatae. Next base: position 5,349,198 of record JAKSXM010000238.1, on the reverse strand, counting down.
CAGTAAAACATTTGAATAAAATTTTACCTGAATATAACTGCATTCATATTAGTATTTTTTTACTCAACTTTATTATTATCATTATTTAAATTAATATTGCCTGTACGTTTATATTTGGCAATCAAATGGTAAATATCTTTGTGTAAAGCTGCTAAATCATTGAATTACCATCTTACAGTGTATTGCAGGCCATAATTATAACATTTATTTCTTAAGTAGAAGGCATGCAGAGCCAAAAACTTATTTGTTATTACAAAATATTAAATTTTCTAATTTCAAGTATAAGGTGTAAACATAATCACACAAGCCTTGAAAGAAGCCGTCTTTTATAATAATACACAAATAAAATAATATGCATTTAATTATAATTGTAAGGTAAAATAGAACATAAGAAACAAATTTTAGTATATCCCTCACATTTCAAGCGGATGATTCAACTTAAAATTTTAATTTTAACATAATGACATCTACGAGAATCCTGGACATATTCTGTAAATAGGAAATCTTTTCAAAATAATATTGTACATACACTAACAGTAAACATAATATTTTATATAAAAATGTAATAAATTAGTCATCTAAGCTTTTATTAGTTTATTATATACTCTTTAAAACGCATTTCGTTTATGAGAATAATTTTTAAAGTTTTAGGTTGATAAATTAGTTTATGTAAGTATTTGGTATACTTATTAACATGGAATATGTTTATAGGGAGGGGATACTTTAGAATTTGAAAACCAAGGGGGGGTCAAATTTGCCCGATTTAAGGGAGGGTCAAATTTGTCTGATTTAAGGGGAGGGGGGTCAAATGAGACTTAGAATAATTTCAATTTAGGGACTTTGAAAAATATGGGCTTAGGGACTTAGAATAACATAGGTTTAAGGACTTAGGATAATATCGACTTTGGGACTTAGAATAATTCAGGTTTAGGGACCTAGAATAACACGCGTTTAGGGAATCAAAATAGTTTGGGTTTCGAATTTTAACAGCTAGTTAGGTAATAATTACAAATTATAAAATTAAAAAATTGTATGATGTTGTAACGTTGCGTAGCATTTATGTATTATAATAGGTATACCTAGTGCTTAGCTAAAAGTAAACATGTTCCATGCATTTAGGTTGCGTTTACAAAAACCGGTTATAAGTTTTAATTTTATTTTATTCATTTATAAAATAAAAATAAACTATATATCACTATTTTTAACACTAATTCATGATTTTGGAATATTTTTTGTAGCTTTTTTTAGATATTCATAAAATAAAATAATTTGTTAAATGATAAATATTTGAGTAAATATTTATAATTTGTAAAAATAAATTTATTTTTTTTTTAAGTTGCAGCTTACTTATGTTCACCTTGTAGCATAGTAATCAAGGGCTTCAGAATATCTAAAATTCTTAAATTAACAATTTATGTAATTCTTATACTATTACAAATTTATTAACGCATAATGAAAATTACATTTTACTTAATTTACTTAACTTTTACAAGTTTGCCTTTAGTTTTTATCAAGCTTCTTATGGATAACAAGACATCCAAGCTAATTTACGAAGTACTCGGTTTTTTCGTTTACTATTTATTACAGAGATAGGCGGAAACCGCGAAAATGACACATCGTTTTCCATATCCTTGTGTATGGATTTCAGTTTAAGCGTTAAATTTTTTAAACTAACTTTAAAAAAAATAATTCCATTAATGCTTTATTTTAAAAATAGTCCATTTCAAACAATTTTAGCTGAATATGGAATATTTTAAAATCAGCCTGAAATGTTACTGTATATATATGGACATCGGATACAGAGTACTATTTTTTCCATTTTTGATATAATAAATAAAAATTCCCATTATTTAATATGACATAATTAAAAACATATTAAAAAAATAACATCCAATTTTTAATTAAAAATTTATTTGAACTAAAAAAAGAAAAATTTGTTACCAATGAACTAACATGCATGTATGTTATAATCCGTACTTGACAAATAGGTATACTTAATAGAGGCACGTAGATACAAAGGGCTACTATAAAAATAAGTTATATTTTATAGTGATTGCATGGGGTCATGTTTTACCGATAAACCATATTATCCTGGAACATACCTACATATTCATACATGTATGTAATGTATATTAGGGTTATCCATAGTTCAAAAATTTTGTTTGTTTTTTTTACATCTATTTTGGGAGTCTGTTAAGAGTAAATTTTTATCTACAAGTATAAAATCTTGAAAATTTCCAATTATGTGTATTAGAGTAAATAATTAATTATTACTTTTTTACTTGTGGGGAATACGATCTTAGTTACAACATAATTTACTATCAACCCGGCAGTAGTAATCAATATTTATCTCCTAAGCTAAAATTTGTACATAAAAAAATTTATTTAAATTTTCTTATAAAATTAATTCTTGAAAAGAATTATTTTTAATAAGAAATTTAACGCAGTTCCTATTTTCATACATCAAGAAAAGTTCCAGAAGCTATAAAAGTCAAAAACAACATTTCTGAAATCAGCATCACCCTAATACATCCCATTTATTTTTCATAATATAATTTAAAAAAAAAGAAAAAAAAACCAAACGTATGCATGTATTATATATATTCGCCTACGCAAATTATACATATAAATATCTTAAAAGAAGCATTTTGCGGTCTCGTCGTCGCTTACATACAAGACGTACCTATATAAAACGACCATGGATAAAAATGCCAGCACATAAATGTGAAACAACTTAAATAAAAAAAGTAAAAAAAAAGATTCGCAACATAAGTTACTTGAAAATGATTTCAAGAGAGCAACATGAGAGAGCAACACCGGGAGCCATCCTACTGGAATTTAAATAATAATTATAGTGTTTAATATCATATATGCGCGAAGGGGCCCTACCCATATATATATTTCTTTTGTTCATATTTCTATCTCTATCTTGCTCTTTTTTATGATTATGATAAAAGCCGGTAGCTCTTGATATTTATTATACATTGAAGCTTGACACATCTTTTATATATATTTTCTTGGGCTAAAATAAGAAATATATATATATAGAAACTAGAACTTAAAATCATGATAAAGATAACGTTATATTTACTTATGCATGCATTACTTTTATAGAACTTAATAATTTATGTGACAACAACAAAAATTACTTTATATGATAAAGTCATATGTCTACATATTATCCTAGACGTTCTGTTATTAGTATTAAAAACTTGTTTACTTTTGTATCTGTCTGGCAAAAACAGATATAGAATTTTTTTTTATTTAATAAGATTAAATTTGAACTGATAACACATTTTTTTTAATTTTGTACTATATGTTCCAATTGATTTTATAGTCCAGGTTACTGCATATTATAATATAGCATGTTAAATAGGAACTAAGTTTAGCCTGAGAGTGATTTCAAAATTCACCTGAGATCTTCACTTTTTGTCAAAAATAACGTTTGACACTATGAATATTTCTTCGGATTCAGAATCTTCAAAAATTATCAAATTTTCAAAATCACGAATAGTCTAATATACACAGTAATCGAACTGTTAAAACGTGTTAAAATAATAAATATAAAAAAATAAATGAATGAATATAATCGATAATTGGTTTTAACTGTTCAAATGATATAAATTTATTGGAATTCCATACGTATATTTAAATATATATGTATATCACACACACTTACTTACAAAATTATTTTATAGTTTTATTATATGTTTTCATTTTCTTTTAACATTTATTACAACTGGAATATAATATTAATTGAATTTCTGATAGAATTAATTATATAGGTATGCAAAAAGTAAATGGAATAAATTTTTTTTATGTAGTAGGTGTACCTATTAAAATATAATATTATTATGCTATATTTGATTTTTTTTTCAATCAGTAATTGTTACTTGTATTTTTATTGTTTTGATTAATATTTTTGAAAAATTATTTGAAAATATAAAACTTCTTGGTTCTGAATTTCAAATTAACCAAACTTTGTAAAGAAACTTAAAAACAAAATTTTCTCTTATCTTGTTTACAATTTTTTATAAAAGGTGTTGAAAACACATTTTTTTCCTCATGATGTAATTTACTCCAGTCAAAATACGGGGGGAGGGGGGTGGACTTACGGTTGCGAATACGAGATTTACTCTAGTATAAGTTTTATGGGTCGCTGAACACGAAAAACGGGGTCATTTGGTAAAGAAAATGGGGCATTACCCTTAAATTTGAAAAAACTACCCCTAAAAGGAGGTATTTTTGAAGTATTCGCGTTCTGAGACGATAGATTTGTCCAAAAATTGGTTTCTAAGGGTTTTTTGGGTCGCTTATTAAAAATCTCAATTATTTTTTAAGGTAACATAAATATTTCACCCTTAAATTAGCAATAACTACCCCCAAAAAGGGGTGTTTTTGCTATTTTCGCACTTTTTGCGACCAGAATATGTCCCCAAGGGTTTTTTGAGTCGCTGAAAACGAATTTCATGGATTTTTTTATGAATAATTAATATAACACCTCTAAACTAGCTAAAACTATCTCTAAAATGGACGTTTTTGCTATTTCTGTTCTTTGTACGCCCAGATTAGGTCCATAGGGCTTTTTGGGTCGCTAAAAACGAATTTCATGGATTTTTTTATGAATAATTAATATATAAACCCTAAATTACCTAAAACACCCCTTTTGAGGGGTAATATTAACGTTAACTTAAAAAATCATTAAGATTCTTAATTAGCGAGCCAAAAAACCCTTAGAAGCTAATTCTTGGACAAATCTATCGACTTAGAACGCGAATACTTCAAAAATACTCCCTTTTGGAGGTAGTTTTTGCAAATTTAAGGGTGAAGCCCCATTTTCTTTACCAAAGGACCCCGATTTTCGTGTTCAGCGACTCAAAAAACCTATACTAGAGCAAATCTCGTACTCACAACCGTAAATCCACCCAAACCCGTACTTTTGTACTTAGATGTGCGAATTCATCACACCATAAATTTACCAAAATAGCTTCACAAAAAATAAATGTCCCGACTAACATATAAATAATAACCACTAATACCACAATTTCATTTATTTGATTCTAGGTGTGTTATTTTTTATAGCTAAACGACTAATTCTCTTAAAAGTCATTTTATAATAAAAAAAATATCCATTCACTCATTTTAAAATATAATATTTATTAAATAATAAAAAAAAAAAAAGTTAATGGATTTCTGGTTATATATATTTCAAAGGGTGTTACTACTATATATATAAAACATAAAACTATCAAGTAGTCAATTATTTTATTGCAAAAAAAAAATATTATTTTCACGCTGTAAAATATTAAAAAATTATAAATTAAATCTTATCATTTTATTATAGATAAAAGAAAAAAAAGCTATTAAAAAATTTCTTTTTTTTTTTTTATTTTCTATTTGACAATTATATTTTTATTCATGCTATAGTGATTTATTTTATTATTTTTATTATTGTCTTTTTTCTACGTAGGTACAATGAATAAATTGAATAATTTAATTATTTTTTTTTACGATTTTTTTTTTTATTTTTTAAATTTCTCTTTGGTAATTTTTTTTTTTATAAATATTTATAAACTAATTTTTGAAGTACATATTATTAAATTGACAGAATGTTTTTCTTTAAATATAAATTTCCGTTATAATTCTCAAAGAAAACACTAAAGAAAAAAAGTTTATGGGGTAAATAATAGGCTATTTTCGAAAATAATCCATAGCTATTAGATTAAATCCCAAGGGTCACTTGTCCATTTACAATAAATAGATCTATAACAACTACAAGATACGTCACACAAGTACCTAAAAATTGTAATAGTCAAAATATCTTGTCACATGTTACGAACTACAACATGAATAATAAAAAAAGCCCTTATTTTTTTTCTTAAGTATTTTCTTAAAAGATTTATTTTGTAAACCAATGACCAGTAATTTATATTATGTGATAAAGGTTTGCTTTGTCAAATATTTTTTTTTTGAGCTTCTTATCCCTTTTTCTTTGGTTTTAGAAGTGTCCTAGAAGGTACATTGTTAAGACAATTTTATTTGGATTAAAATAGGATTGACTTTATTTTTGTAAACTGACCAAAAGAATAAATATATTATTCTTTTTTGTTTACTTACGTCATAAGGATAAGCATTACTGTATACATATATTTATGTAGGATTGACAGGATTTGTAATTTTGTAGATGGGTAGTAGGAAGTCTTCTATTGAGAAAAAAAAATTGTTTTTAATATTTAATGCACGGATATTTCATACTCGTATATTTTTTAATTTAAATGCTAACTTCATTATGAAAAAATTTTTCTCGCAAATGAAATGAGTTTGCGAGGTTATATAATGTCATGCATAATAAAATTTCTAAAAATAAATTATTATATTATTCATCGTATATTTTAAATTGCATTAACTGTATTGTCTTAAATCAGTGTTTAATTCTTGTGAAATTTCCTATTATCCGGACCTAAAAGAAAAAAATTTTTCATGCGCTAATGTGAGTTTTTTACAGCAATAATAAAAAAAATTATGACTCATTTTTCTTACATTTTTTACGACAGTCAAAAACACTAAAATGGCTGCCAAAAATCGAGATTTTGCTCTGGGAGGCTAAAAATTGGGCTGGTTACTTATTTTTGGTAGTACTTTCAGAAAAAAACACTTTGGGGCAGTTTTGAAGACCCGACATACAAATCGCCCTCACTTCATTTAATCTACCCATATAAAATTTTTTCTAAACTTATTTTTATTATTTTTTTTTATTTTACATATTTTTGAAATATACTATTATTTTAAAAAATCATTTATAAATTAATGTATAATACAAAATTAAAAAATATTACAATATTATATAAAACAGTTAACAAATAAACGAAATTTAATACACTTTTCTTATTATTTTTTTTAATTAATATATAAAATCATTTTTATTCTTTAAAAATGTACCTGTTACCAACAAAACTAAAGTAAAAAATCAGCACAAAACACATGTTATTTTTTTATTTTAATTTTACGAGGTATAATTTCTTAAAAAACTATAAATACAGTAGGGTATTAAAAATTTCCAATATATTAACTCATCCATCAAATAAAACATAAGTCTAACACCCCTTTTAAACCATCAGCATCATCGAAAAAAATAAAAAATTACAAGAAAAATCTTTGTATTTATTACAACTGACCAAAAATCTTTTGAAGCGTATCCAAGTATAACGAAAGTATCAAATTTTTCTTCAATTTTTTTTAAGTACTTATCTTATTTTTTTTTTTCTCATATATGTGCATGAGAAATATTATGTGATAAAAACAGAAAAATATGTAATACACAATAACACTAAAATTTATTTGGTCAAGCATCAGATATTTAGAAAATCGATCATATATTTTATATTTTCTCGTAATAATCATTGACTGGAAAAATATTTTTTTTTTAAATTTTTTATTTTTTTTGAGTGTATATTTTAAAATTCAGTACAGCGTAACGTGGAATTTTCAGTAAATATTTTACGCTGTACTGATTTTTTCTTAAAAAAATAAAATCTTTTACAGAATCATCTAAAACTTAATAATACAAAAAAAACAGCTATTAAAATTATCATCCAAGTTTAACCGAAACGCTTGTTATGTACCTACTAATAGGAAAATTAAAAAAAGGGTATTTTTCTTTTCCTTACTTATGGGAAAAATAAATATGTTTAATTATATTTTTTATAATAAATATATCTTGAGAATATATCTAAACTACTGTATTTTTTTATGTTATTCACTGTGAAATTTTTTTTTACTTTATAAATATTTATTATTCGACACATTATTATTATATATTAGTATAATTTATGTTTATAAAAGCTTGCACATTTATTTTTTTCTTTAAAAAAACCAGATGTTATATATTTTTTTTTTTCAAAATATTTCCCATTTAATTTAATTTATTTTTTATACAAAAAATATTTTTTTACTTGAATATTTATAATTATTATTTAACGCTCCCTTACTTACGCACATCACTTTTTTTTTGTCATTATATAATTAAATATAATTTTTTTTTCCTGTGTTTATATGATAAATTTATGCAATTTTTTTTTTACTTTAGTGTTTTTTGAGTAAAAAGAAATAACATAAGAAAATAATCGTTTGATAAAAGTATATAAAGACACTTTTGATGTTTCACAAATTTCGTACATTTATTCGGTTTCTCTTTAATCTTGAATTTTTTTTTCTTGTGTATTCTTAAGTTACATAATACGATCAAGAAAACTTTTTCTGTCTTTTTATTATGAACGAAAATCCAAGTTATATTCTTTTTTTATTGGCCGTTAAATGAGCTTGATAGGATTTTTATTATTCTAGCTAAAAATAAAAAAACTCATCAGGACAAATCTCTGGTTCTTTAAGTGTCTGTAAGGAATCAGAATTAATCTACCCCATTGTTATTTATTATGTTTCCAAAATTTAGTTAGTATTTTTATAGATGAGGAAATCTACCCCGACTGGGTCCAAGTTGAATTGAAGGGCCACAGGAATCGACCGAAACTATTTGTTTTCGAAAGTTTAACTAAACATAAGTATTATCTTAAGCGAATTTTAGCTTCCTAGGTCAAATCCTTGATTTTGTTAAAATTAATTTCACTAAGCCTTTAGCTTAAATAAAAAAAAAAATTGAATCAGGCTGTATTTTCTTCTACACAGGTTTAAATTTCTTGTTTTAACCTGGAACATGTTTATAGGGAGGGGATACTTCAGAATTTTAAAATTAAGGGGGAGAGGGGTCAAATGAGATTTAGAATAATTTTAATTTAGGGACTTAGAATAATACAGGTTTATGGACTTAGAAGAATATCAGGTTAGGGAATTAGAATAATTCAGATTTAGGGAATTAAAATAATTTTGATTTAGGGAAGCGGAATAGTTCGGGTTTAGGGACTTGGAACAATCCGGGTTTAGGGAATTAGAATAATTTTGATTTAGAGTACTTCAGCTTTAGTTTGTTGAATTTAAAGGTTAGTAAAAAGTAAGATATGGATGTATATATTTTTTTTTGAAAAATTTTAAAAATTAATTCTTATTGAAAAACGTAAAATTATGACTTCAACTTTTAAATTTCGCTATTTTTATAATCATTCGAAGCTTACTAAAAACTGTTTTCCCATGTGAAATTCGAGAAATCTAAATTTTTGGTCATATATTTATTTGACTTGACGGAAAATTCCAAAATTTAAAAAATAGTAATTCTAAAGATATCATTTTTTTACTTGATGCTTTTAGATTAGCGTATCCGACAGAATTCTTTTTTTGAGGATAAATACAAGTAATAAAAGAAGATATTGGAGCATAAGTAGAAGAAAATTGAACCTGCATATTTTCTTAATTTAAACATAAAGGAGTAAAGATGAAAAACGTAATTTCTTGCGCATATGCAGTCTAAATCAAATTTTGGACCCTGGAATTAAATTCTATGGAAAATTGTATATATTCTCTAATTTTTTCACCGAAAAATAAACCTTTGAGAGAAAAAATAAGAAAATTTTGAGTGAATTTACAAAAAAAGGCCAAAAACATAAAAATGTCTGCCAAAAATCAAGGATTCGACCTAGAGAGCTAAAAATGACTGAGAGTATTAATTTTTAGTTGTGCTTCAGGAAAAAAAATAGTTGAAACCAGTTTCTACCTCCAGTACAACTTAGGCCAAGTTGAGGTGGAATACTTCAGATACCATATTGATTTACTTATAAATAAATTTATTTATTAATTTTAATCGTTTTTCATAATTTTTGAAATGATTTTAGTTTTATTTATTATAGAACAAAGTCCTGACCAAATACTCCCACAAGAATTTAGTCACCTGGAAACATAATATTTGAAGATACTCCAGTTCCAACATTGCAGAAGGTACTTTTTTAAAATTTGTTGTTTTTCATTGTTTTTCCCGATTTTTTAATTTCAATGTTACAAGTGGGGACCATTTCAAGAATTGGGTCTCATAAGAATAAAAAAAAATGTTTAGGGGTATACTCCAGTCAAATCGCGGCTTAGGGTGTATTTTCACTGGCCAACATGAGATTTGCTCTACTATATGTTTTTGGGTCGCTGATCACGAAAATCGAGGTCATTTTTTAGAGATATTTTTGGAACACCCTTAAATTTGCAAAAACTACCCCCAAAAAGGGGTTTTTTTGATAGATTAGTAAACTGAGTTTCTAGATTTAGCCAAGAATTGGTCTAAGAGGGTTTTTTTCAGATTAGTAAACTGAGTTTCTAGATTTAGCCAAGAATTGGTCTAAGAGGGTTTTTTTCAGATTAGTAAACTGAGTTTCTAGATTTAGCCAAGAATTGGTCTAAGAGGGTTTTTGGGTCGCTTATTAAGAATTAGAGGTAATTTTTTATTAATAATTAATATTTCACTCTTAATTTAGCAAAAATTACCCTTAAAAGGGGGTGTTTTTGCTATTTTCGCACTTTGAGCGACCAAATTAAGTCCATACGCGTTTTTTAGGTCACTAATCTAGAATGTGGAAGAATTTTTTGTGAATAATTAATATTTCACCCCTAAATTAGCAAAAACAACGCCTAAAAGGAGTGTCTGTTATAAATTCACCCCTTTTAGGGGTTGTTTTGGCTAATTTAAGGGTGAAATATTAATTATTCATAAAAAATTACCTCAAATTCTTGATCCACGACCCAAAAAATCCTCTCGGACCAATTCTTGGCTAAATCTAGAAACTTAGTTTGCTAATATATAAAAAAAAAAACCCTTTTTGGGGGTAGTTTTTGCAAATTTAAGGGTGTTCCGAAAATATCTCCCGAATAAGACCCCGATTTTCGTGATCAGCGACCCAAAAAACATATAGTAGAGGAAATCTTATGTTGGCCAGTGAAAATACACCCCCCCCCCCCCCCCGATTTGACTGGAGTAGTATAGCGTTCGAAAAAAATCCATTCGGGGACTGGTATACGGAAAAATGAGCGGAAGCAGTTTAGCCTGGTCCTTAGATCAGCTCGTTTTTGCACAAGCCTCAGTAATATGAAAAAAGAATATTAATTATAAAAATTAAACAAGCTTTTTAATTTGATTTGCTAACAAATTAATAAATCTTATTTTTTTAAGTGATAGTTACCACACTTTTTATATATTGTACACCTAATTTAATTTAAAAAATGTATTAAAAAAAATTGGTAGTAGTTTTTTATACTTATAGATATTTTTTTTTGCGGTGCTTTAAGTTAATTTTGTTTTTATTGCATTTCTTATAAGACAGACGAGAAAATTGAGGTATATATAAAAAATTATTTTATATCTTAAAGTATAAAAATCAAAGACTAAAAAAAGAAAAAAAAAAAAATTAAATGAAGACGAAGGTACAGCGCACAATGTAATAAAAAAAAATAAAAGGAGCGAAGAAGGAAGCGATAAGTTATAATACTGGATGCAATTTTGTAACATACAGTAGCACTTTCCCAAACCAGCATCGTCATTAATAATTATGCTTTAAAGATTATATAGTCTATAAACATGATATAAAGTATGTTCCACGCGGGTGATGCTCCATCTACTCCATCCATAATATAAGAAAGGTGATGGCAAATCAGCAGACACTGCCATTTAATATATTACGTTGCGGGTAATATTTACGAAGAACTTGATAATTTCTTTGGAATTTAAGTATCTTAAACCTATTTTTCATTTCTTTCTTAATGTTAAGAGGGGTATACACCCATCAATGTAAACCAATTATCTGACTTGTGTGTGTGTGTGTTTTATATACCGTCACGTATGATATAATTTATATTGCTAATTTATTCTAAATTTTTTTTTATGCATTCTTTAAATATTTTGTTAAATTTAATATATCATGATTTTAATTTTTTGCTTTTTATTAAAAATGTATTTTAAAAAATTGGGCTGAATTTTTCCGTCGTACCTTCTTTGCACAATTCTTTGCAATCAATCTTAAAGACATGTAAGTTCTGTTATTTGATATTCCAGCTACTTTTTGGGATGGTTTTTGGTTCATTAAAGGCAAATTTAATATTCGTTTTCCAGTATGCTTGTAATAAACAAATTCAGGCTTTTTTTTGCAATTATTTCGCCATTTCATATTGGACAACTTCTGGTAGTTGTATAAACTTTCTAAAAGGCTCAAAACCTTCAAATTAGATAAACACAGAGAATTGAGCTTCAAATAAACCCTGAACCAGACGATTTCAAACATAAAGAAATGTTTATTTTTGTTTTTCAAAACTGCATACTTCAAAAAGCTCTTTAATTTTAAAAAATTATTTTTGGTTCAATAAATTCATTTAAATCTAAAATCAATACACACGCTCTAACTAAGTTAATTTAACAATAATATTATTAATAAAATAAAAACTAGCATATTATACAAACTTACCCGGAATTATTGATTTTGTTATGAAAATTAACACAAACACGAAATTTCTATGAAATTGTTCATCCAACCATTTAACAACGCGAGACTATATATATGAAGTTATTCATCCGAACATATATATATATAGCATAAGAGAAATTTACTGATTGCCAATCAATATGCCCATCTCGCTTGAGACTCTAATTTCGCGATTGCAATGTTGTTGATTCATCGAAACGTATACAGTGATCAGGTTGTTTTGTCCAAAATTTAAATACGTTATAGGTACGTACTAACTATGACTATATAAACGTATTCTATTTGAAATTTCGCACCAAATATTATATATTTGTATTTTATTCAGTGTACCAATATGAAATATTATAAAGTTTAAATGAATCTGTCGGTTTTAACGTTGTTTCGTTTACTGTTTTTTACTTTATTCATGCGGAAAGTATGTTATGGCTTTATTTTTTTATTTTGAAAATTTATTGTGAAAAAATATTTATCTTTTTTCTTAGCTGGGAAAATAAAATAATTTGTATCAGTAACATTCAAAGATACATAAATATTTTGGTTCTCCTGTAAGTTATATTACGAGTGGTCAATAAAAATTTTATTGAAAATGCATTAATTTAGAAAATAAAGAATACATTTTTTTTATATTTATTGTTTTATTTATAGAAATTTTTATTATAAAGGTGTTTTAGTAAAAAACAACCAAGATGAGAGAAAGTCTACTTAGGGTTTTTCGGGTCCTAATTCCGAAAATCTTGGTTTCGATTTTATGAAATTCGTCGAACACTACTAAATTAGCAAAAAATTCCACTTTTTAGGGCTGATCTTCCACTAGTCACAAGTTTTTAGAGTTATTTATATTCAAGATTACAAAATTAAAAATTAGCGACTCTATACTAATTTAGTAAAACTATGTAAACATTTAGTTGCGAACCTAACTTCGTGTTATAGAATCGAAAATTTGAGGCCATATTCTTTGAAACATTGTATTGAAGCCAACTAAAGATTTAAAGGCATTGTGTACTATCTAAGTGGCCTTAAAAGATTTTCAGGATATGTGTGTTTTCCAGAGATTTCTTGAAAAAAAAATTAGGAAATTTGAGAAACAACAAAAAATTTTGATCGGGCAGACTGAGAACTAGGGAGCTGAGATTTTCTGAGAGTTCATATTTTGAATGTGAGAACCCTTCCCACTAAACCTGCGTTTAAGTTTTGAGAAACCTAGCAGATGGTGACCGTTTCACCAATTTTATCATAAAATATTAAAAATTTAATTAATTTCTTATTATAAGCTGATAAAAAGGTTAATAAAAATATTATTAAAATAATTGTTGATTACTTTTTTAAAATTACCATGATAAAAGCTTTAAAATTAAATTGAAAATTGTTAAAATATATATCAATAAACAAATTGAAAAGACTGAATACGTTAGTGGGAGATTTTATATATAATAATAATACAAATTTGCAGAGCGATTATTAAGTGTATTCGCTTGTACGAATATGAATGCAAAATAATAATCTAACAAAAGTACCAGCACTTTGGAAAATCAACTATAGTGGTTTTTCTCCAGGCTTTTGCATTTCATATAACTACATACTCTACACATATATAATATTCATCAAAATTTTCAAAGCGAGAGAATACGCGACACTGATTACCAAAACTGTTTGCACGAATGCGTAGTCTGTAGTACGATTTTTATTTTTTTTTTTGAAATTTTATATACACGTATTTATTGAATACAAGTCAGTTTTGCGTGAAAATTGCTGAATTTCGGGTTTAAAACTGAATTTTCATGTTTAACAATATACTAAAAATTTATATTTAAGCGAAATATATTTATGTATATTAGGCTGCTTGTTATATTTAAAAATATTTTTGGGTTTCAAAGGTTTTATTGATGAATTAACGAGTCATTGGATAAAAAAATATATAAGATTTTCAAAATTTTTAATTAACTGGAAGCCTTACGAAAAAATTTAGAAAATTTTTGGATTAAAAATAAATACCAAAATATTCTAAATTATTGAAGATTTACAATGTGTTAAAAGTTTTGATTCGTAAGTTTAAAAATTGTTAATTTAGACACCAAAAATTTATAAAATTAAAAAAAAATTTGAAATAACGTAAGGTCTAATATACACATTTTTTTTATATTACTTGGATGATTTGAGGTTTTTTAATGCTCTTATGGTATATAAGCTTTTATTATTAAAAATAAAATTTTATATTTGGTAAGCTATTTTTATTAAAAAAATGAATATTCGATATTTTTTCAATAAAATAATATTTCTCCAATATTGCTTATTAATTACTCAATTTTTATTCAATCAAATAAATAAATATTTAGTAAATAACATTAATTTGATTAAAAAAGCCTGTTTATTTAATAGAAAATAAAAGGAAATTTTAATTACATTAATCTTTTACGTAAATGAAAAAAAAGTCAGATTTTTTTTCGGAAAAAAGTCAGAAACTATATAGGCGGTGATATAAAAAAAGCTTGCGGAACGACAAAGACAAATGTTATATTTCCGGGATGAAGGGTCACTACTACTTAACTATATTTATATACAGAATAGAGAGTTTGGTCCAGAGAAAAGACAAATATTATCCGGAAGAAAACCACACCCGGAAAGGTTCTTTAGCTAATTTCTTTACGATCTTAAATAATGTTATTGGTCATGCATTTGCTTAATTATATTTTAATATAATATATGTGAGAAATTTTTTTAACTAATTACGTTTAATTTGAATTTTAGGCACGATATCTTTTTTTTTTAGGCAAAATTGTGCCCTATAAAAATACTTGGTCATTAAAATTTATCGCTATCAGACATTAACTACAGCACTAACCCACCATTACAATCTAAATAAATAAAAAATAATAACACTTACAATAATTTATTATCATAACAATTTATTTAACACAATATTTATCACATTTTACATAAATTGAATATAAAAAAATATTATAATCTTAAAATCAATAAAAAGTACTTTAAAAAGCTCGAAGGCATAATTTTTTATATGCCATTCATAAAACAATAAAAAATACACCATAATTGATACTCTATAACTTATATTTATCCGTTTACATACAAGAAAAAAGCTTCTGTAAAAAAAAATTATTTTTGAGTTATATGATAAAATAAAATAAATATAAACAAACAAACGCACATATTATTTAAAAAAAGAAATATTTCTTAGCCAAAGAGGTGGATTTTTTTCTTTATTGTATTAAAAGAGAGCCTCAGGTTTATATAATACTACAATATAAGCCTATATCAGATTATAATTCTATTTTCGACACGCTAGCTATCAAACAATCCCATCTTGAAAAAAGTTTATTCCTACGTACTCTTATTGCTGTGGCTACTGCGAGGATTCACTTCATCTTATGTGCATATTTGAACCCATTTTTTTACACATTTAATTTTTGCATTATATACTTTACTCTGATTTTTTATTTTATATTCGTATTAAATGAAATATATTCAGATTTTAATCTATTACCACTTTTTTATTTTATTTTAAAACTTTTTTTTTATCGAAATAAAAATAACTTAATTACTTAATTTATAAAAAAAAAAAAATTTTTTTTAAATCAAATTGATATACACAAATTTTGATGCATCATAATCCAAAAAAAAAGGGTAATACGCTTGAGGACATAAAAAATGGCTTACTGTTTTTTTTATAATAATAATAAATAGTCTTTTTTTTCAATAATAAAAGTAATAATAATTTTTTTTTAGCCTAAAGAGTATAAAGTAAAATGAGTTAAATTGATATATTAGGCAGGGCTTTATTTTTGAAATTTGATTATTTTTTAAAAAACTCGCAACTCAATGAAGGGTCTAAAGATGCATGATAATTTTAGCAGTAAATATTCGGTTTTGATTAAGACTATTTCCAGATAGCATAGTGATTTGGTCACCACAACCAAATTTTGCATAAGTGGTCACCAATTCTGCAGTCCTGATTTTTACCGTCGCTTACCCGCGCTTTATTTATATTTCATTAATTGGGTTTTATCATGAAAAAAATTTTAAAATTCCATTTGGTTGGTTTTGTAGCTGGCTTTAAAATATTTGATACGTATTTTTTTATTTTTAATTTAAACAAAGTTTAACCCGAGAAATAATAGATTTAATTTTTGAATTAGCTAAGTGACGTCAGAAATTTATACAGAGTTATATGGAGCGTTTTTAGCAATATGGCGTCGCTACCCCCCACTACCAGTTTTTAACGTTTTAAAATCGCTATATCTTCGTTAAAAATCATTTTTATTAAAAATAAAAAAATACGTATCGAATATTTTTTTGAATATTTTTAGAATATCTAAAAACCTGAATACCGTGAAAAAGCCCAATTTTTAAAATGCATAAAACTTAGGTGAATGGCGGCAAAGCAGGTTAATTAGGACTGTAGAAGGGTGATCCTGGTTAAATACAAAGTATGTAAAAGAATAGTCTTTGCTCCTTTTGCTCATATAGAAGCTATAACAAAATTTATAACGGTTTTATCGGGCACGCGTCAATTAGCGAGCGTGACCGAGTTCGGGGGTGGTATATAAATATAACTGCGATATTGGCCGGAGCAGCATTCGCTGTTCTGACTTCAGCCTTGACACTGCGAATTTTGACGCCTTTGCTTGCTATTTGACTGTGCTTGTTATAATTGGTGAGGATTGGACATCCTCTTTATTGAAGCAATTTGTAGGCTGCGATTGTGTAAACGCTTGGTGCATTTTTCGAGTTCATAGACTCGAAGAGGTGTGAATTGAATTCCTGGCCAGGAGACATCGCCAGAGCACGAGGTACTCGTATTGAATTGTAAGTTTCTTTAAATTTGTGTGTCTGGTCGTTGTGTGCTTGTGAATTTTTTAATTTATAGCGCGTGGCTGGGGTCACGCATCGAATATTCTACAAAACACCAAACGGCCGTTTTCAGGGCCACCTAATACGTCAGACAAAGAACAACAATAATTCAAAAATCTTCTGTAAATTAACACCTGTGCATTTTTAAATAATAATCAGCTTTAAAATAAAAATTTGTTTGCACTTAAAATGTAACTGATAATTGGTTTGTGTAAAAACAACCTAAACGCATAGAACATGTTTACTATAGGTGAGTGCAGGATATAATGCATAAATGTTATGTAACATTACAATACAAATCACTATTTTTATAATTTGTAGTTATCACCTTTACTAAATGTTAAAATTCTGAGCCCAAATAATTCTGAGTCCCTAAACCCGTATTATTCTAAGTTCCTAAATTGAAATTAATATAAGTTCCATTTGATTCCCTAAATCGGACACATTGGATCCTCCTTCTTGATTTTCGGATTCCCAAGATACTCCTCGATCCTTATAAACATGTTCCACGTTATAAGTACAGGTAAACTGCGGTACAGTTTTTAGGTTTATAGACTTCTTTTTGTATTTCATTGCTCATACTTAGTTTGGTTACGAGGGCTAAATCACTATGCTTATCCAGTAATAACTTTGGATATTTTTGAAAAGTTTTATAAAAAAAAGTAGCCTAAATATTATAATAATTATGGAATTTTACTGATTTCTTAAAATTATTTAAATGTTCTTAATTCTATAAATTTTCTTTTTTTTAATTCAGCATTTAAAAAATAATGAAAATTTGCCTGACAAAATAAACTTTAGTAAAACTTGAGCCAAAATGTTTATTCGGAGATAGAAAATTTGGTCTGAAAATTTAGGTGAAAATCTGCCAAAAAAAATTTCACATGCCAGAAATTCTTTTATTATTATCCTGTCTAATATACATATATATAGTAGCAGAAAATTTTAAAGCATTCTCATATATACAAACACACACAGATATGCATACACCCGCAAAATTTAGCTAGAGGTTATCACGAATAAACGTTTGGTTATTTTTTTACTGTACAGATGAGATGATGAGTGTGTACGCACGGGTGCACTCTTATTCTCTTATATATATTTTTAGCTTAAAAGAATTTATATGATGTAAGGAATCGTAATATTTTTTTTCCTTTATTTTTTCTGGCGTAAAGTATGTAGTTTAATAAAAAAAAAAAAAGCTTGAGGATGATATTAAGAGAATTAAATGCTTTAAAAGAAGGAAAAAAATAAAATTTTATGTTTTTTTTATTTTACCTTTAAGCAATTTTTTAAAATTTCTTCCATATATATAAATACTAGCCTGGTAGTTATTTTGAAAATTTTTTTTTGATTAGTGAGTGAAAAAATTTGCCATTTACTTAGAATAAGATTCAGTAAAGCATAGCTTAATCACCGCAAACCATTCCCACTAAACACATGAAAATAACACCTAAGGGAAATATGCCCCCTAGCAATGCCTTTTTGCATAAGAAAATTCTAGTCATTTTTTAAAATAACGGACAGGCTAATCTATACCTGCAGGTATTAAATATATATTAGGCTGTTACTTGGAAAAAATAGTTTTAAAGCTCACATACTTGATAGCGCCGATTAAAAGTAGTTTTAACCTGTCATATTTTAGGAATCTTTTTTTTTTTTTTTAGAAAATGGTTACTGTTTTTTCCATTAAAAAACTAATTTTTTTCAAGTGACAGGCTACTATACATGCATATAAATACTTATAATATGTAAGTTACATAAATTTTTTAATGAACCTTTATTTAATAAATAAATAAAAAAAACATACATAATTTAAAAATGACTTTACTTATGTAACTGAATTCAATTAAAAATTAATGATTTGATAAAAAGATTGTAAGAAATGTCATATTGTTGAATGAATGAACGTACATAAAGATGACGTATTATATTAAATTTATCTTACAGTAGTAATCAAGTATTACTTGTTATAACAAACAGACACATTAAAAAAAAACAAAATGACCAATCATGTTTTTCTCTAATCTAATTAAAAACCAAAAAAATATATATATCAAAGCTATTATTTATTCCTGTACCAATTTAATTCTTTTTCGTTGATCAATTTTTTTTTCAATTGTATTTTCATTAATAAGAAAGAGTATATAGAATCAGATGACAATAAAAATAAAAAAAAATTTTTTTTGTAAATCTTTTGCAAATCAAGAAAGGAAGAAGTTGTAGTAAACCTAAAGAATTGATTGAATATAAATGTAAAAAAAAAACAGGACATGATTCTGACTCTTGTTATAAAAGTATGAATGAAAGAGTACAAAAAAAAACAGAAAAAATTTTTTAATTAAAAAAAAATGTATAGGAAAGATATGATATATAAAGAAACATTTCTTGACTTGAACTGACGAACCAAAGATATATTATAAGACAGTTAGAATGAAGGAGGTCCATAATACGCATGACGCTGTAAAATTATTACGTCAAAAACAATTATCTTATACGTGAACGATTTACTTCTTTATTATTCAATTTGAAATATGCTTACTTACTGACTTTTTTTTTTAATATACGCAAAAAAACAAAATTATTTATTTTATGGTTAGAGTTATAGAAAGTTTAAATATGTCTAATTTATATAATGAGTTTGAGTTTGAGTTTATGTTTGGGGATACGTTTGCCTGTATGCACAAATGTAGTTTGTACTCAGAAAATTTTTGACCCTAGGACGTGTTCCAAAAATATTTTTGTTTCAAAAATTTCAAGAAAATTGGTTAAAATTGCAAGCAAAGCAACCTAGCCACGTAGGCTAAAAAAATATCTACCAAGCTATAAAAAGTGAATGAATTGTACTGATAAAATATTTGTTATTTATTGATACAGATTTACAGATTCCAAAATTCGTTAAAAAAAAAAATTTATTCTCATTTAAAATAATCATATTCTAAAAATCAAAATATTTATTTTATAATTTACACCTGATATCTTTTATTTTTCCTTTTTTGTTTCTTATATTTTATACAAAACACATTGTTATTATTCCATACCATTAACTGTTTTGATATAAAATTCAAAATAAATATAAATATATCTTGATCTTGCACTTTTTCATATAAATATATATTAGCCTGCACAATATTTTTAAAAATTTGATTTTTTTGTGGTTCCAATGTAAGTGAAAATTCATAATATTTAAGCTCTGAAAATTATTTTGAAAACAGTGCTACTGATTTAGAATGGAAATAATTCCAGACGATTTTTTCATTCAAATATCGTTTTTAATTAAAAACTGACAGAGAATATTTAATTAAACAAAGAAACAAACATTTTTCATAATTTAAATTCTGGCCAATTTTAGCACCAAAAACGAAACAAATTTTTAAAATAGCTTACAGCCTAATATACTTACAAACATATATTAAAAATCTATAAAACACATATATATGGCAAATAAAAAAATAATAACAATAATAAATAAAAAAATGAAAAAAGAAGCAGCAGAAGATAACAATAACAATAACAAAAAATATCGAAGATCCGTATATGAATAAAGTAGCAAAAAAAAAGTGAACCTTTTTTTGTACTTTCGCGGTATAACTTTAAAGTAAAGTCCACTGTATATCATATAACTGAATAGTCGCGAGCGAGCGCGGGCGCTACCGACAACAATGGAACGTTTTTTGATAAGATCGTTTTTTTGAGAGAGAAAATACCAGTTTTTTTAGTTTGAATATATCTCGTCCCTCTTACGTTATTGCATAAATGTATTATATTTTATAGTTTATATGTATGAAAAAGAGAGTGTAAGAGAGAAAAAGAGATAAATAGTAAAAAAAAAAACGGGTAAAAAGCTTTGTCGGGTTGCGGCGGGTAAAGGGTCCAATCAATCAGCCACAAATCAGTATGCACGTCACGTACGTCTAATGCTGTACCATACTCTACTATACTCTTTCATCGTCATCATAATCATAATATCCTACGTATTATATTCATTCGATAGATTATGTACATGGAGAGACACCCTTAAAGCACAAATAATGTATACAATTGAGCGCTAATGATTGCTTTTCAATTTTAAAATTTTGTATACACAATAAACTTAAATTTTTTTGTTTCATACAGTTTTTTAAAAATGGCGCATTTTATAATTACATTCCAAAGTTACCAAGTTCATAAAGTTACTGTTGGGCTAAAAAGAGTTTTACCTTTGTGTGGATTGAGGTAGAATATTCCCTAGAAAATTATCACTTTATAAATAAATTGATACGATCTGATTGAGGAACCAAAAACGTTATTTCTGAGTTTTTTTTATTTTTTTTTTAAACTACAGGAAAACTTTGACTGGGTTTAGTTTTGTGGTTATGGTAATACTATATAGCCTAAGGGAGCTTGCAGTCATAAATATGTACAATGTTAACTTTTCATGCATTTTGGTCAAAATTGAGGAAATAGTTAATTTTTAAAATTGCGTTATAGAAGAAGGTTTAAGCTTATTTAATTATTTGTGACATAATCGTTGAGTGTTCCAAATAATCGAAATATTAAAAATTCCAATATATATACAAATCTGACATTTAAAGATTACATCATCGTCAATTGCACACATTAACAGCTAACTAGTAGACCGGTAACAATCTAAACTGATTAAAAACACAGCTGAGTCTAATCTAATCAGTTTAGGTAAGTTTGAAAATAGCTGATACTGTAAAAAAAACGCTGCCAACTAATTGGCACTGTGGTTCCTCATCAGCTATAATGTCATAAGAAAAACTAAGAATGATTTTTTTCTGAATTTGGAACTCGGTAAAGCAAAGTTATTCAAAGGCTGAATTTGGAACTTGGTAAAGTAAGTTCTTGAAAGGCTGAATTGTATTGAATGTTTTTTCTTAGAAATTATTGTTATTATAATTATATAATATTAAAAAAATCGTTAGGTCGTTATTTAGATTGTCTCGGAATATTTCATAGTTTTTTTATAAAAAAAAGGTATTTGTCAGTTTTCAGGGAAGGTCAGTTAAAGGGATTTCGTATACGTTTTATAGTTTTTTTGCAAAAATAGGTAGCCTTCTGCGGGATTTAAAAGTCGAATTTTTTAATGGACATCCTGTTTTAACTTTTAAAGAAGGAATTATCAAAGTTTTGTTAGGTTCAAACACTTTTTTAAAAAAATTTTTGCGTTTTCAAAATGCTCAGTCAACTTTTCTATTTTATTTTTTTCATACTCAGGAAATTATCTTTTCAAGATAAAAAAGTAAATTTTAAAATCAATTAAACGATCCTTTGTACTGAGTTTTTATATTAAAGCTTTTTAAAAATTAAAAAACAGCCTCATATAGTAATAAAAATTTTTTTTTGATTTTTTTTTTTTGATTTTTTTTTTTGTATATATGGGTGCTTTTCACAGAAAAGCGAAAAATTCGTTGAAAAATGTTAATTACAAGATAATTTTCTTAACTTTAGGATAGGATATTGACTTGACCCATAATGCAACGAATTATCTTGAGCCATTTTAGAAAGACAAGCAAACCCGAGGCTGATATTTTTGAATTATTATAATAATAATTTGTTCAAATAAGGAAAAAACATTTACAAATTCAACTCTATAGTGCTTCAATATTAAAAAAAACTGGCTTGACCAAACTGAAAACGAAGAATCTTGAGCATATCTTCAGAAAAGAATAAATTTTATGAGATTTCCAAGCACCACCTGTAAAAACTTCTTAACAAGTTAAATAAATTAAAAAATTGATTTCACACATAATTTTCATAAGCTTTTAATCAATATTTTTTAAACCCATATAAATATATATAAATTTCCTTTAGGATATTTTACTTAAAGACAAACTACAAGTGCGCTTTATACAGTACATAAGACTTTTCTTTAAAGGATACATTGCACTTTAAGTATATATAATGCAAGAATAATCCGGATTAGTTTATATATAAGGATCTTCTTATATATATTAAATATCCTATATATGTGTGTGAGTGTGTAAGTTAACGAACTGAATAACTAGGATGCATCATCAGTGTAAAATGTCAGTTATATGTCTTTTTAGCATTATTATTATAAAAAATTTAAAATTATGAAATAATTCTATACCTAGACTCATGTCAAATCAAGGAAATGAAGTACTACTAGCAATTAAACTTATTTTTTATGAAAAATGTTTAATGATATTTAACATAGTGATTAAATTTTTTAGATTTTAGATTAAATATTTCTCACGTTATTACTAATTTTTTCTTTTTTACTACTATTTATATAAACATTTCTTTATGCATTATTGATTTTAAAGAAAATATATATAATATGCACGTGTATTTATATAAAATTGACGACAAAAGAATTATATATAAAAGTCAAAGAATTATTTAAATATACAAAAGAAAATATTTTGTGCCTTTTATTATACAACAATAAATAGTTAAAAAGGTAATTACCTAAGAAATAATATTATAGGGTAGACGCAAAAAAGGGGTTGTATTTTTCAGTGGTTTTAATATATATAAAAGAAGTATAACGACAGACCGCGGGCGTTACACCACGCTGTCAAAATAGATAACGATTCTAAATAAGGGTTTTGTGAATATAATAATTTACTTTATGTATAACCCTATATATATTTAACCTTTTTATCACTAATTCTAACCCTCGATTATTATTGACGACGAGTAGAAAATCTTATTTGTGTTAAGGTAATAGAGTTGATAGATTTTTGTTGATTTTGATAAAATTTTTATTTTATTATTTTTTTTCAGATTATTATTTCTTGAAGTATATTTTTAATTGAAAGTTACTGCTATAAATTAACTCTTAAGGCCTGAGACATTGAAAGAATCAGCAAATTGATAGACCATGGGCATAAGCAGAGCTAGGCAAAAACGGTGATTTAGGCACACAGTTTCCGTTACAGTTTCCCACAGGTAAAATTAAAAACGGTTCAATTTGATTACTTTGTCTGTTCCAAAAATTATTCGTAGAAAGAAAATTTTTGGACTGATCCCTTTTTAAAAGATCAGTGCAATGAGTGTCTGAAGGACTGATCCGTATCAAAATTTTTTTGAAAACGGAAAATTTTTAAAACTTTACATTTTCAATGATCCGTTTGAAAAAACAGAATACCTGTTT
This sequence comes from Anagrus nilaparvatae, assembly GCA_022575985.1. Lineage (NCBI taxonomy): Eukaryota > Metazoa > Arthropoda > Insecta > Hymenoptera > Mymaridae > Anagrus > Anagrus nilaparvatae. The sequence goes on along the minus strand of JAKSXM010000238.1, from coordinate 5,324,805 downwards.
TCGCAAATCATGAAAATTTGCTATAATTTTCTATTTCTTCTATTATCTAACGTAAAAATATAATCTTTTAAGAATAAAAATTAAAAAATAAGTTCTTAAATGTGTATTTTAAAAAAATTTTAATTTTTATAATTATTAACCTAAATCGTAATTATAATTAAGCGACCCAAAATACCTATATTGGTATATCCTGGATGCTAAAAAAACGAAAATAGCAAAAATATCCACTTTTCGGAGGTAGTTTTAGCCCAATTAAGGGGTGAAATTTTAATTATTTATGAAAAAAAAGTCAAAATTCTTGTTCAGCGACCCAAAAAACCAATATGGTGCAAATCTGAGTTCTCAAAGTGCAAATATGCAAAAAAAACCCCTTTTTGGGGGTAGTTTTTGCAAATTTAATTATGAGGCCCCAATTTCTCTGCAGAATGACCCCGATTTTCGTGTTTAGCGACCTAAAAAACTTATAGAGCAAATCTGGTGTTCGCCAGTGAAAATACAACCAAACCCGTATTTTGACTGGAGTAAAATTTTTTGTCCAAATTCGGACCAAAGATCGATATTTCAAAATTTGGTTAGCAGATTCGGAGATTCGGCATATTTTCTCAGAAATCGGCCAATTTTTTGTCCTTTTCTGGGCCAAAAATTATAATTTAAAAATTTAGATAGCAGGATCGGATTCTGCATACTCAAAAACCCCAAAATATATTTAGAATATAATTTCTTCTATAATCCAGGAGATTCGGCATATTTCCTTGAAAATTGGGCAATTTTTTGTCCTTTTCTTGGCCAAAAATTAGAATTTAAAAATTTAGTTACCGGTTTCGGATTCTGCATACTCGAAAACTCCAAAATACATTTATAATGTAATATCTTCTATAATCTAGAAGATTCGGCATATTTTCTCGAAAATTGGCCAATTTTTTTCCAATAGCAGATTTGGATTCTGCATCCTCAAAAGCCTACGAGATACACAGAAAGTAATTTCCTTTATAATCTAAGAGATTCGGTAAATTTTCTGGAAAATTGGCTAATTTTTGGTAAAAAATAAGGGTAGGAAGAAAATTGGTTTTAAGTTGTATGAAATTTTTTAATATTTTTAACCCAGCAAACCCCTTGATACAAATTTTTTTGTTATAAAATTAAATTTAAGCAATAGTTTGAAACCACCGAGTTACAGTCTTTGGCAAATTTACTCGTAAATTGGCAAATTTTTGGTCTGAAATAAGGGTAAGGATCAAATTGCGGTTAAATCTGATTAAAATTTTAATAATTGTGCCCTCGCTAAACCCTAGAAACAGTTTTTAAGCAAAAAAATTAAATTTATTAAAGCAATAATTTAACAGCCATTTAAAATAATTGGTAAATTTTCACAAAAATTGGCCAATTTTTTGGTTAAAAAAAGGGTAGTGATTAAATTGGGGTTAAATCCAATGAAAATTTCAATCTTGTTGACCTCACAAACCCCTAGATACCGTTTTTATGCCAAAAAATTAAATTTAAAGCGATTTAAAAATTTTCGAGCGATTTTAAAAGCGATTTAAATATTTAAATCGCATCATCAGCCCCGTTATAGCCCTAAATATTGATGGCGAATTAAATTTAAAAATTCTATTCAAATAAATTTTACCAATATATTTCCGTAATAGGTAAAGAAGAATACACACTTAATTGTAAACAAAAATATATTTAAATTTGTATTACTTTTATTTTCTCGCAAGAGAAATGTTTTTTTGAAGGTATATATAAGAGAAAAACAAATTTATCAAATAAATCTAATTTAACTTAATTCATAAATAATTAAAATTATGTTATATAAATAAATTATTCTTTTTGTGTCCTAATTTATTGTTTATGAGTTCAATATTATCATCGTTGAAAAAAAAAATATCTATTTGTTCAACAAGGGAAAAATAATAGGATTTAGCTTTCAATGCAGTTGTTTGAACGAGTAAGCGTAGCGAACGAGTGCAAACATCATTGAAACTGAAATTTACATATCTAGGGCAAAAAAAGCCTATTTTCTGCCCTAGAGAGACGGCTTTTTTGCCCATTATATGTAAAACTATATTTTAGAATACGGGAAAAAATATTGGGTTCGACTTTTGCATGCTGTCTGCACTCGCTCGCTACGCTCGCTCGTGCATACAACTGCATGCAAAGCCAAAACCAATATTTTATCCCTTGTTTAATAAATAGCTATTCCTACATTTTTTTCCGTGTTCAACACATAGTTTTTCATTAAGAGCGAAAAAAAGATCGCCCGAAAGTAAGAAAGTAGATCTTTTTTGCAGCGTGTAATGAAAAGACATTTTTCGTTCATTATCTTTATGAACTAAAACAAAAAAACATTAAAGAAATTGAAAAAAATCTATTAGTTAAATATATATGGTACTTGATAATAAAGTACCTGGTTACTTCAGTACGTACAATCTCTTTTTAGTATAAATATATATAAAACGCGTTCAATTAGCGATGGTATTTATGTGCCATACATATACATTTTGAATCGTCAACCCTTTTGTAATATAATGAAATCGAAATGTCTGTTATATGGCTACTGCTTCACGTGCTTAACATTAACAAAACCTGTTTCTCTTTCACATATTACAAAATCTATATTATATTATATATATATATTGTTATTACTCCTTTTAATGGGCTTCAAGGGACCACAAGAACCTAAACCATTAAAACAATTAATCCGGCACGTCTGGTATGTGCATATTTCAATCACGATTTCTTTTTTTCTTTTTTTTTTTATCTTTTTTATTACATGTTCAATACAACACATATCAAGATAATAAATTCATTAAATTACTGTTTTTTTTTTTACTCATCTAAAGATTTAATTAACTCAAATATTTTTATTCTAACAGTTATTTTTATTATATTTTTTGGTTGTAAAAATTTAATACTGAAAATTGATAAAAATCATTTTAAACAAATCGAATTTTCCATTTAAGAAAATCTTGTAAAACAAATATTTTTTTCGATATATATTAAATTCCAGAATTTTATTTTTTCCTTTTATTTGAACTGTAATATTAAATGTAATAAAAAAATGATATTTGAATCCGATATAAAAATGTATATATAGGCTTATTGCAAAAAGGAAAACATTGCTTAGTATAAATAAACGAAAAGGAGAAAGAAATGAAAGATTTTAAGGAATGATATTGGCATATTATTTTATAGTTTTTTAACTTCATGACTTGCAAAAAAATTGAAAAAAAAATAATTTTTTTTTGCTTCAAAGATATTGGAACTTAAAATATATAAGTCGGTCCCAATAACACACTATAAATTGTGTATTATCCTTTTATGAAAGATCAATATTTTTTATATTTTTATAATCTTGAATAAATTATTTTTTTGTTATTGATTTTATTTATCTAGACCCTTTTTTATAGTAATACGGTAGCTTAAAAGTTACTCTGTAAAAAGTAACTTCCTTATAGTAACAAAAAAATTAGAAAATTTTCGAAAAATTAGTTAAAGTTTCAAAAAAATTTGTAAATATTCGAAAAAAATCGTAAATTTACTAAATTTAGTATATTATCGAAAAATTCGAGAATTCTCGATTTTTTTTTGTGCATTTACGAAAAAAGTTGCAAATTTACAACTATTTTTCGGAAATTTACAACTATTTTTTGTAAATTTTCGAGAAAAAAATTGTAAATTATCAATTTTTCTTGCGAATTCACAAAAAAAAATCGACAATTCTCGAATTTTTCGATAATATACTAAATTTAGTAAATTTTTTTGAAAATTTACTAATTTTTCGAAAATTTTCTAATTTTTTTGTTAATACATATACGGAAGTTAATTTATACAGTGTAGTATTGAACGCTTGTAACGCTGGAACCTAAAATACTTAAAAATTGTTGATAAACTAAATCACTAATTTAGATAAAATTTAATTGGCAAAAGTAGTAAAATGATAGTTATAGGCTGTAAAAATACCCTTCTTTGGTAATAACAGATTTTCTTATACCTACAAAAAAGTACAAATTACCGAAAATGCAAAGAAAATTTAAAAATGAAAATTTCCTTACTTGGACTGGATATACCGTGACATAATGACTAAATAAAAAACCCCTAAATTTTCAAATTTTACTCGAGAATCCCCTATTATTATTATCTGTATTTTATAAATGATTCAGAAAAAAAGCGTTTAAACCTGAACAAACAAAACAATTTTCATTCATGTTATATTTTTTTGCATTTATTTATTTACAGATAAAAATAGTTATATATATTATGCATTTATTTTTAACGAGTTTGTGTTTGCCTATAATAACTGCTGTAATCCAAAATTTTAATAGTGTTGCTAGTACGTGATTTGAATTATAATACACATTTTCGCTTCAATTTTATACTCTAAATACTTTTTTTTAAATTTAAGTACTTTTGTTTGAAATCTATATGAGTGATTCTTTCGAAACTTTAAAACAACTTAAAAAATATATTTTTGCTATTATTAAGGATGGTCTACTACAGGATTTATAGGACACTAATTACGAAATTTGGGGTCTTTTTTACGAGAAATTGAGATAACGCTACAAGCAGATTTTTAACATGGAACATGTTCATAGGGAGGGGTACCCGAAAAAAACTCGTTCAGCAGGGCGGGGGGGGGGGTGAAAAAGTGACTTTTTTAGGGGGGGTCAAATGGACTTAGAATATTTTTAATTTAGGGACTTAGAAGAATTTGAAGTGGCAATCAGGGCATTATCAGGCTCTGATAAGGACAAGAAATTTGACTAGTACTTACCATATTTTAGATTTATGGATAAATTATATTTTGGGATTTACTGTAATTTTCGTTTTAATACTTATAATAATTAGGGAGTATACGTTAAAACTGTTATAAGTGAAAATGTTCCATGATCTTTGGTTGTGTGAAAACACAAACTAATTATAAGATTTTTTCCAGTGTACTGAATCTCAAAATTAAAATAGAAAGCCCATCAAATTCAAAAAAGAATCGTCTTTACATTCTTCTCTAACTTAAAATTGATTTAATTTTTAAATTAAATTAGGAGAATAAAATTGTTTTTTTCTACAAACAAAATATTGATTATTTTATTTTTATACAAAGATAGAGTTTAAGAGATTTTTCAACAACAAAAAAATATAGCAAATAAAATATGTGTAAAGAAAATGGTGAATGAACTTTTGAACGTAAATCAATAAGTAAATACACAAGCCTGTAGAATTTTATGTGTTTTTTAAATTTAAATCTTTCTTTTTTAACAATATTTTTCAATATTCTTTGTAAGTAACATAATGAATTACTATAATATGAAAATATTCATTTCTGTAAATCATGTACAATAAATTAAAAAAAAGAAAAAAAAACAAACATATAGCAATATTTATTATTAATTAAATAAAAAATTAATATTTCTATATAAATAGTTTAATAAAAAAATTTTTTAGTTTATCATATATTTTGATACCTTTACAAATATAATAAAGTTAAACAAAAAATTGCTGCCTTCTAGATTTATATGCTCATAATTGGTATAACATTTAATACTCCAGTCATAATACGGTTTAGCTTATCAAGATTCAAGCCACCTCCAGATTTGGTCTACTACAGATTTTTTTGATCGCTGATCACGATTTTTGGGGCCCTAGCTATGAAAAGTCGGCACTTCGCCCTTAAATTTGCAAAAACGTGAAATACTTTTAAAATACCCCTTTTAGATGTAGTTTATGCTAATTCAAAGGTGAAGGGCCAATTTTTAATAGACAGGACTCCGAAATTGATGCTCAACGACCCTTATGGACCAAATCTGGTGGTGGCCAGAAGCTTGACACCTCCCCCACCTCATATATTGACTAGATTATAATTAATACTTTAGCAATTATTTTTAAAAAACTATGAGTGATAAAAATAAGAATAATAGTGATACTAATTAACAATTTAATCTCTAAAATACTAAATATTCTTCATAAAAAATTACTGATAAACTATTTATTATAAATTATTTAAATAAATTATTTCACATAATTAATCATTTCATTCAAAAAAATATACTATTACAACTTTTACATAACTGAGTACAAAATAAAATTAAATAAAATTATAATAAAAATCATTGAACTTAGATTTATTATCTTTTAATAAAAGATAAAATTAATTATAAATAAATAAAAAATCTTTTGGCAGACGACTTTAGAAATATAATTTATTTGTTTATAAATTAGTATTAATTAATTCTAATCAGTAAATTATTTCTAATTAATAAAATAAAATATGATATTATTAATTTATTATATAATAGTTATTAATATAATCTACAGTAGGCAAAAATGCAGTATTTAAATTATTGAAATACGAATTAATAATTATATCATTCTTTTATATAACAGAAATATTTTAATTTGATTATTTATAAAATATTTTTTTTTATATTCATTATATTCGAATAATTTTATTCCAAGAAAACGTTTTTTAGGTATGTAATCTTGTCAATTTTATTATTACTATTTGCAATCAAATATATTATACGTTCTTCTTTTTTAAATTAAAATATTAAAAAATTAAAATTCTTTACACTTAATGAAAATTAGAATTGAAAATGGCTAATATTTTTATTTACAAAATTATAGAAATACTAGGGGACTCCGCCCCCTGCGCGCTTTACGCGTCAACCCCCGTAGAGTGATTGAGGTATTGTGAAGATGGTTCCATGTTGGCCTGAAATAGGTGTATCAGGCTTCATTTTGACCCAAATGGTTCACGTGACAGTGGTTGAAGTGTTACCAAATTGGCCCAAAAGTACCAGATTGGTCCAAAAGGTTTATTTTGGCCCAAAGAGCTCACGCGTTAGCGTTTACAGCAGTATAATATATAGGGTCTATTCTGGCCTAAATGGACCATTTTGGACCAAAAGGACTACATTGACCCAAAAGGTCCACTTTGGTCCAAAAGGTCCACTTTGGCCCGAAAGGTCTATTTTAGCCCAAAGGGCTCACGCATCAGCATTTTTAGCGTTATAATATAAAATAGAGGGGTCCTCTTTGTCCCAAAAGGACCACATTGGCCCAAAAGGACCATTTTGGCCCAAAGGTCTCAGGCAACAGTGGCGGCAGCGTTTATAACTTTATAATATATAGAGATATACATACTTATAAAAGATATGTTAGCTTCTCAGAGATCCACTTTTGAAGCCGTCACTTTTATATCTGGTATCTGCTGATATCCACAGGCAGGAAGATTTCGTTAAAAAAATTTCTTATCATACCAGAGAAATAAAATTATAACGAATTTTCTAAAACTAGAACTCTTCTGGACAAAAATTAGGAATTATGCCCATACTCCAGTCAAATCAAAATTTTGGTTGTATAGTTACCAGCCATTACCAGATTTGGTCTAATACAGATTTTTTGGGTCGCTGATCCCGAATTGCTGGGTCATTTTTTCAAGAAATGAGTGCTTCATTCTTAAATCAGCAAAAACTAACCCCAAAAAGGGGCATTTTTAATGCATTCGTACTTTGGGAGTCCACATTTAGAGTATATAAGTTTTTTGAGTCGCTGATCACGAATTTTTAGGTCCTGCTAACGTAAACTTCGCGCTTTACCCTCAAATCTTCAAAAACATAAAATTAATTTAAAATATATACCCCTTTTAGGAGTAATTCTTCTAAATTTAAAACTGAACAGCCGATGTCTTATGAATAAAATCTCAAAATTCATGATCAGAGACCCAAAAAAACTATGTATACAAAAACTAGACACTCAAAGTGAGAATACGTCAAAAATACTCCTTTTTGAGGCTAGTTTTTGCTGAATTAAGGGTGAAGCGCTAATTTCTTAAATAAATGATCCCGAAATTAGTGATCAGCGGCCCAAAAATCAAAAAACTTATAGTGGAACAAACCTCCTTAGTGGGGTAAATATCGACCCCCCCCCCCTTGATTTGACTGGAGTATTTAATCAACTTATTGGTGCTATCTACACTGTAAAAAATAACTTTCTTACATTAACAAAAAAATTAGAACATTTTCGAAAAATTATTAAATTTTCAAAAAAATTTGTAAATATTAAAAAAAATCGTATATTTACTAAATTTAGTATATTAACTAGTGAATTCGTGAAGAAAAATTGATAATTTACACTTTTTTTTCGAAAATTTTCAAAAAATAGTTGTAAGTTTCCGAAAAATAGTTGTGAATTTACAACTTTTTTCGTAAAATCACAAAAAAAAAATCGAGGGTTCTCGAATTTTTCGATAATATACTAAATTTAGTAAATTTACGATTTTTATGGAATATTTACAAAATTTTTTGAAAATTCACTAATTTTTCGAAAAAATTTTATTTTTTTTGTAAATCTAAGAAAGTTACTTTTTACAGTGTGTTGTTATCAGTATTGTACTTATTATTTTGAGTCTTTATACTCTTTTAATCAATTTTTAATTTTCTGCTCAATTAAAATATTAAATTCTAAATTTGAAATTTATTTTTCAGTGTTTGAAATATTATAATAAACATATTTTTGTTTCAAATACAAAAGATTTTAGCGGATCTGGGTTTTTAGCTGATTTGAGCAACACCAAAAATTTCTAAATTAAAAATTTACGAATTAAAGATGGCTGCTTTTTAATGTGACATAATAATTTAAATAAATATAAAGATAAAATTATAATATCAGACTTACAATGAGATTAGTTAAATAAAATAAAAAATCGATGCTTATTTAATATTTGACTTTAGAGTTCTAAATAATTGTATTTAAATTAATTGTTAAAATAAAAATAAATTTCTGCTTTATACAGATAATCCCTTAATATTTTGGCTTTTACCCCTGTAATTGAAGATATTGATCGAAAGAATCCGTAAAATAATCAATATTAATATAAAGAGTAAGTATAAAAAAAAGAATTTTCAATGCTTTGGTTGCAAAACCGAATTTCATGAGCTTATGATATTATTAGGTAATTTAAACTTGACTTTGTAGACTTTTGTAGCTTAATTTTAAAATTTTTTTTTATATAATCGGTATAAAAACCTATTTTCCAAGAAAGGCTGACCTCCTTCTCTTACTATATTTGTAATATTTGTATATTTGATTATTTAAATAATTCCCAGAACTACTATTTTGGTTTTTCTTTACCAAATCCACCTGGTTATATCAAGTATATTGATTAAAAAATTGAATAATCAACAAAAACAAAATCAAAAGATAATAATTTTAAGTAGTTCATAATAGTTGACGAAGCAATAATCGCCTTTTCTTTTATAAATTTTAAAAGCAAATAAACTAATCGATTTAGTTTTCTAAATAAAGTATTTCTCAATTATTTTTATAAATTAATCTATTGTAAACAAAAAAATAAATAAATTACCATTGAGAAGTACGTTATCTTCAAAAAAAAATACGTAATAAACTGAAAAAGTTGTAGTAAATAACAAGTAAATTAATATTTTAAATTTACATATTTTTAGAAATTGAAATTTTGTTTTTATTTATCTATTGTGATAACAAAAAATTTAAGTATATAAAGATCGAAAAGCAATCGATTATTACAAGTAATCATTAATTTATAGTTCAAGAAACAACAATGGAGTTGAAAAATTTAATTTTTTTGCTTTTTGTACTTTATTTAAGCATTTTTGTAAGTATAAAAAATTTAATTTTTAGTAGTCAATTTTAATTTGTATCTTTGCGAAATTTATCACTGAAAATTGGTATTATATGTTTCGGCACGAATTTTTAAAACGGATTTTTTTACAAAAATTTATATAATTTTCCAAAGATAGAAAAGTTTTTGCATTAATTTGGCAGTATTGGAAGTATGTCTAAAAATATAAAATAAACGCAAATTACTAAATTTTAAACGCACAGAAAATACAAATATGTACGATGATTGCATTAATTGAAATATATTTTAAAAATTTCACGGAAATGGTTGAAAAAATTTTTTCTAAAACATGCATGGTTAGTAACTCTTATTCCGTTTTTTTTTTTAAATAATTTTGAAATGCTCAATTATGAATATTGAAGATATTACAATCAATATTTTTTTTTTCAATTACTCAAAGAAAGACAATTCTCCACTTTCTATTCTTTTAAAAGCAAATTTAGAAATATTTTTATTCTACGAATCAAAGTAATAATTAATAATTAATAATTCTTTAATTTATTCTTGAATTACAGGTCAAGAAAAGCGAGTCCAATGTTATTGGCATAAATCAAGAACTGCTCAAATTGAAAGAAAACGTTGATAATGAATTGCAGAAATATGTTTCCGATCTAAATGAATTAATAGAGCTTGAAAAAGAAAGAAGTGAATTACCTCAAAAATTTGCTGATATTATGAAGTCAGATGCTGAAAAATATGTTGACAAAGTAAGCTAAAAAAATAAATTTTTACTTTCAGGACTTTCTTAAGTAGACTGTTTCATGAAAAGAATTTGATCAAAATTATTATTTATCAAAAATATTATTTATTATAAAAATATACTGCCAAAATTACAGCATTTGGGGTTGGTTAATTGCCGATAAAAACTTTTCAAAATTTTGCCGTGAGTGCGAGTGAAAGCGCAAGTGAGGCACGGAAGAAAGGTTGCAACTCTGAATTTTGTCAACAAATCTTTTTGTCCTTCTCACATGCTTCCCATGCCCCCAAAATGAATATTTTTTGAAAAAATAACATTTTTTACATTAAAACATTTTTTTATTAAAAATTATTGCTTACAAACAATTCATAATAAGAAACAAATAAATTTTGATTCATAAACCGTCATAATTTTAATTTTATTAGGTTCTGGCCGATTCCGAAAGTTTTTGGCCCCTCCCGAAAAAATTTTCTGGATACGTACCTGGCGTCCAATGTTATCGAATTCTTTTCATGAAACAGTCCACTTGAGAAAGTCTTTAAATATTAAGTATATTACATAAAACAATATACGCAGTAAAAATCATAATTTAAATATTTCAAATAATTTTAGCCAAGCAAAATATTTAATAAGTTAAAAAATCTAGCGGCATCTCGTAAAATAAACATTTCTTCGTGTGAATTACTTGAAAAGAATTTAACTAATGATTTTATAGAAAACTTGTCAAATATATCTTCAGCTGATAAATTAAGTTTTATATCAAAAGATGTAAACGAATTAGAAGAAAATTTAAAAGAAGAATTATCAATGATAATTGGAATTTTTAAAGATGAAGCCGAAAGCTGCATAACTGGAGCAATTTCAGAATCAGAAGTTGCTAAAGCAAAAGAATGCCTAGAAAAAGTAAATATGCACAAATTTAGATTACATTTTGATAATTAAAAATATAATGAAAATAAGGAAATTTCATGATTATTTTTGAATATTTTTTCAGGTTCGCTCAGTAATAGATGAAACACATAAATCAGAAGACGCTCAAGATGTTATGAAGTGGACAAAAACCATGATTTCAAAAATCAAAAATTCCAATAAAGAAATTATGGGACAATTTGAAACTAATAGAGGAATACAGAGAATGAATTATGAGTATTTCTTATATTTTAGATTTAAGCATATCGAAAAATGTTACGAGCAGTTCCTTCCTGGAGAAACCGAGGGAGAATCGATTTGGACAGGAACTTCTTAAAATTGTTTAATTATTTATTTAATTGTTGTAAGTTATCATAAGACTGATTCTGAGTGAAAATTCTAAATTTTTGTAATTAAATTTATTTCTACTTTAATTTAAAATTCTGTTTTTTAATATGAAATTTTTATTTCTAACATAAATACACATATTTCAATATTTGCAATAAAAAAACCAAAAATTGTTTTACAATATTTCAATTTACATAACTTTTAAAGAATAAATAATATTTATTCGACAATTATTATTTTAATTGACTATTTAAAAATAAAAATAAACTTATGCGGTGGATGAATTGAAAATTTAATGCTAAAAAAAAAATAATTAAGGTTAAAAACCTTTGTTTAAGATATTTATTTAAGATTACAGATATTTTATTTTTGTCGAAATATTAAATTAAACAAAAAAAAATAAATGTTCTGTAGCACATGATGTTGTGTAATCTATTGTAAAAATTATTGATAATTATTTAAATTTAATTTTCATAAACATTATTTTCATATCATATTTAATTTCAATAAAGTTTATTAGAATTTTGAGTATATAAATATAAAGATCGAAATATAATAAATTACAGTCGTATTAAAATAACTAAGGAAGCAGCAATGGGACTTAAAAAATTGACTTCCCTAGTTTTTGCCCTCTGTTTAAGCAGTTGCGTAAGTACTTACATGATACTTAACAGTAACTTCTTTTTTCGGCTTCAAAAGCTAACTTATCTTTTATATTTACACTGTAAAAAGTAACTTTCTTATATTAACAAAAAAATTAGAACATTTTCGAAAAATTAGTAAATTTTCGAAAAAATTTGTAAATATTTGAAAAAAATCGTATAATTACTAAATTTAGTATATTAACAAAAAATTCGAATATTCTCGAATTTTTTTTGTAAATTCACAAGAAAAATTGATAATTTACAATTTTTTTTCGAAAATTTGCAAAAAATAGTTGTGAATTTTCAACTTTTATCGTAAATTCACAAAAAAAAAATCGAGAATTCTCGAATTTTTCGATAATATACTAAATTTAGTAAATTTACGATTTTTATCGAATATTTACAAAATTTTTTGACAATTCGTTAATTTTTCAAAAAAATTCTATTTTTTTTGTAAATCTAAGAAAATTACTTTTTACAGTATATATATTTCTGTAATTTTCTAAACAAAAATATTTGCCATTTTCAATTCTAATTTTGAATCCTAAAGAATTTTAATTTTTTAATATTTTAATTTAAAAATGAAGAACGTATAATATATTTGATTACAAATAGTATTAATAGAATTGATAAGATTACATAGCTGATTAAAAATTAATAAAAATAAAAATCTATTTTTAAATTTAAAAAAATAAAATTTAACAAACATAAAATTAAATATACTAAAATTTGAAAGCAATTTTAAAATCAAGTAAACATAATTTTGAATGGATTTTTCTTTGCAAAAAATATTTAATATAATCGAATTTTGAAAGTCGTGACACAATTAATAGGCTAAGTGGGAGATGGTTCTACTTTCCAGCAGTTGAAATGTTAAAAAAATCAGAATGAAAGTCAGTTAATGAGAATCTTTAAGATCATAGGAATATTAGAACCTGAACTTTCATAATCGTAATTCAAGTAAGGTAATAAAAGTGATAATGCCGAAGTGTTTTGAATTTATATTCATAATTAATATGCTGCAAAGTTCTGTTTGTTCTGGGCATAGTTTCAGTTTTTTTGGAAAAGTTTTGAGAAAAATATTTATCAATCTAATACCTTTCATTGGTTGCACTTAAGGTTTTTCTCAATGCGTAGAAGTGATTTTTAAATTTTTGTTTACATTGACAGGCTCTGAATTCAAGTTTAAAAATCAAAAAAAATTCCTAAATCTAAGATTCTTGTAATATAACTTATTTGTCTAAGTGTTTGCTAGCAAAACTTTAAAGAATAAATAAAAATTAAACTTAAATTATTGAGGTATATTTATGAGAATCTTTTTTCAAATATTCTTTTTGTAAATTGAATTTAGTGAAACCAGTAAAATTTATTTACTAGGCTATTAAACGGTATATTATAACCTTTTATAAAAATATACTAAAACTATAAGCAAGAATAAAAATTTTTATTTACTCTTTTAAAAAATCTAGATACTAAATATAGGTCCATAAAATTTTTCAAAAATAAATTTTTTTTGTTTTTTTGGTCAGAATAAGAATATGAAACCCGGTTTAGCCTATAAAAATCTTGAAGAACCCGCCAAACATAACCTTGAAATCCTGATTGTGGGCAATTGGCCATTTTCGGAAAAAGGGGTTTCATTTTTGTATTCAGTGACTTAAAAATATGAAATATTTGTTGGAAAAATTTATCGACCTATCATCCAAAAAAAGTGATTATGAAAAATAGGGCTCTACGCCTATACTAATATTTAATTAAATTTTTTATCTTTTATGACAAAAAATTAATATTGACAATTATTTTTATAAAATAAATAAATTTATTAAAATAGTGACGTAAAATTTTATGAAATAATAAGATACATAAAAATCTAAAGAAATAATTTCGTAATAATTATTACTTAAACTAAATATGAAGAAAAAATAGTGCTAAGAAGTTTATTTTTCTTATATTTTAGTTTTTATCTTATTAAAAAATATTTTTTAATATATCTGTCATTTTTAAATAAAATATTTGATAGTTTAAAAAATAAATTGTTAAAAAACATGATTTAAAAAAGGCAAAATTGCCCAAAATAGGCCAAAATCTTGCAATATAAAAAAAATTTATCACCGGTTTGTGTAAACACAACCAAAATGTATGGAATATGCTTACAGTAAAACCCCGGAATTTGGGGTTAATTGGTTCCCCAAAAGTACCGCAGATATCGAATAAGCGAATACTGAAGCATTGAATCTTCTGAAAAATAGGGGGTTAGGTTCTAATGCCCCAAAGAAATTAAAAAATTTTTATCCAAAAACATTTTTTTTATTAATTTTTGTACAAAAAGGAAATTTTTATTTATATTAAACAGATTTTTATTGTAATTTAAAATTATTTGAAAATTTCTTGCTGCGAATTAAAAATTTATACCTGATCTACTTATCTTAAAAAATTTTGTATGCGGTCCTAATTTCGATGCACTTTCACGAATTTTTTGTTTACACGTATGGAGCAGATTGTTGATTCATTACAATTATTTACAACGAAACTTCTTGCGACTTCAACAACTTTTTTTCCGCTTTTCAGAAGCTGAATAATTTTCATTTTTTGGGCAATATTCATGACACATTTTTCACGCAAGGATTTTTTCGGAGATTTTTTTCTAAGAGCCATTTTATAATGTTACAATAAATTTATAAACAAATAATTATATAAGACAAATTTTCAAAACCGTGAATTCGCGAAGCATGTGTACCATGAAGAGCAAAGCAGGAGAAAAATTCCAAAACCGCGAATAAGCGAATCCGCGAATACCGGGGTTTTACTGTACATACATCTGAGGGCTAGGTATAATGCATAAATAATATAATGCATATCCCTCGCGTATTGTTCTAGGTCCCTAAATCGAAAATATTATAAGTTCCTTAACCTGAATTATTATAGGTCCATAAAACTGAATTATTCTAAGTCTCTAAACCTGAATTATTCTAAGTCTAAAACCCGGATTATTCCAAGTCCCTAAATCGAAATTATTCTAAGTCTCATTTGACCCCGTCCTTTAAATCGGAAAGATTTGACCCCCCCTCTTGATTTTCAGATTTCCAGGGTACCCCCTCCCTATAAACATGTTCAATGTTAATACATTGCTTAATAAGTCTAATTTCGGTAAACATGTATGGTTTTCAGGGTCGCTGATCACAATTCTGAAACTGGAATTTTATAATTCAAAATGGTGGACTAAAAATGGCCGATTCCTATCCTAAAATCGATTATTTTGTTCGTTTTAAGCATTTTAAAGTTAATAAAAAATTTTAAAATGCTCAAAGCCAAAAAATAATCAATTTTTAGGATAGGAATCGGCCATTTTTAATCCACCATTTTTAATGTTAAAATTACAGTTTCAGAAACGTTATCAGCAATCCTGGAAACCATACATGTATCAAAATTAGGTTGAATAAGCAATATTTTTTAACTTTGCAAAATGTTGGCCTATTTTGGGCAATTACGCAAGCTGGTCATCGGAAAATAAATGAAACCTTCAAAATCGTTTTTAGTGACCAAAAATAAATAAGAATCACTTGGTTGCTAAAAATGAGACTCAAAGATCTATTTCATATAATCATTAGTCTGAGAAAGATTTAAGAGCTTTAATTGAAGGCTATATTTTTTTAGAACCTAACACTGCTGGTGCCTTGACTATTATTACCATTTCATGCTAAACTTTTTTAGAAGGGTATATTTTAATAAAAAAATTTTTGTTATATATTGATTTTTTTTTAAATAAGGAGGTCAGTTTTAGTTCTTATTTCATCCACGCGTATTGTTTTCTTTTTTTTTATTTTAATTAATTTTGAACACAAGATCTATTTCAAGCATATTATTATAAAGTGCTGAAAATATTTTTCTTAACTTCTAAAAATATCACAGTAAAAGTGATACTATTGCTATATGTAAGATCGAGAAATCTTTTTTTTTTTAATTTTTTTATTAGCACGGAATTTGAAATAGATTTTTTTTTCTTTAAAGGTTGGGAAACATAAAGTTCTAACAATATTTTTGTTTTATTTATTGTAAACTCTTATAAATATTAGTAATTTTGCTATTAAAAGTTTGTTCAAAATATTTAGATACAGTTATCAAAGAGTAACAAGATGTGTTCAGTTAAGGAAGCACCATTCAGTGATGAACTTGATGCAATAATTGAAAGAGAAAATTGTGATTACAGTAAGAAAATATCATTAGAGGAAGCAAGTCAAGGAAAAGGTTTGTTAATATTCAATTCTAGCAAAATAATGAAGTACAAGGAGTAATTCATTAAAAAATTATTTTTTTAAAATGCAGCTCCTAGGAAAGTAAGAGTCTATACAGATGGAATTTATGATTTATTTCATAAAGGACATGCCAAACAGCTAATGCAGGCAAAAAATCTTTTTCAAAATGTACATCTGATTGTAGGAGGTAATAAAACTCAAATTCATATCATACACCTTTATGGCACAATATTAATTAATTAATTTTAGTATGTAACGATTCGTTAACTAATACGAAAAAAGGGAAAACAGTTCTTAACGATTTAGAAAGATATGACGTTATTAGAAGCATAAGATATGTTGATGAAGTTGTTAGAGACGCTCCTTGGGAATTAAATGAAGAGTTTATCGAAAAACACAAGGTACTATAAATAAAAATTATTTTAAACTATTTTAAAAATTTATGGTCAAGAAATCGCATGTATTAGATACAAATGGTTTTTTCCTAAATTTTGTGCAAAGCTATTTATATGCATCAGATAAGTTTTCGTTGCGCTGATATCAAATGTTTAGGTCCTGTACCCAAAAACTTAACCATACTACCGAAAAACCGTATTTTTTTTTATCAATTTTTATGGCTATTTCAACAAATTTTTAGGAAAAGTCTTATCTAAATACAAATACTAAGTTTTTCTGATCGCTAAATAAGAATATTTTAGTCTTAAAAAAAAACATAAATCGCTGCAAAAATTATTTTTAAAATAAGCAAAATTTTCGGAATTTCGACAAAATTATTTTTATTTAGCGGTCTCAAAAATATATTTCCTAACTATTTGAGAGCAATTAGAAAAGTTTTTTATGAAACATATCAAAAAAACTCAAATAACGAACGAAAAATACGTTTTTTGTGGATTAGGTCTTAGTTTATGAATATTAAAAATAGCTAAATTAAATTGTGTAAAAAGTGAATGAATTTGTTTTATTTTAGATTGATTTTGTGACTCACGATGACTCATTGTATTTTGAAAATGGGAAGGATATTTATGAATGGCTAAAAGAAAAAGGAATTTTTATTACTACCAAAAGAACGGGAGGTGTTTCTACATCAGATATTATTACGAGAATAACAATGGATTTCGATGTGTACATAAGAAGAAACCTAGCCAGAGGACACTCTAAAAACGAATTTAATACTTCTTCATTACAAGTATGTTGTTATATTATTTTATTTATAAATTTATAGATACAGCTAAATCATAAAAATATGTAATTTATTTTAGAAAATGAAATCACAGTTACAAAATTTAATTGATGAATTAGAAAACAAAACAAAACATGATAATGAAAATAATGGAAAAGAAAGTTCATGTTCATGAACAAATCAAATTAGTTAATTAAGCAATCATTTATTTTGGGTACTCCCAAATTTTTTCAATTTGTCTAGACAACAATACAAGATAAGATTCAATTTCAAAACAAGAAAGAAGTCCATAAAACAACATTTAAAATAAAAAATACTAAGAAAATATGTATAGTTAATTTGTAAATTCAAAGTCTGAGGATCAATAATTAATTTTTTTTACAAATTTATTTGCAACTCCTTTTTCTTGCAGCCTCCTATCGAAGATTTGCTTTTATTTTGTTAGGTATTTTAACTAAAAATATACCATTTATCTAATTATTTATATTGTAATAATTACTGTGTAATTAAAAATTAAGATCTGATGATCAATGATATGATTATCTGTACTAAGTACACATACGACGGTTTTTTGAAAAATAAAATAAAAAAAGTTTTTATTATTACAAAAAGTTTTTATTTTAATATTACATTTTTTGTATTTTTTCGTGAAAAAAATTTGGAAAAATAATTTTAAAAAAATCAAGTATCAGATTCGAGATATAGAGTGAAAACCATACTTTTAAATATAAGTACTTTCGTGGAAATAAATGAGGTATTACATCCAAATTAAAAAAAAAAAAATACCTCGAGCTTTTTTGATAAAAAAATTTTTGAAAAAAAAATTAGGTTTTAACTCCGTAATGTTTGTGAAATATCACCAATTACATACATACACACACACACACAGAGACTTTTTTTAAAAACCGGTATTTTAGCTTCCTAAGGTCTCAAAACGTGCTTATATGCCAAAAAATTGAAAATCAAATTTTGACCTAACGTGAACAAGAAATCGGTGATAGGTGCCAAAAAGATTTTTTCACTTTTTCCAAATTTCAATTTTTAGGTCGAAAACTGTGTTAAGTAAATCTTGCTACTTAAAGTTTTCAAAGGCTTTTGACCTAGACATTGAAATTTGGTCAATAAAAATGATATTTTTCGTAAAGAAATGAATCGCTAGGAAAAAATGCATCAATTAAAAAAAAAAATTATTATTTTACGATGAAAATCAAGCGAGTAATGCATGTTTAAAGTTCAGAAACAGGCTTTTTTCAATAAAATTTCAATCTTTTTTAAGACAAATTTGAGCAAAATCTTAAATTGACGATTTTTTTTCTTCTGGAGTAGTTTTTCCATGGCAATCAGATTTTTTTATCTATTTTTTAAAATTTTATTTACCTAAAAAGTTATTTTGAAAATTTGGGGTAGCTCAGATACGAAAATCACGGTTTTTGATATAAAAGTGAAAAAATCTTTTTGGCACCTATCGCCGATTTCTTGTTCACGATTTTTTTCGGTTTTCTGAAGGTTCAAACTACCCGAAAACACGGGTCATATCGATATCCCTTCAAATTTTTTTTTTTCAGTTTTTTGTCCAAGTTAAGTAGTAGAAAAAAAATAATGCGTCATATACAAGTCCGCTCAGAAAGATATGGATTAAGGTTATAAACTAAATCAAGCGTAAATTTAAATACAAAAAAATTACCTCAAAACCCAATTTAAAAAAATTGTTTTTTTATATTAAAATTTACTTTACTAATTTAATTTATTAAAATTTAATTCTTATTTATCTAACATAATTAAAGAGTATATAAAGAGCTAATAAAACTGATATTTTTTTAATTGGCTATTAAATTTTAATCAAGTAATTCACAATGGAGATCAAAAATCTGATTTTTTCTGTTCTGGTGTTTTATTTTAGCAGTTTAGTAAGTATTATTTTTGAGTTATCGAAAATACCAAACTTAATAATTTTAATCACTAATTGGTGAAAATTACCAACAAAAGTAAACTAAATAAATGACTTTTACTGATTTAAAGGAATATCAGACTTAGAATAAAGTAGTATTAAAATTAAGTATTAAAATTAAAATTAAAATTAAAATTAGTATCAAAATAAAATTAATTTTGATTTTAATTAATTAGAAAGTTACAAATCGTTTAGTTAAATAATAAATCAAACTACTTATTTTAAAACGAAAAGTATATTATAACTTGATATAGCTTATCGAGAATTATCCATTACCTTTACGGTATTTTATTTACTTTACTATTTAATAAATTGGGTTTCTAAACTAATTTTTTTAATATTTTTGTTCAAATAATTTTACAGATTATAGAAGGAGAAGGAAGTTCACTCCCAATTAATGAAAATTCACTATCGAATCTAAAAAAAAAATTGGATAATAGAATACAAAAAACTATTACAATTCTAGAAGAAACGATTCAATTAGAAAAGCAAAATAAATTTCCGTTATCAAGTTTACCTGACTTACATGAATTGATCAAAGCAAATGCTATAGAACAAGGAGAGAAAGTAAGTTACATTAAAGAAATTATTAATGACTCACAACCAAAAATCATTCATTAAATTAAATTTTTATATTACTTTATTTAATCAAATTTTTATCTTGAATATAAAAAATTAAATTTAATATTTAAATTTTTAATTGAATAAATTAACTATTTTGTTCTACTTTTAAAATTTACAGAATATCAAAAAGTACGAAAACTCAAAAAATGAAGCCGAAAATCTTAAAATAAATACTTCAACTTGTCAAAAACTTGAAGAGCCACTATCCAATTTCATTAAACAAATCGAAAATTCTAATTCTCTCGAAGACACTCTAAAAGTATTATTTCATGGAAATGAAACTAAGATGAACAACTACACTAATAATTTAGAATCTGAGTCCATAGGAGATTATATGCGGAATTTAATTAATTTTTTTCTAGAACAAACAAATGATTGCTCCAATTATGACTGTTTATTTCTTGTAAGTTGAATTAAATTAATAAAATAAATTTCTGATTCTTATCAGTATTTTTAAATATTTAATATATTACAGGCTGATGAAAGATTGGAATTATTATTTGAAGATAAAGTATTTAAAAAAATAACTATGATAAGTAAAGCAGAAGATTCAGAAAAAGTAAATATCTTGAAAGATATCAAAAAAGAATGGTACACAGTATGGCTTAATTCAGAAACTTTTTATGAATTTATGGATGAAAGCGAGAAGATAAAAAAATGCTATGACCAATTAATTGAAGAAATAGGTTATCTTCAAAAAATTAAAAACTTTTTTGAAAATATTTTTCATGTTTAAAAATATTATTGTTAACTAAATAAATAAATTTTTTATGATATTTTTAATAAATTATATTCAAACAATGTTTATTTTAATTTATTTGTTGATCCTTCTTTTTACAACTTTATTTTTTATATAATAATTAGACGACTAGTTTCAGGAATAAATATCTATCATCAGGTCTGTAGTACGCTTGAACTAAATTTATTTAAAACATTTAAATTTATTTTAACATTAAAATTATGTCTATTTACCCACATATTTGTCTTAAAATTAACTGAAAAATTATTGAATATTTATATGAATTATTTATATTTTTTTTAATGCTATTATTGCGTAGTAAAATTTATCTTGTTACCAAATTTAACTTAAAAATAATAAGTTTCTAATTGAGGCATAAAAATATTGGTCTACTCTTTGTAGCATGATCAAACATTAGAAGCTTGATTTAATTTTATTATTTTAGTTATTAAAAAATGAGTTATTAAAAAACGACAAAAATAAAGCGAGTCTTAAATAAGACCAATTTAAGTTATTTTTTAATAAGACACTAAAAAATATAGCTAGCGTTGAATAGAACTTCTCATTTTAGTTAGCTACATATGGGTAGTTTTCAGGGGAACTGTATATTTTTCTATTGCTTACGGCACAAAGCTTATTATCTTTCTTTTAAAATTTTTTTGTATGTTTATGTTTTTCAAGGTCCAAATATGCTAAAATTTTTAATGGTACAACTACAAAATATAATACCAAAGATTTTTATTAAGATTAAGTCATGAATTGTTAATTAATTTTAAATAATTTAATTATATTTAAATGGTAAGATCATAATTATTATATTATATATATATTTTTGTATATTTTTCTATTAAATAAATAATAATTTTTCTATAGCTTGATAAGGGGAAGAGAAGGTTCCTGAAACGTAGCAAATAAATACAGTCTATATTATTTTAGCCCTCTTGGTCAAAAATCAATCTTTTTCTTATATTTAATTTAATTATGGGCGAAAAATTCAATAATAATAATTCTACAAATATCTTTAATAAAATAACTGATGGGTGATCAGAATCTGTTACTCGATCTATTTTCATTTTGTAGTTCACGCTGATGATTTTCTCATGCGCCTGGTTCATATTTTTTTAATAGGTACTACTAGCACCATACTAGTGGTATAAAATAAAAGAACGGCTACTTCTTAAAGGAGACAAAGGTCCTGAATTAAAGGAATCCTGTAGGCCACCATGCCTTTTATCAACTCTTGGTAAACGGTACGAGAAACTTATCAAGCTACGGCTTGAAGAAAGCGTAATTAACGCGGATAAAATGAGTAAAAATTAGTATGGTCTTACGCGAAACAAGAGTGCTGAAGACGCTATTGTGCATATGAGATGTATTATTAGAGACTCCGATGAAAACCATGCTATTGGTATTTTGTTCGATATCAGGGGAGTGTTTGACAACGTCTGGTGGCCCCTGTTGCTTGACGAATTGAGAAATTACCAATGCCCACAGAACGTTTACAACGCAATCTTTGATTATTTTGAAAACAGGAAAGTTACGTTTTCTTGAGGTAGTGGTAAAATTTCTAAGACACCAAGTAAGGGCTATCCTCAAGGCTCTGTACTTGGACCTTCTTTATGGAATTTTCAATTTGATGTTATTCTTAAGAAACTCGACAAAGCGAACGTTGAGTGCGTTGTGTACGCTGACGATTTGATTGTCATAGTTAAGGCTAGTACCCGAGACAAAATTCAAAAGTTAAGTCAACCCATCGTTGACTTAATAAATAGTTGGTCAACTACAAACTACAGCAACTCTTCAGGTTTCCGAATAACGTTTAACGTTTATTTACGTTTAATTAACCTTTTCCGAAAACGAAAGCCATTTACCTTAAAAAAGATACTCGTAAGGACAAGCGACAAATTTTATTCATAATTTCATCAAACCGGCTGATGACTGCCCCGTTCCGCGGAACCGGCCGTTACCTCGTTTCGGGCGTAACATATGCACAGTTCATTTAGAATTTGTAAAAATATTATTAATTAATATATATTATTATAAATATATTTTATTTTAATAACTAATAATTATTAATTAACTTTTTAAAAGAAAAAAAAGTATAAAAAGTACCTTTCCTATGAAAAGTACCCATATATAATTAAAAAATATTTCGTAAGAAAATATTAAATATTTAAATTTATATTTACAAGAACTTATCGTATTATTTCTATTAATCTATAGTGATAGTAAAAGAATTGAAGTATAGAAAGATCGTAAAGCAATCAACTATTACAAATCATCATAAGCAATGGAGCTTAAAATTTTAATTATTCTAGTTTCTACATTTTATTTGAGCAATTCTGTAAGTAGTAAATTTAATTATTTTACTAGTATTAAAAAAATTTTCATATTAATAAATATTAACTAATTGTGTTTTAATTTAATGAATTACAATTAATGCTGTAGAACGAAGACGGTAGTATTAGAATAATACTACCAAGTCCCTAACATTTTTCCTTAATTATATGAAAATTTTGAGTTTCTATTATATTTTTTAGATTATTATAGAAACTAAGGAAAAAGAAAATAAAATAGATGAAGAACTACTTAAGTTGAAGAAAAATATTGATGAAAACTTGCAAAAATATATCTCAAATTTTAAGAAATTAATAGAGCTTAAAGAACAAATAACCGAGTTACCCATTACATACGCTAACCTATTAAATGAAGATTTTCAAGAATTTTTCCAAAAAGTAAGTTCTAAAAATAAATATGTTTTATTAAGTTCGTTTATTAATAAACACTGAAAAGTTTTAACATGTAACATATTTATTTGGTGAGTTATTTGAAAAAGACTGCCAACGTAAGGGTGAAAAATTAAGGTTTTTAGGGAAAGGGGGATCAAATGGTTTTAAAATAAATTCGTCATAGGAAAGAATTGGGATTTGGGGCAAATAAAATAATTTTGCTGTATGGACTTGGAAATTTGGTTCTGTTAGCACATAAACCATCTATAATATTTTATTTTTTTAATATTACGCATTCAAAAATGATAAAACTGTTTTTCAATTTAATCTTAAAGTATTACGAAATATCTAAGCGATAAAAAAAATTCCAAAATATAAATATGAAATGAAAGTTAAATTTAATAATACTTTTTTGTAGAAAAATTAATTCTTAATTTTTGTACCCTAAATCCCTAAAAAATGTTTTTAAAAAAATATGCGATTTAATTTATTTTAAACATTTTCAGACATTCAGCGTATTTGATTATTTAAAAGTGATAGCAAAGTTACGAGAGAAAGATATTTCATCTTGCCAAACGCTTGAAAAGAATTTTTATGACCAGATAATGAAAAAGATACAAAATCAAGCACTAGAAGATGAAATGAAAAGCCTTGATATAAATGGTTTATTGAATGCATTAGGATCTGTCGAAATATTCATATCAGAATTAACCTATTATCAAGAACAAGCTGAAAAGTGTTTTGCCAGTGTTGCCTCAGAATCAGAACTTACTGAGGCAACTAAATGCTTAGAAGAGGTAAATATAATTGAAAATAACTAAATTATCAATTTTTTTGTAAAGATCACTTCTGCAGAAAGATAAAACTTACTTGAAAATTAAAATTTTTTTTTTATTTATTAAATAAAATAAACGTATGAACCCTTTACATTTAATTACAAACAGCTTATAGAAATTATTATTACAAATCTTACTTTTTATATTATTTAACAGATCGATTCGAAACTTAATAAAAAGTTCAAATCAGGAGAATTCCAAAAATTGCTAATTAAAACAGATTCACTTACAAGAAACTCTTACCAAAGAATAAAATATCTATATGAAGAAAGCAGAAAATTACATAAAATGAGTTTTGAAGTTGAATTCTTAAATGATGTTAATTATGATGTATGGGAATGTTACAAAATGGAACTATTTGAAGTAAGAAATGAAAATGATTTCAGACTACTTGATTCTAAAATTTTTAATATCTTATTGTGAACAGCGTAATGATACCCAGGTCAGCATATTAATCCTTGTTGGAATAACTAAATTAAATTAACAAAATATAAAATGTAAAATATTAAAATATAATAAAATAGTATAAAAAATTACAGTTGATTTTGTTTTCTATTTCAATTTTACTTAACGCCGTGTATAATTGGAGAACGAAAGATTTTAATGCAGACATAGATATTAGGAATATTTTGATCTTATTTAACTATCATCATTATCTCCCCATTTCTTATTATAAAGAGCTTTGACCACTTCCATAAAAATTACCTTCAATCATTAAAATATACGTCATATTTTAACCATTCTTACATACATATAAAATTTTCGCTGCTAAACTAATATACTTTACTACTGTGATGATGAATTCGATGGCAAAATTTTCTGCAGTATAACTTCAATTTTTATTTTAAAAATTTTACAATAGCAACAAAAATTAATCTACTTTTGCTGTAAATACTAATAATTTTAAAATTCTAATTTATTATTTTAATATTTTTATGCTATTCGATTATGTAAGTCGTGAGGGAGCCATTACAGATAACAAAAAACAAATAGAAATAAAGATAACATACGAATCAAATAAATTATTATTTTAATTATAAAAAAATCTATTATATAAAAATTGATGGGCTTTATGGGAGCCGCCATCTTGTGGACAATATAAAGACCAATCAAATTGCTTGTTTACAAATTTGAATTTTTTTATTTTCTTTATAGGTTATATTGATATTTTAAAGAAAATATAGGTTATTTAAGTATGTTGATGATATAAGAGACGTTTTTTCAACCACGACAACCTGGGGTCTGATGATGAACAGGATATGCGAATTTATAGAGTTGTATATCAATATACAGCATAGCCAAAAATATTCACAAACAGAAATAACCTCAAAATCAATATCCACTATTTATCTTCTTATGTGGAAAATTGTTTTAAAATTTACTTGTTTTTAGAGTAAAAAACATTTTTTATTAATTTCTTTAACTATTAATATCTTTTTGACTCAATTTCAACAAATATTTGGTGTAAAAATTAAAAATATAAATTCGCAAAAATTTGTATAGTGTAAATAGGATGTATCTGGATATATCCTACATGTTTACATATAACCCTTCATACATATCCTATAGACTTGCGATCTGTTCATCATAAGACCCCTGTACTGAAAGTTTCAGCTCAATCCAATCAAAACTTTCAATATTCCAAAATTAAAAAATTAATGAGAGTTTTTCCTAACATGATTAGCTTCGCTCTACCCGTCATTGACGGTATCTAGTATATTAGTTAAATAAATATTACAAGACGATATATCGATCAAATAAATGCTTTTAACATATATTGACACTTTCGTGCCCAGAATGTATATTTAAGCATTTTAAATAATTTTTTAAAAATATTTGCATATTTTTAAAAATTCTGAACAAAAACCTAAAGAAAATTTTATCTCAAATAAAAAAATTCCTCCACAGATTATATATTCTTAGATCGTGGGTTCGAGTAGCCGGGGTAGAGGAATTTTTTATTTGAGATGAAATTTTCACGGTACCACTGAAACAATTTTAAATAAAAATGCAAATTACCCCCGAGATTCCAATGAAAAATTTATTTTTTAGTTGTTCAGAGTCACAAAAATCAAAAAATTTTAAAAATCCGTCTGGCGCTTTTTTTTTTAGCTAAAAACTGTTTCATTTCGATATTATAATATAAAATAATTGGAAAATAATAAATAAATTTGTATAAAAATTGTTTTAAGTTATAAAAAATAATTTTTAATGTACAAAATCTTTTATAACATTAAATTTACTAAAATTAAGTAATTTCACCCAAAAAAAGGCCTAGAAAGAACAGGCAAGTATTTCATTATTAAATAATTGCGAATTAAAGAAATTTTCGGTGAGTTTATGAATGGATTATTCAAGAGATTATATTTTAAGATGTTCAACACTTCTTAAAACCAATTTATATACCTTAAGTACACCATTTCACTTTCGAGAGAAATTACAGTTTATATTCATCAGTGTTAAGAATTATATTGCATGTATTTGTGTTCCATATTGACCGTTGAAATTTCGTATTAAAATTTAAATTTATAAAAGAAACAATTAAAATAGATTGTATATTATAGATATTAAATTTGAAAGATATTTGGTAAAATTTTTAAACCTAATAAGCTGATTCATAACAATTTGGTATTAATGCATTTTAAATATATTAGACTCCCCTTAAATTTAAAAATACAAAAATAATATGATATAAGTTTAAATTAATTAAATAATATTAAAATGTAATTAACATAAAATTAAAAATAATTTAAAACAGTTTTTAAATTTAAATTTTAAAAAAGGCAAGGATAAAAATAATATTTAAAAATCATACTTAGAAAACTAAAGGTCAACAAAGTTATACTAACAAGGGGAGGCCGGAACATTTTGGTCACCAAATTACAATCTATAGTTATGTATGACATTTACGGACCGAAAGTTTGCGTGTTTTAAATGTGGCGT
Organism: Anagrus nilaparvatae; assembly: GCA_022575985.1. Lineage (NCBI taxonomy): Eukaryota > Metazoa > Arthropoda > Insecta > Hymenoptera > Mymaridae > Anagrus > Anagrus nilaparvatae. The sequence continues at coordinate 5,297,297 of JAKSXM010000238.1, read as the reverse complement.
TCAAGTCCACAAGTCAGAAAAATGTGGAAAAAGGAGAATGCTTCCTCTGCAGGGAAAGAATTGACAACGCCAATATCGACCACCTTCCAGGATGCGGAGCATGTAAGTGTTATCGGGAGGCACTTACGGCAAGGAAGATAAAGTGTCATCGGTAACGTTCGGAGTCTTGCAAGGAAATATGAACAATACCATTCTTGCTGACCTTTTGCTCGATCAGCTCGCGGGCGAGACAGACTCTAGCGTCGTCTTGCTATCCGAGCCGCATCGCAATAGGAATCAGCAATTCTGGTTCACCGATAACACAGGCCGGTGCGCTATATGGCTACGAGGTCGCGCTCAGACGTCCATGTCCCGACATGGAAAAGGCAGCTGCCACCTCTGGGCAAAGTGCGGTGATACAACTTTCATTAGTTGTTATTTGTCACCAAATGACACTATTGGGGTGTTCACCGCAAAGCTGGCCTCATTGGAGGAAACGATAAGGGAAGTCTCTGGCAATATCATATTTGCCGGAGACTTAAATGCCAGGGCCGTGGAATGGGGAATGCCAACCACGAACCGTAGGGGAACGTTGATCCTAGAGATGGCCGCTAGAGCTGATCTGGTGGTCATGAACTCTGGGAACAATCCAACCTACGTAAGGTCAGGCTTTGGTGAATCGATTCCTGACGCCACTTTTGCCTCGGCCGGGTTGGCAATAAGAGTGGGCGGTTGGAGGGTGATGGATGGAGCCAATGGCAGTGACCATAACTACATCACCTTCAAAGTGCGTGATAGGGTCGTTAATCGGCCCACTTACAAAAAGTGCCCACTAGGCTGGAATGTGTCACAGATGGACGAGGACAGATTTGTGGAATATCTTCGTGAAGAGTCCTGGCATGGAGGACCGACCACCCCGGGAGTGGCAGTTACTCTCGTCAAGAGAGTAACTGCTCTTCTGAGGGGAGCTTGCGATGCCTCTATGCCGCGTAAACGGCCCTGGAAGGGTAAAAGAAGCGTGTACTGGTGGAATAAAGAAATTGCGGAGCTTAGGCGGGTCTGCCACGGGGCAGGCAGAAGACGGCAAAGAGCGCATGGCCGCCCAGAGCTGGCTACGCGCTCTGAAGAGTACAAGGAAGCCAAGCATAGGCTGGCGAAAGTCATCCGCCTCAGCAAGGCGCGCTGTCTTCGGTCGCTAAGAGATGATATCAACAGCGATCCGTGGGGCCTGGTATATAAGGTTGTCGTGGGCAAACTTAAGTCCGGGTGTGACAACACGATGGATATAGCAGCGACCAAAAGAATAGTGGACGCTCTCTTTCCGGATCATCCAAACCAACAACACCCGGTTTTGGATGTCCCGAGGGAGCAAGTTCCGCTATTTAGCGAGGCGGAGATCGGGAGATGCTTCAGGCAATTAGGTCAATGAAAAATGGGAAAGCGCCAGGACCAGACGGAATACCCGCGGAAGCTCTTAAGGCGGCTGCATAGGTAATCCCTGGTCTTCTCCTTGGCATGTTTAATGCGTGCCTCGTTGCAGGCGTCTTTCCAAGGGACTGGAAAGTGGCCCGCCTGGCTCTGATAAGCAAGGGAAAGGGTTAACCAGGATCTCCAACATCTTACAGACCATTGTGTATGTTAAATACCATTGGCAAGGTGATGGAGAGCATGGTCAGAGGAAGATTGCGGCAGGCAATTAGGGAAGCGATTAGGGTGACCTTAGCGACGATCAACAAGGTTTTCGTGAGGGGCGTTCCACGATCGGTGCCATCGAACAGGTCGTGAAGGTGGTTATGAGGGCCAGACAAATACGGCCGGATATTAAACCGGACGTCCTGCTTGTCACGTTGGATGTGAAAAACGCATTCAACTCGGCTAAGTGGGACGATATGTTTCACTCCCTCGAGCAGGTATTCAGAGTTCCAGATTATCTGAGAAATATACTTAGAGACTACCTCCGGGACCGATACCTGCGCTGAGACACGCTCGATGGCACAAGAGGTAAAGTATTAAGCGCAGGCATAGCGCAGGGTTCAGTTCTGGGCCCTGATCTGTGGAATGCCTTTTACGACGGCTTGCTAAAGATTGAGCTTCCGGATGGATGCTCCATGATCGGATACGCGGATGATGTTGCTCTAACCATAACAGCTCGTATAACAGACAGAGGACCACCAGAATACCTTGGATGAGGCCATACGCCTTATCAATAGCTGGATGTCGGATCACGGACTCAGACTGGCAGTTCCGAAAACGGAGATTGTCCTTCTGACCCGGAGAATGGTTGATACCATATTCGGCGTCAGCTTTGATGACGGAGGTAATCCCCTTATGATCCAGACCAAACCATCGGTCAAATATTTGGGGGTCTTCTTGGACAAAAAGTTGACCTATAATAGACAATTCCAGCAGGCCTGTGAAAAGGCTGGCCGGGTGACAAAGTCCCTCTCGTGGCTGATGACGAACATTGGCAGTCCCAGATCAGGGAAGAGGAGGCTGTTGATGACGACAGTCAACTCCATCTTGCTCTACGGTGCAGAGGTGTGGGCGGACAATGTCCGCATAAAAAAGTACTGCAAGAAACTAAAGGCAGTACAGAGGCAGGGGGCACTTCGAATCGCTTGCTCGTACAAGACTGTATCAGAGCCAGCGATCCAGGTAGTGACTCGGGTGATTCCTATCGATCTGCTTGCCTTGGAAAGGCAGGCGATCTATAACTGTGAGGAAGGAGAGCGCTACGTAGCTCAAACTCAATTGGGATAATTTTGGCAACAACAAGAAGTGCCACTTCTGAGACAGACTTGCACGCGCAAGAAACCCTTAGAGCACCTTGCCTTTGCACTCTTATCATTCTTTTTGCATAGATAAAGAAAGTATTAAAACGATTAAAAAAACATATTACCAAATTAATTATAATTATTTAAAATTAATTTCTTAGAAACTGATTATTATTTTTGATATGTATTAAAATTATTAGTATATAAAGTATTTAAAGAGTTAGTATTGCTATCTCCAAGTTATAAGTTTTTAATCTTAGAAGAATCAACATGGAACTTAAAAATTTAATTTTTCTAGCTTTTGTCTTTTATTTAGGCAATTTCGTAAGTACAATTATAAATTTATCGAATATTTAATGTAAAAAAAAAATAGCAGTAATATGCAAAAACAAAATTAAATTTTATTATTTTTAACAGAATTAAAAAAAAACATTGTAATTAGTATTTAATTTATGATAATTATTAAATTAAATTATTATATTAAAATGTCTTTAAATTTAATATTTATAAAAAATAATATATGATCACAAATTTTTTAGTGTAATAATTTGATTCCTTTAGGCCCTTTCTACACCAACACATAATGATGTTTTATGATAATCGTGTTTGTTGGATATTTTGTGGTATAGCTGGGATATTCGAAATTAAAGTTATTACAACATGGCGCCACTAGTAGTATTCGTAAATATTTTTAATAAAAATTAAACAAGAAAATGTTATTAAATGGTATTTTAACATAGATTAAGTTATTTATTATAAAAATTATACACAATTTATGTAACTAATAAGTTTTTAATGAGTTATAATCAATTTAAATATGTAATTTTGAGGTTATGTATTTAGTACAGTGTAGCTGGGAAAAAAATATTCAACAAACATGATTATCATAAAACATGATTATGTGCTGGTGTAGAAAGGGCCTTAAAGAAAAAATTTTATTTTTTTATCAGATTGCAGAAGGAGAAGGAAATGCAATTAAAATAAACAATGGCGTCAAAAATCTTAAGAAAAAATTTGATGATCAATTAAAGAAATACATAGAAGGTGTAAATAAAATCACGGAATTAATAGAACAATCCAAGCAGTTTGTGGAAGATTATAAGAAAGAAACGCATTTAGAACTTGCAGCTGAAATTGAAAAAGTAATTTTTATGCAAATAGTTATTTAATAAATTTTTTATTTTTTGTATTACTCATTTTTTCAATAAATTCTATGTAAATTTTTGGGACTTAAAAAAATATCACTGTTTCTCTGTTTGAAATTTGCTTTAAATTAAATTATTTCTAATTTATTGCTTTGTAAGCTCGTTAGTAAGTTTTTGCTTGAATATTAAAATCTTTTCTTGAAATTTAAAGCATTTTTTTGGAGCAAATATTTTTATGAAGCAAATATTTGAATTTTTATAAAATTTAAGCTAAACTCAAGCGGAGCAATCTGACAGTGTCTTTAATGATATTGAATTTTATTTTTAAAATTTTATCAAACTCTATTTATTTTTCATAATTACAGCCAGATCCATTTATAAATCAAATAAAAGAAAAGGCTAAATCAAAGAACATCAATATTTCACTATGTGCAATACAAGAAGATAAACTTCACGAATTTATGAAAAAATCAAAAGATACTATTCAGAAAATACTCAACCTTAAATTTGAACTTGTTGTTCTCAATTTGGAGGAAAGAATTCAAGTATTTCAACCACTCCTTGAAGAAATTGATTTATACCAAAATTCTGCTGATAATTGCTCTCAAAATGCTGATGAAGAAAAAGTAATGGAGTGCTTAGAATCGGTAATTATATTAAAATATTAATTAATAAATAACAGAAAAATGGAAAATTTATTCATAAAAAAATTTTTTTTTGTCAAATTAAATGACCAATAAGGTATTTGAATTAACAACAGAACTTACTGACATACCAAATAATTTAGTCGAAAATCCAACTGGAACCGTAAAAGAATTCAGAGAAAAATTGATTAAAGATCATTTAAAAACTATAAAAGAACATGGTCTAGAAATGTATGAACAGGAACGTAAAAATAGGAGTACAATATTGGAATATTGTTTTATTAAATGTTTCTTGATGAATCAAAATAAGGAAATTGAATAATTTGTATATGATTAAAACTTTCTAATTAATTTAACTTTTCAAATATTCTTACTGTAAAAAAAAATATTTATTACTAGTTTTTAAAAAATAACATAACTATATTTGTAAAATATAATATTTTTACATAAAATACTGTAATAAACAAATAACTAAAATTAAATAATAGTTTTAAAAAATAATTTTAAAACACAGCAAACCTACCTTTGATCTAAATATTTTGAAAAAGCAAAAAATAATAATTTTATACAAAAAAATTGACTCACACTGAGAAAAAAGTGTATTGTTAGGATAACCAAAATTTTAGTGAAATTGCATTTAGTAATGATGACAAAAATTTTGGTTATCAGAACCAAAAAATTCAGTAGTTTTTACCAAATATTCAGTGGATTTTACCAAAAAAACTTAAAATAAAAAAAGAATTAAAAAGTAAATCTTTTTCAATATAGTGGCTAATTTTTTGAAAAAATTATTAAATTTCATAAAATCTTTAAATTTTTAAAATTTTAAATAAAAAATTTTTATTAAACTATTGTTTTTGTTGTGCGCTTATAAATTTAAAATTTTAAGGTTATGCCGTGATAATGTAGAAAAAATTCAAAAAACCAACAAAATTAAGACCATAACATTTTATTTTTAACAAGTATAATCTTGTGAAAATTATTAAAAATAATTAACTGTTCTTCGTTAAAAAATGCATGTACCATGAGTATACAAAAAAAATGCTTTTGGGTTCTCGTTTGTAATTTTAAATGAGTTTGATTAATTTAACTAAGTAAAACATAGTATCATATATTTATTACTTTTTAATAGTATATTAAGTATCAAGGGCGTAAAAGTTTAGACACTAGCGTGATCACTAGCACGAGTGATATGTGTTGACGCTAGTGTCTTAGTTTGCCCATGGTGCTTACACTATTTTTTGCCCTACTGGGCTTCAAACGCGTGCTGAAATTTCAAAAAAAATTTCACGCTCAGGCTGGCAAAAAAATTTTTGATGTTATTGTAATTTGTCTCGTAGTATTTTAATATCTATAATGATAATATATATTTGCATATTTTTAAAAATTCTGAACAAAAACCTAAAGAAAATTTTATCTAAAATAAAAAAATTCCTCCACAGATCGTATATTCTTAGATCGTGGGTTCGTGTAGCCGGGGTAGAGGAATTTTTTTATCGTAGATAAAATTTTCACGGTGCCACTGAAACAATTTTAAATAAAAATGCAAATTACCCCCGAGATTCCAATGAAAAATTTATTTTTTAGTTGTTCAGAGTCACAAAAGTGAAAAAAATTTAAAAATCCGTCTGGTGCTTTTTTTTCTAGCTGAAAACTGTTTCATTTCGATATTATAATATAAAATAATTGGAAAATAATAAATAAACTTGTATAAAAGTTGTTTTAAGTTATAAAAAATAAATTAATTAAAATTAGAATTGGTCTTTACGAACAGAGATGTTAATAAAAGTAGGTTAAAGTGGTTTAGTTAGTTGGCTAAAAGCGATTTCACTAGATATGAAAAGTCGTGGGTTCGAGTCCCACCGGCTCCGACATATTTTTCTTTTTGAGAAACATTCATTATCTATTAATATCACTTTTTTTCAATTTATTTGTGTTTATAACAACATTACACAATTTTTCAGTTGCAAAAAATTATTGAAAAATTAAAAAAATTTTTCGATTAAATTTTCCAAGCATATGTTACTGATATCTACTATGTCGAGTATTTAAATGCATACCACATTCAGTAGTAGTATTATTCAGTATTATTAACATCTTTGTTCGTAAAGACCAATTCTAATTTTAATTAATTTGTAAAAATATAACGAACGATAAATTCTTAGATTTATTATAAAAAATAATTTTTAATGTACAAAATCTTTTATAAAATTAAATTTACTAAAATAAAGTAATTTTACCCAAAAAAAAGACCTAGAAAGAACAGGCAGCTCAGGAATGCCCAGGGCATCTCAAAATCTAAATTTTAAGAAAAATTATAATTTTAATGTATGTTATTTATTTCTCATTCTTCGGAAACTCATTTTTAATACAGCAATCAACATCCAACAAAACTTTATGATACTATTGGTAGATAGGTTATAATTTCTCGTGTAGGTTAGTATAAGTTGAATTGGAAAAAACAAAAGAAGAAAAATTATATACGAATTTCAGATAGTTCTGTTTTTGAAGTAAACAGCAGAATATATTCTATGGCAATGGCTCTTTGTTTTAACCATAATTAATAATATATTTACAATAAGTATATAGTAATACATTTTTGAACATTCCACACACCCATTCTATGTTATTCAAAAGTGGTTAAACATATTTTGAGGCATTTTTTAATATAAAAATTTTAATGCAAAAAATTACTAAATCTGAAACTTCTCAATGAAATCCCAGGAAAAAGAGGAGAGGAGGGGGGGGGGGGTTTGTTGGATCTAAAAAGAATCGCGTGTCTTTATATATTATAAAGTTATAACTGCTGTCGCTGTCGCACGAGATCTTTGGCCCAATATAGTCCTTTTGGCCCATAATGGTTCTTTTGGCCCATAACTTTCCTTTTGGCCTATAGTAGTCCTCTTGTCAAAAAAATGGTCCTTTTATCTAATGGGGTGTCAATTGGGCCAAGGAGTTTTTAAGGCCAGGGAGTTCTTTTTGGCCTAAGGGGTATTTAGGTTTGCAGGATCTTTTTGGCATAAATATTTCTTTTTAAATGTCTCTTTGACCGAGGAATCCTCGGCGAGGATATTGGTGTTCTGACCTAAGGGATCTTTAAGGTATTTTTTTTAATTAGGAGGCTCTTTTAGCTCAAGAATTTTTTTTTGAGAATCCTTATTTACTATTGGAAATGCATATTAATGTAATGATCCGTCAAGTACTATTAAATGCAGTAGGATATTTATAGTACCCACATAGAAAAGTGACAAGTTCTTAACAAACTTTGTACAAAGTTAAGTTTGTACAAAGTTTTTTACGAATTTGCTGATTGAGACACTTTAGACTTTGTAAAATTTTATTTTACACTGGATTAAGTTTGTACAAACTTAATCACAGCTGATTACGTTGTTTTTTGAAACTTGATGTAGATAATCTCCAAAGTTATATTTGTAGACACAAAGAATTTTTTAAGTTTGAATTAATTTGGGATAAACTCTGTGTGAACTCTGTATAATTGATATCAATATCACAAGATCTCCCGAAATCTTACACAAAAATATCCATAAGTTTGTCAAAACTTAGGATTAATTTGGTGTTAGACTTTTTTTTATATCTTCAGCTGTAAATCGATGATACCAAATTATCAAAAAGTTGATATTTTTAACTTAGAAATTTTAAGTCGAATAATGCGCTCTAATTAACTTTGTATTTAATTAGTAAACAGATCATTTTTTTAAAAGTACATTAAAATATTTTTAAATTTGACTTATAATTTTTTTTACCCGACAATTTTTTTTAATGTTAACAAAAAATTTACAGGTTAACCTAAATTCTTTCTGTTATATTTTTGTCACTAAAAATATAAAAAAGAATGAATTTAGGTTAATTTCGCAGAATTTTTTTGAAAAAAAAAGAAAAAAAAATTATCAAAGGTAAGAAAAAATATATGCAAAATTTAAAAACTCACCTCTGTACTTTAACCATTAATCTGAAAAAAAATTTTTCGTTACGACAAGCCGACGAATTTTCTATTCTAATATTCAAAACTCATTCTTAGAAAACTAAATATCAACAAAGTTATACTATAAAGGGGAAGCCGGAACATTTGGGTCGCCAAATTACAATCTATAGTTATGTATGACTTTAATATGTTGAAAAAACACCCAAAATATCCTCCGTTTAATCTGTAATTTAATTTATTTTTAAATTTGCAAAAACTAACCCTAAAAAGGATTCTTTTTTATGGATCTGAACTTAAAGTGTGTTAAGGGTGGAAGTGGTGAAGGACAGTAACTAAACACCCCCTCCCCCCATCCTTCCGCGATTTGCCTGGAGTATAGTAATTTTGTTGAAAATAATTTTTTTAAATCGTTTTCATCAAAGTTACTAATAAGTAGCCTTAATAGTTTTATAAAATTACTAATTTCGATTAGTTGTTTTGTTGAATTTTATTTCTCAAAATCGTTTTCTACAAAATTGAAAAATATTATAAAATCACTAGTAATTTTACAATTTCACTCATTTCTTTAGTGTTGCGATATATATAAACAAATAGTATATTACGGCCCATGGCCAGAAAAATTAAGAATGGGCCAAATCGCACGTAAATTGCTTTCCGAGGCGAAGCCGAGGTGGGTAAACTGCGATTTGGGGCATTCTTTTTTTATGACCCAGGGTCGTATACGATTTTTCTGCATCAGTGATGAGAAAACACGTGTTTGCCAGACGCGCAGCGTCCGGGAAATACGTGCTTTCTGGCCGCTGACCAGAAAAACATGATTTAATTATTAATTTGGAAAATGTTTATATAGGGAGAGGAATAATCTCAGAATGCCTGAAAATCGAGGGGGGGGGGGTCTAATAAGACTTGGAATATTTTTGTAGGGACTTAAAATAACCTGGGTTTAGAGAATAACTTAATTTTACAGGTTACTTTAGGAAAGATTTTTATAGATAAGTAGTCAGTACCATATAATCATGTTCCATACAAATTATTTGTGTATATATGGAAATCCGTTATAAGTTTTTTGTAAAAGAAGAAAAATTTGAAAATTGCCTTATATATTTTAGACAAGTGCATAGCAGACAAAGATACAAGCCTCCGTCAAATTAATTGACCTATAAATCACGTAATTATAAATGTTTAAAATTAATTTCTTAGAAACTAATTATCATTTTTGATATCTATTTAGGTTATTAAAAATTAAAGTATATAAAGAGTTAGCATTGCTATCCACGAGTTATAAATTTTTAATCTTATAAGAATCAACATGGAACTTAAAAATTTAATTTTTCTAGCTTTTGTCTTTTATTTAAGCAATTTCGTAAGTACAATTATAAATTTGTATAACATTTAATGTAAAAAAATAGCAGTAATGTACAAAAACAAAATTAAATTTTATTATTTTGAACAGACTTCAAAAAAAAAAAAAATTAGTAATTAATATTTAATTTATGATAATTATTAAATTAAATTATTATATTAAAATTTTTTTAGAAAAGAAAATAGGTACACACCTTTTTATTTGTGTTTTTTGATAAAAAAATTAGAAAATATATTGGTGTTAAGTCTTTAAAAATATTGCTGTGCAAAATTTTTAGTGCATAATAGTTTGATTCCTTTAAAGAAAAAATTTTATTTTTTTATCAGATTGCAGAAGGAGAAGGAAATGCAATTGAAATAAATAATGAAAACAAAAATCTTAAGAAAGAAATTGATGATCAATTAAAAAAAAGTATAGTAGGTGCAAACAAATACACTGAAATAATGGAACAAGTCAAGCAGTTAGTGGAAGATTATAAGAAAGAAATGGATTTAGAACTTGAAGCTGAAATGAAAAAAGTAATTTTTATGCAAATAATTATTTAATAAATTATTCATTTTTTGTATTACTCATTTTTTCAATAAATTCTATGTAAATTTTTGGGACTTAAAAAAATATCATTGCTGCTCTGTTTGAAATTAGCTTTAAATTAAATTATATCTAACGTATTGCTTTGTAAGCTCGTTAGTAAGTATTTGCTTGAATATTAAAATATTTTTTTGAAATTTAAAGCATTTATTTGGATTATCAAGCAAATATTTGAATCTGACAGTGTCTCTAATGATATTCAATTTTATTTTTATAATTTTATCAAACTTTATTTAATTTTCATATTTACAGCCAGATGATATCATAAATATAACAAAAGAAAAGGCTAAATCAGAGAGCATGAATATTTCACTATGTGCAACAGAAGAAGACGAACTTCACGAAACCATGAAAAAATCAAAAAGTGCAATTCAGAAAATACTCAACCTTAAATTCGAATCTGTTTTATTCGAGTTGGAGAGAAGAATTCAATTATCGCAATCAATCCTTGAAGAAATTGATCGATACCAAGATGTTGCTGATTATTGTTCTCAAATTGCTGGTGAAAAGAAAGCAAATATGTGCTTACAATATGTAATTATACATTAAAATATTAATTAATGAATAACAGAAAAATGAAAAATTTATTCATACAAAAAATTTTTTTAGGTAAATTATATGATGGTCAATAAATTATTCGAACCAATATCAGGATTTGATGACTTAAAATATAGTTTAGTCGATAATCCTACTGATGAAAAAATAGAAGAAGTAAGAAAATCGTATATAATTTTTTATTTAAATCCTATAAAATCAAGTGGTCTAGAAATGTATGAACAAGAATATGAAACTAGGAGTAAAATATTGTATTCTTGTATTTTTAGACGTTACTTCGTGAATATTCAATATAAGGAAATTGAATAATTTGTATATGATTAAAATTTTCTGATTAATTAAAGTTTTCAAATATTTTTACTTAATAAAAAAAATATTTATTAACAATTTTAAAAAATAGCATAATTATATTTGTAAAATATAATATTTTTAAATAAATTATTGTAATAAACGAAAAACTTAAATTAAAAAATAGTTTTAAAAAATAATTTTAAAACACAGACCTACCTTTGATCCAAATATTTTGAAAAAGCAAAAACTAATAATTTTTAAGCAAAAACTAATACAAAAAAATTGACTCACAAAAAATAATAAGTACCAAAAATGTTCACATTATTATTTGGCTCTATAAACTCGTATGGTTTATTTACTTTCAGGAAGCGCATATTTTAGTGTATGGTGGCAGGTTATCGTAAGTCACGCTCGTTGAAAATATTTCAGCACAATATATACTAACACCCCGTGAATCCCGAGCCAAGAATCTGAGTTATGTATTCGTTACTTCTTTTCTTTATTTTTTTTTTTTAATTTTATGCTTTGCTAAAAATGTCATTTGGCCGGTTTAAAAATGTCTTTTGAACTACAAAAAATACATAAATTATACGAAAAAAGTATTAAAAAAATGAATCCAATTATTATTATTATAACATAATAAAATAAAAAATACATTTTAGTTGGCACACGAGCTAATTGCTTCTATCTCGATGCAGTTTTATAAAGATATATTATAAAAGCTATTTAAAAAAGGGGGAAAAGAATAAGTAAAAACGTGCTTTATCGCGTCATCCATAACCAGTTGAATATTAGAGTACTTTGTGATTTAAATAAACGGACTCTTTTAGATCAATTCATGACATTTTTCCAACCTGTTCCTGTTTCCTTTTATTACCATTTTTTTTCTGCCTAATGATGTATTTATATCTATTAAAAGTTTTATAAGGCACTTTATCAACAAGAAAACATTAATATAATTGATATAAAACATTATTATTTCTCTTTTTCGTAGGTTTGGATGCCAAAAAAATGAGAATTTATTTTGCTTTTAGAATAAAAAATAAATAAATTTCACCAACTTCTTTAGTTATTATTTTTTATTGCAACACTATCAAAAAGCTCCAAAAAGCTCTGTTAAAAATAATTGTGAGGATTTGAGCTTTATTAATTTCCTTAGTTATGGGTAGGGGTAGTTACCATTAATAGCGAGTGCCAAAATTCAGTTTTTTTGAGCTTTTTGGATTTTAGACCAACAAATTTTTGAATAACTTTGTACTTGCTGTCTATTTCGAGAAATTTTGAGTTCTGTCCTGAAATTTGACCTAAGCTAACTCTATCTGAAAAAAGACCAATTTTTTAGGTACCCAATCTAAAACTTCGGGTAATTGCAGACTTAATTTTTCCAGTAAAGCTTTTATAAACATTTTAAAGTTAAATTTGAAAGATTTACTCTGACAGTCACTTGAAATAAGCATTAAAAAATTTAATCCTTAATTAAATTCATGTACCTTATATTTGTTCATATCACTTATCAAAATTTAATTAACAAATAACAACGATAAAAAATGAAACTATACAAATAAGATACATAAAATAAAAATCTAAATTTAATATTTTGTCAATCAAAATTAAAAAAATATTAAACCACATGCCTATATATTATTAAAATGAAAATTAAATATCTAAAATATGAATGAACCATGCAAAAAAAAGCCACAGACAGTAAATATAAATTAATTTTGATTGGCAGCCCAGAAGTTGTATTATATTTTAACATCTCTATGTATTATAAAATTTAACACAAAGAATTTTTTTATAAAAAGTCTATTTCTTATACAGCAACAAAAAAAGTGCTCCCTTGAAACAGTCCCAAAATTCAATAAACTTTGAATAAGATAGATAAAGAGAGAAATTTCACCCTCGTTATAATTTTGTAGAAAGATCGGTGCATACATTAACTTATATTCTATTACAAAATAGAAAAGAAATAAGATATTTTCTTCTTTAAAAAGGACTAAAAAAATTTCTTTAAAATGTAAGTAAACTTTAAAAATAAATAATAAAAATAAAATTTGTGGTTTATAAATGTAAAAATGATATAATAAAAAAATTAAACAAGGCGTATCTTTGTTAATAAAGTATCGTGTGGACAGTAACACTTTGGATGACAGGACAACACAATATTGCAATAACTTGAAATTATAATATAAAAAAAGGGTGTACTATAGTATTATATTGAAAGTCTCTCGCGGTCTTTTATAGAATCAAAAAAAAGCCTTTAGGCATTATCAAATAGGGAAAAGTTGCCTTTTAAACAAGTGCTTCTTAATAAGCTATTGACGCGAGAAATTTAACCCCCTAAAAAAATTTCTTTTTTAAAAAACCCCTTAGGGCTTGAATTGTATTTACTATCTTTCTTTTATTTTTTGACTTACTATCTGACAATGGATAATACAAAAGAGTAAAAGTTATTTTGTCTTTTATATATATTTTTTTGTACTTTAATTTAACTATTATTTCTTATATCGTTTTAAATCTAACGAGAAAATGAAAATATTTTGTAAAAAATATTTAATTTTTAAGTAAATTGATATCCATCAAACAGCTTTTGAGCAATTTTGGTTGATTTTCGTTCATTTAATCAAATAATTCTTCAATAGGAACTCTACTTTTAGAAGTATAATAAGTAAGTCTAGTAATTAAATTAAATCAATAAAGTGTATATTCTAAATTAAATAAAGAATGTAAGGAAACTTTCCCCTGATGGAAATAAAAGACAAAATTAAATAAATTAATAGTATACTTATGGCTCGTGTCCAGGAAAGTAAAGAATGTCCCAAATCGCACGTAAATTACCTTCTGAGACAAAGTTGAGGATGGTAAACTGCGATTTGGGACATTCTTAATATAAGGGTCGTATGGAATTTTTCTGCGTCTGTGATGAGAAAACACATCTTTCCCGGACACGCAGGGTCCGGAAAATACGTGGTTTCAGACCGCAGACCAGAAAAAGGAATTAAGTTATAATACAAAATGGTGCTGAAGTAAAAAAACAAACACTTCGCAAAGTAAAGTTTAAGCTCAGGTTACAGGGAGTATTTAAGCCTGAACGATTTTGTGGAAGAGATTGACCAAGAGGAAAACAATAAACTATCAGAGTATTCCGAAATTCGTGCGCATGACGCTAAGGTGTTCCGTTTAAAATTTGTTCGCTGCACGGCTACTACTACTCAACTTTAGTTTAGCATAGTTTAAACTTAAGTTTAATTTTGATTTCTGATAGATTCTGGACGTAAAAACTAAAAATAATGGACTCTTTCTTTCTTAATTATTGTTATATTTTCATTTGGACCAATTGGAGTTATAATAAGCCTTTTTATTTGAGTTTAATACATATTTTTAGCTAGAACTAAACTTGGGTCAGTGTAAGCGTCTCACGCTGAATAAACGATTTGTAGAACATAAGCAGCATTCTTAAATTATAATTTATAAAAAAATTTTTAAACAAGAATTATTATATAAAATAATTCTAAATAACAGAGGCTTAAACAATTTAAAAAAGCTAAGATATAGATGTATACAATTTATATTTGTATTTTATTTCACAGTTTCCTCTATTTATAGTTTTATAAACGCATTTCTATTGCGCGAAATTTTTTTTATGAAACAAAGTAAAAGTAAATACTAAAATTAATGCAATTTTAGGATTTATGCAAAAAATAACTTATAAAAAATTTTTTTAATAACTTTAATAAAATTTTATGTACACGATTCATAAAAGAAACTTTAAAAAATTTTTTTTAACTCTTTTAGTTTTAAAATCCAAATTAATTTTGATTCAGAAAAGAAATATATTTTTTGTATAAATCTATTAAATTTATTATTTTTTTTGGTTTCAGCATAATTTATAATTACCATACTGATTATTATTATTTATCTTACAATAAAATTAATTAAATCTTTTAATAATTTAGGAATTAGGGTCTACGTGGGTATTACTATTACTGCTGGTATTACTGCGACCTGCTAGTAAAGTACTATTAATTAATAAAAAAAATAATTAAAAAAATTTTTTTTTTTATTTTATGATAATTGAATGTATAAATATTTATTTAAATAACTTTTGGTGTAACTATTTTTATTTTAAACAATAAAAAGAAATCCAACAAGTCTTATATACGACATTTCGGCATTTTCGAGTTTATATACTCTGATTACAGGGGTTGAAAAAAAACTTATTTATTTATTTTAAACGGGTGAAAAGTAAAAAAAAATTATTGTAACATAAATATAAATGATAGAAAAACTTATTCCAGCAATAAAATTTAGTTAATTCTTGAATTATTGTGGGAAAATTGAAATTCAGTAATATGTACCGACTGTAGCTATATGTATCAATTACTGTTGTTGGCAAAAAATTACTTAAATAACGTTATAATTAAAAAAGTTATAATAAATAATTTAATTTAAATCTTAATTAAAAAAAAGAAAAGAAAATACATATTTATTTTTTCATTTACAAACGTAATTTATTATAATTTAAAAAAAAATGAATGTTCATGTTTGAAAATGATTGTTTAATCTAGATAATCTTAAAATAAATGTTTTTTTTGGGTAATAATGTAATAATATATATTCAAAATGTAAATTAAAACATTTTGAATTACATAATTTTATTATTTATATTAAATATATACGCAGTACATAAACTAACAGTAATTGCAGCAAGCATTATTAGTAATACCAGCAAACACACTATGCCAGAACAGTAATTGTAGCATTTTACTTCACGTGTTAAATAACTAATTTGCGTTGACGTAAAAATAATAATCACGTAAATTTTTTTTTTATTTTGTTAAAAAACCTTTATTCTTTGAGCTTATAAATAAAAAAAACATCATTTAATAATAATCTTCAAATTATACATATTTAACTATCGGGATTCTATAGTTACTAACAGTAATACCCACATAGACCCTACTTATTTGCATTACAAAGAATATAGGGTTCTTATAAGTGATCTAAGCGGATCTAAGCACTGCGTGACAAGTAAAATGTGTAAAATGTGATATCCAAAGAAGAAGCAACGCGAAAAGATTTTAAGAACCCTGAATATCTCAGTTCTAGCAAAAATGTACGGTAAGACTAATATTTGGTTCGTACTATAACGGCATTTAGCAGTTCAAACTCGTTTCTGTATAGAAATTATTTGCCGTATTCAAAATCGGTAGAACTAATTTAAGTAAAATACACTCTTGACGACAAAACAGAAGTATTAAAACCAATTTACTATTAATAGGTTATGTATTTGCATAGATTTTAATAGATTTAAAAAATTTTGAAATGACTTTTGGATCTCATTATTTATATAGTATACCGAAGTCATTTCTATTGCGAGAATAAAATTTATTAAAAAATATCTATATACTGCTATGGTAATTTTTTGTTTTTAATTCAACTACTATTAAAAAAAAATATTTTCAATAAAAAAAAAGTAATTAATTAAATAGCTATAATTAACAATAATTAAACAACAAAAATTTTATTTAAAATTTAAAATAATTTTAATTTTAACAATTTTACTTTTCTTTTATTTTCATGATAATTTACATATATATTATAATTCATTTATTCATTTAATTGTCAATATATTATCCATACTTTAATTTAATAAATTGAATTTAAAAATAAAATTTTTGTTTTTTTAAATTAAAAAAAAGAAAATAATTTAAATAAAAATGTACATAAAATTTGATTGACATGAAAAATAAAAATATATATTTTACAGATACGAAAAAAAAGTCATTTAAAAATATACAGTTATCAGTTACATGATTTTGATTTTATACATAAATAACCACTATACTAAAAATATAGGTACCTACTACTGAATTAAATAAAAAAAAAATAACATTTTTTTTGTTTTACACAATTTTTGCATAAATAACTATTAATTTTTATATCAATGATTACAAAGAGTGTAGAATGACAATACACGAAAAAATAATAATAATGATACGTCAATCCAAATATTTTTTTACTCTCAAAAAAAAAATAAAATAAACGTATTATTTTGAACAAAACTAAAATTCGTATATTTATATCAAAGTAAAACCCGTCAGTAAAATGACTTATCGATCGAATTTAGTTTTTTTTTGTGATATCTGCATGAGTGAGGATGTATTATATGTATGATGCATTTGTTATGCGCGCGCGACTTTACCTAAAATTTTTAAAAAATCAACAACAAAAAAATGCGAATTCTGCCCAAAGGCTTTCGATTATATTTGTCTTTTTTATGTGTGATCTCAGTGTGAATGTGTGTTTTTAGAGGGTTAAAGAGAAAAAGAAGAGATTTTTTTTTACCCTTCGTATATATAACGTAGCGCGTTTTTCTTTCCACTTGAGATCCGCTTGGCTAGCGAAATTTTTCAATTTTTTTTTTTTTAACATTTATTTGACAGCTGTCGTCTACAAACACAAAACTTATACTATACACCGCGAAAAAAGATATTGTAATCTTTAAGGACTCTATGAGAAAAAAGTTAAGTGTACTTGTAATTTTTGCTTATTTTTAAAACTAAAGAGAAAACACAAGAAAATTAATATATTTTTAAAAAAAAAGTTAAATTTGATACAGAGTAGGTAAATAAGAATAAGAAGAAAATAAAAGAGAATGATTAAAATGGTAATTTGTCTTTTTAAAAGGGAAATAGAGAAATGGTGATAACGAGTTAAGGCTTTGGTTATATATATAACGGTATACTTTCTTCATATATATCGTTTATAAGCTTTCAAATCTAAATAATTTCTGTCTATCTATCTCAATTTTAGTTGTATGAATTGGAACTTATATATATTAGCAAAACTATGGTTAAACTTATTTACTCTCTTGGTACACAAAGAAAAGTTTTATTTAATTAAATTTACTTTTTTAAGGGAGTGTCTGTGGGTTCAAGTCCCCAAATTTTGTATTTTAAGGGTTGTTTCTATAAAATGAAAAACTGTATGTTATACCTTCAGTTCAGATGATCATCCTTATTTTATCGAGTCAAAAAAACCCGGGGTTTTTTTTTAAATAAGGATAGTTGGATCAAGCTTTGGGTTAAACCTGAACTTTTTCAAAAAAGGACTTCAAGTACAGAGTGAATTGAAAATTCATCTGGTTACATTCTAAAAAAAAAACTGGAGTTTTCAAGTACCTGATTTTTCTTCTAGCACCTAATTTCTCGAATAACTGCACACGTCTAGTACCCATGATATGGATAATTAAGACTAAATACAACCAAAATCCAGCTTGTTGAAAACAGATTTTTTTTCAAATAATTCAAAATTTAATGGGCATAATAGACCCATAAAATATAAATGCAATCTAAGCCGCTCATTTTCTGACCAATTAAGGGTCGTAACAACCTATTAATAAGTAATTAATCATCAAGTAATTAACAAAATAATTTATTTTAATTATATAATAAAATATAAATTAACATTTATTAGTATAAATATAATTTAAAATTAAATAAATCGATTTTGTATTGTATTACATTTAATGCATTTCAAATATATAAATTTAAATATTTTATAATAAAAATAATTTTATTATTATTATTTGTAATGTAAACAAAATACCAACATTTATAAAAAAAAACAACAATTTAATAAAGTACGTGCCTATTTTTTAGAAGTAACGACCGAGGTAACGACTGATTATTTACTATAAAAAATAAATAAAAAATATTTGATTAAATATAGCACAAAAAAATGTAAAAATATTTGAATAATTTAAAAATCTTGTAATATTAGAAAATTTTCTGATTCAAATATTTATAGCTTAATTACACGTCATAAATATAATTTTTTCATATAATTATATACCTATTCCAATAAATAAAAAACGTAGAATGTGTCATATATAACTTAAATAAAACATTATATTCTGTCAATTTTAAAAAAAGTTTAAAAAAATTTTATCTCGATTAACTAGTTATCAAGTTATAACTGTATAGCATGAGAACTTTGTCAATTAAATTAAACAATTATTCAACAATTACAGCGGATATAAGTGACCTTGGAACGCAAGGAATATTATGAACCAACACAAAAACTGTTGATATATAAATCTGCAAATTTTTTTTTTAATATTTGAAAATTTGGAGGTTTACGTGCCTACTTCAAATAATAACATATACATAAATTCAATTTCAAGTTTCTCCAAAATGTTTTAATGTGCTTTTGATGCGTTTAAAAATTTTTATTTTTAAACAAACAATTAGTGCATTAAAATATCCCGGAATAACTTAAAATTAGAAATATATGTTAATTATTATATAATGAAGACTTAAGAATCGAGTTTTTTCAAAAATTTTTTGTTAACATTAAAAAAAATTCAAAAAACACAAAAATTCTACAGAAAACTGCATTATCGACATAATACAATACAACAATAATAGTGTTACCGATACCCCCTCTTAAACTATATATAAGATTAGTTTTATATACCTATATTTAGTTGTTACATTTCAATTTTCTAATCTAATTAATATAAATTAATTAATTAATTTTAATTCTAATTTATTTTATAAAGAAAAATAATTTTAAAAAATAAAATGAATTAAAAAATAATTTAGATTTTTTCCGCTAGGTGGATGCAAGTAAAATATATTAATCGCATATGAAATTCTTTCATAAGTGTATATAAAGAGTAGCATTATTATAAGTCATTATAAAAAATTTTCACTTACATAATTATATTTTGATCTTATATTAATATTGTTTATTTCTCAATTACGTATTTATAAATTAAATTCGAATTTAATATTGGTTGAAATCTCTATTGTTATAAATTGATTATCTATTTCAGTGTGTGCAATTTCTTAAAATTCGCTTGTTTTGCAACAAATACTGGTTGTTTTATTGCTAATAGATTTTTGTTGATTCACTTTTGTTGAATTTTTTTATCCTTAATTGTCTCATTGTAATATTCAATAAATCAAATGACCTATTTTGGCCAACATTGGATTGTGGTTTATTAATTATTGCGAAAAACTTGTTGTGAAATGCTTAAAAAAAACTTGGTTTTCGGTATATGGCATTTAAAACTAGACTTTTAAACAAAAAAAAATGAGACCAATCAGAAATTTTTTGATTATCTTTCTAATATAACGTTATACAGAAAAATACCCAAAAATCTCACGTTTCAACATTAAAGCTCGCTGTTTAGGCCCAGAAACCCTATGAGATCGAACTAATTACTTCGTTCAAAGGATGGTCTGTTTACTGCAAAAGCTCTCTGAGTCAATCTGGATCTATACAATTAATATTTTTTACTAATTCATTTTTTATGAGAATCTAAATAATATCTGAATTCCAGTGCTAATAAAAATATGAAACCCATTTATCAGGTTAAAAAAAATAGAAACAAATTTTTGAAAACGACTCATATAGAAATTTAAAAAAAATAACTTGTATCTCTTATTACTATTATTTTAACTTTATTTTTTAACAAAAATAATGAAAAAATGTCAATACACTGTAAAATACTTATAACAAATAATATATATTTGCAATAACTTAGAAAATATGTCAACTGCATATATATTCCAGCTACCTATATAGTTATAACTCTTACTAATTCAATAAATATTATCTGTCATTTCCACTTGTATAAACCTCCTAAAATCTCTTAACTGCAGCCATAACTATTATTTTTTTTATAATATAAACTTTATAATAAACAACACGTAAAAGGATTTCAGGTGCATATATATATATGATATATAAAAATCCAATATTAAAAAACTTGACAACGACTCAGAAACGCACGTAGTTTGAGTTACGTGACGCTTGAATCGATAGCCGATTTATCGGTCTTATGAGACATACAACTAACCGGATGTGGATATTCGCGACTTCTTCTTTTTAAAAAAGTCGACGTGCACAACATTATTATTATTTTTAAAATTTTTAGTCTCACTCACTTATTTTTTTTTTTGGTTGTGTGTTGTTTAAACTCTTTTGTATAATTTTCGGTGTTTTATTTGAGGTTGACATTTTTTTTAGAAAAAAATCTACTTGTACTACTGATCTTTCTTGTTATGTTTTAAATATAATAAATAAACGAGACAGATTCATAATGAACTTAAGTTTATAAATCCAATCACGATTTGACTTTTGAGAAAAAGAGAGACTAAAAATTTTACCGTAAACTTTTTTAAAAAAATATACGTGTTTTTATTTTTATAGAAATCTAAAAAACAAAAAAAATTTTTTTTAACATAAGTCTTAATCTACAAATTTTATATTTATTTTGATAGCTCAATTTTTTATGTTCTTTTTTTATTTTTGGACACATAAAATACATGATTTTATAAAAAATTTAAAACATGATTTTTATAATAAATAAAATCAATAATAAATATCAAGATTATTACCTTTTTCTTGTACCTGCTGATTCGGCAATATTTTTTTTATATAATAAAAATTGATCCAATCAATTTCCGACAATTTTTTTTAGAAAATAAATCGCTCGTTATTATATACGAAATAAATATTAAAAAAAAAATTTATAAGTTTCCGTCACGATCATCTTATAATTTTAAAAAAATTTTTTAAACAAACCTTTGCAAAAAAAAGGATTTTTTTTTTTAGGCATTATCAAAAATTTTTTTTTCTATTATATTATTAAAAAAAGGGATGGAATAAGATCAATTTTTTGGCTCTATTTTATATAATAAGAGTCACGCGCTTCGGGCTTTCTCTGCAGTAATTTTTTTATGTATAAAGATAGCCTCCGAAAAAATAATAACGATCTTTATCCCTAATGAAATTAAGGTCTTTTTGTATCGCTGTCTCTTTCTTTCTCTATTGATTGCAAATATTCCTATGCTATATATATTAGCCTGGAAGTTAAAATAAATTGCTTAAATTTTCGATTAGAAATAGAAATTAGAATCAAAATCAGGTGCAATTTATAAAAGAAAAATAATATTCCAAAAACTAAAACTCATTTAATTACTTCTAAATCCAAAATACACGGGGCCTTATAAAGGGAACCTTATGTCCCTCACAAAAAAATATTTCTTTTAAGGGCTCAGTGGCAATAATCTTTTTGGTAATTGACATCTAATTGTTGCTGGTGATCGAAAATCTAAGGAATTTTTTGCTGCCAGGCTATTATACATAGCCTTGTTGTTAGCAGAAACTTACTTGGATATTCTAAAACTGGGGAAAATTTGTGGCCAAATATTAAAATTTTAACATATTCAATCACTCCTCGGAGCAAATGAAATAACATTGTTTTTAAGGGACCGGAAATTAGTATTATAAAAGCCTTCGCAAGTATTTTGTATTTGGCAGTAAATCTTGAAAATTAAAAGAAAATCATTTACCTTGTCTAAATGATCCAGAAATATTGATCAAAACCAAAATTATTTAATATGAGCTATACTTCGGGTCTAATTCTAACTTTTGCTTTGTAATTTGTCCTTCGACATTTGATTTAAAAAAATTTTTTAAATACAGAACCTGTAGGTCATAATAAATAAATTAGCAAATCCTGTTTTACCGAATAAAAATAATTTAAGTAAGCTAAAAATTTGAAAATTCGGAGCTCAAAGAATTAAATTAAATAACTTGATTATTGAAGTTAGCCCATTTTGTTTTTTCTTAAATTTTATATAATTAAATAATTTTCTTAAATAATATTGTATTAAGTATTTTACAAAATGTATCGACCTTATTGAGCAAGATAATTTTTAAATATTTAAAATAAGGAAAATCGTTTCAAATATAAAAAAATTATTAATAAATTTTTATTTTGTTGATTGTTTTTTGTAAAATTTCAGACGACAAATTACAAAAAAAAAAAATAAGAATTAGACCCCTGAACTTATTCTACAGAAATAAAACAACTTTAGAAAAAACTACTGATTTAACTATAATTTTGAAAGATTTAAAATACAGAAAGCTGATTAAGAACTTTTAAGAGAAACAAAGTGCTTGTTCTATACGAAATTATTTCTTAATAAACGATCAGCCAAAAATTATGATGGACATTCAGCACTTTGTCAATGAACATTTGTAATTAAATGGTCATATACATATTATTAAAATACATATAATATACATATTATTTTTATAAACCAAAGAGCAAATTTTCATATAACTAAGAAGATTTCAATCAATTAAGCTGTACACGTGATAGTAAGCATACCAACTACTTACCATGATGGGATACAACAAGGTTTGTCTATTAAGATTTGATTATAATAATATATTTTAACTTATTATATTTATATGTGTATTGTAAATTAAATTTATTCAAACTAAATATTTCAGTAGTACTTATAATAACGGAAACGCATTTCTTTTGCGAGAAAAAAAATTTGTTTGTTATTTACAAGCATACTTTGTCAATATACAGTCATTATTAGAACAATAACCATGATAAAAACTATAGTAAGAATTAATAAAGACAAAATTCGTTTGTTAAAGTAACAGAATTACTTTTCTTATTATTTTTATTAATAATTTTCGAATAATTTTCATTTAGACCTAGTAGCTCCTCATATAGATGAATCATTGCTTTAGGTGAAATTTTGATTTTTTTGCATATAAGCACGTTTTGAGACCATAAATGGTATAAATTTTTAAATACATAAATTTTTATTTTGCTGAATATATCGACGATATCAAAAAATTGCAACACTTAGGCAAATTTGATTACTTTTTGGTTTTTGTTTTAAATATTGAAATGATTGATTAAAAAATGATCATCTAGGAAAGTATTAAGGTTTTTATTTGATAAACAATTAGAAATATAATCTTTTTTTGCAATGCAAATAAAGCAACAGCTAAATTTTCAAATATATGCACTAAAAATATATGCGAATTTTGAACTTTTATAACAAGAAAAAAATTCTTATCACTTTAAACTAAAAAATAAATATATTACAAGATTAGCAGGGTATTTATTAAATCAAGTGTTCTCATGAAATCATGTATAATATTTAAAATTCATTTAACAATGCACTCAAAAAAATAAAAAAAAATAAAAAATTTTCCAATTCACTAAAGTATATAATATTATTATTTATATTCACTTAAGTAGTAATAGAGTAGTAGTTGTTTTTATAATTTCATGCAGGTTTTTTAGTACAGTATATACTTTTTGCCCAAAAAAAAGAAGAGAAATGCAATCATTCTTTTGGAAAAAAATTATAGCCTCAAGGCATCATTTACATTATAAGCAATAATAATGATCAAATTTTTCGTCGATGATCTTTCAAGTGCATAAGAGAAGAGGGAGAAATTTATAAAAATTGGGTATACTGCAGAGTAGTTTATTATGTTCTTGATAAATAAATAAAAAAAAATTTTTTGATCGTGTTCACCTTTTTTTTTATTTTTATCAAGTTATTATATATTTTTTTTACTACTACTATATTTTTTGCTTTAGGCGTGTATTATTTTCGATACAACTGCCAGTAAAACACTTATTTTTTTCATTGAGTACTTTTTAGTAGTTGTAAATTTTTGAAAATAGGTATTTCAAGTTTTTTTGTAACTTTTTATGTGAATCAGAACTTGAATTTATTACGATTTCACTAAATTGAAGGCTGAAAAATTACAAGAAGTAGATTTTGCTTATGAACTTTTTAGCCGGATTGTTTTTGCTTAAAAATGGTATTGACCGAAGTTTTTGAAAAAGTCTGTATATTTCCCAAAAGTTTTGACTTAAATTAGGACTATTGGCATATATTTAAAATTTTTTGATTATAGTAGTTAAAGAAACCGTAATAAATTGCACCAAAATAAATTTTAAAAAATTGATACCTCCATTATCGATAAAATAAAAATTAAATACTTAAACCAAAATGAAACTAAAGAAAAAGAAAAGTTTTATATCTTTCTTGTCAATATTGATATCCATTCCAATATATTTAGTCCAATATATAGTTTTATCCAGTATAATCAGTATGCGAAACACGATAAACTTGTGCACGTAACCTCTTTGTCACTCTTCTATAAAGTCCAAAAACTCTTTTTTTTTTCATTTTATTTCTTTATTCTCTTTTTTTTTTGCTTTAACTTACACATACATAAATATAATACCTAACGTTTTTCAGAGAGACAGTTTCTCTTCTATATTTAATGATGAACTACAATTCATTGTCTTGTCAAGTTTTGCCTATACATAAGAATATTTTTTTTTTTATTTATTTAGAAAAAAGAGAAATTAAAAAAAAAAAATTTAGTTTTCGTGACTATAGAAATTTTTTTTTGTTTGTTGCTTTTTTTTTATGAAAACTGCTTGAAAATATATCCGCACCAATTTTTTTTTAGAATTCTTTCATTCATTGCTTAGTATTATATGTGAAGATTAATGTTTGTTCATTTGTATCTCATTTATTTTTGATTTTTAAAGAATTTATGCTAATTTAAGCTTCTGTTTTTTTTTCTTTGAAGGAAAAGGAGTACATAATTTTTTTATTTAGACACTTAACTGAATTTTTTTTGTGTAGAACTATAATTTAAAAATTTTCTGCTTAAATTTTAAAGACATCCATTTGGTAAAAGCAAGAAGAACAAGACCAAAAATTAAAAATGACAAAAA
This sequence comes from Anagrus nilaparvatae, assembly GCA_022575985.1. Lineage (NCBI taxonomy): Eukaryota > Metazoa > Arthropoda > Insecta > Hymenoptera > Mymaridae > Anagrus > Anagrus nilaparvatae. The sequence continues at coordinate 5,271,419 of JAKSXM010000238.1, read as the reverse complement.
TTTACCCCTTCTAGCATGGAAAGATAAAATAAAGAAATAAAGTAATGCTGATTAAAAAATCTCAATATTTTAGACCAAGCCTGCATTCTCCAAAGCCCAATACTCCACAAAGTTTCAAAAAATAAATTTTCCAAGCAAACCCAAGAAAATAATTCATATTAAAATAACTACTTGTAAAAATAAATAAATAAAGTTGATATTTATCTTAAAAGACTTGATAATTGAAGTAATAACAATAGTAGTACTACTAAGTTTTCTGAGCAATTCAAAATGTAATAAAGTTAAGTCCATTGAAGAGAAATTGTAAAAGGGTGGTAACGAAGTAATAGAAAATGATTTTCATAGAAAGGAATTTGTTGGATCGCGAATAATTCGAAGAGGACTTTATATAACAGAAGGGAGAGAAAATAAAGGCAATTTCTAAAATGAGAAAGGATTCGCTTTCGGCTATACATAACACACACATACACACTTACACACCTTTCTCTATACTCTATTAGCCCTTTTAGCCAAATAATTAGTTGAATTCTAATGAAATTTAGACTTTATCAAATATTATTGTTATTATTATGTAAAAAGGATCTATTTTGTTATGTGATAACTATTTATTTGATTTAAAATAATATTCGAATTTAATTTTAATCAGTTTTTGGCATCATAAATCAACTTATGGTATTTTATTATATCAGGTTCATTTTTTTTACTCGATGCAGTACTGTATTATTTTCTTTTATTTATCTACTTTATCTTCCATAAATTTCTTTTTTTTTCTTCTCTCTTTTGATATCAATGAAATATTTCTTGTATTTTATTATATCATTCCAGTTTTTCTTATTATTGGGATATTTTATTTCTTATCTAATACACTTATGTACGATATAAATTTTCTTAATTTTCTAGCTTAACTTTTGGTTTGGGTTTCTGGTTTTTTGATTATTTTTTGGGGTATGTTTTCTAATTATTTTACATCTAAATCAAATTTTAAAATAAGTAAGTCTCTTAGGACATAATTTTACATTTTCAAAAATTATATTTTATATTTCTAGAAAACTTAATTTGCAAAAGTTTGTTCGTTAAATTTTTATTTAATTTTAATCTTTTTGTAATTTTCTGAATTTAAAATTACTGGAAAAAGGAACTTTTTGATAAAATAATTGGAACAAACTTTGAAAATATTAATTATTTTTTAATTTATTTCAAAATTACATTAAAAGTTTGCAAAATTCATTAAATTTTTTTCAGATTTTTTAGCTTTGAGCTTTTTTCAAATAAATACATTTTAAATTTTATACTTGTTGAGAAAATTTGTTGTTTAGACCATTTATTAATGAGATGCCTTTATTTTTTATTGCAAGTTCCAAGGTGTTTAAATATTCAGCAAAATGGTTAAATGCTCAGCCAAATGTTCGAATATTCAACCAAAATGGCTAAAATTTCAACACAAATCTATATTTAAAAAAATTCGGTAAATGTAAATTGTGGGTGAACAAAATAAGCAATATACACTTTAACCAGCCTATGAATCGTTATTTTTACTTGCTAGTAGACTATAAGCTTCAAATTCGACAAATTGCAACAAATTATAAAAATTAAAAATTCAACTAAATTGTTAAGTATCCATTCAAAGCTTTCAAACTATTGGTTAAATGTCCTTTCAAAGCCATTTTTTTTAAATTTTATATTTTGGTTAAATTTTCAGCCAGTATGTTTGAATAATCAACCAATTGGTTAAAAGTTCAACCAAAGCAGTTTTATCGTGTACACTTTCACTTCAAATTCGTCTGCTTTTTATTTCTTTAATCTGGAATAGCTTACCTTTGGAGTTGATTTTGTCTAATAAGCAAAAGGTAAACATTATAAGGAAACCCTTCAAATTGTCAAAACATAGATTACCCTCTCCTCTGCTCTTTTTTTTACATAAAAATATCCTAAGCTCAAAAAAGCATTAAGTTCAATGAATTGTTTCTTGGCAGTTTAAAATTAATTTAGCTCTAACGAAATTGCCAATAAAAAGTAAATAATAAGGGTAAAAAATATTTATTGAGCTTTTTTTTCATTTAAAAAACTAACTCACATTCCATCCTAACTACTTTCTTTCGAATTCTTTACATAAATAAAAAAATTTGCTAAATTACTCAACATGAATTAAATGAGCTATAAAAAGTAAAATAAAAAAAAAGCAATAAAAAATTCATACGACTTTTAAGAGATTTTTATCAATTGTTAATAATAAGTCTTTTTTTGGTGACATAATGAGTCGAATCGATTTCCTCTTATTATTAACATGACAATACAAAAAAAAATTCCCCTTAGGTTATAAACGTACCTCCAAGCGCATATTACAGTAGAAAAAATATAAGCAATTGATATAATAGAAAATCCAGTAAGAATTTCTCGCAAAAAATGGGAAAAACTTAAGCTTTTTTTTTGTTGTTTTTTTTGTTACTAATATAGGGGAGATGATGTTGATGATGATGAACGTACGTATATATGTAAGATAAAGAGCGAATCAGAAAAAAAAGCAGCAGGTCTTCGTAAAAGAGAATAATAGGGGAGTTTTTGGTCAATACTGCGACAGGCTTATTAGCCATATAGCAATGCGATATATTTGCCCTTCTATATAACTCTCAATAAAAAGAATCATGAACGATATTATTATTATATTTATAGAAAAAAATAGTAAGTTATAGTGAGAAAATAAGGGCGTTATTACTCTGTTGGGAGTATCGAATATTATAGGTACTTTATGACAAGGTATATTGTACATATATATTTATGTATTGACCTTATAGATATCAAATATAATTTTTTTTTTTCCTAATTATTTTACTTTTACTCGAAAAATTTACCCCAATTTATTTTTTTTATACCTATAAATTTCATTTCATATTTATATGACAATTGATTTTTATTTATGAGCTTTTACTTAATTAGAATGAGTTTAAATGATATTTATGAATAAAAAAATAATTTGTTAGTTTAAAAATTTATTGAACTTCATTTTTGTTATTAATTTTTTAATGCAATGAAATATTTTTGGTTACGCTTTTGAAGGTATTATTAATCTTGTCACTTTATTTTTAATGGATGATTTTATGCTTTGAGAATATGAATTTTTAGAATCGATTTATATAAATAGTACTTTAATCGTCAAGATTTATAAAACATTAGTTCGATTTGCATCTAAGCATATTGTAACCCAAGGCTAAAAAAACGCTACCAAATTATTGGCACTCCTAAAGTAATAACAAAATATTCTTAATGATGTATTTCGTCTAACAAAGTATAATAACATAAAAAAACTAAAAATTATCTTTTCCTTGATATTGTCATTTTAAACTCCCATAGAAAAAATTAGCTATTAAATAGAAAAAGACAAAAATTTTCACTATTTTTAAATTGAAATTAGTGAAATTGAGAAATAAATAAATAATAAATTTCTAAAAACTAGAACTCGCACGTAAAAAAGTTAGGTACTATACATTAAAAATAAAAAAATTTATTGTTGTTTTTTTTATTTTCCAATGCAAAAAATTTTCAAAAATTAGGCATCAGACCCAAGTAATCGAGTAAAAGTGGCATTTTTAAAATTAGTGCTTCTATGTATAAAAATAGGTACTACGCTAAAAAATAAAAAAATTAGGATGTTTTTTGTATATTTTGACAGCAAAAATTTTGAGATAATAATTTTCAAAAATCCAGGTATCGGATCCAAGAAATTGAGAGAAAACCGGATATTTCTAAAACTAGTACTCCCATTGAAAAAAATTAGGTACAATATCCAAAAAGAAAAAAAACGGTGCTCTTTGTATTTTTTGATAGCAACAATTTTGAGATAAAAATTTTCAAAAAAGTAATTACCGAATCCGAGATATCGATTAAAAACGATTGTTCTAGAAATTAGTATTTCCACAGAAAAAAATGAGGTATTACATCCAAACTAAAAAAAAAGTGGTTTGAGATTTTTTATGAAAAAATAAAAAATTAGATCTTAATGATTGTGAAATATCACCAGTTACATACATGTGTATTATTTTATAGTTTTCGTAATTTTTTTGCTCCCCCCATTTTTTTAGTATATTTTGTTCATAAACACCCCCCAGCTCCAAGGATTTTGGAATTTCCCTTTAACATGGGAATTTTGACTTTTTAAGCTTTCTAATTTTTAACGTGCTGTAAAATTTTTTTTAACACTGCCAAACAGATAGAAAATGATGTTTAGACATAAAAAAATTAATCTCCAAAATTTCACAAGTCCCAGAACACTTTATTTTATCAAAATTAAATTTTTAAAAATTGCGAATTTTCCAATCAAAGTACATTATTTATTTAATAATACGACCTTTCCAGACAATGATAAAATTCTTAAATACTCATCCTGATAATATGTGGTATAATATTTACACTCAGACAGTGTAGTATTAAGTTAAGAACAATCAATAAGATATTGTTTAAACATTTTTTATCTGGGAGATTCCGAATACATTTTCGGAAAATCCCAATTTTTTATTTGCAATACTACGTAAGTTATCGTATAATTAAAGATAACAATAAAAAAATATATAATAAAAGTTTAATAATGATTAATATATTATGGGATTATAAATACAGTTGTTATTCTTTAAATTTAATTTTAAGTTATTTTTAGTTATTAAAAAAAAAAATTTAGAAGTTTTAATTGCATTAAATTCGAGATTAAATTCAAATAATCTTACATTTGCTGATGAGTTAGGACATCGGTCTTATTAATGACTCAGCATTACTTTGTATCATTTTTTTATCAATTTTATTGTTCACAATATTTCCTCATGCATTTTAAAGATAATATATAAATAAAACTTAAGCTTGAATTACAAATAAGTTTTCATAGAATAAAGACATAGCTTACAATTTAAAAATTGGAAAAAATTATAATTTCATCATGTATTTTTTAATTACTACAATATTTTATAACAAAATATATTTATTAGGAATAATTTTTCTCCTTATTTATATTTATTTAAAACATTTTGTTTATAATTATTGGACTTTAAAAAATGTGCCGCATGAAAAACCAACAATTCCACTCGGTAATTTATCCATCGATATTTTTACGAAGAAAATTTGTATTGGTAAGTCTTTTATAAATATTTAATCATTTTACACATTCTTTGATTACAATTATCTTATCTTAAATTAAAATAACATTTTTTTAATAATCAAACATTTGAAAAAAAAAATAAAGCTCAATTTTTAGGCACTTTTTTCCTTAAAGTTGCGATGGAACTTTCCATCTAGTATATTTGTCTTTTGGATCGCTAAAAATAAATTCAAATTTTGCCTAAAATAGCTCAGTTTTTTTCAATGGTTAAAAAAAACAAGAATTGTTTTCATATTTAAAGTAGCTCAAAAAACGTAAATAATCAGTGTATGCAGAAAAAAGGGTTTTATGCTATGTCCAATTCTGTAAAATTATTTAGATTAGCCTAAAAATTTTTTTTATAATATAAAATTACTTTTCCAACTTTGTCAATAAAATTAAATTTCACTTATTAATAAAATCGACCAATAGTTTTTATTAAAAGTAAATAATTGTTTAGGAGTTAAATTGGCCTGGTGTCATAAAAATTTAAGCTGTTTAGATCCCTACTGAATACTACCACCAATGCCCTAAATATTATGAAATAATTTTCGATTTTTTGTATAAATTATTTTAGTTGATTTTTTAAAAATTTATTTTTGCTTTTGCTTTTATCAGGTGAATTCTTTGTCAGAAGTTATAAAAAATTCAAAAACTGCGATTTTTATGGATTGTACATATTTCATAAACCAGTAATTGTCATAAATGATCCAAATTTAATAAAGACAATTCTTGTCAAAGATTTTAATAAATTTATTGATCGTGGTTGGTACACGAATGAAGAGATCGATCCTTTATCACTAGAATTATTTTTATCTCGAGGCCAAAAATGGAAAAGAATGAGAGACAAACTATCTCCAACTTTAACTTCAGGAAAACTCAAGAAAATGTATCCAATTTTAAATGAAATGGGAAGTAAGTTATACGAGAATTGTACTAAACACTTAAAAACATCAGAGACTATAGATGTGAAAAATATAATCGACAGGTAAAGGCATTAATTAAGATTTTATGGTCTTGGATAATATTTTTTTATTTCTATTTAACACTTCTAGGTTCACAATTGATTGTATTTGTACAGTGGTTTATGGATTCAACTGTGACAGCTTAGGAAACGAAGATACTGATTTCTATCACATTGGCATAAAAAGTTTTGAAATCGGGACTATAATTTCCATTTTTTCAATATTTTTGCCAAAATTTTTATATTCTTTAAACTTCCCAATGTTTGAAAAATCAGTTTCACATTTTTTTCTTAATTTATTTAAAAATTCAATAGAACAACGTCGGAAGGACAATATTGTCAAAAAAGATTTTTTAAATTTATTGATTCAGCTCTTAGACCATGGAGAAGTAGAAGAAGATGATGAATCCAGAGTTACAGATAAAAAAATTGAAGGTATCTCCTATAAATTGAATTTTTTAATGTCTTAAAATTATGCTTTCAATATGGAACATGTTTATAGAGAAGGGTACCCAAAAAAGTTCCTTTCAGCAGGGGGGAGTGAAAAATCGATGTTTTTAAAAGGGGGAGGGTGTCAAATGGACTTAGAATATTTTCGATTTAGGGACTTCTAGAAACCCTAGAAAACTTCAGGTTTATGGACTTGAGGAAAGATTTCATGGAGCATATTCTTACTAGATTATAGAGGCACAAGAGTAGAAATAATTAATTATGACTCAAAATCTATTCATATTCTGCTCAATTAGGATCCATAGAATCGCTTCTGGGCAAAATTTTAATTAATTTTTAGTGATAATTATTAATGTTTAATCTTTTCTAAAGTTCAGAGAACCAAGAATCTAATAAGAACACGCTCCATGAAATCTACCCTTTAGAATAATTTCAATTTAGAAACTCTTATAAATTCGGTTCTGGTACTTATAATAATTAAGGAGATATATTCAAACTGTTATAAGTAAAAATGTTCCATGCTCGTTGGTTGTGTGAATACGCAAACCAATTATTATAGCATTAAAAACAAAATATTGACTATACTTTACAGATCTTGATAAACTCAACTTCAACGAAGCAGCAGCGCAAGCTTTTGTCTTTTTTGTTGCTGGTTTTGAAACAACTTCAACGACAGTTGCTTACACATTGCTGGAATTAGCATTAAATCCAGAATGTCAAGAAAAAGTTCAGAGAGAAATTGACGAAGTCGAAAAAAATAGTCCAAATGGTATAAATTATGAACAGATAATGAATATGGAATATTTAGATATGGTATTCAAAGGTACAATCATATAAAATTATTTTTTCATACATCCATTTGTAAATGTACTTTAATTAATTTTTAGAAGCAACTAGGAAACATCCAATTATATCTATTTTAGATAGAGTTTGTGTAGAAGATTTTGATATACCCAATTCAAACTTTCGTATCCCAAAAGGCATGAAAGTAGTCATTCCGATATCTGGTATACAAAGAGATGAAAAATTTTTTCCAAATCCTGACAAATTTGATCCAGAACGTTTTAGTAAAGAAAATGCTCATTTAATAACGCCTTACACTTATCTAAGCTTCGGAGAAGGGCCAAGATATTGCATTGGTAAGTACAAGTTTTTAACGGAACCTTAGGGAATTTATTTTAAATTTTTTATTTTTTTAGGCAAAAGATTAGCATATCTTCTGGGGAAAAAGGCTTTGATCTGCATGCTGCGTGATTTTAATTTTAGTATTTGTGATTATACTCCACTTCCACTGAGATATTCTTTAAAAACTATAACTCAAAAACCTAATGACCAAATTTTTTTGCGAATTGAAAAACGTAACAGAAATTAATTTTATGGTCAATATTTTTCAAATATTGCACTTTGCTTATTTATGAGTTGCCTAAACTGAAAAAAAAAACCAGTTGACGTTACCGAAATTTCGTTTATCAATCCAGTTTTGGTAGCCGAAATTCTGTTATTTTGCAAATAAAATAAAACCTAAATAAAAAAGTTTTTTAAAAAATTTTTTCTTTTTGGTCCAAAAATTTTTTTTTAGTTCCGTTTAAATTTTACGCTCAAGGCATTTTCAATCATTTTTAAAACAAATAAAATAAATAAATATCCGACTGTCACAACCGAAATTCTGGTTGTAGCAACTGGTTTTTTTTCTAGTTTAGGCATCAGCTAAGCATGTTTTTAATTGGTAGTTTTTATGGTCTTCGAATTAGTTATTAATTATTATTATATTCAAAAATGTTGCGCAAAAATTTATTGAACAACTTTCATTTTGCCAAACTCTTGTGTACAATAAATGTTTTTTATTTTAGAACTAAATCTTTGTTGTTACTTTTTACATAGCAAAATTTTTCTTTAAAATTTGATATGAAAGAAAAACAGAAAAATTCGATAAAAATATGATATTTAGTATAAGGTTATGTTAGTCGGTAAATGGAGAAAGGAAAGAAAAAGAAAAAGTGAGGAAGAAAAACTATATATAGGGAGATTGTAGCGGTCTTTACCCCAGGTACGTGATCTGAGTATGAAAATTCTAACACTATAAAATTGTTTAAGTCTATCTGTATACGTACATACTAAAATTCAACCTGGATTTTCTATGTTGTATTTTACTAAAACCCAAGGTCTATCCTACGATCGATATTACTAGTTTTCAAACGAAAATAAAAGCCAGGAAATCCATGAGTTTAAGTACTTTTTTTTATATTTATTTTTATAGTTGCTGCTACTTCTAAAAATTTTATAATTTAATGAGTATAAACATTTAGAAAAATATAGTGTAAATTTTTTTAAGCTTTGTTGATCAAAGTTATAGTTTGTAAAATTGACTTCAATTTCAAATTAATTGAAAATACCATTAATTTATAAAACTCTTAAACCCCACAACATGTGATTTGGGTTCTAAAAGTAAAATTAAAACTTTCCTTTTTTTGAACCCATTAGATTAGCGCGGATTCCGATTTCTCGCACGTCAACGTTTTTCAATATAGTACTAAAGTTATATTTTTGACAATTTTTTTTTTCAAAGAAATATATAACAATCAAATGCACTAAAAATTTGACCCCAACTCAATTCGAAATATCAAAGAAATCGGTAGCGAAAGTGGTTTGAACAAAATAAAATTTAGCATTTCACAACTGTGCATCCCGTTTTGAATCACGTTGTACCTTTTTTTGAACAGTATTTATTATCAGATAGTTCGGTATTCCAAATTCGATCCAAATTACTGCTTAATTTTTATTTTCTACCAGATTTCGGGTCCAACACAATTTTTAAAAAATTACTGAAAGCTGAAAAGTTTTAGTTAGTGGCCCCATTTTTTTTCTAAATTAAATATTTCAGAGAAATTTTCCAGTCAGTTTTGATTTCAATTTCAAAAATTTTGCTTTTCAGTTAGTTAAGAATTGAAAAATTTGACAACAACACGTATAAACAATCATAAACATTAAATATCAATTTTAGCACAAAAAAAGCACTAAAAAAAACTAGTACATACAACAAACGTTTAAAATAAAATAAAATTTACATTTTTATTACATATATCCCATTTCTACCTAATAAATCAACACCCTTATTAAAATACACAAAAAGAAAAAAATGAAATTAAATAATTGCAACAACAATAAAATATTTCTCAATTTCTCTAAATATAAAATCAAATTCACATAAATTACAAAATGGTCAATTCAATCTGAACCCAAAACATTAATACATACATTTTAAAGGATTAATAATTACTCGTAATATATTAAAATAACACAAAATTTACGTTTTAGATATGCAATTAGCATGTAACAAATTTTCCATATATATCATAATAATAATATTTTTGTATATTATATATCACGATGTAATAACATCCTATATATCGTATCAAACTACAATTTATTTAACACTTCTATATATATAAAAGCATTTTAGCGCATACTCTAAGCTTTTTGCATTAATGTCCATATATATTCATTCCCCATGATATTTGTCCCTTAAACCGTGAAATAAAATTTGACATATTTGAAGATCTGAAGGCGCGAACTTGGCAAAAATGACATCAAAGTCGATATATATTATTTTCTATATATATAACAGTTATTCGCGCGTTTGCCCCACGGGCATCAACACTTCGTTTTTTTTATCCCTATAAAATGTTACAACAAGCTTTTTTATTATTATTATTATGTATAGAATTCTCCTTTATCTGTTGTATCCTGCTGGCATTAAATTCCCTAAGGGTATATATGTGTACCAGAGAGTACTCAAAAAAGTGGCTCCTTAGTTCCAGGCCGACACCTTTTTACAAAAAAGTATTAACATCGTGTATTTTATAAACACCCTTATATATATTTTTTGACCCGTTTCGTTAAACATCTTTCCTTTTTTTCTACCCTATATGCTCTTTTATGTTTGTGTTTATTATAAACTAATGGATGACCAATAAACTATAAATTAGCCAAAGTAATATGCATTTTCAAGTATATATAAAATAGATATGTATATGAGAAAATCTTAAATTAATTAATCAATTTATATGAAAAAGATAGATAATTTTTTTATTACTTTGACAAATATGCGTGTTTGACATCTGCCTCATGAAACGTAAATTATCTTGTCACCCTCTCTAATCTGTCGTGTTTGAAAAATATCAAAATACGATCTTAACGTGATTCTACAACGAACGAGAAAATTTTATTTTTTTCTGTTACGTCATATTCTATATATATATATATAAAACGTGTATGACTCCCTTGCAATTTAATAGCGACACAAAGTTATCCAACAACGATCAAAAAAAAAAAAAAATGGTAGTAATAGTAGTAAGTATAGTAAGTACGACGTGTGCAACGGGGATGTCATAATCGTGACCGTCAAAAAAGCTTCTTTTACTTTTCTAGTTTAGAGACAGCTGTCCCCGCAACGAAAACCAAATTATTCGCTCAAAGGATCACTGATCTGTATTAAGATTTTTATCTAATAATATACTTATGTATGCATAAACTTGTTTTTTTTTTTTTGATATGTTATTTAAATACTGAATTGACAATATTTGCTTTATTTAGTGGTTTCTAATCATTTGTAAAATGTAATCAAACAAATATTTTTATGAATATATTTAATTAGAATACAAGTATGAAATATTATTATTACTTGTAATTCTAAAAAATTTTTAATCTTCTCTTTCTCATTGTTTATTTGCAAGATATGATAATTTGAACTTATATTCCCAATTTTAGGTTTTTTAAATACAGCACATTTTTATGACTATTTTTTAGGAGCCATATCTCAGAAATGATTCATATCAAGGAAGTGGATCTAGTAAAAAATTTTAAAAAATGTGTAGCTTGTAAAAATTTTTTGGAACCTATAAAACCTATGATATAACAAACTAGCTATAAGTTTTTCCATATATTTTATGAAAATGAAATTTTTAAAAAAATTTTCCAAAGTATGGTTCAGAATGCTTAAAATGGTTTGAAATGAAAAAATAACCTCTAAATTTTCCAAATATTTCCTTAAATTTTGGTTGCATTATGAGGCCTGACCCACTCTCATATGAAAATTAACAGTCTAACAAAATTTTCCAAAGTATGGCTCAGAAGGCTTAAAATAGTTTATAACAAAATAATAACTTCACATACATTTTCCAATTTTTTCCTTAAATTTTTGTTATCTGAGGCCTGACCCACTCTCATATGAAAAGTTCAAAAAATTTTTAAAAATATGGCTCAGAAGGCTTAAAATGAAAAAAAATTTAATATTTGCATAAGAAAAATCCATACGAATTTATTATGTTTAGTAATCCTGAAGAGGCCTAAAAACAGACGAAACGTCAATTACCCTACTTCAACAAAAAATTAGAATTTCCCCCACTTAAAATTGACCACTTTTATTAACTATAATATCCAAGTCTAATATATATAAAATTGAAAATTTTAATATACATTATAAAAGAATAAAGGTTTACGATAGCTTTTTTTTAGATGGTAATAAACTACCAAGTTATTACTCATTCTATGAAACGTTATACTTACTTTTTCTTATACTTAACCACTGTACATACCCGTTAATAGTAAAAAAAAAATATTTTTTTAATACATTTTTTGCACACCTCTCATGCAAGCTGTACTTGTGCTAAAGGCTGTATAATTCCTGGCAGTGAAAATTTTACGACCACACAGTTATCTCATTTTTATACACTTGTAAAAAAATATTATAGATTTTTTTATTTAACAAATTTTTAGAAAAAATTTATAGGTATTTAATTTCATTAAAAAAATTATTATTCTGCCTTTATTTTACGTATTTTAAATTATCCCTCGACTTAAAATAGAGTCTATTAAAAAACATACCAAAAATTCCAAAAGTGTTAATCGTAATAAAATGAATTTTTCGCTTGTCTTATAAAAGAGGGTATAATCATTATTTTCTATTTGAATAAAGACAAAACCATAAATAAAAGGGGTTAAAACCACCGAAAATCTCTTTTAATACATATAAACTAAAAAAAAAATTTACTTTTTTTAAAGTTACTAATATTCGATGAAAAGGGGTTAAAGTAATAGATAGATAAAGTATCAAGTAAAACAGAACTAAATTTACTTTTAATACGATATATAATGAAGCGTCGACATTTTCTCTTGCTATCAAATTTACAGGGGTCTATGTGTGTGTGTTTCAAAATAATTTGAATTTTCTTTGCCTCTCTTTAAATTAAACCCTTTTTTGGCCCTCCCTTATAGACATTTACTAACTGTAACCCCTTTTTTTTTGGTTATATCCTAATCAGTGGATACTCAACGAGGCATAATATTGTACAGAAACCTTATTTTTATTGGACAGTTTCTTACGCTTTTGATTTGATGAAAGTTCTAAAACTACGTTGACGAATAAAAATTCTTTTTTTCGAAATAAAAGTTTCTTATTTTATGAAGATATTTTATGCCTCGTATAGAAATTATTGCAGCATCTTTTTTTATTGATTACTCGATGGTTAATAAAAAATATGTATTTATTTTTATAGTTTGAACGTAAAAAGTATGTGTAAAAAAGATGAAAAGTGTTTTAAAAGTAGTTTAATGAACCTTAAAAATGTATGTAAAAATATTGGAATTTTTTTTTTTTTGGTATTAATTTATTGTTTTGGCACCAGAGACGATTAAATCGTATAAATTATATCTTATTTCATTGCTTAAGACAACAACTGCTTTTGAAGATGTAAAATATATCTGCAATTATCTGTACATGATGTTAATGTTAAATGAAGGATAAGGATGTTAGTAAGATTGAGAAGGGATGAAAATTAAATTGAGGCATGTAATATTTGGTACATGGATATAATAATGGACATAAAATGAGTATGAAATGGGAAATCTGCATATTGTTAAATTAATTTTTCTGGGAGTTTAGTTGTTTGTTATTGGCATAAAAATGCTTTTTCTGAATGCTAACAAGAAATTTTTGAAAATTTTTCTTCTATATTTATAAAGCACACTGTAAAAAGTAACTTCCTTATATTAACAAAAAAATTTTTTCAATTTTCAAAAAAATTAATAAATATTCGAAAAAAATCAGAATTCTCGATTTTTTTGTGCATTTACGAAAAAAGTTGCAAATTCAATTATTTTTTGTAAATTTTCGAAAAAAAATTGTAAATTATCAACTTTTCTTATGAATTCACAAAAAAAAAATCGAGAATTCTCGAATTTTTCGATAATATACCAAATTTAGTAAATTTACGATTTTTTTTAAATATTTAAAAATTTTTTTGAAAATTTACTAATTTTTCGAAAATTTTCTAATTTTTTTGTTAATATAAGGAAGTTACTTTTTACAGTGCAATTAAAGCATCTGAATCTCCAAAATATATCTTGCATTTGAAATTGATTTTCCACGTAGGTTTCATAAGTTCATTTCAAACTTCTTCTCTATTTTCAAAAATTTTCAACTCATCCAAAAAAAAAATAGATTATTAGATCCCTAATAAAGTCCAAAAAAAAGTTCATTTCTTACGAATTGAAAAACAACAAACTAAAGAAGAAGAAAAAAAGTACCCAGAAAGATACAGTGAGAATATTTTAACTTCAAGATCATACACCATCACCTGATCTTGAAGGAATATATTTAGTAAAAGTTTGTCTCTTGTATAAAATAAGTAGACATGTATTTATATATAAATTTTGTTTGTTCATACATGTATCGAAGGGTTTGAATTTCCATTTGAACTTACACTACACAAACACACACACACATAAATTTTAAGGGTATGTATTCATCTCTTTTCTAGTTTAAGCAAGGAGTGTCGATGATTATATATATATATCAAGAGACAAGCATACCGACTATCACCCACAGATAGTAGTAGTACTCTCTTGGTGTTTCTCTCCTCTGTGTGCTTCGCGAGAAGAAAAGCTCATACATATTCAGTGAATGCATCAACTAAACTACCTTCTATATATCATAAAGTAAAGAGGAATAATATTGACCAAATTTCAATATATACTTCTGTTTAAATATAGAGTCTAAATTTATTAAACTACAAAATTATAACATAGTTTTCAAATCCGATTGATGTTTAGATGTTATATATCAATATTTAACCTTTTTATATGTCTTTTTATTAATCTTTTTGGTACATTTATAGTAAAATCCATTTTGATGACTGAATTATTGAGTGTTTATTTTATGTATTCATAATTTTTAATTTGATAACAGTTACTTATCTAAATAGCATATTTTGATTGAATTTGTAATTAAGTCTATGGTAAAGCTACAAGCTCATAGCTAGAATTTTTCATAAGTGAGGAGCAGGCTAAATAATATAAAAATATTGTTTACCCATCTATTTTTTATAAATTGTATTATATTTTGAAAGATTTGTAGAGAAAAGTCTTTTTCCCACTTCCTATTTGTGTGTGAAACTTAAACACTAATTTCCCAATTATTGTAATGCTTCAAATTTTTTTTTTTCAATACAAGTTTCAAGTGGCAGACCTGAAAATTTTTTAGAAGGGGGCGATGCAGTAAAAATGTACGAGTAATTATAAAAATTTTTTAAAATAATATAAAATTTTATTGAAAAACTTCTAAATTTTTGGTTCTCGAGAGGGAGATCTACCGCTACAAGTTTTTAAGTTTTTACTGACAAGGAGAGCTTATAGAGCGTTATTTAAGAAGTAAACAAGTAACCATGGTTCATTGCATAGTGCAACCAAGTAGCAATGGTGCACCATTTCGAAAGGATGTAGGAAAAAAGTTTACATAAATTTGAATTATTTTGCTTGGAATTTTCTTAAAATAACAATATAATTGAAAACTAATTTTTTCAAATATTTGTAAATTTTGAAAATCTTAAAGTCCCATACCTAGCGTAATTAAAATATGACCAAAAGATTTTCATAAATGATACCAAATTTTGAGCTTTCATGAAAGATAATATTCCAAAAATGTCAAACTGAAACAAAAATAACTATTACTGGTAAAAAAAAAATGAAATATTATAGGCAAAAAAAAATACTATTAAAATTTTTTTTTTATAAATATATTTTTGATAAGATGAACGTGATAACTTTTTAGCTACAATATATAAATATATATATAATATATATATGACAGATGTGATTGTATATGATGATGAATTGAAATTTTCTCCCTGACACAAAAAATAAAATTATAAACCCTATAATATAGACTAGGTACTTTGTATGTAATCAAATTTTTTAGAAATTTTTTTTTTATTTTTATTTGACCTATTCGTGGCCTGAGGGATACATATGTCTCTAAAATTTTTTTAAAGTATCGTATCACACAAAAAATATTGTATTAAAATCTTAAAAAGTACAATATGGCTTCTATATGTGATTTTTATTTTTGGTATATGTGGTCAAAAATTGTGTTGATGTCATTTTTTAAATATTTTTAATTTTTACGTTGTAATTATAGGTAACAAACTAATATTTGTTAGAAAAATTTCTATCTTTTATAGATAGTCCGAAAATAGATTTTACAATTTTTTTTATTCATTTGTTTAAAAATTTGGCAAATAAAATCATTCATAGATAAGTAACCAATCTTTTATAATTTTTGTATGCTGATTCTACTTCAATTACCATATGCAATAATACCAATTTTTTTAAAAATTAAGCATTTTTAGGCATACAACTAGATGCTCATTGCAAGCTCAAAAATCAACATATAAGCTTTTGATGATCACAAAAAGAAATCATGAATTTAAATAAATTATTTGTCAAAACAGAACACTGAGAAAAATTTTTATTGAATCAAATCGATTCTATTTTAGTCAAATAGAAAATCTTCTTGAATCTAATTCTATTTGAAGTAAATAGATTTCTATTTGACATAAAAAAAATTCTTTTACAAATTCTAATTTGATCGGTTTTATAATACCAGGGGGTGGTATTCCAGGATAGGTATAAATCAATAATCGCTGAAGTTTTAATTCTCTGAATTTTAACTTATAGACTCCGAAACGATTATTAGGGAACCAAATATAGCAGACCGAAAAACTAAATAAAATAAAAATTAAGATTTTTACGAAAATTAATAATTTTTATTACTCGTTTGTAATTCTTAAACAATAATATTTATAATCGACCTTTTTACGAGTACATAGTATTAAAATGAATTTACGAATTCATTTTAAAAATACATTAGCTGTTATTTTCACATTTCAGACAATTTTAAGCCATCTGAGCCATACTTTTGAAAAAATTTTTGTACCATTAATTTTTCCATCTCCATGGGCCCTGGCTGTAGGTAATCAAAATATATGGGTAAAATTTGAAAATACATTAGCTGTTATTTTCACATTTCAGACAATTTTAAGCCATCTGAGCCATACTTTTGAAAAAATTTTTGTACCATTAATTTTTCCATCTCCATGGGCCCTGGCTGTAGGTAATCAAAATATATGGGTAAAATTTGAAAATACATTAGCTGTTATTTTCACATTTCAGACAATTTTAAGCCAACTGAGCCATACTTTTGAAAAAATTTTTGTACCATTAATTTCTCTATCTCCATGGGCCCTGGCTGTAGGTAATCCAAATATATGGGTAAAATTTGAAAATACATTAGCTGTTATTTTCACATTTCAGACAATTTTAAGCCATCTCAGCCATACTTTTGAAAAAATTTTTGTACCATTAATTTTTCCATCTCCATGGGCCCAGGCTGTAGTTGATCAAAATATAAGGGTAAAATTTAAAAATACATTAGCTGTTATTTTCACATTTCAGACAATTTTAAGCCATCTGAGCCATACTTTTGAAATAATTTTTGTACAATTAATTTTTCCATCTCCATGGGCCCTGGTGATCAAAATATAAGGTTAAAATTTGAAAATACATTAGCTGTTATTTTCACATTTCAGACAATTTTAAGCCATCTGAGCCATACTTTTGGAAAAATTTTTGTACCATTAATTTCTCCATCTCCATGGGCCCTGGCTGTAGGTAATCAAAATATAAGGATAAAATTTAAAAATACAATAGCTGTTATTTTCACATTTCAGACAATTTTAAGCCATCTGAGCCATACTTTTAGAAAAATTTTTGTACCATTAATTTCTCCATCTCCATGGGCCCTGGCTGTAGGTAATCAAAATATATGGGTAAAATTTGAAAATACATTAGCTGTTATTTTCACATTTCAGACAATTTTAAGCCATCTGAGCCATACTTTTGAAAAAATTTTTGTACCATTAATTTTTCCATCTCCATGGGCCCAGGCTGTAGTTGATCAAAATATAAGGGTAAAATTTAAAAATACATTAGCTGTTATTTTCACATTTCAGACAATTTTAAGCCATCTGAGCCATACTTTTGAAAAAATTTTTGTACCATTAATTTTTCCATCTCCATGGGCCCAGGCTGTAGTTGATCAAAATATAAGGGTAAAATTTAAAAATACATTAGCTGTTATTTTCACATTTCAGACAATTTTAAGCGATCTGAGCCATACTTTTGGAAAAATTTTTGTACCATTAATTTCTCCATCTACATGGGCCCTGGCTGTAGCTTATCAAAATATATGGGTAAAATTTGAAAATACATTAGCTGTTATTTTCACATTTCAGACAATTTTAAGCCATCTGAGCCATACTTTTGAAAAAATTGTTGTACCATTAATTTCTCCATCTCCATGGGCCCTGGCTGTAGGTAATCAAAATATATGGGTAAAATTTGAAAATACATTAGCTGTTATTTTAACATTTCAGACAATTTTAAGCCATCTGAGCCATACTTTTGAAAAAATTGTTGTACCATTAATTTCTCCATCTCCATGGGCCCTGGCTGTAGGTAATCAAAATATATGGGTAAAATTTGAAAATACATTAGCTGTTATTTTCACATTTCAGACAATTTTAAGCCATCTGAGCCATACTTTTGAAAAAATTTTTGTACCATTAATTTTTCCATCTCCATGGGCCCTGGCTGTAGGTAATCCAAATATATGGGTAAAATTTGAAAATACATTAGCTGTTATTTTCACATTTCAGACAATTTTAAGCCAACTGAGCCATACTTTTGAAAAAATTTTTGTACCATTAATTTCTCTATCTCCATGGGCCCTGGCTGTAGGTAATCCAAATATATGGGTAAAATTTGAAAATACATTAGCTGTTATTTTCACATTTCAGACAATTTTAAGCCATCTCAGCCATACTTTTGAAAAAATTTTTGTACCATTAATTTTTCCATCTCCATGGGCCCAGGCTGTAGTTGATCAAAATATAAGGGTAAAATTTAAAAATACATTAGCTGTTATTTTCACATTTCAGACAATTTTAAGCCATCTGAGCCATACTTTTGAAATAATTTTTGTACAATTAATTTTTCCATCTCCATGGGCCCTGGTGATCAAAATATAAGGTTAAAATTTGAAAATACATTAGCTGTTATTTTCACATTTCAGACAATTTTAAGCCATCTGAGCCATACTTTTGGAAAAATTTTTGTACCATTAATTTCTCCATCTCCATGGGCCCTGGCTGTAGGTAATCAAAATATAAGGATAAAATTTAAAAATACAATAGCTGTTATTTTCACATTTCAGACAATTTTAAGCCATCTGAGCCATACTTTTAGAAAAATTTTTGTACCATTAATTTCTCCATCTCCATGGGCCCTGGCTGTAGGTAATCAAAATATATGGGTAAAATTTGAAAATACATTAGCTGTTATTTTCACATTTCAGACAATTTTAAGCCATCTGAGCCATACTTTTGAAAAAATTTTTGTACCATTAATTTTTCCATCTCCATGGGCCCAGGCTGTAGTTGATCAAAATATAAGGGTAAAATTTAAAAATACATTAGCTGTTATTTTCACATTTCAGACAATTTTAAGCCATCTGAGCCATACTTTTGAAAAAATTTTTGTACCATTAATTTTTCCATCTCCATGGGCCCAGGCTGTAGTTGATCAAAATATAAGGGTAAAATTTAAAAATACATTAGCTGTTATTTTCACATTTCAGACAATTTTAAGCGATCTGAGCCATACTTTTGGAAAAATTTTTGTACCATTAATTTCTCCATCTACATGGGCCCTGGCTGTAGCTTATCAAAATATATGGGTAAAATTTGAAAATACATTAGCTGTTATTTTCACATTTCAGACAATTTTAAGCCATCTGAGCCATACTTTTGAAAAAATTGTTGTACCATTAATTTCTCCATCTCCATGGGCCCTGGCTGTAGGTAATCAAAATATATGGGTAAAATTTGAAAATACATTAGCTGTTATTTTAACATTTCAGACAATTTTAAGCCATCTGAGCCATACTTTTGAAAAAATTGTTGTACCATTAATTTCTCCATCTCCATGGGCCCTGGCTGTAGGTAATCAAAATATATGGGTAAAATTTGAAAATACATTAGCTGTTATTTTCACATTTCAGACAATTTTAAGCCATCTCAGCCATACTTTTGAAAAAATTTTTCTACCATTAATTTTTCCATCTCCATGGGCCCTGGCTGTAGGTAATCAAAATATATGGGTAAAATTTGAAAATACATTAGCTGCTATTTTCACATTTCAGTCAATTTTAAGCCATCTGTGCCATACTTTTGGAAAAATTTTTGTACCATTAATTTCTCCATCTCCATGGGCCCTGGCTGTAGGTAATCAAAATATATGGGTAAAATTTGAAAATACATTAGCTGCTATTTTCACATTTCAGACAATTTTAAGCCATCTCAGCCATACTTTTGAAAAAATTTTTCTACCATTAATTTTTCCATCTCCATGGGCCCTGGCTGTAGGTAATCAAAATATATGGGTAAAATTTGAAAATACATTAGCTGCTATTTTCACATTTCAGTCAATTTTAAGCCATCTGTGCCATACTTTTGGAAAAATTTTTGTACCATTAATTTCTCCATCTCCATGGGCCCTGGCTGTAGGTAATCAAAATATATGGGTAAAATTTGAAAATACATTAGCTGCTATTTTCACATTTCAGACAATTTTAAGCAATCTGAGCCATACTTTTGGAAAAATTTTTGTACCATTAATTTCTCCATCTCCATGGGCCCTAGCTGTAGCTAATCAAAATATATGGGTAAAATTTGAAAATACATTAGCTGTTATTTTCACATTTCAGACAATTTTAAGCCATCTGAGCCATACTTTTGAAAAAATTGTTGTACCATTAATTTCTCCATCTCCATGGGCCCTGGCTGTAGGTAATCCAAATATATGGGTAAAATTTGAAAATACATTAGCTGTTATTTTCACATTTCAGACAATTTTAAGCCATCTGAGCCATACTTTTGAAAAAATTGTTGTACCATTAATTTCTCCATCTCCATGGGCCCTGGCTGTAGGTAATCCAAATATATGGGTAAAATTTGAAAATACATTAGCTGTTATTTTCACATTTCAGACAATTTTAAGCCATCTGAGCCATACTTTTGAAAAAATTGTTGTACCATTAATTTTTCCATCTCCATGGGCCCTGGCTGTAGGTAATCAAAATATATGGGTAAAATTTGAAAATACATTAGCTGTTATTTTCACATTTCAGACAATTTTAAGCCATCTGAGCCATACTTTTGAAAAAATTTTTGTACCATTAATTTTTCCATCTCCATGGGCCCTGGCTGTAAGTAATCAAAATATAAGGGTAAAATTTGAAAATACATTAGCTGTTATTTTCACATTTCAGACAATTTTAAGCCATCAGAGCCATACTTTTGAAAAAATTTTTGTACCATTAATTTTTCCATCTCCATGGGCCCAGGCTGTAGTTGATCAAAATATAAGGGTAAAATTTAAAAATACATTAGCTGTTATTTTCTCATTTCAGACAATTTTAAGCCATCTGAGCCATACTTTTGGAAAAATTTTTGTACCATTAATTTCTCCATCTCCATGGGCCCTGGCTGTAGGTAATCAAAATATATGGGTAAAATTTGAAAATGCATTAGCTGTTATTTTCAAATTTCAGACAATTTTAAGCCATCTGAGCCATGCTTTTGAAAAAATTGTTGTACCATTAATTTCTCCATCTCCATGGGCCCTGGCTGTAGGTAATCAAAATATATGGGTAAAATTTGAAAATACATTAGCTGTTATTTTCACATTTAAGACAATTTTAAGCCATCCGAGCCATGCTTTTGAAAAAATTGTTGTACCATTAATTTCTCCATCTTCATGGGCCCTGGCTGTAGGTAATCAAAATATATGGGTAAAATTTGAAAATACATTAGCTGTTATTTTCACATTTAAGACAATTTTAAGCCATCCGAGCCATACTTTTGAAAAAATTGTTGTACCATTAATTTCTCCATCTCCATGGGCCCTGGCTGTAGGTTATCAAAATATATGGGTAAAATTTGAAAATACATTAGCCGTTATATTCACATTTCAGACAATTCTAAGCCATCTGAGCTAAAGCAATGTGCTAAAGCAATGTGAGTCGTCCTCACAAGTGCTAAAATCGCCATTTGTTAACTATATAAGAAAAATAAGGACGTGTTTACATCAGCGCTGTAGCACATACACTAACACACACAGCTACACTGATGAGATCTATGGTTGATCGAAACGCTAGGTACCTTCTGTACCGACATTTAAAATCCGCGTAAATTCAAATTTTTAAATAAGTTTAAAAATTCATCTAATGTCGCCGCTTTGTATGCCTTAATAAAAAAAGTGATGACGATAAGCATCCGCATATAAAAAGCGTGGGCGATGAATTTGTAAATTCATTTTAATACTATGTACTCGTAAAAAGGTCGATTATAAATATTATTGTTTAAGATTTTTACATTTCTAGGGTGGTTTCAGGGTCGCTTAAAATAAATTACCGTTTAAAATTTGAATTTCCAGACCCTGAAATGATTATTCGGGAACCGAATATGGCTGGCTGAAAAACTAATTGAAATGGAAATTAATATTTTTACATTTCTAGGGTGGTTTCCGAGTTAGTAAAAATGAACTGCCGTTAGAAATTTGAATTTTCACACATCGAAACGATTATTAAAGAACCGAATATGGCGGACCGAAAAACAAAGTTATATTAAAATTAAGATTTTCCGTTATGGTAGGGTTTCTGGGTCAGTGAAATTAATTTCCACTTGAAATTTTAATTTTCATACTCTAAAATGATTATTCGGGCACCGAATATAGCGAATCAAAAAACTAAATAAAATTGAAATTAAGATTTTTATATTTCTAGGGTAGTTTCCGGGTCGGTTAAAATCAGCTACCGTTCGAAATTTGAATTTTCAGATCCCGAAACGATTATTTAGGAACCAAATATGGAGGACCAAAAACACTAAAAGAGGTAGATATCATTTTTCATATGATTTTTCTATTTATTATTCAAATTTCTTTTCTATTTATTATTTAAACCGAAATGGTAATTTTTTTTTTAAGTTTAACATTTTTGATCAAGCAGATTATCTATTCGGCTCAAAGAGAACGCCTTATTTGATTCAAATAGAATTTAAGAATCTCGATGATTTTTTAAGGTAACATTAATATTTCACCCTTAAATTAGCTAAAACTACCCCCCAAAAAGGGTGTTTTCGCTATTTTCGCACTTTTCGCAACCAGATAAGGTCAACAAGGGTTTTTTGGGTCGCTGAAAACGAATTTCATGGAATTTTTTATGAATAATTAATATATCACCCCTAAATTAGCTAAAACTACCCCTAAAATCTACGACCCAAAAAACCCTATGGACCTAATCTGGGCATACAAAATGCAGAAATAGCAAAAACGTCAATTTTAGGGGTAGTTTTAGCTAATTTAGGGGTGATATATTAATTATTCATAAAAAAATCCATGAAATTCGTTTTCAGTGACCCAAATAACCCTTGTGGACCTAATCTGGTCGCAGAAAAGTGCGAAAATTGCGAAAACACCCCTTTTGGGGGGTAGTTTTAGCTAATTTAAGGGTGAAATATTAATGTTACATTAAAAAATCATCGAGATTCTGAATTAGCGACCCGAAAAACCCTTAAAAACCAATTTTTGGGCAAATCAATCGACTCAGAACGCGAATATACCAAAAATACACCCTTTTGGGGGTAGTTTTTGCAAATTTAAGGGTGAAGCCCCATTTTCTTTACCAAATGACCCCGATTTTCGTGTTCAGCGACCCAAAAAACCTACACCCAAACTCGTATTTTGACTGGAGTAATAAATAGATTTCTATTTGATTCAACTAGATTTTATTAAAGAAGATATTCTATTAAGATAAATAGATCTTTTTTTCCAGTGAAGCATTCATTAAATTCTTTATTAAAAAATCTTACGACAAAATAATAATTGCCATTTTTATAAATTCCATTTTTTAATCCTATATAATAAATACTCACCTGTCATGCACATCCTTTAAAAATTATAGATATAATATAACCTCGTATGGTAAGATGAAAGATTATACAAAATTCTGCATTTTATATAAAAAAATTTGTCAAAATTATAAAAATATGTATCGATATCATAAGCGATAATAATTGCACCGATAGTGCTTAAAATTAAGTTCATCGCCTTATATTATAATTGGTTGAAAAAAAGCATATGTAAAAGTAAGCCTATCTATATAATATTTACATAATAACCTATATAGGTATAAATGACTCGTAATTGATATAAATATGTCGGCGCGTTGTTGATGAGGATCGACAAGTTTTTATACATATCAGACGAAAGGTAGACTTTAACCACAGGCCAAACCTGTATTTTATGGGTATATTATTATTCTTATTTAACAGCTACTGTTTGTGCATAATTTACCATAAATAATAAATAATAATAATAATTTTTATATATAGTCTGATTAACTTCTTCTCTTCTTCGATTAATGCTTATATAAAAGTTATAAATATATACCATGTAAATTACACTTTTATTATGGAAAAATTTTATTTGCTTTTTTTTCTACATTTTTTTACATTATGCTTTTTATATATTAAATATAATTATTACACTGTCACTCAACAACAAAATTTCTTTATTTCCAAATGCTCCGGTTGAAATTCGTTACTATTTCCTAAAAAATAAAATTCCTAAAATATATAGGAGCTTAAGACTACTTCATAATTAGGGGTGTGCTGTTTCTCGACGCGAAGCTTCGGGTCGGTCCTGGATTTTTTCGGGTCGGTCTTCGGGTATTCCCGAAAATTTTCCGAGGTCCGAAGGTATAGTTTTTTTGTCTTAAATTTCCCTGGCATTATGATTACATGAATCTTATGCCGGGAATTTTTCGTTCACGCTTAAAAAAGATGAAAAATAATTAAAAAAAAAAGCATGTAATCGATTTGAAATTTTTTGTTTTTTTAAAAAAAGAGAGTTTTAAGTATTAGTTGTTTAACAAACCAAAAATGAAAATATAAATTTCTGACTTTAACTTTAAATTGTACAATAAAATTAGGTTATTTATATTCCTGTACTCAAGTAAGTACACTAATATTTTTTATATTTAACTAAAAATTGTTTCAACAAATTTAAAATAAAAACTACCCACAAATTTAAAATTTCAAATGAAAAATAAAAAAAGATTTTATAATTTCGTGTTTCAACTAAGTATTACTTGTCAGAAAAATACTATGATTCACCTAATTTTGGCCCCTGGTATTTTGAACACCCAGGATTTTGGGACCACCCGAGATTTTAGGCTGGCATACGAGTACACGATTAGGGGCATCACCCCCGTAACTGGTTTATTGGTTTTTATTTAATTTCCATCCCTTTTAATACAAGAATGTTTCAATTTTGTAATTAAAAAAATGGATTTTTATTTAAAATTAAATTTTTATATTACGAAAAATTATTATACAAGCAATAATTAAAGCAAATATATTAATATAATTTAAAAACTAAAACTTCTATATGAATATTTTATTTTATATTAGAACCCTTTCAAATATTTTAATACTTTCTTTCTTTCATAATTTTCGATTAACAGCTTTAATTTAGCATCAAGTTTAGCATTCTTTTATCTTTTTTTTTTCTTAGCCAAAATCCCGGGGGGCCAAAACTCTGCACACCAATAATATATTATCTAGAATTATTGTTATATTTTGCCGAACCTAGCGAGAAAAAATTTTGACACACCTTTTGTATAATTATTTTTTAAGTTAAGTCAAGTATCAGTACTTATAAAAATAGTATCTTGAAAAAAAATTAATTAGTTTATAATTATTATTTTTGTAAAAATATAAATTGGGATCAATTACTATTTTTAAAAAAATGACTTTAAAACAGTAAGTATACTAAATATAAATGTTAAAAAGAGTGCAAATTATTTATTTCCTTGTTTAATTTACATGAAAAAATAAATAATTACTTATAGGTAATAAAAATTATAATTTTTTTCTAGTAAGTTTTTTTTTACTATTTTTCATAGTTTTTAAGCGTGAACGAAAAATTCCCGACATAAGATTTATGTAATCATAATGCCAGGGAAATTTAAGACGAAAAAACTGTACCTTCGGACCTTGGAAACTTTTCGGGAATACCCGAAGACTGACCCGACCCGACTCGAAGCAATCGAGGACCGTCCCGAAGCTCGGGTACCGAAGAATTTGGGAAACCGCACACCCCTATTCAAAATGGTGCCAATAAATACATGGACTCTTACACAAAGCGATTTTTCCTACCATAAAAGCCCACGTGCTTGTTGGCACCATTGAGGACTAATTTTATTAGCTGTGCTTTTCAGGATCTTAATTTTACAGGGAATGGAAACTTTTTTCATCTAGAGAGTTTAAAAATAAAGAATTAATTTTTATTAACAGATTACAAACACATTATAATAATTATGAGGTTCTTGAGAATTAATAGCAAAAGTACTTTAATATACAACGATTCATCTCTACTATCCATTCCCAAAGACTGTTCAAAACAAGTAATTTTCAAAAACTTATTATTGGAAAAAGTTGCAAAGTATGAACTGAAAAAAACTTACAACCCGTTTCTGAACTCACAACCAACGAACATGGAACATGTTTAAATTTACGTTTTGAATCTTGAAGCCTTTATAATTTTCAGTTCTTAAGCCAAAAAAAAAAAATCATTTTAAGCTCCTGAAATCCTTATTATTGGGATAATAATTCCTCCCTAAATCCTTACTATCCCCATTATATACCTCTTTAATGAAATTATTCTAAATCCCTAAATAAAAATTATTCTAAGTCCATTTAACCCCCCTCTCCCTCTCCCTGCCAATAAACATGTTCCATAGTGCTCGCAATGTAAATGATTAAAAATAATTTTTTTACGTTTCAAGCCATTTGCAATCATTTAAACAAAAAAAAATCCGGTTGCGGCAACTGAAATTTTTCCGGTAGTGGCAACTATATTAATGAGATTAAATTATTTTAATTCTAGTAATCAAAATTATTACAAATATATTTAAAATTGGCGCTTTGCTTACTGTGCGTGCTTAGGGTGCGCGCACTTTAACCTATATTGTGCATTAGATTGATGGATCTTGTTTGAAGTGCAAAGTGGTTCGATTAAAATTACAAAAAATGTTTTCCGAAAGTGAATTAAAAACTATTGATAAAGGAAAATTAGAAAGCTTGATAAATTTATTTAATAAAACAGTTCTTTTATCACATAAACATTTTTTAATTGAAAAAGTACTCATCAATAATAGAATAGACTTTATTTCTTGGTTATTTGAAGATGGGGAAAGGAGCAAAATCTTTATTAAATTTTATTTTCCAGAATTAATTCACGTATCTCTTAGGACTGGAAATTTAAAAATCATTAAAAAGCAATTTCCTAAGTAAGTTCGTCTAATAATTTCAGGTTACAATTTATAAATAAGCAAATGCAAAAATAATATGAATGTGTATAAATGAGGTATATGTTATACCTATGACTATATAACCTATATATCTGCACAATTTTATTAATAATTTTTATTTTTATTTATTTTTGATATTGTAAACCCAGTACTATTTTCTTTACTTTTTTTCAGCCCTGCTTCTGGAGTAACTAGCAATTTAATTGAAGAATTAAAATATAAATTAAATAAGAGTAAAAAATATTATTGTTTATGTTCACCAAAAGATTACATAAACAGTTCATACAAATCTGCTAACAGTGATACTAGAATTAAAATATTAGAATTACTTATTAAATTCAAAATAGATATTGATACTCCTAGTAAATTTAATAAAGAAACTGCACTCCATTTGGCTGTACAATGTAAACAATTTAAGGATATTGACTTTTTAATAAAAAATGGAGCAAATGTTCATTTAAAAAATTTAGAAGAAAAAACTAGCTTTCATTTTTCTCATGAAAGTGGCATTAGTGAAGAATTTGTTTCAATTTACCTTAAGTATGGTGGTAAATTACAACAAGAAGATGATGATGGATGGACTCCTTTTGCTATCGCTGTATTGTACAATTCACTGTCAACTGTAAATTTTATTCTAAAACATGGGTAATGTTGCAATAATAATTATTTAAGAATTTAAACTTACTTAAAAATAAAGTTTTAATAATTATATCTTGTAACCTTATACAGTTACAATATTAACTATAAGAATAAAAATGGATCGTCAGCTCTGCATTTTGCTAGCATGGAAAAGTATGAAAATAGTTTAAACTTGGAAGAATCTAAAATGGATTTTACTGAAGAGGTATTAAAAAAAAAAAAATCTTTTTTCATCATTACAATAAAAGAATATTTATTTTGTATTAAAAATAATAAAAATAAATTAATTATCCTTATTACAGTATAATTTTGTTTTGAAACTTAATCTTAAGTTATAATAATATAATATTTGTTTCAGGATGGCAATGAAAAAATGGATTTGGATTTAAATAATGATATTAGTGAATCAGTTAAATTATTTAAAATACTTCTTGATAATGGATGTAACTTATACGATGAAGATGATGAAGGCTCTACGCCTTTTGTTAGTGCTGTACTCAACAACTCCCAGGAAGTTGCAAATTTTATTTTGAATGTTGGGTAATTATTAATATATATTATATTAAAATTATTTATTTTTAATTTTATTTATTTTTTATTTTCAGATATGATGTAAATTACAAAAATAAGGATGGAAATACTGCTTTACACTTTGCTTGTATGAAAAGAAATGAAAATGCTGTTGAATTTTTGATAAAACTTGGAGCTAATGTCAATATACTTAACAATAACAATATATCCCCATTTATACATCTTTTTTTTGCAGTAGAAAATTCAAAAGATGAGATCCCATTGAGTTTGTTTGAAAAACTTTTGAAAAATGGAGTGTTAGTAAATTCTGCTGATTTATTTGATAATTTACCTATGAAAAGAGCATCTTTAAATGTAAAAAATATTGAACTACTAAAATTATTATTAAAATATGGAGGTGATCCTAATACTTTACACTATGATAATAAAGAATGGAATCTTTTGCATTTAATTGTTAGTCATTCTCCAATTAGAGCTGAATTTGTAAATGAAGCTGTTAAGTTATTAGTAGAAAATGGAGCTCATGTCGATTTTAAACATATTGATGGTTCAAGCATATTGCATAAAGCATGCATTAACAAATATGCTGAAGCATTAAAAATTTTATTAAACAAAAGTACAAAAACAATTAATGATTTATTTGAATATGATCCTTATGGCTGGCGACATCCAATGTCAAGTTTTGAAATAAAATCATTTTTTCCAGAAATTAAAAGAAAATCTGTATTGGATATAGCAGTTCTTAATAATGATAAAAAAATATTCAAAATTGTATTAGATAAGGTTGATAATAATTTAATTGACCAAGCCATATTGCTTACTATTTTGCATAACAATGTTGATATGCTTCGTTTATTTATCGATAATGGCATAGATATTAGTAAAAAAGTTTTTAACGGTTTGCCTATATTACATGTTACTTTATTAGTTGGCAATCATATGCTATATCCTGAAAGAATAAAAATATTATTATACACTCTAATATTTTTTGGAGCTGATATAAATGCTAAAGACTTGATAAAAAATAAAACACCACTTTCGTATGCAGTATCGTTAAAAAATAAAAATAAAATTTACAAATTGATTTTACCTTACATAATATTTTTATACAAAGAAGGCAAATATTATCATGAAAATGAAAAAAAATATTATGATCAATTAACAAAATTTACAGAAATTACAGAAAAAGATTTAAATATTTTAAAAAGTAGTTTTATTTTTAATAATATTTCAATGTATTACATTTTGGAAAAATCAGTTGATACATTAGCTAATATTTTACCTAATACTAATGAGCTTCTTTGTACAAGTTATAAACAATTTGTAAAAAAATTACCATTTTCAGATATTTTAAGCTTAAAATTAGAATTAGTATTTGAAAAAAAAGAATATCTTGATTTTGCTATTCTTCATTTTAATTCTCTTTTTCCAAATACTCCCTATTTTATTAAACGCTCAGTTTTGCAATATTTAAGTTTAAATGATTTAAAAAATTTGAAAATTGCTTTGAATACAGAAATTTCAAGCAAAAAATAATTAAAGTTAAGAAATTTTAATTACTAATTAAATATTAAATAATTAAATTATTTGTTTATTTTTACGAAATCATATTTTTATAATAAAAAAAATATTTATTTTTTTAATTTAAGTATTTAGTATTTAAAATTATTATTTATATATATATAATTAATTAAAATGTTTATAATTTTATTTTAAAATAAATTAATATATGTTCAAAAAAATAATTACAGTATAAATATCAACTTTATTATTAAAATGCATAAAAAAAATTTGTAAAAAAAGTTTGCTATTTTAAAAAAATAAAAACTTGGTAATAATAATTGTATAAAATAATAAAATTGAAAATAAAATATTAATTTGAGTACAAGAATCACATTATTTAAAATTTGATACAAATTATAACATTTTTAAACTTCTAAGGTAAAATCATATATTCCTCGATAAACCTTGTATCTATGGGTGAAAATAAAATTTTTTGGGTAAAAATTTACTATTGCAGTTGGAAGCAAAATGTATAAAATATTGTATGGATATTTCTCCTTCCAAAGACCATTGTTTCCTTAAAAAATTATTCAATCACAATGATTTGGTTACGCTAAAAGAAAAATCCACTTGCAGCAAACAGATTTTTTTTTCATTGGTATTGTATATATAGAATTAGAAAAAATAAGATCGTTTACTGGAGCTCCCATTTTATTTCAGTAAACAAAAAATCGCTCTATTAATCTTCAAATATACCCTATTACCTATATATTTTAATTATACTTTTGCCTTTTGATATGAATTTAACAATTTTAAGTTTAATATTCCATACTAACTGTAAATAACATATTATCTACAATATAAATAAATAAATATACTGTAACTATAAAAAAATAGTACCTAACTGCACAAAAATTTTCGTAAAAATAATAATTTTTCATTATACGAAATTTAAATATTTCGCTCCTTTATGAAATAAACACACCAACCTTTACCTCACCACAGGAGTCAGGTGAGGTTGGGCCGTTATATTTGCTTTGCGGATTGCCGATTGCGCGGGCAGATAGGCAGATTGCAGGGGTGTTTTGTTTTTCTTTGTTGACATTATTGTTATATTGTTTTTTGATCAGTATCAAAAATTTTTTTTTGATCATTACGAGGATCATTATCAATTTTGATCAGGTTGTTATTCAAATTCAGGTTGATTTAAAATAGCAATTATTTAAAAAGATATTAAAAATGCAGTTTTCTGAAGATCAATTAAAAATTATCAATGAAGGTAATTTAGAAGAGTTGTTAAATTTGTTTAGTAATAAATTATTTGGTTATACGCGGTATAAATTTAATTTTGTTCAAATAATGTTCATAAAAAATAGAACAGACTTTTTTCTTGGGTTTGTTGAAGATAATGCAAAGAGCGAATTCTTCATGAAACATTATTTTCCGGAATTATTTCACTTATCTCTTAGAGCTGGAAATTTACAGATCTTAGAAAAATATCTGGAACAACAAGTACCCAGGTAAGCTAGTTCATATATTATAATTTAAGGTTAAGCTGATATTGTTTATTCAGTTAACAACTTTTTTGCACAGTTTATTTATTAAGAAACCATGCCAATTTATTTGTTTACAGTCTTAATGCTGAAATTATAGAAAGTGATCAAATTAAGCAGCTTAAACATAGATTAAATAAAATACCAACATATTATATTTTACATTCAACAAAAGAATATTTAAATGGAATGTATCAACCTGAGGACAGTGAAACAAGAATAAAAATATTTGAAATACTTATTAAATTATCAATAGATATTGATACTGCAAGTAAATTTAATAAGGATACTGCACTTCAACTTGCTGCGCAATGTCGACAACTCAAAGATATTGAATTTTTAATAAAAAATGGAGCAAATGTTCATTTAAAAAATTTAGAGAAAAAAAGTAGTTTTTATTTTGCTTATGAAAGTGGCATTAGTGAAAAATTCATTACTATTTATTTAAAATATGGTGGTAATCTGCACACTGAAGATGAAGATGGATGTACTCCTTTTACCATTGCTATATTATACAATTCACCTGGTACCGTTAATTTTATTTTAAAACATGGGTAATTTCATAACACAATTTATTTTATTAAAGTTTTGTAAATTTTATACTTCATGAGAAAATTATTGTTCTAACATAGGTATAATATCAATCATAAAGATAAAAATAATTCATCAGCTCTACATTTCGCTAGCATGAAAAAATATAAATTTTTAGATCCAAAATTAGAAAAATCTAACATTAAAGAACAGGTAAAAAATTTTAACAAATATCTGTTTTTTATTTAAAATTTAATTCTTAAAATGTTCTAATGTTCTTAGATTGAAGATAAAATAATAAATTTGGATTGTGATGATTCAGTCAAATTATTTAAAATGCTTCTTGATAATAGCGAATGTAACATTTATGATCAAAATAATGAAGGATGCACTCCATTTGTGATAGCAGTACTCAATAACTCTATGGAAGTTGCAAATTATATTTTAAGCCTTGGGTAATTATAAATTTAGTGCATAATTATATATAATATTTTATTTTTAATTTTAATTTTTTAATTTTTAGCTATGATATAAATCATCAAAATAAAAATGGGGACACTGCTCTACACTATGCATGTTTGGAGTTAAATGAGAATGCTGCAGATTTCTTAATAAAGTTTGGAGCTAAAGTTAATATTCTTAACAATAATAATGAATATCCATTTAATAAATTATTTGTTGCTGCAGAAAAATCAAAAGGTAAAGGGTTACCTTTAAACTTGTTTGAAAAACTATTAAAAAATGGAGCTTTTGTAAACTTTGCTAATTCGTTGAAAAATAAACCTATATACAGAACTGCAATATACATAGGAAATATTGATTTGATGCAACTTTTAATACAATACAAAGCTGATTGTGATATTTTAAGATATAATAGTGAAAAATGCAGTCTTCTTTATTCAATTATCAAAGAATCTTATTTGAATATTAATTTTATAAATGAAGCTGTTAAATTATTAGTGAAAAATAAAGCAAATGTTGATTATATAGATAATGATGGTATAAGCATATTGCATAAGGCATGCATTAAAAAATATCTTACAATAGTAAAAATTTTGTTAATTAAAAGACCAAAAACAATTAATCAATTAATTAGATGTGATTCCAATTGGAATGGTGCGTTACCAAATTTTACATCATGTTTCCCCGGAACTCAAAAAAAATCTGTATTAGATATATCAGTTCTTAACAATGATCAAAACCTATTTAAAGTTCTGCTCAATAAAGTTGAAAAGAGTTTAATTGACCAAGCTTTACTTTTTAGTGTTCTGTATTGTAAAACTGATATGCTTCAATTATTTATAGAAAATGGCATTCATGTTAGGAACAAGGTTTTTAATGGAATTCCTATTATACATGTTGCTTTAATGACTGCTAATCACAAGATAAACTTATCACAAGAGCGAAATTATGCATCAGCGGACTTTACAGAAATACAAAAAATATTGAATACTCTAATATGTTATGAAGTTGATTTCAATGCTAAAGATTTAAATAATAAAACTCCTTTTTCATTTGCAGCATCATTAAAAAATAAGGATAAACTTTATCGATGGCTTTTACCATACATCATATTTTTGTTTAAACAAGGGAAATATTTCCATGAAAGCGAAAAACAATTGTATAAAGAAGTTATTAATCCAGTTATGGATCAGTATGATAAAGAATTTAATATTTTAAAAAATTATTTTATTTTCAAAAATATTTCATCGGCATATATTTTTGAAAATTCAATTGATACATTAGCTAATACTTTACCAAATGAGAGTCAGCTTCTCCGTAAAAGATTTGTTGATTTTATAACGTTTAAAAGTTTACAATTTTCAGATATTGTAAGCTTAAAATTAGAATTAGTATTTGAAAAAAAAAGAATATCTTGAATTTGCTACGATTTAAAAAATTTTGAAATTGCAATTGAAGAAATGTCAGAAAAAATAATTATAAATTTATTTGTGTACTTTTATGTAATACACTATTAAAAGTAGGTAACTCCTATAAATTTACAAGAAAAAATAATTTATTTTTGAAAATTTCATATCTATAAATTTTCAAAAAAAATTTGTATTAATTATTTATTAAAAATCATAATTTTTTTAAAAGCTGTAAAATCACAAATACTTTTCGTAAATTTACAACTATCTTTGGTGGAGTCATAAAAAAAATCAAAAATTTACAATTTTTTCCTTAATTTACTAAAATTGTAGTAAAATTACGATTTTTATTTTTATTAATTTTTTACAAATAAACAATTTTTTAGAATAGAGGAATATTTTTACCAAGAGGGCAATAAATAAACAATTTTTTGTTGAAATTTACAGGAGTTAGGTACTTTTAACAGTAATATTTATTACACAAACTTTATCAAATTCTAACTCAATTGTCATTGATTTCTAATTTTAAATTTGAATTTTATAATTTATGTTGTAAAAGTAAATAATTTATTATAATTACTATCTATAATTTAAATATTATCATATATTTAATATTAATTTTTTAAGATTATTGTAAAAAAAAATTTTTTGACTTGTAGATTGTAAAAAAGATTTATTGTATTGATAGTATTTAAGCTATAAAAATCTATTTTAAAATGTTTGGTACCAAAATAACGTCTTTTGATAAATCTATAATAAATGTAACGCATCAAATTTTTTGTAATTTTTATTTGATTTTAGAAAATTACCACCAAATATTTTTGTAAAAAAAAAAAATTTTTTTTAAGCAAATAATAACTGGAATTATACATTTGAAAAGAATATAGCATTTAATTAAGTACTAAAAAACACACACCATAGATATGCATATAATAATAATAGGAAATGATAGAAAAGTTTATCATGCAAAAAACTAATAAACAATATTTATGATGTTCAAAAAACATTTTCTTTCATACGCAATTATTACTTTATATTATAACAAATAACAATTGCCTTTTATACACCTAGACAGAAATCATCCCACAGGTAATAATAACTGTCTCTAACACTTAATTCCATTGGGGTTTTTAAAGGTATAGCAGTAGTCCTTGGAAATCACTGCAATATAATATAGAAATTTGCGTGATAACGTTCAAATATAGAGGATCCCAAAAACAGTAGCAAAATATTATTATTATATACACCCTCACTTTATATCATCGTACTTATATTGAGTGTCTCGCGTGTATAACTAAATATATAGCGATGTTAATCTTTGGTATGTTGCACAAGGGCAAATGCCGGTGCTTTCGAATAAATGTGCGTGATTCGGGGCCATCCTTACAATATATAGAGAAACTTTTCCACTATCGATCTTAATTTTTTTTTTTAGGATCCAATTCCAAGAGAGTTTATAAAAGACAAGGAAAAAAAAACCTTTTTCTATAATGTTACGTTTTATCACGAATTAAGATGTTGTCGATGTATTTTGCTTATATGGCCGTGCAGGCGAAAACTACATTGGGACACGTAATGTTTTCTTTGAAATTTTAACATTACATTCTATATATGCAGTATTATACTTTTTTTTAGAATTATCGATCATTCTTGAGTATTTCGTAGGTACGTGCTTGCAGTTTTAGAGAAATATTTAAGGAATAAAAAGGTGTGCTGTTACACAAGTCCCATCGCACCTTTAGATCTTAGATTTATAATCTATTATTTTGCACATTTTATTATTCTACTTTATATTCATTATTTCCTTTTGAATTTCCTAAAAAAAGTTTATTATATCCTTGAATATGATGTATAGAAATGATATTTAACTTTTTTTCGAAAAAAATCTAAATTATTTTTATTGTATATTGCTTATACTTACTGATACTAAAAACGAATGTAAAATAAATTTTTTTGAAATGGACTAACTTGGAAAAAAAATTTTTTTCTTGCTTTTTTGATTTTTTATCGAGGATATTTATTTTTAATCAAAAATTTAATATTTGTGATTGTATAAGGATTGAAATTTTTTAATTTTTGAGCTTTAGGGACTAGATTTCAAGCTTTCAAAAGTTGAACAATGGGATTCTGGATAAATTTTTTGTTAATCAGAAAAGCCAAATATATTCTGCTAATAATAAAAAATTTTATCAATGAGGTAGAAGGATACAGATTTTTAGGGGAGTGGAAGGGGGGGGGGGGTTGTTACCGACTAAAATTCTGTAATTTGTTTTAAGTTTGAAATAATTAAAGTTAAATGAAAATTGCCTGAAGTACCTTCTTTTAAATAAATTACCCGACCAAAAAGTTGCTTAATAATGAGACTTAAATTCTGGTCCTAAATAATTTTTTTTTTTTAAAATTAACCTAACCATAAGCTAAAGCCTTCCTATAGGAAGGTTTATTTAATTAATATTGACCCTGTGGCCCGGAAATACCATTTTATGAGAAAAGGAAGTTCAGAGTTCATTTATTGGATAACGAAAGATACATGGAATTTGCTTTTCAAAATATTTAGTCAAAAAGATAAATTTAGGTTAAAGAAATCTGTTTTTTTCAAATTCAATCCAAAAAAACATTTAAATTCTCATCCTTTTTCAAAATATTCTTAGTGATTTCAAAATGGAAATTTTCAGTATATGGATTTAATAGTTGCTAAAGATTTTTAAAGAAAAAATTAAATCAGAATTAAATTATCAAACTTACCTATAACTGCGCGGAATTCGGAACGATGGTCTACGAAAGCGCGGCGTGGTAAATAAAACGGAACATGAAATTGAATTTTTGGCGTTTAATAAAATTTTAAAAATAAATAATTCTGTATATATTAATTTATTTAATTTTTACCACTAATTGACATAAAATTAATCAGAAAGTTCCAAATAAATAATAAAATTAGTTAAGTACTTTTTGTATACCCTAAATATTTCTTATCTACAGAATTTACCCTTACAAAAAAACATTATATTTTATTTCATCTTCTTTATTTAAGTGCCTTACATATCAAAAAATAAAAAAAGTCAACATTTTACTGTGTGTGACTTTTTTGTTTAAATATGCAAATTTTAAAAGATAACGAGTGAACCGATTCAAAATAAAAGAAATTCGTCGTCCTCTTTAGTTTTCTTTTGGCCAACAATCCATGATTCCGGTAGCCATGTCATTTTGAGTAAAAATACAAAATTTTTTTTAATGTTACAATCTCAACCAAAAAAAAAATAAACGTAGGTACAGGTAAAAGTTATATATATATGTATACTTTACACTTAAAGAAATCGTGCAAAGATAAGAAAGAAGAAAAAAAAATCAAATGAACCCTTTTTTTAAAAAAAGACGAATTAACCGATAAATTAAAAAATAAATAATTAAGACTTATATTTATTGACATTTTTAATGATAGCAAGTTTTAAAAAAGATAAAAATTTAAAAATATTTAATACGGATGCTAAAAATAATGTAATTTGCTCGTGTAATTCACGTCTCTTTTGAATCAAATTATAGAAAATTTAAAAAGATATAAACAACGAGCACATAATTCTTTTTTAAGTTCGACAGTTAAGAAAAATATCATGATATAAGGACAATATCATGATGAAAGAGAAATAACAAGTACAAAAAAGGTTGCACTAATAGACGGGATTTTCGTGGATCGGATAGAGTGAATAAAAAAAAAAAAAAAAAGAAAAAAATAGAGAATCTTTACTTTTCTTCGTGAAAGGTTAATTCCATAATGGTAAGTTAAGATGCATCGTGTAGTATCTTTCTTCCTTGATCCTTTGCATGCATATAAAAGGGTTATATTATACTTACTCTTGCGCCTTATGCGCGTGATCATCGTTCTTCGAAGGTGGCAAGTACCTAAAAAAATAAGAAAAATAAGAGAGAAGGAATGGAACGGAAATGGATGACAAGCGACAAATAAAAACAAAATACAGACTTTGGGCCGGCGCGGCGCCTCGTCGCGTGACGACTTTGGTTACAAGGGATTTTATACTTTAAGTCTAGTATATATAAAGAGCGCTTTTAAGAGCTTCATTAGTTCGCGAGAGCAGCCTAATTACACGAGTGCTCATTAACCCGTATGTGATGCTTTTTTTCGATTCGCTTATATGCCTCCCACGCCTTCTTCGTCTTTTTTTTTAATTCTTATCTTTATTGAGGGTACAGGTTTTCTTGTCTTCGTTAAGTGCTTTTTTCGTACTTTTATATATAATATGCGCTACTACATTTTTTTTAATCAAGAAATTATAATATTTGCCAATTATTTTTTTTTTTCTTTTTTACTTACTTTTTTTTTTAATTAATTAAAAATTTGAGAAAAATTTTTGTCAAGAATGAATTATTTGAATTTTTTGAAAGAAACATAATTTATATTTTAATTATTTTGTCAAAAGTTTTCTTTCCTATGGGATTGGACAAGTTATTTATTGCCTTAAATATGCGAGGTTCTTAAAAACAGTGCCATTGCAATCATTTATAAAATATCATTTTTTGAAATTATAAAGTAAAAGCATGATTTAATTAATGATTCCTAAACTTTTCGTCCCTGCTGATTTTTATAAAAACTTTTGCAATATTTAAAAAAAAATTTTTACACTTGGAAATTTTATTTTCATTGTTTAATTCAATAGAATTGCGATATTTAAGTGAATGCAAAGATTTAGGAATCTTTATCAATATGGCTCTCCTTGGTAACAAAAAATATCATAAAAGCAACAGAATTTCTGGGTTGCAGGCAGATTCTCAGCAGAATTCGTAAACCCAGTTTTCTGTCAGCAGATGAAAATTTCGGAAAATTCTGAATCAATTTCCGGATTCCTCGGAAAATTTTAATATTTTTCTCTTTTTCAGAAAAATTTTATATATTTATGAAACGCTGTACAAAAAAATTGAAAAAAAAATATCTTATAAAATCAATAAAATTTATAAATAATAGGGTGGCCACATTTCTGGAATTCTTAAAAGTCAGGGAAAGTCAGGGAATAATTTCTTTTTTCTG
Source organism: Anagrus nilaparvatae (assembly GCA_022575985.1). Classification (NCBI taxonomy): domain Eukaryota; kingdom Metazoa; phylum Arthropoda; class Insecta; order Hymenoptera; family Mymaridae; genus Anagrus; species Anagrus nilaparvatae. Next base: position 5,232,396 of record JAKSXM010000238.1, on the reverse strand, counting down.
GAATTTTTTATTTAAATCTGCCTGAAAATGGGAATTTAAGAAAATTTTCCGGTAAATGTCAGAATTTTCCAAAATTTTTATTCGCTGACAGAAAAGTGGGTCCCAGAAATTTTTCCCAGATACCAGAAATCCTGTTCCTTTTATGTTATTTTTTTCTACCAGGGTTAGAAACTTAATTTAAAAAGCTCGAGTGCAAGCACCCTAGCCCGCTCATAAATATTTAGAAGATACGAAGTAAAAAAAACAGCTTTTCATGTTTGATTAGTTAGTAGCAGGATTCAAAAATAGACATTCTGAAAAGCTTTAATTTCGGAAATTTTTTCAGTAAAAGCTATTGCTTTTAATATTTTTAATTAATATTCTTGCTTAAAAATCATAAAAAATAAACAAAATATTTCCTATACCTAGCAATAAAAGTGCATTATAAAAAGTTACCAAAAAAAAAAATTTTTCTGCTCAAGCCTCAAAATATATTGGAATTTATTTTTGTCTACCCATAAAGTACAAACTGATTAGCAAAGAGTCAATAATAACAATAAAACAAAGTAAAAAAAAAAAAGAAACAATACAAAAAAAAAAGCAGCTGAAAATTCAGCTTGTATATTTATATAGATTTATGAAGCGAGAATTTAAAGATACATAAAGGGGTATATATATAGGATAAACCCTTTGCCAACGGGCATATCAAGTCACCCTATACATACAATTTAAACCTTCCAATAGAGAGGAATAGAGTTTGATATAATAGGGGGGGACTTGTGGTTCATTCGAGGCTGAAAAACCACCCTCGCATCACAAACGACCAATTCTATATAACTATCAACGCTTTATATATATATTAGTTATATATACCAAGCATGCTAAACTTATAATGCTTTTAGCAACTCGTTAACGTTTATATATATAACGCGTATTCACCTGAGAATTCAAAGTGTGACATTCTAATTGTTCAACTGGCAGCCAACAATTATTCAAAAATAAAATAAAAAGTCAATGAGTACTGTGCTACAGAAATATATGGATGATAATATCTTCCTTTTTTTATTTCATTATTGAGGGAAGAGTTGATTTAACACGGTTGTTAAAATAAATAACAGATTTTATTCAAAAGCGTTAAAATCAAAATTATTTATGTTTCTCTTCAATTTTTCTTTCTTGAAAATTAATATTAAATTACATGTCAACTCGCATTTTTTCTGAAATTAGATATTCTTGTCCAGTATATTCTTTTCATAATTTTTTATTTAAAATCCGGAAACAGTTTATCATGTTGAAAAAAAATGAAGAAGCACTTATTGTTCAATAAATACGCGATCATTAGTCTGTCAATATGCCGAAACGACGCGAATCTATACGCGTTTATTTATATTTTATACCTTTTGAAACCCTTTTTTTTAGGCGAAAAAATATATTTCTTTAACAATGGGAGCATTGTCTTTTTTTAGAGTAATACTTCCATTTCTTATACTTTTTTTTTCATTTATTGTTGAAAAGGTTTTGCAAGGAGATGGAGTATATAACGCATGTTGATGTTACAAATATTTTTTTTAGTTTTTTATTATTATTATTGTTTTTTTTATTTATATATGTCTCGCCAAAAACTTTCTCTTCTTATGTGTATACCCGGACATACCGGCATACCAAAAAGGCTATTATTATGCGAGGAATTTCGATTCTTGACTTTTGCCAATTTATATCTTCTCTAACAAAAAAAATGTACTTTTTTTGGAGTGTACTTGCTGCACCATTTTTTGGATTCAAAAATTTTTTTGAGGAAATTCGATAACTTTTAATAAAAAGCCATATATAAATTAAAGAAAATTGGCAATTTGTCTTGGTGTTAATACGAATTTAGGTATTTTTTACTGGTATACATAAATATGCATATAAATCACGTTCAAGTTCATTGAGTAATCCATGGGTGTTAATATATAATATCCGAGATTTCTTTTTCTCTATCCATTAATACATAAAATAAACGCATATTTCGACAAGGATGATTTTGATGACGGGAAATATAGTTAAAAAACAAGGGTGAAAAAAGGACGAAGAAGAAGAATGATATATATAAAATAGTAGTTTTATTAAATTGTAGGGGTTTTTATAGAGAAAAAGAGAGACGAAAGTGTGTAAAGTAAAATTTTACTATGTTTTAAATCCAGATATATGATGCAAACTCGTGTGACATGCAAATCTTCTTATAAAACCTTTTGCCGCCATTACACTTTTCAAATCTTTAAAGTATGTTTAGACAGCGGGCTTTTTATCCCTATGCACACGCGCCAATGTCTTTTTAGCCGAAAATTTACCCAACGTCAAATACTCATAGAGTTAATAAACTAAATCCCTATACTCTCCTACTATGCTTTTCTATTCTCATTTTCTCTTTTTTACACTTTACCTTTTACTTTATATTATTTTTTAGAGGGATGGCTTGGGTATATATTTATTCATTTACTTATAACTATGTTTTCTTTCTATAAGCTTTATTTTTTATAAAAAATCTTTTAAACTGATTTTCTTTTCTCTTTTTTTAATGCAAATAAAAAATAACATATTTTACTTATTTGAATACCAAAAAGGTTTACTTTTTTTAGTTTTTAATGGAATTTTCTTACTTTTTTATATGACGAATCTATAGCTAAGGATATGGGAAAATACAAAGGTTTTTAGGAAATGTCAAATAGATGCTGTAAAAAACCAAAAAAATAGTTTCTTTGCGAAAATTTAGAATTGAAAATTCATAATTTTTATTGTAAATTCACAACTACTTTTTTATAAATTAACTATTCTTCGGGAATTTTTGAAAAATCGTGAATTTTCACAATAATTTTTCACGTAATGAATGTATTTTTACGTATAAGTTAAATAATATATAATTATAATTAATAAATTTATAATATAGTATATTAATCTTTATTTAAATTATTTGAATATGGCGCCAATTCCATAGTGTGTGGTTGTCGGGTCCGCAGCCGCACTATAATTATATATAGTTTGTGTAATAAATATATATAATAATAGTAGCCATCAGTAGCTCAGGGTGTATTTACTATATTTTAATTCTGCAAAATTAAATAATATACTTAACTATTGTTAAAATAATTAAGTACACAGATAATGATTTGTCTTTGAAAAATTGATACCACTATATACAAGGATATACTAATTGGAAGTTGGAAGTTGGAACTAGCAACAACAACATTCTGCAACATAACCCCTATAATACATGTTTTAGCTCAGATATTTCATTTATAAAATATATAGATTATAGGTACCTTCTTACTCTGTATACCAAAAACTAAGATTTTTATGAATTAATATATAATATCATATACAAAACTTGTTGATGATAAAATTAATAGGTTTTGTATCTGATTTTATTACACATTTTTATATATTTACCTAATATCTGGCCTAATATAATAAATAAGCTCTAATAAAAATAATTTATATATAATTTTAAGAATCTGTTTATATTTTAAAGTTTTAAAATTACAATATTGAATATTTTTACTTCACATATAAAATAATTGATTTTTTTTATTTTAGGTAAACATGGAAAAAGATAGCTTGCAAATAATAGATTCATCGGGAGTTAAAATTGTAGGAAAAAGCTTTCATTTACATATGATTCAAAAATGTAATAATTATCACACAGAAAATAAAAATGCATGTCAGCATTATGTGGGTGATGATATTGTGCTAAATATTGAAAATGACATTATATTATGCACAGCAATTCTAATTAAATATGATTGTTGTACTAAATTTAAACAGATAGTCTTACAATTTAATAAAATAATAAATTTTAAAACACTGAATATTAGCTTGACACTATCTACTATAGAATACTCAGGACCTATCATTAATTCACAAACCAGATCACAATATAATTTAATTTCTGACTTGAAAATGGATCAAAATGATCCTTTTAAGTATTTATCTGATAGAAATGCTTTTATGAAATTCCTAAATCCAAATATAATCGAAGATGATTCAAGAGTAAAGCAACTGTATGTCGACTCAATAACAATAGTCTATTCATTTCACAAGCAACTAGAGAATATTTGGCCAGAAGATCTAAGAGATAAATTTACAGATTTTAATATTGAAGTGAAAACTCAAAAAATTTTTAAGGTGCACAAATTACTACTTTGTCGTAAAAGTAAAGTTTTTCAAAAAATGATAGAATTAGAAATGCAGGAGAAAAGAACTAACGTTATTAAAATGAATTATGAAGTTCCAGTAGTTCAAGAATTGATTAATTTTATTTATACAGATAATTGTGATTTAAGTGTTGGTGTACATGATATTTATAAACTAGCACACTTGTATGAAATAGAAGACTTACAAACAGACTGTGAGTTTTATATGCTGAATAATTTGGAAAATTTGAAAAATATTACTGAAGCTTATAAATTAGTTAATGTGGATCAGTATAAATTTAAATTCTTGAATAAGCAAGTTGAAGATATAGTTAATGCTAAAGAATCTGAATTGGTGGAATATGATGATTTTCTTGATTATAATTTATCCATTATGTCAACTGATAACATTGACTTTATGTTTAATTTACTAGTAAAATACAATAACGAATATTTCAATGCTAAAGTTATAGAATATATAAAAGAAAACGTTAATCTAGTATTTTCTAATGTTAATTTTCGAAAAATGTTAGCTAATTACCCTTGTGTTTATGAAGAAAAGTTAGTAAATTTTTATTTGGAAGTTATAAATCCAAATAATGCTCATTTGATATATAAAATAGCTATGGAAAATGAAAATGAACAATTTAAGGTTAGCGTAATGAAGTATTTAAAAGATAATGGAGAAGAATTTATGAAAAATGAAAATTTTAAAAATATTTTAAGAGAATATCCAGAATGGGCAATTGAATTTATGACTTACATCTTAAAAAAGTAATTAATTATTTTTTTTTTTTTAATAGGTATCTTTGTGTTATTTTTAATTTTTGAGTTAATAGTTAATTAAAAAAAATTTATTTAAATATAATTTTTTTTCAATATTTTTAATTTAATTATAAGTAAGTCCTATTGTATAAACTTTTTTTCACCCTATATTGTTTAAAACAAGATACAACAACAAATTTTGATTTTAGTGATCCTTTATATACTTATAAAAATTTATATTATTTTTAATTTCCAGTTGTTAATTTATTTTGTCAAAAACAGGTACTTAAATAAAAAAGCAAAAAAAAAATTTTTTATTTCAATTTTATTTGAAAATTGCGTATTGATTTTAAAAACACCAAGAAAGTTTATTAACAGTGTTAATTATATATTTTTTTTCGTTTAGATTGACCAAGGATAGGCATGTAGCAAATAAATTCGATATTATAAATATTATCAAAGAATATTTATCAACGAATGCTTTGCAATAGTTTAATAATGATATACTCAATAAAAGCCTCAATAAAAGCTAGAAAAAATTTTTTAAAATAAAACTTCATTTTCTATACCGGCAGTACTACTTGTTTGACTAGAAAATAAAGTTTTAAAAAAATTTTGGATAACCTTAGTTTTAAGCACAATTTTGCTTGATCACAACGAAGTTTAACACCAAAATTGGAACACATTTTTTTACTTTCTTTCTTTTCCTTTTTTTAGTTCTTAATGGAATTTACTTTTATTCCAATATTCTATAAAACTATTCTATATGATCACAGAAAATGAAAGTAAAATAAGTATATACCTATGTGCGTTCGGGAAATTCAAAAATTTTATGAAACTTAAACAGGCAGAAGATATCTCTCGAGATATCTAATCATAAGTTGCAAAATTTAAAAGCAATTTGTTTTCAGATTTTTACTAATAACTAAATATTAAATAATAAACCAATTTTAGCGCTTTTGAAATTGGCGCAGTTAGTCCGCATTCTATGGGGATCCTAGACTAGGGTCTTATGTACGTCACACACATAACAATAGTATAGTATCTACTGTACATTTTACCGTATATTATCTGTTATGTTTACATCAGAGATTTATACTGGCATATATATTAAATATTAATTATTAGAAAAGTTGACATCAGTTTCAAAATTCTTCTTACCACCCAGGTAAAAATAAGCAGGTAATTTTATTCAATTAATTTAAAAAATTTTATGTCACTAAAATATTTAAAAAATTCTTTACAGAAAATTAATTTATTATTATTTATAGATCTAGTTGTTCATTCAGTGTTATGTATTTGCTAGAATCATTTTTTAGCCAACATTTTATTAAATAACAAAAAAATTATTAAAATAAACATTTCTTAATCTACAAAATTAAGCTATTTTCGTTTATATTGTATATAAATTACGATAAATAGAAAAATAGTGTACCTAAGCGTGGACCCCTATTTAATTTTACTGTCACTATTTTTGACGATATAGTTAAATTATTTATAAAACTTTTCAGAAAATTTTGTTTTTTGAGTTGCTGAATATGAAATCCGTTTTTACCTAAAAAGAACCAGTTGCATGTAATAGGAAATGTTTAAGAGACCTAAATAAAATAAACTAAAATAGCTTGTACCTATTTTTCAAGTAAACTATTTTGAAATTCTTGAAAACGAGCGAAACATAACCTCAAATTTCTATTCTGAGCAACTTAACCAGTTTTATAATAATCGGAGCCACTATACTAATGTATTTCGTAACTCACTTTTTGTTTTTTTAGGCCTCTGGATAGAAATAGATGTATAATATATGTTTTTTGACCTGCTAAAGCCAAATCCGGGGTCTATTGTGATCTAAAAGTGGCAGATTAATTGTTATTAACAATTTATTACAAAATTAACCCAAAATTAAGCAAAATCGAGTTATAAATGCCAAGTTTTGAAAATTTGTAATTTAAACAAAACTTTCTGATGTACTTTCAATTACAGCCTATATAAATTTTCTAACACCGAATACTTTAGATTAATTGTTAAAACAATTGAAAATTGTAAATGTTAATTGCTTTTTTGGACAATGCTAGTACTGAAAGTTTTGCGTTAATTGTTAATAAGTTAATTAATAATTAATAATAATTAAAATGCCACTTTTAAGTCACAGTTGACCCTGGATTTGTCTTTGGCAGATCAAAATACATATGGTACACCTATTTTTATCCACGGACCTAAAAAAGCAATAAGTGGGTTAGGAAATACGGGCGTGATGGCTCGACTAATAATCGAATTTCTTATTCAATGACCAAAAAAATGTAAAATTTCGTTGAAAAATTGTATAGATATTAGTCCTGTCGACAGCAATGCTATTTAATGCCCTAAAATGCCATAAAAGCTTCATGGAAAAAAATGGGTGGTATTTATGTTTTTTGACTTGCTAAACACGAATCCGGGGTCCATTTTGCGAAATTCGTAGTTAATTTTGCAAAATAGACCCCGGATTCGTATTCAGTGGGCCAAAAAACAAATACCATCCATTTTTTTTCATGGAGCTTTTGTGGTATTTTAGGATTTTAGGGCATTAATTAGCATTGCTGGCGACAGGACTATATGAAAATTGATTATGATATAGGAATATACGCCAGCACTAAATCCATTATTTCGTATTTTAGGCCAAAATGGATAAAGTAAACCAACGATTGATAAATTCATCAGAGATCAATTTTATAGAATATAATTTCAACAAACAACATACTCGATCGAAATGCACAAAACAATTTCTAGATTCATGTGAACATGAATTTCAAGAATTTTTAATCAATTTTGAAAATAATACAGTAACATGCAAATTGTCTTTACTCGAATTTCTTCGTTTCCCTGAACATAAGCTAATAGTTTTGAAATTAGATAAAAAAATTAATTTTAAAATGCTATATCTTTGCATAAATTTGCAGTCTGATAGTAAACGATATAACTTAATTTGTAACATGAAGAATAATTCTTTGGACCCTGCAAAATACTCGTCATTTAGAAATAACACTTTTAATAATATAAATCAAAGTATATTGCCAAACAGGTGGGAAAGAACAACTCGTCATAGTTATATTCATTCAGTAATAATAATATATTCACTTTCTAAACAAGTAGATAACATTTGGCTAAAAGATTTAAATGACAAGAAATTTACAGACTTTACAATTGTTGTAAATAATGATAAAAAGTTTCAAGTTCACAAAATGCTTCTTTACTACAAAAGTAAAGTATTTCAAAAAATGATTGATTTAGATATGCAAGAAAAAAAAACCAACAGCATTCAATTAAAATATGAAGTTCCATTAGTTCAAGAATTTATAAACTACATTTATAAAAATGAATGTGATTTTCGTGTTGGTGTACACGATCTTTACAGATTAGCACACATGTATGAAATAGAAGATCTCCAAATAGAATGCGAATTTGACATGCTGAATAAATTAGAAGATGTAAAAAATATTACAGAATCTTATAAATTAATAAATGTGGATCAGTATAAATTTAAATATTTAAAGAAAGAAGTTATAGCTGCAGTGAATATTAAGGAATCAGAACTAGTACTATATGATGACTATCTTGATTATAATTTATCAATCATGTCAATTGATAATATAGATTTTATGTTCAATTTAGCTGTTAAGTACAACAATGAAAATTTTAGTTCAGGTGTAAAAGATTTTATAAGAGAACATGCTGATGATGTATTTAAAAATGAAAATTTAAAAAAAATGTTGGTTGAACATCCAAATGTATTTGAAGAAAAATTTGTTAATTTCTACTTGAATGCTATAAATCCAAGTAATGCTCATTTGATCTTTCAACTAGCTATGGAAAATGAGAATGAACAGTTCAAGACAAATGTGATGAAATATTTAAAAGAAAATGGGAAAGAAATACTGAAAAATGAAAATTTTAGAAATATCTTGAAAAAGCATCCAGAATGGGCTATTGATAATTTTATTGTATTTTTGTTGGAAAAATAAATGATAATTTAATCATATGTAATTAATTCATATAATTAGATTAAAATATTTAGAATTTTTTTATGTGAATATAATAACTATTACTACCAGCTACTACTTATAATTTTACTATAATTTGAATTTTTTAGTACTTCTAGTAAGTTACTTTTATTTTTTAATTTAATTTTTGTATTTGATTATTAAATAATCACATAAGGAAAAAAATTTTCAATTTTTTATATTTTGTAATAAATCTATTATTGTATAATTTAAATAATAAAAATAATTAATTAAGTTGAATTAAACTAAATTTTCTGTATTTTTTTACACTTACCTTATATTTTATAATCCTAATTTGAGCTTACATGACCCCAAAAAAAAAATATTGGTAGCTTTCCAAAAACAATTTTAGAGTATTGGCAAATAAGACTTTGCTAATTATCATATTCAAAGCTTTAAACTCGCAATGATCAAAAACCTTTTTTTCTCATTCAAAATAGTAGCATATCTTAATTAAAGCTAATAAATACCAATTTAATTTTCGTTATAAATGTCAACATAAAATCAAAATTTATGCAATTTTTTAACAAAGTTAAAAATAAAACAAAACAAAAAAATTCCGTTTTTATCCAAGACCGAAAATTAAATTATAACTGGATAACCGTCTAATATAAATTCCTTAGGTTGATCAAATTTACATATAAAAGAAGTCGATGTTAAAAAAAAAAAATTTGCTCGCATTCTCTCGATTGATCCTCGTTATCCCAAGTGATCGCTCTGTTTGAGACACATATTATAAGCCAGTATGTATCGAAAGTCCGCAGTATCTATAATATATTTTGAAAATGATGAATCCAAAGTCCTCTCCACAATATGTTTATTTCTTATATTGTATGTGTTGAAATTCTTTGCCGACGTCTTGCTCGTGTTTCAATACGCGTCCCCGGCGACGGGTATATAATACAAAATCAAAGGCAAAAAAAATGTATCATCAAAAATAAGAGAATAGCTTTGCGCAAAAAGAAGATGGTACACAGAGAAAGAATCATTGACGAGAAGTTGACAGAGATCGAGAACCTTTCTTACATAAAAGCATAGCTACCGATGCAAAGAACGATTGATGCCCCTTGCAAGAAATATAAGCTTCGGCGACGTAGACAATTTTTTGTCGTTTTATATTTAAAAATAAAAACAAAAAATAAAGGAAAGAAGCTCGTGCTTTAAAAAAGAATTGATTCGCGAGCGCGTGTGGGCCCCTTCTCCTACATCTTTCTTTTCTCTACACTTTATATTCGCGGGCCAATTAATGTTCCAATAACAAAAAAATCTCTATATAGGACTCGAGGGTGGTCGTTGAATAAATTCACTCATAATATAAAAAAAAAGGTATCTACTGTCCACAATTGTTTTGCGCGTGTCCTTAGAGCTTTTTTTATAGTATAAAATAAATTTATGCTTATTATTGATCAAAGACTTTGAATGAAAGCTTATTTTAAATCTTTGTGATGCAGTTAAAATGCCGCTATTTATGCGCACTTGGATTTCTGAATGGACCTTTGACGAGACATGAATTTTAGAGCTTGTTAATATTGGAATTTCTTTTTTCTTAGTTCTTTTTTTTATTTATTGTAAACCAGTTTTTTGGGGCCTTATGTACTTAAAACTAATGATTTTATAAATTTTTTTGTTCCTTATTTTAATTCGATTTATTTATATCTACTCATTGACTACTTATACTTTTTGATATAAATTTAATTAGGTTTGCAGTTTTTTAAAGGCTATTACCGGAAAAGTATAGCTATTTGGTTTCTGCAACCAAACCTACCCTTAGTTCAGCATACGAAAAACGCACTCTTAAAAAAAGTAAATTAAAAAATTTTTTAAATATTGCAAAAATAAAGGAAAAAAATGTTAGCTCAAAAAACTCAGTTTCCCGTGTAGGCAACAACATGCCCTGAAAAACTTATAAAAAAAACTTTAGTCTTCATTTAATTTTTCCGATCAATGATCAGATATTCAAAATTTTTCATATAAAATACCGTTCTAGTTACCAGACGGGAAAATTAGATGAAAAGAACTTAAAACTGCTTTATGTGTTTAAAAAAATGTTTTCAAGATGGTGGACCAAGAAACTTAAAAAAAATAAACTTTTAACTTTATAAGAAGGTTTTTTAGGGCAAGAAATATGAATTTTCTGTGGAAAACAATCAATTTTTCAACCCAGCATATTTTCCGATTTTCCAAGATGGCGTACCGAGATAATTAAAAAAATTAACTATTAACTTTACAAGGGGGTTTTTTAGTGCTAGAAAAATAAATTTTCGGTGGAAAATAGTAAATTATTCAACCCAAAATATTTTCCGATTTTCCAAGATAATAAAATTTCATTATTTAAATTTCTCGGTCCGCCATCTTGGAAAATCGGAAAATATTTTGGGTTGAAAAATTGGATCACCAAATATATTATACCTCGCATATCAAAATAACGCTACCAAACAATTGGCACTATGGTTCCTTCTTAGCAATATCAAAATGCTCTTAATGCTCTATTTTACCTAACAAAGTATAATGTCATAAGAAAAACTAAAAATGATCTTTTTCTTGATATTCTCAGTTGAAAATCTGATGGAAAAAATTAAGTTTTTTACACGAAAAAAAAGAAGATTTTTCTACACCAGTATACATCATCTTCTTTTATGATAATTATGTCTCCTATATAGACAGTTTTTGGTGGAGCTAGCGTAATTATATTGAATTTCTAAAATTAATACTTCCAAAGAAAAAAATTAGGTACTACGTCAAATAAAAAATTTATTGTTTTTTGTATTTTTTGGTAGGAAAAGTTTTGAGAAAAAATTAATTATCTAATTGAAAATATCAAGTAAAAACTATGTTTCTAAATTAGTATTTTTTGGAGGAAAAATTGTGAAACAAATATTTTCAAAAAATTAATTATCAAATTGGACATATCGAGTAACAACGATGTAACTAAAATTAATACTTTCGGAGAAAAAATTGGTTACTACGTACGAAAATAAAAATTTGGTGTTTTTTGTAAATATTAAAGTATCCGATTGGACAGATTGGAGATACCGAGTAACAATCATATTTTCAGATATTGGTACTTTCATAGAAAAAAATGAAGTACTACGTCCAAGAAGAAAAAAATATTGCTGTTTTTTGGTTCCTCAAAAAGGAACAATTGTGTTAGGTCAAAATTTGATTGTCTATTTTTTGGCATATAAGCACGTTTTGGGACCCCAGGAAGCTAAAAAACCGGTTTTTAAAAAAGTCTGTATGTGTGTGTGTGTGTGTGTGTGTGTGTGTACGTACGTATGTAATCGGTGATATTTCACAAACATTATGGAATAAAGACCTAATTTTTTTTTCAAAAATTTTTTCACCAAAAAAGCTCGAGGTACTTTTTTTTTTTTTAATTTGGATGTAATACCTCATTTATTTCCACGAAAGTACTTATATTTGAAAGTATGATTTTTACTCGATATCTCGAATCTGATACTTAATTTTTTGAAAATTTTTTTCCCAAAATTTTTTTCACGAAAAAATACAAAAAACACCAATTTTTATTTACTTTTTGGACATAGTACCTAATTAATTTCTATGAAAGTACTAGTTTTAGAAACTTTGTTTATAGTCATTTTTTGGATCTGATACCGAATTTTTTCAAAAATTTTTTCTCAAAATTAAAAAAACAAAAAAATTAAAAAACCTGCAATATTTTTTTTTTTTGGGGTGTAATACCTCATTTATTTCCACGAAAGTACTTATATTTGAAACTAAGGTTTTTACTCGATATCTCGAATCTGATACTTAATTTTTTGAAAATTTTTTTCCCAAAATTTTTTTTACCAAAAAATACAAAAAACACCAAATTTTTTTTCTTTTTGGATGCAGTACCTAATTTATTTCTATGAAAGTACTAGTTTTAGACAGTTCGTTTATAGTATTTTTTTGGATCTGATACCGAATTTTTCCAAAATTTATTTCTCAAAATTAAAAAAGTTTTTTTAAACTGCAACATTTTTTTTTTTTTGGTGTAATACTTCATTTAATTCCATGAAAGTACTATCTTGAATAATTATTATCCAATTAATTACGTTAGATTTTATTTGAAAAAAATACATTTAGCTAAATTCAATACATAAATTTTCTTTTAACTTTTAAACGTTAATAGAAATGAGTGTATGATTGATGGTTGTAATCGGTAATATATATATATAATCGGTAATATCTGTGGCATATTGAAGTATTTAGCTCATTATTAAATAAAAATATTTGATTTCTGAGCTAACAATTTGCTTTATTTTTTCAATAAATTGCCCACGTTTCGAAGACCTTCAGTCTTCATGTTTGAGGAACCTTAGTGCCAGCTAGTTGGCAGGATATTTTAGTTTTTAATGCAAAAAATTTTGAGAAACATATTTTCAAAAAATTATCAGATCTAAAAACTGACTATAAACGATAGTTCTAAAACTAGCACATCCGTATAAATAAATTAGGTACGTCTAAAAAGAAAAAAAAATTTTGTATTTTTTGTATTTTTTGGTGAAAAAAAATGTTAAGATAAAAATTTTCAAAAAATTAATTATAAGTAAACAAGATACTTCTAGATATTAGTACTTTCATGGAAAAAATGAGGTATTACATCCAAATTAAAAAAAAAAAGTATATATATAGAGATTTGTTGGTAAGGTCCCATAAGTTTTTTGTGTTGCTATTTCAATTCTCCGACCCATAAGCAGATACTATTCTGTTCCTAAGCTGGAAAACTTAACATTTAATTACTTTCAAGAAAAATTTTTTTTTGAGCCTTTAGGACTCTTTCAAGACCATTTTTCGAAAATCGGTTTTCATAAAAAAAAATATCTCATCCTTGAATTTTTTTTATAGCCCTGGTGAAAACAATATTTTTAAATTTTTTAGAAAATATTCTGGACGGGGAACTACTTTCTAATACCCAAAAATTCAAAATCTTCCACCGCCGTTCACCCTCGCTTTTTTAACTGCTATGAAGTTTTGATTATAAACAGTTTATTATTGCGCAAAAATATAAAGGCCTAGTTATTTAGCTGATTTTTATCAATCACAATCATTCTGCAGTCCTAATCGTCATATTCTTTCACCGACATTTATCCGCGCCTTATTTAAAAAACAAAAATGTAAGATAAAATGTATCCAAGCAAACAAGTATTTTTAATTCTGTGAATGTTTTGAAAAAATATAGTAAGAAAAATTGTGATAAAAATGTATCTACAATTTAAAAAATATACATGCATGCCCATTAACAAGTCATAAAATTAATCGTCTCATTATCTTAAAAAATTACCTTAACATTATCTTGACATCATCTTTTGATAAAAAAAAAAGTTAACATAATTCACGAAAAAAAAGCGATTGATCTTGGGTTTGTAATAAATAAATATATGCGACTATGACCTGCGAGTGTCTTATTGTCCCAATTCATATATATAAATAGTATACGTAAGCGTGGAAGCAGTTTATAATATTGAATTGAACAATAGGAGTAAGTAAATACAAAAAGTTTTTAAAGATAAAAATATAAGACATTTTTTTTCAATCGGTATATATAAAAAAAAAAAAAGAATTGAGAACGATTGCCGCCTTTTATACACATACATGCTAAATAAACAATAGAAACCCAGTTAACAATTCTGACCTCTAACCCCCTCTGTTTTTATTTTTATTTCAATCTGACTTCTTTTTTATTATTTTTTACTGTCCAAAAGTCAATTGTGTGCTAATATTTGCTACTGTTTGTGTGCTCTTTTATTATTTTTCATTATTATTATTATTATATATACTTCGGTTTTTATACACTCGCAAATAATAAAAAGAAGACAATAAAAAATTTGAGGATGATATTTTATTTCGAAAAAAAATCGCATTATCGTCAACTTTTATAATTCAATTTTCCAAAAAAAAAAAAGTTTTAATTTAAAGCACACATTACAGTGAAAGCTTTAAAACATGCAAACTTTTTTGAATAAAATTAAGGCTACGTAATACCATAGGTACCTATATAGGATTTTTAGACTCATCTTTCATTGTACTGATTTACAGGGTTAACCTGTCGTCGTCTCTGGCCTTGCACCCAAATTTTCAACTTTCCCCCTTATTATATTCTCTTTCCATACATGTACAGAGAAAAGGAAGAAAGGTGAATAATATAACGTCATATATATATATATATACGAAGGTCAGTGCCTGCATAAAATTCTCTTTCATATATATATACAGAAACTGCATTATATGTATTTGTGCAAAAGCTCTTTTTACTATGCGAACTGCGCAGTCTACAAATACGTGCTTTGCTTTATGATAATATTATAAACTATTCTCAAAATTCAACTCAACTTTTTATTTTTTTATTTTACTCTTATTATATATATTTTATATAAATTTGAACTTTAAAAAAATGTGTCATTGTCAGTATTCGATTTTTTTGCATGCATGTGAAATAAATAAAATTGTGTAAGAAACCTTCTTGGTTCGAAGTGGCGAAATATTAATTTTGAAGCATTTTTTGAGATTCTAGTAATAAAAAAGAGTTATTAAGAGAAAGTTCTGTAGCCAAACAAAAAATTTTTACAGTTTAGTTTCAGGTACCACTCTTTTTTTTAAAGTTTTCGTATTGATCAATTTTTAATTTTTAATTTTTATAGGTTTTTGACGGAATCGACACTAGTAAAATAAATTTCAATGAATTTCTACTTCATAATTTTACTCGGTGATCAATAATAAACTTTTTAAAATAATCTTCAGGCTGTTGTACCTATTCATTAAAAAAATGCTTTAGATTATTTGCGGTAGATGGCGTCTTATATTTTTAGTTGTTGCATTTAAAATGTGATTTAAAATCTATATAGGATATTGATGTATATGATGAAATTTTAATATTTTTGTATTTATTTCTTACTGTTTAATTACTAATGTCTTTTATTTTCATAAACATTTGAAAATCATTTTTTATTTTTTTAGCAACATTTTGTATAGAGAATTTGACTACATAGACAATTTGTCACGCATTATTGTTATCTTTGAAGTTTAAGTGAATTCAGCTATAGCTGAATACTGAATACTATATACTATAGTATTTGGATGGCATAAATATTTTATTGAAAATTTTAATAATTCAGCATAAGTATCGTTCTTCTCAGAGCAATATTGTAATATGACTGAAATAAAACATTGTTTTCTCAAAACTAGCACTTTTACATTAAATCAAGAACATTTTAAATAATTTTTTGGTTAGCAAAAAAAAAAAGAGACAAGTATTCCGTTGTAAATTTTCCTTTAACCAAAAATTTAAAAATTATTTTATACACATACAAACTTTGGTTCCAATTTTTTTTACCATAAATCACAACTACTAAACGAAAAACCCGACTAAAAATTATAAATAAATACAGGAAGTATAAATTCATTATCCTAAAATTTACATTGAATAAAATGTGGTTTTATGAAATAAATTTTCTTTTTTTTTTCCATGCATAATACAACCATGTAATATATTAACAAATTTCCTGGACATCTTTTTTCCGGGCTACCGCGCAATTAAATAATTCCTTTTCCGTTCATCGTAAACGTTGAATTAAAAGCTCCTATAAATTTTTTTTCCCTTATATTATATTTTTTACCCCAAAAAAAAAGAGAATTATTTTTTGGCAAAACTTAAAATTGGCAAAGATACTCTTTTATGTATTCAACAGTAATTTATTATTATTATCATTATTTATTTAAAATAATCTTTTTTCATAATTAATTTAATTTAATAAAATGAGTTTTTAATGTAAACAAGAAAAAAAAGGGTAGAGTGTGATAAAATAAAATTGATTTTTTCTTAATGAAATTACTTTCATTTTAAAAAAGTTACCCCCTATTGAGAAAGAAATCTCATCAGCTACTTTGAATACAATGTGTAGTAGCTGAAAATTACCCAAAGTAGACTTTATTGATATAAGCTAATATAATCTACTTTTATAAATTATGTTTGGGTATTTTATAATGAAAATATTGATAAATTGATATTTTAAAAAAAGATTGAGTAGTTTTTTTTATTTTATAAAAAGAAAGTTAACAATAATATGAATGGTAAGAAGTCTAAGACGTATTATATTCTTTTCAAAAAATAAAATAATAATATTAGGTTATTACTGTAAGTCACATAGTTTTTACAGGAATGTTTCCGCAGTGTTTGGGTTAGGATTTCACGTGTGTAATTTTATGTACAGTATAAAACTTGAACTAGACAATTCGACTCAAAACTAAATAAAAATTAAGAAATTAGTTTTGACTTACGTTAAAAAAATATTTGCTTATGCTGCCTATGAATTTTTATTTATATAATTTCAGAAATATTTTAAAATTTGCTTGGAAAGGGGTTCGAATTCCTGAAATCGAGACTTGAGTCAGAATCTTTAGAATACATTTGATGACAGGGCCTCAGAAATTCTGGCCAGAATCTGCCCACGCCCAAGATATTTTGTTGCTTTTTTGTTATACTTGTTGAACCAGGGATCGTTAGAACTAAAAAAAAAATTCCTCTAATGCGCCAACGGATTTTTTTAAAATATTTTAGGCCCTAATAAAAATTATTTTGATAAATTTCATTATTTTGATTTAGCAACAAATTTATTCGTAATTGGGCAAAATTTGGGCTTTAGAAGGCTAAAAACAAATTTTTTGCAACGAATGCTTGGCGAAGTCAAGTATGAGTGATAAATTAGTTCACGCTAGTGTCTAAAGTTTTTCGCCCATTGTGCTTACAATATGTTTTACCTGAATAGGCATAAAACAAGAGCCAAAAATTCCATGCCAAGTTTTAAGCCCAGTAAGGCAAAGAATGTAACATTTCATACAGAAAATTTCCCAAAATAATAAGATCGAAAACTGTACATAAAACAGTATAAAAAATCTGTATAATAATCATATAAACATTTGAATATTTTTTTTTTCAATTTTTTGAACAAAAAAGCCACTTTTATACTGTATCAGCTGACACTATTATAATAGTCTAAAATTGACCTAATTATTATGCATTTATTCACGCGTATATTTTATATATTCAAATAATATGCGTTGTCGTTGAAAGTTACCCATTTTATAGGTTCAAAAATTTCGTATTCCTCTAGAATAATCTGTATTATAAGGTTTATTCGTATTTTATTCATAAATTTTTCTTTCTAACTCTTAAAAATATTGATTTTTTTTTTTTCAAATGAAAAAAAATTATATAACGAGATAAATGAGTTTTTAAATATAATTTTTTTACATCATGTCTATTTATACCTATATATAAAATTTTTTTATCAATATAAAATATCTTTTTATTGATTAAGTAACTTTTTCAATCAATCTAATAAATTTAATTGGTCGTTTTATATATATTTTTTCTGATAGTAATAAATGTTGTAACGATTATGAAATCAAAGAATTTCTTCATTCATATAAGTAATAAAAGTTATGTTGTTTTTTAATTTAACAGTGAAATGAATATGTTTTATGACAGAATATTACTTTTTCTATAAAATATCAGATCTGTAACGATTTCCAAGGATGCTTATTTTCTATTTTTTATGTCATGGATTTGTCAATTTTATGTTGGTATGTAAGTAAAAATTTAAAATTATTATTGAAAAATTTTTCAAATTTACATTTTGAATGTTATTATCAGGCACGTAGTTAGGGGGGGGGGCTAAGGGGGCTGAAGTAAAAATAAAATTAATACCGCAATTTTATGATTTTAAGTTTTATTCAGTAATACAAATTAATAGGATTCCTTGCAGTTTTTTTTTGAGTATTTGTTGAATTTCGTATAGTGACGAATGCTCAGAAATTATACCTTTATCTTGTAAATATTTTGAAAATTCTTTCGAAACATATTCTTTCCCATTATCCGATTTTAAGACTTTAATATTATTGCCAGTTTGTCTTTAAACCAATGCCTCAAAAGCTTTGAAAAATTCAAAAGTTTCAGACTTGTATCTTAGAAAATACATTTTTCTATAAATAGTTGCCTCATCTTTAAAAAGTAAAAAATATTTTGTCCCTTTTGGCGACTCAATATTTACCGGGCCACATAAATCAGTATGTATTTTTTCACCGGGCTTGTAATTACTTTTTCGTATTACAGATCTATGAGATTTTCTAGTTTGCTTTCCAAAAAAGCAGCTTTTACAGAAAAATTTTTTACCTAACGGCATGTTTTCATTCATTCTATTCTAATATATTTGATATTTTAAGGCTGAAATCTGAATTGAAACTTAACGAACATTTTTCGGATTTAAAATTTATTCAAAATTGAAGCAGGAATTTAAGGAAAATTTTTACATTAACTCAAAATTGAATCTAATATTTCAGTAAATGAGCTTTTAAAAAAATCTAAAAAAGCTCTGCCACCTAAACATTATCCAGTAAAACCAGTAAAATTCCAAAAAAGACCAATTCAAACAATTCCTTATAAAAAGCACCCAAAGAAACAAATTTCCTTAAAGCCATTATACTCAATATGAAGCAAAGTAATCCAAATCCATAAAATAAGAAAATTCCTTATGTTGATTTCGGAAAGACAATAATATCGTCCAAAAAGCTAACTAAAATACCATTCTCAAAATACATCAACATTGTATACAACTCTAAGATTATATTGGATATAAAGTAAGTAACTTGCAAAAAGATATATATATATATATATATATATATATGGAAAAGCACTCACTTTCATATATATAAACGTCTGGTTGTGTGTCGGTCGATGGCTTTGTGCTGAGGGCGTCTAGGCGCCATGCTGATTTGCATGCGCCGCCATGGCTTATATATAGGGGGTGGAAAATAACTAAAGTGTGTACAACAGAGAAAGAGAATCATTTCATCGATCGCTAAGGTTTTTCCCCTATATATATATATATATATTGTTATATTTGCTCTCTCTACGCAGGTTCCTCTTTTTATCGTTTTCTATTTGTCCATCTCTTGTTCGCTCTTAGTCTTTTCTTCTATACTATAAACTACCCTCTTTCATAATATGCTATCTATCTCTTAAAAGTCACGTACACGCACATAGATACAAGTGAATAAAAAAAAATTTTTTTAGGAGACGTGGATGATTGTGCAAGAAGAAATTTTTTTCACTCTTTAAGAGTCTAAATTTTTGGGTTTATCTGTTACTGATAGCTTTTTTAAAAAAATTTTTGGTATCCATAAAAGAAATTTGGTCTCAGGAGAATCAAACCATAAAATAATTTATTTACTCTAGTACAAATTCTGAAAAAAAATTCTGTTTATACTAAAATTTATGTACAAACAACAGTGCAAATATCTGTCCACTTGAATAGATTTATGCATTTATTTTTCCTTATAAAAAAAAAAAATAGAAGAAATCATAGTAAAAAAAATATGACTCACACACACACATAAGAAAAAAATGGTAATAAATTTTTTTTTTATAGTCTATAAATTTGTTATGCGTGTGCATATAAATTAATTATTCAATAAAATACAAGTCTCTCTTCTTATCTCTGTATATTTTTGTCCTTGAAAACTGTAACGAATTAAAATGAACTATTATCTAATTTAAATAACCAGAACACAATAAATAATTGATAAAGTTGACTTTTTTTTTTTGCACACACAAAAAAAAAAGTCTATGAAAAATGAGAGCGAAAGTATTTTTTTTTTTAAAAATGTATGCAATTTCAAGTGAAAGTTTTAAGCTATAAACCCCCTTTTTTGTTAGTGGTAGTTTTGTGTGTAAGCTCATGAAAGATGCATAAGATGCAGTTAAAATTCTATAAGGGTGTGATAAAGACTTTGTTGACATATTCAGACGTTTCTTTAAAAAAAATTAAAAAAGTGTGTATTTTCAATGGGACATTAATAAAAAAAATTAATAAATAAATCGGTTAATATATGGAAAAAAAACGAAAGAAAGAAAAGACAGGGTGGAAGGTCTCTAGGCTAATCGCATGCAAGTTGAACGAATGGAACAGAAAATACTTCCCAGGAAAACGACCGCATACTTTCTATATATAACTGGTCGATAAGGATTAGCATTTTTATGGGTCTATCTCGTTTATACTTTGAATACAAATGCATATAGGGTTACAAAAAGAATTATATTTTTAGTGCGTTTCGCGTGCCATTTATATTATTTTTTTTTGTTATTATTACTACTTTTTTTTTTGTTTTGTTGTTCTTGCTGATGATGTATTTGTGTATTTACTTAAATTGCAGAGTATTAAAACTTTTTTTTTGAGTTTTTGGAGAAGCTTATCATGTACTGGTTTATTGCGTGTAATTTATTTATTTGTTTTGACAATTTTTGTTTGTTTATTTGTTTTTTTGGATTTTTCATAGATTTATGAGTAATTTAAGCATTGAAATTACTAAATAATGCGGTTTTAATGTTTCTTTTATGTAGTTTGAAATATTTTTACAGCTAATTTTAACCTAAAACCCTACAGAAAATATTTATTAAAAGGTCGAACATAAAAAAAGTGGTTTTAGGCCAATTTCGCAGCCAAAATGGGTCATTTTGATAAAGAAGCTTATTATTAGAAAACTAATTATTATTTATAATTCAAAATTGGCAGCCGGGAGTTTTGAAGCTGTTGAAACCAAAAATTAACATAAAAAAATAATTTATTTCAATCTAAGGGCTAAATCTCTATATAATAGGGCTCAAATGGGTAAAAATTTTAATTCTATGGAAATGCTAAATTTTTATACGGCATTTAGCCCAAAGCTATAATTATTTAACTTGAGTAATTTTGTATGTTCATTTTTAAATTTAGCAATCTAAAAAACCTCTGGAATAAATTTTCAGTAAAAAATGACAATTAGTTTTTGAATTATTTTGTCAACTGGGCTCTTTTTGTCAAAAAATTAGGTCTAAAATCATTCGTTTTTGGATTTTATATTTTATGAAGGTGTATTCTGAAAGGCTAATAAATTTTTAGTCCTAAAACGATTGCTAGATTCAAAATTAAATAAAAATGAAACCTGCTAGATATCAAGTTGCATGTTTTGTTGGCCCTAACGCTAATCGACTAAGAAACATTGTTTAAACATTCTTCACAAAATATTAAAATTGATAATATCTTTTTTTTCTATTACAAAACCCTTAAAAAGAGGTAAATTTTATAATAAAATTATATAGCGAATTTTCTATCCTTATAAATTTTTTTATACTTTGGTCAGCAATATTAAAGTTCGCTGGAGCAGTTTTGATCATGATAAATCACGTTTCTTTTTTTACACTTTAAAATTTATTCTTTTACGATGTGATATAATTTTTTTATCCTACATATTTTCAATTCAATTATTACAAAACTTTATTTTTATTAATTTTGCTTTTATTTCGAGCCAAGTAAATAATTTCGATAAATTATCAATAAAGTCCAAAGAAAATTCCATAAATATTCAAATGAAAATCCGGAAGTAACCTAATAAAAATAAAGATTTATTACCATATACACATAAAGCCTTGTAATAAAAATAAATATAGGGTGTTTATTGAGTATTAAAAAGGGAGTATAAAGAAACTGAAAAAAAAAATATAAAAATTCTTAAAGGTGGCGCAATTTTCAAAAATGACGAACGACACGACAGAAAGAGTAGTTATCCTGTTTTATATATAAAAACTCAAATAGCCGCGTTTTAGTTTTTCTTTTTTTTTAAGGGTTGTATTCAATTTTCAGTTAATACGCATGCGTTTAAATACGTTACCATGGGCACACGTTTCAAGAGGACCAGTAAATGTACGCCCACGTATACAGTAATATCTTTATGATATATAGTGTTTTGATAGAATACGCATTTTCTTTTTTTAAAACAAGAAATTTCTTTATTTTAAGCTTTAAAATTTACTTTACCAACTCAGATTTTTTTTTGTGTATGCTCAAAATTTTTTTAGATCATTTTTATATATAATTTCTTTCTGTATGACCTTGAATAATACTGCAAATATTTGTAATGCTGTTGAAATATAAAAATTTAAAACCAAAAGCTTGCAAAATAAGGAATTTAAAAAAAAATTTTTTAGTCAGTTTTTTAAGTGTGAAAAAAATATTTATTCAAATGAATATAGATTTACGATATTGACATTAATTTAAAAAAAAAATATTATACATTTTTACAATATTTTCTTAAGGGCGTGACTTTATACAAGCTTAGTCATGAGTATGGCGAAATTGGCAGCTTGTATTTCATTAAAAAGTCTTATTTAGTATTAAATTCTTTTATTGTTTTGTCATTTTTAAAAATAGTTTTTACTATGGGTACTAACTAGAAGGTGTTTTTTATGTACTGAGTAAAAATAGAAAATTATTTAAGAGAAACCAAATATAGTTTGAGGTTTTGCGAAATTTTCATTTGTTATGCTAGAAAAATGTAATAGGATATAACTATGGCTGGTTATTTTAGTTTTGGAAGCATGAAGATATTTGAAAAATAAATAAGTTTCTGATATTTTTTCAAATTCACTCTACAGGGCATTTGATTTATAACCACACTAGGAGATTGACTTGCAGAGTAGTAATACTTTTTTCTTTTGCTTAAAGATTCGTGAAAATTTTGGAAAATCAGCGATTGAAGCAAAATTCAAACATAGCGATTTGGCAGTGCTAGACCAGAGTTTATTTTTACAAATTTCGGATTCTAAAATAACTAAAATTTATATTTATTTTTTGCTCCAGATAATTTTACCTTAGCCAAATTTTTTTTTCCCCTCGGTCTATTATGGATTTTGGTTTTGTGTTTTTACAAGAACATTAGAAGAATTCTTTCAAAATTTAGCTCAAAAATTAGATTTTACGCGTTTTTTGATTTTCAGAACTCCAAAAAAGCTCAAATACCGTAATTAATATTGTTTTGTTTTTTAAATTTGATTTAGAACAAATTTTATTATTAGTCGAACTACCACAAAAAAATTGTTTTTTGGTTTTTGACCACTTTTGATTTTATTTTGAACGGTTTCAGTTTTTCAAATTGACCGGAAATCATCTTTAATTTTTGGGCCAATTTGGGAAAATTTAATAATGGGCAATGACACTTCGTTTTCGGCTAATCCGAAAAATTGAAACCTCTAAAAAAAAGTAATAAAAAAAAATTAGTAATTACGTAATTAAACAAAAAAAAATAAGTTTTCTGAAATAAATTAAAAATTAATTTAACAATCCACCATGATGAAAGATTTTCCCTCCTAAATACACAAAGATCAAATAGTATTAAAAGTAGCTATAAGTATTAGAGAGAAGGAAATTTTCTATATAACTCAACATAAAATGATGGATGGTTTATGTTCCTCATAGTTTTTCAGGTTGTCGAGACCATTCACAAAAGACACTAACGCTAATGAGCAAAATATGAGGCTCCACCCTCTCTCATGCTTTTCTCTACAGTAATATCCCCTTATAATATACCATAATAAATATCGATTGTCGCAAAGTTACTACAAAAAAAAAGGTATTATATTGCTTGATGTTTTATTTCATAAAGAAGAAGAAGAAGTAAAAAAAAGGGATGGGGTTAAAAAACAGAGGAAAAGAAACGAAAACAAGAAGAGACGATTTTTTTTTTCTTTAAACCATCCGATTGTTTTTCTTCTATATATTATTTCGCTTTTATCTTTTTTCCTTTTTACTTATAAAAAACTTTTTTTTTTTTTTAGAGATATAAGAATTGTTTTTTTTTTTTTGAAAAGATATATCTTATGTTCTACTTTTAAACTCATATTTTTTTTTTCTTTTTTATTGGTATTATTTGAAAAAAGAATTTTTAACCAGCAAAAAAATAAAGGTTATATATTTATTTTTTATTTATGATGTAATATAAAAGAATTTATTTTATTTTTTTTTCATTGAAATAAAGAAAATATTTATTTTTTAGTGCGTTAATTTTATGATTATTTGATTTGGAAAATTGTTTTTTTTTTATTTTTGCATTAAAATAAGATTTTGGGTATACTTGAAGAATGTTAAATAAAAACACTGGATTTTTGAGCTGAAAATTTTTACTTTATTTTTGCAATGCTTTAGTTTGCTTTTAATTATGTGTAATCTGGACTATTTATTACTTTTTTGGCTATGGGTCATAAAATGGGATTTTATAGTTTTTGGACCCAAAAAAAATGCTCCGTTCGGAATTTTGACTGTTAAAAAAATTTTTTTTCACACTTTAGGACAAAAATTTCCATTCTAGAGTTTCATTTTACAAAAAATATAATTTAAAATTTATAATTTAATAAAATATTTTCTATTTACATCAGCAAAAATTCGAGAAAAGCTAATTAATTTTGCAAACCTAATAAATTAAAATTTCTAAAATTATGAAATTGCAATTTTTTTCCTGAATCCCTAAATTATAATAATGACTACATTTTTTCTCCAAATTCATTAAACCAGTTTCCAATTTCATTAAAAACCTCCTAACAATATACACTATTTAAAAATAAAGGATTTCATACAAGCTTAAAAAAAACCTAAAAAACAAATTGAAATCTGAAAATTTACATAAAAGCTCGCAAAAAAAAGCAGAAAGCTCGTTAAAACTTCGAGTTTTACACGAAATAAAAAAAAAAAGTAATAATAACGAGAAAGGAATAATTATAATTTTTTATATCTGTACGCACATTAATCGAAAGCAAAACAAGAGTATAGAAGGTAAAAGCAATTATTTTGAAAAATGATGATAATACAGACACAAGATGAACTGTTAAAATATAATATATATAACTCTCATCAGGGTTTTGTTATGTTATATATAATTCATTCCCTCACTTAATATTATACACACAGATCAAACGTTTTCTCATGTTATAAACCGAGGGTAGGAAAATGAGGTATGGGATAAGGTTCAAGATATCAAAGGACAATACGAGGGATGTATCATTTCCCTTGAGTTTATATTTTACTCTGATGTCTGTAAAGGATGTAAAATTCGCGAGAATTATCTATTCCTCTCTACTCTACTCTTTTATACTGTTTTAGATAGAAATTTATCGCCGTTGTATAAACCAAATATTTCCTTTTAAGCATTGACGATTTGTGTAAAGTCGCTCCTATATGTAGGATTCAGTACGTTGAATCACTTGATTTAGCTTTTGATATTGATAAATTTTAACCTCTAATAGAGATTTATTGCAACAAAAAATACATTAATTTTCTATTTTCTGTTGAATCTGAATCTAAGGTCAGATTTTTTTATGTACGATTACTAGAAAAATAAGAATGGCTGGTAACGATCTTACTCGACACGAATAAAATTGAACACATTACTTTTGAACACCGAAATTAAAACACACAAAACTCAACACAGTATATTTTTAACACTAATTGTTGCACACGATTTAAATTAAACACAAAATTTTTCAGCACATTTTTTTGGACACAAATTCAACACAAAAAACTGAAATTTAATTAATTTTTACGTAATTTGCATAAAAAAATTTAATTTTGTGTTGAGTAGAACGTGTTAAAAAAAATTTGTGTTGGATTTAAATGGTGTGTAAAAAACGGTGTTAAAAAATAATCCGTGTTGAATTTTGCGTGTTTTAATTTCGGTGTTCAAAAATAATGTGTTCAATTTTTTTTGTGTTGAATAAGATCGCTACCGAATGGCTCAAATTATCATCCCAAGGGTTAATTTTTTTTTGTCAGTGGCTAGAAAAAAGGTTCAGACGCCGGAAAATTTATGGCCTCTACTGTTAAGAGTTAATCTTTAAACGTAATTTTTAAGTTTTAAATTTAAAAATCATTTAATTATCACTTTGGATAAATTAATGAGAAATAAATGAATCTCATGATTTTTTAATATGAAGAATTTAAAGAAATATTCGAAAAAGCGAAACCCGAAGACTTCTGGTGATTTTTCAAAGAGTTCACAAAGAAATTGCTTTTGGAATAATTTGGGAATAACCAATAAGAGCTTTTCAAGAAGTTCCAGAAGTTAGGACTTAATTTTTAAATTTTTGAAACTTTGTAATTTAATTTCAGATCCATCAAAAATCAAAAGGATTCAAGTAATCAGAACATGATTATACAAATCCGACTAGATCCATAAAATTACATCAATTCAAATTAAATCTCTACTTAAACAGATCATCATTACCAGCTCCAATATCACAAGCCTTCATAATTAAAAACTGTATACACCAATACTCGAAGATCAAAAAAGAAAAATTCAACATTTAAATAAAATTCTAAATAATTACAACTTCACAATATTTAAAATAACTAACAGCTTGTAAGAGCTTTTTTCATAATAGCAAAAAAAAAATAATACACAAAAACTCTTATAATAAAAAAGTCGATTGTTTTTTATTTTTTTTAATTACCTCGCCTTTCTACACTTGAATTTATACATATACTCGAGAAATATAAATATCCCTCATAATAATATAAAGCAATTCTTTTTTTTTTGGTTTTTCTCTCTAGAGTCCCTTATTCTTGCTTGATGAAAAGTCCTAGAAAAGAAGGAAAAAAATAACGAGTAAAGAAAAGAGAAGAAATATATATATATATATAGGGTGCTTAATACATAAAAAAATATATATAAGGGGGGTAGTTCTTTTCCCTCCGTGACGGAGGAGTTGAGAGTGCTGTTGAATATGCATGAGTTTTTGCTATATACTACTTGCTTTTCTATTTGCCGTCCTAAAAACATTTTTACTTTTTATCTCACTCTTTTGTACTGTTTTGTATAGCGACATGACGAAGACAAATATATTAAATTATATCGACAGAGTGAAAAGTAAAATTTACAACATTTTCTTCAAAACTTTTTGTTTGCTTTTTACAATCAATGACTAAATTTTGTATCATATGCTTCTGGGAAATTTGTTTTTTTTTTTTTTGGTTTATTGTGATTAAAATCTCATTTTTTAATTTAATTAGTAAGAATTCTTAGTGTGAATGAATGACAGAATGATTTTTGCCTCAGTATTTTACGCTAATTAAATTTTTTTTTTCTATCGAATTGACCCTTCGTTAAAAAATTACTCAACTTATTAAAGTTCTGTCAAAAATTATTTTTTTTTTTTGTAAAAAAAAAAGTGTAGATAAGCATCCTACATATCAATTAATACAAGTAGTTTTTATTTTCAAAAAAAAATAAAAAATTTTTTTAGATCCCCTTGTAAGTATAAGTTTTTTTTTTCTGAGAATAAATAAAGTAGAACAACATGAATATGTAAATTTTTATACTAAGCAATCAACTTTTAATGGGTCATATTCACTGTGTGTACTAGGAAAGAAAATAATAAAAAAGGGTTTTTTTTTCTAAATATTTGTAATTATTATTTTTATTTTTTTTTAAGGTTAGAAAAAAATATTTTTTTAATTGTCTGGATTATTAAGTAATTAAATTAATTTTAAAAATATAGTGTTGTTAACCTTTGTGGGTAGGATACGGGAAGTTTAGTTTCTGAAGAGTTTTATGGTTTTTGATAATTGGTTTACTTTCTATTGAATTTTATTTTTAATTGATTTTACAATCTTTATATTTGCATTGAAAATTTATATAATTTTTAAGGGCTCTATGACACAAAAAATAAATTCTTACGACCCAGAGTCTAGAAAACGAAGAAAATAAATCTAGGCGAATCTGAAGATGGAAAATCTGCATTTTTGCCTTCTGGAGTCTTGTTATTTTCTAGTCAAAGATTCTTCACAAAGGCGGGATTCTGGGTTGCCATTTAAAATCCATGTAAATTTATTTAAATATACTGTTTTGCCCCCTCTCCCCAAAACGTGTTGGTTACCCCAAAAAATTTTCTGAAATCTCGTGCATGATTCTTTACTAACAAATTTTCCTGTTCAGCGGCGAAAAAACGCGTTTTTTTCAACCTCGCAATTTTTTTAAGCACAAAATGAATCCGGAATCTGCGAATTTTCGAAAACATAATTTTTTAAAATCTGCAAAACTTAAAAATGCTTTCACTAGTAAGCTCTGATTTAAATAATTATTACTTTTACTATACAAAGAATTTCTGAAAATAAAAAAATTATTAGCAGCAAAAAAGCTTCATAAGCCTTAAAAAGCTATTTAACTATGTATTAAAGAAAGATATATTTGAACTATGTCAACTTTTATATTTTTGCATAAGTAAATATTCACATAAAATTTAAAAAAAATTTTTAGTGAAGAGTTTGTTGTAACTCACAATCAATTAACAAGTTATATTATTACAATATGATTATACTTTTATGTAAAATAAATTCAAATTCCCAGTAATAAATTTAATGTAATTTTAAAGTAATAAAGTTTTTAATTCAGAATTTTTTTATTTCAGATTTTCAATTAAATTTTATCAATTAGTATGATTAATTAACAAATAATATTTATTTAAACTGATGAATTTGATTGAAATTAAATAAACGAAAAAAAGTATTGCAAAAAAAAATCAATCAAAAAACCAGAGGAAAGTTAAGAACAAATGGCTCCATCTAACGGAAATTCGTGTTACTAAAAGTAGCCATTTTGTATTGTGGAGGTGGTTGTCTAAAGTTTCAGCACACCCGCGCATGATCATTGGTCCCTCCTCTACTCAACGTCTTTGATACGCGCAGAAATTCATTTTATCCTTTTTCATTAAACTGATTTTCAATATAATTCTCTCTTTTACTATCCTACTTCTCTCATTTCTCCCACCACAACCTTTCAATTTCCTTTACCTCCCCTTATGCGGTGCTTGATTTCTTGCCGCCCCTTACTTTAACCTCCCACTACTATTTTAATCCCCACTACTTATTTATTAAAAAATTTATTTTATACGCCTACCTTGTTCACTCTCCGTGTGTGTACTCTTTCGCGAAAAACCGCGAAGTTTTCGCTCTACGTTCTATACACCTCGTACGATCATCATGAACAGGGAATATTTTGTATCGAAATCGGACGTGCTGTTTTTTAGATATATTTTTTTTATTTTATTTTATTTTTTATATCCTTTTTTTTCATGATATTATCACTAACGTGTTACACTACCAATGTTACGATACTATTTAGATTTATTTATCGAACTTTATCAACCACATTCTGTACCATGAATTTTGTATTTAGGTCTTCCTGTGGTTATCGCTGTTATTATTATTTCCTATACTTTTTTTTGTAAAAAATAGTGTTTTTTTTTTAACTTTTAATTGATAAAATACACTTTTTTTTTGCTGGTGAAATGTGATAATTTTAAATTGTTTATTTATTTTTTTCATATAAATCAACAAAGCCCAATAATTTTTGGACACAAAAAAATCAAATATTTCATTTTCCATATTTTTCTGACAATTCCGTTCAACTTTTCACAAACAGTAAGAAAATAAAAAAAGTTACATATGAAAAGAATCGATATTTTACAAAGAATAATTTAGTACACTAAAAAAAATTGAGTCTTTTAAAAAAAAAAATAGGTACAACAATATAAAAAATATCGATGTGTTGTAAATCAAACGATGCATGATTTTTTTTATGTATACAATTCTTTTTCTCTCTTGCGAATACAAAAGTCGACAAATTGCAAGACACGTCGCACGGGACACCTTTTTTTTGTGACGATTTTCTATGTTTAAATTTTTCTTTTTTTTTTTTGAGCGAGGTCGAAAAAAAATATTTTTTTTTTAGGCGAAAAAATATTTTTCTTTGATTCATTGAATTTTTTTTTTTAGGTGAGGAAAAAATTGTGTATTTCTTTTTGATAAACGACGTTTATGTGAATGCTTTGTTGGGTATTTGAATTTTTATTGAAAATTATTGGAAAAATGGAAATAGATGAAGTTCTGTAGATTGCAAAAAAAATTATTTTGAATTTAATTTTTAAAAATTTCGTTTCAGATTTCAATTTTTTTGAATAGTAAAGTTGTGTAATTAAGAGTTGTTTTTTAAAAAGTAACACAAAAGTTTTAAATTTTAAATAAGCAATTTTAAATTCTATTTTTTCCCAAAGATCCAATAAGATTTTTTTTTGAACTGATTATTTGAAATTTTTCATAAAAAATTCAAAAAAAATTTAAGGATATGCTTCGCTATCCTTGTTTGATAGCAGTAATTTAAAAAAATTTATCAAAGATTATTTTCTAGAAAATTTTTTTACAAATTCGCAAAAAATAAAAAAAAATTAAATTCGAAAAGTATTATCTAAAAATATTTTTGAACATTAATTTAAACTTTTAAAATATGATCTGTTAAAATAAATCTTTTACAAAACCGTTTAGCAATTTTCACAAACTATATTTGTTATTGCAAATTTTATGTCTTGCAGAAGAATAAGCAGAGAAACAATTTTTTGGATTCCTGACTCATAAATTCCTGATTCATAAAATGATTTATTTTTTACTGGAAAAATTGCTTTGAGTAATAATTATTAATTATTAACCCGATAGGTCATATTGACCCATAACCCTAAAATAAGGCTCAAAAACCATTATAAATATTTTACAAACTAAAATCTAAAAACCATTTCGAAACAAAAATCCCAAAAACCAATTTTAATAAAATAAAAAAAAAAATTAACCTTAATATGCAATCACGATAAATCAAATAATTGTGCTCAGAAAATTTCACAAGAGATATCATATTATTAACATCGTTTATTACATATTGCCGACGGACTTTTTTAAAATAGTACTGTTGAAAAAAAAAAATATTTTATAAAGACATTACATTAAAAAAATGCATTGCTACATAGCGTATACACAAATACCTACATAAGTTAGTTGAATAATAAAAAAGACGAATGACTTTTAAAGAGGACAACAGACAAACTGCATATAATTAAATTAAAAATTGCAAGAATTTTAAATTTCAACATAAGAATTAAACTCTTTGAAATGTAAGTTACAGTAAAAATCGATTATTTTTTTTAAATTCACAAGGGATGCCAAATAAAAAAAATGATATCTTATGGTCTAGTGATTAGCACCGCCCTTGAGAACATATTTCTACCAATCGTCACTAGGCATCACGATAAGTATGTTAAAATTATCACTGAAATTATATCGAAGGGTCAAAAACGTTATTACCAAAAAAAAAAATAAACGAATAATTCATAATTAAAACACGTATTGTATTTTATTGATTTAAAAATATATACACTTATTTCCAGACCAAAGATAATCGTTGTATAATGGACCCGGCATATTATGCTTATTAATGGAAATTAAAACAAACACAACGTGAAAATGATATAAAAAAACAAAATTATATAAAATATCTCTATCTTTTTTTTTTAAATTTTTTTATTCTTTATAACATGCATATTATTTGAATATATAGTGCGGTTTGCGCGGGAATATGAATGAAATTTATATATATATAACGGTTTTTTTTATATATATACTTTTTTTTTATTACATATTAATTTAAATCAATTTTTATGTTTGCATAGAATTATTAACACTTGTAAATTACATAAATTTAAAAAGAAATGGGATAATGTGAAGAGAGAGAGAGAAAAAATTGGATTAAGTTTTATTAAAGCTAGAAACTCATTAATTTTCGTAACACGTACAAAATACTGGATAATCGAATAGAATCAGCTGTTATATTATAATACTATGCCTATTTTTTTGTTGTAAAAATGTAGAAAATGATAATTTTTTTTTTTGCTTATCTTTTATTTGATAATTTTAAATATGAATAAGTTATAATTTTTTATGATTTTTTTTATCTAAATTTATGTAGGTTAGCAGAATTTTACTAAAGGACTCGGAATTCGCGACTCAATTTTTAAGATATCAATTTGAACTATTAGTTGAGGCACCAGCAATGTTGCATGCATTAAAAAATAAATGCAGTTATAGTTGAAAAGTATAGCTGATTAAGCCAAATTTTGATTTTGATATTGCTCTCGATATTGCTAATTACAATCCTGAAATCTGATTTTTGAAATTCAAAAGACCGGACAGAAATAAAACTTGCTTTGAAATCACATAAATTTCTCGTTTTATCCAATTACCGCCAGTGCGATCAAAACGAGCCCTTTTAAAAATGTTGTAAAATGCCTGTTATTAACGATTCTAGCCTCTGCAGACCTTTTTTGAAATTTTGTGCACTAAAAATGGCCAAAAAACTTATGATTCATAAGAAACTATTTTCACTTTCATTATTTACACAATTTTAATCCAAAAAAGAACTCAAGTGGGACATTTTGGCCGCGCCGCGTCGGCGGTAATCGCTTAAGGTTAAAATATGCCATTTTCTGACCGTTAATTTGAATTTTTTTAAAATCTGATTTTAGAATCGTCATCAGCGATCTAAGTAAAAAATTTACAAAATTTATAATATGTATTTGTAAATTTTTTGCTTATTTTAGGCGGCATAGTGTTAATTACAAAGAACTGGTCAGCTGAAAATAGATGAAACAAAATGCTTACTTAATTTACAATTTTTGAATGCATTTAGTATTGCTGGTGCCTTGACTATTTTGGTTTATCAAAATGAAACTTAATTTTGTGGGCTAAAAACGTATTTTTATTCAAAAATTGATCACAGTTTAAGTGCAAAACTTTTTAACCCAACTAATTCAGTTAGTTTTCTATGTTTGATTATGAAACAATTTTTAAAAAGTCTCATAGATTCTAACAAAAAAAAAATTAATTTATTGATTTATCAAACAGTAGTCCCCAGTGCCATTGTAAATTTAATAAAAAACAATAATAAACACAAGTAATATTCATGTATACACAAGTAAAAGTATAATAAGACAATGAAAAATATTATTAAAAAAAAAAATCTTTTAAGTTTGAATCTCTCAGATTTTTTTCTACAATTTTGTCGTGCACTTGAATTTCCCATAAAGTTATATATATATATATATATATATCAATGGGTGTGTGCGTGGGTGTGCTAAAAAGTTAAAGCTTCTTGATATTATAAGAACCGCGAACAAGTTTCCTTGCACGATCTTCCCACGATCTTTGCCTATACTTACTAGACTTTATAGATAGGGATTTATTATATGTATTTACTTCTCTTTTTAGTTATTTAACTATTCAACGGGAGTTGAAAAATTTTCAAATATTCAACGAATTTTCATCATGTTTTTAACTATTGATGATTGTTTTTTAAGAAATTAAATGATTTATTTATTAAAATAAATTATTTTTAATCAAGTCATTTTATTAAAATTCTTTTACTTATATTCAATAATTCATGGTGCTTTTAAAAATTCATTTCGTGATTTTTGTATTGAAATTAAGAAAATTTTTGTTTTTTTGCCTCTAAATTAAAGTTATTTTATGTCCCATTTGAACCCCCCCCCCTTACCCAACCTAAATCAGACACCACTCTCTATAAACGTGCTCTATATTAATATAACTATAATTACATTGAGGTAAACTTGATTTTTACAAGATGTGGTCGTAGCCCAGAGCTTGCTTCGTAAAACTGAATACCCAGTTATGGTTGTAATTTTTGCAAGAAAAATTTTTGTTACACTACTTCGGTTACCTTAAGATCTCATGTTATATAGAGTTCAATTTAAAAAAAAATTTAGCACTATTAGGAACCCAAAATTGGAGAGTAAGTACAATCCAGAATTATCTAAAATTTCTTTAAAAAAATTGATGCAAAAAATTACCAAAAGCTTTAAAAAAAATTTTTATTTCACTGTTTATTTTGAAATTAAAATATTCATTAAATAAATTTAAAAAAAGTTAGTTTAACTAATTGATAAATCAAAACAATAATGTAAATTAAATAACACTTATTAAACAGTGTTTAAATAAATTAATTTAATTTATGTTAATAATATTTTCATAAATTAATATATTAAAAATTATTCTCTCTAAATGACAAATCTTACACACATATAAATGTCTAATTAAATTAAGTACTCAAATTAATTTTCATAAATAATTACATTTTTTTTTTTTTGAATATAAATAAATAATTCATAAATTCATAATTTTAAATCATAAAAAAGACCAGTAGCTTTTACACGTAATAAAATATATCGAGCAAACTTTTAATCTATAAATTAGAATCTTTTTAACTTTCCATATATAAATTTTTTTTTGTGAAATTGGCGTATCTAATTTAACGTTTGAAATTTTTTTTTTTTATATAATATAAATAAATGTCTGTAAATCGCTCGAGTTTTTCCGACTGAAAAATTCCTTCATTTACCTCATTTTATATAATACTTAACATGTCTTAAATAAATTAAATAAAAAAAAAGAAACAATTTTTTAAAATAATCTTTAGCCAAGATCTAATAATATATGAAATGTAGTTCCTTCATTATTACTTTTTTTTAATGCCTTGCATGTGCGTATGTATTCATAAACGCGCGCGTCAGTCGACTTTTTTTTTATATGACGAGCCAGAGGACGGAATCCGAAAGCGTGAAGAAGCTTACATGCGTATTATATATCAAAACATCCTTCGTTCCATAACTCCGTATAGTAATTTTCTATAAAAAAAAAGGAAAAAAAAACGGTTCCTCTTCGCTCAAATTCTTAATAATAATAACTGGCAAGCTGTTATTTTCTATATTGAGCGATAAAGATCTTGAAGATATCAATTGGCTATGTACGACATTATAAATATGGCATATGTAACCGTTATTTAATAAACACCTTTTTAATTTATTTTATTTTTCAAAAAGCGACAAATGCATTTTGAATATTATTATAGGAAAATTTTTGATCGTGTTGGTTGATAAAGAAGTTATCTGCTAACTCTTTGGAACAAACCGGAAGTTAAACTGAGGGATGGTTAACGCAAGCTCGGTCGAGCTTTTTGTATATTTTATGTAAGATGATAACAGAGGGAGATTTTGTGTCGGATGATACATGAATGTATATTAGGGTTTGTGTCTTTGATGAAAAAATTTGAATAAATATTTTTTCAAATACATATTTATTATTTAACCCATTAGCGCCGGGGCGGGGTGGACAAAATATAAAAATTTACCGCTTTCTAGATATTCAGCCTAGATATTCAATATCTAGTAGCTTTATTTTTCGTAAAAATTTATTGAATGTAAAAATCATTATAGGACTAAAATCTTATCAGTTTTTTGGTCGATTTCAACCTGTACAACCTTTTAGAAAACGTATATCAACGATTCAGTATCCAAAAATAAATGATTTTAGGGCAAAATGTACCAATTTGAAATAAAAAAAAAAATGGGGTAAAAATGGGGTAAGAATCTTATAAATTAAGGATTGGAAATGGTGTAAATTTAAATATTATGGAAATGCTAAGTTTACAATTCAGCTTTTTTATTAATGTGGCAAATTTTATTTTTGAAACAGGACTAAAATCACTATATTTTTAAAAGGTAGGTTTAGGATGAAATCAATTATAAAACCGATATACTGACAAGTTTTTAAACTTAAAAGGATTATTCGATTAAAAATCTATATGAAAAATAAAGCTGCTAGATAATAGATATAAATTGGCTTGTTTTGTCCATTAGTAAAAGATATTACAATACGTTTACCTAGTATGAGCATTCCTTCCAGAAAATACGCTTTAATAGTATCAAAAATGAAAAAAATATTTTTGGCGGAGCCACGCTTACCTCCATGATTTTTTGGTAGTTTAAACCCTATAAAATCCACACAAAAAAAAAACGTGAACACGAAATCGGTGATATGGATGCCAAAAAAAACCGCATTTTTCATAATTGAGCTAACCCTAATTTTCAAAATAACTTTTTTGGTAAATAAAATTTAAAGAAATAGGTAAACATTTTAGATTGCTAGAGAAAAACCACTCCAAAAGAAAAAAGCTTTTCTTTTAACTATGAAATTTAGCCAAGTTATCGTCAATTTAAAATTTTGTTCAAATTTGTTTTAAATAAGATTGAAATTTTATTGAAAAATGCCTGTTTCTGAACTTAAAATATGCAATATTTTTATTTTATTATAATTTCATTTAATATTTGTTTAAACAATCTACCATATAATTTTTTTTGAAAGTGAGTTTTAAAATCGGATTCAGGGCATAAAAAAATACATTTAATTTAGGTTTTGATCCAAAAAAGTATTATGTATTAGAAAATTTATGTACTGTAATTATGTACTGTAGTACATCCAGTACATCAGAAAGTTTTTTACTCACAAATTTTTTTTACTTACAAAGTTTTAACTCGCAAATTTTTTAAACTTGTTGACATTTACAACTCGATTTTGCTTAATTTTGGGCTAATTTTGCAATAATTTGTTAATAACAATTAATCTGACACTTTTAGGTCAAAATAGACCCCAGATTCGGTTGTAACAGGTCGAAAAACAAATATCACACCTATTTTTATCCATGGAACTAAAAAAATACCCTGCCAACTATCTGGCACTAAGGTTCCTCAAACAATGAGCTTAATACTTCAATATGCCACAGATACCACCGATTACAAGCATGCAATCATACATACATTTCTATTAACTTTTAAAAGTTAAAAGAAAATTTATGTATTGAATTCAACTAAATCTATTTTTTTCAAAATAAAATCTAACGTAATTCATTGGATAATAATTATTCAAGATAGTACTTTCATGGAATTAAATGAAGTATTACACCAAAAAAAAAAATATTGCATTTTTTTTTGTTTTGTTTTTTTAATTTTGAGAAAAAAATTTTGAAAAAATTCGGTATCAGACCCAAAAAAATTACTATAAACGAACTTTCTAAAACTAGTAATCTCATAGAAATAAATTAGGTACTAAGTCCAAAAAGAAAAAAATATTTGGTGTTTTTTGTATTTTTTTATGACAAAATTTTTGGGAAAATAATTTTCAAAAAATTAAGTATCAGATTCGAGATATCGAGTAAAAATCGTAATTTCAAATATAAGTACTTTCATGGAAATAAATGAGGTATTACATCCAAATTAAAAAAAAAAAAAATAGTTTGAGATTTTTAGATGAAAAAATTTTTGAAACAAAAATTAGGTCTTAATTCCATAATGGTTGTAAAGTTTCACCCCTTACAATATTTTCAGATATTAGTACTTTCATGGAATTAAATGAGGTATTACACCCAAAAAAAAGAAAAAATATTGCAGTTTTTTTAATTTATTTGTTTTTTTAATTTTGAGAAAAAATTTTTGAAAAAATTCGGTATCAGATCCAAAAAATGACTATAAACAAACTTTCTAAAACTAGTACTTTCATAGAAATAAATTAGGTACTACGTCCAAAAAGAAAAAAAAAATTTTGTATTTTTTGTATTTTTTTATGGTGAAAATTTTGGGAAAAAATTTTCAAAAAATTAATTATCAGATTCGAGATATAGAGTAAAAACCATACTTTCAAATATAAGTACTTTCGTGGAAATAAATGAGGTATTACATCGAAATTAAAAAAAAAAAAGTACCTCGAGCTTTTTTGGTGAAAAAATTTTTGAAAAAAAAATTAGGTCTTAATTATGTAATGTTTAATGTTGGTGAAATATCACCGATTATGACCGATTACATACATACACACACACACACACACAAACACACACACACATACAGACTTTTTTTAAAAACCGGTTTTTTAGCTTCCTGAGGTCTCAAAACGTGCTTATATGCCAAAAAATCAAAAACCAAAATTTGACCCATCACAATGGTTCCTCATTGAGGAACCAAAAAATTGGTTTACAAAATACATTGGTGGCAGCTAGTCCATTTAATTAGACAAAAAAAAAATGAAATCAAATAAAAATATAGATTTTTGAAAAAATACCTTTTATTAGTTAATTTAAAGATCTATTTTTTTTGTATTGGTATAAATATTGGTACATTGGAACTAACATAGTGAAAAATAGTGCTACAATCTTTAACTAAAAAAAAAAATATTTTATTTTAAAAAATTTGCATTAATAAAATTGGGTATTACCCATAAAATTAAAATAACAAAACAAATTTTATTGTCTACTAATGATATATAACATTTTAAAGTTTTTAAGTTTACTTTTACTATATTATACAGTTAATTTTTTTATTAAAAATAATGAATAATTAATTAATATTTATTCAACTAAATTATATTATTTTTTTAATTTAAATTTTTTTAAATTTTTTTAATAAATAACATTTTTAAATTCTTTTATAAGTAATTAACTCTTTATAATTTTTTATTTAAAATTTTAATTCAATTTGATTTTTATTAGTAAGTACTTTTTAGTTAACATTCCGACTAATAAATTATTTATATTTTATTATTGAATAATTATTATATTTTCTCTACTAAAGTTTTAATAATATATTAATTCTGTTTTTGATTATATGAAAGAACGAGCCTTGAAAAATTTTCATATTAAGGTTCAATGGGCACAGGTTTAGGATAAAAAAGTAATCTGCACAATTTCAATCCATCGAATAATAGCTGAAATTAAAAATAAAAATAAAATTAAAATTAATGTTAATGTTAATCTTTAAAAAAATTGAGGTAAGAATTTATAAATACAGAACAATTTTATATGATATATATTTTGCAAAAAAAGTACTTATAATAATTAGATGTATTCTTAAAAAAAAAAAAAAAAATCACTTATTAATAAACTAGAAAATTTAATTAATTTTTTCAGGGAGAGCTTTTATAAGCACCATATAAGAAAAAAATAATTTTTGAAATCCCTGAAAATAAATTATTTACATTGATTTTCTAAGGAATAAGTATATATAACAGAGAGACTAAGAAATTTTTTTTAATTTCAAAATTATACTTTTTACTTACCGAATTATGTAGATTATCATGACTTTGAATGTGTTTCATCTCTTGCTTGATTGTTATCTTTTCAGGGCTAAAATTTTTCTTCTGAAATTGATGGCAATCTGTGTTTTGAAACTTTTTATGAAGTGTTAAAATAGTTTTGGTTTTAAAAGTTTTTTTGCAAATTTCACATTGATAAGGTCTAGGATTATCTCCATGAATTTGAATATGATTAATTAGATTATTTTTGGTTATAAAAGATTTTTTGCAGTAGTCACACTCATAAAGTGTTTTATTTGTATGAAATTTCTTGTGATTAATTAGACTAGTTTTAAATGCAAAGGTTTGTTGGCAAAAATCACATTTAAAAATTTTTTTATCTGAATGACATAATTGATGATGTTGAGTTAAATTAAATTTTAAAATAAAAGATTTTTCGCAGAGATCGCATTGGTAAATCCTTTTAGCTAAGTGAAATTTCTTGTGATTAGTTAAATTACTTTTGGTTGTAAATCTCTTTTTACATAAGTCACATTTATAAGGTCTTTTTTCAGAATGAAATATCTTGTGCGCATTGTATCCTATTTTTTTTTCAAAAATTTTATAACATATTTTACATTCATAAGATCCTTTACCTTGGTGAGATTTCTTATGTAGTTTCAGCTGTTTTACTTGATTAAAAATAGCATCGCAAGTATCACATTTAAAATAATTTGGACAATTATTAAAATTAATATGATTATGTAAATGCTTTTCTTGAAAAAATTTTTTTTTACAGTATTTGCATTCATGATTATAGTTTTCTGATTCATGAGCACTTTCATGAATTTTTAAACTTATAAAATCAGTAAAAATGCTTAAACAAGTGTTACATTTATAAGGTTTTTCAACTTCATGAATTTTATTATGAGTATCAAACATTACTTTGTGGGCAAATTTTATATTACATGTTGTACATTCATATTGAATAAATTTTTTTTCTAAATTATTAGATTTTTGGTGCATTTCTAAGTTATTCTGATCAGTAAAAGTGTTCAGGCCCAATGGGCTATGATCAGATTCTTCAATTTTATGATCCATGTTATGATTATCTAACATTTTTTTATGAGTGAATTTTGTATCACATATTTTACATTCATAAATTTTTTCTATCTTATGAGTTCTTTTGTGACTGTTTAGCTTCTGTAGATTATCAAAAGTAATTGAACACAAATTACATTCGAGAGTTTTTTTAACTTTATGGCTTTTAATATGAGTATCTAACTTTGTCTTTAGTTTAAATTTCATATCACATTGTTGGCATTCATAAATTTTTTTTATTTTATGAATTCTATTATGAATTTTTAACTTACTTAAATTAGTAAAAGTGGTCTCGCAAAAATCACATTTATGGTATTTTTTAATTTTATGAGTTTTATTATGGGCTTCTAATATCTTTTTGTTTTTAAATTTTATGTCACATATTTTACACTCATAAATTTTTGTTGACTCATGAGTTATTTTGTGAATATTTAATTCTTCTAATGTAATAAAAGCGCTCAGACATTTTTCACATTTAAAAGATTTTTTAACATGTATAGTTTTCTTATGATTACTTAACATTCTCTGATTTGTAAATTGCATATCACATAGCTTACATTCATAAAGTTTTTTATTAATATGAAATTTTAAATGTGATGATAAAATTTCCTTACGAGAAAATTTTGTTTTGCAATAATCACATTCATAAGGTTTTTCACCAGTGTGAACTCTTTTATGTCTAGTTAAATCTTTTTTCAAGATAAATTTTTTTCCACAATTCTTGCATTTATGTGGTTTTTCATCTGAGTGAATTCTGATATGTTCTTCTAAAACTTTCTTTCGAGAAAACTCTTTTTGACATGTATCGCACTTATAGTACTTAACCATTAAATGAGTTGTTTGTTTATGTGTCCATAAGCTACTAAAACAGACATAAGTCTTAGAACATTGATCACATTTAAAAATTTTTTCACCAGCATGAGAAAGTTTATGACTTTTTAAATGAGATCCTCTTGAAAAATTTTTAAAACAAATATTGCATTTAAATAACTTTTCACCTTTATGAATTCGAATATGCCTTATTAAAGTTGATCTATCTGAAAACTTTTTTTGGCAATCATTGCACTCTAGCTTTTCATCTTTATGAATTAGCATGTGACGGTTTAATATATATTTTGTCTTAAAACTTTTATCGCATTCTGTACATTTAAACATTTTCATGGATATTAATAAAGGCAAATAATGCTTTGTAAAATTTCTTTAGCTTTAATTTTTCAATAGTCATAAAAAGTAATTTATAAATTTTTCTTTTTAAAGATTAAAAATTTTCTTTGTTTAAAGGTTTAAATCCAAATAAACATCAAATCCTTCTCAAACATTGTATCTGAAACAATAAATTATACCACATTTTTAATGTTTATAAATGATTATTTTATGTTAATAAAAGTAATCAAATTATTTTTATTATGGTACCTACATAAATAATTTGAATTTAATTTAATTAAATTACATCTTAATGGACCATGGGACAGAGCCACAGACCTTCGGATAGACCAGTAACTCTGATTTAGCAAATAATTTATGTGTATTCTCGTGTATACTTATTTGATACTTATTTAAAAGATAAAGTCTTGTTGAAATTATAAAAATAATTTAATTTCTTAAATTACAATACAAAAAAAATAGGTTTTGTATATAATGTTAAAATATTCTTACCAGATAATATTTCAGTTGGCATCCAAATTAAACAGCTTATTTGTATACATTACAATTATAAAGATACTATTAATAAATTTGTTACTTATAAATAACAATATTTAAGAATTAATGCCTTAAATGTCTAATTTAACAAAATAAATACTGATTTTATAAACTTCAATTCATCTAAACATAAAAATTTTTTATAGGTATATAACCGGTTTTTTGCACGTTTTCAACAGCTGTTTTTTAACAACAGCAGCGCCATTGTTTTGCTTTGGAAAGCTGAAGAATTATTTTATGACAATAATATAAGTTTGCTTAAAAGTCTTCTTTTTTTTTAAATTAATAGGTAATTAAAGTTACAAATAAAAACAAATTATAAAAGATAAATTACAATGATGTTGTAATAATATTCCAGCTATATACTTGGCCGAAACTGTGTAATATTTAAAAAAAAAAAAAAGATTCTTATGTAATTATCTTATAGAGGCTAAGTTCTGTTACCAAATTTGTTGGTATTTAAGAAGCAAATTTTGGATATCAAAAAAAAAAATGTAACAATTTTATATGTTTAGTTTGGTAAATGGTACACTCTCCTGGCAAAACGAGAAAATATGACCAACAAAACGAGATTTCTTTGAGTTTCTAATTTATAAATGAGAAATCATAAGATTTCTCGTTTACAAAAAAGAAATAGCGCCGGCGCGAGTCGCAAAAAGAGAAATCTTAAAAAATACAGTTTCAAAACGAGAAATATCAAGTTTTCTCGTTTTTTAAATCCGACGCGATTATACTATAGTAAAAAGACGCGAAGGAATGATGCAGCGTTGCAGACAATTCACTTACTAATATTTAAACTAAAAAATTACAAATATATTATTTTTAATTATATAAATAATTAATTTTATATGCTATTAAAATTTTTAATATAATTTTCAAAATTATAAACAAAATTACATTAAAAATTTTAATAACATATAAGCAATAGGATTCATCGTTTCTTTTGTTATTATGGTATTTTATTATCTGTTTTTCAAGCAAAAGTAAATTGTTGATAACCTAAATAATTGAGTAAGAAGCAAATAAACTTAAAAATTTATTAATATTATATTGATTTATTCTTTGGAATAATTAAATGAACTCTTCCCAAACTGAAAACTATTAGTATTTCATTCACAGTCTTCATAACACTCTTCCTGTAGTATTTGATTAGTCGAACTAGGATATCGGTATGAACTTATTATACGGATTGTATGAAAAATGCTACTTAGAATGATTTCTAATTTTGCAAGATGCTTTATTACAGTATTTCAAAGAATAAATCCTTTTGATATTAAAAATGAATTCAGTAGATATCCTTTTGGTATTTTATTATTTGTTTTTTCAAGCAAAAGTTAATTGTTCAAAACCTAAATAACTGAGTAGGAAGCAAATACAAAGAAATCTCGTTTTGTTGGTCATATTTTCTCGTTTTGCCAGGAGAGTGTACATATTATAATTCGATTCA
Organism: Anagrus nilaparvatae; assembly: GCA_022575985.1. Lineage (NCBI taxonomy): Eukaryota > Metazoa > Arthropoda > Insecta > Hymenoptera > Mymaridae > Anagrus > Anagrus nilaparvatae. The sequence continues at coordinate 5,188,607 of JAKSXM010000238.1, read as the reverse complement.
GTTATTTAAAAATGAATAATATATAGTTATAGCGGTATTTCAGTTTTAAGATTGCATGTATTAACTGACATGGATTAATTTTGCTCATTATAATGATTTTTTTAAAATTATATCTGAAATTCATTTGGACACAAAATGAAAAATATAAATAATTATTGTTAAAAATATAAAGATTTCTTTTTTAACATTCTTATACAGCATAATATATGTATAATAAAGTAATCAGTTAGATTGAATGCTGATTAATTCTATGATCTGATTCTAAACCTTATTGTATTTACAATTAAATTTATAGCTTAAAATTTAATAATAGCAACAATTTTTTGTTTTAGGACTTATTCAGAGGAAGAACAATTGGGTCAATTCAAAACTTAAAATAAGTATAATTTAATTTAGAAATGTTTAATCTTAAAGCAGGAACTGATCGATTAAAAGATAGTTACGATTGCAACCAATGTGACATGAAATTCACTCTTAAAAAAATGTTAGATACTCATGAAAAAATTCATCAATTTCAAAAATCCTTCAACTGTAACTTCTGTGGCACTGATTTTGATAATTTAAAGAAGTTACGAATTCATGAAAGAACTCATCAGATAGGCAACCGTTATATATGCAAATATTGTAATAAGAAATTTCTTCTAGAAAAGCATTTAAAGAATCACATTGAATTTAATAATTGTGAAAGTTGCTTTCAATGTAATATTTGTAGTAAAGCTTTTGGTCAGCCAAAGTTGTTGGAAATTCATAAAATATCTCATGAAGATAAAGGATCATATAAATGTGAAAAGTGTTTCTGGATTTTTGCAACTAAAAATTCATTAGATCTGCATAAAGTAATTCATACAGATAACAAACTCTATCAGTGTGATTTATGCAAAAAATCTTATGCAGATGAAAGAGGGCTAACGGAACATAAGAAATTTCATACTAATAACTCACCATACCAATCTAATATATGTAATAATGTTTTTCCTAATAAAAGTGGGCTAACTCAGCATAAGGAGTATCATATGGAGAATGGACTTTACTCATGTAATTTATGTGCAAAATCTTTTACAACAAAAAATCATTTAACTGATCATAAGAAAAAGTTGCATTCAGATATTAAAACTTACAAATGTGATTTATGCAAAAAAACTTTTATATTAAAAACTCATTTAGTTATGCACATTAAAAAATATCATTTGGATATTAAATTTTATGAGTGTAATTCTTGTGAAAAATCTTTCAAAACCAAAACTGATTTAGCTAAACACAAACAAAATTATGCTGAAAAAATTAGACCTTATCAATGTGACCACTGCAAAAAATTTTTTGTCAACAAATTAAAATTAATTAAACATCTGAAGGTTTTTCATTCAGATAACAGACCTTATAAATATAATTTGTGCAAAAAATCTTTTAAAGCTAAGAAAAATTCAACTAGTCACAAGATATTTCAATCAGATAACAGACCTTATCAATGCAATTTATGCGAAAAAGCTTTTAAAGATAAGAGTAATTTAACTGCTCACAAGATAACTCATTTAGATAACAAGCCTTTTCAATGTGACTTATGCAGTAAATCTTTCAAAACTAAGCAATATTTATCTAAGCACATGAAAATTCATTTAGAAAGCAGTTATCAATGTGATTTATGCAATAAATCTTTTGAAGCTAAGCTGCATTTAATTAGTCACCAGGTATCTCATTTAGAAAGCAGGCCTTATAAATGCGATTTATGCGAAAAATCTTTCAGAACTAACAGTCATTTAATTACTCACAAGAGATGTCATTCAGATAACAAACCTTTTCAATGTGATTTATGCGGTAAATTTTTCAAAGCTAAGAATAATTTAACTAATCACAAGAAAAATCATGTAGATAGTAGATTAGATGATAAGCTTTATCAATGCAATTTATGCGAAAAATCTTTCAGAGCTAAGAGTCATTTAGCTACTCACAAGAGGTATCATTTAGATAACGAGCCTTTTCAATGTGATTTATGTGATAAATCCTTCAAAGCTAAGAATAATTTAATGGTTCACAAGAAATCTCATTTAGACAGTGGATTGCCTTACCAATGTGATTTATGCAAAAAATCTTTCAAAACTAAGTTTAGTTTAATTAATCACATGATATCTCATACAGATAACAGGCCTTATCAATGCAATTTATGCAAAAAATCTTTCAGAGCTAAGAGTCATTTAGCTAGCCATAAGATATCTCATTTAGATAACAAGCTTTTTCAATGTGATTTATGCAGTAAATCTTTCAAAGCTAAGAGTAATTTATCTCTTCACAAGAAATCTCATTTAGAAAGCAGTTTAGATGATAAGCCTTATGAATGCGATTTATGCGAAAAATCTTTCAAAGCTAAGCTGCATTTAATTAGTCACAAGATATCTCATTCAGAAAACAGGCCTTATCAATGCGATTTATGCGAAAAATCTTTTAAAGCTAAGAGTAATTTATCTCTTCACAAGAAATTTCATTTAGACAGTGGATCAAATAATAGGCCTTATGAATGCGATTTATGCGAAAAATCTTTCAAAGCTAAGAGTAATTTAGCTAGTCATAAGATATCTCATTTAGAAAGCAAGCCTTATCAATGCGATTTATGCGAAAAATCTTTCAGAGCTAAGAGTCATTTAGTATCTCACAAGATATGTCATTCAGATAACAAGTCTTTTCAATGTGATTTATGCGGTAAATTTTTCAAAGCTAAGAATAATTTAACTTTTCACAAGAAAAATCATGTAGATAGTGGATTAGATGATAAGCTTTATCAATGCAATTTATGCGAAAAATCTTTCAGAGCTAAGAGTCATTTAGTATCTCACAAGAGATGTCATTCAGATAACAAGTCTTTTCAATGTGATTTATGCGGTAAATTTTTCAAAACTAAGAATCGTTTAACTTTTCACAAGAAAAATCATTTAGATAGCGGATTAGATAATAAGCTATATCAATGCGACTATTGCAAATTATTTTTAAAAAGAAAAATTGACTTGATTAATCATATTAAGAAGTCTCATTTAAAACTTTACAGAACGAAAATTCAAAGCATTGCAAAATTTGACTCTGATAAAATATCAGTAAAACAGATCAAAGACGAGAATCCTAATCAGAATGAGGTTAGTACAAAAATTAATGCAAAATTTTTATTTAAATTTATGTAATTATGTTAATAGTTTAAAAAATATGTTTCTATTTTTCACTAAGGTTTCCATTTATTTCGTTTTTCTAATTCTATTTATATGAGTTTATAAATTTAAATTTATAATTAAAATTTTATTTATAATTATAAAGTTAACGTTTACCTATAATTTTAAAATTTTATTGGGTATACCTATAGGTATACAGTCAAAGATTTACGATGGACAAAAATAAATTAAATTTTTTTAATTAGTTCTGTCTGGAATAAATTAATTAAGAATCTTATTTTAATAACTTATCTTTGAAAATAAATTATTTTTCACTATATAGTTAAAAAAAAAAATTTGAAATTTGCACAAAAAAATGTTTCCTTACTTTGCTTATCGAATTTGTCATCTTTTGAATATTTAGGGTTGTTAAATGAAAAAAATTTCGTAATTCTATATTTGGTTGGTTTGTAGTTTATAAAAAAAAAAACTTATAACCGGTTTGTGTAAACACAACCAAATGCATGGAATTAACATGTTTACTTCTAGCTAAGGACTAGGTATATCTATTATAATGCAGAAATATTACGCAACGTTACAGCATCATTCAATTTTTTAATTTTATAATTTGTATTATTATTACCTTACTAGCTGTTAAGATTCTAAACCCAAACTATTTTGATTCCCTAAATTTAATATTTTAACATTTTATTATCCAATTTATTTTAACAATAATTTTTTTTTCATGTTTTTTTTTTCTTTTGATTTCAGATATTATTCAATGGGTTAAAATTGTGCAGACTTCTTTTTTTTCCTAAGCCTGTGACTATTGAACCTTAAAATAAAAATTATTTTTTTGTATGAAAAAAAAATATTATGTTAATTAATATATTATACTAATTTTGTTTGACTTGAAATTCTTTTAAAAAAAAATAGCACAGTTGTTTGATTATTTCCAGGCATTCCTGCTTCAAACATCTAAATTCTCAATTTGCTTACAGATTATGAATTTCGACTAAAATTTTATAATATTAAATTGATAATAAAAGATATTTTCGTATAAATAAAATTTGTCTTTTTTCGTTTTTTAAACTTATATTATAGGTTTTTGACTGCTGAATAGATTACTAAAAAAGTTTTAAAAAATTAACATTTTTTTGTTTTCTACAATTAATATATTGTGTACATTAAAAAATCATCATTGAACTTTAAAAATGTCTGAATTAATAAATATTTCTTATAAAAGTTTCAAATTTGTTTTTTTTTTGCTTTTTCAAAAGACATCAGTTCGCGCGAATAGTTTTTAGGGTCTCTATAGTACTATATAGAAACCCTATATCTTCTTACTAGTTTTAAATTAAACAGTAGTAGCGCCATTGTTTAGTATATTGGAAAGCCGGAGAAACTTATGAAATGTGCACATGTGAATTTTTAATATATTGTGTATAAAATAAATTGTAGTTATAGTTATATGTATTTACATTTTATTACAATTTAATTTCAATTTTTCAAGTCCTTAAAAAATTTTGTTTGTTTTTCTAAGTAAATATTAATTAATTTCCTATTAAATTTGTGTAATTGTTTATTTTTCTCTGCTTTCAAATAAAGGCGTCTGCTAGAAAATAAACCTTCAGTTACAAACTGTAAACAATAAATATATTGAACAATATTTTTTATGTTAGATATCTAATTAAATTAGATACTATTTATTTTTAAATAAAAGTGAATTAAAGTTGAATAAAAAAAAGTATACATAAAGCAACAGTTATTATTCAAATGAAGAGAATTGTTGAAATAGTCAATTACTGTATGCAATATTACATCAATACCTGTTGATTTGGAAAATATAATTCAAATAATCATCTCCTATTAATATTCAAAATTCATTAAACTGAGAAATTTCTTTCAATGTAAGTAAGACTTTATTATTCTATTGTAAATTTATAAAAAATATTAGATACAGTACTTGGCCAGGGAGTTATTTAATAGACTTGTTTGAGCTCATGATAACGAGATAAAATTATGTGCCATTTATCGAAAAAATAAGCATCCTAAGTTTTAAGCTTTTAGCTCATTTCTAAATTTTGCTACTAAATATATGTAGGATGTTATGGAGCAAATTCTTATTTCTATAAGAGTAATTTGTGAATGTAATTTTTATTTGCTCCATTTTTTAAATGGTACCTAATTTTCTCCAGTTTATCAAAAATTTAACAATACAACTAATTTAAAACCTGTTTTTTTGTAATTTTAGAAAAAAAACAATCGATTTATATTTATTAAAAATTAGTAAGCGGTATTTTGATTTTAAATTTTAAATTTATTGACACTAAAAAAAACTATATATTACTTAATTATTATTAATAAGATTAAAATAAAACATTTTTTGAAAAGTTTTTGTTAAACTGTTGTTTTAATACGCCCTTAAAATAATTTGCGTATTACTTTTAAGTAAGCACTTATATTAATTATTATACGTGCTCTTTTCTGTTTGATTTTGAACTTTTGAATGTCCAATAATTAAATTAAATTTAGCTGAAGATTTATAAATATTAAAAGTTTATAATAAAAGCAATAAATTATTGTTCTAGATAAAATTCAGCAGTGGAGGCGGATACAATTCAAATACTTAAGAAAGGACAAAAATTTGTTTGTGTATTTATAAAGTCTACGCATCTGAACAACTTAACACCTTCTAATTTATAATGATGAAAAGCAATAAATGACAAACAAAAGTTTTCCAGTGTACAACAATTTTAATAGGATATTCCAACAATTTAGGATTTACAATTCACTAATTTTTTAAAATTTTAATTATTTTTGATATGTGATTCACCTTTTTTTATGACCTCTATTACTACTTTGGAAAAAATAAACATTTAAGAAAAATTTTATTTAAAAAAAAATTCATTACTGTAGACAATTAACATGAAATTAATGAAAGAAAATAGACCAGATACTAATCTTGGTATTAGAAAACTTAAGAAATCTTTTAAATGTAAATTGTGTATAGCAACCACTTTTTCAAATTTGAAGATGTTAAAAATTCACGAACAAACTCATCAAATAGATAACCGTTATACTTGCAATTATTGTAATAAAAAATTCCTATTAGAAAAACATTTAAGGGATCACTTAGAATACAATAATTGTAAAAATTGCTTTAAATGTAATATTTGTAATAATGCTTATGATCAGCTGAAATTATTAGAGCTGCATAAAGTTAAGCATAAAGAACCTCATGAAGATAAAGGACCATATAAATGTGATAAATGTTTTAAAATTTGTGCATCTAAAACTGGTCTAACTCAGCATAAGGTAATTCATACAGATAACAGGCTTTATCAATGTGATTTATGTGAAAAATCTTTCACAACTAAAAATTGGCTAACTCAACATAAAGAATTACATACAGATAATAAAATTTACAAATGTGAAATATGTGAAAAATCTTTTTCAAATAAAGGTGGGTTAACTCAACATAAAAGATTTCACACTGAGAACAATCTTTACCAATGTGACTTATGCGAAAAATCTTATAAAACTAAAAGCCATTTAACTCATCACAAGAATTTTCATTTGGATAATAACTTATACCAGTGTGATTCCTGCAAAAAAACTTATACATTCAAACGTACTTTAATTAAACACATACATCAAAATCATATGGATAAAAAAATTTATAAATGTAACTCTTGCGAAAAAATATTTACAACCAAAATTCTTTTGACGAAACACAAAAAATTTCACACTGGTGCAATCAAACTTTACCAATGTGATATATGTCAAGAATCTTTTTTAACTAAAAAAGATTTAATTCGGCATAGGAAATTACACTCGGTGAAGGGAATTTATCCATGCGATTTATGCAAAAAATATTTTTCAACTTTAGTTAATCTAAATGAGCATATGAAATTTCATGAAAATAACACTATTTATCAATGTCGTTTATGCCCAAAGACTTTTTCGAGTAAAAATGGGCTCGGTCAGCATGAGAGATTTCATACAGATAACACACTTTATTCGTGTGATTTATGTGGAAAATCTTTTACAACAAAAAGTCATTTAACCAGGCATAAAAAATTTCATTTAACTGAAGAGTCTTATCAATGTGACTTATGTGAAAAAACTTATACATCAAAAGTTAGTTTGGATCGACATCAGTTGTATCATTCAAATTATAAGAAACATCAATGTGATGTTTGCCAAAAATCTTTTCCACACAGAAAATATCTAATTAAACATAAGAAGAAACATATTGATGAAAAAATTTATAAATGTAATTTAAAATATAAGTCATATCAATGTGACTCATGTAACAAATCTTATAATACCAAAAATAATTTAGTTAAACACATGAAATATCATATAGAGAATGTAATTCATAAATGTAATTTCTGCAAAGAAACTTTTATAACCAAAACTGATTTAATTAATCACATGAAATCTCATTCAGATAAAATAAAACTTTTTCAATGCGATTTTTGTCAAAAATCTTTTAAAACCAGAAGCAATTTAACAAATCATAAGAAATTCATTCATTCAAATATCAAAACAATTAAATCGTATCAATGTGACTGGTGTAAAAAGTATTTTTATAGTAGAAGTAATTTAATCAACCATTTAAAATTTCATTTTAATCATAGAACTTATCAGTGTGACAACTGTAAAAAATTTTTCATCTCTAAAATTAATTTAGTTTTTCATATAAAAAAATTTCATTCAGATTATGTACTTGATAAATGTGATTCCAGCAAAAAACCTTTGAATATCAAGACTAATTTAACAAATTATAATGAAGTTCATCGCAATACACAAATTCACGAACGTCAAAAATGCAATGAAAAATTCAGATCTGAAGAAATGTTCGTCGAACACCTTAAAAGGCACACTGACACACACAATTCGGTAAGTTTAAAATCACAATGAGGGTAAATTTGGGCTAATAGTCGTGTAATAAGAACTTTTATTCGAAACCTTGTGAAAATGGTCACTGTATTAGACAGAGTTTTTTCAAAAGATTTTTTCATTTTTTCTAAATTTATCTAAAAGTTAAATTAAAATAAAATAACTTTCAAGTACTGTTTTTATGGTCTGAAATTTTTTTAGTTAATAAAATTGCCACTTTTCTAATATATTTTAGTTATTACTTCATTTTAAGCAGAAAATAAAATAAAATAAAAGAATTTTTTTACGGTCTAAAATGTCTTGAATTTGTCTAAAACAATTTTATTTATTACTCACCATTTTATTAGCCCTTGATTAAAAATTTTATTAAATAGGCTGATTTTCTAAACACGGGTATTTTTAGGAGGGGGGTCATGGATTTAAAAATATTTTATTTAGAGATTTACAATAATTTTAATTTAGAAAGTCAAGAGAGTTTGAATACTCGTTCGAAATTGATAGCTATAGTATCTATAAATTCAATAGTTACTTAGTACTTAATAGAACAGTTGGTATTAAGTGTTTTAATACCTAACTATTTTAGTACCTACTTCAGTCCAAACGTGAAGGGGTTAACAACTTAACAATAGTTTTTTTGGTTCTTAAATCCAAAATCAGGATCTACAGTGGCTGATGAGGTAAAACTCTTAACCTTCGCATTAATTAACATTTGGTTAATTAACACTTTCCACTTACTGTGAAATTAGTACTTTTTATACTAGAACCAGTTGCAGTAATTGCATTAACTAAACTGATAATGTTGAGCTAAAAATTTATTAGGAACATTCGGCAATTCTGTAGCCAACATAATTCATATTTTAATTAGTAGACGATTTTTTTACGATCGTAAATTTTTATAAAATAATCCTGATGTAAGACAATATCTGGTAAAGAGTTTGTATCAAAATCAATTTTTAATTTGAATAATAAACCTATTAAATTTTGAAATCCAACATTTCATACATTAATAAGTTTCCGTTTTATTTTGATTTCAGCTATTATTCAATGGATTAAAATTGTGCAGATTACTTTTTTTTCCTACTCCTGTGCCTATTGAACCGTAATCAAAACCGAAGAATGAAAATTTTTCAAGATTTGTAATCAAAGATTAAAAAAAAAAATGTTTTTTTTTAGCTGTAAGTTTATTAATAAAAAAACTTTGAACTTTGAAAGTTTATAAAAAGTATAAATAGTAAATTGTTTATAGAATTTAATTCACAATATTGTTATTAAAGAAAAGAATTTAAAGTTAAAAAAAGGGAGTTTGTCCAATAAAATTTCCAACGTTAAAATTATTGGCAAAATTTTAGAGATCTGAATTGAAAGAATAAACTTTTTAAAATCTCTTTCTTTTGAAAATGACAAAGAGGTTATATTATGAGAATAAAAGGTTTCAATCTCTATTTTATATTCTATTTTAGTTTTTTATTTATTTATTTATTTTTTTTTTTTTTGTAAAACACTTTGGTAAAAAATAAATCTGAAGTTTATGGACACTAGATAAAAAAAGACCCCAAGCATAATATGATTTCAGGTTATAAAATTGAAGAAAATTTAAAATTAATATTACAAATTGTATTTGCCTTAGATAAAAAATTTATAGTGCATGAGGTTTGAAATTAAATTTATTTGCAGATATTAATTATTGAGACAGACCCCATTTCCCAGAACCTATTTTACATAGCCTCAATTTTTTAACGCGGTGCTTGTGATCCTTTTATCTAGTGTCCATGCTTAAGTTAATAAATCTTAACTTAAGAAATTTCGATATCTTCTTTTTGTAATAAATTAATAACAGTTCATCGAAATATTATTAAATAATCAAATTATTTTTGTTAAAAAGCTTAATTAACTAATTCTTTAAGATTCAATTTCATATAGAAATGAAAATAGTAATGAAAAAATTTTTTTAATTTTACATTTTCTATTGTTAAGATAGTAATAGATTTACTGTTTTAGAACGGATTTGAGAGACTTACTGTTTGCCATATACTGATTAAGAACTAATAATTAATAATTAATTTTCTAAGATACTTTTGATATTTTTGTATAAATTTTTATAATTATTAAATGATAAAAATTAAATATTTTCCTAAACAAAACTTTGCATTTTTTATTTTTTTCTACTTTTGCCAAGGTTAAAAATTAAAAAGTTCTTCAAAAGTTAAAACCTTAATCAAAATTTAACCTAGAGTGATCCACATACTATTTTCAGCATCAAATTAAGCCCTGGACAAAAATCAGGTCTGATATACATAGATTGATTGCACTTAAATGCAGTCAAAGTTTAAAACTGCAATTTTTTTCCTTGTTAGTACAATAAAAGAAATGCCATTTTACAGTAAACCGGTAATTTTCATTCAAGTTGTCATTGAAAGTTAATTAAAAGATAACGCAGGTGTATTATATTCAAACGGTTTACTGAGTTAATTTTAATATATAAAAATAACAGTCCTGCAGTTATAGTTCGAGGCTAAAACCATTGTAATATAACCGCATATAATAAAACGGTCAAGATCGGTTGGTCCACCTGCGTGGACTATCGTTCAACATTTTATAGTTCACCTGCATAAAAAAAGACTTAAATAGCCTTTAGAAAAAAAAGAATACTTATTATTGATAATAAAAATCTAACTTTATTTTTTCTTTTAATTGTAGTTGAATGAAATTTATAGATAATAATTTTATATTTTTATTTTTTTGCCATTTACATAATTAAATCTTGTTTTTTTGAAAAATCTAGTTAATTATGAATAAAATATAATTTTTATTTTTTTTAAATTTGAATATTATTCAAAAGAATTGATATAATTTTTTTCTTTTTGTTTTTAATAAAAAACTATAAAATTTAATTTATGTTCAATGTTGGGTTCTGAAACAAAGTCTTCATTTATAATAAAATATAATAAAACCATGCTACTTAATAACATTTAAAAATCAGTTGATATGCTTATTTACTACTGCAACCCCTATTTTTGAATTCATGAAAAATATTTTAACTAAGAACTAATTTGTAAACATTTTTGCGGTTTTTAAAACTTTATGACCCATATTACCAATTTTTTTACCAATAAAAAAAAGAACAAGGGAATAAACTTACATAGGGTTTTTTCAATTTTTTCTCATTTTTGATATAATTTTCAACCCCTGCAATTAGCTCTAACATTCCACTTTTGATACATAATTAAATAAGCTCAATATTTTGTTAGTGACTCTTAAAATATGGAATTTATTTGATCATTAGTTCCAAAATATTGCAAAAACCCTTAATAGTTTTAACATTGAACATGTTTATATGCAAGGGTGGTATTTCAAGCATATCATTTAGAGAGATGGGGGAAGGTGAAATGTGCCATATTTGGGAGGGGGGTAAATTGGACTTAGAATAATTTGATTTTAGGGATTTAGGTTCAGGGACTTATAAAAATTTCGCTAAATGTTTTATTTTCTTCTTGTTCTTATTCAAATTTTTATTTTATCAAGTGCAATGCAATTATTTTGTAATTTATTTTTGTACCAAAACTTGTTGTATATTTATACAATACTACTTGATAAAAAAAAAAATTTTGTTAAAGGGGTCTAGAATAATAAGGATTTCAGGAGCTTAAAATTATTTTTTTTGGCTTAAGGACTTAAAATTATAAAGGCTCCAAGATTCAAATTAGTATAAATTTAAACATGGTCCTTGTTCTTTGGTTGTACGATCACAAATCGATTGTAAGTTTTTTTGTTTAGTTAAGGGCGTTCTTCTGTTATCTAGTCACTTAGGGCCCCAAATTTGGATTCAGCAACACAAAAAACCTACAGTAGACGTTTTCTAAGCCTATTTTTTAAATTCAGATGCCTTACTCTGCATTATGACTAGAGTATAAAATTAATTTGGTAATTAAGTAGATTGAGAGGTTTTGGAATAGATTCTGAAAAAGCACCTATGTACACTGTAAAAAGTAACTTTCTTATTTTAACAAAAAAATTAGAACATTTTCGAAAAATTAGTAAATTTTCAAAAAAATTTGTAAATATTCGAAAAAAATCGTATATTTACTAAATTCAGTATATTAACAAAAAATTCGAGTATTCTCGATTTTTTTTTGTGAATTCGCAAGAAAAATTGATAATTTACAATTTTTTTCGAAAATATACAAAAAATAGTTGTAAATTTCCGAAAAATAGTTGTGAATTTACAACTTTTTTCGAAAAATAACAAAAAAAAATCGAGTATTCTCGAATTTTTCGATAATATACTAAATTTAGTAAATTTACGATTTTTATCGAATGTTTACAAAATTTTTTGAAAATTCACTAATATTTTTCGAAATAATTCTATTTTGTTTGTAAATCTAAGAAAGTTAATTTTTACAGTGTAATAACAAAGATTTAGCAAAAAAAATATTTGGCTGATATCTGTTCAGCAAAAAATTAACGAGGTTGCAAAAAAAGGTGGATGTTTTGTTTGTATTTTTTTCGGCCAATCTTTGAAATACTCAACGACTTATTTTTCTTACCGTAGTTTGAAAAAAAAATATTTTTAATCTAAATTAAAGCGTTGGTGCTTATTTTTTTACTTTTGTAATATTGAACTTTTGATTACCCTTCATAAAAACAAAAGTTGTATTGTAATTTCAAAATAACTCTTATTAAAACTACATAAACTTTATATATATTTTTTAGTTCTTCTTTCACCTGACTCTTACAATAAAATCGCGAATAGTTTAATTCCAATATAATAATGAAGTAAAAAAAATAAATAAAATTGGAAGAGAAAAATAAAAGATAATAATATAATACAGAAGGCATAACGTCGCGAAGCAGAAACGACCAATTATTTCACGGAAACGAGCACATCAAAAACGTTTCAAACAGGAGAAGAGAAACGCTTAACGGCCACTCACGTAGCTGATAAAGTACCGTGAACCCGATTCAATCGCGGCTCTTCATTTTCTATAAAGTCTTTAACGAGCAAAAAAAAATCTATCGCATAAGGCATTATTTACTCATGCGATAACTCAAAACAACGACGATTACTATTTGCGAGCGATTTCGTGTCTTAGGGTTGGATTATATGAGGATTTTAGCTCGTAACATATCGAGAAAGTTGCAGTAATAAATGAAAAAGAGTTATATTTCTGATATAATGAATATAAACACGAAAGAATATAAAAAAATGTAAGAACTTTACTAAAAGTTTATAAAAACACCTTGCACCTGGCAGGTGTCAGTTCCTGGGGCGCACAGCCTGTCCTTATTATAGACATCTCTTGGTAATATTAGCGCCTCTTCTTCTTAAGGCACCACCAAAGTCGATTTTACTCCCTTTTTTTTATTTATAATATGATGTACACTGACAAAAAAATACCGTGTAATATTTACAGCAAGCACACGCACGAATAAGTGCCGTGACCTCCGCGATATCTTAAGATAACATCACTGAAGAATAAATGTAGGCCTACAAAATGTAAAAGAAAGAGAAAAAAAATATAATATTATAAGAAAAAAAAACAGAGGAAATTCGCGAGCGTGACTGTGAACAATGTTTAAGGCCCGGTGCAACGGACTTTACCTATACGTATTTTTTTATTTTTTTTGCTACACTTATAAAATAAGTGTATGTTGTTGGGATATTTTTCGTCTAAAAACTCAATTATACGGCTTATTATGCTTATTGACAATAATTATAGAGTTAACAACGATAAGGCGTGGTTGTCCCTTTCTTTTGAGGTTATGTACATATAATAGTAAGTGTCAGAGAAAAATATTATATCGTGATAATTTTATTTCTCATAGTATATTATTTTTTTTTTCTTCAAACTTGTAAATAAAGGTGTTTATATATATTTTTGAGAATAAATAATAACTTTTTATTTTCTTGAGAAAAAAAATTGTTGTGATTGCTCATAATATTGTCCATTGTTTGACTTGAAAAAAATACGCACATAAAGTTTAAATTTTTATCTAAGTTAATAAATAATGAAAATAAAAAAAAAAAACTTACAAAGTAATTTTAGACATGAACTTTAAAATAGTAATAAAAGTAAGAAATCATTAATTAAGTAATAAATCTTATAAGTAAATAACAAATTTTTTGCTTTGGATATTAAAAACCGCCATTTTTAATTCTAACCTGTTGAAAATTAATTTACCTGTAATTTACATTGTCATATTTGTGTATCTTGTCAGTTTTTTTCCCTTACGTATTAAATTTACTTATAAATTGATTTTATCTTATACAAAATAATTTTTAATTGTTTTATGAGTTTAAGAAAATGTGTAAATACATAATATGCTAATTTTAAATAAATTTTCTTTTAAATTATTCAAATATTATATGCTAGTTGAGTTTATATTTATTTATCTTTTTATCTATATTATGTTAATAAAAATGTTTACATTGATTAACTAGATTGTTAAATTTATTGTTTTGTTAAGTTGGCAAGCATATAAAAAAAATTAGATTTTTACGCTATTTTTTTTTCTTTTATTTAAACAAAATCAAAATTGAAAAAATTTGAATAATCACAAAATTATTATCAGCTTATTGGACTTGTGAGGAAAATTATCATTAAAGTATAAAAATTTTAGCAAGTATTTTTGTTTTTATTTATTTTCAGTTTATTTTCATTACATGAAAATTTTTAAATCATTAATTACTGGTTGTAATTAAAATTTTTTCTGTAAAGATGCTTTATCTGTTATCTGAAAAATTAATTGAATGCATTATATTAAAATATCTCCGTTTTTGTACAAGCGTGCAACGAATCGTCATTTTTGCCCACGGTAAAGAATAGCTATTTTTTAAACAAGGGACAAAATATTGGTTCTGAATTTGCATGCAGTTGTATGTACGAGCGAGCGTAGCGAGCGATACAAAAGTCGAACCCCATATTTTGTCCCGTGTTCTAAAACATAGTTTTACATTATACTGGGCAAAACAGCCATCTCTCTAGAGTAGAAAATAGGCTTTTTTGCCCTAGACTTGTAAAAGACATTCTTGACGTTGCGCTTAAAACGTTTATTATACTAAATATGTGACTGCTATTAAATTAATATTTTATACATTTAGAGAAATAAACATTTCTAATACTCAGTTAAGAATCTACTATTAATTTATAATTTGCACATCAGAGTATTTTAACTAAATGAATATAGAGCTATACTTACTTGCAAATACCGACGCCAGTTACAAAATTGCAACTTTGACTGCAACATTGTCTTCCATTCATACACTAAAATTAAAATTAAAAAAACTTATTAACTTTTTTATCCCCGAATTTTTCAGAAAGTATGAAATCGGTCAAGATGTGTGAAATAGCTGTTTATTAAGCAGACACTGAATTTTGTAGTTTAACTCATAATTTTTTATCGAAAGCAAAAAGAATTTTATTTTTATTAAAAATTAAAATAGATGTTTACTAAGTAAGAGAAAAAATATTGGATTTGATTTTTCAAGCCGTTGTATACACGAGCAAGTGTAGCAAGTGTTGAATAACTTTAACAATTAAAAGTATGTCGAGAAGTATGTATAGCTAACTGTGGTGTAAATGCTGCGAAAAATTTGAGGGAAAAGGAGTTGATATTGTTTTTTTTAACCTTTTGGTTAATGGACAATAAATTGTTGGATTATAATTAACATATCAGTGTTGGGTTATTTTGTTTGAAACTTGCTTGAACTGCTTGAATTAAGACTTATGCAAGACTTCCTGCTTGAAATTTGTTTGAAAAGTTCAAGCAAAAACTTTAAAGTTCAAAAAAATTCTTGAGAATGTAATTGCGAGCAATCTAAGCAAATGAACCTATCAACGATTGTAAAATGATAAATAAAAAATATTAAAATTAAATAACTCACTCTTTCACCAGAAGATTTACATTTTTGTGCTTCAACATTTACTGTATTAAATACAGCAATTAAAACCAATAAAATTAAATATTTAAACATTTTGATAGAGTCAATTTTTTTTTGCTTTTGAATGATGAAAACCAACTCTGGTTGCGTTTTTATAGATTGATTTTTCATTATTTTTATCAAAAAGTTATTATATTTTTTTTATCATAAAAATAAAACATAAATTTTATTTAAATTTTATAACTATATTTTTTATGATTATTTTTATCAATGCCTATTTTTATTATAAAATTTTTAATTTTAATATTTGTTACGTTCAATTAAAAAATTTTATTATAAAATTTTTATTATAAGATAAATAAAAAATTATATTACTTTGATAAATTTTAACTTTGATATTTTTTATATAAAAAAATTCGACTAAATTCATAACTGTAAAATTATATTGCCTAAATATTCAAGCATTTGCTTTGAATTTCTAGCGAAAATTACTTATTGTAAATTCAATTTTCTTTATATGGATGGTTAAATCATGTAAATTTATGATTGCTAGAATAAAGTTTTTAATAAATTTTTGGCCATACAGCAGCAGGGCAAAGTTTTGCTTATCTGCTTGAAAATTCAAGCGAATGTTTGAAAATTCAAGCAAATGCTTTAAATTTCAAGAAATATACTTTTATTGTATCGTTAAAATGTCCAACAAGGTTACAATAAATATATTATAACAATATTTTGGTACCTTGGTTATGGTCAATACATGAAAATTAAAACACCTAATCTAGTCTGAATAGATCGTAAGCATGGAACCCGATTCTGCAACTCTGTCCCAGGTCTGGGTTCTGACTCTCGTTGAACTACGACAATCGTCATTTAATTAACTAAGGGATGGCTGACAGTTGTCAATTATAAAACTCTGAAATTCTACAAAGGATTTCAAATTAGCGATAATATTCTTTTTCTAAAGGTTGAGTTCCATTTTGACAGCTATTTGACAATTGTCAACAACCATTATTAACATAGAACATGTTTACAGGCAAGGAGACTATTTCAAGTATGTCATTTGGGAGGGGGGGGGAGGGTCAAATGTGCCATATTTGGTCAAATGGACTTAGAATAATTTCCATAAAGGGGAATAGAATAATAAGGATTTTAGGAGTTTAAAATTATTATTTTTGGCTTAAGAACTTAAAATTATAAACGCTCTAAGATTCAAAATATAAATTTAAATATGCCATGTTCGTTGATTAAAAGTTCACAAACACTTCAGTTAAAATACGGGTTTG
The DNA here is from genome assembly GCA_022575985.1 of Anagrus nilaparvatae. Taxonomy (NCBI): domain Eukaryota; kingdom Metazoa; phylum Arthropoda; class Insecta; order Hymenoptera; family Mymaridae; genus Anagrus; species Anagrus nilaparvatae. The sequence continues at coordinate 5,171,409 of JAKSXM010000238.1, read as the reverse complement.
GTTGTAATATCACTGGCGAACACCAGATTTGCTCTACTACAGGTTTTTTGGGTCGCTGAACACGAAACTCGGGGTCATTTGGCAGGGAAATTGGGGCTTCACCCTTAAATTTGCAAAAAAATCCCCCCAAAAAGGGTTTTTTTTTACATATTCGCACTTTCAACACTCAGATTTGTACTACATGGGTTTTTTGGTAGCTGATCAAGAATTTTTTTCATAAATAATTAAAATTTGACCCCTAAATTGGCTAAAACTACCCCTAAAAGGGGTGATTTTGTTATTTTTGGACTTTGAGAGTCCAGGATAAAAATAAAGAGTTAAATAACAAGTGAAATATTTTAAATATTAAAAAGTTTTTTACATATACTAATAGTATACTGTTATTCGCACTTTGAGCGTCCTGATATTAATAAGTAATTATTTGAAAAATTAAAACTTAAAACTTAAAATATCAGAAATCCTTAGCAAAACTAACATAAAAGAGATGTTTTAATTAAGGTTCTAAGTTAGCTGTTTTTTTTGACTCTCCAAAATATTCTAAAATATCTATTTGTTCAACAAGGGGAAAAAAATAGGATTTGGCTTTTCTTACATTTTTTCCCGTGTTCAACACATAGTTTTTCATTAAAAGCGAAAAAAAGATCGCCCGAAAGTAAGAAAGTAGATAATCGTCATAAGAATCGTTTTTTTAAATATTGGACATATTCATAGACAAGGAAATACAGGGTCGAAGAGGGATTTTAGGAGCAAATTTAATTTTATAATAACTAAAAAAACGCATATTTTATTCAAATTTACGATAAAAAAATATCCATTTAGTAGTCTAAAACTAAAAGATTTGAGAAAAAAAATTTCGTAATTTTGATATTTTAATAAAAATCTAAATTCTAGATAAAAAACATATTTTATTTTTTTTCAAAAAATATTTTATATCATTTTACTAATAAATCAAACTGACCAAACATAAACTAAAACATATCCTATTCATTTTCTTAAAAACATTTCTTATACACATATAAATAATAAATTTTATATCTCTATTTTCAAGTAAAAAATAGACTTAAAAAAAAAAAAATTTTATTACAATTTTCATCCAAAAAGACTAATCTTCTAAAATACATAGTATCCCTCTTGCTTGAAAAAAGGAAAATATGAATATGAAGAAAATGGACTAACTTTCCTTTCCATTTTTTTTTGTTATTTATGCATATATTACATTCAAAATTCTTATAAGTACTCGAGGATGAGAGCAATAAGGATAAATGAAAAAAAAAGGAAAAATGTACACTTGGGGGTAGTTTATAAGTAAAAGAAAAAGTATATAGTTGGCAGAATAAAAATTATGGAATAACGTTGCATATAAAGTAAGTGAAAAACAGACGTATATTTATAAAAAGATGATGAATTGCCTCTGCAAATATTATATATCTAGGGTATATATAAGTTAGTTTGTGTGTTTATATAATAATAATGAAAAGAAGATAAAGGCTAGTGTACTGTAATGTATCTACAATACCATCGATCAAATAAACCGGCCGGCAATGACGCTTTTATTCTATGTTATTATAAAAAAAAACTTTTTTATTTGTGGTTATTTGATTCTTTTTTCTTTTGGGAAATTTCTGTATTTTTCATTTATTACTTTGTTTTTTTCAATAATGATGTTGTTTTCTTGTTTTCGATTATTTTAGATCATTTTTAAGGGATGACCATAATAAATCTTTTTTAAAGATGAAAAACTTAGATTTTTGGGTTTTAATGTTTAGAAAAGTAATAAGAATTCATTTAAAATATTTGAAATTTTTAAAAAATGTGTGTTTAAAAATAATGTTTTTTAGGGGAAAAGTTAATTTTCCTTATTAATACTAAAGCTTTAAAAAAATATTTTTATCTTTCAGTGTCTACAGTTCTACTCCACAAGTCTAAATTTAGCCCTGGATTTCAAGATTTAAAGATATAAGTAATTTTTATCTTTAATTTATATCAGCCAGGGGGCTTCACCCCCTGCGCGCTGTCGCGCGCCAACCCTCTTTTTTGGATCTCTCGGAAATTAAATGCTTTTCTGCTTTTAAAAACTGATCCTTGGGAAGGAAATTGAGAGAAAATATAATTTAATACATCTTTAAAGTATTATTCTAGTAAAATAAAAATAATCTCATGCAAATATTCATGACAAAATGAATCCTATTTTTCTCAAACGTTATCAATTTCGTATCCCAGTTTCTATTCGTCTGGGGATAAGCTCAAAATTTCAATTTCAGCCTCAAGAGGTTCAATTTGGTTTAAGAGGACAATTTCTATTAATTTTTATTTATTAATTGATACAAATTAATATAATATTATAAATTTTGACAATTCATTAGTACCCACAGTAGTAACTTTCAGCAATCGATTCAAAAGAAAATGGAAAAATAAAACCTAAGAATCTGATTCTTTGATATTGCAATTTTCTTCTGTAATAATTACAATTTTTTTCCTCTAAGGTACTTCTTCATTTTTCGTTTTACCCGATTAAATTTTATAGCAGTAATTTGTCAAATATTTTTAATAGGGTATAAAGCTGTATGTTTATTGTTATTTGATTAAATGACGTATAATTCTATGAATTTTAGTTATCACATATCCAGTATAATCAGTAAATATTATATTTATTATCAGAAAATAACACGACAAACTTAAAATTAATTGCTTTAATTTAAAAATTGTTGTTAGTTTACACAAATAAATATTCAGAAACATAAGGAATATTCAATAAAATTTTTAAAAATGTCTTTTTTTACATTATTCAGTCCATCAAATATTCTGTTGATAACAATAATCATATTAGCATTCTTGTATGTTTATCTAAAAAGTAGTTATAATTATTGGAAAAACATGGGAGTCAAAGAATTACCAAGAAATTTAATATTTGGCAACGCATTACCAATGTTATTAACTAAAAGAAATCCAACAACGTTTACAGAAGAAATTTATAAAATTGGAAAAAATGAAAAATTAATTGGATTTTATATATTTAACAAACCATATTTATTGATAAGGGACCCTAAATTAATCAAAGATATTTTAATTAAAGATTTTAAAAATTTTTCAAATAAATTATTATGTGGTGTTGATAATGATATTATGACTAGTAGTAATGTATTTTTAGCAGCAAATCCACCATGGAATCATATAAGAAACAAATTATCACCAATATTTACATCAGGAAAATTAAAAAAAATGTTGGATTTAATGCTTGAAATTGAAGAAGATTTTAATAAATATATGAATACTTTTGAAATTGATGGTATGCATAAAATAGTATATTAAGTATCAAAGGCGCAAAAGTTTTGGTAGTGATCACTAGCATGATGTGTTTGGGCTAGTTTCTAAAATTTTTCGCCATGATGCTTAAAATATTTTTTGCTTACCGAGGCGTTGAATTATAGTAAAAAATTACATGCCAAATTTTACGCACGAGTTTGCAAAAATTTTTTTTAAATGTTGATAAATTAAAAAATAAAATTGAATTTATTTTATTTCAGATAAAGTTGGTAAAAATTTAGAAATATCAGATATTCTTGGTAAATTAATGACTGATATAATTGGTATAACTGCATTCGGCTTAAAATTAAATTCATTAACAGATCCAAATTCAGTATTTCGAAAACAAGGAGAAGAAATTTTTAAAAGTGGTTTTAAAAGATATTATGAATTATTAGCAATATTTTTTATTCCTGCTTTAAGATTTTTTATAAATCCAAAATTTTTTAGTGCTAAGGGTACTGAATTTTTAAGAAATTCATTTTGGAATGTTATTAATGAAAGGGAAAAGACTGGGATTAAAAGAGCTGATCTTATCGATATTTTGATTGATTTAAAAAAGAAACAAGAAACTGATCCTGATGATTCTTACAGTACGATTTTATTTATTTATAAAATTTTATTTTTTTGTTTACATTTTAGAAATAATTTGACTACCTTATTTTGTACATCAAATTACACATCAATTATAAATGAGTTTATTATATTAAAAAAATATTCCCAATACCTTGCATTTAATTTGTGAAACTCATGGATCTAAATTAAACAAAGCTTATTAAATTTTATGGTTAGAGTTTTTTTAATGAAAAATCGCAACCGACCAAATAAGAGTTTCTTGAATTCTTTCAATAGTATTGAGTTTTTTTCCACAGCAAATCTTTCGCAATAAACGAAGGGGTAGGAAGATGTTTTTTCGACATAATAAACCGTTATAAGAATGATATTTTTAATTAATTAAATCAAAATATATATATTTATTTTAATTTATTGTTTTTGTATAATAATTAGACGACTAGTTTCAGGAATTAATTCCTATCATCAGGTCTGTATTATAACTCCATAGTGTAATTTGACTTTCTAAATATGGTAACCGATTACCAGGTAAAATTAAGTGCCATTTATTAAAAAAAATGATTTCCGAATTTATAATTATCTGAATACTAAATTATCTGAATACTAAATACAAGGACTCTTATGTAGCAAAGTTTTCGGTTCCATAAGAAGCGATGTTATATTTTAAAATTGATTGAATGAGCTGTTTTCAGGAATCTTAATTTTTCGGTAAATAGCATCTATTAAATTCCTTTGGTAATCAAAATTCACCTTTTTAAAATAATAAATAATAAATTAAATAACAAATAATAAATTCAAATTATTATTTAAATTTTATTTCTATAAATTTTCTTTGAATAGTATTAGCAATATAAGTTACGATATACTTTCAGGTTAATATTTACAATATAAAAGAATTTTTTGAAATAATATATTACATATTAATTAATTTCAGAATTAGAAGGTGATGCCTTAGTTGCTCAAGCAGCCGTGTTATTTACTGGTGGATTTGAAACATCGTCAAATACAGCAACGTTTGCATTATATGAAATAGCAAAACAACCAGAAATTCAAAATAAACTTAGGATTGAAATTAAAGAAGAAATAGCCAAAAATAATGGAAAAATTACGTATGATATGGTTCGTTAGAAAAATATTTTTTTGTAACTGTAAAGATTAAAATTTATATTGACAGAAAAAATTGTTTAAGGGAGATTCAAAATTGAGATTAAAAAGTACTATCTAATGTAGTAAAAATGTTTAAAAATAGATTTTTTTACGTGCGATCTAAGGGATTCATTAATTTTCTGGTTGTGGATCATAGCATTTTGTTGAGTATACTTAGAAAAAAAGAAAATTAAAATCAATAAATATTTTTCAGATTATGACTCTTCCATATTTAAATATGGTTACAAATGAATCTCTAAGGATGTTTCCAATACTTCCTTGGTTGGATAGAATAGCAGAAAATAATTACCATTTATTGGGAACCAACGTAATTATAAAAAAAGGGACACCAGTAATTTTACCAATGAGAGCTATACATATGGACCCTAAATACTTTTCAGTTCCTGAAAAATTTGATCCAGAAAGATTTTCTGATGAAAATATAAAAAATATTGAACCTGGAACTTTTTTTCCATTTGGCGATGGCCCACGTAAATGTATAGGTATTTTGTAAAAATAGAATTTTACGTAAATTTTTTAGCCATATAATTTTAATTGTATTTTTATTTTTTATTTTTTAGGATCCAGATTAGGATTGATACAAACTAAATTGGCCATTGTATATTTTTGTGCTAATTATGAGCTTTCACCTTGTAAAGATACGCAAATACCTATAAAATTTGATCCAATTAGTATTTTTATGCATGCTGAAAAAGGAATGTATTTAAATATCAAAAAATTATAAGTTTGAAGTTGTGAGTAACGGTGGTACAGTGTTTTCGTCGTGCGTCTCTCGAACGAGTGACTCGCGTTCAAAACCTAGTTTTAATAGTATATTTTTATCCCAGGTCGCAAAAATAAAGAATGGCTCAGATTGCACGTAAATTGCAATCCGAAGCAAAGCCGAGGATGACACACTGCGATCTGGGGCAGTCTTTTTTTTTAGGGCTGAGGGAAAAACATAATTTTTTTTCGTAAGTGGCAAGAAACCACATATTTTGGAATCGCGCAATGGCCGGGAAATACGTATTTCCTTGCCACTGACAGAGAAAAATAATATATGACCCTTAGTAATAAAAAAAGAATGCCCCAAATTGCAGTTTTCCATTCTCGGCTTTACCTGAGAAGCTAATTTATTTGCGATTTGGGACATTCTTTATTTTTTTCGACATATGTCGTATTGTACTATATAAAAAATATTATAAGAATTAAAATGTGCTGATGCAGACCATTGTCATTTTATTAATTTTCTTCTAAACTTGTAACGAGAATTGTTTCGCTTAAATGGCATATTCATTACTTAGAGTTTTACCCATCTTGAGGCGTTTTTCCAAAACCATGCATTGTCAGAAAAAAAATTTCTAAAAATCTATATTTTTATTTATTTTGAAAATTTTGCACTACTTTATGGAATTCTAGAAAACCCATATATAATAAATATGAAAAAGCTAGTGTTGAATTTTAAGGCAATAAAAATAACAATCTGAAAAAATTGTACTTTCCGTGTATTTCAATTCATTTATAAATATGATTAATGTCAAGTCATCATTCTAAGCACAAAGTAAATAATAAAAATATGATTTTCGATACAATGCCAAAAAAAAAAAAAAAAAAAAAAAAATGAAAAATCAAATGCTGAAAAACCTCTTTTTAACGCTCCACCCTCTACTACATCATTTATCAAACTTGAAGAGCTTTAAAAAAAAAAGTATATTCTACCCATCAGAGAGCAACTTATATCCGCATTAAATTGAAAAGAAAAAGAAGTTTTTCATAATGGAGTATAAAAAAAAAAGTTACAGTAGCAGCAGCAACAACAACATGAAAAAGTAAAAAAAAAAAGAAGAAGTAGCGCATATTTATATAATGATCGCATCAGCATAGAAGAAAGAAGTAAAAAAATAAAATAAATAAAAGTAAAGACGCGAAAGTAACAAAAAAAAAAAAAAAAAAAAAGATTTCTTAAGGATCAGTAAAGAAAAATAAGAGAGTTGGAGCACTAAGTAAATCCTGCAGAGACTCTCGCACATAATACTCCAGAAGAAGACATGGTAGTTACATAGAACACAAATACATAGACATTTATGTATATGTATGTATAAATAAAAGGGAGGAACAAAACCCGACACAACTTTTAGTACGAAATGAGAAAGTTATATCTATATATAGAAGTGACTCTTCATGGAATCTGCATTTCAACCTTTCCAATCTCCAGGATTCTGAAGAGCTTTCAAGCATTTCGCAAACATTAGGAATTTAAGCTATCTAGTTAAAATGTACATATTAGGCTGGGAATTTTTTTAATATTCGGTTATTTTTGGAATTTTCAGGTGCCAAAAGTTGCCTTTTACTCAATATATATTGGAAAAACATAATTTAGAACCATAAAAGCTCTGTATCGCTGTTAGTAATATTTTAATGCGCCTATAATCCTATACTACTTTCAAAAATTTGCTCTAATTTTAGAGCCACTAAAGGTAGCATTAAGTAAACACCCAAATGAGTATAATATTTTTTTCACGTGCTTCAGGTATTTTCATTTATTCCACTATCTCAAGAATTAGTTTCCTTTTTTTGCCCCCCATGCTACAAAAATTTCGCAAATATAAATTAACGTCCAGCCTAATATATATTTTTATGTTACATGTATATTTCTTCATTTATATAATAATAATGAGACTTTTAGTTTTGTTAAATTTTCTCACTTTAATTCTATTTTTTTTTTCGTATACTGGTTTTTGACACTTATAGCTTTATACGTTAAATTCAGAAAATTCAAGTGGATACTTATAGACAGGTGTCGAATTTCGTTTAAAAAAATGATAATTATTTACAGGATAAAAATACATAAATTTTATTTTTAAAAAACCCCATTCCATCATCAAAAATTTTTATTCCTAATTGCAAAATTCCATGCTCAATTAAGAAATTTTTACTTTGTCTTAAAAAATTAGATAATTTTTAAAAACTTTTTAATCAGAGGATGACATGAAAAATAAAGAGAAAGACAATTCATTGAGATTATAAAGGTTTTATAAAATACAATAGATAAAAGTAAGCTAAAGACAATCAAATCAAGAGATCGACACGACTTTAATACTTTATTTTTTACAGTACCTCTTTTTAGAAATTCTGATTAACTTATAATCATGCAGATCAGTATCTTAAGTTGTTGAATTTTTTTTCTAAATTGTATAATTTTTATTTCTAGTTTTATCAGATTCAAAATGTAATTTGTATTAAAACTGCATTTGTTTTAAAATTTATTGGTCAATACTTACATAACCAAAAAATTTGTTTTAAAATATCAAAGTAATTGAGAATGTATTAAAAAAAACTGAAAAACTTACCATCAGAATAATTAATTTCATGCTTTTTTTTTTCTATTTAATTAGTTCAATTTATTCAGTCACAAGCCCCTTATCTGTCCAAAAAGTTTTTATTCTTTTTAACTTTGAAAATAATCTTTTTAGAGTTTTCTTAAACTAAGTAGTAAAATATCTAAGGGTATAAGAGTTGAGCCTTGATTTTGAGTAAGTCAAGATTGTCTTGTCCTTTAAATAAAAAAAAAAGAAAATTTCGAAAGCTCTTTGCTCGTTGATATAATATGGTAATTTTATTCAGGAGAAATAAGACTTTTATAGAAAAAGCTTTACATTTTATATTTAACGGGCAACGAAACATTTTCTCTTTTTTTATTTTAAGAAAAAGAGGTTAGAATTGTATAGAAAATCTGTCGTATTTAAAATAGACATTTTATTATATTTTTTTTTATTCTTTGTATAATATTAAGAAACATTTTCTTTCTTAATACATACATACTTACTGTACACTTGAATTGTCGAAAATTCGCTAATGGTGTGAATTCTTTTGCTAAGCTTTAAAGATTCTTACAGAGAATTTTAAAATAAATTTATACCATTATTTATTTAATCTAATATTTTTTTAATTATTTCATTCTTCAATGGGATTTATAATGAATTTTTAAATACTATTCAAATTTATACTTAAAATACAAAATGCAAAATTTTTAATGGTAGGTTTTAATGCTCTATTCAGGTCGAATTTTGAATTCGGTTTAAATTTTACAATGATTTGAGGTACTTGAAGCCGATTGTCATAACAGTTGCAAATTTACATTTTTTTTTCGAAAATTTACAACTTTTTTCGTAAAATCACAAAATAAAATCGAGAATTCTCGAATTTTTCGATAATATACTAAATTTAGTAAATTTACGATTTTTTTCGAATATTTACAAATTTTTTTGAAAATTTACTAATTTTTCGAAAATTTTCTAATTTTATTTTTAATATAAGAAAGTTACTTTTTACAGTGCATATGTGACCCTTTTTAGCTATTTTTCGTGTTTTATTTAACCGTGTCACTTTCAGTATTAATACAAATAGACTTTAAAAATTAGTACTTACGTTTTTTGATGTACTGATAACGAAACTTTTGGCCCTTTATTTAAAATAAATTTTTGAAAGAAACTGGAGGTTAAAGAAACGCTAAAAATTTTGATAAATGAGTTAGTTACAGTGCCTAATAGAACCAACTTTTGAAAAAAGAACCAAACAATTCGTAATCAGTACACAAAAAACGCAAGTATACAAATGAAAATACTAAGGAAATACTCCAGTGCCTTTGCACCTCATTAACCACCACTGGACTAATCCTAGCACATTTGGTTAAAGTTTTATTTAGAGTTTAAAAACAAAAATTGAATATGTTTAAAAAGCTTTATTATTTATTGTATAAAAAATATGTTACATATATTCATGTATGAAATTATATATAATTCCAAATCAAGGTTGAACCACAAATGGGATTAATGAATTAGTGATATTCTGTAAAAAATAATTATTTGTTACTATTTTTAGATTATTTTATTATTTAAAAATTTAAAGAAAAAAATAAAGCTGTGCAAATACTATGCAATTAACTCAAAAATATGCTTTTTTTTACTTACATTTAATGCTTGAAAAATACTATTGGTTAAATTTGACAACAACGATGTGTTAAAATTTGGGGGTGGAAATAATATCACTGTCTGTAATAAAATAAAAAAAAGTTATTTATATTTTAATTAAAAATAAAATTAATTTTATAATTACCGGTTCATCTGATGAACGTGCCATGTGGATATTTATAGCTAAGCCAGTTAGCAAAATCAAGCAAATAATTCTTTCCATTTTATTTAATCCAAAATTTTTAATTAGTTTTTAATTCAAAACATAAAAAAATTGTATCATTCAGTAATAATTAGAGTAATGAATTATGTCTTAATTGCAACTTTAATACTGTAAATTAGAACCTGATATACATCACGGAAAAAATATTCACCTCTTTATATATTTTGTAAAAATTAATTAAAAATATGCAGAAACATGATTTTTTTTATTTTTTATAAAATAAAAATAATTTTATAATTTATGCGCTTACATGGATAATTCTTTTTAAATATGTGATAATATTTAATTTTTTATTGTTCATAACAAAATAAAAATGTAAAATTCAGTAGGTCAATATAAATAGGTCATTGGAAACCGTAATCAGTCTGGTTATTAAGGTCAAAGCAAGAGCTTTGAATTAAAGACAAGAGATGTCCTAGATAAATTTTTAAAATACCTATAGCAATTGAACTTCATTTTAATATATTGCACATTATGAGAATTATTTCAGAATCTATAAAAATTTTTCTCGCAAATGAAATGTCTTTGCAACAGTATAAATATACGTGAATATTTAAAAAATTTGTCATCTAAAAATTGTATCCAATTATCTTAATCATTAATTTGTTAAAAACAAGTTAAAAATAAGAATTATTTTAAATTGTCTCTTCAATAGAGTTTTCATCTTTTTTTTGAATAATCTCCGTTGTGTTTTTTAATGCATGGATTATAAATTTTTCAATCATTTTCCCAAAAAACAGTTAGTTTGCTTTTTTTTCTTAATTTTTGGCCATTCTTGTAGTGTTTCGAGTTCTAGTAACTACAAAATTAATCCTAATAACTAGAAATGATGTTTTTTGGTGCCTAGATTACAGAAGAATAACATGCGATTCCGTAAACTTTGTCCAAAAAATTTTAATTACCAGTAGTTAATAGTATATTTTTTTCTTGTTAGTGTCCAGAAAGCGCGTATTTTCTGGCCGCTGCGCTATTCGAAAAAACGCATTTTCTCGACACTGAGCAAGAAAAATTATGTTTTGTCCTTGGCCACAAAAAAAGGATGCCCCAAATCGCAGTTTACCATCCTCGGCTTCGCCTCGGACGGTAATTTACGTGCGATTTGGGCCATTCTTTACTTTTGTGGCCATGGGTAAAAATATACTATTTTTGGTTACCTCGAAAAGCAAAAAATGGCTAAGTTGGCTACAGTGGAAAAATTAAACATTTTTCGTTAAAAATGCCGAATTTCTGTAATATGCGCACCAAAAAACGACATTAGCAATTGCTGTAAGAACTCGAGACGCTAAATAAATGGCCAAAAATGCCCTAAAATGAGCTACAGTGGAAAAACTGACAATTTCTTGGGAATATGACCAACATATTCATAATATACTTACCAGAAAACATAATTTCTGGTGGTTAGGATAACTAGGTTACCAGAGCTTCAAACACTAAAGGAATGGCCAAAAATGCCCTAAAATGGGCTATAACTGTGAAACTAACCGTTTTTAGGAAAAATACGTAATCTACATATCAAAAAACATAATTGACATTGCTTTTAATGACTTTATTATTGTTACGGGAACTCAGAATATTAAAAGAATAGCAAAAATGTCCTAAAATGGGCTACAGCGGAAAAAGTGACTTTTCTGAGAAAACTACTAATATTTCCGTAATCTGCGCACCAAAAAACATAATGCCCCAATATCCTAACCACTGTTAGGATAACTTTATTGAGTTCCGGGAACTCGAAATATTAAAAAAATGCTAAAAATGACCTAAATTGGGCTATAGTGAAAAAAGTAACCTTTTTTTGGAGTAAGAACCAAAAAATTCAAAGTCAGCACACCGAAAAACTTAAGTATCAAAGGTCTCTTCCTTTGGAAGCCACCATGAACACAGGACTATGTCCAGCCACTGGACTAACGTGTATTAATGCTGTTTACAAATTAACTTGTCAGCTTTTATTGTGATGTTTAAATGAATAAAATATTTTGTAGATTAAGAGCTAAAATTATTACTTTGGGTTTTATGGATAGCAAAGTGATCGTGCCATAGCAAATACGCAATTTATAAACGTAGGGGCGTTTGAGTAAAAAATACTGTATTAAGTAAAATGCGGGATTATGTATGTACGACAAAGTACACTGTAAAAAGTAACTTTCTTATGTTAATAAAAAATTAGTAAATTTTCGAAAAAAATCGTATATTTACTAAATGTAGTATATTAACAAAGAATTCGAGTATTCTGGATTTTTTTTGTGAATTCGTAAGAAAAATTGATAATTTACCATTTTTTTTCGAAAATTTACAAAAAATAGTTGTAAATTTCCGAAAAATAGTTGTGAATTTATAACTTTTTTTTAAAATCACAAAAAAAAATCGAGAATTCTCGAATTTTTCGATAGTATACTAAATTTAGTAAATGTACGATTTTTATCAAATATTTACAAAATTTTTTGAAAATTCACTAATTTTTCGAAAAAATTCTATTTTTTTTGTAAATCTAAGAAAGTTACTTTTTACAGTGTAGTATAATAAGAGCCGTGGTCAAAAAAATAAAGAATTGCACACCAATTACGATCCGAGATGGAGTCTAGGATGGTAAACTACGATTTGGGCATTTTTATTATGGCTTAGGGTCGTATAATATGATTTTTATATACTAGCGGGCAATAATTACTATATTCCAATTTTGAGATGCTGTCGACATTATCACTGTGTTTATTTTTATAAATACTTATTATATGCGACGGATTAGAATGTACTTTTCTGCACGTGATTTCTGCACACCCCTGAGCACTATTAGGTTTGATTTTTGAGTCTCAAAACATCAAATTTGACGTAAAATCAACGCGCGCTTATTTAAGTAATTAACCAAAGTTAGAAAAATAAAAAACGACTCAAACTATACGTAGATTAATGCGATTTAAGGCATTTTCTTGTCCCAAAAAAAAAAAACAGATCAAAGTTAATGCAGAGAAAAAAAATACATTTTAATAAAATTTTAAATTTTAAATTAAATTTTTTTTCGTATAATAGAATATTTACTGCTATAGAAAAAAATCTACATTGAATATGATTTGTTATTTAATTATTATTTTAAAAAATATTGTCGAAAGGAATAGATTTTCAAATTACTGACATGAAAAAAATTGGCTTTGTTTAGCCTCAGTTTTTCTCTAGTTTCATTTTTTTTTTCGGGTCAAAAAGAACAAACCTATTTTATGTACACTGTAAAAAGTAACTTTCTTATTTTAACAAAAAAATTAGAACATTTTCGAAAAATTAGTAAATTTTCAAAAAAATTTGTAAATATTCGAAAAAAATCATGTATTTACTAATTTTAGTATATTCACAAAAAATACGAGTATTCTCGATTTTTTTTTGGAAATTCGCAAGAAAAATTGATAATTTACAATTTTTTTTCGAAAATTTACAAAAAATAGTTGTAATTTTCCGAAAAATAGTTGCGAATTTGCAACTTTTTTCGTAAGATCACTAAAAAAAAATCGAGAATTCTCGAATTTTTCCAGAATATACTAAATTTAGTAAATTTGCGATTTTTATCGAATATTCATAAAATTTTTTGAAAATTCACTAATTTTTCGAAAAAATTCGATTTTTTTTGTAAATCTAAGAAAGTTACTTTTTACAGTGTAATATTCAGATTTGATGTATTTCGGTTTTTAGATATTTTAGATAACAAGATTGATATAATAAAAATCGAATGTATTAAAAAAGTATAATTCTAAATATTTTATTTTTCTGCAAAAACTCACCACTTATACAAATAATTTTTCGAAAAACTTAATAAAATTATAAAAATTATCATAAATAAATAAATAAATAAGATAAAAATGATAAATCGATTAAAAAATACATAATAAATTATTTAAATATGTAAAACAATAAACTAATTAAATAGTAATAAATAATAGTATAAAAATTAGTCAACTATTTAAACGGTTCATAAACACAATAAAAAGTAACTTATTATTTATTAAAATCTTAAACACACACACACATAAATAATATTATAATAAAATATGCATTTTATTATATATTAAAATAATTTACATCACAAGGAAATAAAATAACTTAAAATGAAGATCAAGGTTATGTTATTTAAAATTCTTGAATTATTTAAATTATCATATAAGAAATGTGTTAATATTTATTTAAATAATTTATTAGATTACATTAATTACATAATAATAAAAGTAATTTATTGTATTTTGTCATTGACCTATCAAGTTCATTTAATAAAAACGGATTTAAATATAAATTTTTATGTTGTATGGACAGAGAAGGACTTTTTTTTTTATATTTTATAATAACGAACTTAGAAAAATAAAAAAATAGTGTGGTAAGTCTGCGTGACGAGGCGATTGTAAAGCGTGACTAAAATATTTAAAATTATGTATCTTTTTTTACCCGGCCATAGCCAGCCTACCGTCCAATAAACATACAGAAAATAGAAGTCCAGTTTTGCTCTCTTCTTGTTTTTTTTTGCTGTTTTTATTTTTTAAATATATTACTTACTTATATACCACTCGTTATTATTACATTTCCTTCCTGCCAAAGACGACGACGACGGCGACAACTATGAGGATGACGATATAGAGGATGAAGAAGTAAAAAATAGAAAAAGATTAATTTTTTTTTTTATTTATAAATAAATAAAAAAGAGACATTGAAAAAAATTCACGTAGCCGTCGGGGAACATGAACTAACTTCTCTTCCGGTTACTGCCTGGCTGACTTGTCCGATCCTCTATCTACTGACCGTTGCCGACATTCCTTTTTTTTATACCGTTTTTTTAGTTTATTGTCTTTTGATATTTACAATTTAATTATTATGTTTTTTTAATTCGTAAATAAAAAAATTTTTCATAAAATCAAATTTATTTGTATAGTTTAAGTTTTAATCATAATTTTAAATCATATAAATATTTGCATAAATAAATAAAAATAATATATGTTACTTTTTTTGTAATTTACAAAGTGTGTATTTATTACCTTGTAAATTATATCTTTAATATAATTTACAAGTTTTTCTATTTACATAAATTTTAAGAATAATAATGTACATGTAAGTAGTGTTTTTTTGTGTTATGCATTTATTCAAAGTAGGTATGTAATTTTAAAAATTAAAAAATTTTAATAACATTTTTTGGGTTTTTTAAATTTTTTAAGTTTCTTATTTGTATATTTAAATTCTATAGCCAAAGTATATCTCCAAAAAGTTACACTTGTTACTGAAAATGATGTAATCTTGGCAATAAAATATTTTAGGTCTTAGGCTGAAGGTAAATGTGGTATTATAATAAGCCTTATAGCTAAAGCACAATAAAAAGTGGAATATTCTGGTGATTTCTCATTTCAAGTACAAGGTATAAAAAGCTCAAAAAGCTGGAACTCTCTACCTTCGACAATACGATTCCTTCATTCAATTAATTCTTTAAAAATAGGCCTATTTAATTACCTAAGAACCTCTAATAATATACATATGATAAATATTTTAAATAAGAGTATTATATTTATCAGAATCTAAATATATTAATGCTAATAATAGAATTAGTTTTTTATAATAATTTATTTTAATAATTTATTACTATATTACTAATTAATCGAGGGGCTATCGTCTTGGAAATCACAAATTTGATTTTTTTTTATTTTTTTTTTGTAAAAACCGCTAAATTTTATATTGAATAGTAAAAAATAGATTTTTGAGATCTAGGGTGAGTTATAAGGCTAAAAAACGCGAAAAAATTTTTAGGGGGTGAAAAATACTTCCAAAGTTAGAAAAATTGAAAAAAATGGTTTTCTCT
Source organism: Anagrus nilaparvatae (assembly GCA_022575985.1). Lineage (NCBI taxonomy): Eukaryota > Metazoa > Arthropoda > Insecta > Hymenoptera > Mymaridae > Anagrus > Anagrus nilaparvatae. The sequence continues at coordinate 5,155,382 of JAKSXM010000238.1, read as the reverse complement.
AATTTTTACCGGATTTCATTCACTGGTTTTTACTGTGTTTGTCCATTTAAAAGTTCTCAGAACCTAAGAAACTAGATATTTCAAAAACAGACCCATATAACGGTAGTTCTTAGCTATTTTTACCCAAGTCTGAGGTCGATATCTTGAGTTTAAAAATACCAAATGCTCTGTACCTGGTATGTAAAAATATGGTTATTGTCCAATTTTCAAAGCTTCAGGTGGCCTGGTTACGATTTAGCAGCTGTTTTTCTAATTTTGATTCTTTTTGAATTCTCAGCCACCCGTTTCTTTTTTATATTCTGAACGCCCTAAATAAGCCTAAAAAATATTTACTTAATAAAGGTAGATAAGAAATTTTCATACTCGATCCGAATCTGGCCATATTTTTTCGGAAAAACCTCAAACCTCAATTTTGATTTATCTATCCTACAATTCTTTCAATTTTTATTTTTCTGCAACAAAAAATTGTCATACTACTTTATTTTCGGGGTGCGGAATGAAAACGATAGTACTGTCCAAAGGGGTGATTTTGACAGTATATGGGGGAGTTTCCGGGCCAAAATACCGTCCAGTTCACCCCTTTGGACAGGTTGGCAAAGGCCATATTTTAAATATATGTTTATTATGGTAAAAAGAAAACGTATATAAAATTTGGCCTGGTTTCATTTGGGTCACCTGGGTGACTCAAATTTTGGGGGGGTCGAAAAAGCCCCTTAAATACTTTTTTTTTAGGCTAAAATTTAAAAACCAGTTTGTATATTGATATTAAGACCCTTGCATCAATTTAGCTCAATTTGGTAAGAAATTGGAAGAAAAACATAAGAAATCAGACTTTTGGGGCAGTTTTCAGGCCAAAATACCGTCAAGTTCACCCCTTTGGATAGGTTGGCAAAGGCCATATTTTAAATATATGTTTATTATGGTGAAAAGAAAACGTATGTACAATTTGGCCTGGTTTCATTTGGGTCACCTGGGTGACTTAAACTTTGGGGGGCTGTATCCCCCCTCAGGACAATGGGGCATAGGCTAAACTTTTGGTACTTTATCAAATAGCTTTGTAAAGTAATGTGTAAAAGTTTAGCCTGGTTTCAAGAGAGTCACCAAGGTGACTTAAAATACGGCCGTATTACGAGGCTCAGGACAGCTTCTCCGTAATATCGCTTTAGCTGTAGGTCTTTGATGATGACGAGATTCGAGTATTAAAATCTAGCCTGGTTTCAATTTGGTCACCTGGGTGACCCAAATTTTTGGGGCGGTGTACCTCCCCTCTGGACAATGGAGCATAGGCTAAACTTTGGGTATATTATCAGAAAGCTTTGTAGAATAAAGTATTAAAGTTTAGCCTGGTTTCAAGAGGGTCACCCAGGTGACTTTCCGAAACCAGCAGGTTTTCCGTTCGTACAATGGAGCCTTGGCCAAAAGTCTAGAATTTCGATATCTCGTTGGCAAATAGTGCATTTGAAGCCGTCCGAGTGGTTTCAAATAAGTCACCCTGACTCGTATGGGCTGCCTGCCTATATCTTCTGTATAAAATTGTAAGAGTTGCCAACTCTAAATAAACAAAGTTTACTGTATATAATCATCGAGTTGCCGTCGTCTCTCTTTTATTTCGTGCGTACTTATAAAAAATCCAGAAAAAAACGCGTTTATTATTATTTATTTACAAATAATTTTCTTAAATGGACCCAAAGCTAGACTTTTTTTAATTTTAATAGTTAATTTAATACTTAAAGTAAATGAATTTATAAATTTTTTAAAAATCTAATTTTTTTTTCATTTAGATATTTAAGAAAAACCACGTTTTTGAAGACATTTACATAAGAACCAATGTTAAATTTTTCAAAATTTTTTTTTTAATTTTAAAAAATTAAAATTCTGGTTATGTTTTACATTATTAAATGTAAATATTCCTCAAATTTTATGCAAAAATATTTAATTTTGGGAAAGTTGTATCATTTTTTTCTAATCATGTTGTTCGGTTAATGCTAGCGAACCTAGCGGATTATTTCGTGAAGTTCAAAAAAATTAAAAATTAGTAAAAAAAAAATAAAAATAATTGTTTATTACGAATTTCAAAAGAAAACTTATGATTATTTTTATTGATGAATACTTTATTTTTTTATAAAAATTAATAAAAATTAATAAAAACTTAAAATATTATAAATTTACAAAAAAAAATTTTCAACATTGGAGTTTAATATTTCTGATACAAAATGGTCAATTCCCTTCAAATTTTAAAATGATATTCTAATACTAATCATTAACTTGAGCATTGGATGGCTCTGTTGGTAGCGTCTCGGCTCGGTAACCTAAGGGTCCCGGGTTCGAATCCCGCTATTGACAAAAATAATTTTAAGATTCTTTTTCTGAAAAGATTAAATTCTTGAAATTATTTACCACCAATGCTTATAGGATTAGGAATCTGAAAATTGAAGGGATAAAATCCAACATTTTTAGATAACGCAGTCCGGGTACTTCCAAGAGCACTTTAACCCCGCTTGGGGACAGGAGAAATTGCGAATCTCTGAGGCCAGAGGTAACAACGCACATACGCACTACACAAAACATCTACACTCGCACACACTAAGGAGCTACCTTATAAAAAACTTTATCAACAAGAGTAAACTTTAAATCATTTATCAGAATAAAAAAAACTACACGACAAAGACACACCGAGTTAAAAGCTAAGACTTACAGCTCATTAAAAATACAATACAATACTAATCATTAAGTAACTTTAAAATTAATTTTCGTTCAAATCTGACGTCTCGTTTAGAATTACAAAAAGCCTCTAGATTTCAATGCATTTTTACGCGTCTTCCTATTCTAACAATGTACAAAGATTGAACTTTGGAGTTTAATAACTCGGAGTAAAATAAATGGTAAATTAACTTAATTTTTTAACAGTAGATGTAAATTAATCCCTTGTTAAAATTATATTCAATTCTGACGTTAACGCATGTACCGAACAAATTAATTATAATATTTTAATTATCTTATTTTTTAATGATTTTGTTTTGTTAACCATAAGGGGTGTAAAGGTAACTTTTTATGTATACATGGCAGTTTTAACATTGTTCTTTAGGAAATAACGAGAGTAGGAGTAATAAGGGTGGGGACATTTTTTTTTGAACCCTGGAAAGAGTACAAATGAGAAAGACAAGTAATTTTTAATTTTTTAATATTTAAAATTTAGTTGTTCCTTTTTTTTTTATTTAAGAATTTGTATTATTTTTATTGAATTCAAAACAAAATATTTTATTTTACATGTCAATTTTTTTTCTTTTAATATTTCATTCATTGTTTACATTTAAAATTCTTTATTTTTTACAAAATCGTCATTTTAATATTTTTTAATTAATTAAACATTGATTATTTACTATAATTTTTTGATTTATTCATTTTATTAAAAACTTAATTTCTTGCAGCTGCACTACTAATCATTTATTCTAAGAAGTTGCTTTTTTATCTCAAACTTTATAATTTTTTTTTTAAATAAAACTTTTTGCGTGAACTTTCATGCGTGTCACAATTTTCTAATTTTAATTTTAGACGTCACAAATTTTGGAACTAAATTATTCTGTCACTGAAAAGTTACCTTAATTTTTTGCTTTTATTGGTATCTTAAGAATTCTTTTTTTGTTTCGAATGATTTTTCACATGTCGATTCAATTCTTCTTCAGTAGTAAACATATTATGACAAATGTCGCAATTAAATGGTTTACGAATGTGTAATTTTTTATGGTTATTCATATAAGCTCGTTGTTTAAAATCCTTCTTACAAATATCACATTTGTAAGGCCTTTCACCACTGTGAATGACACTATGCCTAGCAAGACTGGTCTTATATTTAAAATCTTTATTACATACTTCACATTTAAAAGGTTCTTCATCTAAATGACATTTCATATGCGATCTAAGTTTAGCGCGTATTTTAAAAAGTTTTTTACATATATCACATTCAAATGGCTTTTCAGCCTCGTGGATTCGCCTATGAGCTGTCAAACTGTTCTGCATAGAAAAAGGTTTACTACAAATATCGCAATAGAAAGATTTTTGGCATACCTTATTTTTTTTATGACTTTCAAAGTGTTCTTTGCTTAAAAAAACTATTTCACATTCACTACACTTGAAATTTTTTAAATTCGTGTGCATTTTCATAATATGAGTATTTAAAAAATATTCCGATGTTAAGTCTTGTTTACAGTAGAGACATTTAAAAGGTTTTTCCTTTGGGTGGATTTCTGTAACGTGAGCTTCTAAAGATTGTAGTCCATAAAATATTTCGTTGCATATTTTACACGTACATTTAGCTGTGTGACGTTTAATTATATGTTTCTTGAGATCCATTTTACGACCATAACTCTTTTCACAAAGATCACATTTAAAGGGTTTTTCTCCTGTATGAGTATTTAAATGCCGTTCTAAATCACAACTTCTTTTAAATTCTATTCCACATTGGTCACATTTAAAAATTTGTTTATTTTTGTGTTCCATGCTCATGTGATTCCAAAGTGATTTCTTATGTACAAAAGCTTTATCACAATCTTTACATTTAAAGTCCTTTTCACCTCTATGCATTTTTTCATGTATTATTAAGCCCTTTTCGGAAGAAAAAGCTTTATCACATTTATCACATTTAAATTTATCTTTATTAACGTGTTTTTTCATGTGAATTTTTAAATAATCCTTTGTTGATACTTTTTTTGCACAAATAGGACATTTGTGAGTTCTTACTTCATGCACTTTTATATGATCTACAAGTTCATCTTTTATAAAATAAATTTTTTTACATTCGTCACATTCGTATTGACGCTTTTGCTTTGTAAGATATAATTCCTTTTTTTCAGATTTATCAAAAAATCGTCCCATTTTAAAAAATTAGTTGTTGCTTTTTGTGAATAAACAAAAGTACTAACTCGATGACTTTTCTTGAAATGACGATTTTTGTTGCAAGCTGCTTGATTAATTTGATTTACACCTGAAAAATATTCACACAAATATTTTAAAATTAAATATTAGAAAAAAAATTTTTTAGTTTATTAAATTCTCTTTTTAAGTTTTATTATACGAGGCAACAATAATACTAAATTATGTAAACAACTTTTATTAATTATATTCACAAATTTTAGTAAACAGTCGGATTTTGAAGAATTTATAAAATATTTATTTTTATTATAATAAAATTATATTTTGTTTAAAATTCTATTTTGATGATTTTGTTAGTATAAATACTGTTTTGAATTACTTTCAAATTAATTAAAATTAAATAAAAAATTTAATTAAATTATTTAAAATTAAAAAAAAAATTAATTAAATGAATTAAAATTAAAAAAAAAATTTAAACAGGTTATTTAAATGGAGTAATATTTATAATTTTGTATAATGTTGTTGATACCGAGTAAGCTTGAAATTATATGTCTTGAAAATCCAAAAAAATTCTTGAAAAATTTTAGCGATTTGACAGTTTTTAACCAATTTGAATTTAAAGAGTAATTTAATAAATTACGAATATTAAAAAAATTGAAAACTTACCATATAAAACAATGATTTGTTAAAAACAAAAAATTAGATTTTAATCTTCAGCTGAAAGTTATTAATTTTACTTTCTAAAAAAATTTTGAAGTATTTTCAATGTAATTTAATTTTATTTGATAAAAAAACAAAATTTTAAGAATAAACGGAGTAATTAAATAATTTGTTCCTGAGGTTTGGATGTTTTGTAAAAATAAAAATTATTTATTTGATGTATTTGCTTTGATGGTACTTTTAAAACTGATCGCTACTGATTTACCAAAATAACACGTGTCGTTTATAGAATAATTGTTATTATTATTATTATTATTGTAGTTTATAATTAAATTTTAAAATTTTACTATTGCGCCTGTCAGAAAATTAATATTTATACTTGATATTATGATTAAATTTTGTTTAAAAAATTTTTTTAGAAATCAAAAGAGACCCTGTAAAAATTTTAACCATTTATAATTTATGACATAATCTGGCCATCTAATTAACGTTTAACCATAATTTTTTTTAACCCTAATTCCGATAACAGCAACCAGATTTTTTTTCGGTGTAATTTATTATACCTGCAACATGTTGCTCAGGCTGGTATGACTCAAATAACATGATGATAAAAGTTTCGCATGAATTAAAAAAAAAAAAATCATAAAGAATTATCTCTTTAGGGGTGGAATTGGTGGAATCGCTCCTTGTCAGAGGTATATATTACAGTTCTCATTGAATGTTTGATTCAATATCATATTATTTTTCTGGACAGTGGCCAGATTTGAGCCATTCTTTATTTTTCTGGCCATGGGTCGTAATATACTATTACACGCATAAATAAGAGCTTTAGTTTCAAAAAACGTTTTTTATACAGATAAAAATTATTCTATTTGTCCTTAACAGCATTCTGGAGCTCTGTAATTACCGATATTTTCTATGGGGAATCTAGTAAATTTGGGCGGATTTGGGCCAATCGGTTTCTATCCCATTTACTGAAGCTAAAAAGCAATTAAAAAATTTTTTTCTTACAGAAAATTTTCTTTTTAGTTCCTTTACACCACTATCGTCTTCGATTTTTGATATTCGATAATTTTTTTATTAAATAATAATTTATAATAATAAACATTTAGCGTCCAATTAAATGGCGTCGAATAGATACGAACTTATGAATTATTATTTGATAAAAAAAATATCGAATATCAAAAATCGAAGACGATAGCGGTGTAGAGGCTAAAAAGAGAATTTTCTCTAAGAGGAAAATTTTTTTTATTGGTTTTTGGCTTTAGGGAAACAGGAACCGATTAGCCCAAATCAGCCCAAATTTACTAGATTCCCCATAGAAAATGTCGGTAATTACAGAGCTCTGGAATGCTGTTAAATTATTTCTTAATGTCCATATTTTTTGGATGGCCTCTTTCGATTTAAAAGCTCTAGATTTATGCACCCAATAATTTATAAATTACAATTTTATCAGCTATTTAAACATTTTTTTGTATCATAATTTGTTGTTTTTTTTATATAATACTTTTATTTCTTTTGAAAACAAGCAGTATTTTTTTTTTGCTGAAATAGTTAACTTTGTTCAATTATCATTATTACTAGTAATTTCTATTATATAAAAAACTTATGTTTTACTATTACTATTATTATTTGTGTACCTATTTTTATGAAAAAAATAATTTTTTTTTTTATATCTGTTTATTTTTTTGTATTTTTTTTATTTTATTTAATAAAAGTAAGCAATTAGACAATTTTTAATTATGTAATTAACTAATGAAGCATAAATAGGTGAAAATTATTAAATTTTTTATAAAAATAATCAGCCAAAGTTTAAAAACTAGTTAGCTAATCTAGATTTTTTGGATTTCTGAATTTTCAAATTAACTTCAAATTTCATACTCTTCAAATTTTACAAGGAACCCCATTTTTTGACATGGTAATACATAGTAAAATGAGTACCAACATTTTAATGCAGTTAAAAAATGCTCTTTTTTCTATAAATCCAAAAAATTAAAAATCTTTAAATGACTAAATTGTGATTTTAATTACAAATTTGCCTACTCATTTGCCATATAATAAAAAAAAATCAAAATTTTACATTAAAAATAGTAACTTAAAATTAATAGAGAATTTTATAAAAGTTCAAATAAAAAAAATAATAATCTAGTTTCTTACTGAATATAACATTTCCAAAAAATTTTCCCTAACTCTAAGATTGCTTCTTTATCAAAAAGTCTATTTTAAAATTTTTTAAGGTCTTTTTTTTATTAATAATCTGTGCGTTACTGAAAAGAAATCTAAATATGGGCTTTTTGATTAAGAAACAACAGTAAGTCTTTTTTTAATTTGAAACCTAGAAAGGATACATTTTGTGCCAGAGCAATTTTATTTTTTTCAATATTCGTTTCTTTAGTAAGATTTATAGGAATTTTCGTTTTTCTTGATAAGTTTTAAAAAATAATTTTTATTTTCTTCCTGATGATTTTTCTCATTCAAATCCAAATTTATCTGAGACAGTATTCTTGCAAGTGATATTATGAGTTCTGCATGATATATAAAATTTTATTTTCTTGCAACTTAAAGATGTTTTACTTTATGACTGACAGGGTTACTATAATTAGTGAATGCTTTTGGACACAAATCACAACTATAAGGCCTTTCACCTGTATGAATTCTTAAGTATTTTTAATGATTGTTGTTGAGAAAAAACTTTTTGACACATATCACATTCATGTGGCTTTTCACCTGTATGAGTTCTCTTATGACTATAAAGATTACTATAATTTCTAAATGTTTTATCACATAAATCGCATTTGTATGGTTTTTTACCAGTATGAGTTCTAAGATGTGATTTTAATGATGTTTTTGAGAAAATAGTTTTTGACATTGTCCACATTTACAAGGCTTTTCTCCAGTATGAGTTCTTTTATGACTAACAAAATTACTATAACTTGAAAATGGTTTTTTACAAGTTTCACATTCGTATGGTCACATTTATAAGGCGGGCCTGGGTAACTCGTAAATCTTGGTGGTGCTGTATCAGTTACTACACTAGGATGAGTTAAGAGTTGTGAAAATGTTAATTTACTCCTAGGCATTTTATTGTCAGATAAAATCCCTCTATTGTAATCAACTTTACTGTAATCGACTTTGCTGTAATCAACTTTAGAGTAATCAACCTTACTATAGTCAACTTTCGTATAATCAACTTTACTGTAATCAGCTTTGTTGTAATCAAAATAATGAAACATAGTTTATTATTTCAGTTTTTTCAAAAAATAAAAAAAATCAATTTTTTAAAATAAAATTTTTCCTAGAATGTTGATAATTATTTTATTGCTAAAATTTGTTCCCAATATTGTGAAAATTCGTTTTTTCTAGTTTTCTGTTGCATTAGGTTTTGGAAGTTTTTAAAGTTTTTCTAAAATTTCCAACCTAAAAAAAAATTAGTAATTAGTATTTGTAGGGATTTCAGTTTTTTAGAAAATTATTAAATTAATTAATGAAAATAAAAGGGCACCAAAGTCTGTTTCCGGATAAGTATAGTAATTTGCCCCCCCACACCCTGCTTTAAGGGCCAAGCAGTTTAATGAAAATGTATCCAAAATCGACTTTTATATCATGTTTGTGTATCATTTGGACATTAAAAATATGCAAAACTGAAAATCAGATTATCAGCGCCCAAACACGAAAAATTTTATTTAAAACATTGGTAATTATATTAAATATAAAAGTTTTATTTTATATATTATTATTTTAAAAAATCAATTTGTCTTGTAAATAAAATAATACTTTAAAATCTGGGGGTGTATAGTAAGAAAAGTAAATTTTTTTAAAATCATTTAGATACAGTTTATCGAGTAAAATTCAACACATATGTCAGAAAAATCAAAAATATTGAATGATGTTTATAAGCATGAAATTTATGAATTCGACTGTTCATCTGAAGAGTCGTCAAGTAAGCAAAAAAGACCTGTTGTTTATGCAGATGCCGAGGAACTTCTTGATGCAGTTATAGAAAAAAGAAACTTAGTAGGAGATGTGATAATTAAGGTAATGGCAGATGGAGGTCAAGGGTTTTTTAAAATAAGTTTAACCATTCTTCCTGAAAATTATTCATTAGAATCAGATAAACAAAATGACGATGATTATTTGACTTCTGAAAATTTAGATAACCAAAAAAGAACCTTATATTCTAAAGGTGGTTCAATGAGTAAAACAAATAAGCTTACTAGTGTTAATAAATTGATTTTGTTATGTGTAGTTCCACAAATCCAAGAATCATATGAAAATATTAAATTATTGTTTGAACTTACAAAAATAAATAATATTCCATTTAAGTTTGCAGCTGACTTTAAACTTTTACTAATTATAAATAGACAGCAAACTGCATCAGCGACTTTTCCGTGTCCATATTGTTTTGTTTCACTAGGTCATTTGAGAAGTTTTCAAAATCCTACCAATGAAATGATAGAGCTTGCGAAAATAATTAACGATAATTCAGATGATGAAAATCCTATGAGATTAAAAACTTTTGGCGATTTAAGGCGTCATTATGAAAAGTTTTGTCTTGCAGGGAAAGATAAAAAAGAAGGCAAATATTTCCATAGTACAATTAATCCTCGTCTTTTTACTGAATATGATGATATAAAAGTTTTGCAAAAGTGTGTTATTCCTTATTATTCCTTATTATCCCTTATTCCTTATTGCATGTTTTACAAGGGCTAGTAAATCACCTTTTTTGGCATGGTTTAATTCCACTTTTAGGCGAAGATAAAGCTATGTTGTGGCCAAAAAAATTAAACGTCTTTACGCAGAATTATCATGGTTATGCATTTGAAGGTAATGCACGTAGAAAGCTGCTCAAGGAAGTTGATAAGCTGAATGACCCAAAAATCTACAAGGATGTAGGATTATTTCGAATTATTCCTTACATCAATGCTTTTAAAGCTATGAACAAAGTTGTTGATTGCTGTTTTACTTCTGGAAAACGTGGGAATTTAATAAATTCTTATATTAATGAATTGCGTAGTGCTTTGAAAAGTATTGGCGACATTTCCGAAACATTGAAAATTCATGTTATCCTTGAACACGTAGAAAGTTGTTTACAATTTATTGATAACAACAATGGTTTAGGATATTGGTCAGAGCAAAGCGGGGAAGCAGTTCACCACGAATTTTTAATATATTGGGATCGGTACAAAATGAATTGCATTGAAGATATATCTTATGCACCAAGACTTCAAAAGGCTGTAGATGAATTTTCCTCACTTCATCTCTAAATATTAAATTTCACTAAATTGATAATAACAATGAATTGACCTACAAACACCCACACACACACATAATTACATACATGGAATACATATACACACACGCGCGCACACATATACATATGGAATCAGATATCCGCCACGTCCACGTCGTTGATTCTCGGAAACTTGTATAAAAGTTAAATGATACATTATAATTTTCACCCTTTTACTGCTAATTATACGTTTGACCATAAAATTATTAAATGAAATATCAGTTTTTATTTAGTTACAAAAAAAAAATTTTTTTTACTAAATTAAAAAATTTTTGTTCAAATTTAAATAATTTTTTTTGCAACTTTTTGCAATTTTTCGACAAATTCTGTTCAGTTTGTAGCACAGGAAATACTACTAATAATTTCGTACCTATAAGTTAATTTGAATTATATAGAACCTGATAAATCCAAAAAGAAGAAACATTTGCTCGTTTAAATCAAGCGCAGGGGCTAAAAGGTCAATATCTCGTCAAAAGGATCAGCTGCGATTTTCATTTTTTCATATTTTTAATGTGCAAATGATACAGAAACATAATGTAAAAGACGATTTTGGATACATTTTCATCAAACTACTTGGCCCTTCAAGCAGGGTGTGCCCCAGAACCAAAGATAACCTAAGTAGTATCATCCAAAAAGTTATCAAAAAACTGATTCCCGATTGAATTAGACCGCTTGTCCACGACAGGCCCCTGCAAACCTAAAATATCTGTTTTAGGGGTTTTTTAAAAGATTTTATTTAATTTCTGCGAGCCGTAAACAGATAAAACTCTGCTCATAGGCTGGAAAACTTAACATTTCACCACTTCTCAAGAAAAAAAATTTTGGAGACTTTTAGAGCCTCTTTAAGACTTTTTTGAGCATAAAAAAATGTACTATCCTTAAATTTTTTTTAAAGACCTAGTAGGTTAAAAAACCATAATTTTTTGGGAACCACTTTCTAATACTCCGCGAAAATTCAAAATCTTTTACCGCGATTTATCCGTGCTCTTTTAACTACTATGAAATTTTTATTTTAAGCAGTTTATTTTTGTGCTAACAATGTAAAAGCATAATTATTAAACTGATTTTTAGCAATAACCATCATTCTTTTTTGGTTCCTCAAAGAGGAACCATTGTGTTAGGTCAAAATTTGATTTTCTATTTTTTGGCATATAAACACGTTTTGGGACCCCAGGAAGTTAAAAAACCGGTTTTTAAAAAAAGTCTGTATGTGTGTGTGTGTGTGTGTGTGTGTATGTATGTAATTGGTGATATTTCACAAACATTATTGAGTTAAGACCTAATTTTTTTTTCAAAAATTTTTTCACCAAAAAAGCTCGAGGTACTTTTTTTTTTTTTTAATTTGGATGTAATACCTCATTTATTTCCATGAAAGTACTTATATTTGAAAGTATGGTTTTTACTCTATATTTCGAATCTGATACTTAATTTTTTGAAAATTTTTTTTCCAAAATTTTTTTCACGAAAAAATACAAAAAACACCAATTTTTTTTTTCTTTTTGGACGTAATACCTAATTTATTTCTATGAAATTACTAGTTTTAGAAAGTTTGTTTATAGTCATTTTTTGGATCTGATACCGAATTTTTTCAAAAATTTTACCTCAAAATTAAAAAAACAAAAAATTTAAAAAACTGCAATATTTTTGTTTGTTTCTGGATGTAATACTTCATTCAGTTCCATGAAAGTACTTATATTTGAAAATATGGTTTTTACTTGATATCTAGAATCTGATAATTAATTTTTTGAAAATTTGTTCCAAAATTTTTAATCAATAAAAAAAACTTTTAAAAGTTAATAGAAATGAATGTGTGATTGCATGCTTGTAATCGGTGATACCTGTGGCATATTGAAGTATTAAACTCATTGTTTGAGGAACCTTAGTGCCAGCTAGTTGGCAGGGTATTTTAAAAAAGCACGGGTAAACGGCGGTAGACGATTTTAAATTTTCGGGTTACCCGTCCAGAATATTTATTAGAAAATTAAAAAATATAGTTTTTCAACCTACCTGGAGTATAAAAAAAATTTATCTATAGTATATATTTTTATGCTCAAAAAACCGGGGTCTTGTAGGGCCCAAAAGGCCCAAAAAAATTTTATTATTGAAAAGCTGTGAAATGTTAAGTTTTGCAGCGTATGAAGAGAATATTACCAAGTATAACTATGAATGGAACCAAAAAATTGATTAATTAGAAGTGTTATAAAATAAATAATCGTTATTGATATTTTACTGAGAAATGATTTTGTTTTTTTTTTATCCACTTGCGTCATATAAGAAATCTTCAAGCATAAATTCATAAGTAAGAAAAATTTTTAGACAGAAAAAATAAATTTTGAAAAAAGTTTAAGATATTTAATATGTTAATATTGCAAGGAAAAAAAATAAATTAAAATATAAAATTACCTGTATATGTGCATTTCTACGAGAATAAGTGTACTTTTTATGAGCACCAAAAATGAAGAAAAAAAAATTTACGAGGCCGCGACTGCCTCCATGATTTTCTGGTAGTTTGAACCCTATAGAATGCAAAAAATAGCGTGAACACGAAATCGGCGATGGATGCCAAAAAGATTTTGCCACTTTTATGTCAAAAACCATTATGTACCAAATTTCAATTTTTAGGTCAATAGCCTTTGAAAACTGTAAGTAACAAAATTTACTTAACACAGTTTTTGACCTAAAAATTGAAATTTGGTCAATAAAAATGATTTCTTTCTTAAGGAAATGAATTGCCAGGAAAAAATGCATTGATTTAAAAAAAAAATTATTATTTTACGATAAAAATCAAGCGAGTATTGCATGTTTAAAGTTCAGAAACAGGCATTTTTCAATAAAATTTCAATCTTTTTTAAGACGAATTTGGGCATAATAAATTTTTAATTTAATTTTTATTTTTTTATTTCTTTGATGTTAAGAAAAAATCTTTGAGAAAAAATAAATGTCTCATCAGGTGCCAACGAGTCAATTATCATCGGATGATAAAATATTATTCTAATAATATATAATTCTGGCACTTTGTCGAATAGTTGCCTTCTTTGAGAGAGAATAAGTGTCTCATTGGTATCATTGAGTATCGTCTCGTGCCGAGGCTTAGTTGCTTAAAGCGTCTACCCGGCAAGTAGAAGATCGCGAGTTCGATTCTCGTTGTCACTTGATGAGACATTTATTTTTTCTCAAAGATTTTTTCTTAAGATCAAAGAAATAAAAAAACGCTGCCAAGTGATTGGCACTATGGTTCCTCATCAACAATAGCAAAATATTTATAATGGTCTATTTTATCTAATAAAAATGATGTTTTTTTAATTTTTTTATATGAAAAATATTGAAAAAAAAATTTGAAAAATTACGTATCAGATGGAAAAAATCCTTTAAAAACAATAATTCTAGATATTAGTACTTTCATAGAAATAAATTAAGTACTACATCCAAAAAGAAAAAAAATTACTGTGTTTTTTTAATTTCTTTATACAAAAAATTTTGAAAAAAAAATTTACAAAAATTACGTATCAGATGGAGAAATCCTTTAAAACCATAATTCTGGATATTAGTACTTTCATAGAAATAAATTAAGTACTACGTCCAAAAAGAAAAAAAATTACTGTGTTTTTTTAATTTCTTTATACAAAAAATTTTGAAAAAAAAAATTTACAAAAATTACGTATCAGATGGAGAAATCCTTTAAAACCATAATTCTGGATATTAGTACTTTCATAGAAATAAATTAAGTACTACGTCCAAAAAGAAAAAAAATTACTGTGTTTTTTTATTCTTTTTATACAAAAAATTTTGAAAAAAAAAATTTACAAAAATTACGTATCAGATGGAGAATTCCTTTAAAAACGATGATTCTGGATATTAGAACTTTCCTAGAAATAAATTAGGTATTACGTCCAAAAAGAAAAAAAATTATAGTGTTTTTTTAATTTTTTTATGAAAAAAGTTTTGAAAAAAAAAATTTCGAAAAATTACGTATCCGATGGAGAAATCCTTTACAAACGATAATTTTAGATATTCGTACTTTCATAGGAAAAAATTAAGTATTACGCCCTAAAATAAAAAAAATTTTGGCGACAAAAATTTTGAGAAAAAAATTTTGAAAAAATTAAGTATCAGGTCCAAAAAATTACTATAAACGATATTTCTAAAACTAGTACTTCCACAGAAATAAATCAAGTACTGCGTCCAAAAGGAAAAAAAAAATTGTCATTTTTTGTATTTTTTAGTGAAAAAAATTTTGAGAAAAAAATTTTCAAAAAATAAATTATAAGTTTCGATTTATCGAATAAAAACGATACTTCTAGATATCAGTACTTTCATGGAAAAAAATGAGGTATTACATCCAAATTAAAAAAAAATAAAAGTACCTCGAGATTTTTTGGTAAAAAAAATTTTGAACAAAAAATTAGGTCTTAATGTCGTGTTGGCTGTGAAATATCACCGGTTACAGTCCAACATACATACATACATACATACACACACATACAGACTTTTTTTAAAAACCGGTTTTTTAGCTTCCTAAGGTCTCAAAACGTGCTTATATGCCAAAATATCAAAAATCAAAATTTCACCTATCACAAAGGTTCCTCTATGAGGAACCAATAATAATTAAATTAAAAATTTATTTTTAATTTAGAAAAATTTATTGAACTGCTGTTAATGCGATACACGCTATGGGCGACTCATTAACAATAAAGCAGTTTAATATTATTCATTAAATTACATTAATTTGTATTGGTGAATAATAATATTAGTCCGTAAAGACCGATAAATACTGTTTATCATTTATAAAATTATATCTTAATTATTTATTTTTAGTAAGTACTTGTCTTAAAAATTTCTTAAAATTCTTTTATCCTAAATTTGATTCTTTTATTCAAATTATGCTAAATTTACATAAGTTCTGTTACATTTATCACATTTGTATGTTACGTTTTTACGCATATGCGTTGCCATATGTACTTGCAATGGCTGTTTTCGAGAAAATGTCATTTTACAAAGATCACATTCGTAAGGTTTTTCACCTGTATGAATTTTTTTATGATAATAAAGATTACTAGAATTTCTGAAAGGTTTTTGACAAAATTCACATATAAAAGGTTTTTCACCTGTATGTATTCTTATGAGACAGTAAATATGTTTTTTGAGTAAATGCCTTTTCACATTGCTCACATTTAAAAGGTTTTTCTCCTGGATTTAATTTTCTCGGGCTGAGTTTTTTAGGACTAAGATTATTATTTTTTTTTTAGGTGTAATACCATTTCTAGATTTTTTAGGACCAAGGCGTTTATTAGCTTTTTTAGGAACAAGGTGATTACTGTCTTTTGTGGATGTTTTTTCATAAGTATACAATATTCCATAGATTTTTTCTTTGAATGTATTTTTAAATGTACACATAAAGATAGCTTATCAGAAAACATTTCCTTACAGTGCCCTCATTGAAACCGCCTTAAGCCAGTGTAAATTCGAATATTACAAAATAAGTCATCTTCTGCGCCAATTTCAGATTTTACAGCAACTTCACTAATTTGTTCATAAACAGATTTTACATGTTCTGACAAACCCTCTTTACTATCAAATTTTTCTCTGCAGTCATAACATTCAAATATATAATTTGCTGTGCATAATTCAGATTGACCATTTTCATGATTAACGATTTTTAAAGTGAGGTAATTTGTAGTTATTGCCATTGGTATGAAATTCAATATGTTGTACTAAGTCGCTCTTGTCATCAAACTCTTCATTGCAATAATCGCATTCAAAAATGTTTCTGTTTTCATCCGATTCAGACTCCTCGTCAGATTCGCTAGCTTCATTAGTTTCCTTCCTTTAAATGAGATTTAATATGTTCTGATAAAACTTTCCGATCATTAAATTTTTCCCGGCAAATACTACATTCAAAAATATTTTTCGATAAGCACAACTCAGATTGACCATTTTCATAATTGATTATTTTTAAAGTAAGGAAATTCATTTTTGATTCCAATGCATGGGATGAAATATGTTCTAATAAAACCTCCTTATCTTCAAATTCTCCATTGCAATAATCGCATTCAAAAATATTTTTATTTTCATCAGATTCGGATTCACCATTCTCACAAGTTTCTTCCTTTACATGAGATATGTAAAACAACACAACACAAAGTGATTTCTTATGTACAAAAGCTTTATCACAATCTTTACATTTAAAGTCTTTTTCACCTCTATGCATTTTTTTATGTTCTATTAAGCCCTTTTCGTAAGAAAAAGCTTTATCACATTTATTACATTTAAACTTATCTTTATTAACGTGATTTTGCATGTGAATTTTTAAATAATCCTTTTTTGGTACTTTTTTTTGGACAAATAGGGCATTTGTAAGTTTTTACTTCATGCACTTTTATATGATCTAAAAGTTTATCTTTTATAAAATAAAATTTTTCTAATATTTTATTCTAATACTAATCATTAATTTGAGCATTGGATGGCTCTGTTGGTAGCGTCTCGGCTCGGTAACCTAAGGGTCCCGGGTTCGAATCCCGCTATTGACAAAATTAATTTTAAGATTCTTTTTCTGAAAAGATTAAATTCTTGAAATTATTTACCACCAATGCTTATAGGATTAGGAAGCTGAAAATTGAAGGGATAAAATCCAACATTTTTAGATAACGCAGTCCGGGTACTTCCAAGAGCACTTTAACCCCGCTTGGGGACAGGAGAAATTGCGAATCTCTGAGGCCAATAACAACGCACATACGCACTACACAAAACATCTGCACTCGCACACACTAAGGAGCTACCTTATAAAAAACTTTATCAACAAGAGTAAACTTTAAATCATTTATCAGAATAAAAAAAACTACACGACAAAGACACACCGAGTTAAAAGCTAAGACTTACAGCTCATTAAAAATACAATACAATACTAATCATTAAGTAACTTTAAAATTAATTTTCGTTCAAATCTGACGTCTCGTTTAGAATTACAAAAAGCCTCTAGATTTCAATGCATTTTTACGCGTCTTCCTATTCTAACAATGTACAAAGATTGAACTTTGGAGTTTAATAACTCGAAGTAAAATAAATGGTAAATTAACTTAATTTTTTAACAGTAGATGTATTTTAATGTTATTAATCCCCTGTTAAAATTATATTCAATTCTGACGTTAACGCATGTACCGGACAACATTAAATTAATTTTTAATTAATATTCAAATTAATTATAATATTTTAATTATCTTATTTTTCAATAATTTTGTTTTGTTAACCATAAGGGGTGTAAAGGTAACTTTTTATGTAGAAATGGCAGTTTTAACATTGTTCTTTAGGAAATAACGAGAGTAGGAGTAATAAGGGTGGGGACATTTTTTTTTGAACCCTGGAAAGAGTACAAATGAGAAAGACAAGTAATTTTTAATTTTTTAATGTTTAAAATTTAATTGTTCCTTTTTTTTTTTTATTTAAGAATTTGTATTATTTTTATTGAATTCAAAACAAAATATTTTATTTTACATGTCAATTTTTTTTCTTTTAATATTTCATTCATTGTTTACATTTATAATTCTTTATTTTTTACAAAATCGTCATTTTAATATTTTTTAATTAATTAAACATTGATTATTTACTATAATTTTTTGATTTATTCATTTTATTAAACACTTAATTTCTTGCAGCTGCACTATTAATGACGCCATTTATTTTGACCAGAAAAAAAAGTGAACAAAGATGAGTTGAACAGAAAAAAATGAATAAAAAGTTTTTTAATTTTTTTAAGTTTGTTCAACTTGAAAAATTCTATGTTCAACTTCTTATGATCATTTTTTCATTAATTTTTTATTTTTTTTTTGTCAAAAAATTTTGGTCAACTTTTTTTGTTCAAAAATTTTTATGTTCAATTTTTTTTGTTCAAAAATTTCTATGTTCAACTTTTTTTGTTCATTTTTTTCTGTTCATCTCATCTTTGTTCACTTTTTTTTCTGGTCAAAAAAAATGGCGTCATATTAATATTTCATGCCTGTCATAATTTTCTAATTTTAATTTTAGATGTCACAAATTTTTGAACTAATTTTTTCTTTCACTGAAAAGTTACCTTAATTTTTTGCTTTTATTGGTATCTTACGCATTCTTTTTGGTTTCGAATGATTTTTGACATGTCGATTTAATTCTTCTTCAGTAGTAAACATCTTATGACAAATGTCGCAATTAAATGGTTTACGAATGTGTAATTTTTTATGTTTATTTAGATGAGCTTGTTGGGTATAATCCTTCGGACAAATATCACATTTGTAAGACCTTTCACCACTGTGAATGACACAATGCCTAGCAAGACTTACTTTAAGTTTAAAACCTTTATTACACACTTCACATTTAAAAGGTTTTTCATCTAAATGACATTTCATATGCGATCTAAGTTTAGCGCGGAATTTAAAAAGTTTTTTACATAAATCGCATTCAAATGGATTTTCAGCCTCGTGTATTCGCATATGAGCTGTCAAACTGTTCTGCATAGAAAAAGGTTTACTACAAATATTGCAATAGAAAGATTTTTGGCATACCTTATTTTTTTTATGACTTTCAAAGTGTTTTTTGCTTAAAAAAACTATTTCACATTCACTACACTTGAAATTTTTTAAGTTCGTGTGCATTTTCACAATATGAGTATTTAAAAAATTTTCCGATGTAAAGTCTTTTTTGCAGTAGAGACATTTAAAAAGTTTTTCATTTGGGTGGATTTCTGCAACGTGAGTTTCTAAAGATTGTTGTCCATAAAATATTTCGTTGCATATTTTACACGTACATTTAGCTGTGTGACGTTTAATTATATGTATCTTGAGATCCCTTTTACAACCATAACTCTTTTCACAAAGATCACATTTAAAGGGTTTTTCTCCTGTATGAGTTTTTAAATGCCGTTCTAAATCAAAACTTCTTTTAAATTCTTTTCCACATTGGTCACATTTAAAAATTTGTTTATTTATGTGTTCCATTCTCATGTGATGCCAAAGTGATTTCTTATGTACGAAAGCCTTATCACAATCTTTACATTTAAAGTCTTTTTCACCTCTATGAATTTTTTTATGTTCTATCAAGCCCTTTTCGTAAGAAAAAGCTTTATCACATTTATTACATTTGTATTTATCTTTATTAATGTGAGTTTTCATATGAATTTTTAAATAATCCTTTGTTGATACTTTTTTTGCACAAATATGACATTTGTAAGTTTTTACTTCATGCACTTTTAAATGATCTACAAGTTCATCTTTTATAAAATAAATTTTTTTACACTCGTCACATTCGTATTGACGCTTTTGCTTTGTAAGATATAATTCCTTATTTTCAGATTTATCAAAAAATCGTCCCATTTTAAAAAATTAGTTGTTGCTTTTTGTGAATAAACAAAAGTACTAACTCGATGACTTTTCTTGAAATGACGATGTTTGTTGCAAGCTGCTTGATTAATTTGATTTACACCTGAAAAATATTCACACAAATATTTTAAAATTTAATATTAGAAAATAAATTTTTTTGCTAATTAAATTCTCTCTTTAAGTTTCATTATCGAGGCAACAATAATACTAAATTATGTAAACAACTTTTATTAATTATATTCACAAATTTTAGTAAACATTCGGATTTTGAAGAATTTATAAAATATTTATCTTTATTTTAATAAAATTATATTTTGTTTAAAATTCTATTTTGATGATTTTGTTAGTATAAATACTGTTTTGAATTACTTTTAAATTAATTAAAATTAAATAAAAAATTTAATTAAATTATTTAAAATTAAAAAAAAAAATTAATTAAATGAATTAAAATTTAAAAAAAAATTTAAACAGGTTATTTAAATGGAGTAATATTTATAATTTTGTATAAGGTTGTTGATACCGAGTAAGCTTGAAATTATATGTCTTGAAAATCCAAAAAAATTCTTGAAAAATTTTAGCGATTTGACAGTATTTTCATTTCATGATGTAAATATGCTACACTTTCTGCCCGCAAATCTATGCTTGAAAGTCGCATTTTTTTTTCAATCTCTTGTTTTTTCTAGGGAAGAAAGTAACAACTTTCAGCAGTAGTTATAGCAAACTATAGCATATATTTTTTTTTAATTTAAAATTATAGTACATTTTTAACCAAGGGAGGAGGCGAAGCCTCGGATGGTAAACTGCGATCTGGGGTATTTTTTTTTTTGTTCCCATGGACAAAACGAAATTTTTCTTTCTCAGTGGGGTGAAAACGCGTTTTTTTCGATTTCGTTGCGGGGCGAAAAAAGTGTTTTCGGCCCGCTAGGAAGAAAAATATTTTATTGCTTAAAAAAAAACAAACAGTATCTGTCACAGTGAGTCTCGAACCGGGGACCTCTATATTACTATCTTAATACGCTGCCAACGCGCTAATGATTCGTATGCCTTAAAATCGAATTTTGTTTAATATATGGTCTGGAAAAGAAAGAGTGAGAAAGAAGATTAGGGAACTGAAGGTCATTACAGTATATATACTGTTTGTCTCTTTATCCACGCACATATATTATGCAAATAAAAATGTATATGTAAATTATTGATTTAATTATTCTTATTATTTTTCTTTTTGCATCAAATGCAGCATATTTACACCTGAAAATAAAAACCCATGTGAATAGCAGGGAACTAAAGAATTATATTGACTCGTGACGGGAAAGGTCGCTCGGTAAACTGACAAATACAGCACTCGCCTTCGGCTCGTGCCATCTTTGTCAGTATACCTCTCGACCGTTCCCGTCAACTCGTCTGATATAATTCTCTTTCGTCCCTTGCAATACAAATAGATATTAACCAATTTGAATTTAAAGAGTAATTTAATAAATTACGAATATTAAAAAAATTGAAAACTTACCATATAAAACAATGATTTGTTAAAAACAAAAAATTAGATTTTAATCTTCAGCTGAAAGTTATTAATTTTACGTTCCAAAAAAATTTTGAAGTATTTTCAATGTAATCTACTTTTATTTGACGAAAAATTTAAATTTTAAGAATATACAGAGTAATTCAATAATTTGTTCCTGAGGTTTTGATGTTTTGTAAAAATAAAAATAATTTATTTGATGTATTTGCTTTGATGATACTTTTATAACTGATCGCTACTGATTTACCAAAATTACACGTGTCGTTTATAGAATAATCGTTATTATTATTATTATTATTGTAGTTTATTATTAAATTTTAATATTTTACTATTGCGCCTGTCAGAAAATTAATATTTATATTTGATATTATGATTAAATTTTGTTTTTAAAATTTTGTTAGAAATCAAAAGAGACCCTGAGAAAAATTTTAACCATTTATAATTTATGAAATAATTTGGCCATCTAATTAACGTTTAACCCTAATTCCGATAACAGCAACCGGATTTTTTCTCGGCGTAATTAATTATACCTGCAACATGTTGCTCAGGCTGGTATGACTCAAATAACATGATGATAAAAGTTTCGCATGAATTAAAAAAAAAAAAATCATAAAGAATTATCTCTTTAGGGGTGGAATTGGTGGAATCGCTCCTTGTCAGAGGTATAAATTACAGTTCTCATTGAATGTTTGATTCAATATCATATTATTTTTCTGGACAGTGGCCAGATTTGAGCCATTCTTTATTTTTCTGGCCATGGGTCGTAATATACTATTACACGCATAAATAAGAGCTTTAGTTTCAAAAAACGTTTTTTAAACAGATAAAAATTATTCTATTTGTCCTTAACAGCATTCTGGAGCTCTGTAATTACCGATATTTTCTATGGGGAATCTAGTAAATTTGGGCGGATTTGGGCCAATCGGTTTCTATCCCATTTACTGAAGCTAAAAAGCAATTAAAAAATTTTTTTCTTACAGAAAATTTTCTTTTTAGTTCCTTTAAACCACTATCGTCTTCGATTTTTGATATTCGATAATTTTTTTATTAAATAATAATTTATAATAATAAACATTTAGCGTCCAATGAAATGGCGTCGAATAGATACGAACTTATGAATTATTATTTGATAAAAAAAATATCGAATATCAAAAATCGAAGACGATAGCGGTGTAGAGGCTAAAAAGAGAATTTTCTCTAAGAGGAAAATTTTTTTTATTGGTTTTTGGCTTTAGGGAAACAGGAACCGATTAGCCCAAATCAGCCCAAATTTACTAGATTCCCAATAGAAAATGTCGGTAATTACAGAGCTCTGGAATGCTGTTAAATTATTTCTTAATGTCCATATTTTTTGGATGGCCTCTTCTGATTTAAAAGCTCTAGATATGTGCACCCAATAAATTATAAATTACAATTTTAGCAGCATTTTAAAAATTAGTCATTTCTGGCCAAATATGGCCATTTGGTATACTGACAAAAACTGTAAGAGAATTACTGATAAAAAAATTTAGCTTACGAGAATTAAAAGGTGGCACTTACCCAAAATGAGACCAGCAGGATGATATTTGGTTGACTTACATTGTAGCAGCGTCATTTAGAACATAGCCTGAAATATCCGATCTTATAACATAGAATCCTGCTAGGGAATCTAATTTCTAGGCTCAGGAGCACCATTCAGGTGAAATGAGGGTATGGGGGTTGGTTATGTTTTTTCAACTACCACATCAAGTCCTGAAAGTTAGAAGCGAATTGGCACCTATCCTTTGTTAGTATAAATAATGTTTAATTTACTCTTGATTAAGTTTAAATTTTTATAACTGTATTGCGCATTTCAAAAATTAATTATTTTATTTATTGGTGTAATTTAAATATTTAAAATGTGCGTTTTTATATTTTTTATCAGCTCAAAAAAAAAGTGTGGCAATTTTACATTTACTACGGGCTTGCAAGTGATATACGTGATGATTTTATTGATCTGAATAAAGGATGATCAAACATCAATCAGATGGCTTTAATATGGGCATAAGATATGGCTATAAATCCAATTATCACCATAAATTACAGCCATATTATCTATGGTAAAAATTGGGGATACCTTGATTGCTTACTTGAAGACTCACCTTTAATAATAAAATATTTGAAACTTAAAAAGCATAAATAAGAAAAAAAATTTTTTTTTAATTAAATTTTTTTTATTTAATTTTACAATACATTGATTATACATGATTTTTTTAGTTCAGATCATATTTTAATAAGTTTTTATTTATTAAAAACTGAAAATTTAAGTTTTGATACTAATTTAATTTAATACTAAAAATTTTTTTGTATCATAATTTGTTGTTTTTTTTATATAATACGTTTATTTCTTTTGAAAACAAGCAGTATTTTTTTTTTGCTGAAATAGTTAACTTTGTTCAATTATCATTATTACTAGTAATTTCTATCCTTTTTTAAAAAGGACATGTTAATCGTAACAGTAACTATGTACATTGTTATAGCTAAAGAGTTATTCTGATTGGCTCATATAAATTTCATTGTTAATATAGGTTAAAATTAATTGTTTTATTGTTTATATTATATTTTTATTATTTTTGAGGTTAGTTATAGTACGTCGAGTAGTTGATATGAATAAAAAAATTATAATAAGAATAAATTTTGGTATTTATGAAAATAATTAAGGTTGATAGTTTTAAATCATTTTGCGCGCGACGCGCGCTTAATACTAGTTATATAAAAAACTTATGTTTTACTATTACTATTATTATTTATGTACCTATTTTTATAAAAAAAATAATTTTTTTTTTTTATATCTGTTTATTTTTTTGTATTTTTTTTATTTTATTTAATAAAAGTAAGCAATTAGACAATTTTTAATTATGTAATTAACTAATGAAGCATAAATAGGTGAAAATTATCAAATTTTTTATAAAAATAATCAGCCAAAGTTTAAAAATTAGTTAGCTAATCTAGATTTTTTGGATTTCTGAATTTTCAAATTAACTTCAAATTTCGTTCTCTTCAAATATTACAATGAACCCCATTTTTTGACATGGTAAAAGTAAAATAATGAGTACCAACATTTTAATGCAGTTAAAAAATGCCCTTTTTTCTATAAGTCCAAAAAATTAAAAATCTTTAAATGACTAAATTGTGATTTTAATTATAAATTCGCCTACTCATTTGCCATATAATAAAAAAAAAATCAAAATTTTACATTAAAAATAGTAACTTAAAATTAATAGAGAATTTTATAAAAGTTCAAATAAAAAAATAATAATCTAGTTTTTTACTAAATATAACATTTTCAAAAAATTTTCCCTAACTCTAAGATTGCTTCTTTATCAAAAAGTCTACTTTTAAATTTTTTAAGGTCTTTATTTTATTAATAATCTGTGCGTTATTGAAAATGAATCTAAATATGGGCTTTTTGATTAAGAAACAACAGTAAGTCTTTTTTTAATTTTAAACCTAGAAAGGATACATTTTGTGCCAGAGCAACTTTATTTTTTTCAATATTCGTTTCTTTAGTAAGATTTATAGGAATTTTCGTTTTTCTTGATAAGTTTTAAAAAATAATTTTTATTTTCTTCCTGATGATTTTTCTCATTCAAATCCAAATTTATCTGAGACAGTATTCTTGCAAGTGATATTATGAGTTCTGCATGATATATAAAATTTTATTTTCTTGCAACTTAAAGATGTTTTACTTTATGACTGACAAGGTTACTATAATTAGTGAATGCTTTTGGACACAAATCACAACTATAAGGCCTTTCACCTGTATGAATTCTTAAGTGTATTTTTAATGATTGTTGTTGAGAAAAAACTTTTTGACACATATCACATTCATATGGCTTTTCACCTGTATGAGTTCTCTTATGACTATAAAGATTACTATAATTTCTAAATGTTTTATCACATAAATCGCATTTGTATGGTTTTTCACCAGTATGAGTTCTAAGATGTGATTTTAATGATTGTTTTTGAGAAAATAGTTTTTGACATTGTCCACATTTATAAGGCTTTTCTCCAGTATGAGTTCTTTTATGACTAACGAAATTACTATAACTTGAAAATGGTTTTTTACAAGTTTCACATTCGTATGGTTTTTCACCAGTGTGACTTCTTAAATGTACCTTCAATGTTTGACTTTGAGAAAAATGTTTATGACACCATTCACAGGAATATGGTTTTTGACGTGTTTGATGAGTTTTTAAATGAGTTTGATAAGAACCTATTTGTGAAAATATTTTTTTGCATATGTCGCATTTATAAGGCGGGCCTGGATAATTCGTAAATCTCGGTGGTGCTGGATCAGTTACTACACTAGGATGAGTTAAGAGTTGTGAAAAAGTTAATTTACTCCTAGGCATTTTATTGTCAAATAAAATTCCTCTATTGGAATCAACTTTACTGTAATCGACTTTGCTGTAATCAACTTTAGAGTAATCAACCTTACTATAGTCAACTTTCGTATAATCAACTTTACTGTAATCAACTTTGTTGTAATCAAAATAATGAAACATAGATTATTTCAGTTTTTTCAAAAAATAAAAAAAATCAATTTTTTTCAAATTCGTCTTAAAAAAGATATACCCCGCGTAATTTTGGATTATGCGAGCCATATATGGGATATGCATTTTCCCATATATGGGCGACATATAACCGATATATGGGAAAATGTATTTCCCATATATCGCCAGAGATCATTTCCCATATATGAATAATATATGAGCCGTATAAATAAATAAAACGTTTAAACTTAGCTTTTTTCAACTCTTAATTCAAATTTCAATTTTTAAGCAGAAAATGAGGAAATCAAGTTATTTTAAATAAAGACAATTTTTTATTGCCAAAAAATTTATTTTAAATTTTTTAATCTTTGTACAATTTATTTACAAAAATAATTTAACTTGTAAAAAAAGATCTCAATTACAAAAATTGTACATTTATTTTTTCTAAGCCAGAAGAAGTACCGCAGCAATTGATGGTTTTAAATTGAATCTGTAACAAACAAACAAAAAAATTCATCATTAGCATTATAATCGTGGAATTGGAAAAGATTTTCTAAATTTTAATTATAAATTCAAAAGTAAATTATTTTGTAAAAATTACGAATACAAGAAGAAAACATTGAAAATCAAAGATTATTTCGAAAACAAGCTAAAGGTGCAAGTATTTTTAATATTTTTAATTGCTATTATTTGTTTATTTTACCAGTTTATAAATTACTTCGGTGTGATGAGAGCATGTGGTTAATTGGAGGCATATTATTGGCGGAAAATTTTTAATTTTCTTTTTCCAGTTGCTTATGATCAGCAGCTTGCCACACAGGTCTAATATTAGCAAAGAAGGTTATGGTCCAAAATATTTTCTGTAAAATTTATTTTTTATGATTTTTAGGCATTTTTTAATCAAAAAAATAATATACTTACAGAAAAAAGAATTTTTCTATACACCAGGTCGCCAGTTCATGGACTTAAAAGATTTTAGAATAAGAAATATGAATTACAGCTTGCTATATTTTTTACTATTTTTTTCCATTTCTAAACTTTTTATTTGGTAGATTAATATTTCTTTATGAATTCTTGTGTATAACATATTTTTTTTCCTTAGATTTTGTTGATTTAAATTTAAAACTTGATATTAAAAAAAAAATTAATTGAATTGACGTTTTATTTTAGTTATTTTTTTATTGGTTATGTGCACAATAAAAATCTAACATTAACCAAGTTAAAGTAAATAAATAAATTTGTTGTATAAATATGTTATATAAATTTTGATAATAATAATTTGACATAAAAATTTTTTTAAAAATAATATAATATTCATTTTTATTTTAAAAATAATTTCTAATTAAAAAAATTGAAATATAATAATCCATTAAAATAACTAAATAATTAAATTAAGAAAATATGATAAGTTATTAAAGAAATTTATTGAAATAAAAAATCTTATAATGATTCTGAAGGATAAAATATTTTACAATATTCTTTCAAATATTTTTCATTTTTCATTGAAAAAACTTTGATGTCCACGATCTGGTGTATAGAAAATTTTCTGTAAGTATATTATTTTTTTGATTAAAAAATGCCTAAAAATCATAAAAAATTAATTTTACAGAAAATATTTTGGACCATAACTTCCTTTGCTGATAATAGACCTGTGTGGCAAGCTGCTGATCATGTAAGCACCTGGAAAAAGAAAATTGAAAATTTTCTGCCAATAATTTGCCTCTAATTAACCACATACTCTCATCACACCGAAGTAATTTATATATACTGTAAGAATACACAAAATAATAGCAATTAAAAATATTAAAAATGCTTGCCCTTTTAGCTTGTTTTTGAAATAATCTTTGATTTTCAATGTTTTCTTCTTGTATTCGTAATTTTTACAAAATAATTTACTTTTGAATTTATAATTAAAATTTAGAAAATCTTTTCCAATTCCACGATTATAATGCTAATGATGAATTTTTTTGTTTGTTTGTTACAGATTCAATTTAAAACCATCAATTGCTGCGGTACTTCTTCTGGCTTAGAAAAAATAAATTTACAATTTTTGTAATTGAGATCTTTTTTTACAAGTTAAATTATTTTTGTAAATAAATTGTACAAAGATTAAAAAATTTAAAATAAATTTTTTGTCAATAAAAAATTGTCTTTATTTAAAATAACTGGATTTCCTCATTTTCTGCTTAAAAATTGAAATTTGAATTAAGAGTTGAAAAAAGCTAAGTTTAAACGTTTTATTTATTTATACGGCTCATATATTATGCATATATGGGAAATGATCTCTGGCGATATATGGGAAATACATTTTCCCATATATCGGTTATATATCGCCCATATATGGGAAAATGCATATCCCATATATGGCTCGCATAATCCAAAATTACGCGGGATACTTCATATATCAATAGCCTTTGAAAACTGTAAGTAACAAAATTTACTTAACACAGTTTTTGACCTAAAAATTGAAATTTGGTCAATAAAAATGATTTCTTTCTTAAAGAAATGAATTGCCAGGAAAAAATGCATTGATTTTAAAGTTCAGAAACAGGCAATTTTCAATAAAATTTCAATCTTTTTTAAGACGAATTTGGGCATAATAAATTTGTAATTTAATTTTTATTTTTTTATTTCTTTGATGTTATAAGAAAAAATCTTTGAGAAAAAATAAATGTCTCATCAGGTGCCAACGAGTCAATTATCATCGGATGATAAAATATTATTCTAATAATATATAATTCTGGCACTTGGTCGAATAGTTGCCTTCTTTGTGAGAGAATAAGTGTCTCATTGGTATCATCGAGTATCGTCTCGTGCCGAGGCTTAGTTGCTTAAAGCGTCTACCCGGCAAGTAGAAGATCGCGAGTTCGATTCTCGTTGTCACTTGATGAGACATTTATTTTTTCTCAAAGATTTTTTCTTAACATCAAAGAAATAAAAAAATAAAAATTAAATTAAAAATTTATTTTTAATTTAGAAAAATTTATTGAACTGCTATTAATGCGATACACGCTATGGGCGACTCATTAACAATAAAGCAGTTTAATATTATTCATTAAATTACATTAATTTGTATTGGTGAATAATAATATTAGTCCGTAAAGACCGATAAATACTATTTATCATTTATAAAATTATATCTAATTATTTATTTTTAGTAAGTACTTGTCTTAAAAATTTATTTAAAAAAAAATTCTTTTATTCTAAATTTGAATTATCGTTATGAGTTTCTTTGTGAATGAGAAGATGACTATAAATTTTGAATGCTTTTTTACATTTATCACATTGATAAGGCTTAATATTAGATTTATGAGTCTATTTAATGTGCGTTCTTAATAAATTTGGTTGAACAAAAGTCTCGTCGCATTTTTTACATTCGTAAATTATTTCACTTCGGATTTCTTCCACAATGTGAGTTTTCTTGTGAATTTCAAACTACTAAATTTACATAAGTTCTGTTACATTTATCACATTTGTATGTTATACGTTTTCACGCATATGCGTTGCCATATGTACTTGTAGGAGCTGAAAATCAATTTGACAGTTTTTAACCAGTTTGAATTTAAAGAGTGATTTAACAAATTACGAATATTAAAAAAATTGAAAACTCACCAGATATAATAATTTATAAAAACAGATATAATAATTTGTTAAAAACAAAAAATTAATTTTTAATCTTCAGCTGAAAGTTATTAATTTTACATTCCAAAAAAATTTTGAAGTATTTTCAATGTAATTTAATTTTATTTGATAAAAAAACAAAATTTTAAGAATAAACGGAGTAATTAAATAATTTGTTCCTGAGGTTTTGACGTTTTGTAAAAATCAAAATTATTTATTTGATGTATTTGCTTTGATGATACTTTTATAACTGATCGCTACTGATTTACCAAATAGGCTAAGATATAGCTATGGTAAAGTGTGCGTGTATCTAAATAACTTGAATTTTCGTTCAAACGTATAGACAACACTAAAACGTACTAACCTTCCATTTAAATTTTTTTTTGCCAGCGGTTTTGAAAAAAGTTATAAGTTGCTAAAGTTGTCCAATTTTGGGCAAAAAAATAGTGAACTTAAGACACCTCGGAATAGGCTCATATTTTAGATAAAGCCAAACGAGGTTTTTATTTAAAATTTTTTGGTATCTGGGTTTTCAAGGAGGGAGTCGGGCCCTGGTAGGTTTAAAATGGTCAAAATCAGAAATATAACACAATATGTTACTTGAATGGAAATCTGGTACCAATAACCAGCTTGAGAAGGCTTACTATAGGTTTTTTGGGTCGCTAAATATGAATCCGATCTATAGCTGCTGAAAAATAGAAAAACACCCTTTAATTAGCAAAAATTACCCCTTAATTGGTCTTTTTTTTCAATATTTTGGGAGTAAAGCTAAGATATGATTGCAATTTTTCAAGAGTAATTAACTAAATATTGAGGTTACTAGATATTAAACTAAAAGGGCCAATTTTAGAGGGTAAAAACTATCCCTAAAATAAGGAAAACTACGAAAAACAGCAGACATTTTAAAAATATTTTTAATATTAAATAAAAATATTTGATTTCCGAGCTAACAATTATTTAAATTGATTCTAATTTTGTGGTATTTTACTATTCTACAATGTAGTTACTCATCTCCAGAAGGGTAAAATGGGTGAAAACTACCCCTAAGATTAAAAGAAGAAAGTTAAATATGTATGTATGTTTGTGCTTATGTTTAACCTCTTTGATCCTTACGTTATGTCGGAGATCACCAACTATTTACACAAGCGGTCCAAACCGCATTTTTTGCTTTTATTTCCTCGGAAGTCGATATATTTATTGAGATATGTACAACTTTTTCCTTTAATGGAAATAATTTTTTGGTTTAAAGACGTACCCTCATAAGTGAAAGTGGAAGCCTCAGGTTTGCCCCCAGTGCGCTGTAAAGTGGCGATAACTCGAAGCTTCATTTACAAAGTGAGAGAAAACGTTGATATCCACTTTACAAATTGAAAACTACCCCTACTCACAATTTGAAAGTGAGCATGTAGGTTAATTCACTTTACAAAGTAAAAGCAAGCCTTTTTGACAATTTAGTGAGCATAAGGTTTAATTCTACTTTAAAAGCTTAAAAAAAGTATAAACTATAATTAGTTTCTATACATACCCAAATAATTTTTTACGAAAAATAATATTTCAAGATAAGAACAAAATAAATACTAAATTATTATTTAATAAATTATATTTTTTTATAAAAGTTCCGTTTTTTGACAATTTTTCGGAAATGTAAAACGATGGAGAAATAAACTGTGAAGGTAAGTAATTAGCATTTTTACTTTTACTGGGGGTTTTTGAGACCACTAAAAATGATTTTTCAGTCCAAATATCCGATTCTGATTCAAAACCAATTTTTCGGGAATTTAAGATGGCGGATAAATATAAGTAAACAGATAAGAAATTAGTCATTTTATAAAACGCCAGAATGTTTGATGTCTCTAAAAGTGATTTTTAAGTCAATGAAAACCTAAGCCGGTATTAAACCAGAGGCGCGTTTTGGCTGCCTGGGCGGTAATGGGTTAAGCCTTGTGTTATCAGGAATAAAATTTTGGTCTAGGTGCTGGATAACCTAGAGAAAAGTTCTATCACAAAATCTATCACAAATTATTGCAAAAGTGGCCAATAATTTGTTAATAACAAAATATTGACCACGAATTTTGCGAAATAGACCCCGAATTCGTGTTTAGTGGATCAAAAAACATAAATACCACCCATTTTTTTTCATGGAGCTTTTATGGCATTTTAGGGCATTAAATAGCATTGCTTGCGATAGGACTATTTTTGAGGTCGCTGATGAATTTGAAACGAATTTGACATCAGATTGACATAATTGTTAATTGACAGCTGTCAATTAGATGTCAAAACTCTAATATATCGTAGAAAACTCTATAGATTAGACGAGATTTATGTTTTTTAAGTCGCTAATTTCAAATCTGATGTCAAATTGACATTACTGATTGTTGGCAACTGTCAATTAACTTTCAAATAGCCAAAAAAAATTATATAATAATAGATTTTAAAAAGATCTTATGTTTTAGATGTCACTAATTATGAATTTTTCATCGAATTGACAATGTTAACAGTTGACAGCTGTCAATTAGCTGACAATCGCTAAAATAAGTCTTTTTTTTAACAGGGCAAATATGTTTGAGATTAATGATTATAAATCTGGTTTCAAATAATATTGAAATTATTTATGCCATAAATTAATTCATTAGCATCATATAAATAGATAATTCCACAAATGCATATATTTTACACTAAAGCATGTATACAAACACATACACTTGCAACCAAAACCACTTAAATACTCACACACACACACACACACAAACACGCACACATGAACACTGGGATCAGTATCAGTCAAGTCTACGCCGTAGGTCCTGGGTAAAGCAAAGAACGAATTCTTTTTACTAAAAAAGTTATTTGACTTTAATGGGCTATTTAAACTGACAGCGATCAACTGTTGAGTTTTCCTAGTAAAAAATAACATCATATATAACAATCTCAAAAACAAAAACCCTACATAAAATCTTATATTTTTGTTTTTACTTTTTGACAGGTACTTGACAGCAGTCAACTTTTTTGAGACAGCGAAATTTGAAAGAATTTCCCGATTAATGTCGATTAATTTGGCGTTATTAAAAAAAAAAAAAAAAAAAAAAAAAAAAAAAAATAGGGTTAAATCCAGCTGAAAGGTGTCGTTTTACAAAATGACCTTCACCAACTGACCCCGAATTGGGCACATGTTTATATATATGGGTGTATCCATTACTTTTCATACAAAAGTGGGCGCACGCATTTCACCGATTGGGCTCAAATTTTTAGATTATGTTTGGGGTTATAAAAAACTCACCTAGCCAAATTTTTAGCCCTCTAGAACAATATGGGGCCAAGTTATGACCTCCAAAAGGTCCAAAAAATGACCTATTTTAGCCTATTTTCAAAATTTTGCAATTCCCTTATTTTTCAGTCAAATAACTTGCGGTTGGTCGCATTTTTTTGGTATAAGCTTCAGAATTTACCAAAAAAATTTATAGACACTTTTATCACGTAGATTTTATTTGGCGATAAAAAATGTTAGATGACTGAAACGAAAAAAAACAGGAATTTCAAATTGGTGCCAAATCTAAAAATCTTTATATAACTACTTTCGGTTAGTTGCAAAATTTTGTACTACTCAAGACCTTAAAAAGTACTTCATTTAAATTACATGAAGCCATGGAGTACTTTTTTTTCGTTTATTACCGGTAAAATCGTTTTAAAAATATTTTTTTTGGCTACTTGAGGTTGGGTATCATTTTTATATATTTAAATAGTACTTTCCATCGATTAGTAGCTTTTCAAAACATTCTGCAAGCTTTTTAAAAAATTAGAAAGCTGAAAAGTCAAAATTCCTATGTTATTTAAATGGGAAAATTGAGGTGCTTACAAGTACGTGTTTTTGCAACGCAAAAGCAAAATCTTTGGAACTGGGAACTTTTTATGACCAAAACTTCACAAAAAAACCCGGGGAGCAAAGTTTTTCCACAAAGTCTAAAAATAGGTCCACTTTAATACACAAAATACGCGAAGAATAAGGCTTTTTTGGGAATGTATAAAAAAGGATAGAAGCCAATATCATCCACCAAAATTTCAGAGATTATTTATTAATATTTGAAGAATATTCTCTGAAATTTTTGGCCATTTTGGTTATGATAGAAAAAAGTTATAGTAATTTGAAAATGCAAAAAAATCAAAATTTCCGAAAAACGACCAAACTAAAATACGCATAACTCCGGATAAAATAAGCCGTTTTTCAATTTGTAGGTTGCATTCGAAAGGTCTTGAGTAGTACAAAATTTTGCAACTAACCGAAAGTAGTTATATAAAGATTTCCAGATTTGGCACCAATTTGAAATTCCTGTTTTTTTTCGTTTCAGTCATCTAACATTTTTTATCGCCAAATAAAATCTACGTGATAAAAGTGTCTATAAATTTTTTTGGTAAATTCTGAAGCTTATACCAAAAAAATGCGACCAACCGGATGTTGTTTGACTGAAAAATAAGGGAATGGCAAAATTTTGAAAATAGGCTAAAATAGGTCATTTTTTGGACCTTTTGGAGGTCATAACTTGGCCCCATATTGTTCTAGAGGGCTAAAACTTTGGCTAGGTGAGTTTTTTATAACCCCAAACATAATCTAAAAATTGGAGCCCAATCGGTGAAATGCGTGCGCCCACTTTTGTATGAAAAGTAATGGATACACCCATATATGAAACATGATTCCTCCCAATTATTTAACCCTCTTGGTGCAAAAGTGCCCACATTGGGCCCATTTGAATTTTTTTTGGAAGTTTTCAAATTTACTGATAATTTTTTTAGCAATTAACTTATAAAACCGAAAAGATGTAAAAAAAAATATTTTCAATAGATATCCCTATTGAAAATTTCCCGGTGAATTCGATTTTTTGGTTGGTATTAGCCTAAAATTCAAGACGCCAGAAAATGAAGGTTTCGGCTACTGATCTTGATTTTTTAAAAAATCAAAGTACCGCACCAGGGAAATTTCCTGTCCGGGCCTAAGAGAAAAATTTCTTTTGCAATAAAATAAGAGTCTGAGAGAGTTTTTAGTAATTTTTGCGCTCTTAAAATTTAAAAAAATAAAAAGCACTAAAAAAGTAATTTGGCTGTAAAAAATTAAGGAGAAGACCTAGGAGGCTAAAAATTGGGGAGGTAACTTATTTTTGATAGTACTTTGAGTGAAAAATATTTTGGGACCGATTTGAAGACCCAAGAATTAGGTTTACATACACTTGAGGAATATCGACCCACATATAATTTATTAATTTTTCTAACATTTACACCGGGCCGTTCCCCCCAAGGGCGTTTTCCCCCTCGGAGTTTTCCCTCCATGGACTTCCTCCCCCCCGGAAGTTTAGCCCTTTGGACACCCCCCCGGACCTTTTAATATATGCTTTAACTAATAATTTAATTTATTATATCACTTATATTTGAAGATGTAAACCTTAAAGAATTTATCATAAAATATTAATTTTAAAAAAATGTCGCTAATAATACGGCATTATAATTTTATTATAAAGTATTTTCATATAATTTTCTTATTTAATTTATTGTAATTCATTCTGCTTGTTTCTTAAGCATATTGATAATATTGTATTTAGTTTTTGTTAAATGTTTAACATATAGGTAGTATTTAATGATTGTCATTTTTAATTTTCTTTTTTAGTAAATAAATAAAAATTTTTATGAAAGCAAATTATAGGAAGCGAAGCCCACATAAATAAAAAAAGCAATTACAACCTACTCCCCATAGCTGTACTCACACTTACCCCTAGAATAAGCTAATTCGGGGGGTCGAGGGGGCACAGCCCCCAGTGGGAGTTTGGGGTCGAAGCCCCCACAAAAGAAAAAAGCAATTATAACCTACTCCCAAATGCTGTACTTGCACTTAGCCCTAGAATAAGCTAAATTCTCCGGAGAGGGGTGGGGGAATTCCCAGGGGGGGAACGGCCCGGTAATCCATTTAATTATTTAATATATAATTACAGTAGGGAAAGGTATTCTAAAACTCGTTTATTTTAAACAGTTTAATACGAAAAAAGGACAGAAAAAAAAGATCTAAGAAAAATGAATTTACCACAAGCGGAAATTTTATTACACTATGTATTGCATGTACAGTAAAACCCCGGTATTCGCGGGCTTTTGTATTCGCGGATTCGCAAATTCGCGGTTTTTATAATAATACCATGTTTCAATATTCACGGTATATGCTTCGCGAATTCGCGGTTTTTCAGTAAAAATTTTTTTTTAATTTTTGAATATTGATTTAAATTTTCAATTTTTTTGGCTATATTATTTAGGCTTTTGTTTATTTTTATTTATTTACATTTTATAACCTTTTTGAAATTATAAAAATTTTTTTTTGTATGTAATTAATTTATTAAATTTATTAAATCATGGCTCCAAAAAATAAATCACCTATGAAAAAAGTTGAACGGAAAAAATGTCTGATGGATTTGGCGCAAAAAATGAAAAAAATTCAGCTTTTGGAAAGTAATGAAAAAATTGCATCAAAGTTGGGACCAAATGCTAAATTTTGTAAAATTAGTAAAGATGGGAATTTGTTCATTCCCTCGGTCGTATATTTAAATGATTTTAAGTAAAATATTTTTACTTAAGAAAACATAGAAAAAATGGAAGACATGCTAATTATATGGATGCAAAATATGATTCATAAAAAAATATGATACACTAAAATTTACTAAAAATTAATAAAAATCTTAATATTTTAAAAAAAAAATTCAATTTTTTTCAAATTTTAGAACCTAACCCCCTATTTTACATAAGAAACAATACTTCGGTATTCGTAGATTCGGTATTCGCGGCACTTTTGTGGAACGCATTAACCGCGAATATCGGGGTTTTACTGTACCTAAAAATAGCAAAATTTATTTATGTTTGATTTTAGTAGATACTATGTTTTTCTTTTTTTTGCAGCGTCTCAGAGGCCTCTAAAATTTAACCCAAATGATTTCAAAGGTAAAATTTCCCGAAGAATCCATAAATCAAGTCAGAATTTTCATTTTCTGTCAGAAACAGCGATGAAAACAGAAAATTCAGAAAATGAAAAATTTTTTAAATCAGTTTTATCTGTTTAAAATTAGTTTTAACCCATTAACTTACCCTTTTTATTAACTAGACCTCTTCATACAGCCAAAAGTGTAATGTGCATGTAAGTTAAATATAACTTTTCAATCCTAACCCAATAGGGGGTAACTAACCCTATAGTATAGGCCTGGAGCATGGTTTTATTTGCGATTTTTTTTAAAAGTAGGTCCATGGAATTTTTCGACGGTATATATAGTTTTTGGGGTTGCTGATTCCAAATCCAAAGTCCGTTTGACCTAAACTGGTCCAATTTTTGCGTAATTGCCCATTTTAGGTCATTTTTAACGTTTTTTTTGCCATTTTTTGTTAAAATTTTTAATATATTATCATTTTCTTCATACTACACTAATGTTTTTTGGGTTTCTATACCTAATTATCGTATAATATAGTATATCTACTGATACAAATAAAAATGGTAGCCCATAATAGGGATTCTTAGGCTATTTTTCACGCTTTTTGGGCTAATTTTAACTATTTTTATGAAATTAAACCAATTTTTATCTACAGCTTCTGTTTTTTGAGTACTTTAAGGTAGTTAAATACAAATATTATTTTTAATTTATCTAAAAACGCCGCAGTAGCCCATAATAGGCACTTACAAGCTGTTCTTAACGTTTTTGGGATAATTTAAGCTATGCAAAAATTAGATCCAGCTGATTTTGGTTATATTAAAAGTGAGTACTGTTTGCTTCCTGAAAAAGTCTGTAATAATATTTACCCACCTATAGAAGAATTGGTACCAAGTTGCAACTGC
Organism: Anagrus nilaparvatae; assembly: GCA_022575985.1. NCBI lineage: Eukaryota > Metazoa > Arthropoda > Insecta > Hymenoptera > Mymaridae > Anagrus > Anagrus nilaparvatae. The sequence goes on along the minus strand of JAKSXM010000238.1, from coordinate 5,117,722 downwards.
AAAACATGTGCAAGGAAATCATGCAGCTGTGTTCGATCAGGGTTGTGTTGTATATCCTTTTGTGCATGTCAAATTGAAGATACTTGCAAGAATAGATATAAAAATATTTAAAAATTATCATGAATTTTTTGCAAAAAATCGTTACTTAAAACTATAAGTTTGAAAGTTTAAGTTTTAGTATTAAATACCTAATTTTATATCTAATACCAAATGTAATATAATACATTTAAGTTTTATTCATTTTATATGCATTACCAAATGTAATACTGTTAAGTTTTATTCATTTTAATTATATATTATATGATATTATTAAAGTAAAAATTAAGAGATTACTTTAAAACATTTATGCAAGTATTAAAACTATTTTTTTTTAAATTCTGAAAAATTAATCGAAAACTGCCTATTGTGGGCTAGTAGTCCGTTTTTTGTAATCATAAAATTATAAATTCATAACACTACTTGTTTAAAAAAAGTAACGTGTTATAAAATACCATTAAAAGAATGAGAATACCCGTGAATCGCCTATTATGGGCCACTGGACATTATTTGTTAAAAAAGATGTGTTATTTGTGTTTAGTGACCCGAAAGCCACAAGCTGTAGAAAAAAGTTGGTATTAGTTCATAAAAATAGCTTAAGCTTAAATTACCCCAAAAACGTTAAAAACAGCCTATAAGTCCCTATTATGGGCTACTGCGGCGTTTTTAGATAAATTAAACGTAATATTTGTATTTAACTACCTTAAAATACTCAAAAAACAGAAGCTGTAGATAAAAATTGGTATTAGTTCATAAAAATAGCTTAAATTATCCCAAAAACGTTAAAAACAGTCTATAAGTGCCTATTATGGGCTAATGCGGCGTTTTTAGATAAATTAAAATAATATTTGTTTTTAACTACCTTAAAATACTCAAAAAACAGAAGCTGTAGATAAAAATTGGTATTATTTCATAAAAATAGCTCAAATTAGCCCAAAAAGCGTGAAAAATAGCCAAAGAATCCCTATTATGGGCTACCATTTTTTTTTGTATCAATAGATATTTTATATTATATGATAATTAGGTATAGATACCCAAAAAACATTAGTGTAGTGTGAGAAAAATGGTAATATATTAAAAATTTTAACAAAAAATGGCAAAAAAACGTTAAAAATGACCTAAAATAGGCAATTACGCAAAATTGGACCAGGTTAGGTCAAAACGGACTTCGGATTTGGAATCAGCGACCCCAAATACTATACATACCGTCAAAAAATTCCATTGACATACTTTTAAAAAAAATCGCAAATAAAACCATGCTCCAGGCCTATACTACTAAATAAGGGGTAAAAAAGTAAAAAATATAAAACCAAAAAATGTTTTTTATTTTTGCAGTAAAAACGAAAACTCGTTGTCTCCGTCTAAAGGGTTAAAATAGAAAAATTATGGTCAGCTTACATGCAAGTTACACTTTTGACTGTATGAAGAGGTCTAGATTATAAAAGGAGTAAGTTATAAGGTTTTACAGTTAAAAGTCCAGATTAAATGTAAAAAAAGTCAAAAATTCATTCTTACTCTTATTTTTAACCCTTTTGGAGGGGTTTTACGTTAAAACTGTTGTTAAATTTGAAAAGCAATCATTTTTACCCATAGAAAGCTTGGTAATCAAACGTCTAGCTATGTAAGATTGGTACTTAATGGGTTAAAGTCTGGTTAAAGTAAAAAAAACCCATTTACCTTTAAAAGTACTTAAAAGGTAAATGGTACAAAAAAGGACTTTACCACCATAAAATGTATGGGAAAAAAATATTAAAAACAAATTTTTTAAAAAACGTTACGCTTTTTGAGATATTTGTATTTAAAAGTTTCCTTTAGTTTTTCCAATTTTCCGACTTTTCCTGAGATTTTTCCTAAAAAACATGGTCAGATTTGGATTGGGCGGGAAATTTTACTATCTATCTTCACAAGTAAACTATTTTTTAGTCTTATTGAGAGCGTTCAGAAAATAAAAAAGAAACAGACAGCTGAGAATGCAAAAAAAAATCAAAATTAGTAAAACAGCTGGTAAATTGCAACCATATTCTACTTACCAAGTACAGTAAATTTGATAGTTTTTAAATTCAAGACATGGACCTTAGGCTTTGCTAAAAATACTTAAGAACTAGCGATATATAAATTTTGCAAAAAAATTCAATTACGAATTCGTAAAATCTCAGAATACTTTAAAATTTAAAATATGAAAATTTCTGAAATTATTTTTTGTAAATAATTTTTGATATTTTCATAAATCTGCACTCATTTTTAGGAATTTTGATTTATCCATCCTACAATTCTTTCAGTTTTTACTATTCTGCAACAAAAAATTGTTATACTACTTAACTTTCGGGGTACGAAATGATAGTAATGACCTTTGCCCTTTGTGAAAATGGGGAAAAACTACCTTCAAATTAATTTTTAATTAATATTCAAATTAATTATAATATTTTAATTACTTTATTTTTCAATAATTTTGTTTTGTTAACCGTAAAGGTAACTTTTTATGTATAAATGGCGGCTTTAACATTTTTTTTTAGGAAATGACGAGAGTAGGAGTAATAAGGGTGGAGAAATTTTTGTTTGAATTCTGGAAAGAGTACATAATGAGAAAGACAATTAATTTTTAATTTTTTAATGTTTAAAATTTAGTTGTTCCTTTTTTTTATTTAAAGATTTGTATTATTTTTATTCTACGCAGGAAATTTTTACATTAAATTTCACATATTTGTAATAGTTTTCTACAAAATATTTTGTTTTACATGTCAATTATTTTTCTTTTAATATTTCATTCATTGTTTACATTTAATATTCTTTATTTTTTACAAAATCGTCATTTTCAAATTTTTAATTAATTAAACATTGATTAGTTACAATATTTTTTTGACTTCTTCATTTTATTAAACACTTAATTTCTTGCAGCTGCACTATTAATATTTCATGCCTGTCATAATTTTCTAATTTTAATTTTAGATGTCACAAATTTTTGAACTAAATTTTTCTTTCACTGAAAAGTTACCTTATATTTTTGCTTTTATTGGTATCTTACGCATTCTTTTTGGTTTCGAATGATTTTTGACATGTCGATTTAATTCTTCTTCAGTAGTAAACATATTATGACAAATGTCGCAATTAAATGGTTTACGAATGTGTAATTTTTTATGTTTATTCAGATGAGCTTGTTGGATAAAATCCTTCGGACAAATATCACATTTGTAAGGCCTTTCACCACTGTGAATGACACAATGCCTAGCAAGACTTACTTTAAGTTTAAAACCTTTATTACACACTTCACATTTAAAAGGTTCTTCATCTAAATGAAGTACCATATGCGATCTAAGTATAGCGCGTGTTTTAAAAAGTTTTTTACATATATCACATTCAAATGGCTTTTCAGCCTCGTGGATTCGCATATGAGCTGTCAAACTGTTCTGCATAGAAAAAGGTTTACTACAAATATTGCAATACAAAGATTTTTGGCATACCTTATTTTTTTTATGAGTTTCAAAGTGTTCCTTGCTTAAAAAAACTATTTCACATTCACTACACTTGAAATTTTTTAAGTTCTTGTGCATTTTCACAATATGAGTATTTAAAAAATATTCCGATGTAAAGTCTTGTTTGCAGTAGAGACATTTAAAAAGTTTTTCATTTGGGTGGATTTCTGCAACGTGAGTTTCTAAAGATTGTTCTCCATAAAATATTTCGTTGCATATTTTACACGTACATTTAGCTGTGTGACGTTTAATTATATGTTTCTTGAGTTGTATTTTAAAAATACAACTCTTTTCACAAAGATCACATTTAAAGGGTTTTTCTCCTGTATGAGTTTTTAAATGCCGTTCTAAATCAAAACTTCTTTTAAATTCTTTTCCACATTGGTCACATTTAAAAATTTGTTTATTTATGTGTTCCATTCTCATGTGATGCCAAAGTGATTTCTTATGTACAAAAGCTTTATCACAATCTTTACATTTAAAGTCTTTTTCACCTCTATGTATTTTTTTATGTTCTATCAAGCCCTTTTCGTAAGAAAAAGCTTTATCACATTTATTACATTTGTATTTATCTTTATTAATGTGAATTTTCATATGAGTTTTTAAAAAAGACTCTGTTGATACTTTTTTTGCACAAATATGACATTTGTAAGTTTTTACTTCATGCACTTTTAAATGATCTACAAGTTCATCTTTTATAAAATAAATTTTTTTACACTCGTCACATTCGTATTGACGCTTTTGCTTTGTAAGATATAATTCCTTATTTTCAGATTTATCAAAAAATCGTCCCATTTTAAAAAATTAGTGGTTGCTTTTTTTGAATAAACAAAAATACTAACTCGATGACTTTTCTTGAAATGACGATGTTTGTTGCAAGCTGCTTGATTAATTTGATTTACACCTGAAAAATATTCACACAAATATTTTAAAATTTAATATTAGAAAAAAAATTTTTTAGTTTATTAAATTCTCTTTTTAAGTTTTATTATACGAGGCAACAATAATACTAAATTATGTAAACAACTTTTATTAATTATATTCACAAATTTTAGTAAACATTCGGATTTTGAAGAATTTATAAAATATTTATCTTTATTATAATAAAATTATATTTTGCTTAAAATTATATTTTGATGATTTTGTTAGTATAAATACTGTTTTGAATTACTTTTAAATTAATTAAAAATAAATAAAAAATTTAAACAGGTTATTCTAATGGAGCAATATTTATAATTTTGTAAAGTTGTTCATATCGAGTAACCTTGAAATTATACATCTTGAAAATCCAAAAAAATTCTTGAAAAATTTTAGCGATTTGACAGTTTTTAACCAATTTGAATTTAAAGAGTAATTTAATAAATTATAAATATTAAAAAAATTGAAAACTTACCATATAAAACAATGGTTTGTTAAAAACAAATAATTATATTTTAATCTTCAGCTGAAAGTTATTAATTTTCGTTCTAAAAAAATTTTGAAGTATTTTCAATCTAATCTACTTTTATTTGATAAAAAAACAAAATTTTAAGAATAAACGGAGTAATTAAATAATTTGTTCCTGAGGTTTTGACGTTTTATAAAAATAAAAATTATTTATTTGATGTATTTGCTTTGATGGTACTTTTAAAACTGATCGCTACTGATTTACCAAAATTACACGTGTCGTTTATAGAATAATCGTTATTATTATTATTGTTATTGAAATTGTAGTTTATTATTAAATTTTAAAATTTTACTATTGCGCCTGTCAGAAAATTAGTATTTATACTTGTTATTATGATTAAATTTTGTTTTTAAAATTTTGTTAGAAATCAAAAGAGACCCTGTAAAAAATTTTAACCATTTATAATTTATGACATAATCTGGCCATCTAGTTGACGTTTAACCATAATTTTTTTTAACCCTAATTCCGATAACAGCAACCGGATTTTTTCTCGGCGTAATTTATTGAACCTGCAACATGTTGCTCAGGCTGGTATGACTCAAATAACATGATGATAAAAGTTTCGCATGAATTAAAAAATCTCTTTAGGGGTGGAATTGGTGGAATCGCTCCTTGTCAGAGGTATAAATTACAGTTCTCATTGAATGTTTGATTCAATATCATATTATTTTTCTGGACACTGGCCAGATTTGAGCCATTCTTTATTTTTCTGGCCATGGATCGTAATATACTATTACACGCATAAATAAGAGCTTTAGTTTCAAAAAACGTTTTTTATACAGATAAAAATTATTAAAGCCAAAAACCGATAAAAAAAATTTTCCTCTTAGAGAAAATTCTCTTTTTAGCCTCTACACCGCTATCGTCTTCGATTTTTGATATTCGATAATTTTTATATTAAATAATAATTTATAATAATAAACATTTAGCGTCCAATTAAATGGCGTCGAATAAATACGAACTTATGAATAATTATTTAATAAAAAAAAATATCGAATATCATAAATCGAAGACGATAGCGGTGTAGAGGCTAAAAAGAAAATTTTCTGTAAGAGGAAAATTTTTTTTATTGGTTTTTGGCTTTAGGGAAACAGGAACCGATTACCCCAAATCAGCCCAAATTTACTAGATTCCCCATAGAAAATGTCGGTAATTACAGAGCTCTGGAATGCTGTTAAATTATTTCTTAATGTCCATATTTTTTGGATGGCCTCTTCCGATTTAAAAGCTCTAGATATGTGCACCCAATAATTTATAAATTACAATTTTATCAGCAATTTAAAAATTAGTCATTTTTGGCCAAATATGGCCATTTGGTATACTGACAAAAACTGTAAGAGAATTACTGATAAAAAAATTTAGCTTACGAGAATTAAAAGGTGGCACTTACCCAAAATGAGACCAGCAGGATGATATTTGGTTGACTTACATTGTAGCAGCGTCATTTAGAACATAGCCTGAAATATCCGATCTTATAACATAGAATCCTGCTAGGGAATCTAATTTCTAGGCTCAGGAGCACCATTCAGGTGAAATGAGGGTATGGGGGTTTGTTATGTTTTTTCAACTACCACATCAAGTCCTGAAAGTTAGAAGCGAATTGGCACCTATCCTTTGTTAGTATAAATAATGTTTAATTTACTCTTGATTAAGTTTAAATTTTTATAACTGTATTGTACATTTCAAAAATTAATTATTTTATTTATTGGTGTAATTTAAATATTTAAAATGTGCGTTTTTATATTTTTTATCAGCTCAAAAAAAAGGTGTGGCAATTTTACATTTACTACGGGCTTGCAAGTGACATACGTGATGAGTTTATAGATCTGAATAAAGGATGATCAAACATCAATCAGATCGCCCTAATATGGGCATAAGATTTGGCTATAAATCCAATTATCACCATAATTTACAGCGATATTATAGTAAAAATTGGGGATACCTTGATTGCTTACTTGAAGACTCACCTTTAATAATAAAATATTTGAAACTTAAAAAGCATAAATAAGAAAAAAAATTTTTTTTAAATTAAATTTTTTTTATTTAATTTTACAATACATTGATTATACATGATTTTTTTAGTTCAGATCATATTTTAATAAGTTTTGATACTATAATTTAATTTAATACTAAAAATTTTTTTGTATCATAATTTGTTGTTTTTTTTTATATAATACTTTTATTTCTTTTGAAAACAAGCAGTATTTTTTTTTTTTTGCTGAAATAGTTAACTTTGTTCAATTATCATTATTACTAGTAATTTCTATTATATAAAAAACTAATGTTTTACTATTACTAATATTATTTATGTACCTATTTTTATGAAAAAAAATAATTTTTTTTTTATATCTGTTTATTTTTTTGTATTTTTTCTATTTTATTTAATAAAAGTAAGCAATTAGACAATTTTTAATTATGTAATTAACTAATGAAGCATAAATAGGTGAAAATTATTAATTTTTTTATAAAAATAATACACCAAAGTTTAAAAACTAGTTAGCTAATCTAGATTTTTTGGATTTCTGAATTTTCAAATTAACTTCAAATTTCATACTCTTCAAATTTTACAAGGAACCCCATTTTTTGACATGGTAATAGTAAAATAATGAGTACCAACATTTTAATTCAGTTAAAAAATGCCCTTTTTTCTATAAGTCCAAAAAATTAAAAATCTTTAAATGACTAAATTGTGATTTTAATTACAAATTCGCCTACTCATTTGCCATATAATAAAAAAAAAATCAAAATTTTACATTAAAAATATAAACTTAAAATTAATAGAGAATTTTATAAAAGTTCAAATAAAAAAATAATAATCTAGTTTTTTACTTAATATAACATTTTTAAAAAATTTTCTCTAACTCTAAGATTGCTTCTTTATCAAAAAGTCTACTTTTAAATTTTTTAAGGTCTTTATTTTATTGATAATCTGTGCGTTATTGAAAATGAATCTAAATATGGGCTTTTTGATTAAGAAACAACAGTAAGTCTTTTTTTAATTTTAAACCTAGAAATGATACATTTTGTGCCAGAGCAACTTTATTTTTTTCAATATTCGTTTCTTTAGTAAGATTTATAGGAATTTTCGTTTTTCTTGATAAGTTTTAAAAAATAATTTTTATTTTCTTTCTGATGATTTTTCTCATTCAAATCCAAATTTATCTGAGACAGTATTCTTGCAAGTGATATTATGAGTTCTGCATGATATATAAAATTTTATTTTCTTGCAACTTAAAGATGTTTTACTTTATGACTGACAAGGTTACTATAATTAGTGAATGCTTTTGGACACAAATCACAACTATAAGGCCTTTCACCTGTATGAATTCTTAAGTGTATTTTTAATGATTGTTGCTGAGAAAAAACTTTTTGACACATATCACATTCATATGGCTTTTCACCTGTATGAGTTCTCTTATGACTATAAAGATTACTATAATTTCTAAATGTTTTATCACATAAATCGCATTTGTATGGTTTTTCACCAGTATGAGTTCTAAGATGTGATTTTAATGATTGTTTTTGAGAAAATAGTTTTTGACATTGTCCACATTTATAAGGCTTTTCTCCAGTATGAGTTCTTTTATGACTAACGAAATTACTATAACTTGAAAATGGTTTTTTACAAGTTTCACATTCGTATGGTTTTTCACCAGTGTGACTTCTTAAATGTACCTTCAATGTTTGACTTTGAGAAAAATGTTTATGACACCATTCACAGGAATATGGTTTTTGACGTGTTTGATGAGTTTTTAAATGAGTTTGATAAGAACCTATTTGTGAAAATATTTTTTTGCATATGTCACATTTATAAGGCGGGCCTGGGTAACTCGTCAATCTTGGTGGTGCTGGATCAGTTACTACACTAGGATGAGTTAAGAGTTGTGAAAATGTTAATTTACTCCTAGGCATTTTATTGTCAAATAAAATCCCTCTATTGTAATCAACTTTACTGTAATCGACTTTGCTATAATCAACTTTAGAGTAATCAACCTTACTATAGTCAACTTTCGTATAATCAACTTTACTGTAATCAACTTTGTTGTAATCAAAATAATGAAACATAGTTTATTTCAGTTTTTTCAAAAAATAAAAAAAATCAATTTTTTAAAATAAAATTTTTTCTGGAATGTTGATAATTATTTTATTGCTAAAATTTGTTACCAAGATTGTGAAAATTCGTTATTTTTAGTTGTCCGTTGCATTAGGTTTTGAATTTTTTTAAGAGTTTTTCTGAAATTTCCAACCTGAAAAAAAGAGAACTGTAATTAGTATTTGCAGGAATTTGAGTTTTTTAGAAAATCATTAAATTCTTAATGAAAATAAAAGGGCTTCAAAGGCTATTCCGGATTGGTACAGTAATTTGGCCCCCAGAACCAAACATAACCTAAGTAATAGCATCCAAAAAGTTATCAAAAAACTGATTCCCGTTAGAATTAGACCACTTGGCCACACAGGCCCCTACAAATCTAAAAAATCTGTTTTTGGGGGTTTTTTAGATTTTATTTAATTTCTGAGAGCCGTAAACAGATAATACTCTGCTCATAGGCTGGAAAACTCACATTTCAGAAAAAATTTTTTTAACTTTTAGAGACTCCTTAAGACTTAGAAATTTAATTTTGAATTTTTCGAAAACCGATTTTTGAGCATAAAAAAAATATACTATCTTAAATTTTTTTTATAGACCTAGTAGGTTGAAAAATCATAATTTTTTGTAAAAGCATAGTTATTAAACTGATTTTTAGCAATAACCATCATTCTTTTATAAAAAAGCGCGGGTAAACGGCGGGTAGAAGATTTTAAATTTTTGGGCATTTGAAAGTGGTTACCCATCCAGAAGATTTTCTAGAATATTAAAAAAAATGGTTTTCAACCTACCTGCAGAATAAAAAAATTTATGGATAGTATTTTTTTATGCTATTTTTTATGCTCAAAAAAACGATTTTTGGGGTCTTGTAGGAGCCGGGCCCAAAAAAAATTTGTTATTCAAAAGCGGTGAAATGTTAAGTTTTGCAACCTACGAATCGAATATTACCTGTTTACAAGTCGCAAAAATTAAATAAAATCTAAAAAATTCCCATTTTTTTTTTTTTTTTGGTAAAATTCATTACACAATAGGTATATGAAAAATATAGGAAAATTTTTTTTATTATTTATATGATCAACAAACATTATTTGTTTCCGGGAGCTTGTCGTGGCCTAGAGGTCCAATCCCAACGGGAATCAGTGAGTTTTTTAATAAATCTTCGGATGCTACTACTGGTTTGGTTTTGTTCCGGGGGCCAAATCACTATAATTTTCCGAGAATAGTTTTTTGAAAGGTTTTTTTAAATAGTTTTAAAAAATTTTTAAAAGGTAGATTTGGACTAATGTGCATTGTAAACAACTTTTTTCATAAATTTTTCATTAATTTTCAAGAAATTATCTGTGGAAGACTTGGTAAATTTAATAACACCAAACGTAAGGTATTTGGTACCATTTTTGTACCAATCACAAACAGGGCCCAAAGTAATTTATTGTTTAAGAGAAATTTCACCATCAGCTATTGACTCACACAAAATAACTACGTACGTGCTCAATAAATTTTTCATACGAAATATTTCAAAAGTGATTGTATCAAAAATAAAAAATAATTTGAATAATAGGCATGGAGTAACTATCAATGAAACTTATCAAAAAATTTGAATTTTAGAAGTATTATAAAATAAATATTCGTTATTGATATTTTTACTGCGAAATGATTTTGTTTTTTTTTATCCACTTGCGTCTTATAAGAAATCTTCAAGCATGCATTGATAAGTAAGAAAAATTTTTGGACAGAAATAACAAATTTTGAAACAAATTTGAGATATTCAATATGTTAATATTGCAAGGAAAACAAATAAATTAAAATATGAAATTACCTGAATATACAATATAACATATTATCGAAACATAGGATGAATTAAATAAACAAATCATTAATTTAGTCTGTATTTGGTCGATTTTAATAAATTTTTATGTTCAGACTTTAGAAGTTTTCAAATTAATATTACAAAATATAGTAGTGGATAATTGACTTACTAAATTGGATTTGCTTTTCAAATTCAATTTCATTATATTCGAAAATGGTTTCAATTAATTTCAGATTATTTTTAGGTAGCAGAAAATTAGCAGCAAATATAATTGATTTGTGAATAAATTCACAAAAAAATTTAATAAAAATAAAGTTTTAAATTAACTATTATAAATTTACTTAGCGTATTAAATTTGGACTAAATATTCAAAACATATTTTGCAAATTCTGAACAGTAGATTAGTAAACAAGTTTTGGAATGGCTGCTAATGCCACATTTTTTAAAAATATATTATTTATAAAAGTCTTTATTTTTTATCATTACAAAAAATTTGTTGATTACATATTTTTATTTACAATTAAGTCCATTTAATTTTTTTCTATGTTACATTAGCTAATGATATTTTTAAATTTTAATGTCATAATTAAATTATAATCACAATTAATAAGGGGGCCATTTGAACTCAGAAATATTGATAAACTTAAAAGTTTAAAGAATAAAAAAAAAAATTTAATATTAAAAAAGTACAAAGTTTGTTTTTTAAAAAGGTTTTAAGTCAAGAATTTCTATGTTTCTGATATGTTTCGAATGGCACCCACAAATACTGTACATTTTTAGCTTCTATTTTATTACATTCTTATTTCTTCAAGCTATACAAATAAGCGTAAGTAAGCAAATTTAATATCAATTAGGCAAAAAATAAAATAAAATTTTAGTACATATAATTTATTAATTTTTCTAACTTTTTATTATTTAATATAATTACACTAGAAAAAGGTATTCTAAAATTCGTTTATATTAAATAGTTTAATACGACAAAAGGCCAGAAAAAAAGACTTAAGTCCAAATCACAATTTAAATTATATACACTGAAAAAAATACGTTTGCCGCAAGCCAAAATTTTCCACTTGTGGCTAGCGAAATTTTTTTCTTGCTCAAACGATTGAAAATGACTTGAGATGTAAAAAAATTTTTTTTAAACTTAAAAAACATTTATTTTGCATAGTATTGTTGCGTGCATATTCTAAATGAGTGTCAAAAATGTCAGCACATTCTACAATCATCCAGTAAACTCTCGGGACCGCAAAAAAGGTCTTCAAGTCGATGGAGCCAACTTTACGTAAAATGTTTATTTTACACATGTTTATTTTAATTTATAAAACTTAGTTTCGGTGGGAGACCGCAAGAATTTAACGGATGATTGCAGAATGTGCCTTATTTTTCAATTTTTTTACCTTTCAGATCAATATTTTGAAATCATTTGAGCAAGAAAAAAAATATTCCTTTACCAAGTGGAATCCCGCTTTACCCATAAGCGTAATTCCGCTACACACAAGCGGTTTTTTTTGGTGTACTATTAATGAACTATATGGTGTATTATTTTTTATGGCCTGGAGTCATATTTATATAGCGTATACGATTTTTCTTCATCAGTGGTTAAATATATGCATTTCCGGACCTCTATACCAAAAATAAGTACTTTTTGACCACTGAGAAAAAGATATTTTTTTTATTCTAATATGTTTCAGACTTAAATTTTAATATTTGCTGAGTTTGATTCTTTGTTTAGTTTTATTTCAGTCATTTTTCAGTCTATTTATTACAATCAAGCTTTCAAATTCGACTAATTACATTATTATTACGCATATAATTGATATTTGCACCTTTTTGACTTATAAAATTAAATCTAATTATTTATTTTTAGTAAGTACTTGTCTTAAAAATTTATTTAAAAAAAAATTCTTTTATTCTAAATTTGAATTATCGTTATGAGTTTCTTTGTGAATGAGAAGATGACTATAAATTTTGAATGCTTTTTTACATTTATCACATTGATAAGGCTTAATATTAGATTTATGAGTCTTGTTAATGTGCATTCTTAATAAATTTGGTTGAGCAAAAGTCTCGTCGCATTTTTTACATTCGTAAATTATTTCACTTCGGATTTCTTCTACAATGTGAGTTTTCTTATGTATTTCAAATTGTGGTAAATTTACATAAGTTCTGTTACATTTATCACATTTGTATGTTACGTTTTCACGCATATGAGTTACCATATGTACTTGCAATGGCTGTTTTCGAGAAAATGTCTTTTTGCAAAGATCACATTCGTAAGGTTTTTCACCTGTATGAATTTTTTTATGATAATAAAGATTGCTAGAATTTCTGAAAGGTTTTTGACAAAATTCACATATAAAAGGTTTTTCACCTGTATGTATTCTTATATGAGACAGTAAATATGTTTTTTGAGTAAATGCCTTTTCACATTGCTCACATTTAAAAGGTTTTTCTCCTGGATTTAATTTTCTTGGGCTGAGTTTTTTAGGACTAAGATTATTATTTCTCTTTTTAGGCGCAATACCATTTCTAGGTTTTTTAGGACCAAGACGTTTATTAGATTTTTTAGGAACAAGGTGATTACTGTCTTTTGTGGATGTTTTTTCATAAGTACAATATTCCATAGATTTTTTCTTTGAATGTATTTTTAAATGTACACATAAAGATAGCTTATCAGAAAACATTTCCTTACAGTGCCCACATTGAAACCGCCTTAAGCCAGTGTAAATTCGAATATTACAAAATAAGTCATCTTCTGCGTCAATTTCAGGTTTTACAGCAACTTCACTAATTGGTTCATAAATTTTATCATTTGCATGAGATTTTACATGTTCTGACAAACCCTCTTTACTATCAAATTTTTCTCTGCAGTCATAGCATTCAAATATATAATTTGCTGTGCATAATTCAGATTGACCATTTTCATGATTGACGATTTTTAAAGTGAGGTAATTTGTAGTATTACCATTGGTATGAAATTCAATATGTTGTACTAAGTCGCTCTTGTCATCAAACTCTTCATTGCAATAATCGCATTCAAAAATACTTCTGTTTTCGTCCGAGTCAGACTCCTCGTCAGATTCGCTGGTTTCATTAGTTTCTTCCTTTACATGAGATTTAATATGTTGTGATAAAACTTCCTGATCATTAAATTTTTCCCGACAAATACTACATTCAAAAATATTTTTCAATAAGCACAACTCAGATTGACCATTTTCATAATTGATTATTTTTAAAGTAAGAAAATTCATTTTTGATTCCAATGCATGGGATGTAATATGTTCTAATAAAATCTCCTTATCTTCAAATTCTGCATTACAATAATCGCATTCAAAAATATTTTTATTTTTTTCAGATTCGGATTTACCATTCTCACAAATTTCTTCCTTTACGTGAGATTTGATATGTTCTAGTAAAACCTCCTTATCCTCAAATCTTGCACTGCAATCATCACATTCAAACATATTTTTTCTTTCATCCAATTTAGGTTGTTCATTTTGAGATGGTTTTTTCTTTACATGAGATTGTATATGCTCTAATAAATCTTCTACATCATCAAATTTTAAAATACAATTATCACATTCAAACATTTTTAAAATTTTGAAAAAACCTTATTTGGATAAGATTAACAAGGGCAGCTTATTTCGATGCTATTTCTTCGGTGAAAACGATTCTTCAGTTCTTTTTTTGTAGTATTTTTTTCATACATGATTTTTTGGTTTCTTACAAAATCTTATCTAACCTAAAAAAATTTATGACTATTATCATACAATATAAGATTCTGTTATAATTTACTAAATTTACTAAGAATAAATTGAATTCAACTAAATGTTTACAAATATTTGACATAGTTAGAAGTTTTTGTTGAGCTAGATTTTTCAAAAACTATTTTTTGAAATTTTCAACATTGTAATAAAAAATCTTTTATACCAATTTTCCCTCAAGAAAGATTAAATAAAGATTTTTTAAACTAAGGTCTACGAGAAATTGTACAGTATTGAAAAAGTTAGGTAAGCCGGCAGTTTAGAGTTTAATAGCAAAAAGCTCAAAATAAAAAAGCTTAAAAAGAATCTCTTTAGGATACTACAAATATTTTGTTAATCACGTGGTACTAGATTGATAGCAAAAAATACGAAAATGGATAGAAAGTTTTCAAATGCGTAAAAATTCTAAGAAAAAACGTTTAAAATTTTGAATCAGAGAAGGCTACGACGTAAAATAGAAAAAAAAGTTAGAAATATTGTATATTTTACGATGCAAAAAGTTTTTAACAAGAATATTACTCATAACGAACTTTTTTTTCACTTGGAATTTTATAAAATAATTAAATATAATTTAAATTTTGTAGGAATCTATTGACCTGGGTTAGCAGTCCAAAAAGGTCAATATATTCCCATAAAATTCAGATAAAATAATGGTCGATAACTTCAATAATCAAATTAAATAAAATTAAAAATTTGTAAAATGTTTCTTTATTGTAAATATTTTTTTATTTATTATGTTAAAATAAAAACAAATATTTGTACAAAACTATTAAAAATTATCCATTAACAGATACTTAGCCAGGATTTTTTTGGAGTAAAGGGGAGGGGGCTTAATATTTTTTCTTTCCCTAAAATTTTCGAAATTTCAAGGAATTTGTTATTGAATTTCAGGAGAGGAAGGATTTTCCCTGGCTACGTACCTGATTATAATTACATTAAAAACAGCTTAATAACAAGAAGTATCAACATCTAAATTTACATTAGCTATAAAACTAATAATTTAAAAAGATAACAATATTAAGTTCAGCTGAGTTTTTATAACTACATTTGTTTGAATTGACTTTCATTTTTTTTCAGTTTGTTTCTGGTTAAATTTTTACAAAGATTTTGGATTTACTAATTGCTAGCCTGCATGAGACTTTTTATGCAATTTAAGAGAGCCTGATTGAATAAAGGCTTTGTCACACTGGTCACATTTATATGGTTTTTCTCCAGTATGAATTCTGATATGTCGAACTAAACACCGCATGTTAGAAAACATTTTATGACAATAATTACATAAAAATGGTTTTTCACCAGTGTGAATTTTTGCATGGGCCTGTAAATTATCTTTTCGAGAAAACTTTTTTTGACAAATATTACATTCATAAGGCTGTTCTTTTGTGTGAATTCTTTTATGTTTATTAAGGCATCCTGATTTTTTGAAAGCTTTTTCGCATTGATCACATTTATGTGGCTTTTCATCTTTGTGAACCCTCAGGTGTCCATTTAGTGTATTTTTATCTCTAAACGTTTTTTGACATTCATCACATTTGTATGGTCTTTTGTATTGATGAAAAACTTTTTCATGAGTATTTAGAAAACCTTTAGTAGTAAAAGTTTCATGACATTCTTCACATTCATACGGGGTTTCTCCAGTATGAGTGCTTTTATGAATTGTGAGATTACCTAATTTTGAAAAAGATTTTTTGCATTCATCGCAATTATAAGGCTTTTCTACTGAAGAGTTTCTTGGTTCAGATTTTTTCTCCTTGCTAGGTTTTAGAGTTTCTTTTGTTGAAAGCATTTTTCATTCGTCTTTAAATGATTTTACAATACATCCTACAAAAAATTATTTTTATAAGAAAAACCTTAAAACTAAAGAAGGTTAAAATTATACATTTTTTAAAAATCGTTTTTAGATATTATGGAGTCACTTTGTGAATAGCAAATTTTATAAAATTTACTTTTAATTCTATTTATTATCAGTTTATGTATTTAAAACAATTTTACAATATTTATTTAAAAATAAGCACAACTTTTTTCACAGATTCAACAATAAATTATATATATATATAGGGTAGATGCACCAGTGAATGACCGCCTCCAATGAATGAGCAATCCCATTTATTTCTTATGGAAAACGAGCGATAATGTACTAGATTCTAACAGGTCATTCACTGGTGCACCTCCTCTATTAGAACTAAATTTATAATAAATATTTGTAGAACATGTTAACAAAGTTTCAATTTTCATTTTGCAAATAAATTCTAATTATTCCTAATAAATCACAAAATGGGTAGTTATAGTGATCTTAATTATGAGTGGTCCTTGATAGATCTGTTTTTTTTATTCCCTGAATGCAAAACTAGAGTAGGATTAATCTCAAATCAGCAAAAATTTATGATTTGGAAATTTGGTCTTTTGTGAAAGTACTGTACTTCGATCAAAGGAATAAAAAGAACAGATCAATTTATACACTGATAGTCATACTTTTGTAAACATTTTTGGTACAAAATAAAAAAATGATTGTTTATAAATGAAGTGTGCTATTAATATACGTAGTTCTTTTAAATAACTGAATCTTTATAGTTTTTTTGAACATTTTTACCTCTTATAAACTTATACACCTAATATTGACACTATTCATAGGTTAAAAATGAGTCTTTTACAATTTTTAAACGAATGTTATCTTCTATTTTATGCAAAATAAATTATTTTACTTGACTAATTGTTTTAGTAGCAACAATAAAATAGATGCAAACAAATATCTAAACCCACTATCTGGTAGTTCCAAGTCAATGATACCACTTATTAGAAAATTTTAGGATTAATTTTTTTAAAAAAGATTGGCAAGACGGTAGGCTGATTCTAAAAATATTACGTTTTCAGCTTATCTGAAATGATTCATCCAAAATTTTTAGGCCAATAGTTTAGCCAATTTTATGGACAGAAAATTAGGGTATAATTTTGGATTTTATGCACGGATACAGCGAGGGACACAGTTATAAGTAAAAATTAAAACTAAAAAAAATGTTAACTATTCCAAGTGAATTAGACAAGTCTTCCTTAAGTTAGCTAAGATTGAAATCTAAATTAAGTATTTCACACATTTCATTTCTACTTTACGTCATAACTTTTTCTGCTCTTACATTAATCATTACTGGAAAGAATATTTAAGCAAAAAATAAATATAAGCCTATATTGAACTTAGTTACTGCAAATTGTTGAAAATTAATTTTTTTTTCTTCAAATTAAAAAATTTTTTTTGAAGAAATAAATAATTTCATAGTATGACTAAATTTTTGAACTAAAAACAAAGTTAACCAAATTGAAATTAGTAAAATTAATTTTCAAAAATTTATACATATCTGACGTTTAATCCCATAAAGTTTTTAAATTTTCTAACTACAAAACTCATATTTTAAACATGCAGAGTAAACCAAAGTCTATAGACTCAGGGACGATTTTTCTTTGCCAGTGGCTGGGTAATGCGGATATTTTTGTCAGCGGCCAGAAAGCTCGCATTTGCTGGCCGCTGCACTTCCAACAAACACAAATTTTCTCGACACTGAAGCAAAAAGATCATAATATGATCCTTGGCCATAAAAATATAATTCCAAAAATCGCAGTACGATTAGGGCCATTTTTTTTATGGCCAAGGTTCATAATATACTATTTCTAACACCTGACAAGAATAATGTTAATTATTTCTTCTTTGAGCAGTGCTATGACAGTTTTTCTTAAATCAAAATATTAATTTTTATTTTCAAAAATAATACCACATTTATGTAAATACAAGTAGAGTTTAATCTTAATAGTTAAAATTAGCAAATAGTTAAGTTAAAGCATTTATTAGGTTTATTAAGATACTTCTTGAAAATTTTCAAAATTTATTCAAAATTATCAATATTTTAAATAAAGATTTCATAAGAGAAAGTGGATTTACGAGGCTATTAGCAATTTTAAAATAATGCAACTTTAATGCAACTTAAAAATATTAATTTAACAAATCTCCAAATTTGATTTTTTCAGAAAAATATCATAAAATCTACATAAACAAAATTACTATTCGAAGCAGTTATTTCCTTTTTCCAATAGATAAATTAAATTGTAAGACTGAGTTTTAAAATAATGGGTAGTGAGCATTATCATACATTTAATTTTGGTCAAAATTTATTTAAAATTTATATGCAGTCTACTTTATGTTAAGTATACACTTACTGACTACGCTGCAGGGAATCAGGCCAAAAATTATTTGATAAAAATATTTCTTTACTTTATATTATTTATATGAAATATCAATCTTTTAGTAAATTATTATTTTATACAATTGAGATTGATTTAATTTAGTCACTTAATTAAAAAAAAAATCATTTTTTCGTATTAACTTTTAAATTCCTTAAAAAAAATTAATAAACTAAAACGAATAATAGAAAATAATAATTCAAATTTAAAATGATAAACGCGCGGTTTTACAAACAGCCAATCAGATATCAAATAAAGGAGACCCAAAGATGGGAATTTCTATATTTCTTTGTTATAACATAAATTATCATTATTATTATACGAATATAACACACATACATTCTTATATGTACGTACATATATATATATATATATATATATAATGCATTTACATACATATGTGCAAATATGTACGATTGTACGCCTATATATTTATATAATATATATATGCAATAATTTATTTCAATATGCGTGTGTGTGTGTGTAAATGCCTTTATGATATTATATATATATATATTACATATAATATATATCTTATGCATTTTATACTTATTTTACCTCTTTGCTATATACTTACATTTATGGTATATATATATATATATAGTATCAGTGTATATATATGAACATATATGCACATATATATATTTATTTGTATGTGTAAGTAAGGAATACAAACTCTGTTCAATCAATATTAGGTTACAAATATATATATATATATATACTAACTAAAAAAACTTAGTTTTATATTTTTATATTAAATACTTACTTTAATTTATATCCTGTGAATGATTAAAGTTGTCCTTTTCACGTGTGTACAATTATTTTTTGTCAAATTAATATTCCCAAACATTTTTATACTATTGGAATAAACTTTGTAAAAGTATTTTAGTAAATAAACTTTTAACTAAATAATATTACTTTGTTTATCTTTTGATATAAATTGTTTATATTTATGTTTTCATAATTGAAAAATATTTAAAATTATAATTGATAATGTAAAACTTAAAACCACAAACAAAATGCTATGCCTTGATGTAACTGTTCTTCAATATAGCTATACTTGGGTCACGTGATACGTATATATAAATATGGCGACGAATCTCGATGCAAAAAGTAAGATGCTGGGTATGTTTCTAGGTGCGGCGTTTATAGGGACCCTAGGGTACGTATGTATGGATTATTTCTTTTCGCTTACGGAAGCCTAGTTAGGTATAATTTTTATTTTTAAATTTTTTAAATAATTTTTTTTTTGAATATATAGGCAAAAACATTTTTTAAAAAATTAATTATCATTGAATATTTTAAAGAATAAGCAAAATTAATTTTGCAATTTTATTTGAGATACTTTATATTTATAATACAAATAAAATCACATTTGACGTTTTGCGAGTCCTGCTACATATTAAAACAAAATCTGCTTTTTTTTTTTTTTTGCAAAATTTTACCTATCTGACCCAGCTCTTAAAGAGTACTGTGACCCTTTTTAATCGTTAAATTTTAATTTTGATCATTGGCCTTTTTGCTAATTATTATCAAAAGGTATCCTGGTGTAACATAATTGAGTGAATCTATATAATTTAATGAATTATTTTAAATTAATTAAAGATTTTTTCTTTTTCTTATATTACCTCTTCTTTATTTATTTTCCCTTCATTTAAAAATATTTGCAATGAATTGGGAAAATTTAAATGGGAAAATCGAAATTGCTGATAGGCTGTAAAAGGGTTTTTTTTAAAATTTGAATCTTGTAAGGATAAATAAATACAAAAAAAGTTTTTATTTAAAAAAGATTTATTATATTTCGGTACACATTTTAAAACATTTTTAAATACTATGAAAAAATGAAAAACAAATTATGCATTAAAAAATATTAATAAAATTTACATCTTCATTCCTCATCCTTTATGAACGAGGCTTGTCGTCAGAGGAGTCACAATTGTTTTCTTCGTCACTATCGTTCTTTTAGGATCCATTATTTTTTATTTGGTCAGGTAAAATTTGTGGATCAACTTCCACTTCCAGAATTTCTGCTTCAGTACTTGAAAAAATTACTTCAGTCAAATCGCGGGGGGGGGGGGGAGTATTTTCACTGGCTAGCATGAGATTTTCTCTACTATATGTTTTTAAGGTCGCTGATCACGAAAATCGGGGTATTTTTCGGAACACCCTTAAATTTGCAAAAACTACCCCCAAAAAGAAGTTTTTTTAAATATATTAGCAAACTGAGTTATTAGATTTAGCCATGAATTGGTCGCTAATCAAGAACTTGGGGGAATTTTTGGTGCATAATTAATATTTCACCCTTAAATTAGCAAAAACAACCCCTAAAAGGAGTGCCTGCTATTTTTGCACTTTGAGCTACCAGATTAGGTTCTTACGGGTTTTTTGGGTTGCTGATCAAGAATTTAGGGGAATTTTTTGAACAATTGCTTTTCTAAGAATATTTAAAGTTTTGAGTACGTCGTCTGGGATCAATTTATCATTAAAAATAAGAGGCTATCCAGATATTATGAAGATTTTTACGCTTTTAATTTTTTTTTTTTTATTTGTTCGGGAGTTAACTTCAACTCCCTGGCATTCTACCGTGCATGTGCACGGTTAATATGGAACAAATTTATATTTAAAGGTACTTCGGGAATCTGAAAATGGAGGGGGGGGGGGGGTCAAACATGTCCCATTTAAGGGGGGGGGGGGTAGTCAAATGAGACTTAGAATAATTTTATGTAGGGACTTTGAATAATTTCCATTTAGTGATTCAGAATAATTCAGGTTTAGGGACTTGTAGTAATTCAAGTTACGGGAAGATTTTCAGTTTAAGGACCTAGAATAATACGCGTTTAGGGATTCAGAATAGTTTGGGTTTAGAATCTTAACATCTACACTGTAAAAAGTAACTTTCTTATTATTAAAAAAAAATTAGAACATTTTCGAAAAATTAGTAAATTTTCAAAAAAATGGGTAAATATTCGAAAAAAATCGTATATTTACTAAATTTAGTATATTAACAATTTAGTATATTCGCAAGAAAAATTGATAATTTACAATTTTTTTTCGAAAATTTACAAAAAATAGTTATAATTTTCCGAAAAATAGTTGTGAATTTACAACTTTTTTCGTAAAATCACAAATAAAAATCGAGAATTCTCGACTTTTCAATAATATACTACAATTAGTAAATTTACGATTTTTATCGAATATTTACAAAATTTTTTGAAAATTCGCTAATTTTTCGAAAAAATTCTATTTTTTTTGTAAATCTAAGAAAGTTACTTTTTACAGTGTAGTAAGATGATAATTACAAATTATATAATTAGAACATTTTATTGTAATGTTGCATAACATTATGCACTTTAGCTAGCCCTCAGCTGTATTAAACATGTTCCTTGCATTTAGGTTGTGTTTGCACAAACCAGTTGTAAGTTTTTTTACTCCTTCATTACCTTTTATAATTGATAGTTATCTCAAAATCTTGTATTTTTTATTTTAAAGTTTTAATCAGAATATGAAAAGCTCAATTATTATTTTTTCTTTACTGATCTAAATAAAACTGGTCCTTTTATCATTAAATTAATTCATGAAATAGCTAGTGTAAAGTTATTTTTATCATTAAAGAAAAGTATTTTAAACAAAAACCATGTAACAATAAAAATAATTAATGTTAACATAAAAAAAATAAATTATGGATTTCCGAAAAAAAAAACGTATAATAAGAAGAATTGCAATCGTTCAGCGAGACATTTATAGTTTGACAAGTACGATAATCTACTTAATAACGCATCTCGCGTATATTTTAGGGGAATAAGGTCAAGTCAGTTTTACCTTTCAGGCCCATTCATAAAGAATAAGAATAAAAATATATTCATATAAGAACTCAGCACAATGGCACCGCATCTATATTATCAACGTAAAACTTATTTTAGACTTAAAAAAAACTTATAATATCGCATTCTTAGAAAGTGCGTGTCACGTATTTTATTTACGTGTAGATATACTTAAAGAATAAATTATTTACCTCCCTATGTATACCTCTTTAAAAAATAAAAAAAAAATATGTATATTTTTTAACATGTTTTTGTACTTTTTTATACAATAAAGTTATACATTTTACCTTATTGAATTTATATATATTTTAATATGAATCTCTAAAGAAATAGATTTTAAATCTACTCAGTCATATATTTTTATTTTTACACTGTAAATCTTACATGTTACTTTATTTGAAATTTATTTTTGAAGATTAGTGATAAATAATTTAACAATAATATTACAATAAATATTATAATTTTTTATTTTTTTTATTTTAAAAGAAATTTTTTTCATATTGTTATTCATATTTTTATACTTTTTAATATTTACGTGGTTTAGTTATCAGTTATTTCAACGGAAATCGGTTTTTTCTTATTTTAGGATTTTTGACCTAAATAACTCGATACATTTAGCTAACATTTTTTTTCTGGCATTCTGGGAAAATTTAGCAAAAGTTCTTAGGTCAGATCCACGGGGTATTTTATAACAATCAATTTCTCAAGATACCAGAAGCTTTTTATTTCCAGTTTGGAGGCCCTTAATATTTAACACTAACAATAAGCCCAGGGCGAATTTAAATTTCAACGGTTTATAAGCATTTCAGCTCTTCTAAAGCTTCTTCTAAAATTCTTCTTCATTATCCAATCCCTTATATAGCAACTTTAAAAATAATTAGCAATTAGCAACTTTGGTAAAATTTACTCAAAAATCCAGTCCTAACATGAGTTTTTCAAAATTTTTGCTGAAAATGCTGGAAAATGGAAAAATTCACTTCACCAACTATGCTGCAGAAGAAATACTGAGTCAATTTTTTTCTGTGAAACTTAAAAGTACTAGAAAAAAAGTACTTTAAAAGTAGTACAAGATAATACATAACTGACAAACTGCATATAATATTTTCAAAGAAAATTGTTATATGAAAGGTTTAAGTATACAATTACATAAAATATATAGAATAATATTTGACATTTTTTTTAAAAAGATAAATCATTAAAATTAAAAACTTTGATTTTATATTTAGGTGCGGCTTACTGGCATGCAGTTAAATTCTTTCTTGAAGAGTATGTATTGCTTTATGTCATTGTTTTATATACTATTGTCACACCTCATACACGCCTTTGTCACGTGGCTGAAAATAAAAAAAATATATAATAAATAAATTGTGATTACCTACTCATGTGGTTAAATATAGTTTTGTTTTTAATTTTATGCGGTTTATAACTCCTAATTTTCGTTTTTATTGTTTTGGTATTCATAAAAGAAAGAATTTTATATTATTTAAAGTCGTTTATTTATTTTGATATTAGGGTTCTGAATTATAATATAAATTTTTTTTCAGTAAAAATATTAAATGAAATAATTATAAAACCAAATTTTATATTTATATACTAAATAGGATGTTATTAAGGGTCTACTAGAAATTCACATAATTGAAAGAATAACAAACCTCCTAAAATTTGAAAATAATTCACAAATGAATTTTTATTATACAAGACGATTTATTTTGCAATTGCGACTCTATATGAACTTAAAATCGAAAAAATTTTATTTAATTTAATTATTACAAATTATTGCAGATTTCCTGGAGCCAAAAACCAATAAAAATATTTTCTTCTTATATACAGAAAATTGTTTTTGATTTTAGATACATTTTTTTTAAATAAATAATAATTTATAATAATAAACAGTTCCTGTCCAATCAAATGGTGTCCAATAGACACGAACTTATGATTTAGTAATTTTTATATTTATTTTTATAGTAATTTGGAATTTACCCCACATTTAGGGGATGATTTCACATCTTCTAGGGGTTCTATGTGAAAATTGATTACAAAAATGAAAAGAGTAGCCCAAATTACCTACTAGGTAACATTATTAGCCTAAAATATTGATTTTTTCTATTGTTCTATAAAACTACCCCCTTACACCATATCTAATGGGGTAAATATGATAATTCGGTATAAATTTTTTTTTTTGTATTACTAAAAGCCCCTTATAAAATTTTGCATGCCTTGAGATTTTTTGGTGTGCTCAGTATCATTTTAAATAACGTTTAAAAAATGTTTAAAAAGTACCCCACATTTAGGGAATGATAACACATTTTTGAGGGGTTGTAAGTCAAAAAGAATTTCAAAAATAAAAATATGAGCCCTCATTATCTACTAGGTAACAATTTTTAGTCCCAAATTTCAATTTTTTCATTAAAAAAAATTCAGATGGCTTGTATGAGCCGATTATGCGTTAATGGGTTAAGACCTTAATTTGTACTGATCGTAAAAGAGACGAGAAATAAGCAAAAAGCCTGAAAAATTTAATTTTATTAAATAAATTATAATAATTCTATAAGTATTATAATCGTGTAATGTAGAGTTTATTTTTAACTGAATTTGAGGTTTGGTGCTCTATTTATAGTATTGCAAGTACATTCCTCTTTCGAGAAAAATATACCCAAGTCTATTTAATATTTTTCTAAACTTATTTATTTACTTCATAATATTTACGACAATTTTTATATACTTTAAAAAAAGCTGCAAATTATATACTTTTCCTTTCATGCCGGGTGTTTTTTTTCTTGGGTTAAATTCTGTTACAATATAAACACCTGTTTCTCATTAGAAGCCTTATCGTTAATTAATCTGTACATCAATAACGCTTCATGGTTATTTTTTCTTGTATATACAAACTTTGTGTCCTGAATAGTATAATTATACATGTTTTTTATACAGATACTCTGGATTTTTAAAAATCTCATAAAAATAAGCATTTTATTGCAAAAATTTATTTGATTTTTTTTATTACTTTGAATAAAATTAGGTATTAAATTGATATTATTAAAAATTATTGCATATAAATGTTTATTTCTTTTTTCATTTAAAATCTAATTTATAAAATAAAAAATATTCTAATATATTAGAAATACATATTGTATTTTGCATAAAAACTATGCCAAAATTTAAACGGAAATAGCATAATTAAGAAAACAAAGTAAGGAACTTAATTTATAAATTGTATAATATTTACATAATATTAAACCAAAAAAGATTCATTTAATTTTGATATTTAAAAAATTATAAATTTTATATAAATATGTAAATTTAAAACTATAGATACAATAAATCAAATCTTATGTAATTTTTAGCATATAAAATCTAGGGGAGATCAGGGTATTTAGGGTATAGATTTTGGATCCTTTGGCCTTTTTTAGTCCGAAATTAAAGTTTCCATTGTATTTTTGTCTGAATAAATAGTATAAAATATAAGTAAATAAAATTCATAATTTATATGTGATAATTTTAATTTCATTGCTTGAAAGAAATTTTCAAATTATGTTTGGATCCAAATTGTGATTATCAAAAAAATGCTTTACAATTTTTAAGGTACCTAAAAATTTTCATACCGTTTGATTTTTTTAAAAAATTAAATCATTAAATGTCTTAGGTACAATTTGATACTTTTGCTGCCATCTACCAATTGTTAAATATGTTACTTTTTCTTATAACTGCAGAACACGTTACATTATTGTAATATATTTTTTTAAAGAAAAGCGCAAAAATAATTTAGAAGGTATAAACTAAAACTCGATTTTCGTGGATTTAAAATTATACCCTAATAAATTAAATATTGCCTTTTGATTATTATTTCTTATTTTTCAAAATTTATTGCTACTAATTTTTTTTCGTGGGCTGCCAAAATTGCTTTTGGGTTCGAAAATTAATATAAAATTTTATGATACCTTATAGGATCCATAAAGTTCTTGATTATGTCAGGGATGAAAATTTGTCGTTTTGGGGGAGAGAAGTCAAATGGAATGAGTATAATTTTGATTTAGGGACTCAGAATACTTCAACTCTATGGACTTAAAGTATGGATTACTAAAAATAATTGAATTTAGGAACTTGTTATAATTTTGATTCCAGGACTTATAATAAATAGGAAGTATAAGTTAAAACTGTTTATTTTTTATAAATATAAAGAGTCAAGCCCCATGCTGGTTGTTTGTGTTAACACGCAGATTAAAGTTATACGTTTTAATGTTTGGTTATTTTGAAGTGGACTTTCATCAGAAATATCATACCAAATATTCCAATATACTTTCAAACTTTTATTTCCAATTTCCCCTAGATCATTTTTCAAAATCGATTATACATAAATTTCTAAGATTAGTTTTATTTTTTAAAATTTAAAATTTTATTTAGAATACATTAAACTGTTTTTTATAAATATTTAAACAGATTCTTTGATTTTTTTATTGTTCTATATAGGTCGAATAAAAAATTAATCAATTATTATTCTGAATTTTTGTATAAAAAAACAGAAAATTTTCTTATCTTTCATTAAAAATCAAGTTCAATATTCAAATTAAAAAAAAAAAGCATAGCATTGTTTCCGGTAAAGATTCTTAACATTCTGATTATTCGACAAAAAAATTTTTTATTTTAATTTAATTGATTAACCATCACTGATTATTTAAATATCAAACCAAATTTAATAAAATAAACAAAATATTTAAATGAATTTGAAAAAAAAGTGCAATGTATTTTTAAAAGTGCGAAAAGATCAAGTATTAAGATAAATAAATAAATAAACATACCTAATATTTAACAAGGAACTGAAATGTTAAGCATGTTAATTTTATTTTTTATATTTAGCATAATCAGCTACATATGTATATCTTTAATTCATATATAAATAAAACATTTTGCTTTTTGTTTGTTTCATAAATTCGATCTATAAAGTATACTTTTTGAATAATAAACATATATTATTATTTTTCAGAGGCGGATCTAGAAAGTTTTTTGGGGGGGTCATTTGAATCAAATTTAAAAAAATTTTCTAAAAAAGGTCCTTAAAATTTTTTTGGGGGGGTCAAAATGGTACTTCGCGCTAATTATGTAACGTAAAATTAGCTTAAAAAAGGTAAAATTGATCGCTGAGGGGGGGTCAATTGACCCCTGTGACCCCCCCCTGTATGCCACTGTTTTTTCTTTTTATATGATTTTTAGTATACAATTTAAAATAGTATGTTGTATGTCAAGGGTTTAAAGTTTTGGTGTTTACTTGATTGTATGTGCTTAAGTCAGTCTGGTGCATTTGATATTTTATGGCTGGATGAGCAATTCGAACTAAAATTTTGTACTTTTTAAAACAAAAGAATCATAATTGTAATTTTTTCCTATTTTTTCTTTCAAAAAAATTTCAAAACTATAAAATTTTTATTAAAAAAATTAAAATTTAATCCACGATTTTTAATATTGTAAAAAAATCTATAATATTAAATCTTAATTTTTTATTCATTCTTTGTGCGTATAGAAGGTCATATTTATTTAAAAAAATATATATTTTTTTTATATATGTACGTTTATTGAATCGTAAAGAAAATTCAAATAATAATAATTATAAAATTTTTACGTGGGGTTAAGGTGTGTGCAATGCATTACTATAAAAATAACATTCGAAGACAATAAGAATTTTAAAATAAATTACTGTCATGGATCTTGAATGTACCCAAAATAAAAATATTTTTAAAGTATTTTAACATTCAGGTCTTATGTCGCAGTGTAACGATCTAACGAAAAGTACAAGAAACAATTTTTATTATTGTTTTTATAAAAATCTAAAGCAAAAATAAAATTTTAAGCGAATAATTTTTGAGTAGAATTATTTTCATTCTAAATTTTTACCTAAAAATTTCTATTAAATGAAATAGAACTAAATAACAAGGTTTATTTTGACTAAATTACAATATTTAAATCGATAGCTTTACAAATTAGTTATATAGAATATGCAACTATATTATTCAAAAAAGGTAATATTTTATTTTTTGCAAACTATTTTAGTTTCAAAACAAGATTACTTCTAATTTGTAGTAAAATCTTAGACGTTTTATGATTTCCAGGTATCTTCTAAAATATATTCGTGACATAAGAATACTTAAGACCAAAGTGGCAATTAATTTTTATTGCACAATGTTTAAAATTTAACACAAAATTTTTATATACTTTCTTACTTAACTCTCGTGTGTATAAACAGGAGTACGAAATTTAAATACATAGTTCAGAAATTCAATTTCTTCAAACTGCCTTTATAATAGTGAAATACCAATCTATTTGCGAGCAAAGCGACATCTGGGTTTTAAAAGAGTGCAGTATACAATTTTTGTAAGAGATTACAATAGTTGTAAGAGATTGCCAGTCCAATGTTTAAAGTTGTGTCGGAAATATTACTAATCCATGCTTAACCAGAGGGTTATACTCAGATTTTTATAATATGCAGAAGTCATTTTGCTATTTAAGAAATACTCTCCGCATGCATAATTAAATGTATAATCGTATAATGGAAAGAAAATTTATACAGGGCAGTGTTTTAAAATTCATGTGTAAAGAAGAAGAGTACAAAGGCTCCTTATAAATTTATCTGTATGGATGAAAAGTATTTAAGACCTACATTATTTTTTCTAAATTCGGGTCCTTTAATTTTCAAAAATTCTGATTTCATAAATGGATCTCATTTGCCTTTATCTTTTTGTATTTTTCCATCATGTATTTTCAATCGTATACGTACAATTTCTATATTATATACTTTTATATTAAGAAAAAAATGAATTCATCGTTAATATTTCAATAAACAAATAAATAAATAATATAAAGATTTGCCTTATAAAAAAGTCAATAAAAATGTCAAATAATACAAAAAGATACTAAGCGGTTCGAACGCCTAAATATAACAAAAAAAAGCCAGTAAAAATATATAAACTTAATCCATTAAGTACAATAAGAAAACTATATAATTTATAGAAAATAATAATAAAGTCCAAAGGGAATCCCTTTTAAATATTCTGTGAAATCATATACATGATAAAAAAATTATTACATTTATATATTTTTTTGCCCTAAAAAATAGACGCGTGTATTCGACATTTTATTATACGATGTAGACGCGTGCATTAACTTCGTTCAGGGTGTTTATGGTTTTATTATTCGAAAGTGGACGAAAAGGCGTTTTTTTTGGTTGCACACGCAAATTTCTTATATGGCTAGTCTTGTGTAAGTATATTAAGAATATCATAAAAAATGGTATTGTAAATAATGTATAAATCTTGGAATTAGGTACTAAAAATGTGGACAATATATAAATTTTATGTATCACCCTAAATTTGGAAATAGAAATAAATGGTACGCTTGAGAATTATTATTATTGATAAATTTTTTTTTTCTGATTTTTTTTTTTTTTTTTGGTTTTCAGGAAATTATTAATAATTATGTGGGATAATAGAGATTTTTTCATAATTTATTGGGTTATTTATCAATCATGAAAAAAATAATGAAGATGGTTCATTTTTTTGTAGTAATGATAATGTATAATTGCCCTAATCAATTTTTATTTATTGCTTGTAATTTCTTATGATTTATTTAGGCAGACTCAATAAAAATGCTGAATTTTTTTGTTGCAGGATTCAATTTGTTAGACTTGTTAATTTTTAATTTTTTTAGAAGTTTAAGATAAAATATATATGCCATTACTCTAGTCTCACTGATTTTCGAACTATTTACGTACTGAAGTTCTAAATTTCAGGCCAAGTAGGCACTAATTTTTGACCCAAAAGAAAAACCCCATTCGTCCCAGCTCAGAAGCCAAAAAACCCCTGGACTAAAATAATTGTTACTTAAGATCTTCTCAAACCAAAAAATATAACTTTACTTACAAAATTTTAAAACATCATTTTACTATAAATTAAAAAACTTATAAAGTAAATGTATTATGACATTAGTCTATCTAAATTATGTCATTAAGCTAATAGACTTAATTTTTTAAAAAATATTAAAAGTAATTTTCTTTATCTCTCTAATTTATACTGCATGGTATACTAAATTTACATAATTATTTAAAAAATAAACATAATGTAATCTATTAAATAAATTATTGTAACAATCAAGTTTTACATATTTTTCCTTACAAGAAATAATAATAATAATAAAATATTTGCAAGACTTGATTTTTCAAGTAAACATTAATTTTATCATTTAATTTACTTAAAATAAACAAAGAAAAAATTTAAATTTGAAATGAAAAAAAAAGAATTTATATTAAATTACAATTTTACCACTTAAATAATTCAAATAAAGGTAAACCAAAGATAAACCATTTTGCCCCAATTCTTATATAAAAAGCAATAAAGTCAAGTAAAGATAATCGTATTCTATTGAATGTAGATTTAGCAAAGTCGATAAAATATCTTTTTTTTTCTTCATTTTATCTATTTTGAAAAATAAAAGAGAAAAAAAAGGTTATTGAGTGTATATTTATGTTGGTTGTTGACAGGGTTGATGGAAGTGTATATAAAGAGAAATTGAAGAAAAAGAAAAACAGTGTTATATATATTGCAAGTCAAGAGTAAAGTAAGTTTATTGCTATAAAGTTGGGTGGGCCACCTGGAAAAGTACCCTTTTCTTCTTTCCCAGAGGGTTGTATATATATATATATATATTGATGGTAAAGAAACTAACTATAAAAGGGAGGGACTGATTTTCTTAGGTCAACGTATAATAATCAAGTTCTTGCAAGATTCAATATCTTTTTTTCTTTTTCAATAAAATAAAATACATTCTCTTATAGAATGTTAGAAAGAGATAGAATTATTTTCCGGACAACAAAAGTTAACTTTTACTATATATATATATATGTTTCTCCACCACCATCTTCGAGATCTAGTTGAAATTTTCTAAACCAATCCGCATGAACTTTGTTGAGAAACCACAAAGTCTATGGCCAACCGCAAAGATGCTGGGAGGTTTTCCAAAGAGGAGTGCACTTTACTATTACATACAATATTCTAAAGTGCTTTCTGGATTTTATTATTATGCACTTTATATATACTGAGAGAAAGACCAAAAGGAATATCTGTAAATACGTATAGTTATACAACTTTGTGTTATATTGCATTTATTTTTATTTTTAGCTTTTCAAAGTGTCAGATACAGTAAAATTCGTGACTTCTTTAATACATTTTAGTATATATATATATAATAATATTTTCTGATGGTATCACGTTTTATAATTTTGTAATCTTTGTTTCTTAATTAAAAACTTCTTTCTGCCTTTGAATACTATCTTTGACTATATCTACTTATTTATACACAAACTAAAATTAATATGTTTTAAAAGTTAAATTATAAACCTGAATTTTAAGTTAAAAAATATATCTATTTAAAAAATATGAGAACTTGACATCTTTTCTTAAAGAGTACGTCAAATTTAATTGGGGATTTAATATTTTGTATAAGATTATTAAAAGCCGCAAACTATTTTATTAACAATTGAAAGAATTTTTTTTTGTCAGTATTCAGAAATAGTATACTATATTTTCTTGTACATAAGAAATAGAATTGCCATGATCACGTATTCCCAAATTGGTATCTAAGGCGAATCTGTGCCATTTTATATTTTCTAATTTTAAATAATTCTTACGGCATTTGCCCATTTTTTCTAATCCATTATTTTCAATACACTTTTCCCAAAGACTAATTTTTATAATATACTTTTCTTCCAAAAGAAAATTTTCGTAATTTCATTTTTCTTAACTTTAAAATTTTGAAATATTTGTAACAATTGTCAACTTTATGTAAAATAAATTGTTTAATTAAGAAATTTTATTTTTTTTATGTCGGCCGAATAAAATTGTGGGGGATTTTGAACTTTCTACAATCAATGATGACCTGCAGATTTATGTCCAGGTTCCGATCAATCAAATACAACAGTGTATCCTTAGGCTCTCTGAGTCAGCTAAGGCTACAGCGATATGGGCGTAATCAAATCACCTGAAGTTGAACACTAGCAAGACACAGGCAATCGTTTTTGGCTCACCTAACACAATAAAGCTCTTTGATGGGCTAAGCATCGGGAAAATAATAATAAATCACAATGGTGATTGTGTTTCGTTTGTTAATGAAGTTAAAAGTCTTGGAATAATTCTTGACAGGACACTTTCTTGGCAGTATCAAATTAAAAATATAACAAAGAAAGTTAATAGAGCACTATTAACTTAGAGCACTATACGGGCTCAGAATGATTAAACATCTCAAGCCTTACGTAAGCGTCTGGTAGAAACCTTAGTAGTTCCGCATCTGGACTACTGCAACGTAGTGTACTCTAACAATCAACTAACTGACCAACTACAAAGACTGTCAAACTCCTGTGTACGTTACATTTTTGGCCTAAGACGACAAGACCACATCACACCTTTTAGGCGAAAACTTCATTGGATGAAAAAACCCGTACCAATTACTTTGCAGCCTTAACCTTGTACAGACTAATACGCATGAAGGAACCTCCTTTTTTCCTATCTTTATTTGAACCGTATAAATCCGGTAAACCATCTCGCGGTGTTCGTAAAGAATTGAAAATACCATCCTAAATAACAACTGACTGGGGCATAAACTCTTTTCAAGTCAAATATGCTCACTTTGGGAATAACATTCCACCATGTATACGTGACCTAAATTCATTCACACGTTTTCAAAAAGAGTATTAGACAATATTTATTTATATAGTAGAGACTTATAAATTATTTAAATTCTTGTATACACTCATGATTGACGTACATTTAGATATGTTATATATTTGAATATTGATTGCATTCTTTTCAATTTAACTTAAAGATTTGACCAAAACCACCGAGTTGTTTTTAAAAACAAAGCACTTTACCAAACCAATAAAGCAGCGGTAATTATAAACATATAATATTATAAAAATGGTAAAGCTTGAGGAACCAAGAACAAAAGTTCGTAGAATCCACAATCCACAAGACGCAGAATAAAAGTATCCTTAACTAGCTAGAATTGATGGAGAACACTAGAAAACTGAAGGAAGCAGTAAAACCGGCAGCGATTCCTTATTCAAATATTTGGATTATGATTCCCATCCTGAATCTCAAAATTTGAGGCTTAGATGAATTTACAAATCAACAGGAAATAAGGCAAATTTTTTCTAAGAAGAATGATATTACTAATGCAGAATGGATAATAATTGCCATCTTTAAGACCAAATCAAGCCATATGTTGGAAATAGATATGCTTGAAGCCGACGCTATCCACTATGACTAAAAGGGTGAAACCCAAATTGATTGGGCCCTAAACAAAATACGGCAGTCAGGCTCTCTCAGGACCATATAAATGTGAAGCACTCGCTGGCCAAGTCTACGTACTTTATTAACCCTGGTCTCAACAGCTGACTTTACCTACACTAATCAACAGCTGGAGTACCCGTGTACCCAGTCACGGTTTTAGATTTTTATCGATATTTAAAAGATATATAATATTTTTTCGTAATAGAAACCTTATTATTTAGGTATTATAATATATATAAATTGCTGTATTTACATATTCCAGCTAATATTTAAAACAATAGAAAGTAGTTAACAAATTTAAGAAGGGGCCAGATTAATAGCGCTCGCACCTTTTTCGTCAATAAGCACGATCAGTTGGAAAAATTGTTAATAAGGAAGTTTACACAAACAAAGCAATTTTGTGTATGTATGCGCTTTTCTTTAGAAGTTTTAAAAGATCTTCTTCATTTAGACGCTATTGCACCAAAATGGACGAATTGTCGAGATCTCATTTTTATAGGTAAGTTTCTTTTTTTTTTTAGTTTGCATATTTTTTATTCTGAAAAAGGTTATTTCTATACGTAAATATTATACACAATATTATAATTTAATGTTATTTACAGTCTGAACCGAGACGATCAAGACCGTTTCTTATACCAATTGCTTGGAGAAAATATAGCTAGCAGTGTCATAGTATCTGATAGTGAGGATAATCTGGGTGAAGATTTAGCAAGGTTAGTAATTAAAGATCGAGTGATTAATAGTCATGTAATGAGAATTCATTCTACAAGATCAACCATAGAAAGTATCATCGGTAAAATTTCGCGTGAGGCTGCAGTTAATTGTCCGCCAACAAATTCAACTGATAGGAAGCAAGTATAAGGATGCTCTCATATTTACAATTCACAGCCAATAAAAAAAGGAGAAAATCACGAAAAAATTGTGAAAAATGTGTGCAAGCTGTGTGTAGTGAACACTCTGTAACTCAAATTATGTGAAATTTATGCAAATAAATTTTCAAAATAAATTTCAAATTTTAGTTTTTTTTTTTATTTATTTACCTTATTGCTCCTTAGTAAATCCTATTTTCACTTCAATTTTTAGTTTTAAATAAAAATATTAACTATTTTTAGTAATAAAAACCTTCAATTTCAATATTAAATAGTGTGGGTACACGGGTACCCAGCTGTTGGTGAAAAGATCCTTTCGAAATTGGATTTAAAAATATACTTAAAAACATTTTTTAAATATTTTCATTACTTCAATTTCTTACTTATTAGTTACTTATAGTTGGCACGGAAGCTATAAAAAAAAAATTAGTAGAATTAGAAAATATTTTATTTTTTAGGCGAAAATGGTACATGGGTACCCAGCTGTTGAGACCAGGATTAAAGCGAACTGCGTGCGTTCGTTACACGAAGAAGATATTATAATGATCATTATCAATTCACCTGACACTAGTTATAGTTATTTTAAGCAAAGGACTTCTTGGTTCTTTATTATTTTATTGACCATTGTACCAAATACTATAAGCAACAGTTTTACAAAGTGATGGAGAGTATACTACAAGATAGACAGCGTCAAGCTTTAAAAGAGTGTAAAGGTCTCTTTGAGGAACAGCAGAGCTTTTTTAGTGGGCGGTCTACGTTTAATGTCCATGGGCGTTTAACTGGTACCGGATATCGGGTCTTGAATTAACCGTGGAAACGGTAAGGATAATTTCTATCTTATCTAATTCTTAACTGGCCATGGATATTTCCGCAATAAACTCTCAAAATGAGATGAAGTGGAATACAATCAATGTGTATATTGCAGGTACGACAGAGTCCAAGTTCGTTGAGTATGCTTGTTACTTGAAGGAACTCCCCACTGTGATCTAGAAATAAGAGGAGAAAAATTTGCTTTGATCACGATTTAAACTGATTTTAATACGGTTTTCGGCATTCAACGGCATTAATACTCTAGTTTGTGAAAAGAACGGCAAGAAATTGTTTTGGCTACAATTATCACCCCTAAACCCTGTGAAACTACCCCTAAATGAAATATTTTAGTATGACAAAATATTAAACAAAAAAAATTTTTAATCAAGTTAGAAAAAGTTAAGTTTCACCCTTATTTACCCTTAAAACTAGCCTTAAATATTAAAAATAAAAAAATAAACCTAAAATTAAAAAAAAGTTTATTAACGCTTTATCATGAATGGTATTCAATTTATCACCCATATATAATTTCAAATTAATATTTAACGTTTTAGTTAGAAAATATCCAAATATCTTACAAAATGCATCAAAATAAGTTAAATATAAGGTCGAAACTTATTTTAATGGATTTTGTAAGAGATTTGGATATTTCCAAATATTAAAAAAATTATTCTTAAGAACTATTTTTAAATTGAGTTTTGTCTTTAAAGAATGCCATAAGTTTCTTCAAATATTCTTAAATAATTGTTAATATAATTTTAATTTTCTGTCTTTAAAAACAACAGTGACAGTTATCACGTACATATACTTAAGTACAATAAAAAATGTTTGTATAAATACATATATAATTAAATATATAGAAAAATACATATAGCAGGTTAAAAAAAGTATGTATACTTATAATAATCCTCGAATAATTTTGTCGTTACACGTTTCATCGAGTTTTCGAGTCGCGTATAAGACAGCAAAAGACATACTTAAATTGAACCAAGGAAAAACTATCAATGTTCATAATAAAAAAGCATATATATATATATCTTTCAATACTTTTTGTAAAGAAGGGAATGGTCAGAAAAAGTATAAAAACGATGTTCAGAAATGCAACGAGGCGCGATAGAAAAATTGCCATGATGTTAAAAAACATGAGAAAGAAAAAGATCTTTAATATATGTAATTCCAACCCCCTTATATTATATATGGCTTACATATAGTGATCTCGATGCTTGGTACTTTTCTTTACCTTACAAAAAAGTCTATATATATGTCAATAAGAAAGTACATAACTGAAAAAAAAAGAAGAAAATCATGTATTTTGGCGTCGGTTTTACTGGTCAGTTTATGTATTGAGTCTGTTCCTTCTAAGCAATAATAAAAAAAAAATATCAGACGTGAAATGAGAATATTTCCTATATTTTTTTTTTTATTATTGGAATTATTATACTTTCAGGTTTTAGCTTCTTTTTTATATAACCGATCGCATTTTCACATACAGACGAGCTTATGTATAAGATTCGATATTGTATTATGAAGAAAAAAAAAAGGTTATTTTTTAGAGAAAATATTAGATACTTTTTAGATATAATCGAAAAATATGATAAATTTATATTTTTTGAAAAAAAACCTTTTTACGATCTTTACGTTTGAGATCTTGAATATTTTTTGTACCAAAAAAAAAAAATAATAATAAAAAATTTTAAATTATTATGTAACAGACCCTTAAAAAAAAAAAATATTTTTCATGCAATATTGAAAGCACGTTTTACATATTATTTACTTACTGTATATTTTTCAATTTTCTTTCCTTTTAACATCCAATTACTTAACTTGTTATTTTCATATTTTTTATTTTATGTTTTTTATAATAAAAAAAATGTATGGAAAATAATGAGAATTGAAATAAAAAAGGGTAAAATTGAAGATAAAATAAATTTTTTTTTAAATTTGAGTGGAACGTCCAGATATCTTAAAATTTAATTGCGTTTAAATTGGCCTTGTTGGACAATTTATAAGAAAAAACTTAACTGGTTTGTGAACTCATAACCAACGAACATGGAACATGTTTAAACTTATATTTTGAGTCTTGAAACCTTTGCAATTTTAAGTCCTTGAAGCCAAATAAAAATAATTTTAAGCTCCTAAGGGGCCAGAACCTAAAAATATTAAAACTGATGGCCTAAAATTTCTTAAATATTAATCAAAATTTAATTACTTCTTATTTTAAATTGTTCATAAGTAACAATTGTTAATAAAAAATTAAAACATTTTGATATTAAGGTAAAAAAAGTTATTTTTTCAAATATTTTTTATTTGGGGGCGGGGGGCATGGGCCCTTGGCTCCCCTCTGGATACGTACCTGCCGTAGTATTCTATACCACTTTATCGAAATTATTCTAACAATAATTCCCTAAGCTCAAATTATTCTAAGTCCCCAAACTCAAGTCATAGAGTGGTAAAAAATAGTCCTAAAGCAGGATTGGCACAAAAAAAAACTGGGTACAAACATTATTTTTACAATTTTTTTATTGTTTCATCCATTCCATTTCACGTTAGAACTAAATAAAATTTTAACTAAAAGTTACTGACTTTAACACATAATTATATTTTATTATAAAAATAATAGCCATCTAAATTACTTACCATAATCATCATATTTCAAAAAAAAAAAAAAATTTAACTTCTTATAACTGAAAAGATAACAAATATTCCATTAAATTCGCTTACATTACCGCACATAAAACAAAAAAAAAAAAAATATACTGATTCATTCGTCATAATAAAAAAAAATGAATGTGACAGCGTTATCTTTATCCATTTCCTGCAGAATAACGTGGCCAATCTATAAAACTTTTCTCAAGCTCACTTGTCATTATATTTCTTCATATATATATCATATCTTATAATATACTAAGGGTAATAATCATTACCCACTAACTTTTTTCCTAGTTATATCTTTCAACGTTTTTTTTTATATTTCATATTAAGTAGAATAAGGTAAGGTATGAACAGACTTGAACTTCTCGAGTTTTTCCTTTTTTTTTGTAAGGAAAATAATATAAGCTAAGAGAAAATAAAAATATGAAGAGTTAGAGGAATTGGATGAGATAATATAAAAAGAAAAAGATTGGACAGAATTTCTACCCCTTATATTTTTCTAAAAGATGTTCTTTTTTCTTTGCGTGTGTATTAAAGTAAGATGGTTGAAAGTTATAATATATATACCCGTCTTCTCATTTTCTGGTTTTATATATATGTTGTAATAAATGGTAATTTAAAACAGTGAAAAGTAACAATTTTTTTTTTCTTTTCTTTTATATAACTTGAAATTGTACTTATAAAACTTTAAGTTGATTTTATTTTATTTTTTTTTTGCCTTTGCCTTAGGCAGTGTAATATGAAAAAGTTTTTTGTAATTTTTATATATGAAAAATATATCGAAAATTATTTTATTATAATTAGATTTTGAGCTAATTTTTTTATTTATCGTATTTTTCTAATAAAAAAGATTCCAAAATTTGTATTTCAGTTTATTGCTTGGTAAAACTGATCAGAAGAGAGGGTACAGGCCTGGAAATTTATGAAAAAAACGATTTGATTGGGTTAAGTATGTAAAAATATAATTCCATATACACTAGAAGAAAATCTGGCTGCTGTTACCGGAGAAATTCTAGTTGCTGCAATTAGAAATCTGGTTCCCACTATCGGAATTACGGTTTTTGCAGCCGATATTTAAAATGGAATATGTTCATAGGCAGGAATATTTGAAAAAGGCCCCAAATCCAGGGGAGGGGGTGAATATTTGTTAGAATGTAT
This sequence comes from Anagrus nilaparvatae, assembly GCA_022575985.1. NCBI lineage: Eukaryota > Metazoa > Arthropoda > Insecta > Hymenoptera > Mymaridae > Anagrus > Anagrus nilaparvatae. The sequence continues at coordinate 5,078,247 of JAKSXM010000238.1, read as the reverse complement.
GTATAATTCTATGCATACACATATATTGTAAATAAATTGGTACATTGTACAATATACGAGTCAGTACAAGTAAACGCGCTCTTGTTAATAAATTATATATTTATCAGTCATTTGATTGGTTATCATTTAATCCATCATCATTAACCTTATTCCACTGTAGAGCTTTCAATAATTACAAATGACGTTTTTAGCAGGAGGGGATGGGGTGATCAATTGGAATTAGAATGTTTAATTTAGGGATTTTGTATAATTTGGATTTAGGAATTAAGAATACTTTAGGAGTATTAACTTAGGATAATTTCCATTTAGGGATTTAATTATAGTTTCGGTTCTAAGACTTATAATAATTAGGGAATATAATTTAAAACTGTTATTAGCACACATGTTCCATGTTCGTTGGTTGTGTTAATACACAAACTAGTTATAAGTTGTTTCTTTTCATTTAAACATTGGCAGATGGCTTGAAACGTAAAGCGAGACGTAAAGTATATTTTTTAAAAGTGATTTATTTTTTACTGAAAATGTTAACTATAGACAAAAAAAATTTATATTCTTAAGCTTTTTTTTACGATTTATTTAATTTGAAACCATTTGAAAGAAAAAAAAATTTGTTAACGGTAGCCAAAAATCTCAGTATCGGGAACCGGAAAAATTTTTTTAGCACCCACTTTATTTTTTTTCAGTTTACCACTTTTTAAGTTTCTAAATTCAAAGATTTTGAAATGGCAGCTGTTTTACGAATTCAATGTTTTAAGTAAAGTCTAATCTAAATTTTTTATTTTAATTAGCTTACGCTCTGAAAGAAGTTAATCAATAATATTTATTAAAAATTTAAGCAATATATATTTTCAGTTCTATACTGTTATAAAATTTTTTATTAATTTAACGTGATTGAAAATAAAATGTGATTTTCTTATCTAAAGAATATTTTTTGTGTAAATTCATGAGTTTATTGTATTGTTTTAGTTGTTAATTTGCTTTTAAGTAAATTAAACAGTTGAAAATATTTAAATTTAAAAAAGAAAAAACCTACTTAACATTTGCAATGAATATAAAAACTGATTTAATTTTCATTTTACTATTATTTATTCTAAAAGGTAAAAAAAAATAATAAAAAAATTCCTAAAAATATTAAATTACTTATCTTCATGTTTTTTTAGAATTTTACATTTCTACATCATTAAGTACTGGAGATGAAGCAGAAGTATCAGAATATTCAATGATTGCTCAAATAATCGAGACTGATTTACAAAATCAAACGAAACAACTTTGTGCAGGCAGTATTTTAACAAAAAATCTTATACTTACTACTTCTGTTTGTGCTAGAAAGGCAGTAAATACCAATGGCAGTAAAAACCAAAATACCAAAGAAATATTAATATGGCGTCCTGAAATAATACTAAGACTTAAAATCAGAGATTCCATTTATAACGAAGAACATAAAAAAACGATTACATTCGGGATTGGAATAATCAGAGTAAATATTTAAATATTTTTTTTTTTTATTTATAAAGGAACTGGATTTCTGACCCAAATAAGCCCAAAACATAGTAAAATATAATTATTACATAGAATCTGTGCTAGTGCTTACGAAAAACTTTTTTGCGGTTATGTAAAATTGTCGTTAGGCCGATTTAAGACCTAGTGGATATAATATATACGACATTATTTCACATGAATAAGGTATAGGGGCATGTATATTATGCGTTGAACCCATAACTTTTCTATGGTAGAATAAGTGCGTAACTGCAAAACCGCAAAATTGGGGCACATAAAGCAAATGTAAGGCACATCACCATATAAATTGTATTGTTTCCTGACTTGATTTTTCCGTTCTAAAGCTTATTAATGGCTGCAGCATAAGCACGACTTTGTCAAACTTGAACCATTCAATATTTTGCGATTTAAGCTTGTGCTTACGCACAAGTCCTATATAAATTAGTATTCTTTATTTTTTTGGGAAATGGCTTTAATATGTAAGATAATATAATTCTTATACAAATAGAATGTTGACACTAGAAACATTTGAAATGTGTCAATTTACTGTATCTTGGATCTGTATGTTTCACGCAAAGATACAGTTGCTAGCAGCTGTAAATAATCATTTTGCTTATTAATTAAATTTGAAGATAAATATGTATTTAATTATTATTTTAAAATAACAGCTAACAGATGATATTATTATGGAAAATTCTAAAAGTATTGGAATAAGTACAGTAAAATTTCCAACCTTGAGTGAATCAGCTAGGATTATCGATCCTTTAATTGTCACTGGATATGGCTGGGATCCAATCAAAGCAATATTTAGAAAAGCAGATGTAACAATTAAAAACATCGATAATCGTGATAATTATCATTTATACACTACACATGCATTTGATAAAGTAAATTTATTAATTTAATATTTTTTTATAAAATTCTGTTTAATCACTTAATTATTTTAGATTGATAATGGATCACCAATAATGTATGATAATAAATTAATAGCTATTGTTTCTGGAACGAATGTTGATGCATTCGATATTAATTTGAAAATATTTCCTTATTTGAGTGAAATTGGTTGGAAAATTAATCAATTAAGTCAACCATCTGAACAAAATAATATGGATAACAATATTCAAGAAATTCCAGATTTTCATCGACCTTGGGAAAATTAAACAAATTAAATAAAATCGAAATTATATTACCGCATAAAATTTAATCGTGTATTTTGAATAATAATTTTTTGTAAAATTAAATATTTAATTTGAAAATGATAATATAAATAAAATTATATTAAAAAATAATAAAATTTTATAAAATATTATTTTTTTAGGAATAATAATAGAAAATTATGATTTTTGCATGACTTGATATAAAAAATTTATTAGTTTTTCTTAACCTGTAAAGAGATAGTAATATTAAAAAATATATAAATAATAATGCCAAATGATATACTTGATTATACTAATCAAGAAAATATTGATAATAATGTTACTGAGGGTAATGTGGATAACAACATAAAAATTTTTTATCTTTTCGACCTAGGTAAAAATATTTGATATTTATCACGATATTATTTCAAACAGGTAATTAATATGAAGATTGCCAATTAATTAATCCAAGCAGCTTTTTCAGTTTTAGTCATTTTTTAAATTAAAATTTTCATCATAGAACATTTTACGGATTTCTAGTCCATCAAAAAAACCTTCTTTAAGCTTCGCTTAACTTTTTTAGGCAAACTGGTTAATTAAGTACAGGAAACAGCGACCATTCTTGTCCAAGGCCTTAATTTACTGTTTCATTAGCCCTAATTTTAGGTGCAGCGGTGGCAGCAATATTTTTGAAGGATCTGCCAAGGGATTTTTGATGACGTTATATTTCCCTACTTCTAGAGATGTCCTAATTGTCCATTCCTTCTTTTTGTAGTGACCACATGCCCTGCTATCCAATAAACATAAAAAGCATGAGCGTTTAGTAAATCCAGACTGCTGTACCAACATCATAGTAATAATTTTGAGATCACCACATTGTATTTTATCTTATCTAATACATGCTTTGATGTTTCGTATTCTTCTTTTAATTTAGTTAAGTGGGCTATTGGAATACTTGCAAAGGTGTTACCGTTATGAATTAGTACTTCTTTTAAGCTTTTTTACAGATGAGTCAATAAATAGTCTCCATTATTCAGGAACATTGGGTTTTAACATAAACATTGGATTTTAGTTCATTATCAAGCCCTGAACATTTGTGCTATAAACTAATGATTTTCCTTTGTCCATACTGAAAAATTTCCTAAAATCCTTTTCTCTTTGTCTATAATAAGATAACTTAGTGCCTTTTTTTACAAGACCATTGTCCTTAAGCTCTACAGCATTATATTCTGCCATATCTTTTGTGACTCCAATTCGTCTAATAAAATCATTTAATGATTGTTGATCAAAAAGTTTTAGACCAGTACTTTGTTAGCTATCCTTGTATTCCATTGTTACTTTCATCAGTATCGCTGTCTTCAGAATATTCTTCTGATTCTTCCTCAACATTTATAAAACTTCCTGCTGCGTTATCAACTACCATAGAACTTTCCTTATTGCTATCAACATCCATAGTTGATGATGATTTGTCATATTTATTAACTATTGAGAGACTGTCATTGCTACTTAATCTTGGTCTAATCAAATGAAAATCAATTCCATGATTAAGAAAGTTTATAAAATGCTTCATTTATAAATTTCACTGATAACAGGCAACAGTCAATTTTTCTATCCAAGAATCCAGGAAATATTTTAAACAGAGGTTGGCGAACAAGGCGATTTTGGCAAATCTCGTTTCAGTTTACAACGTACAAGTTAGAAACGAATTATTTTCCAGCGATTCGTTTTCAAAATATTCCGTAGCACGGGTTTTTTGAAACTGATCCGTCTTCAACTTTTTCTCAAACGGCACAAAATTTCAAAACATGCCGTTTTCAATTATCCTATTAATTAAATTGAGAACGGATTTTTAATCGTTTTCACATTTAATAAAAATTCTTAATTATTTATAAATTTCTTCAATTTTTTAACTTTTCTTGAGATTATTACGATCCAGTCTTTTCATATAAAGGTTTTCATCATTTTTGGTTTTTGTAATTCAAAAACGAAGAAAAATGCAAGGAAATTATGTAACTAAAGTTCCAGGCCTAAATGCTTAGCACTTATGAAGATCTTGCGAGCTTAGCATTCACGCATATCCTAAATGCAGGCCCCAATAGTTAGCGTCCAAGCAGATTCTGCGAGCTTATTGTTCAGACATACTCTGAAAGCTTGAAAGCTTAGCAACTGGAAAAATCCTGAATATTTAGCGTCTAGGAAAATTTTGCGTACTTAGCAGCCAGAAAAATCCTGAATGCTTAACATCCACTTTCATATAAAATAAAATATTATAACAAGATTTTCATATTTTTTTACATTTCCACATCAGTAAAAAGTATCAAAAACGTGAAAATTTTTTATTATTGTTATTATTTTAATTTTAGTATTTTTAATTTTATTATACATGAAAGCAGTAAAATTATAGAAATAAATGTTTAAAATTTTAATCGTTTATTTTTTTTTATAATCGTGACCACTGGAATCAAAAAATAATGACGTGAAACGAGGGGCTATCGTCTTGGAAATCACAAATTTGATTTTTTTTGATTTTTTTTGATTTCTCGTGATTTCTCGTGATTTTTTGTGATTTTTTTTGGTAAAAACCGCTAAATATTATATTGAATAGTAAAAAAATAGATTTTTGAGGTCTAGGGTGAGTTATAAAGCTAAAAGACGCAAAAAATCGCGAAAAATCACGAAAAAAATCACAAAAAATCACAAAAAATCACGAAAAATCACGAAAAATCATTACAAGACGGAAATAAACCATCTCAACTAGTAAAGATTCATGATTGAGGTACAAACAAGCCAAAATCAGAAAAAAATCAAAAAAAATTTTTTAAAATCAAATTCGTGATTTCCAAGACGGTAGCCCCTCGACGTGAAAAATAATTTTTTAAAGTTTAACTCTTTCTGATTTATCACTGTTCAATTTATTATTTTATATAATATTTTTTTTTGCAAATAATAAAAATGTATAAAAGTGTACAAAAATATTTTTTTAGAAAAAAATTTTTTTGGGAAAGAATTATATAATATATTATCATCATTACATAGAGGAATCTCAAAATGGCGCACCCTGACCTTCAAGAATATATTTAATAAGAGGGCTTTCCTTGTTTTTTAAATAAGTGTTCCAGTTTACTATCAAATTTTTCCTCGAATTTTTCCACCTGCCGCAAGCGTAATTTTGATTTCAATGTATGTATAGTCTGCAGGAGTTTATAAGAAAACCATCTAATCTTTTTCTATTTCAGGGAATAATGTCATCTCTTCATCTTCCATATACTCAAGTCAATATACGGGGGGGGGGGGGGGTTAGGTATCTGATCACGAATTTCGAGGTCTTTTCCGAGAGAAATGTGCAGAACAACCTTATATTTCCAAAAACTAACCATAAAAAGGGGTATTTTTTATTTACTTGAATTTCAAGCGGCCAGAATTGGTCCTTTTCGAGTCGCTGATAAAAAATTTCGGGGACTTTTCTATAAAAAGTTAATATTTCACCTCTAAATCAGCAAGAAATATCCTTAAAAAGGGGTGTTTTTGCTATTTTCGCACTTGCAGTATTATTTTCTATTTTAATTAGTCTACGCTCTGAAAGAAGTTAAGCAATAATATTTATTTAAAATTTAAACAATATATTTTTACAGTCTAATATCTATATTGATATAAAGTTTTTTATTAGTTTAACGTGATTGAAAATAAAATGTGATTTTCTTATCTAATGAATATTTTTTTTTGTAAACTTATTGTATTGTTTTAGTTACTAATTTGTTTTGAAGTAAATTAAACAGTTAAAAATATTTAAATTTAAAAAAGAAAAAAACTGCTTAAAATTTGCAATGAATATAAAAACTGATTTAATTTTCATTTTACTATTATTTATTGTAAAAGGTAAAAAAAAATTAATAAGAAAATTCCGAAAAATATTAAATTACTTATCCTCATAATTGTTTAGAATTTTACATTGCTACATCATTAAGTACTGGAGATGATGCAATAGTAGCAGAATATTCATTTATTGCTCAAATAATTGAGACTGATTTACAAAATCAAACGAAACAAATTTGTGCAGGCACTATACTATCAAAAAGACTTATACTTACTACTTCTACTTGTGCTAGAAAGGCAGTACCAAACATCACAGAAATATTAATATGGCGTACTCAGATAATACAAAGACTTAAAATCTCAGACTCCATTTTTGAAAATAAACCGATAGAAACGAATACATATGGGATTGGAATTATCAGAGTAAATATTTAAATATTTTTATTTTTTATTTATAAAGGAACTAGATTTCTGACCCATAGAAGCCCAAAACACAGTGCAATATAATTTGCACATAGAATCAGAATCTGTGCTAGTGTTTACGAAAAACTTTTTTTTTGTGGTTATATAAAATTGTTATTTATCAATTAGGTATGAAATAGGGACGTGAATATTATTCTTTGTACATATACTTTTTCTATGGGGGAATTAGTATGTATCTGCAAAACCGCTAAATCCGCAACACCATATAAATTGTATTGTTGCATATAAACCGATTTTTCCGTTCTGTAGGAGCAGCCTAACGATCTTAAACTGGAAAAGTAAAGCTAATTATCCCGATTATAACATAAGCAAAATATGATTTTGCCCAACGCGAAACATTAAATACTTTGTTGTTTAGGTTTGTACTTAGGTAAGTCCTATGTGAACTCGTATTTTTTATTTTTTTGGAAATAGACTGTAATATGTTAAAAAATATTTTTATTGTGAAAATAGAATGGTGACACTAGAAACATTTGAAATGTGTCCAATATCTGTATCTTAGATCTGTATGTTTCACCCAAATATACTGTTGCTAGCAACTGTAAAAAATATGCTAAATAATATAATTAAGTGCTCTCTCTCTCTATTGGTCACCTTACCAAAGTATCTTTTGTCCTTTTAAATAAATATATATATACATTTAATTATTATTTTAAAATAATAGCTAACACAAGATATTATTATGAAAAATGAAAATTCTTCGAAAAGCATTGGTGTAAATACAGTAGAATTTCCAGCCTTAAATGAATCAACCAATATTTTTAATTCTTTAATTGTCACTGGGTATGGCTGGGATCCAAACAATACAAAGTTTTTAAAAACATATGTAACAATTAAAAACATCGATAATCTCCATTTGTACACTTCGCATGCATTTGATGAAGTAAATTTATTAATTTAGTATTTTTTTATATAATTTTATTTAAATTAGATTTAATGACTTAATTATTTTAGATTGATGATGGATCACCAATAATGTATAATAATAAATTAATAGCTATTGTTACTGGAACGAATATTGATGCACTCGATGTTAATTTGAAAATATTTCCTTATTTGAGTGAAGATGGTTTTAAAATTAAACAGTCAAATCAAACAGATAAACAAAATAATATGGATAACAATATTCAAGAAATTCCAGAGCTTCATCGACCTTGGGAAAATTAAATAAATCAAATAAAATCGAAATTTTATTACTGCATTAAATTTAATCGTGTATTTTAAATAATAATTTTTTGTAAAATTAAATATTTCATTAGAAAATGATGCTTCAAATAAATTTATATTTAAAAACAATGAAATTTTGTTAAAATATTATTTTTTTATGAATAAAAATTTTTTAAAATAAAACATTTTTTTTTTTTTGAGGTTTCCGGCAAAAATAAAAAAAAATTTTTTGAAAAATATTTTTTCAATTTATTGTTTGTTTTAATAAAATTAATTAAACCGCATTATTAGGACGTACATTTTTAAAAACATTGATCTTAAACATTGATTCTTATTGAAAGCTTAATATACTTAAGAGTTCAATGTTTTTAAAAATTTACGTCCTAATAATGCGGTTTAATTAATTTTATAAAAACAAACAATAAATTAAAAAAATATTTTTCAAAAATTTATTTTTTATTTTCGCCGGAAACCTCAAAAAAAAATAATTTTAATTAAAGAAAGATAGTTTATGGAAGCGGTTACTTGATAGGAGTAGTAAAGTATGTGGCTCGTCTGTTTTTATGGTTAATATTTCGTGTATTAGTTATAGACGCCAAAGAAGTGCGGTATATCGAAATTAAAAACGGATGCTTTGCCAGGTTTAAAATCTTGTATAAATAGTCTGGATTTCCAGTCAACGAGTATCGAAGCTCGTGAGTAGAACAAACTTACAAGTACAAAAAAAAATATTAATTTATTTAAATAATTTTATTTTAAATAAATAAAACAAAAATGGAAGCATACTTTGGAAAAAAATACAGACTTTCAAGCAGCGAAAATTTCGATGATTTAATGAAAGCACTTGGTGTTGGTTTCTTTACCAGAAAAGCAGGCGGTCTTACAAGCCCAGCTGTTGAATTATCAAAAGATGGTGACCTTTACGTCATGAACACAACAAGTACATTTAAAGATACAGTAATTAAATTTAAACCTGGTGTTGAATTTGATGAAGTAACACCCGATGGACGTGATGTTAAGAGTACTGTTACTTTCAATGGTAACAAGATGTTACATATTCAAAAAGGTGTAGATGGTGGAAAAGATACTATTATCGAAAGAGAATTTGGTGAAAAGGAAATGAAAGCTATAATGAAAGTGGATGATATTGTCTGCACAAGAATCTACACTCTTGAAGAATAACAATAATAACAATAATAGGAGCAGTTCTTGGCGTTCTTTAATTGCTTACTGATAAAATTTTACTCTGAATAAATGCATTTCTCAATTAACAAAATTTAATAATTTTGCCAAATAAATAAATTAATTTTTTGTAAAAATAATAATCATTGTAAACTATAAACTAAAAAATGTTCCAAATTGTTAATCAATGTTGTAAATTTTGAATCTCATTTAAATAAAAATATTAATAAATTATATTTTAAATTATTTATTTTTTCATGACTTGATAAAAAAAATTTATTAGTTTTTCTTAACTTGTACAGAGGTAGTAATATTAACAAAAATATAGATAATAATGCCAAATGATATACTTGATTATATTATTCAAAACAATATTGATAATAATGTTGCTTAGGATAATGTGGATAATAACATAAAATTTTTTTAATTTTTCGACTTAGGTAAACATGTTTGATATTTATCATGATACTATTTCAAACAAGCAATAATTTTGAAGATTGCACGGCAGTATAATATGTAAGTGTTACGCAACATTAAAATTCAAATTGCCATTTTTATAATTCGTAATTGTTAGCTTTACTAGATGTTAAGATTCTAGACCCAAACTATTCTAACTATTCTAAACTATTCTATTCCCCAAGTCCAGTTAGCTGCTTTTTGAGGCCACTAAAAAAGCATATTTTGGTTCAAAAAAACGTTTAAAACCGACTTAAAAAAACGGTTGTTCAGTTTTAAAGCAAATTTCGATTTTAAGACAAAAGGCTGGGCTTAAAATTTAAAAACAGCTATCTCAAAAACTTAAACTGAGTATTATCAGAGATTAGTCATCTCTGGTATTATTTATGAGTTTTTAATGAAACACGTATAGAAAAAATGTAAAAAGTGTTAATTGATGTCGATATACGATATTTAAGAGAAAGTTTTCGGGTTCGCGGCTTAAACAACTATTGTTTTGAGGAAAATTAGAAGTACACTGTAAAAAGTAACTTTCTTAGATTTACAAAAAAAAAAGAATGTTTTCGAAAAATTAGCGAATTTTCAAAAAATTTTGTAAATATTCAAAAAAAATCGTAAATTTACTAAATTTAGTATATTATCGAAAAATTCGAGAATTCTCGATTTTTTTTGTGATTTTACGAAAAAAGTTGCAAATTATCAACTATTTTTCGGAAATTTACAACTATTTTTTGTAAATTTTCGAGAAAAAAATTGTAAATTATCAATTTTTCTTGCGAATTCACAAAAAAAAAATCGAGAATACTCGAATTTTTTGATAACATACTAAATTAGGTAAATTCACGATTTTTATCGAATATTTACAAATTTTTTCGAAAATTTACTAATTTCTCGAAAATGTTCCAATTTTTTTGTTAATATAAGAAAGTTACTTTTTACAGTGTAGTTTTAACATGGAACATGTTTTTTGGATGGGGTACTTGAAAAAGTCTGGCTCAGCAGGGGCGAGATGAAAAAGTGACGTTTTTAGGGGGGGTTGAAATGGACTTAAAATTTAGGGACTTAGAATAATTTTTAGAGGGAGTCAGGGCCTGATCAGTCCCTAATAAGAACAAGAACTTAAAATACCTTAGGTTTATAGACTTAGGATAATTTATAATTCGGGATTTATTGTAATTTCGGTTTTAGGACATATAATAATTAGGGGTATATGTTAAAACTTTTATAAGTGAACATGTTCCATTATAGCTGGTTGCGTGAAAACACATAAGTTTTTTAACGTAATATGTCAAATGAACCTTCAAAATCGACCGAAAAAAAATATTTTTCACTAGGACTTAGTTTTCTGATACGGGACTTAAAAATTTGAAATCAACGAACTAAAAAAGGTAAAACTATTTTTAAATAAGGTAACTTTTTATATACAGCAAAAATACTAACTTGCAGACCTCTTACCTAAAACCGAAAAAATTTACCAGATATGATTGTAGAAAATACCTTAGGCTGCAGAAACGTAATGTGAATTACGAAATATTGAGGTACATACTTTAATTGGGCGTTTCATTTATTTTTTTTGTAAAATTATTTATGTCTTTTGTAAATTTGCGGCCTGGGTTTGATGTGTGGAATGATAAAATGATGATGAGGTAATAATATTATATATAGCAATATATACACTGAAAAAAATACGCTTGCCACGTGCAAACTTTATTTATTAGTGTACAATAAATTTTTCGACAATTATTATTGTTAAAAGAAAATTTGTTTTATTAAAGTATAATAAAAACTAATATATAATTAATAAATATTTTGTTTAAAAAATGTAAAAAAATTATTATTTTGCTATTTTTAAGGTTTAGAATTATTATCAAATAAGCAGTCATTTATACAGTTAATTAATCTCAATAAAACGTCTCTGGTCAAATCTTGATCTTGATAAAATTGAGCAATAGTATCTTCTAATAATCTAACGACTTCTCGTTTATTTTCTTTTGAATCACTATTAAATTTTTCACAATACAAATGCAACTCAATATTTGTTGGTTTGAATAATGTAATAACATTTTCATTATTAATTGATTTCTGGATAAATGTTATTTTATCTTTTAATTTATCTTTTAAGTTTATTGGATTTTCTGGATTTTCGATGTAATCATACAAAGCTTCAACAAAATCAAGTAAATTTTTTATCAAAGTTATTAGTTTTCTTCTTGATGCATATTCACGTCTTTGATGTTCTGTGTTTAAATCAATTTTATTTGGAGTTTTTAAAATTGATGGATTTTTAGTATTTTTCGATGATGGGGGTTGCCCAAAAGTGACCTAAAAAAGTTATTTTGAATAAATATTGTAATAATTCTTAATTAACACAAAAAATAAAATTCTTAACTTACATGAATTAGGAAAATAAAAAATATTATCAAAATTATAGACTTCATAATTTAAAAATTGTTACGTTGTATCTGGCTATGACTTTAACTTCTATTATAGAAATATAAAAATAGCTTTAGTAATACCGATAAAAAAGATATAATTATGAAAGATAAACATATAATGTTAATTTCGAAATATCATAAAATTAATTTATTTTTTTGTTATTTTCAGTTTTTAATTAAATAGTTTAATAATTTTAAATATACGCTGAAAAAAAATCGACTTGCAGCAAAGAAAATTTTTACCATCTATATTAAGGGGGGGGGGGGTCCAAATAAAACTTATAATAATATTAACATGAATTAATGAGATTTAGAAGAATATTAATTTAATTGTTTTAGATGCTTGAAATTAATTAAATAAAATTAAATTGGTTTATGACCTGGTTTATGTAAACACAATCTAAATCCATTTTTTAGTAATCAATTAACAAAACCAATTAAAAGATCATAATACGTTGTAAAATTCGAAAGTCTTTTATCTAGATAGCTGCATTCCTTATTTTGGTCTATATTTAAATATTTAAATATTTCTAATCCCTATTTTTTAAAAAATTCAAATTGGGTTGGAAAGCTTATTTTTTATATACCTCAGTTTAGATGGTAGTTAAACCTGGTGATTATACATATACACGGTTTAAAAACCTAGCATTTTATGCTGGGTTACCTAATTAAGAACGTTGATAACAGATTGCTAAAAATATACGATTTGTCTGAAAGTCTAAGGAATCACCCTGCCCAATCTAAGGAATTTTGACCACTTATTTTTTGAGTTGTCCCCAAAAGTTGAAATTTTATACAAACTCTAATGGAAAATAAAAAAGTTTTATAACTCGATTGACTTCTAAATATACGATTTCAAAAAATTTTTTTTATTGGATAAGATTTGCAAATAAAAGTTAACAATGTTAAATCAGAAATGAAGTAAGTTAAAGATACTAAATCTAAAAATGTAAAAAATTAATTTGGGTGCCATGTTTAAATATAATCGATATTTTCTTTTTAATGTTTTTCTATATAGCTCTTTTTTAGCCTGGATTTTTACATTCAATTGCCAGGATGAGAAAAGTCAACTGGATTATGGGACTAATGTTGTTTTAAAAGGTACTTTAGGAAATTGGGATATTTGCAAAACATGTTCCATGCAAGTTATTTATGTACACTGTAAAAAGTAACTTTCTTAGATTAACAAAAAAAATAGAATTTTTTCGAAAAATTAGTGAATTTTCAAAAGTTTTTGTTAATATTCGATAAAAATCGTAAATTTACTAAATTTAGTATATTAACGAAAAATTCGAGAATTCTCGATATTTTTTTGTGAATTTACGAAAAAAGTTGTAAATTCACAACTATTTTTCATAAATTTACAACTGTTTTTTGTAAATTTTCGAAAAAAAATTGTAAATTATCAGTTTTTCTTGCGAATTCATAAAAAAAATCGAGAATACTCGAATTTTAACATGGAACATGTTTATAGGGAGGGGGTACTTCAAATCTTGAAAATTAAGGGGGGGGGTCAAATTTGTCCTAGTTAAGGGGGGGGGGGCTCAAATGAGACTTAGAATATTTAGGTAAGTATATATAAATAAATAAAATACTTTTAAAAGACTTTGAAAAATCTGGGCTTAAGGACTTAGGATAGTACAAGTTTATAGACTTAGAATAATATCGATTTAGGGACTTGAAATAATTCAGGTTTGGGGACTTGGAATAATATCGATTAAGGGACTTAGAATATTTCAGTTTTAGGGAATCAAAATAGTTTGGGTTTAATCTTAACAGCTAGTGAGGTGATAATTACAAATTATAAAAATAGAAAATTGTATTGTAATGTTGAGTAACGTTTGTATTATACCTAGTTCTCATCTTCTCATCTTTCTCTCTTCTCAACATGTTCCATGCATTTAGGTTGTGTTTACACAAACCGGTTATAAGTTTTTTTGTTAATATACTAAGTAAATTTACAAATTTTTTCGAAAATGTTCTAATTTTTTTGTTAATATAAGAAAGTTACTTTTTACAGTGTATGTTATTCCTATGTAAACCCGTTATTAGTTTTTTTTATCAAGTCGGTGTTTTAAAAATTTTGTAATTATTATTTTCTAATAATTATTTTGTAATAATAATTTACATTTTTTTCAATTAATAAAATAGGTATCACATGAAATGCTATTTAAAGCATTCTATATAATGTTTAAAATGATAAAGAAAAAAAAAATAATAATTCTTATCATAGATAATTTTATTTTAAACACACGGGATTTCATGTAATTGAAATAAAATTTTTTATTTTAGTTTATTAATCATACAACTATTCTAGAAGAAAATTAAGTGTTAGTCATAATAAAAATGAATAAATTACTATTTTTAGTTTTATTTATTATTTCAGGAGGTAATAAAATTAACTAAATTATTTTAAAAAAATATTTTTTAATTTAAAGTATTTTATATTTTTCATTAGTTTTATCAATAAGGGATGGAATTCCTGCAGCTCGAACAAGTCAGTTAGAATTTCCTTTTATTGCTCAACAAGTTGACATCACACCAAATACTAATATTTTAAAACAAACGTGTACAGGAAGTCTTATAACATTAAAACATATTTTAACTGCAAAATATTGTGCTAAAAAAATTAATGATAATACAAGAATTTTAATAAGACGTCCTAGAAGTTTAGATCAAACATATAAAATTGATAAAGTTTTTGATAAAGAAGAAATTAGTATTTACAAGGTAATACAATATGTATTTACTTAAATTTACCGTTATAAAACTTTTTGTGCGACTTGTTTAAAAAGTACTTGCAAGGGAAGTTCAATGTATTTGGAACACGAAATTACATCAAATGGATATGGATGAGTATATTATGTTGAAAAAGCATGCCGGATACCCTCCGTTAATTCCAATGGGCCTTCTGGGCTAGAAATGCAGAGCTCAATGTTATGGAATAAAGTTTTTTGCTCTCATCACTATAGCCAATTAGTTTTTAAATTGTTGCCAAATTTGTAATTTTTGACGAAAATGGGTTTTATAAGTCTCAAAATATTCCCACAATAAGCTTCAAATTTCCAAAAATTCTAAACACTACCGTTTTCAATTATTTGTTAATCAGACATGATAGTTTGAAGTCGGAGTCCCAATTTTATGATTTTTTAAAAAACCTCATTTTTAATGTTAAATTTGAAAAGCCATTTCTTAAAAACGGCTCAAGGAAATAAGACGAGTAAAAAGTTTTTGGAAACTTGAAACTTTTAAAAATTTTTCGAGACATATAAAACCCTTTTTTGCCAGAAATTACGAATTTGGCAAAAATTTTAAAATTGGTCATTTTTAAAAAAATTCGGTTAATTGGCTATTGTGATGAGTGAATTAATGATAAAAAATTGCGGTTTACGGCATTTGAAAGATGACGTTACTCCAAAAAATGAGACCATTCAAAAGTGTTTTGGTTAACTTGTGAGGTTTAAGCGTATCATTGAAAATTACCAAAAAACCATATTTTATAACATTGAATCCTGCGTTTCTAGGCTCAGAAGGCTTATTGGAGCCGGCATGTTTTTTCAACATAATAAGCTCATCCATAACCATTTGGTGTAATTTGATGATCCAAATGTATTGAACTCCCCTTGTTAGTAAATGGAACAAAATAATAGATAAAAAAAAGTTAAAGTTACCTATACAATTTAGAGTCTACAACTTATGAAATAATTTTTTTATTTAAAGTTGGTAACGGAAGTAATGGAAGGAAATTTCGTTAATCATATACAAATCAGATGTTTGCCATTAGAACAAAATAATTTTCAAGCTACTGGATTAGGTTGGGCTTATAATCATCCGAACGAAGAAATTTTTGATTTTTTACCTAGTTTAAGAAAAATTAATGTTAAGGTAAAAAAAATTATTCCAACTGATGATTCTAAAAATGATTTTTATTTATACACTCAAAGTTTGAATAATCAATTAACATTTAATGAAGTAAGTACTTTTGATCCTTAAAAAATTATGTAATTCATAAAAAAAATGTTATGATTTATTTTTTTTTTCTTTTTAATTGGTAGATGGATATCGGAGCGCCAATAAAATCAAATGGTATTTTGATTGCAATTGTAAGCGAAGCTGTAACAGGAGATATCGCCAGTAGATCTCTTTTTAACATAAATTTATTAATCTGTCCCCATATTTCTTTTATTAAAGAAACTGTTCTTCAATAATATTATATTTCGATTAAAAATTCATGGTTTCAGTCTATGAAATTAATAAAAACTTTAAAATTAATATGCAGTTTATGTATTATATCAGTTAAAACTATATTTTTACTTTGATAGTGGTATATTTTTTTTAATTTTCTCCAAGACGCCTGTGCTGTCAGATTGTATCAATTTTTTCATTTTTGGTCACTGCCGGTTTCATTTGTAACGGTTTGAATTTTTCAAATTGATCGCAATTCAAGTTCTCCATAATTATTTTTGCTTACATTTTCCCAGAATTTTGGCCTATGTGTCAATTTATCCGATAAAAATGTTGATATGTAATATTCAAATGAGCACGCACAATCATTATTCTTATACATCAGGAGCCAAGTCAGGCTAAATTAAGTCATCTAGTTCAAAATGAAGTTAGGAGCTGTGTAAATATATAAATATTACTGGGGATATAAACCAAAATGACTAATTAAGTAATAAATTGACTATTAAATTATATATAGAAATAATGGATAATAATTTTTAATGTTTATATATCTTTTTATCTTTTTATTGTACATTTATTAAGATTCATACAACACATTATTTCAATATAAAAAATACATAACTTCAGAATATGTTGTAAACGTGCTTGCCATTATTTACATTTAATGCACAAATATCACTTTTTTATGATTTATAAAAATACCTTTGATAAATACCAAAAAAAGGGGTAGTACCAAATAAAGCAATCTTTGAAAAATAAATTTGAATTTTTATACATATAAATATTATATTTTATATTAAAAGGATAAAAAAAAAATAAAACATACTTATGCATTTATGCATTTGAAAAATAAAATTTTGTGTGATTCCCTTAGTAATAAAAAATAAGTCGCGTTGTACCCTCTTATTGTAGGTTCAACACGTCTAACATTAAAAAAAAGTAAAAATCGCGAAAAAATATATATAAAAGTACTTAGATTTATAATAATAATAATATTTCGAATAAAAGGTCTTGTTAAGCTTTTACGGTTGCAACCAAGGGGAAAAAAGCTTGAATACATATTATTACTGAATTTAAAGAAAGATATTATAAGAGAAATTGCAATAATATATATTTTCTATATTCAATATAAAAATGTAAACATTATTTACAGAAAATACTTTTTTTTCCCCTTTTTTTTATGTATTGGGTTTGATATTTATAAAGATGTAAATCTTGAATTTATGTGTAAGTTTATTTTGAAACATTTTTTATTTGATATTTAATTTTAAAAGGCTTTAAGAGGAAAGTCTTGTGATTTGAACACTTGCAACGAATAAAAAATATTGAGGTTTGAAGTTAAAGCCTCGTTCAGGGTTTTTTTAAAGTGTTTTAAGCCGTTTATTGAATCTTTTATCTATGAAAGATGATTAATAAACGATGTTGGTTATTGATTGTCAGTAAGCTACAGCTTTTGGGAACAAGTTTTTGGTAATTTATCAACAATAAATTTTAAAATATATATATTTATTCAACTAGATAACATTCATGTTATATTTCCAATTAAAATTTTACTAAAACTAATTTGGGCACCGTTATTTTTGAATTTAGACCAAAAACCCTCAAATTAATTCTCTGCAATTTAAGCTCAACTGCAAAAATTTTTAATTATTTTAGGCAAATTACTATTCTTTAATTGTACAGAGTTACAGAAAAATTATGAAAATCCGTTTATAAACCTCAAAAACTGTTTACAAAAAAAAAGTACTTTGAAAAATATAAACTATAAGAACTGCAGGATGAAAAAAAATACTTACAGTTTATAAAAAAGTGACGGCCTTGCCTACTTTTTCAAAGGTAGATATGCTTTTATTTGCCTAATTAAAGACACCTAATTACGATTATTTTCAATTATATGGAAAATTAATGACTCAAAAGACTCAAACCTTATTGATTTCGCGTCAATTTTATATTGGCTTTCTACTTTTACGAAGTTAAAAACGCCTAATCTGACTAATAAAGAAAAAATATAACGATAGGTGAATAATAAAAGGCACCTAATTTTGATTTTTGTCAATTGTATGGAAAATTCATGGCCTAAAGGACTCAAACATGTTTCTTATAGTACTCACGACTATTTCCTATATATTTTCTACTTTTGTAAAGATAGAAACACCTAATCTAACTATTAGAGTATAAATAAAACATGTATAAGTTTAATTTTTTATCAGAAATATGCAAAAAATAAATAAATTTACAATTTTCTTGAAAATTTTTTCTGAAATTAACTTTTTTTTTCGTAAATTTAAAGGAACTTTTTTTAACAATATTAATTTTTCTGATGCAGCCTATTTCAAGATATTTTTTTTTTTGGTGAAAATAGGAAAAATTGGCAAAAAATGCCCTAAAACGAATTATAGCAGAAAAACTAACTTCTTTTCGGAAAGAACCAACATTTTCCAAATCTATCTAAAAAACATAATTGGGAATGGTTAATTTACATGCTAAACCAATTAAATCAGTTGTATCAGAATCCTAGATTTCCACTATTCTTCTAAGCCAGTTTCACAAAGAATAACTCATATAAATTACATAAAAAAGCTCGTAAAGCTTTCTTGAAATTTTATATTTTAACTCAATTAATCGACACATATTTGAACTTGAAAATTTTATCCAATAATTTAATATATACAAAAGAAAAGTAAAAAAAAAATATATAAATAAATTTTTTTATTAAAAACTGAAAAGAATATTAGATGAAAGGGCGTTTTTATATCTAAAAAAAAAAAGCTTTGTGGCTCCGCCTATCCAGCGCCGTTATAAACGTTTTTTAGGTATATTTGCGAATCAAGAAATAGTGAATATATTTATAGAGTTTTGGTTAGTTTACAAATGAATACAACGATTGAAGCAACTTAAATATAATAATATCAATGTCTACAGACTACTTCCTCAAAATATAATCTTTCTCTTTCTATCATCTCTTAGTTATAATAGAAAATCTTTTATACATAATAGAAGAGGAGACTTCAAGGAAGTTTTAGTAACAGAATTTTCTTCTTCTCTCCTTTATACCCTGTTTTATATATACCCCCCTTATACCCGCCTGAATATATACATAAAATACATACACCTAACGTTACTAGAATAGCCATATTAACTTGATAATTAGCTAGGTAATACGACTTGCAGATGAGGAAAAGACGGACTTCGGGCTACCCCTACTCAGGGTAAACTTATCATCCTCAAAAAGCACCAGTAGTCTCTTCTTCGAGCTCGTACTGTTTGTGACCATTTAATAACATTTTAACATTTTATTTATTTAATATCACGTGATTTTTCCATATTCTTCTTTTCATTTATTCTATTATGATATAGACGATGTTGTATAAATGTTTGTACGGGATTTGCAAGATATTTACATTTATTTGATACGCGAAGCGCAACGTTGAATTTATGAGTGTATTATATATATATAAAAAAAGGTGGAGGCGTAATTTTATACTGAAACTTATAATTTCAAATTTTTCGGAACGCCAGAGAAAGCGATCGAAGTTGATGCTCATGTTTTATTTCTTCTGCATTCTTTCGACAGCTATGAAACGGTAAAGACGAGCTTTTTTTATCAATTTATTTTTTTGGCTAATTGAATCATTATCAAAAATTATTAATATTTGGTGAATTGTAGTTAAAGTTTTATCAAAAGTTTAGTATCTACTTTATGTATTGATTGTTGTGTGGATTTTGAAATTCAGAATTATGTGAAATAAGTGATAAAGTTTCACTATCATTGTATTTTAAATTTTACGGTTATCTTTTAATTCCCAGAACGAATGTTTAAAAATATCTTAGGTGGCGTTACCTGTGACAAGTAATTTCAAAATGGCCGTTTATATTATAGCCAATGGGTAATCATATATGTTGTTACACATGAAAGCTTTGTATGGAAATGATTTGGAATATTTAAATTAAGTGTTTGAAAAGTGTAAATTTCAAATAGATAGAGTGATTTTTTTTTTTAAACTCTTAGGCTTTTACAATTATTCGTGGTCATCAAATTTTCAAAAAATTTTAGGTTAAATATCAAAGTTTGAATAGAAATATACCCAAATTGGCTAGTTTTAGCAACGTAAATATGTTCTGATCCGTTAATGAAAGGTAGACAATTGTTAAAAAATCAACGTTTTTTAACATAGTGTTTCACCTTCAATGAATATATTTGACAGTTTTTTATCAGCGGGATTAATTTTATTGAACTCTATGGCACAAAAATTGAAGAAAAAAATTTGTCTGTCTTGACCTCGGGTATAACGTTCTCGGCAATACGTGATTACAAATAACATAAAAATTATTGTCAGGGCCCTCCTACTGTGCGGTACTGTTTAGTGCCAAAGACGTTGTTTTTTAAAAGTTTTTAGCGATCAACGTATTTTTAAATTAAAGGGAATTAAATGCCCTACACGGCAAGGCTGATTTGCTTGAAAATTTGAATACAAATAAATTTCAAGCAGGCTGGCCATGTAGAAAAAAAATATTAGAAAGCAATAGAATTTCTGGGGTCTGGGTAGATTATGGCAAGAATTACTGGAACCTGCCTTTTTGTCACCAGATAAAAATTTTGATTCAAATTTCGGATTCTTCGGAAAATTTTGCTTAGGTAAAGTTTTTCAGACAAACTTTAGATATACTTGAAACTCTGTATTAAACCAAAAGAACTAGAACCTGCTCATATTCTAGAAATTCTGTTGCTTTACTGTATTTTTTACCAGGCTATACCAGTGTTTTTTTTAAGGAGTTTTTAGAACTGCACAAATCACAAAAAGGGGAGGGGGAAATGGAAAAATATTTTAGGACTGCACAAACTATAGGTTTTAGTACTGCACAAATTTTTTCAGAACTGCACTTTTTGTGTAGAGCTGTACGTTAAAAAAATCACTGGGCTATACAACCATATTTAAATTTTTTCTGATGATGAACTTTCTCATTCAGATTTTATTGCGTTTACTGTGGCCTGAATCACATTGACTCATGACCCGATGCATTTTCAGCGAAGCTTTCAAAATTTGCCGCAGCAAATGAATAAAGCAAAAATTTAAGCATATTTTTTGGTAGCTTTTGCATTATATAAAAGTTCCATACAGATATTAAAAACAGTAGAATTATATATACACTGTAAAAAGTAACTTTCTTATATTAACAAAAAAATTAGAACATTTCATTAGAACATTTCCGAAAAATTAGTAAATTGTCGAAAAAATTTGTAAATATTCGAAAAAAATCGTATGATCACTAAATTTAGTATATTAACGAAAAATTCGAGTATTCTAGATTTTTTTTTGTGAATTCGCAAGAAAAATTGATAATTTACAATTTTTTTTCGAAAATTTTCAAAAAAATAGTTGTAAATTTACGAAAAATAGTTGTGAATTTACATATCTTTTTTCGTAAATTCGCAAAAAAAATGGAGAATTCTCAAATTTTTCGAGAATATACTAAATTTAGTAAATTTACGATTTTTATCGAATATTTACAAAAATTTTTGAAAATTTACTAATTTTTCGAAAAAATTCTATTTTTTTTGTAAATCTAAGAAAGTTAATTATTACAGTGTAACGTCCAAAACATTAGAATTTATTTTGACAAAGCTAAAATTCTGATTATTTTTCACAGTTTCACAATTTGATTATAATGATAAATTAAATTTTTCTAACCAGTTGGGTTTTTCAGAATATGGATAATATCTTTGCGTATAATTTCTCGCAGTGATCTAAATAAGATTATGTCAGCCATTAAATACTTATAGTATATCTGTAATCATACATACAACTTATTGGTACATATGATAAGGAAGCTTCATAGTATATTTTAGTTTTCTAGGAAAATTTTTCAATTCTAGTAATACCCTACGTTTGGAGCTTTTTTGCGTGATCATTTACTTTTATTAGAACGAGTCATAGAAGGCTGTAATCAGGAATATAATGAAAAATTCAATTTAATAATTGAAAAATGAATAATAAATTGTATTTTTCTTGTTTTTTTATTAGCAAAATGTAAGATTTTTCATTTTCCAAAAAATCAGGGAAAATTAGGGATTCGGGATATTGTCCCTTATCAAGTTTTGAAACTTATTTGCAAAAGTGATAAAAATCTACGATGTGCAGATCATCAGATTCAATTTTTCTCGTCGATCTTTCTTCGTCGTTCATTAAGTATGCTAAATTTATTGAGAAAATATTTAGGTACATTAGAACCCTCCCTAGTATATCTTTTACTATTTAGCCGAAAGGCATATTTTGCTACCCTATTTTACTTATTTAGTAAAAAGCTTACAAGCTCTTTAAAGAAAATAATTTTTAATGTTGAGCAACTCAATAAACAAGTAATTTAGCATTAATAATTCAAGCATTCAATGATAACTCGTACAATTTTCTGCAGATCTACAAAAAAAAATTTGCAAAAAATTTATATCAATCTGTAAAAATTGACCAAATATAACTTTCTTTCAGAACATTATTTTATGGTAAACCTGATAATAATTAAACTATATTTCTCCTTCAGAATAAATTTTGATAAAACTAAATTATAAAATAAGTCTTTTTTTACTTATTGTACCTTCCTTTTTACAATCTTATTAGAATTCCGACGGTGCGGCGATCGTCGATATAAGTTTTCATTTTGCTCTAATATAACGAATGAGTAAGGAATAAAATTTGACATAATTTTTGATTAATATTTTAATAAGAATTTTCAATCATTAAAAATATTTTTTATATTACATAATTATTTTTTGAAAAATTTTCTATAATCTGCAATTTTTGATGGCAAATAAACTGAATAATAATAATAATAATAATTTTTGAATGTAAAAAATATTTAGTTTTTTATTAAAAATAAAAAATCTTTTTTTAATTTTATGGAGTACTCATAAATTTTTGAAAATAATTTAATTTAATTTTACTAAGATTTTTAACTTTTTGGCAACGGTATAAAGTTTCCAAAGCCAAAAAATTATACAGTAGATTTGAATTTCTAAAAAGTAGTTTTGATAAATGAAAATAACGAAATTCGTATCCTAAAAAACTTCAAGAGAGTATAAATAAAATTTTGAAAATACAAAAAAAAAAGAAATTTCTCGAAAAAAGTTTTAACCAAAAATTAGTATAAAAACAGCATAAAACTAACCATAAAATTTAAAAATTTTATCCAAAAGCACATAATTTGCATTAAAAATATGCTAGTTAAAAAGTCCATAAATAGCTCCAGAATGATATCGTTATCTTTATTACATCTCTAGCATGTACATTAGATTAACTATGATCGATGGTATACAATATTGTCAGCTGTTTTATCCATAATTTTTAATAGTATTCCGTTATACACTTACATTGTTCTATAATATTCTTTACTTTTTTTTAAAGCAAGTGTCAGACATTTCTGTAACACCTGCTTTAACACAGCGTGGGTGCCCTTAAACCATTGGATTTTAAGGGAAGCCAAAAAATATATATTTATAATGTATGCACCCTTCTCTTCTTGTATATATAAAATACAGTGTAGGACCACCTGAATCCGCAAAGGCAGACCAGCGTGTCATTTGATGCCGGCTGCGTAATTCAACATAATACACAACTTCATAAATGTTGTGTATTTGATATTTAATCAACTTTTCAATCAAAATCTCTATCTCTCTTTTTTATTTTAATCCAGTCTATTGATAAAAAAATTTATTAATTTATGAAATAATTGATTTTTTCTCTTTGGATAATTAAAATTATCTGTACTTTGTTATTGGCAGTTTAAATCACTTTTAATACGATTATCGTATCACCTTTTTTTTAAAAAATTTTCAAATTAAAATTTGACGCTAAGATATAAAATTTGTATCCATAGATTTTGATCGGACATTAATTTTCTCAAGTAAAACAAGTAAATTATGTAAATTTAAAAAAGTAACTAATTATATTTCTTAAAAAAAAATTGAATCAAAAATTAATTCAGCAGACGTGAAGATAGTATAAAAAATTGTTATAAATAAATTAATTAATAGAAACGTTAGGTTTTATTTTTTTTAAAAAAGATATCTGATTTATTTTTATATTTATTATTATACTTTATAATAAAATAATAGATTTAATGAAAAAGACTTAATTAATAAATAAAAATAATAAGGTTATAATGTAACGGAAAAAAATCTACAATTTTAGATAGAAAATAAAGATTATTATTTTTTTTTTTTTACAATTTTAATGTTTTAATTTAGAGTTTAAATTATACGGGATACAGTTTTTTTTAAGATTTATGGTAAGGAAATGTTTTTAATTTGTAATTTTTTTAGGTATTTGTATGTTTATTAAGATGAGCTGCTTCAAGTTCCTAAATTAAAATTATTAAAAGTCTATTTAACTCCCTTTATAGTGTTGGTAGCCTCTTTTATCCCCTTTCCCAGGAGCATGTTCTATTTAAAAAAAATTATAGCTTTTTTTCTATTAACCAAATTCTTAGGATCTGGACAAATTCCCGGCAGAATTTCTGGGGCACAGTTTTCTGCCAGTGAATTAAAATACCGAAAATTCTGACTTGATTTTTGGATTTGTCGGAAAATTTTACTATAGACCCCTTTCTCATACAAATTTTAGATTTTTTTTGAACACTGAATAAAAAAAGTGAATGAAAAAAGAAAACAGAAAGAATATCAAACAATAATTTGTAAATGAAAATGATTTAAAAAAAATTTCATTGTCCTTTTTTTGTCTAGTCTTTCAGAAATGTTTTAAAATCAGACTGAAAATGGGACCTATAAAAAAATTTTCTGCGTGATCCGAAATTTGAGTTAGAATTTTCCAAAATTTCTATCTGGTGACAGAAAATTGGGTCCAGAAATTTTTGCCCAGATCCCAGAAATTCTGTTGCTTTCATGCCATTTTCTTTTAGCAGCAAAAGATAATAATTTTAATTTAGTGGACCTGAATTTTTAAAAAATATCGGTAAGTTCTACAATAACAATTCGTTGACTTGGGTCATGCTAAATTTGTTTCTATAATTATGTAAAATAACCAACTTAATAAAAATATTTTTAATACCAAAAACCAAAAAAATTAAGAAAAAACAAAATCTTACAATAAATTTGATAAAAAGAAAAGATTTAAAAACGAATAAAATTGTAAGTACAAATAATATATTTTATAATGTTTTGTAAAACAATGATTATTTTCATTAGCGTAATTTTTAAGATCATTATCAAAACCTTCTATTTTATATACACCAGTAATAATAATATAATCCTTCTTTATTTTTTGAAATGAAGAGGCAGAAGTACTACCTACTAGTAATATAAATGTATAAGCTTTACTCTTATTTAGACTTCGTGTTTTTTTCTTAATGATTCGAGCAATTAGCTACGCTGAGTGCTTTGACTTGTTATATATTTTCCTTCTTTATTTTTTTTTTTTTATATTTTATTTTTCTTTATTACACGATATCTACTTTTCGCAGCATTATATAAGATTGACGAGATAAAACAACCCTCTCTCTCTCGGAGAGTAATAATTGTACGAGTACTTATAACTGTTTTATATTTACATTTTATTTTAATTTTTTGTTTGATGTGTTATTGAATATTGTCATGATTTTTAATTTTTTTTGAATATAATGAAGTCAAACTTGTAAAACAGTATTACATAAAAATTAAAAATTTAATTTGTAAATGGATTTTCGAGTTTTTTTTATAATATTATTTGACAAGTTGTTTGTTATAAAATTTAACGATACACAGAGAAAAATAACTGTTAATCATAACCAAAAATGCTGGTTATGTTTACATTATAAAGTTTTGTTATTTTATGTTCAAAAAATTTTGTAAACATAACCATGGTTATGGTTAGAATCACAATTCTAACTTTATATTTTTTTGTTTTTAAAACTAACCATGTTTTACTAAAATTAACCTTGCAAAATATACAAAATATTTTTCTCCGTGTAAGGATTATTTTTAAATGTTACTAAAATTATCACTCCGAAACAAAAAAAAAAAAAAAAAACAATTACGTATTACAGACATAGAGATATGATTACAAAGTATGTCTAAAAAGAAATCTTCCACTACTAGAGTTAAGATGTCGCTTTTTCTCGAAATAGAAATGACTTTCTAACATTATATAAAGTCTGTATCGTATCGTAAAAATTTCAAATCTTATCAAATTTTAAATTTAGTATTTTAAAATTACTATTTGTGGAACTCAGTTAAATACACATTTTTGAATAAGAATTTTGAATTATTAATTATTAAAATTATAATTATAAAATTAATAATTATTAACCTTTAAGAATCAAAAGTCTCGCTATCATGAGGGCGCGTTCACAGTGAGCTTTGTTTCGAAACAGCGTATATCGAAAGAAGAGCTCCTTCGAAACACCTTGCTTCGAAACAAAATTTTACTTCGCAACACCGTGCTCCGAAATACGGTAACGATCGATCGATAAAAAAGTATAAGGCACTGACGATCAAACTTTTTAAAATATATATAATAAAATTAGTATTTAATACAAAATATAGCTAGGTATGCCAATTAGATCGAGAATTAGATGATACCAATAAATATAGTATATTAGGTATAACTCCAAAAACTTTTAAAAGATTCTGATGTTGTTTTCATGAAAATTCTAGAAAGATCGTTTGATCGTCAGCGCCTCTTCTTAATTATCGATCGATTCTTACCGTATTTCGGAGCACGGTGTTGCGAAGTAAAATTTTCTTTCGAAACAAGGTGTTTCGAAGGAATTCTTCTTTCGATATACATTGTTTCGAAACAAAGCTCACTGTGAACGCGCCCTGGGGGTTGATTCTGTAAGCGTTTCGATGTATATCGCGTGATATGGGTGCTTTCTATCATAAATTTAGTGGCAAAGCGCATGCGCGGTCTGATGTTTTTAGGAATGAGAATATGTTTTACGATAAAATAATCATGACCATAACCTTAAAATCAGTTGATACGCCAGCAAAGTAGGATAAGTCTTCGAAATGGCGTGATAAAGCCCCTATCGTAGTTGGGATTTTTTTTCACCTACTAGAAAAATAACCATATCGAACAACGCGCGTGCATTTAATAAGTAGTGACAATTTTAATAAATTAATAATTATAACTATTTTATAAATAATAATAATTAAAAAATAATGATGAATATTTTATGTTAACTTTTTTAAATAATAAATTTAGAAGACATTTAAAAATTATTATTTAAAAAAAAATTATATGTAAAACCTATTAAGAAAAAAAAATACTATAAAATATTAAATTTTGTTAATTATAATTATAGAAAAAACGTTGTCAAAATTATTGGCACTTCCTCGAGCAATAGCAAAATATTTTTAATGGTTGATTTCACCTAATAAAGTAAAATAACAAAAAAACTAAAAATTATCTTTTTCTTGATATTGTCATTTTAAACTCCCATAAAAAAATTAGGTACTACGCCAGAAAATAAAAAAAAAGCTGTCACATCATTGGGACTACGGTTATTTAAGCATTAACAAAATATTCTTAATCGTTATTTTACCTAAAAAAGTATAACGGCATAAGAAAAACTAAAAATTATCTTTCCCTTTGATACTGCCATTTTAAAATCTCATGGAAAAAATTAGATATTACACCCACGAGTACACCCATAAAAAAAAAATTATTTTTATTTCGACGGAAAAAATAATGAGAAATTTTTTTTAAATTATTCAGATATAAAAGTGAAGCCAAATTTCTAGTTTTCTATTTTTAAATGCAAAAAATTTTGACAAAAATAAAGGATTAGATCTAAGAAATCGAGTAAAAATGATATTTCTAAAACTATAGTACTTTCAAATGAGGTATTACATCCAAAAAAAAAATGATATTTTTACTTTTCTGTTACCTCTATTTAAACCATACAAAAGAGACAGACCAACTCGTGGACCACGTAAAGATCTGGATATACCCTCCGTTATACACAATTGGGGTTTACAATCTTTTCAAGTTAAATATGCTAAATTTTGGAATAATTAATAATTAATAATTAAATTCCTCCATGCATACGTGATCTCCCATCATATAACCAGTTTAAAAATAGCATTAAAAAATATTTATTTAGTCTGGATAATAAATAACTATTAATTTACTTTATTCACTTACTTATTTTAATTTATACTTTATTTACCATATTTAATTAATTTATTGACTATTTTTATTGACTAATTCTATTAATTATTGACTATATATTATATTATATATTTATTATTTACTGTTATTTAAATATAATTATTGACTGTTATTTATTTACTTATAGATTTATTGACGTTATAGCAATTGTTATATAGATATATAGATACTTATCAATTAATTATTAGTGTCAGATTGTTGTTGACCTTAATTTGATTTTATTTGAATTATTTTACTTTAACATTTACTCTAATTATGAATATTATTTTTATTTTCAATTTTATCATATATTGTATTTTAAAATCTTATACAAATTGTAAACATTATTTCTGTATCATATATTGTATTAATTTATATTTCAATTGTAAATGAGTGTATACTAAATTTTTGTCATGGCAAATAAACTGAATAATAATAATAATTTTAAAAATTTTTTAAGGGGCCAAGGGTCACGTTTTAAATATAGAGAATCATTGCAATTTTTTCGCTCCATTAGTCCTGAGGTACCATAGAAACAAGCTGGTAGAGGGTAGGCCTATTTGTAAGCTAAAAATTGGTGTAATTGCGTGATTATAAGATTTTTCTAAAATTTTTACTTAAAAAAGGCTAATTTTGCAAAAACTATTTTTTCGTTTATGAATATGTTTATTTTTTGTTACAAAACAAAAATACCCTGCCAACTAGCTGGCACTAAGGTTCCTCAAACAATGAGCTAAATACTTCAATATGCCACAGATATCACCGATTACAACCATGCAATCATACACTCATTTCTATTAACTTTTAAAAGTTAAAAGAAAATTTATGTATTGAATTTAACTAAATCTATTTTTTTCAAATAAAATCTAACGTAATTCATTGGATAATAATTATTCAAGATAGTACTTTCATGGAATTAAATAAAGTATTACACCAAAAAAAAAAAAAATATTACAGTTTAAAAAAACTTTTTTAATTTTGAGAAATAGATTTTGGAAAAATTCGGTATCAGATCCAAAAAATTACTATAAACGAACTGTCTAAAACTAGTACTCTCATAGAAATAAATTAGGTACTACACATCCAAAAAGAAAAAAAAATTTGGTGTTTTTTGTATTTTTTTGTGGTGAAAATTTTGGGAAAAAAATTTTCAAAAAATTAAGTATCAGATTCGAGATATAGAGTAAAAACCATACTTTCAAATATAATAGTACTTTCGTGGAAATAAATGAGGTATTACATCCAAATTAAAAAAAAAAAGTACCTAGAGCTTTTTTGGTGAAAAAATTTTTGAAAAAAAAATTAGGTCTTAATTTTATAACGGTTGTAAAACATCACCGATTGCAATATTTTCAGATATTAGTACTTTCATGTAATTAAATGAGGTATTACATAAAAAAAAAAAAAATTGCAGGTTTTTTAATTTTTTTAATTTTAAGAAAAAATTTTCGAAAAAATTCGGTATCAGATCCAAAAAATGACTATAAACAAACTTTCTAAAACTAGGTCTTAACTCCATAATGTTTATGAAATATCACCAATTACACACACACACATACACACACACACACACACACACACACATACATACTTTTTTTAAAAACCGGTTTTTTAGCTTCCTGAGGTCTCAAAACGTGCTTATATGCTAAAAAATCAAAAAACGAAATTTGGCCTATCACAATGGTTCCTCTTTAAGAAACCAAAAATTTATTGCCAACATAATCATACATAAATTCAGAGAATATTTTGTAAAAAAAATTATTTCAAGCAAATAATTTGGGAAATATTTGTAACCGCGCAATTCTACAGGTTCTTAGTTTTCAAATAAGCCCACTTACTACCAGCTTGGATCTCTGATTCCTTAGACCAATTGCGCGAAAAATGGTTATGATTCCCTATATTCAACGTGAGAACTTTGGCACCTTAATGCAAAAAATTTTTGGATAAAAATTAAAAAAAAAATTAGGTATCAGATTCGAGGGATCGAATAAAAGCGATATTTCTAAAATTAATATTATCATACAGAAAAATTAGGTATACTACTTACGTTCGAAAATTAAAAAAAAAAAACAATGCTGTTTTTTGTATTTTTTGAAAACAAAAATTTTCAAAAAATTAATTATCAGATTCGACATATGAAGTAAAAATGATATTTCTAAACTAGATATTAGAACTTTCATAAAAAAAATGAGGTTTTATGTCCAAAAAGAAAAAAGATAACGGTGTTTTTTATTCATTTTATTATGTAAAAAATTTTGAGAAAAAATTTTTCAAAAAATTAAATATCGGATACGTACTATATGAGAAGTAGAGTGGACCTATTTTTGGACTTTGTGGAAAAACTTTGCTCCCCGGGTTTTTTTGTGAAGTTTTAGTCATAAAAAGTTCCCAGTTCCAAGGATTTTGCTTTAGCCCTGCAAAAACACGTGCCTGTAACCACATCAATTTTCCCATTTAAATAACATGGGAATTTTGAGTTTTTAGCTATACAAATTTTCACAAAAGCCAAAAAGCGTTTTAAAATGCTAATTTTTACTGGAAAACATACTTTTATATGTGTTAAGACATACAAACCGCCCTGCATTCATTCCAAAGGGAATTTTGGGGCTAGAAACGCAAATTTACCGAGGCCCAATTTCAGGGTTTTCAAAAAAAGTCAATTTTCATCATTATCTTTGAAAAACGATATCTTAAAAACTATTTAAAGAAATGAGACGAGTAAAAAATTTTTGGAAACTTGAAGCTTGCAGAAAACTTTTAAGGCCTATAAAACTCAATTTTGTCAAAAATTACAATTTTGGCAGCAATTTAAACAAATTTAAAAATTGGGCTTTTCGGGTCAAAAATTACCAATAGGTTAATTGACTATAGCGGTGAGAGAATCAGTGATAAAAATACACGGTTTACGTCGTTTGAAAGGTGACACTTATACCAAAAAAAGTGAACCAACCAGAAGTGTTTTGGTTAATTTTTGAGGTTGTAGCTTTTTATCGAAAATTACCGAAAAACCCTGTTTTATAAGATTGAGTAAACATGTAAATTTGCGTTTCTAGCCCCAAAATTCCCTTTGGAATGAATGCAGGGCGGTTTGTATGTCTTTACAACATATAAAAGTACTAGCTGCCTCCGGCTCGCTTCGCTCACCTCGGCAACCGCCAAGGGGGCTGCGCCCCCCTGGACCCCTGCAACTTGATTTTTCCAAAGATGTTGTTTTAGCTTACTCAATATTTTGTATAACAACCCTTTTTTACCCGAATTATTATCTAAAATTTACTGAATCATAAAAATTACGGAAGTTGGAACTCAGGCGGATAATTAGTGATCAGCGATTCAAAGCTTGATTACCCTTCCCTAGGATCCGCAAGTAGCAGTTGCTTCCCTCAACTACCAATTCTAGGATTCACCCTGATAATACCTGTACAAGTTTCTTTTAGTTACTCTATTGAGCTACTAAATTAGTAACCGGTAAGAATTACGAATATATATAATACTAGCTGCCTCCGGCTCGCTTCGCTCACCTCGGCAACCGCCAAGGGGGCTGCGCCCCCCTGGACCCCTGCAACTTGATTTTTCCAAAGATGTTGTTTTAGCTTACTCAATATTTTGTATAACAACCCTTTTTTACCCGAATTATTATCTAAAATTTACTGAATCATAAAAATTACGGAAGTTGGAACTCAGGCGGATAATTAGTGATCAGCGATTCAAAGCTTGATTACCCTTCCCTAGGATCCGCAAGTAGCAGTTGCTTCCCTCAACTACCAATTCTAGGATTCACCCTGATAATACCTGTACAAGTTTCTTTTAGTTACTCTATTGAGCTACTAAATTAGTAACCGGTAAGAATTACGAATATATATAATATAAGTCCTAAACTTTTATAATTTTTGAAAAATGATTGTAACTTTTGACAGATCGAACTGATTACCTTGAAAATTTAGGTGGATACGTAAAAAATATGCCTGAGTCGAATAAAATTCTTTTTGATAAAAAAATTTTTCCTCGGTTTTTAGTTTTTTTGATTTTTTTTGAAAATTTGATAAAAATTTTTTTCTTGGAAAATTAGTTTTTTCAACATAAAAATTTTTCGTTGTTATCAATCGAAATAAAACCTAGCCTATGTTTCGACCCGTAATTTTTGCCGTCTTTTGCCGTAAACCCTATGTATGTAGCTTTTATCGTTTTCTAGTTTATCGCGTTCGGACACACACACACACACACATAATTAAAGATTTATATATATATAGGATAGGATAAGTCCTAAACTTTTATAATTTTTGAAAAATGATTGTAACTTTTGACAGATCGAACTGATTACCTTGAAAATTTAGGTGGATACGTAAAAAATATGCCTGAGTCGAATAAAATTCTTTTTGATAAAAAAATTTTTCCTCGGTTTTTAGTTTTTTTGATTTTTTTTGAAAATTTGATAAAAATTTTTTTCTTGGAAAATCAGTTTTTTCAACATAAAAATTTTTCGTTTTTATCAATCGAAATAAAACCTAGCCTATGTTTCGACCCGTAATTTTTGCCGTCTTTTGCCGTAAACCCTATGTATGTAGCTTTTATCGTTTTCTAGTTTATCGCGTTCGGACACACACACACACACACATAATTAAAGATTTATATATATATAGGATAAGTCCTAAACTTTTATAATTTTTGAAAAATGATTGTAACTTTTGACAGATCGAACTGATTACCTTGAAAATTTAGGTGGATACGTAAAAAATATGCCTGAGTCGAATAAAATTCTTTTTGATAAAAAAATTTTTCCTCGGTTTTTAGTTTTTTTGATTTTTTTTGAAAATTTGATAAAAATTTTTTTCTTGGAAAATCAGTTTTTTCAACATAAAAATTTTTCGTTGTTATCAATCGAAATAAAACCTAGCCTATGTTTCGACCCGTAATTTTTGCCGTCTTTTGCCGTAAACCCTATGTATGTAGCTTTTATCGTTTTCTAGTTTATCGCGTTCGGACACACACACACACACACATAATTAAAGATTTATATATATATAGGATGTTTTCCAGTAAAAATTAGCATTTTAAAACGCTTTTTGGCTTTTGTGAAAATTTGTATAGCTAAAAACTCAAAATTCCCATGTTATTTAAATGGGAAAATTGATGTGGTTACAGGCACGTTTTTTTGTAAGGCTAAAGCAAAATCCTTGGAACTGGGAACTTTTTATAACTAAAACTTCACAAAAAAACCCGGGGGGCAAAGTTTTTCCACAAAGTCCAAAAATAGGTCCACTCTAATGAGAAGTCATGTAAAAACGATGTTTCTAAAATTAATTCTTTCATAGATAAAAATTAAGTATTACGTCCCAAAAGAGAAAAAATTTAGGTATTTTTTGTATTTTTTGGTAGCAAAAGTTTTGAGACAAAAATTTCCAAAAATTTTAAAAATAATTAGATTTGAGATATCGAGTAAAAACAATATAGATATCTAGATATTAGTAATTTCCAAGAAAAAATTAGGTATTACATGTTTAGATTTAAATGAAATGTGTTTGAAATTTATGGTCGGGTCTTCAAAACTGCCCAAAATTGTTTTTTTCTGAAAGTACTACCAAAAATAAGTCACTAGCCCAATTTTTAGAATCCCAGAGCGAAACTCGATTTTTGGCATCCATTTTTGTGTTTGGACTCTTAAAAAAAAAGAAAGCAAAATTAGGGATAAATTTTCTTATTTTTTCTGTTAAAAACTCTCATTAACATAAAAATTTTTTCCTTTTTCATCCGGATAGGAAATTTCCCTGGCTATCTGATTCTGGAGTTAACAATTTTTTTTGAGCAGTGCATGCGCAAGAAATTGCTAAAATAGGCTGTTTTTTTCAAAAGTCGATTTCTCAAATGCCTATTAGTTAAAAATCTTCTAACCAGGTTTAAATTTTCCTTGAACTATATATTTTTTGAAGAAAAAAAATTTCGATGGAAAATTGCTTTTAGAGAGCTCTAGATCAAAAAATAGCAGCTTTCAAAGGTTCATTTTTTACAAATTTCGAATTTTCCGCCAAGTCACGTGATCAACTAAAAATCCGACCAAAAATTTGGATTCCGCGGAAAATTTTACATAAGGATACATCTTTTCACGTTTTTAAGAGCGTTTATGTTAAAGCAGCGAAATTTTAAATTGAAAGATTAAATTAATTTTAATAAAAATAATCCCGGCACGGATCTGCCGCCGTAACTTTTTCCATTCCGGCGCCAGTGCGGTAATTTGTCTTGGCCGGAACTTTAGATCCCGGCACCAGACTTGGGCCGCAATTTACCATTGGTTTTGTTTCTCTTCGGGTGGGTAAATATAATTAGACGTAGAACCATTTAACTATTTGATTATTATTACAAAAATCGTTTTTATTTACTCAATAAATACATTAAATAATACTGAATATTATAATTATTAATTTTTTTTACGCACATATTTAACTATTTTTAATATTAATTTAAAATTTTTAAACTTATTAAATATTAATTAATAAAATAATTAAAAATTAAAATATTAATTACAAATATCAATTATTAGCAATTTCAAATATGTATATCAGCTTAAATACTCCCACGCCCAACTTTAAAATCAAAAAAAGAATTATTTAGTTAGTGTAAGTTGTCAGCACTGCGAAAAAATTACATGTTTTCTGAAAAGTTAATACTTTTTTTAGTTTATCGGCGCGGTAAATGTCTATCGTATTTATCAGTATAACGCATATCGGACGAAAAGCGTACAGAATCAGCCCCCTGAGTAAATTACAAGCCAAATCAAATATTAAAAGAAACTTGTAATTAAAAAATAAGTCTTTTGTAATAATTTTTAATAAAAAAGTTTTAAAAAAATAATTCAACCTTTTAGTACTTACCTTTTTGAATAACTTATCAAAAAAAAAACTTTTACTTTTTATATTAAACACATTTCTATTTAATATTCTTAAAGTATATATACACAAAGCTTTGTAAAAAAAAAACTTTTATCGAACTCGATCAATTTTTATAATGAAAAAATAAAAAAGTATAACTTTTATATATATATTTACTTAGTTTTTTAATTTTATATTCATGATCAATTTTTTTTTTTTACTTTTCTTTAAATTAATATTTTATATGAAAAAAATTTTGTATCTTGAAATTTTCAAGTAAATCAAAGAAAATAATTCTTAATTAATATTATCATACTTGAGATGTGCATTAGTAAGTAAATTTTTCTAAAGGGAAAAAGTAATTTTTCGCAAGATTTGCTAATTTAAATTTATGTAAGTAAATGAAAAAATATGTTATTTGTACGTAATACATAATGTTTGTATACAATATGAAGGTAGTTAATATCTGCAGGGCCATTGTGATTTCGTCGGTGCATAAGGGTAAAAAAGTCATGAGCCCGTATATTGTCCCATTCAAGCATGTAGGTAAAAAATTTGTTGGATTAATGTAAGCAGACAACAAATTAGTCAGTTTTAAGAAGGTGAAAAATAAAAACATTAGTATTTGAGAGTTTACGCTTCGTACAATATAAATATTTAAATTTTATTGAAATATACTTTGGTTTATAGTAGTCAAGGCTCAAGTAATTTTAAATTCATTAAAAAATTTTAAATGGAATTAAATGGATCCATTTCAGTAGGTGATACGCATTTTTGGCCACTAAAAATGATTTTTAAGGTTTCGTCGATTTTTCGATAGTCAGTTTTGAGCAATCAATATCACCCAAAATGAGAAAAAAATAAAAATTTTTTTTAATTAATGATGATTTTGCCAAATTTTAGTGTACTCCTAAAATTTTCGGAATAACTAAGCACGATTTTGAAATCAAATTTTTCCGAATTTTTCAAATTCAAGGTTGCAGATTTTTAAAATAATTAGTTTAATCTACTTTAAACATTTTAACTCAAACTTACAAGCTTTTTTAGGTCAAGTAAAAAATCTTTTTTAAAATCATATGATAAACGACTCTAAAAACTGTAAATTATCTTTAAAACAACTTAAGTTACCGATTTTAAGTTTATAGAGTATCCGAATTTTGAGTCTATTTAAAATTTTAGCAATCTAATTTTATAAAATCGGTATACTAAAATTTGGCTCAATTAGCAATATTTTTTGCAAATTTCTTGTTTATTTTGGGTGATATAGTGGCTATAAGAATCGTTTTTAGTGACCTAAAATACGTATAATTTACTAAAGTGTCTCCAATTTACTGAAAATTTTGAATGCATTTAAAATTTTTGTCTATAAGCTAATAATCGTCAAAAGACACCAATATAATAATTTGGTATCTAAAAAATATTGATAATAATTCTAATATCTAATAAAATCTAATAATTATTTATGATTTGAAATGATTCTTCGTGCAATAAGAATACTTCTGCAAAAGGTCACTTATTTTAGTCTAAAAAACGGATGAATACATAGTTACAATATGATAAGAAATTAAATATTCTCTTGATTTAAGAGGTAGCTATGTAAATTTATTTTAAATAATTCCAAAGATTAAGATAAACTAATTTTTTCCGGTAATTTATTTCAATCAGACTGTAGTCATAGAAAAGTGAAAAAGAACGTTTTTACGAGTTTGTCATTGGTGCATTAAAATTAAGTGAACGTAGATTTGTCAAAATATTATGGAGCAGTTGATATTTTCAGAAAAAGGGTATTAGGTATTAAATAGCTATTTCATTCTGGATCAACTTCTCGTTTCAATTCGTTGATGCTTTAAAAATAGATTGCTTACTGACAGATAAGAGGAGGTTTTAATTAAAGAGCTTTTTAGGGTTTTCAGATTTTTCTTGGATCTTTTTTGATTCTTTCAAATATTCTAATTTGATAATCGCTACTATTAAAAAATCTGGTTGCAGGCACTGGAATTTCGGTTTTGAATAACGTACTTTTTTCATTTTTTATTTTTCTATAGTTTTTGTCATTTGCAGCAGATTAAAATACAAAAAATCAATTTCCCATAACCAAAATCAGAATTTTTTTCAGTATACATCAGTTCATTTTAAATTCAGTGTTTTTTTAATTTTCAAATTTGCAGTTCCTCAAAAATAAAAATCCTTACTTCTGTCATACCCTTACCAACAAAATAAACATTCTTGCCAAAAACTAACCCCCAATACAAAACCACATAAATTTTTATTATAAAAAATATTTAACATTTTGATTCGGCGCCTTAACGTCCGGTTTACCAAAAAATACAAAAAAAAGAGGGCGGTTACTATATATGACATTTTTCCATAAAAAAATGCACATATTATTATTTATAAAAAGATTTACGTATCTTTCAATACAACTACAGAAATGAATTTATTTTGTATTTTTATCCTAAAAAAAACGTATGTAACTCTCTCTCTATAAAAATCTAACGTATGTACACACAAGCATTCGAATCTCTCTTGACATTTTTTTTTTATATTTGTTGTACAACGAAAAAAAAATGCCATATCGTCGGATTTTTTTTGGTTAAAATAGATTAATGGTTCTTAGTTTTTTTTATGAAATATAAAAAATATTGTATTTTATAGAAAAATCTTGAAAAATAAAAAGATAAATGTTGACAATAATGTTTTATTGCTTGAATTAATGTACTTACTTACTATTTTTTATTTTAGGTTATGTAATGAATAATTTAAATATATTTTAATACAATTAAAAAAAAAAAAATTAATTTAGACATTAAATGTATTCTGTTTAGAGTAACAACGTTTTTTTTTAAATTAAATACAGTTTTATAATGAGAGTGTATATTATCAGAATTTCATTAAGTACATTTTTTAGTAACAAAAAAAAAAAAATTGTGTATATAAACAAACCCTCTTGCAATGCTAAAATGAAAAAAAATTGTATATACTAAAAGCATCTCAATTTAAAGGTATATAAAAAAAATTTATTTAAATATCTCGCACGTAGTATAAATCGGGCGTCATGATGTACAGAGAAAATATTCAAGCCTTTAAAGTAAACTATATTAACGACTTGAATAAAAAAAAATATAGTAAGCTTTTTCCATACGAACTACCCTTTTTTTTTTTTAAATTTTATATGAAAATAAAAAAGGTTTGTAAATTATTCGAACCTTTAAGGACTAGGTAAAATTGTTGTATGTACTACAACCTTGAGAGTTGCTCGTTAGAATCGCGACGACAGCACAAGTTGAAAAAAATTTTTTTTTATTTGAGAGATAGAAAAAGAGGAATATTTACTGTGTATATAAGCGACTTTATTTTCGAGGCTTTTGAATATGCAAATGTAATTGATATTACTTTTTAAATATTCCCCCGCACATTTTCTCTATTTTTTTTGGACTTTTTTTTTTATTTCTCTACATCAACTTCCTTTTTTATCTCTTTTTCTCTGTTTTTTTTTTTATTTTTAAACCGTTAGATTATGCAACTTATGTATATTATATTCAAGTTTATTGTGTAAAACAAAAACGTCTGTTTTTTGGCAAATTTTATTATTTTACATGTATATTTAACGATAATATTTATTTTCGTGTTTTACATTTACTTTTATTTTTGAATTCTAAACTTTTAGTAGTTTAATGAAATTTATGATTTTTTTGTAAAATATTTTTATTTATTTAAATGAA
Source organism: Anagrus nilaparvatae (assembly GCA_022575985.1). Classification (NCBI taxonomy): domain Eukaryota; kingdom Metazoa; phylum Arthropoda; class Insecta; order Hymenoptera; family Mymaridae; genus Anagrus; species Anagrus nilaparvatae. The sequence continues at coordinate 5,039,171 of JAKSXM010000238.1, read as the reverse complement.
ATTTTAATTAAGAATTTGTATGTTAATTAACCTTATTTAGATTAACATTTTTATTAAATTATTTGTCTTTTGATTTTTAAGTTAAATAATTTTTTTAAGTTTAATATATACTTTGAATTGGGGCTGTGAGGTTAACCGAACCGAAAACCCGGGATTTCTTTTGATTTTTCGGATTTCCAACTAGAAAAATTTACGATTCATTCTGTGTATGCAGTCCTACTAGGACTTGCAGTCCTATTTGGAAAAGTTTCGAGTTTACCAGAAATTTGATCCAACTAATCTTCAACTGAAAGAAACCGAACCTTTGGGAATCCAAGCAGAATTTCGTGTAATCACGCACCACTACTTTGAGAGATCATGTAATTATTGAGAAATTTTTTTTTTTTTCATAAATTTTTTTTTACATGTCAAAATATTTTAATTAATTGAATTATTAGATAAAAAAAATTACAAATCAGGAATTCGTATTCATATGTGAAATATATTTCAGAAAATTTTTCATGGTGATAAAAAACTGTTTTTTGAGAGGGGGGGGGGGTGCTGTATATCAATATAAAATAACGTATATTTTAATCGTAGGAAATACCATTTACAAAAAAGCGAACCTGATAGTATATAAGGTAAGTCATTTTAAACGATACAATCAAATATCTTGAAAACAAAGCAAGATAACGAAAAATGTTTATAAAAGTTGTTAGGTTTGGAGGGGCATGATGGGGGGGGGGGGGAAGTTTTAGATTTGAGTCTTAGGGCTTTTTAGGCCTAACAGGATCTAACTTAAGAACTTTAAATAGAAAGTATACATTTTTATTTCAAATTCAGATTTTGTAGCAAATTTTAGGCCCAAATACGAGTTTTGCTAAAAAAAATACAAGGTCCATTTTTTAGATACTAATAAGCTTTTCAACGGCTCAAAATGAAAAAAAAAAGATATTTTTGTAGATACAACTATTTATATTGTATATTTGTTATGGGGGAGGACTTTTGGTAATTATTTGAGATTTTGGGTCCCACAGACCATAATGGGTCCAATTAAACAAATCATTCAAAAAAACATTAAAATGTCAAATATTTTTCAAATATAATAATAATAATGGAATTTCCTCATAATTTAAGCAAGTTCATAATTAAATCATATACTTTCGCACGTCGTAATTAAAAGAAATCTTCATTAGCACATTTGATTGCAAATTTCTCAAGCCTTATTATAATTATATTTTTCGGATTTCTTAGAATACTAAAATAATGCAGAGAAATGGTAAAAATTGAACATTAGTAATATATAGAAAAATTTCAAGTAATATATATATGATCCTGTAAGGGTTGTTACTAACATACAAAACTTGAACATGTAGTACAGCCTATATATCGCATGCCTAGGATAATTACCGGAGTTCCTACTATGTTATGTCCTGAACACATAGTCATTATAAAGCAATGGCGGTTTTATATAGGAGACGGCCGATACGCTATGCTGGCTGTAAGTTCTCGTCACGCTGCTGATTTCAACGCCAATTAAACACCCGCTTGTCAAGGAGACGGCCCCCTGATCCTATACTATATTTATATACGTAGTAATTCGCGGTACTAAAACACGCGATTCTATATAATGCCGTTATATATATATATATATATATATATATAATATATATACAGTGTCATTGCCCATATGGAGGCTAGGTATTGTAAAAAGAAATTTTGTTGGTTTTTTGTTTTTTTCAAAATGACCAATAATATTCAAGCGATTTTAATTGGTTTTACACAATAACGAATTCGACCATTTTGTTATGTTAAAATTGAATCCACAAAAATGATATCTATTTTAAAAAATTTTTATATTTCAGGTCATCCATAAATGTTATATACTTTTTTCCAATACATTTTCTCGGTTAACACGTCAACAATATATATATAAATGAAAAAAAAAGGAAAAAAAATACTATACAAGTGGGTCAGTGCAAAATCATAATATAAGAGTGACGGGTGACCAGGTCTTTTGATAAAAACGTCATACTGTATATTTATAAAATACGTGAATATATAAATCATTTTATATAAATATGCTTTTGTTGGAGAGAAAAACAGTTGAACTTTGTATATATATTATATATGTATGACAGTGTTGTTTGTTTTATATATATTTTTATTCACTCATTTATAGTGAATATGCATATTAGCCATGAAGTTGGTTTGAAAATTAGGGGGATAGAAAAAACATCTTTTTTAAAAAAATAAGTGACCAAAATTTTCGGCTCTTAGAAACATTTAAATCGAATTATTAGACTATATTTTTTAAAATTATGTGTCTCTATTAAAAATCTTATAATTGTTTTTAGTTATAACAAATAATAATGTAAAATAAATACATAATAGAGAGATTTTAACACGTCTTACAACTTTTTTGTGCTAAAATTTGTAAATTTGTTTAGATAAAATTTTAAAATAATACCAAAGCTAATATATAAAAATATATTTAAATTAAAGTTTTGACGTCAAATATTAAATGTCATTTTTTTGAAAATTTGATTGAAAACTTCAGAGAACCGTAAAAAATCTATTAGAGTTTGATGTACATAAATAAAATACATATATAGATTAAATAAATATTTTAAATTTTCAATTGTAATTTTTTCTTTTGTTGTTTTTATTATTCCACCAACCTGGATTAAATTTTGTTTATTTTAACGTGCTCTCTAAACACTATTCTGTAAATATATGTCCAAAATTACAGAATAACAGTGTATAGACTGTAATAATTATTTTATACAGTCTATGGTATGTAAAAATTTATAGTTTACAGAATATACGCGGTAATATTTTATAATTACATTACATAATTGGTAAGTTTATAAATTACAGAATAAGAAATAAATATCTTAAACTGTTATTTATAAATTTACAAATTATAGAATGTAAAAAGTAAAAATACAAGCCGTAAAATGTAAACTTCTGAATTACAGAATTGGTGATAAAATTTTCTATTCTGCAAATTTAAAAATCACAGAAAGCAGCAGCTGATACTGCTTTTCCGATGTAGCTGCTTCTTCGCGATTAGCAACTGCAGACACTGCTTTTCGCGACAATCTGTATTTATTTATTCTATTTATTTATTCTTCAATTTTTAGGTTATAAACATTTATTTTAAATATAATAACATAAAAATAAAGATTTTTTAAAAAGGGGCTTTCATATGCGAAATCGGGACTTGACCCTTATATCAGTCAAAAATACCCCAAATAAGATTTGGTCGGAGGTTAGCTTGGAGGGCTAGAGCAGAAGTTGAAAAACACCCCTTTTAGGGGTATTTTTGGCTGATATAAGGTTCAAGTCCCAATTTCGCATATGAAAGCCCCTTTTTTCGTGTTCAGCGACCCAAAAAACCTATAGTAGACCAAATCTGGTGGCGGCCACAAACAATACCACCCCCGCCCCCCCCCGTGATTTGACTGGAGTATTTGTTGTTCGTACACGGAGCGAACATAGTGGTAGCTGCTATTGCGGCCGCAGTAGCTACAGCTTTTGCCGAGACTGCTGAAATGTCGAGATTAGCAACCGCAGCGGTTGCTATTTGCGACGTCTGCCGTAGTGCCTCTATCTAAATTATTTATTTTAATGAAGTATTTTTCATTAATATTTAGGATGAATATTAAAAATTTAAATGCTTATAGATATATTAGTCAGGGGTATAGTGTGAAAAAAAAGGTCAAATCTCAAACTGCCTTTGAAAGTACACGAAACGAGTTGAAACCTTTTGCATTCGCTTCAGCAAAATAATGCCAACAAAGCGTTACAACGATCTAGTGTATCATATGCCGGGGGGTGGTTTCCCCCCCTATTTTCACCCCATTTTCCGGCCAAAATGGAAGTGCAGTAAAAAAATTATTTTTTACATTTTTTAATGATGCTAAGTGGTTATTTAGGCCACTAAATTAGAATTTAAGGTCAAAAATAACATTTAACAGGTTCCAAGGGGTGAATTTGACCTATTTTCACCCCAGACACCCCCAAAATCCACATAAATTTTGAAGATACTTTTTTTTATAATTAAATAACCTATTTAGGTTTTTTAGGTCGCTGATCTCAAAAATGATGTCAAAAATTTTATTCAACAGGTTCTGAAGGGTGAAATTGGCCATTTTTCAAACCCTTCCCCCCCCCAAAACTAATTTTGTCAAGGGCACTTTTTTTTTTATTTTTAAAAGGTCTAGTAGGTTTTTTAGGTCGCTGAGTTCAAAAATGATGTCGAAAATTACATTTAGCTGGTTACAGAGGGTGAATTTGGCCATTTTAGCAACATCTAAAATTATTACCAAATAAGGGAATGGATCGGAAGTGTTCATAATCAGGTAAACCCTTTAAACCCTGAAGTTTGGGGGTGGAAAAAGGTAGGTGAAATTCTCCAACCAGTGAAAATGACACAACCGATGGCGCCAAATAGTGTTTTTAATGTCATCATTTGTGCTTGCCAAACAGGATGTGAAAAAAATTGTTCATGCAGAAAAAGCGGCTTGGAGTGTTCCCCTGCTTGTGTGAATTGCTACGGTACTTCATGCAAAAACACTTCAGCATCTCATGAGGAAGAAAGCGAAGAAACTGAAACACATATTTTGGATGTACCTACACAAGTGTCAGAAAGTGAAGATGAGTCAGGTGGTGAAGAAAATGACTATCAAGAGACTCAAGAAGTATTAATGTGAGATTATGTTAGTTTACTGTATCATATTTTGTATAATTTCATGGATAGAATTTCATTTTTTTAAATAAAATTCAAATGAAATATTCAAACGAGGAAATATAACATTTATTTTTTCTTTTTGTTTATTAAAAATTATAGAAATAAATAGTAGTAAAAAAATGTAAAGAAAAAAATACTTAATAAAATAATAATAATTTGAATATACAGTAAACAATAATTTTATTTTACTAAATGTTATAATTTCTCTTAAGAATATACATTTCATTATAAATTGAAAACCCAATTATTTAATTAAATTTAGAAAAATTAAGTATTTTGAAGGTTTAGGTAAATTTAGAGGTATTTGGGGTGAAAAATGTCCAAATTCACCCTTTAGAACCTGTTAAATAAAATTTTTTAATTTATTTTAGAAATCTGCAACCTAAAAAACCCAATTAATTAATTTAATTAAAAAAAAAAAGTATTTAAAAGGTTTAGCTTAATTTTGGGGCAAAAATGGCCAAATGCACCCTCTGTAACTAGCTAAATGTAATTTTTGACATCATTTTTGAACTCAGCACCCAAAAAAACCTACTACGACTTTTCAAAATAAAAAACATAAGTTCCTTTGACATAATGAGTTTTTGGGGGGGGGTTAAAGGGGTAAAATGGCCAATGTCACCCTTTGGAACCAGGTAAATGTAATTTTCGACATCATTTTTGAACTCAGTACTCAAAAAAACCTACTAGACCTTTTAAAAATAAAAAAAAAAAGTGCCTTTGACAAAATGAGTTTTTTTGGGGGGGTTAAAGGGGTAAAATGGCCAATTTCACCCTCTGTAACCAGCTAAATGTAATTTTCGACATCATTTTTGAACTCAGCACCCAAAAAAACCTATTAGACCTTTTCAAAATAAAAAACATAAGTTCCTTTGAGAAAATGAGTTTTTGGAGAGGTTAAAGGGGTAAAATGGCCAATTTCACCCTCTGTAACCAGCTAAATGTAATTTTCGACATCATTTTTGAACTCAGCGACCTAAAAAACCTACTAGACCTTTTAAAAATAAAAAAAAAAGTGCCTTTGACAAAATTAGTTTTTGGGGTGGGGGAAGGGGTGAAAAATGGCCAATTTCACCCTTTGGAACCAGGTAAATGTAATTTTCGACATCATTTTTGAACTCAGCGACCTAAAAAACCTAAATAATGAATTTAATTATAAAAAAAAGTATCTTCAAAATTTATGTGGATTTTGGGGGTGTCTGGGGTGAAAATAGGTCAAATTCACCCCTTGGAACCTGTTAAATGTTATTTTTGACCTTAGATTCTAATTTAGTGGCATGAATAACCACTTAGCATCAATAAAAAATGTAAAAAATAATTTTTTTACTGCACTTCCATTTTGGCCGGGAAATGGGGTGAAAATAGGGGGGGAAAACCACCCCCCGGCATATGATACACTAGATCGTTGTAACGCTTTGTTGGCATTATTTTTCTGAAGCGAATGCAAAAGGTTTCAACTCGATTCGTGTACTTTCAAAGGCACTTCGAGGTGAAAAACACATTACCCCTGACTATATATTTATTTTCATATTTAAATAATTCAATTAATAACAAATAATCTTTATTTTTATGTTATTATACTATTTAAAATAAATGTTTATAACCTAAAAATTGAAGAATAAATAAATAGAATAAGTAAATACAGATTGTCGCGAAAAGCAGTGTCTGCAGTTGCTAATCGCGAAGAAGCAGCTACATCGGAAAAGCAGCATCAGCTGCTGCTTTCTGTGATTTTTAAATTTGCAGAATAGAAAATTTTATCACCAATTCTGTAATTCAGAAGTTTACATTTTACGGCTTGTATTTTTACTTTTTACATTGTATAATTTGTAAATTTATAAATTACAGTTTAAGATATTTATTTCTTATTCTGTAATTTATAAACTTACCAATTATGTAATGTAAACTATAAATTTTTACATAGCATAGACTGTATAAAATAATTATTACAGTCTATACACTGTTATTCTGTAATTTTGGACATATATTTACAGAATAGCGTTTAGAGAGTGTATCTTTTAAAAATTTTTACAAAGTTTAGTAACATATTTGTAAAAAAATAAACAAAAATTGTTTTATTTTCTTCTTTCAGAAAACAAAATCTTGGATCTTTTAAATTTATTCCGAAATGAAAATTATAAAACATTAAATTATTTAAAATCAATCGTACCAATAGCCGAACTAACAATTTTGTACTCATAGGTTAACAAACTGTACAGAAAGATGCACATTTTTCAACACATAAGTTTATTCTGAGATTAATAATATTTTATTTAATTAATGAAACTATCTATGTCAATATTTAATAATTCAAAGTAGTCCATCTTATATATAATATTAAAATTACATTTCATTTATGAGAAAGATTTTTGACGTTCGCCACCTATTTTTTAAAAATAGAACTAAATACTTAGTTTAAATTAATTTTGAAAAACTTTCATTTTTGCTCTTAAAAAAAATTATTCAAAAGTTTATTATATACTGAATTCGGACCTGAAATCCTTGCATTTAATGAAATACTATATGGTATATGAAAATTTAGTTTGGAAAAATAAAGGATGGCCTTTATAATCACCTAAATAATTATCAAAAACAATGATGTGGTGCATTTTTTCATCCAGGATTTTACGTAATATATGATTGTTTCCCTGTTATCAGCCTGAAAAACGCTTTCCTTGCCTTTGAAGAGATAAATTTTTGATGATCTGGTTATAATTTTATCAAATACAAAAAAAATGCTGCAATCAAAAAATCTTATTCCTTATATTTGCCTAATAAATCAATAAATATTTCATATTAAAACGTAACATCTCAATAAAATGAGTATAATTGATCCCCACAATGAATACACTTCATTTTAATATAATAGATGATTTTAACTTTTTTTATTATACATTTTTACCCTTATAACAATTAACCCCCTGCAGGTTCTCTTTACCAATAATGCCTGAACTAGTCGCCTCACGAGGGTGAAATATCATTGAATAATCATTTATTTCATTGATATATATCGATATCATTATTTTATAAGCTCGAATATAAAATTTTTTTCTCCAACTGTGTTTATAATTTATTTATGTGAATTTTCTATATTGAAATAAAAATCTTGATTTTAAATGTCAAATATAAGAAAACACGTATTTTTTTTTTTTTTATTTAACGTCAGATTTTATATGATAGATAAGAAAAAATTTTTTCTTTAATAGTTTGAACGTTGCGTGTTTAACAAACCTTTTTTTTTTCTTATTTTTTCCATTTGAAATATAAAATATATTTTTTTCTATATAGCGGAAAGTCGTCGTAAGAATCTTTAAGGAAGTCACTTCTTTCGTGTGTAATATTAACTTTTATACCAATTAAAAAAAAAGTTTTTCCCTTAAGAATTATGGCGTTAATTGCTGTATGGGAGGCAATGATTATGATTTCAAAAGAGTTATTTTTTTTTTTTTTATAATTTAAAAAAATTATTATTAAAGGATATAGTTAAGTTTATACCTTGAAAGAAAAAAACAAGATGGGTTAAAATACTTTTTTTTTTCTTCACGCAATTTAAAAATAAAAATATTTTAAAGTTTGTATTTTTTCTTTTCTCGTGTGTGTTATTTTTTACTTTAACATTTAATTTACAATGTTATTTTTTTTCTTTAATAAGTAGAATAAAAAATAGTTTATGATAAAATTTTTGCTTTTTTGTTTTTAAATTTATGTTATCTTTATTTTAAACAAACATTTTTTTTTTAATTGGAGTTATTATTACTTAATAACAATGAATGATTTTAAAAATTATAGTGTGTCAGATTTGAAGAAGTTTTATGAAGTTATTGTACTTTTTACTTGTTTGTTCGAAATTACTATTGCAAGGAAAAAAATACAGATGTAATTTATTTGTTTTTTTTACGAGCTTTTAGACAAATTGATAATGTGCTAATGTTAGTCAATTAAAAAAAACTTTTTAATTATAAATAACAATATTTTATTTTTTAGATAAAGTTTCTAATTTAACAAAAAATCTGCTTATCAGTTGGCCATAACTGGTAATTGGACACTGTAAAGCCAAAATTTCTGACTTATAAGAATTTTCAATTAAAATTTTTCGTTTTATATTTGTTTTCAAACTACTCAAAGCAACTACGTCTAATTATTTTTGGAAATTTCCGTCTTGCTGCGACACTTATCATACACTGAAAAAAAAATCTGTTTGTGCTAAACGAAATTTTTCAGTTCGCTGTAACCAGATTTCTATTCGTAGCTAATGGAATTTCGCTTCTGGGTAGTGGAATTTTGTTTTCTTGCTAAAACGACTGCAAATTACCTAAAATGCAAAAACAATTTAAAAAATTTTTTTTCTCGCTAATTTAAATTTAAACATTAGTATCACATACATCACTCAAATCTGATGCATCTTCTATTATAAATATTGGTATTTCTAGCTTTCTGAATCGCCCCAAAACTTTGCTTACCTAATTTGAAGAAATATTTTCTGTTTTTACATAGAGTACAAGATTATAAAATAAAGGCCATAAATTTTGGTCATACATCATCAATTCTAAAAAAGGCCATTTATCTAAAATTGTTAACACATTCTATTCCCAACTCAAAATATTAATCAATATGGATAAAGTTTTCAGTTAAAACATCATTTCAGAGGCTTAAAATAAAAAATGAAAATGACTGCTAAAAAATATCCCTTAAAAAATAAAAAAAAGTGCAGAAATCTTATTGAAAAGTTAAAATAGATTTTATCCCCTAAATGCAGTAATATTCCATAGGGGTTAATGCATCATTTTAAAATTGTATTATAATGCATTAAATTAGTCAAGCAATTTCATTCAACATGTTATCTTCTTATTATAAAAAAAAAATTTCACCATTTAATTTAAAGACTCCAGGGAGAAATTTTAACCCTAAAATACAATACTTTATCTTTTTTCATAGTGTAGACAAGTATAAGCTCAATAAATAAATTTCTTAATATATCAAACATTTAAATAAGAATTTTTATTCATGCATTGAATAACTGATTAGTTTTATTATTTGTCGCTGATAATAAAATATAAATTCCAATGAAATGACGCGTATAAGTAACTAACTCACCTATTACAATTTTTTTGCAATTTACATGACTTTATCTATTAGGTCGTGTAAGACATTTTTTTTTCACATAAAATATCTTTATTTTAAATCTTTTTACATGAAAAATTCAATTTAGTTACAGTTGATTCCCTTTTTTTTAAAAACAAAAATTTTTAATTACATCTAATTCACACGAAAGTAATTGAGAGATAATCTCTATTTTTTCAGGTGTATAATGTAACCTTTGTTTTTAATAATCCGACGGGTGTTTATTATATAAATTAACATTTTATTATATTAATTACATTTATATATTAAAACAATTACTGTTATAATTATTGAATATCTTTTAATTTTGTAATTTAAAATCTTTTTGTCTTTTCATTCATTTTAAATTAATACTTCAAACGTTATTCTCATTTTTTTTGCATTTTTTAAATAATTAATTTTTTATTTATTATGTAATTTGGATCCGAAAAAATTATGATTGTTGTTAATTAAAAGTTGAATGAAAATACGAGTTTTCCAGAGCAATGATGTTTATTATAATTATTGTTCCCATCGTTTCGAGTATATATAAGACTTCTTTTCAAAGGTTAATTATAGTTGATTTAGAATTACATTAATGACATATTTTTGAAAATATTAATGCATCTTTTTTTAAAAAAGAAATTTGTAGAGTCGGATTTCAGGCAATTTAATCCAAAAACTGACTTTTTGGAACTATAAGACTAGGCTCTCGATTTTTTACTTGGGTTGCATACTTAATTTTTAAGGGTAATTATAGCTATAGATAACCCGGGTAAACAATTTTATTTTAGATCCTCGAGTCAAATTTTCAACTGTTCTAAGGCAATAACTAAGCAACTGAGAAGTGGTTGCGCCGGCGGATAAAGATTCAAACATTTCTGCATTTTTTTAGTTATTTTTTTCCGAAAATTTGCAACTTGAAGCAACTCTATATAGAGTTTTTAGATTGTTATCGGTTGATTTTTAAAAATTTTTGTGTACCTAAATTAAATTGCAAAAAAAATTTTTTTTTAAATTTTGCACTTTACTTTTAAATGTCTTAGACCAAAATAAATGTAAATAATTTACATCTTAATTTTACAGGATTTCACTTTGATGTCCTAAGTAAATATTACAATTTATTTTTTAAAATTAAGTCGTTTTTTTTGTTAAAATTGTTAAAAATTCATATCTGAATAACAAAATGAATAAATTTTTAACAAAAAGTGTTTTCAAATAACAAAATATAAAAAAAGTAAATAATTAAATTAAAAAAACTCTTTAAATTCTTACACTTTCACTCTTTACAAGAAAACTGAATTATATCATAAAAATAAATGTAAAAATAAGACATTTTTTTTCCACAAAAAAGTGTCCATGCATAAAATAATGAAAAATCTTAAGCGACATTTTAACTTACATTAAATATTTTTCCCTTTTTTTTATGCAAACGCTCCGTCGGTTAAAATAAAATATTAAAAGAAAAGTTATATAAAAAACATGTCATAAATAAAAAAAAAACTGAAAAAAAAAATTAATTAAATTAAGTTTAAAAAAATTTTAATTCCAAAGAATTTTTAGCTCGATTAATTAGTATCCGCGAGAAAAACAAAGAAAACAACTTAATTACTTAAAATTAAAATAAAAATTTTTTTAAAAAGGAATTTTAGAATCCGACGGTAAAAAAATGTATTGTTCAAAGTATAAAAGCGTTTTAAGAATATAAAATTAAAGAAGAAGGCGTACGACTGAATTAATATATTTCACCTTTTTATTTCTGCGCTGTTATTGTAATTATCTTTATAAATATTTACAAGTAATCAATATGGGTGGAGAATCTAAGTTTTTTATTTTAAGATCATTAATCATGGGTGTAGGATAAAATGATTTTTTTTAGTATCGTGTTGTGTATTGATTTTTAAAGTTTGATAATCTTTTTTATTTTTATGTCATTAGCGATTTTGCTGTCAAATATTTAATGCGGGATTATTTAAATAATTGTTTTTTTTATTAATGATTTTAAAAAAATATTAACTTAGGTCTTTGGTTTAAATAATATTAATTTTTTTGTCCAGATTTTGCACTGAAATTTAAATTGGCTTTGAATTTATTTAAAAAGCTCTAAATATCTATTTTGACCTAAAAAATTGCCTAGAAATAAGCACTCTTTATATGGGGCTCAAATCTGTTTGATCTTAAATTTTGGCCATAATTTTGATCACTCTATTTTCATTTTGTTTGCGAAAATCCAAAATAATTTTTTTAGTCATAGAATTTCTGAATTTTAGCGCAAGGGTTATTGCCTCCTAAAATGATTAAAACATGAAACTAAAAAAATAAAAAATTGTCATTAAAAAAAAATATTATACAATTCTTGTTGTAAATAATTGAATTTATTTGTTACTTCCTGTTCCTCTGCCCCCAAAAAAACATTAATTACAAAAAAAAGAGCCAAAAAATATCCAATTCCTTCAACATAAAATTATCATAATCTTGTTTTCTTTTCTTGTATTATATTAATCGGCCAATAGTATTAATTCAATATTGACAAAAAAAATTTATAAAAAAAAAAATCCGTTTTTTTTTTGTTTTATAAAAGTACAAACTCAAATACTCATCAAAAATGAATCGGCAAGTTTTGATGTTTTATGTTTCCATACAAAAATTTTTTTTAACAAACGTAAAAAAAAATATAAATAAAACCCAATTTTACATTTTTTATATAAAAGTCAATGAAAAATCTTTAAAAAAAATAAAAAGGAATCCGACTTTGGTGTTCGTCAAAAAAAAAAGAAAGAAAAAATGGCATTTTGTATTGACCACCAAAGCTTTAATCAATATATTCTATAACTGAATTCTGATCTGTCTCCTGTCTCAAAAAAAAATAAAATTTAAAGGCGCAAGTTGCATATAAAAAATTTTTTTTTTGTATAAATGTTCCTATTTATTACTTTTTTTTTTTGAACCCACCCTCTTAGTTATTCTTTTAAAAACTTATTTCTTATTCCACGCGTGTCTGAAAGGACCTCATTCGCGGTTGTCTCTTGTTTATTTATATTATTTTTTTTTCTTCAAGTATTTTTTTGCAATAAAAAGAGAGCGTGATATCATATGCGTGAAACATAACCGTTTGCTTTGGATTAAAAAAGGTGAATGGAACGAACCCGTCGCGTCTCTTCATGTAAGAATTATTTTTATGTACGCTTGTATTTTTTGACTACTGTATTTGTTGGCGCCAATCTTATTTTTTTGAGATAAGAAAGAAAATATTTAAACAATTTTTCTGTAATTATTTAAATTAACTTTTTTTTAAATATGAATAAAATAAAAGTCATTTTCTTAATAAAATTTAATTTTTTTATTGCCTAGATGTCGACACCTCCTGTTCATGAATTTAAGTGTGTTCTTATAAAATAAAAATGAATGAGTTTATAAAAATATGAATTAATCATGAAGTGCTTTAAAAAATCATGAATAAAAATTTTTTTTTGATTCAAGGTTAACTTACATTTTAATATTTGAATCTTGAATTATTTTTTGAGAGTTGTATGCACTATAGAAATAAATTTTCAATTGTAGGTAACTTTAAATTAATATTTGTAGAATTTTGAAAAATAGCTGGATCTGTTTTCCAAAAAAGTATTTAATATTCAACGAAAAAATTTCTGAAATCCCACTAAAAATTGATAGCAGTGATAAAAAAAAATATAAGATTTTTTGAAAAATAATTTATTTTTCACGAAAAATTTCTATTAGTTTCAATAGATTCTTTTTGGGGTAAATAGAAAAGCTTCTGAATTTTGAACTTGAATAAGTTTAAATTTGAGTCCAAAAGAAAATCTTCTTGAATTCAGTTCCATTTGATGTAAAAAGATTTCTACTTAACATAAACAAAATTTTTTGCTTATTTCAAAATTAAAAGTTTTTACGTATATATATATAAGGAATCAATAAAAAACCCAAATAAGTTTTTCGGATATCTAAATAAAACTTAATACCTAATAAGATAGAATGCAAAACTGAAAAAATTTAGATATTGTCATTTCTACCAGAGGGTTTCCCGAATCAGTGAAAATAGATTTCAGCTTAAAATTTTTATTTTCTGAGTCCGAAATAATTTTTCGAATTTTGATTTTCGAAAATTTTAAGTTTTGTCTTCCATTTTGTATTCTAAAATAGCTGATTTGGGTTAGAAATAGTATTTTAGTACCCATGGCCAGAAAAATAAAAAATAGCATTAATTTTTATGGCCAAGGGTCCGATCGTATATGATTCTTGGGCATCAGTGGCGAGAAAGTATGGTTTTGCCGGACGCAGAGTGGCCGGGAAATTCGTGCTTTCTGGCTACTAAAATTTTCACTAGAAAATTTCATTTTCTTGCTATAGTAGTCCAGAACACTCATATTTCCCGGACTGGAGAAGAAACGCGGTATTCAGCTTTTGGCTACAGAAAAAGGAAATACCAAATCACAGTTTAACAATTTTCGTGCGATTTGGGTCATTCTTTATTTTGCTGACTATGGGTCCAAATGTACTATTTCTGTTTGAAATTTGTTTTTCTATTTCTTGAAAATTTATCCGTAAATATTAAAGTCATTTTTCCGTACACTGTAAAAAGTAACTCTTTTAGATTTCAAAAAAAATAGAAGTTTTTCGAAAAATTAGTAAATTTTCAAAAAATTTTGTAAATATTCGATAAAAATCGTAAATTTACTAAATTTAGTATATTATCGAAAAATTCGAGAATTCTCGATTTTTTTTTGTGAATTTACGAAAAAAGTTGTAAATCCGCAACTATTTTTCATTAATTTACAACTATTTTTTGAAAATTTTCGAAAAAAAATTGTAAATTATCAATTTTTCTTGCGAATTAACAAAAAAAAATCGAGAATACTCGAATTTTTTGTTAATATAATAAATTTAGTAATTATACGATTTTTTTCGAATATTTACAAATTTTTTCGAAAATTTACTAATTTTTCGAATATGTTCTAATTTTTTTGTTAATATAAGAAAGTTACTTTTTACAGTGTATTTGTTCTTTTAATATTTTCATAGGGAAGGGTAATTGAAAAAAATTGCAAACACAGAAGCCCCGGGAGAGGGAGTGCGTGAAAAACCACTCAGATAAATTTGGTAATAAATTATAATAGCATTTAAAAAATGCACGCAGAATTTTCTACAGTGTACGTAACTATAATTACAATGAGAAATACATATAAAAACTTAAATTTAACCTAAAATATATAAGAGCACAATGACTATATTTAAATTTAATGCAAACTGATTTATAAATTAAGTAAATTTGGTTTTAAATTTTGTAGTTAGCATATTTATTATTTTTTCCTTTTATAATATGTAAAATAATCTACTTACCTTACCACGAGTACGGATCATTTACTTTACCGCCTTCATTTCATGCTATAAAAATGATGATAGGAATAAGCCAAAACATATGCTAATCAAAGTTTATTATGTTTATGTAAAAAGATAAAACTAATTTTAGTTTACCAAAAAAGTCTTAGCTAATTTAAATTTAAGTTAATTTTAGGTATCAAAAACTTTATTTTCTATACTGTATTTTGTAAATTAAATAATAAATTTATTTTTTTTTACCTAAGAATCGTAAATGAAAAGTGCAAGGTAAAGATTCGTGTCTAGTAAATTCAGTAGAATTCTTTTTTAAATTAAAAACTCTACCTTTGGCTGAATCTATTTAATTAACTTCATATTACTAAATTTGACAAATATTGTTATTACTCTTGTTTTAGTAAATAATAAAAAATTGCAATTTGGTACATTCAAAGTTAGCGTTCAACTCAAATAAATGAAAGCAGCCGAAAATTTTCGTTGAGTTACAGTTACCTGGTTACTCAAAATTTGTGTTGTATATACGAAGTTTCAGATAAGACCAAAAATGTTTCGTAAAAAACTGCAAGTGAATCGAAAATTACTTGCTTAAAAATTTGAAAAACAGGTTGGGCAACCCATACTTCGGATAAAAGCACACCCCAAGCTACAGAATTATTCGTGAGATTTCCCAAAAAGCTTTCAAATTTTAGTTCTTTGTCTTATAACCCTAGCAATTTGTGAAGGTACCGAGGGTGTTTTTTAAAATAAAAAAAGTTTAATAGGTTTTTAATGAAATAAAAAATAATCGTAAAAAATTGAAAATTTAATTTAGTAAAAATGCAATAATCGAAAAAAAAAATTAAATAAAAGTTAAAAAAATAACACAGGAAATCGGAAGAATAACGAGCGAAATCGTATTTTAAAATATAGATTTTAATGTCCACAAATGGCAACAGTTTTTTTATTTTATTTTATTCATTCAGCAGGACAGTAAAAAATAAAATGTATAAATAAAATAAAAAAAGTCCAAAAAAAAAAAGTTTGCGTCACGTGCTTCTCAGCAGCTATCAAAGTACGGAAATCTTTTGAACGCGGGCACGCGGCAGCTGTGACGACCTACCGATCGTCAGACTTAATATTTACCGGCTCACGAATATCTTGTCAAATATAAATCTCGTCTCATCTTTTTCTCTACCTACAACTTTTTTGCAAAAAAAAATATTGTCTCTTCTTGTTTTATATTATTTTCTTTTTTTCGTTTACTTGCTAAGCATGTTTTTATGCATCTACTGCTTGTCGCCAGAATTTTTTTTTTCTAAAAAATCTTTTGTATAAATACATCCTCTCTTGATTTTTATTTCTTTTTTGTAAAAAAACTGTGTATGAAAAAATTGTATATTTACAAAATTGAATTTTCGATTTATTCGTATGCAAATATTCAGCATTGATAATGCAAAGATTTTAAAGATAGTTTTTTTTGTAGCAATCATACTTAAAAAATAATTTTTTTTTTATAGTTTTGCTTTGTTGGTCTTTTATGATTTGTAAAACATGGATAAAGAATTTCTTAGAGAAACATAACTAATGCAAATACAAAAAAGTTTCTTATTGCTAATAATATTTTTTATGTTTTTTCAGTAGTTTGTTTGTTAAAGAAAATTACTTAATAAGTAAATTTTTTATTTATGTTTCAGGAAAATATCATCAGCTTATTTAGTTTTTAATAATTTTTGTTAAATGGGAAGTTTTAAGTTTCGTTGCAATAAGTAAAGTTGATACTAGTGGTTAGAATTTCTTTAGCAAATAATTATTTAAGCTCTGTAAATTTGGATCTATAAAACAAATGAGTATTTTTGGCCTAGAAAAAATGAATTTTAAATTGCTGCCATATTTTTTTCAGATAGATGGGTACACAATCTTTGCTGATTCTATATTCTGTAAATATGGCGAAGCAAATAGTTTAATGATTTGAATACAATCAAATTACCAAATAAATTTGATTCAAAGATAAATTTTGCCAATTTCCAATTTTTTCCACAATCAAAAATTTTAATTTACCAAAAGTCATAATATTTTTAAATACAGAATAAATTATCACAAAAAAAGTAAAAAAGCTGTGGTTTTATAAAAAAATAATCTTAAGATGATCAGCTAATATCATAAGAAATAAAGGAAACCTCTAAAAAACATTGAATGAAACTCTGAGCTTTTCTTTTTTTTCAACAAAATATTAACATAATCTCTTCCTTTTTATTCTTTCCGATGGTTAACGAGCGGAAGAATTGAGACTCTAAAAGTGCTACAACTACTGAAAAAAGTGTAATGTCATATATTTTTAAGTATTAGTAACTCTACATTAAGCTCGTTTTATAAAATTTTAATAAAAATAAACTTTTTATTATAATTTTTGAATTTAACTTATTTTTTTGATAAAAATCATAAAATGAACCAAATAAACAAGTAAAAAAATTTTATAAATAAGGTTATGAGAGTTGACGTTAAAGCTAACACGTTTCCTTTCATGGGTGTTATAATAAGGACATACAAACAAAAGTCAAGGGAATCAGTTGTCCCGTGGGAAAGATTCTTTTATAATTCAGAGCCAATTTTTTCTTTCAAAAAAAAATATTTCATAAATAAAAAAAATACTCGTTACTTTACGTGTGGCCAAAAATGCAATTAAAAAAAAGAAACAAATGAAAAATTATGTAAATTAATTAAAACAAGTCAAATAAATAACTGTTAGATTTACAGTTGAACAAAAAAAAATTGATAAAAACTTATTATTATTTTTTCATTCTACCGTGACTTTAAAAAAAATTTTTCTGTCGATCTTATTTTGATAAGATCTGTGTGTGTTTTTTGTAAAACAAGTAATATGTAGGTAATGTAATAATATACACGGAACGATATATTTATATGGTCAGGTGCAAGAAAAATGTGACTGTGAAAGTATTATTTTATATGAAAAAAAAAATATAAATAAATAACAACAAAAAAACCACCTGTCATTGATATATATTTTATAAAAAAGAGTCTGAAAAATATTACTTTTTTGATACGTGATAGAGATATTTATATTTTTATGGGCTTAGAAAAAAGTGTTTTGTTACATATAGTTTTTAAATTTATTGTACTCTACTTTTTTTCTATTGTTTTGTTTTTAAGGAATTTTGAATAGCACAAGTTTTTTATTGACAAAAGTATATTTTAGTTAAATCACTGTTTTGTAGTTATTTTTTGGGAATACATAGAGAAAGGATCTATACTATAGGTTTTTGGCTCAGTGATTACAAAACTTATGGTTTAGCTTGTGGAAAATTGGAGGAATATCCTTTAATTACCTCAATATGCACCTTTTTCATAAACACTTATGAGATATAGTCTACTTTAATCGTTTCTGGGTCTGCTTTTATTTCAAATTTCAGCCCTGATCAGGCCCTGACTCCCACTTCAAATTATTTCAAGTCCCTAAATTGAAAATTTTATAAATCCATTTGACTGCCCCCCCTCCCCCAGCTGAATGGAACTTTTTCAGGTACTCCTCCTTATAAACATGTTCCATGTTAAAAATAATATCAAAAAATATTTAATATACTTTATATATTTTTTATTAATATAAGATTCTTGGCCGTAAAAAAGGATGCCCGGTGCAAACCGCAGTTTACCATCCTCGGTTTCACTTTAGAAGGTAATTTACGTGAGATTTGGGCCATTTTTTATTTTTCTCACCATGTATCCTAATATATTATGAATGACCTAAAACTTAACCTGTATGTTCCAGAACAAAGTATCACGTAAATCGGAAAATCATTACAACATAATTTAAAAATGCAGTCCCCATAAATTTTCTTTTTTTTTAAAAAAACATGCCTTATGTACAATATAAAATAAAAATTGTGTGACAAAATGTAGTTAATTTTTTATTATCCATAACACATAAAATATTATTAATAAAAAATAAAATATTATGTCACAAACAAAGTAGAAAAACACAACAAGTTTCGTGAATTCCAGTAATTTTAAAACACGCCAAAAAAAAGTAACATATTTTGATTGCTTAATTACTAAAGATATTTTTTAAAGATTATACAGTAGTAGTAGCGCCCCTGGTTTCAAATAAAATTCTTTTATGCAAGTATTTCTTGGTTAGAAAATAAAAAAATTTATATGCTTTTTTTTATATAAAAAAATAACCATAAACTTCACAAGGTTATTATTATTATTTTATATACTTTTAAACAAAGCTTAACAAGCGAAAAATCAGAGTCTCGTGTACGTATTATATTTTTGTGTTAATTTTTTTTATATATTATATTTTTATATTTTATAAATTTTATTATTTTACTGTATTTTTTGGTTCCTCATAGAGGAACCTTTGTGATAGATGAAATTTTGATTTTTGATTTTTTGGCATATAAGCACGTTTTGGGACCTCAGGAAGCTAAAAAACCGGTTTTTAAAAAAAGTCTGTATGTGTGTGTGTGTGTGTGTGTGTGTGTGTGTGTGTGTGTGTGTGTGTATGTATGTAACCGGTGAAATTTCACAACCATTATGGAATTAAGACCTAATTTTTTTTTCAAAAATTTTTTAATCAAAAAATCTCAAGCTACTTTTTTTTTTTTTTAATTTGGATGTAATACCTGATTTATTTCCACGAAAGTACTTATATTTGAAAGTACGATTTTTACTCGATATCTCGAATCCGATAACTAATTTTTTGAAAATTTTTTTCTCAAAATTTTTTTCACCAAAAAATACAAAAAATACCAATTTTTTTTTTCTTTACGGACGCAGTACTTAATTTATTTCTGTGGAAGTACTAGTTTTAGAAATATGGTTTATAGCATTTTTTTGGACTTGATACCTAATTTTTTCAAAATTTTTTTCTCAAAATTTTTGTTGCCAAAAAATACAAAGAATGCCAATTTTTTTTTTATTTTAGGATGTAATACTTAATTTTTTTCTATGAAAGTACGAATATCTGAAAATATTGTAACCGGTGATATTTCACAACCATTATGGAATTAAGACCTAATTTTTTTTTCAAAAATTTTTTTATTAAAAAATCTCAAACTACTTTATTTTTTTTTTGATTTGGATGTAATACCTCATTTATTTCCACGAAAGTACTTATATTTGAAAGTACGATTTTTACTCGATATCTCGAATCTGATAACTAATTTTTTGAAAATTTTTTTCTCAACATTTTTTTCACCAAAAAATACAAAAAAAACTTAATTTTTTTTTATTTTTGGATGTAGTACCTAATTGATTTCTATGAGAGTACTAGTTTTAGAAATATCGTTTATAGTAATTTTTTGGACCTGATACTTAATTTTTTCAAAATTTTTTTCTTAAAATTAAAAAAACAAAAAAATTAAAAAATCTGTAATATTTTTTTTTTTTTTTTAGTGTAATACTTCCTTTAATTCCATGAAAGTACTAATATTTGAAAATTTTGTAACCGATGATATTTCACAACTATTGTGGAATTGAGATCTAATTTTTTTTTCCAAAATTTTTTCATCAAGAGATTTCAAAATACTTTTTTTTTTTTTTAATTTAGGTGTAATACCTCATTTATTTCCATAAAAGTACTTATATTTGAAAGTATGGTTTTTACTCGATATCTCAAATCTGATTATTAATTTTTTGAAAATTTTTTTCCCAAAATTTTTTTCACAAAAAAATACAAAGAATACCAAATTTTTTTTTTGTTCGGACGTAGTACCTAATTAATTTCTATGAGAGTACTAGTTTTTGAAAGCTTATTCATAGTAATTTTTTGGATATGATACCGAATTTTTTCAAAATTTTTTTCTCAATATTAATAAAACAAAAAAATTAAAAAATCTGTAATATTGTTTTTTTTTTTTAGTGTAATACCTAGTTTATTGAAAATTTTTTTCTAAAAATTTGTTAAATAATAAACATTAAATCACAGCAACATTTTTTTTCTTTTAAAATACGGTTTTTAACTTTTTTTTATGAAATACTGATATCTCAAATTATAATTTTTATTAAATAAAATAGACCATTATAAATATTTTGCGATTGTTAATGAGGAACCATAGTGCCAATCACTTGGCAGCGTTTTTTTAATTATATGGGTGAATCTATATCAAGTATAAAATAGCTAATATACTTCATAATAACTCATCTTGCTCTTTGGTGAAAAAGTCACTGTATATTAAACAAGGAACAAATAAATATCTCATTCATTACAATATAATTATCTGTTCAAATTAGACACACCATTTACCAAAAAAATTAAATTTCTAAAATTATTGCTAGTTTAAGCACTCTTAAGTTTTGTCCCCAAATGCATAAATGGGCTTTTAAGAGGCAAACAATTGGCTCTATAAACGCCTATAATTAGAACATTTTCGAATAATTAGTAAATTTTCAAAAAAATTTGTAAATATTCGAAAAAAAATCGTATATTTACTAAATTTAGTACATTAACAAAAAATTCGAGTATTCTCAATTTTTTTTTGTGAATTCGTAAGAAAAATTGATAATTTACAATTTTTTTCTCGAAAATTTACAAAAAATAGTTGCGAATTTCCGAAAAATAGTTGTGAATTTAGAACTTTTTTCGTAAATTCACAAAAAAAAAATCGAAAATTCTCGAATTTTTCGATAATATACCAAATTTAGTAAATTTACGATTTTTATCGAATATTTACAAAAATTTTTGAAAATTCACTAATTTTTCAAAAAAATTCTATTTTTTTTGTAAATCTAAGAAAGTTACTTTTTACAGTGTAGCAATACTTTTGAGTCATCAAATAAGCTAAAATAAAACCGCAAGTGAAATATTTCCTTACGGCTATTGGAATTCCGCTTGAGACTAGCGCAAAAGATTTCTTGTCAAAAATTGACTTTTCTCGCAAGCGGAATATTTCCTTTTGGCTATTGGAATCCCGCTTGAGGTTAGCTCAAAGTATTTCAAATGGTTTGAAACGGAAAAAGAATTTTTTGTTTCTTTCTTTAAGAAAAGTATTTCTTGTGAGAAAAGTTAATGTAAAAAATTATTATTGACCAGTACATTAAATTGCTATAAATTTGACATGGAATAACCTATATAAATAAAATAAAATAATAATTCAACTTATTTTTTTATCGATCTAAAAAAACTTCTTTTTTTCTCATATATTTTAAAATTAAGGAAAAAAAAATTATAAAAAAATAAAGGAAGTGAATTATTTTTACAAGAAAAAAGTTTTAAGTTTACAATCTCAATTTATAATTAGTTATTAATTTAATAAAAAAAAGAAAATTACTCTATGAATTACCGGTATTAGTTATAGAATTAAAAAAAAAAATATATAAAATTTATTAAATTTACTTAGATCCTCATAATTTGTTTGATAAATTTTTTAATATAAAACGAGACTTGCATAATTTTCTATGCAAATTTTGATATATTTTTTATTATATTAAACGACAAAATAGATAAAAAGAAATCTTTTATATAACGCAGATGTCTTAAATGACTTTATTCTTTTTTTTTTTCTTTTAAATATATTGTCAATTTTAGCTTTTTTTATGAAATTTATTATTTACATGAGATTTTTTAGCATATTAAAATTGTATTTTATTATTTTAATTAAGACATTAAATTGTTTCTCTTATTTCAAATCAGATAACCAAAAACTAAACCCATTTAAATATTTATTTAATTTTTGTTTCATAATTTTAAAAAATCAATTATAAAAAAATGGTATTTACGTACGTGTTAAAAATATGAAAAATTTGTTAAAAAATAAAATAAATAGCATATAAAAAAAATTATAATAAAAAATTAAATGTTTTATTTTTTATATAAAATAAAAATGTAATTACATATCATAAAACAGCAGAAAATAAAACATTATAAAAAATATAACATCCTGTTATCAAACGGTTTTTTAGACCGCAAAGATCTATTAGGATTAAAAATAAAAATAAGTATAAAAATGCCATCAAAAATAAAATAATTTGATAATAATCAAGATACCTCTTTAAAATAAAAGGGATGTTTTTAAATGTTAGCGTAACAGAGGGCAGGTGAAATAATTTTTTAGTAAATGCTTAAGCTAATAACCGTCACCAAAATGAATGTAGAGTAGAGAAGGCTAATATTATCTTTTTCTTATAAAAAAGGGGTTAGCGTTTGATGGATATGGTAAAGAAATTTTTTTTTTTTTGATAAGAATCACAAGTTATATATATTTATTGGTTATATTATCGTGTAGGATGCGTATGAAAAATGAGATGTTCGTGAAGTTTTTGTATAATTATGTTTTAAAAGGCTTGGGTTCTATAGGGTGAATTTAAAGATACGTTATTTTTAATGTTGTTTTATAATTTACACGTTTTTTGAAAATTTTTAACAGAAATTTATTTAATTTTTTCATCTCTTTAACAAAAAAAATTTATAACCGGTTTATGTAACTACACAACCAACGAGCATGGAACATGTTTACTCATAATAGTAATAAATCCAAAAACCGAAATTACAATAAATCCTGAAATGTATACTATCCTAAGTCCATAAAGTTAAAGTATTCTAAGTTCTTGTTCTTATCAGGGCCTGATCAGCTCCTGACTCCCACTTCAAATTATTCTAAGTCTCTAAATAGAAAATATTCTAAATCCATTTCACCCCCCCCCCTAAAAACGTCACTTTTTCACCCCCCCCTGTCGAGCTAAACTTTTTCAAATACCCCATCCAATGAACATGTTCCATGTTAATACTAATGATCTGTTAAAATTAAAATTTACTCTTATTTGAGAGATATATGTTTTATAGGTGTACCCGAAAGCGAGAAATTAAATGAAGTTTTATTTTATTTGTAGATTTAGAAGGTATGGTATAATGTTTTGCAAAAAAATGAACTTACAGATCTTTCTTTTAAAATGGAACATGTTTATAGGGAGGGGGTACCCTGGAAATATGAAAATCTAGGGGGGGGGGTCAAACGTGTCCGATTTAAAAGGGGTAATAAAATAGAACTTAGAATAGTTTCCATTCAGGGGTATAGAAAAATATGTGCTTAGGGAGATAGAATAATTTTGATTTAGGGACTGAGGAAAATTCAGGTTTAGGGACCTTAAAATAATCTGGGTTTTGAGACTTAGAATAATATCAGTTTAGGAACTTAGGAGATTTCGATTTAGGGGCTTGCAATAATTCAGGTTCAGAGATTTAGAATATTTTCGATTTAGGAACCTAGAATATTACGCGTCTAAGGAATCAGAAAAATTTGGGTTTAGAATCTTGGCATCTAGTAAGGGCGATAATTACAAATTATAAAAATAGCAAATCATATTGTAATGTTGCGCAACATTTATGCATTAATGTTTACAGAAACTGGTTATAAGTTTTCTTAACCGTTTCGGAAAAAAAGTTATAATTTGGCTTTTACCAGGTGCAGAATTCCCCAAAAAAATCAGCCTTTTATCGATTTGATTATTTTTCGATATTTCGTCACTTTATTCTTTATTTGATAGGATTATATTATTTTAACTTAAATAGTAAAATAATAAACAAAAAATTAATATAATTTTGGTTAAAATTTATTAATATTCTAATTATAAAATTCGAAGTATCTAAAAGAAAAAAAGTATATTTATATATTATCGTGTAGGATGGTTTCATTTCAATCATATAAGAATTCCGGTAGATGTCACTTTTCTCAAAAATGAGTTGTCATTTTAATATTATATATTAAATTTATCCATCCAAATATAGGTAATAGATTTTTTTTTAATTTTGTAAACATATATTGAAATAAACTCAAAAATAATTTGAAGAATAAGTAACAAAATTTTCCTTTATATTATTTTAAATTACTTCTTAAATTTATGGTTTTGTCTCGGGTTTTGTAAACATCTAGTGCATGTCAAAAAACTTATGAAATTATAGTATGAACTATTCGTAAAAACAAAAATGTATGAATTACAATAAAATATACTTAATTGAACCAATAAACATTATTGATACTTTGAATGATTAAAATACTAAAATGATAATTTTTTTTAATCACGAAAATGCAAAATCAAAATTATTCTTAAAATAAAATATAACTTTTCATAAAAAAAAAGTTTTGATAATAAACATTAATTATAGTATTTAACACGTGCATTTATTTGTCTCAGTTGTTTGTATAAATTATCTTTATTTACATAGAGAGAAATATACAAAATGCAAGTTCTTTATAATAATATACACATACGAGAAAGAGAAGAAAAGTTATTATACTAGATTTCTATATCAGAAACGATGAATATGTATATCTTAATTCGCGGGACTAATTGAATAATTTGTAAAACTTTACTATAATGTGCATATATAGCTATATATATGCTTTTTTTTCTCTTTTTTTAGTTATTATTCTGTATATTTGTATATCTCATTTTTACATATTACTAAGTAATATGTGTAATATGTATATGTTTATAATACTTGAAAAACTCATTCACTAACTCTTGGACAAACCTTTTTTGCATATTTTTATTTTTTGCTTGTTACGCTTCGAAGAATTTACTGACGAATATATTAAACTGAAAATTCACAGTTATTGTACATATGAAGATACTAGACCCTTTATCAATGTTATTTTCTTTTTTTTGAAGACATGTTTATTATTAGTTTTTTGGTCATGTTTAAAAAAATTTGATACATAAGTAATTATACTCCAGATAAGGCCTGTGTGCATTGTGGATATGTAATAAAGAGACCATTGCAGCTTAAGTTTTTGGTCTGCTGATTTTTTGGTCCTTTTTCCAGAAAGTGGTCAAGATTCTCATTATAGACCAATTTAAGTCATTTTTGATCATTTTTTTAACGTACCAGGCATCTCTAACAATTAAAAAAACTTATAACTGATTTGTGTTTTCACACAACCAACGATTATACTCCCTAAAAACGTCAATTTTTCACCTCCCCCCTCGGACTTTTTCAAATACCTTATCCAATGAACATGTTCCATATTAAAAGTTATTCTAATCATTGTCAATTAAGTTTTCTGGTACTAAAATTACGAAATATTGGTCCTCTTGCCAGAAAAAGGTGCGTTTTTCCACTGCGACCTATTTTAAGGCTTTTTAGCCATTCTTTTAGGGGTTCGAGTTCTGGTAATAAAATGAGGTTATCCTAACCATTAGCAATTATGTTTATTAATGTTTGGATAATGAAATTGATAATCATTATATTTTTTTCTGAAAATGATCAGTTTTTAGCTCATTTTAGGACATTTTGGCTATTCTTTCAATTTCAAAGCCTTCAAATGTGTGTAGCAGAAAACTATTTTTAGTAAAAAGACCAAACATTTTATAATAATTTTGAAATATAATAATTGCTATTATTTCGGAAAACTCTTATTCTTACGGAAATTCGGAATATTAAATGAATAACAGAAATACCCTAAAATTGGCTACAACGGAAAAATTGACCAATCTACGGAAAAATGACAAACATTATTTACACACCAAAAATTTAATTTCTAGTTGTGAGGATAAGTTTGTTTTGTTACAAGAATTTGAAAATAAAACCCAAAAATGACTGAAATTGGATTATAGAGAGAAACGTGACCAGTTCTCAGAAAGAGGGCCAATAACATTCGTAATAAAAAAAAATCAAAAATTAAAGTAGTAATGGTCCCTATCACAGAGCACACAGACTTGATGACCCACATCTAAATTATAAATAATGTATAAATAAAAAATTAATAATAATAACCTTGTAAACAATAAAGTCAATATTTAAATCATAAAAATGTTAAAGTAATGGATTTTCAAAGCAGTTATTGTATCATTAATAACTTTTATTTCCAGGTTCCATATGAATCATAATTTGATTAGTGAAACAATTTTTGAAAGAACAACAGTTCAGGGGCCAGATGCTAAAGTGATTGTATAAGCTATAGCTTAAACGTGTGACCTAATACTTAATTTTCATAATATTATTAATGCCCTATAAACTTATAACCTATGTTATTTCTATACAGGATATAAAAAACGCGTATACAACATAAGCCAATGCAAATGGTATCTGTATTGCATTCTGTGTACATACACTATAGATAGAACACCAATATGATCTATATTTTTCTATACGGATAGTTGAACAAGTGTTATAGGACTATATTTAATTTGTATAAACCTGCCTGTAGACCATACAACGACTTTAGAGCCCCAAAATAGCAGATTTATGTAATCATTCAAAAAGGTTATAAAGAAAAAATCTTAGTATAATATTTGTGAACAAATTAATTTAAATGTAATTATAAAACATTAAAACAGAAGCAGATTTTGTTTGAACCCGAAACTTGGTACGGATAATTAAAGTTAAAATTGTTAATAATTTTATATTAATATCCAAATTTTTTATTTGCAAGTAAGCTATATGAAGATGAAATATCCACTGAGCAAGTTACTACTTATATAGCTTTATAAATTCATTTCGTTTGCGAGAAAAAAAATTTTACGATCAATTCAACATTTTTTTAAAGATTTTTAAATAATAACCATATGAAATTCTGTAGAGTTTAAATTAAAATATTAATATGAATTTATTAGTAAAGAGTCCTTAATAACTAAATAATTGAACTTTGCTTAACGAGTTTTGCTCGGAGTTTTCTAGGTAATAAATATTTTTATTTTTTTTAAAGGTTCAAATATTGATAAAACCCCACATTTTAAAACCTTATTTCAAATGTTCACAATTACGATATTTACTTAAATTCATCGTAAAAAATAAATGTAAAATTTAAAAAGGGCTGAAAACATTATTTTATAAAATTAAATACGCATAAATAAATCATTAAGTGAATTTGATCACGTGATAACACAACTAACTCATTAATAATGAGTTTATATATATCATAGCAAATAAGCTCTCGCTTTCCATTTATTTTCAAGAAGGGAAATACCTACTATTATATATATATAAGTCTAAAGCAGAAAGTCCTTTGATCCTCGACAGTTAGGTGTCAGTAAACAGAAATTTCTCAAGCTCTTACGGCCACAGAGCTTTAATACCTAATGCAAATTTTAGGGAAAAGCTTCCATCTTCTTGTTTCTAAATGTAATTTATAGAAAGAGAGGAAAACCCTTTTATATATAAGATAAGTGTATATATATATATATACTAAGAGAAATGTCGTTGTATATATTATATATTCTCTTCTCTAACAAATCATTATATCCGATTTCTTGAGTTTTGTGTTAAAACATTTGTAATACTCTCTTAAATGTAGATATATTTAAGCAAATTGATGCTCTTTGATAAGATTTTCTACTTAATTTTTATTTTGTTTATTTGAAAAAAGTTTATTACATATTATGAGGAATATTTTTTTATGTGCTTAAATTCATAAATCATTAAATTTATGTAATGAATTGCAAGATAATCAGTATTAAACGATTAAGCAATAAAAATTATAGTTTATAAAGATTCTTTTAGCTGAAGTATGTTTTATTTATTAACTTTTAGCAAAAAACCTCATGTGCAACAAATCTGGCCACTGGAAATTCGAATACATCAAAAATATCCCTTTTTAGGGGTAGTTTTTACAAATTTAAGGGTGAAACCCCAATTTCTCATATAGAAAAGACTCCGAAATTATTGATAAAAGATCAGGCAAAACTTTATATTGACTGTAGTATACTCTAAATTCTAAATGTTGATCATAAAGTCCTTTTTTTCATGAATTATATATTAAGAATTTTAGGCCTATTTAACCCTGTTTTCATAGTGATTAATCCATATATTTAAGTTTACATAGACATACCAAATTTTAGAAAGGGAAGGAGTAGAATTTTATCATACTTTATTACTCATTTATTTATCCTGCTTTTTCCTTAATGTTTTTTACAAATAGGGCTATGAACCCTGTTTAATTAGTAAAATAACTTTCATCTATTTAACTTAGATGCATATTTTCCTGAACTTTTTCTTGCTTTCGAAAATGAAATTTTTTTCAGTGTAGAATTATTTCTTATCAACAAGTGAATTCATGCATGAATAATTTTACGTTCATAATAGTCATTGACTTAATTTTATACATACTTAAAATTAAAATTCAATAATAGTACTTAAGTTTTTGTTTATTAGTAATTGATTGACAGAATTTTTAATATTCAATTTGTGTTTTAAGAAAAAAATCATGATTAAAAAATTTTTAATAATTGATGTTAAGACATTGAAAAATCAATCAGAGCAAAATATTTTATTAATCAATTCAATTGGTAAAATAAAAGGATCAATTATAAAAACACATCTTGGACAGGAAATATTTTCCTTTCGTGACATTAAATTTGCTAAATCACCAATTGGTAACAATAGATTTCAAGTTAAGAATTTATATATTTGATTTAATTTTTTTTTTTTTAATTTAATCTAGAAAATGTACAGTGTTAAGAATAAATTTTTTTGGTGTTAGAAGCAAAGTAGTTTAACTGGTTTAATGTATAAATAATCTTTTTATGGAATTATAAAACTTACTTTAAGTGAATAATGTAACGCATTAGAAATCTTAAACCACTTTTTTATAAAATAAAATTTATTAACATATTTGATATAAAAAATTTATTTAAAAATTTTATTTTATTTTGTAAGTATTTATTTTTTATGTTGCAGCTTCCTGAATCAGTTGATGCATGAGATGAAATTTTTGATGCTATGAGAGGAGGATCATCAGGTCCTAGGGTTAGAGGAAGAAATTTAGTGAAGGTTGTTTAGCTGAATATCTACACAACCAAGGTTGAGTTGATGTTTTAAGGCAGGGGCAGAAAGATTATTATGTTTTTACTGTGATAATCGTTGAAAAAAGTTTATTTTACACTTGACTTCACAGCAAAACTGCAGTATAGTAATTCATGTTTCATTTTTAATTTGAAGTAGTTCATTTTATTAACACCTTCCAATAGCACCTTCCTTATAATAAATTTTTTTATTTTGGATACCTGACAATCAAAACAAGTTTTATTGAAAATGACAAAATACCAATTATTAAATTTTTTTCAACTGGGTCGTTTATTGATTTTTTAGGGAAAAGTTGTATTTTCGGCCCACAATACTTTTTAGATCAAGATATTACTGTAGTAACTGTAGCTGTAATATTTAGGAGTTGTAAATATGATCACCAGTGGTTGATCCTGAAATCCCTGCATTAGAAAGATTCCTAACTGAACAACCAGATGAATCGATAAAAAAAACAATTTCTTCAAGTACCAATAATAATTGGCTTGTCAAAAGATGACTTAGCAATCCAAGCTCGCAGTAATCATATCATAAATTATTCATTAACTTTTGGTTCTATTAGAGCAAGCCATGAATGGTAATGATTCAATCATTTTAAAATTTTATTGATAATGGGGAATATACTGCTCCAATAAGTTTTTAATATGAACATAACTCTGAAAGATCCAGAAAGATAACTTGAGAAATAAAAATGAAGTTAATTTGGGAAAAGTATGTTTTCAGTAATATAATTTTTAAATAATAATAATAATTTTTTTAAATTTTTTAAATAAATTATGTTGATTTATCCAGATGCTACTGAAGATTACCTCATTCATTGAACAGCTCATTTATTAAAAGAAAACTTACGAAAATCTGTTTATTATTACCAATTTTTATATAAAGGGAGATATGGATATGCAGTATGGAATGTAACTTTTTGGAAGGTAAAATTTAAAAAAATTTGAATTAAATAACTAATCCAAATAAAAACAGTTGAAAAAACCACTGTTATAATTATATTATTATGAATTTTACATTGCTGCAGTTAGGGCAGTCTAATTACAGGAGTCAATTCTTATGTTAATCGATGCAAAAAAATCAAAATTAAACTGTTGTTTTAGTTTCTCTAAATACGCACAACAGCAAATCAGCGGTACTCAATTAACTAATTTAGTTAGCTTTTATTAAAATCAAAAGCTTATTTAAAGTAAATGTAAAATAGACATAATGACATAATTAAGATTTGTGCAAAATACGCAGCTGCTTAGCTAAATGTATGCTAATAGAAACTATAAAAATAACATAAAATTTTTAATTAAACAATTCATAATACAAAATATTGTTTCTCTTTTTGACTTTTTTACATTGTCATTACTTAAAAATAAAATAGTTAATTTTTATTTTTTATTTTTTTTTTCAATACTTAAATTTTTTTTTGGTTTTTTACATGATTAAGGAAAAAAATTTGCATTTCGATTTTTTATTTCCACAGGTGTTGTTCAATACGATGATCTAATGTATTCATGTTATATTTCGTATTTAATTGCTTATTTTGAAGAAGGAAGTCCCAAAATGATAGAAAAATGTATACGTCAATGAGGACTAATTTTGCTAAAACGTCAAAACCAATACCAAAAACTAGAATTAGATAATTATCTTGAAATTAATTTAAATAAAAATATGAAAAATAATATGTTTGAAGATAGATGTTTGAAATTGGGAATAAAATGTACATAATGCGACAAGTATTATTAAAATTATTCTGTTAATGCAGTTGGCACTGGTTATTTAAATGATTTTATTTCCAAATAGATGAGGTATTTCTTTTAAATATCAACAATAATTTCAAATTTATTAAAAACTAAATAACATAAACAATAAAAGAATTTTTATATATTTATAATTTGTATATTAATTTATATTTTTAGCTTGAAAAAGGTAGTAATTAAACTTCCGAAACTGTCGCATGAGAAAATAGCAAGAAATTAAACTACAAGTTAAATTGTTAATTATTATTTGTTAAAATTTATGAACACATATTTTTATGTTTTCTGTAAAGTATTCTTTATCATAATTTCTTTAAATTATACCGGCAGTATGATTGTTATATATAGCGTATAAAATACTTTTCTCTTGAGAGGAAATAATGTGCCATCTAGTGGTTAAAAGATTAAACAAGTTTAATCAAAAGTAATAAAATACCTGCAAACATGACAATGAAACGAATATGTGTTAAATAATTTTAAATTATTATTTATTAATTAAAACTTAGAAGTAACTGGTTTAAATAATTGCAGCAATTAATCATAAATTCCTGTATTTTAATTTTATGCTGTTAAGTTTTTATTGTTCATGAACACAGAAATATTATCAATAGTTCGTAAAAATTGTACATTCTTTTTAAGCTATTATAATCAGTGCTTGTATCATTCAATAATTAAGTAATAAAACTTAATTGTAATATCGATGATACTTGGAATTGAAAAATAACGCCCTTTCCGCTTACAGTTACCGGAGTTCCAGTTGCAGTCAGATTTTTTTAAGTTTTAAACGATTGCAAGTGTCTTGAAACGCCATCAGTTCACAATTGAAAAACAACCTTAACGAATATATCTTATTTTCTACTAAATTTCCTAAAAAAAAAGTTAAATTCCAATCGGTAAGACTCAAAAACCATAAAACATATAATCTATAATATTAAATATACAATAGCGGTTTTTCTTTTATATAATATCCTTAAAAAAAAAATCACTTCTGCTTAGCAAAAAAAAAAAATCTCTCTTTTTTCTGTTACATATTACACATATACATACAATGAGATGCAATAAATGGTTAAAAAGATCGAATACTTTTTATTTTTAACTCGCGCATCTTTTTTGTTTTAGTTACATATATGTTTATAAACCCGGATATTTTTTGTCCCATTGTTTTTATACATTATATTTTTTTTGTTTATTTGTATTTTTTAAAATTCAATAATATATAGTACATTTTGTACCAACATAATACGATTTTTTTGTTTATTTGTTTATTGAAAAAATTTAATGTTAATAAATATTGGTTTTTTATATTGTAAAAAAAGTTTGCGTAATATTTATAATATTATGATATGACTTCTAATGGGTTAATACAAGTAAAAAATTTTTTTTGTAATAACTTATACATGATAGGTAGTAAATTTTTTATTTAAAGAAAAATTTACATTGTTACGTTGAACGTATGATTTTTGTGTTAAAAAAAGCTCATCAATATGTTTATTGATATTTTTTTTTCCTGTTATGTAACAAAAATTTTATTCCATTTTTATTAGCTAAGTTTTCATAAATTCTGTAATTATGGAAATTTTTAATTATGCAAGATTTCTTGTTTATTTAAATGTTAATTTTTATTTTTTTATAACAATAAATATTAGCAATAAATCATGAAGGTAAAACATGTAATAAAATTTTTTTTGAGTGATATTATTTGGTTTAAGTCATCTGTTGATAATTAGATGCATATTCTACACGATTAGGTAGCTTTGCTAGTGTAGTTTCTTGAAATTTCAAGAAAAATTGCGTTTGCTTGATATTTCAAACAAAACAAAGTAACCTAAACGTGTAAAAACTAAAAATTAAATACCCTGCTTGAAACTACAAAGAGTGCAAGCAAAATAAGCACAATACCTGTGTATCCTTGTAATAACACTGTTTTTAAAAATTATTGTAAAATTGTGTAAAATATTGTAAAAAATTTGTAACCTTGATAATGAAGACATTAATAGCGAAAATAAAGAAAAATATTTTTAGATCAAAAATCAAGTATTTTTATTTAATATTAAAAATAGTTTACGATTTATAGCGCATATTTATTAAGGATAATCTTTTTGGCACTAAAATTACAATTTTTGAAATAGAAAGCTTAATTTTTGCATAATACCCATGAAACAAGCAATTAAATAATTTAAGAAGTAAGCGAAGAAACTAGGCTGGGAAAAGCTTGTATAGGACTGGAGCATGGTTTTATTTGCGTTTTTTTTTTGAAAGCATGTCCATGGAATTTTTCGACGGTAAATTTAGTTTTTTGGGGTCGCTGATTCCAAATCCGAAGTCCGTTTTGACCTAACGTGGTACAATTTTGCGTAATTGCTCATTTTAGGTTATTTTAACGTTTTTTTGCCATTTTTTGTTAAAATTTTTAATATATTACCATTTTTCTCATACTATACTAATGTTTTTTGGGCCTCTATTCGTAATTATCATATCTACTCATACAAAAAAAAATGGTAGCCCATAATATGGATTCTTAGGCTATTTTTCACGCTTTTTGGGCTAGCTTTAGCTATTTTTATGAAATAATACCAATTTTTATCTACAGCTTCTGGTTTTTGAGTATTTTAAGGTCATTAAATACGAATATTATTTTTAATTTATCTAAAAACGGTGCAGTAGCCCATAATAGGCAATTATAGGCTGTTTTTTGGTAATTGGTAATATTTCATAAAACAGCTAAAATTAGCCCAAAAAGCGTAAAAAATAGCTTAAGAATCCCTATTATGGGCTACCATTTTTTTTGTATCAGTAGAAATGATAATTAGGTATAGAGACCCAAAAAACATTAGTGTAGTGTGAGAAAAATGGTAATATATTAAAAATTTTAACAAAAAATGGCAAAAAAACGTTAAAAATGACCTAAAATGGGCAATTACGCAAAATTGGACCACGTTAGGTCAAAGCGGACTTCGGATTTGGCATCAGCGACCCCAAAAACTATAATTTCCGTCGAAAAATTCCATGGACATGCATTCAAAAAAAATCGCAAATAAAACCATGCTTCAGACCTATACTATTGATAAACTCTTTGAAAATTAACATCGAAACCTAAAAAAATAATCTGAAAGAGTTCTGTAACGAAAAACTAGGTAGTGCCCAGCATTTTTTTAAAACCTAGCCCGAAAATTTTTTTATAACATTGAGATTTATTATTCCAAATTAAAGAAGCCATTAAAGCTGAAACAAAAGTATTCGGAGCTTTCATTAAATTAATAAGGATTATGCAAAATTTAGTGATTATACGGGTTATACACACTACTAAATAATTCGCTTGAAGTTAAATATAAGTTCTGATTTTGAAAAGTAAACATTTTTTAATTTTCCTTGATTTAAGCCATATCCAATAATTTGAATGACAAAAATTAAAATAATATTTTTACCCTGTAATTTATTTTTGAATACTAAGCAATTACAAACACAAAAAAAAATTTTGAAAGCTTAAATACGCAAATAATTATGATTTTGTTCAAGAATTGTTAAATTAATGTATTTTGTAAATATTTTCTGAATTTTCGCAATGAATAAAAATTTAATAATAATTTAATATCTTATTTTTATTATTATGCTTATTTTTATTTCCATTTTTCAGTAAGATAACCGATTTGAATTTTTTTCTTGGATTCTCACTACAAGCTCAGGTTGCTGACTTCAACTACATAAATTCATATCAAATAAAATCCTGTCTATAAGTGAAAATCCAGAACGTTTTTCTAAATTTTATCAAATTTTATAAAACTAATATGAATTTTTTAAAACTTGAATATCGAAAAAAAATAGCAATTTTCTT
The DNA here is from genome assembly GCA_022575985.1 of Anagrus nilaparvatae. Lineage (NCBI taxonomy): Eukaryota > Metazoa > Arthropoda > Insecta > Hymenoptera > Mymaridae > Anagrus > Anagrus nilaparvatae. The sequence goes on along the minus strand of JAKSXM010000238.1, from coordinate 5,003,667 downwards.
TAAAAGTAGAGTCTAATACATTTCTCAAAATGAAATAAGAACAAAAATATATACTTTTTCCATGATTTCATCCTTTATTTTTGCAATAACAGTAGCAGGTATCTAAAAATGTCATCCAATAAGGTTAAAAGTTTACGTGAAAAACAAGTAAAATAATGATAAAAGGCGGAGCTTAAAGTAAAATTCGATTGGTCGAGAAATTGCAGGCGTTCAAAGTCAAAGTATAAAAATAAAATAAAATAAAATAAAAATAAAAAAATCTACTACTACTACTACTACTACTAGAGTACATAAGAATTCTTTGTATGAAGAGTAAGTGTGAGAGAGAGGGTAAAATTTTTGCGCTATATCTTCAACTTCTTTTTCGTATTATATCTGCACTGCACCAACATAATACTACTTCCACTGTTGACATTCACTCCCGCCCTTTTTTTTAACAATTTTCTTTTATACGTAATAATACTCTTTTTTACGTTCATCTAACACATATGATTTTTTTTTTTCACATACGATTTTTTTTTTATATTTCCTTTCAAGGAATACGACGTTTCTTTGTACATTTTATTTTCTTTTTCTTCATTCATTAGTTTTTTTTTTTGGCATTATAATTCTTTATTTAGTTGAGTATCCCATTTTTTCTGTTGTACTATAAGGCATTGGTTATTTTTTATTTTGGAAAATTTATGTGAGCTTTTTTTTCTTTTAACGAGAAATAGAAGCAATAAATTATAAAAAATGCTGCCAAATTATTGGCCCTATCGCTCTTCAAGCAATGACAAATATTCATGTGAATTGAAAATGTTTACTATTTTATGTATCATATCTGAGAAACAAACTGACACCAAATGTATTAAAATTAGAACTCCTGTGCAAAAAATTAGGCATTACGTCAATAAAAATAAAAAAGAATGGAGTTTCTTTATTTTTTGACGGACAAAATTCATAAAAAAAATTCAAGAAATTGAGAAATATTCTTAAAATTAGAACTTCCGTGGGGAAAAATTAGGTATTGCTACTAAAATGAAAAAAAATAATCTTGTTTTTTTTTATTTTTTGATGAGAAAAAATTTGCGAAAAAAATGTTCAAAAGACTAGGATCAAACCCTAGAAATCAAGTAAAAACGATATTTCTATGGGCTAGAAAAATTATCAAAATGGCACTGTTACAGTCCACCATACGTCCAAATTCCAATTAAATTTTATTCAGTATAGTTAAAAAAAAACAAAAATTATTATCTTTCTTCACTCACTTTAATTAATCTCATTTTATGAACAACACTAACTTTTATAAACGACACTTGTGGTATATTTAATTTTCGATAAAAACCCCTATCCAATAAAATCACAATAAAAACACACGGAATTAATGGTTTGTAAAAACAAAATAAAAATAAAATAAAGAGAATTTAATCAAGTGGAATAGAATTATTAAATAATTAAAAAAATATATTACACTTTTGTGTACAAAAACAATTTTTATTAAAATTGACAGAAAAAGATTTAATTGAACATATGGCACTTAAAATGAGGTATCGAATTGGAAAAAAAAATATATAAAAATTTTTCTTTTAATATATAAAGCTTACAAACTTCATATACTTACCAAAAAATGTAATATAAGGGTTGTTCTATATATTTCTAAAGCTCTGCGCTATACAGAAAATTAATAACCCAACATGTGCAGTCTTATATATAAATGTAATAGGAAACAGTTAATTTAAGTCAATTTAATATTGGTGGTTAATTTTGAAATTATATCCCTATTGTATTATATTTATTGAAATCTGTTTAATAAGTAAAATGTAATAACAAATTTGGGATTAAAATTTTGAAATTTTTACTTTTGTCAATATTGTATCAAAATATATTAAATCTTTTACAAATCTGTTCTATTGAAGAAAATAATATAGGCGATTGAAATAAAATATTTTTTTTTTTTGTTTTATTTATTTTAATTTATGAAAAAAAAAGTTTAAATTTACATGTTAATTATTTTAGGTCTATTTCTTAAATTTTTTTTTGAACGATAAATTTCTTTTTATTTTAAGGAAGAGGCCATTGCAACTTAAGTTTATTGCTGATTGTGATTTTTTCAGCCTTTTGCTGGTGAATCCGAGTTTCTGTAACAAATTTAAATCATTCTAACCAATTGAAATTTTGATTTCTGTTGTGTAGATTACGAAAATTCCGTTTATTTTCCCGGAAAATGATTAATTTTTTTACATTTTGTCCATTCCTTTTATGTTCAGAGAATTTCAATGGGCTACAGCGAAAAATCAAATTATTTTTTCAAATATCGAAAATACCCTGAAATTGACTAAATAGGAAAAAAGAATCTCATTTCTGATTTCTGTTATCTTTACATCAAAAAACATAATTTTCAGTGATTGCGATAACTTTATTTTATTACAGGAACGCGAAACATTTAAAAAATTACTGAAAATGACCGAAATTAGGCTATAGCGAGAAACCTGACCATATTTTTCGAAAAAAGGACTAGAAAACTTGTATTCTACACAGATGAATACTTTTTTAGTTTTTTTATAGCAAAAACTCCTGTCTCTTACTTTTGAATCAACCATGCACGCAGACTATATCCCATCTGGTATAAATCTAACCTGCAAAATTTTTTAAATAATTATCCATTTTTTTTTCTGAATTTATTTCACTTCTGTTTTATTGAAAGAAACAAGATTGAAACAGAAAACTCAAGAAAAAAACTATAAAAATATAAAATTGATCCCAAAAAGTTTATTTCATACAGACTAAATGATTCTTTGTCTTTTATGCTCTAGGTTAAGTTCACCGTTTAGGTCTATAATTTAAAAAATGGTTTTGACAAGAGTTTGAAAGGATGACCATTATATGATAAACGATATTGTAGTTTAAAGAAATAATTTAAGAAATTAATGACGTATATTAAATTAAAATTATTAGGTTAATTCGCTGATATTTATACTCTTTCAAAGGCAATTCACTTGCGAGAAAATGTAATACATATAAAATCTTTGTTTTCTTTGTATCACTTAAATAAGTATATACAGTTAATTTTATAAATTAACATATTATAGTATTAGTTATAATATTTATTAGTACATAATATGTATCAGTTTATACAAGTATTTATAAAATCAGAATATTATATCGTATTTTCCACGCTTCATAAAAGCTTAGATAATTAGTAGTCAGAATTTAAACATTTCATATAGATAAATATCCTAATATAATCTAAGCTTATTAAACTTTTTCCATTTTTTTTCAACAAAAGTACCTAATTTTACTCGATAATCTCAAATCAAAACTATTTTTTGAAGTACTATACCTCAAAGAGTAATTTGCATATTTGTTTAATTAAAATTATTAAAATGCGAATAGCATAAATTTGTTTTGTTAAAAAGGAACCAAAAAACTAAAATTAAAATTAAAATAAAGAGATAACAATTCGTTGAAATTTTAAATGGAATGAAATTAATCAAAATTATCTCAAGTAAAAACATTTATTATAGAGTGAAAAATCCCTTATATATAATACGAACCGTATTATCAAATTATCAAATTTAATACACATATACGAATATAGTACTATATAACCAAAGTACGTAGTATAGAGCAAGCATTGTAAATTACTGTCAATGTGAATCAAGACGACAATGTGATTCATCAGTTA